>OY728161.1:1704606323-1705953989 GCA_963277665.1 Viscum album
CCAACTTTAGTGCCCTAAGTGGAAATTTTAAGGAGGCATATTGAGGAAGAGGTAATCTCTTATACCAATTATTTCAAATTTATTTCTTCTTATACTTTCTATTCATTATTTTTTTGTTATAAATTATTAACATAAGAATCACTCACATATTTATATATCATTATAAATATTAAACAACCCTATTTCACCTTATATCCATCCTACGAAAAATGAAATAACCGCGCATGTATACGTATGACTTATCGTCTCCACACAGTGGTGTGATCTGTTTTTCACCAACACCTTACATGGATGGGTATAATGGTAGAAAAAATAACTATATATTATTATTATAACATTATAATAATTATGATATATTATACACCAACCACTTCAGTACCATTCAATAAATATGGGAACGATATCGTCGCTCGTGCATACGTACGACTTACCATCTCCACAGTGCGATGAGATTCATTCTCCTTGTTAAAAATTCAAGAATTATTATTATATATAATGAATAATAATTAAATATATGAAATAATAATTCTACTATATTTATGTATATACTTCTATATATCATTTACTTACATCAATTCAATTCAATAAGGAAACGAAAACAATATTCATGTGTACGTACGACCTACCGTCTCCATGAACGACATATTCCTT
The DNA here is from genome assembly GCA_963277665.1 of Viscum album. Classification (NCBI taxonomy): domain Eukaryota; kingdom Viridiplantae; phylum Streptophyta; class Magnoliopsida; order Santalales; family Viscaceae; genus Viscum; species Viscum album. Next base: position 1,704,606,975 of record OY728161.1, read on the forward strand.
TTAATTTATCTATCTGTTATATATATATATATATGACATATAAATCATGTTTTACATTATGGAAGAAAGTAAATAATGATATAAGTAATAATATCATGAATAAAAATTCAAAACACGTGCGAGAAATTAAATGATTATTACCCAAAACGTTACTTTACATGGAATTGAAAAATAAATAGATAATATAATGTCATAAGTAAAACATATATGATATCATAAATATTATTATGGTTCTTATACAAGTTAATAATTTATTTAAACCCACTATATAGAAGTTTCGTACACATACAAAATAAATCATACCTAAGGTAAGGGATAACTTTTCCAATCTCATTTTATCTGAAATTGTTTATTCGTAAGTATTTACTGGGGATATATTTATCATCCATGTACACGTTTTCTAAAAACTTTCTCATAAATTTTTTAATATTCAACTATGTATGTTTAAAGTCATTTATACCAATTTTTACTTTTACTACATTTTTGGGAAGGAATATTTATTTTGTTTACCATACAAGGTACTTTTCGTCTTTTCCGGCAAATGTATGAGGAGAAAGTTTTTTTAACTTATATGGAATGAATGAGTTTTTGAATATTCATAACACCATATTTCCATGAAGATTACTCTACACGTTTACAAGTGAAATTTCAGCTAAATTAATTTCTTATAAAATTTCATGACATTTTGAGAAAAGAAATCATTTTTGAATATAAAAGGATATTTTCCAAAGGAATAAACCTCAAGTGTTTTATCCAAATTATTTTACATCTAAGATAATATTGGTTTATGTTTACATCGCTGTTATTATTATGATTTTATTGTATCTGTAATTGAATTTTATTTAGGAAATCTATTTTTTATATCAATTATGATTGAATAATGTTTAAGAAACCCATTTGATTTCACGGGTTATGCTATGGTGAATGATTCTATGTTTTTGTGGAAAACATAAGAATGGTTTCATTATGAGATGGGTGGGACATATACCTCCCTCCAATGCATTGGGTGAAGATTTATATATCGTAATATAGACATGACTGGAATTAAAAGTAAATATGTTTCAGTAATACATGGATGGAATGATAAGTAAACCTAGTTCAACAATGGACCTTTTCCACTATGGTGGTCTTGTCAGCAATTCCTTGAATATTATAGAAATCATATCATGTGCTTATTATTTTTACACAATTTACATGATTTATGCCAATTATATTCTATGATGGTTAATGTTTCTTTATGATCCATGCCTTAAATACTGCCAAGATTTATTTCATGACTAAATATTTTGATTCTTAAGCATTATGTTCATGTTTTTAAATTCAAATGTTTATGGTTTTTTATGTTCTACATGTTTAACCGTAATGATAATTTGAGCTCAACATTTTATGTTTTATTTTCCCCATGATATAAAGAAATGATTTAGGTAGGAAAAAAGGGGAAAATCCTTATGGGAGATGTTGAATATCTTTCAAAAAGTTATAAGATTGTGTTCCATGTTTCCAAAGACACTAAACTAATACGGTCTTTGGTTGTATTTTTGTGTCTTGTATTACGTATTCTACAAAAGTAATGTAATGTGTATGTACATAATTCTTGGGTATTTACACTATAACTTCCCATATCCTCTATATTGATTCCAAATTAGAACACCTTGCTACTTATACCTAGATTCAAACTGCCTCAATGAAGGAACCTGAGGTAGAACACTTGTTGTATGTTGACTGCCTAGAAAGGATGGGGACTCTTGCTGCTGATGAAATCATCCTCCGCCAAAAAAACACATGTTTGATCCCATGGAAAATTTCTAAGATCCACCACCCTTGGTGAAACAAGATAATGAGGGTTTTTACCTACTCATGGATAAAAAAGCACTTTTATCCAAGAAACTGGGAACTCAAGACCATAGATCTACATGGAAAGGAATCCCGATGACTCGCCTCTAAATAAAATTTAGTTCGGGATAATATCCTCTTAATAACCTATTATATCTCCCAAAACCTATAGATACATATTCAATATAAACATGGATAACTAGAGCTGGATATCTCTATGGAAAGACACCTCGAAATGCCTCTTCATGGCACCCTCATTTAAAAAACAGGTCTGAATCATATTACAGAAGGGTCCAAAAAGAGATCCAAAACTCTCAAATGCTGTAACTCCCCATTTGAAGGGTATGAATATCATGAAAAAAAATTTCCTTCATTATTTATGAAAGGAACTCTACCCAGATTTGGTCTCAGAACATCTCCCATGAGACTGGTGACTCCTCACGATCCCTAAGAACCACAATTTCTTTACTGCTCCATGCATCATTGTCACAACCAAGGAAACCCAATGCTCCTTCCGAGCACAATTCAAATTTAAATATATCTCTATATACTAAAACTAGTTTTTTATGATTCAATATAAAATAGAACCATAACAATTCTATTGAATTTGGTGATGAAAATCATTGTATGTTCTCCTCCAAGTGTCATCCTCATCAACCTCCAATTTGCTATGATCTGATGGCACATACTGCTGAATATATTTAGTTTGGACATGATGATGATGTCGACCTGGCACAAATAATGCAAAATTAACAAACTATTAAAGATACCAAACCTAGAATATGGAATATTTAACAGTAATTAATTAATTAATTGTTATCTTTTTAAGGTTTTAACCTATTTCATGGTCTACCCATTTCAAACACATTCATAAAGAAGAATAATGTATTATATTTACCTAGGTATCTATGATACAACTAGTATCACTTCATTTATTGGGATTAGTAAACTTAATATTCCATGCATCAGATCAGGGGGGCCTTAAATACCCATGACTCAGACGATATCACATGTTTACATTGCTCACTAAAAATAGATGACCCCATTTCCCTACCAAACCACGAAATATCACCTATGACTAACTCTAAAATTCATCTTATCCCTTAAACTTGAACCTTAAATACCACTCTATTATAAACCCTTCCCCCGAAAGAGTAACCCTCCTGGGACAACAATGAGGGATGGGAGACGATGAATGCCCAAGTCCCACTTCCAATAGGCCCCGAGTTGGTGACTAACGCTGAGGGTATACTAAACATACATATGGGAGGCATTACCCTCTAAGAGAACTTTTAGAAGAGAGAGATAAGAAAGATAAACCAATAAAAACCTTATCATAAATATATTTAAATAAATCCCAATTGAAAACATGAAATTTCATATAGTACTAAATAATTGAATGTAAATCTATAAGTATCAATATATAAAGATGACATTCACCATGAAGCCCAAACAACTCCAGAAAAACTGTGAGCTAGTAATATTCATCACAATATAAAAAATTATATGAATGACCTAATTTTTTTTATAAATATATAGGGTGATCATAATAGTATACTCAGTAGGATCTTTTCTATATCCTCTCATGAAATAGATAAAGATATCATTCCAAAGTGAAAAAAACAATAGTGAAACTAACTCATCACTTAAACCGGTATAATACATTCCTACCCTCACCATAGATAAGTCTCATAAAGTATCACTTACAAGAGAGCATATAATATAATAATGAAACATAAAGGTTAACCTCTCCCACTTCCCCATTGGTTTGCAGCTCCACCCCAACAATGTATTTCCTTAACCATATATCTCTAAAATAATCTACCTCGAAGACACCAGGGTAAGGAACCAAAAAAGGTTTCTTATGAATCACATCATCAAATCATCCCAACCACATATCTATATATAGTAACCAGTAGTTTCTAAAATACACCATCTCCCGTATGACATGTATCATATATTAGGTATTATACCTCAATCCATCACAACCCATACATCGATTAAGTACCTCAATCCATCACAAACTATACACATCATACCAATAATAATCTGTTAGATACTATATTCAGAGATATATGTGTGTGAAATAACCACAAGCCATTACATCCATATACACACATATATGGATAAAACTAACCACTGTACATACCATCACATGTAACTTCCAAGAGAAGAGAGAAGGGACAAAGGGTGTAGTCATCCATCCATTATTCTACTGAGATGTTGGGAAAAACACCCACCCAGAGTCCACTTAGTGTCAGTAACCCTAACCTAAATGGGTGGTTTAGTGTATAAAACTAAAAAATATACAAGATATAAAATAATTACAACTAAATTATGGTCATAACCAAGTCCTAATCTCAACTAAAACTATCAACTCTCAGACACCCAACTACTATCACTGGGGACTAGATATCCTATAGGCACACAATAATTTTAACAGAGACATTAACTACTTTTTTTCCATTAATTTCATTAATTAATTAACTATCCATTAAATTAACCCCTAAAATTATTTCATGATACATTCATTAACCCGAAGTGTGAAGTCTATTCCCTCTAGGCCTAATACAAACCTAGTCCACCGTTTCTCAGGATTAAAATATTTTTATCATTTTCATTCCAACAACAATAACCACATGGGTTAAGAATTATTTAATAATTATCATCATATTTTCAGAATTCAGGTACTCTAAGAAAACAATCCTAAGTTTCCACAAAGTTTAAACATGGAACCAAGCACATCCAGCTACCTCAGATAGTGGATAAAGGAATGTAGATAAAAAAACTAACCCATCCATCATCCATTATTCAAATTGATTTAAAGAAAGAATCTATCTTTATCAAATAAACATATAATAATATATTTAATCTACTCCATCAACTCCAATTCCATCCAAAAAACCCACATTCATATCCCAATGCATTTCGCCATCATAGGCATCAACTGTTGCCACATCATCTGGGCCTTCCCACCCACATCACATCAGTCATACCTCGATCATCCATCCTAGGATCATATCACATTTCATAGAAAAAATTATATCTAGATTAGATCGCAAAAGAATTAGTAAACAAAAAGTCATAGAAAATAGGGAAATTTAGGTCTTAAAATAATTCATCCAACCTCCACATAAAATGAGCTCTCATGGCTCTAATCTCAAGTCACTTGACCTTCTCAAGAATATGGAAAACTTAGTCCATATCAATTAACATTATTAAAAAACTTTTATTATTCCATCTTGAATTAAATGATTCATTATTCACAAGTGACAACTATGGGGAACCTATGGAATCAAGCTATAATAAGCTATCAAAAGTCAAAAACTCTTTTATAATTAAGACCAGTTTCGAAAAACCTAGAGAAATACCATTATCATTAACATTAATTTTCATTCCAATATTCTAAAAAATCATTAACATGATTCAAATTATATATTAATTCCATTATCATGGAATAAAAAATTTAATTAATCATGTGAATTTCATCAATTTACTAAAATAAAATTATAAGAAACACCAGATTCACTACAAAATTCCTCTTATTTAATTATAGTTCCCATTTAATCAATTAATTTTGGATTTACATTAATTATAAAGTTTCATCAAGAATGATATGCTAATACATCAAATAATAAGACATGATAACAATCATAACATAGATATAACACTATCTAGAAATTAAAATGGAAAACTGTTATCTTGGTAGAAAGAAACAAAAAATTATTTATTAATCCCACTTTATAATTACTAGGTTAATTACATTTCCATCAAAAGGCCTAAAACATGATAACTATACTATTGCATCTAAATAAATAGGAGATACAATGAATCCCATACCTCAAAAGAATTATTGTTATTCACACGAGAATAAACCAATGTCATAGATCTATATCACCCCACCCTTAAGAGATACATCCCTCTAAGGATGCTGCACCATAAATTCAACAAAAAACAAAAAAAAATCCATTATAATGATAAAGAGAAACTGACATCTCATGAAAAGAAAACGAAATATCATCTAGATAAAACAAATACTAGATATTAGGTAGAACATACCTCAAACCACCACATATCAAAGATGGAAGGCCATGAATCAATTCCCTTTTAAGGGATTCAAAAATCATTAAATAGAGATCCTATGGCTACCTAGGGTTTGGGAAAAAATCTGTTGGGTTTGAAAAAATATGAGGTGCGAAAAATTATAAAGGTTCATTACACAATGTATTTTTATGGAATTAAACCCTTTCAAATCATGAAATTATTATATTTTAATTCCCACTAAAAAATTCCTCATGTTACACCATTTAACTTTGAATTAATTCATGTCATGAGGTACTCTATGAACTAGCCTCACAAATGTTGTGATCATCTTTGAGGCCATTTATCAGGCACTTACCCAAGCCGTGAACAACACATTCATGACATGAAACACTTACACATCATGAATTATACCTTCTCCCATGTTTTAGTATCCAAACACCTCCATACATACTCTAAGACTCCTCCATGAACCATGGGCTTTAAAAATAAGAAAAGGGTTAGACTAGATTGATCTGGGCCCATACAATTCTCTCCCAATCTTCCTTTCATTTCTTGTGATTATGCTATATCTCTCAATAAACATTATCTTTTTCTACCATGCCCATATAATTTATCTCATGTATTCATTTTATATCTTCTTAAACATTTATATTGACTTGGATTAATAACTTTATCCTCTATACGATGTAAACAACCCATATTTCATAATTAAGTTTGAATGGTGTTTAAATAGAAATTTATACCAATAATTTAACAGAGTAAAAATTGAAAATTTGTATTCCCATTATTTCAATATGAATAATTATTGATTATATATCCATTTTTATGGTTCTGTAAGGAATATTATATATTTTATTGTTTATCAATCTATTCTTTTCATACGATAAAGGTATTTGATATAGTAAGTGATGGTTGGGTCCTAAAATTATATATCACATTAATGAATTGGAAGGTCTCATAAGACAAACCATATTAGGTATTTGGTGTATGTTTTTCTGTTTATTTATGACATCTTGGTTGAGGCCTTGATGGTATAGTTATGGTGTCTAGAATTATGAATTTCATCACCATGATATTATTTATTTCCATCCATGTGATTATTAATTTACATTATTATATCATCCATGGATATATTATGCTCATGTTTTCAATTATATTGAAATATATGATTATTTATTAGTGAAATATAATGCATGTTTTATTTATTATAGGATAGCTTCCACTATACAATACCTCTTATTGAGTGTTTGAGATCACCCATTTCTATTGTTTCCCCGTTTACCCAGAAAACCATAAATATTACTATGAATGATATAAGGATAAAAATAATAGGAATAATAATATTTAATGTTTTGTAACTATGTTTTTCATATAATGTATTAGTGTTTTATGTATCTAGTCTCATAACACCACCAAACCCCATATCTGATGTACTCTAATCTTTACATTCTACACCATTATAATAGATAACCAATAAATATATATTATTATATTTTATATCAGAGATAAGTTTATTAGAAACCTTATGAGATATATTTATAACATAGTTTGAGAATAGAACCCTATGATAAAAAACATAGTAAATTGTTAAAATTGATCTAAAATATATGTAATATTAGTGATTCATTTAAGATAAATATATATAATTTATATACTATAATTTTTAATTAATAGTGTTATTAATGATCTAATAAAGTGTATTACCTTATTTAGAAATCATACCTAATGGGTGGATCAAAAAACATGTCAACACCCATAACTAGTATAGGGATTACACTATTGATCTAACTAATGAAGACGGTGAAAGAGTTGAGAAAATTATCACTATAATAGGGTAGTTAACTCAGGTTATGACTAATAACCTTTTATATATGTAACAAGATATATCCCCTTAACGAGGTGTAACAAAATTTGATTGTTTTAGGAGGTAGAAACCCCCTATATTTTAATGGAATGACTAATTCACTAGTGGTAGAGAAATTGATAGTGAATTTAGAGAAGACATTCCTCACTTTTGAATATAATAAAAGGGAGAAGGTTACCATGGTTATATATATTCTAAAGGGAGACACAGATCAAAGGAGGAAAATTGATTCAAAACACTAAGAAGTAAGAAGATACAAAAGTAATTGAATGAAGATATTTTAAGAAAATATTCCCTAAAAAGTATTGTTCTCAAGATAAAATAGCTATCATGGAAAGAAAATTCCTAAATTTAAGACAAAATGAATAGGAAACTATTGATTATTGTAAGGCTAGATTTAAAACATTGGTGATATACTATGAACTATGTGTGAAATATAAAAGACAACATTATCCACTTATTTAATGGGATAAAGCTAAGCCTTAGTATGGAATGAATTTCTAATTTTTTTCCTCATATGTGAAGATAGTGACAAGTGTTATAAATATAGAGAAAGAATTATATAATTTCTATATTTTAAAAGTAAAACAAGAGTAAAAGGGGACAACTCAACAAATAAATTTTTCAAAGGAGAATAAAGGAGTGGTAAAATATTCAATATGTAATAATTGTAGAAGTAAATGACTTGGAGCTTGTTTGAAGGTCTTGGGAGTTTGTTACAAGTGTGAAGATAAAGACCTTAAATCTCATGAGTTAAAAGGTAAGATAGAATCCACTAATGTTAATTTATTTAATAGAAAAGAGAGTAGTTACTATTATAATAAATACTTAATTCATCAAGTGAATATATCTTAGTAGAGGAAAATGAAGAAAAGTCAGGTTTATTCATTTACTATGATTAAATTTGAGGTTCTAAATTATGTGATAACTAGTACTTTGATCATAAATTCAATGTCAACTAATATATTATTTTATTGTATATATAAAAACTCCTTTATATCTTTTAATTTTTCTAAGAACTTTAAATTATTCCCTGATTCATTAAAGAAGGATTTTTCAGTTAAAAATCATAGATAAAATATTATTACAATAAAGGCATATTATACTATTTTTATTAAAAATAATGGATGTCATCTAGTTAAAAACATGGTTATTATACCAATGGTTAAATTTTACTTAATTCTTGGGATGTATTGTCTATTAATTTATAATGTAAAAATTTATTAATGATAGAAGTAGATTATTTTTTTAGGATAGCATAGAATTCCTTACTTTTAGATGAATGACTTCATTTATAGAGTAGTGCGAGGAATCACCAATAATGGATATTATTAATAAAATTCTGGGATAAGAGGAAGATAAAATTAAATATATGAAAGAGAAGGATATATGAATAATATATGATGTGTTTATTATGAAAGATTACATTGATGTATTCCCTAAAGAATTATCTAAATATCCTCCTGATGATGAATTTGGATTCTTTATTGACTTTGACCCCTAATAAAAATTCCAAATCAAGGGTACATTATAAAATGGATCAAGTATAATTAGTGGTATTAGAGAAGAAACTAGAATAGTTGTGTGGTAAGGGATTTATAAACCCTATAATATTTCTATGGGGAGAACCTATCTAATTTTTAAAAAATAACGATGATATTATAAGGTTTTTCATCGACTATTCGAAAATAAATTGCATTAATATTAAATACAAGCATAATTTTCCACACATTGATGATCTATATAATTAATTTCAATGAGATTAATAATTATTAAATTTTGAACATTTTTCTAGATATCATCAATTGAAATATAATATAGATGATATACCAAAGTTTAATTTTTATACAAGGTATGTGAATTATGAGTTAACAGTAATGCCTTTTCGATTAATAAATGGGCCTTATGTGTTTATGGATGTGATAAATAGAGTATTAAAAGATTATATTGATATATTTATTATATTATTTATTGATGATATTTTTATATAATATATTATATATGAAAACCATGAGAACTATTTGTATATTTTTCTGGTAACACTTTGAGATAATGAGTTATATGGTAAATATTGTAAGTATGAATTTTGGATTCAAAAAATTTATTTTCATGGACCAAATATATTTAAGGATACAACATTTTCTAACCATTCAAATATTAATGCGGTTAAATAATGGTTCATACAAACCAGACCTATATATATAACTGAGACACATAGTTTCCTTGACTTAGCTAGTTACTATTAACATTTTTTTGAAAAATTTACCCAATTATCTACCATGTTAACCAAGTTGACAAGTAAAGGGGAAAAATTCATATAGTTAAAGAAATGTGAGGAATGTTTTGAGCAACTAAAGAAGATATTAATAAATAAACTAGTATAAACATTACTAACAAGGAGTGAAGGAATTGTGATATATAGTGATGCTTTAAAAATGGATTGAGGTGAGTGAATATGAAAATTGATAGAGTTATTTCTTATGTTTTAGGTCAATTAAATACCAATGAATAAAATTATTCAAGTCATGATCTCAATCAAGTGGTAATAATAGTTTCCTTGAATATATGTAGATACTTTATTTATTGATAAATATGTCACATATATATGAATAATAAGTGTTTGAAGTATATATTCACTCAAAAAGTGATTAAAATGTGGTAAATGAGATAGTTGGAACAACTCTAGGAATGTGACTATGAAATATACCACCACCCTAGGAAGAAAAATAATGCGGTAGATTCATTTATTAGGAATTATCATGGAGTTATATCCTTAACATGGATGTATAATGATCCAAAACTCATGGATTTAATAAATTTAGACATTGAAATTATTAAGGAATGGGAAATATATTCATTTTATAAGTAATTTCCCATCCATATTTCATATAGAAGATAAATAAGTATAAAAAATATTATAAGGATATTCAAAATAATGTAAAATCTAAAAAATATGTAACATTGATGAACTTAAACTAAAAATATAGAATTTTAAAATTTATGAAGAGTCCTTGTATACAATTGGTATCCAAAATTAAGAGGGAATTACTTGATGAATATCATATATTATAGGTGATGTGGATACTTTACCCTTAATGATGTGTTTTATAGGGTAGGATCTTAGGAATGGGATCTCAATAAAAAAATCTAGATGGGAATGGCCCAAAACAGACAATATCTTGATAATGGGAGGTCTTGTCTTTTACCAATGGTATCAAAGCTAGTTCCTAGTTAGTTTTCCAATGAGGGTGTGTAAAAAACCAAAGTTTAATCAATGAAAATTTCTTTATTATAATTATTTCATATGGTATAGACACATAGAGAATACAACACAAGGTATATAAATAATAAATGAATGAAATAAAAGGCATTTCTACAAGTTAATAAACCTATACTGATGAAATATTAAATTGACCATTGGAATAGTAATATGACCCTTATGATTAGTAAACCAGATGATTGAAAAGTAACCTCACCAATAATATTATAAATTAAATCTTACCATATTATATGTGGAAATATTATATAATTATACCATATTATAAGTAAATAAATATTTTAAAATTATTAATTAAGTGTTGGTGTTTTTGTAAGTCATAAATTTTTAATTACAATTTTATAAATAATTTAATAATTTAAAAGAAAATTTATTTTCATAAATTGTATTCATAAATTTTTATTTTTATGTCATATGATTATAATATAATTTTATGATACCTTAGTTAATTTTTCAAAGTGATATAAAATTAGTTATAATTTAAAATTTGTATTTTTTTCAAGTAAATTATGATTTTAATTAAAAACTAAATTCCACATATTTAGAAAATTATTTTTTTTTTCAAAATGGAGTGTAATTTTTAATTCAGGACATTGAAAAAATGTTAGGGTCAATTTTTTGGATTTTTCTAAAATACATGAATTTTTTTGTGAATAGTAAAATAGAGTAATTTATGGTATATATAAGTTATATGTTAAATAAACTATTAATTAGTTATGAATTATGTATGAAAAAATGGTTCAAACTAAAATGACCTAATTAATGTATTTATCATTAAGAATCAACACTATTTATTGTCTTGAGAAAAATAATAAAATAATGATTAAAATATTTAGAAAACACTCCTCTACTCAATTATAAATACCACCCCTAACCACCTATTCTCCTCACATATATCAAGCCTTTATCCCTATAAAAATTCTTCTCGAATCTCTTCCCATTACCCTCCCCAAAAACTAGAAGCTTTTGTTCTTAACAAATGACCAAAACCAATACCCTAAGAGGCTCTCAAGAAGAAGGAATCAAGAGGTAAAACCCTCTTCCATTTTCTTTCAATTTCTTTTCAAGTTCCTTTATTTTCATTTTATATCCTCACCACCCCTCATCCAAATATAATAAAAACTATAGTGTCTTATATATAATTCAATTTTATCATGATTATGAAATAATATTTTTTCAAATCTCTTCTTCCCTCTCTTTTACTTTAAGAATGAAAACATAGTCTGTGAGGTGCTGATTTACCACCTTCGTGGACAATGGGATTTCATCTTTCAACTTCATCTTAAAGGGTGGTAATGAAATAATTTTTATGGTTGAAACAGATTATAATATATGTATTATATTTTATGTAATGTTCTGGAATCATTTTGTACACATGATATTAATTAATAAAACAAAATGAGTTTGTTGTGATAAAAAATGATAAATAAATCTAAACTATTATATTTAATTATTTTTCTATTGAATCATCCTAACTTCTAAAAAAGATGGTATTTTAATATTATATTTGTTCATTAATCAAATATAAGTTCATTTATGGAAAACTGTCCTAATTCTACATGATTATCCATGCACATATACAAGTAAACTGATCATGAACACCAAAGAAACCAATGATCGCAAATGATGAAATTGAATCTATTAACACATAAAAGAGACATAAATGAATTTAATAAAGTTATAATAAATCAAATAAATGTATAAATTTTTAGGTAATTATTAATTAATTTATCTAATTTGACTATTCAGGGCATTAAGATCAAGTGATGAACACCTTTAGACTTAAGTTAAGGGATTCTACACGAACATCCATTATTCCTTTAGGTTACTCTCTCTCCTTCTATTTTTACCCAAATGAAATTATATTTTATTTTTATTTACATATTCTAAATTCTATGTATATTTTCCAAAATCATTCATCAATATCCATTCTTCCTTATTTATTTGGGATAAACATGTTTTAAAAGGTTCTCAACTCAATTCTTTCTGAAAAGCAAGCCCAATTTAAGGGAAATTTCCAAATTCATACCCATTTTCAGGTGTGATACATAATCTGTTTTATGTCACCATTATTTTTAAAAAATCAAAACTTTTATCATGAAAAAATACCTTTGTTAAATTCTTGCTTTATACAAACAATTATGCCTTTTCCATTTTAACGAAACTTGAAAGTTTTTCCTTAAACCATACTATAATGTTTTATTTCTAAAGTTTATTAAACACTACTTTAACTTATGTTTGACATAATTTATCATGATATAATACTATAATAATTTATTAATGTTAATTTATGATTTAATTATTTTTTTTTCATGGACACTTTTATGATACTCTCATTTATTATACTTTTGACATGATTATGATACCCAATTATTTTCATTGGTAACCATTATGTTAATGTATGATTACCTATGTATGATTATTTATGTGGAAATAATATCAATGAATATTTTATGATGGGTGTTCCCAGATAGAGATCCAATGAATTGGGTAATGTTTAGTCTCATGATACGTTATGTGAAATAGTCTTGGTGGTTGGCCTTGACTTGTACTCCATATGAAACTGTCTTGGTAGTTAGACTCGACTCATGATCCCCTATATGCATCGAACCTTAACTCATGCTAAATTCATATTTTATGTTTTTTCCACATTACTATGATTCCATGATTTTATAATCCTATGTTCTATATGTTTAGATTCCTTATGTTTAATCATGTTCCATGACTTTATATATATTTATGTTATTCCTTTTTACACATGTGCAATGGTTTATTTTAATGTTTATTCCCTTATAGGATTTTTTAGATCTTCCATTTGTTCATGTTATCCCCAAGTTATCCTATGAAGATGTTAGGGGATCAAAGGAAGTTAGGACCTCTTAATGGATGAAAAATAAATAAATCTTTTACTATGTCCCATGTTATTAGTTTTATGTACCTAGTCTTCCAAAAAACTATCATTTATTATCCTTGCATTGTAAATTGATGTTTAATTATGAATAAAATCATGTAATGATACGTGTAAAAGGATAGGGTCACTATAGTTGGTATCATAGGAAATGTTTAGTTATTTTAGGAGATTAGGAAGAGAGTACTTTAGTAAGATCCATAACGATAAGACTAAGTATGAGAAAACATCCCTAAATTTTGGTTAGTACAGAGTAATTGGATTATCAAGAAAAAAAATCCCTGTCTAGATACTACAAGTGGATGTGGTTCAAGAATAGATGTACCTTGGAGTAACAACTCCAACATGGTGTTCCAGGTCTAACTCAGAGTAAACTGGTATGTGACAATGGGCCTTACAGTGCACCTAGTTTGATACTCTTGGGGGATATTCTTTGGTTAATTCATAATATCATTACGAACCATTATTCTGGGAATAAAAAAATACTATAAAAATATATGTTAGGAAATATATCATGGATAACCTAGATTGAAACCTAGTGAACCACAAGTTAGGATATAATTTTCCTTTATGAGTTTATCCTTTTATGTTTAATGTTTCTTTTTATAATTTTTAGATAAGTATTAAATCCCACTAATTGTACTTTATTTTTCCTAGTTAATGGAGGAAAATAGAAGAACACATTCCAACAATAAATGTGATAGGTAATGCGATGATTTCTTTAATGGTATGCCAAATATGATGGAAATGAGTGTTGAAATCATCATGATAGTACTTGCTGAGCTAGCTCAAGTTATTAATAATAACATGAATCATGTGGAACACCCTAATTATATATGGAAATATAATTTTGAAATAGAATCCTTCATGTAGAAAAGTAATCCCATGTTTAGTGGATCTTCCAATCCCCGCCTTGAAGAATAATGGATTAACTCCATTGAAAAGAAATTCTCTATCCTATAGTGCTCAGAAGAAGAGATATTTGTGTTGGTGGTCTTTCATTTTTATGGGAAAGATGATTAGTGGTGGACACTAATCAAAAATATGATGTCCAAAGAGGAAATTGATTACATGGATTGGGAGGAATTCAAGAAAATGATTTTTAATAAATATTTTCCTCGAACTCTCCATCTCAAGATGAAAAGAGAGTTCCTAAAACTTAAGTAGAAGGAAGATGAGTATATCAGAGCGTATGAAGAAAAATTTTCAAGTCTTTCAAGATACACCTATGGATTTATCATGAAACCAGAAACCAAGGTGGATTTTTTATTTAGTTAAATAAAGACGAGTCTATGAAAAGTGTTGGTGATTCATGAATTTGACAGTTATGAGGAGATTGTCCCTTGTTCCCTCATAATTAAAATGGATTTTGGAGACCCTCAATGGTGTCATGGGACCAGTAAAAAAAATATAAAATAAAGTCTTATCTGGGTGGATCAAAAAATAAATCCCATGATGAAAAAAGACTAAATATCCCATGTGTCAAAATTGGGGGAAGAAGAATCCAAAGAACTGTCTAATGGTAACTAAGAAATGCTTGAAATGTAGAAGAATAGGGAATTTGAAAACAAACTACTGAATGGATATGAATAATTCCATTATCATAGAAGAATAAATGAAGGTTCATATCAACACTCAACCAATAGTGCAATGTTTCAACTACAAGGAACATGGGTATTTTGAAAACCAATTCTCTAATACAAGGGTTATTAGTGGAAATCGAAAATAACCTCCAAGGAAAAATGTAAGGGATCATTCTATCACTACTATTGATGTGGAGTCAGAAAATGATGTGGTGATAGGAACTCTGGCTATTTATTCAAGAATAGAGAACATACAATTTGATTATGGTTCTACACATTCTTTCATATCTTGTAATTTTAGTAGAACTATTAAAAAACAACCTCAAAATTTGGAGGCTGATTTGTCTATGAGAACAACTAATGGGAAAATTATTGCATCCAATGTACATAAATCCTCATTGATTAATATTTGTGGACTAAACCTCCTAATAAATATTTTCATAAACCCTTTGGTAGTGTTTGATTCTATTTTGGGCATGGATTTTCTATCTTTATATAATAACAACATCAACTGTCAAGAAAGGGAGATCATTATTCACATCCTGAAGAATCCTCCAATTCTTTTATAGTGTAAGTAAGAAGATGAATATTCTTCAAAATCATCATCTCAAATGTTTATATTACTACATTATGATAAATCATATCTCATGTAAATGATTGAGAAAAAATAGTTAATCATGATTGAAGATATTACCATCATGAGAGACTACAATGATGTATTCCCTAAAGAGTTTCATGGTTTTCCCCCTAACCAGGAAGTTGAGTTCCCAGTTGAACTTATTACAGGATGTCTGCCTACATTTAAGGCACCTTATAGAATGTACACCATTGAGATAGAATAACTGAAGAAGCAGTTATAAGAGAATCTAGATAAGGGTTTTATACACCCAAGTGATTCACCATGGGGTGTGCCAGTCCTCTTATTCATGAAAATGTTGGGTAAATTAACCTATGCATATATTATCATGATATCAATAAAATCATGATAAATAAAAAGCATCCCATTCCATGAAAATATGACTTGTTTGATCAAATACATGAGGCTAGTTATTTCTCTAAGGTGGACCTTCAGTCAAGATATCACCAATTAATGGTGAGGAAGGAAGATATTCCCAAGAATACCTTATGAATGAGTTATTGACACGATGAGTTCATAGTGATTCCATTTTAACTCACTAATTATCCAAGAATTTTTATGTATTTAATAAATATAGTCTTGAGATGTTACCTCAAAATTTTTTTGGTAGACTTTATCGATGATATTATAATATACTTCAAGATCAAGGAGGAACATGAGAATCATATTAATACTATGCTGCAGACTTTGAGAAGGGAGAAAAAATATGAAAAGTATAGTAAATGTGAGTCTAAATAGAGGTTGTATCATTATTGGGGCACGTTATCACCAAAAAAAGAATATATATGGACCTTTCCAAGACAAAGGCAATCAAACAGTGGCCAACGCCAAAATTTTTAACAGAGATTCAAATATTTCTTGGTCTAGTTGGGTATTACTGAAGATTTTTAAATAACTTATCATGATTTTCAAACCAAATAATCAATCTAAAATAGAAGGGACAGAAGTTTGTTTGGACTCAGTAATGTGAGGAAAGCTTTAAGGAGCTCAAAAAGAGGCTTATCACTACACCAGTACTGACACTCCCAATGTAACTCTCCAACCCTAGAATCCCATAGCCGGTGAATTATATTAATAAATTGGCACGACTACAAAGAATCAATTCCCTAAAGACCGATTAGTTTAGCAATCTTGGAAAATAGATTACATACATGAACATTACAATACAATTTCTAACATAAAACACAACATAAATAATACATTGATAACACCATTATTCCCTTTATCTTAACCTTGAAAATAAATCATAATAAACTTATTTGAATCCTGGGAAAATAAAAAAAAATAAAGGGGTGAACTCAGATGCTCATTAAGGGTAAATAATTTAGTGAAAGCTATAAAATTTTAAGGCAAGATGTGTAATAAAAACAACAGCCTTTTAAACATAAACTTGAACATAATATGAAGAAAATAAATCAAACATTACCATATAAACATGAAAATGAGTATTATACTAGTCAAATAATTACATGTAATAATTAATTTCATAATGAGGGAATTCCTAACGCCAGATATTTTAACCACATAGTCAAGGAAACATGTCAAGAATGGTATAAAAATACAACATCCATAGTCAAACATATCATAACTCATTCAATACAATATGAAAGATTTTATTATAGTAAATCAACCTCAATCAAGAATAATATCTAGTAAAGGATGTTGACATAGTCGAAAATGATCAGTAAAACTCTTTGAGAGAAATATCCCTTTTTGGAGAGGACAAAGGATTCATAAGATTTTATACTTAGATAATTTCATCTAGATATGATGCATAATATTATATAATTTTCGAAGGAATAAAATGTATCATTTATAAGATAATTGTTTAGATGTGAATATATTTGATGAAGTTTCAATGCCGCTACTAATTTGGATATACCTACACCATTGTTTTCTAATGTTTTCCACTAGGATTCCTATTTTAGACTGCACCATGGTATGGTCATGATATATGCCTCTGATTCCCACTTTCCAAATGTGGGTGTCTTATCACCACTGAGGCTAATGGTGTTGGGTCCTTGATCAAAACAATATGCTGTGATATCGACCATTCAATCCATGATTTCATTTATAGAGTTTTCCACCTTATCTAGGCACCCCTTATAGATTTATGACATGATTATGAATTTTGTACGTAGTATCATCTATATGTGGATGCTGATTAATTATTTCATTGGATACCTTAATAGGGTAACAACCTCGTGATTGGAGCCGATGAGTGCATTGGAAATTTGAAAATATATTACTCATATAAGGATATATGGAAATATTATTCTTATTGAATAATGTTTCTTATGATCATCGCATAAGGGAACCCATACTCATCACTTAAAGTATCCCATTATCACCACATGAGGCACTCTGTGCTTGTCACATATGGAAAATGTTTCTTTAAACCAATGGAATATCATTCTCATCACATAAGGTATCCTCTCCTCATCACACACAGAGTCCTATACTTATCACATAAGGAAGATAAAAATATTAATCTCATTAACCAAGGGGAGAATGAGGTGATCCTATGCTCACAACATAGGACTATTATGCTCCTCAAATAATAAATCTCATGATCATCACATGAGTAATATAGTGAACATCACATTGGGCATGATATAATCTTAGTATAACCACCTATGCGAAGGTTATATAGACACCATGCTCAGAATGTTTACTTCTTATCCTCATCTCATAAAGAACCCTAGGCTTAACACCAAAGAATCCCTAGTTACTTCATGCAAGGTTGGATTTTTTATGAATCATATGGGGGGTTATCATATGCTCATCATGTAGAAGAATCATAATCATCACATGATGAGGAAGTAAACTTTGGTTTTTCACCTAAGTGAGGACTTTAGTTAACCTCTAGTGGGGACATGTCCATATGCACTCATCATATAACATAAAAAATAGGTTAACGTCTAATGGGGATTCCCTAATATTAAAGTCATATGGTGAATATTTTACTTATGATCATTAAATAAAAGAATTCACAATTTAGATTATAGTGGGGACACATAGGAATTTATGTTAGTTTTTCATGATGGGTTGGGTTTTCCATATCTCAAATGATTGATAAGATTATTTGATTAAATTTCATGACTGAACCTCAAAAAGGCATCCTATGTATCCTAATAAAAATAGAAATCAAAACCCATATATTTCTAGGCAAATAGTTTAGGTTCATGTGATATGATCAGTCGATGCAATTTAATGTGATATTGAAAGGATAACAATGCTGTGAAATATGTGACATCAAGAGAAAAAGTGGGGATTATGTGTGTAGAGACCCAAAGATTGACGTACATAGACTTTACATTACTTTTGCGGAAAACTTATTACATAACAAAAACACACACACAAGGATCGTAATAGTTTAGTGTCTTTGGAAACTCGGAACGTAATCTTCTAATCGTGGTGAAAGATCTTCAATATCTCCCATAAAGATCTTCCCTTTTTTTTACCTAAAACATTTCTTTATATCCTGGGGAAAAGAAAACATAAAAGGGTGAGCTCAAATGCTCAGTAAGGGTAAAGAAAAGAAATATCAATCACATAGTATTCATAAGAACATAACATTTTAGAAATCTTAACCTACAAAAGAGAGCATAATTTCATAACATGGGATAAATCATGGCAGTGAAATGTAATCACAATAATCATAACTTAAAACATGAAACTTTTTGGCATTCACACATAATCATAGAGAATCATTTCTTGTTAGTTAAGACTCATTGCCAAGACTATCTTAGTGGACAAAGTCCCTTTCTGAATCGAGTAACCCTCGTTTCAGTCCAGTTTCAATGAACCGGTATAACCTACCGTTCCAGCCCTGTCTATCTCATGAGATATAAAATCTTTACCCAATGAATTGGAGGGAGATATAGGTCCCACCCATCTTATAATGAATCCTTTCTTATGTGTGCCACATAATCATAAATCATACATTATCGCATAACCCATGTAATAAAAATGGGATTCTTAAACAACATGACATCATAAAACAATTCATATAAGATAAAGGAATTCATAAAAATGTTTCCATCACTAAACAATCAAATCCATGTAACAATAGGGATAAAAACAGAACCCTTTTATTATCTTAGATGGAAAATAATTTTGATAAAATACTTGAACTTCATTCTTGAGGAAAATATCCATTCTACTTCAAAAACACTTTTCCTTTCTTAACATGTCATACAATTTTAAACTAAAAGAAGTTTATTAAAAATAAACTTGAATACTTGTAAGGGAAGATTCTTGGAAATAATGTTTTAGAAATCCATTCATGCCGTATAAGTTAAAAAAAACATTCTTCGTACTTTTGTCGGAAAAGTCAAAAAGTACCTCATACGAAAAACGACAAAAGATTCCTTTCATACATATTACTAAAAACTCACCGAAGGGTAAAAAAAATTGTAGGTGGATGGAAATAATATTACATATTGATGAAACATGGATGTGGATGATAAAATACACCCCAGTAAATACTTACGAATAAACAATCTTGGATAAAAATGAGATTGTGATATTTCCCTTACCTTAGGTCTGATTTGATTCGTATGTGTCCGAACCTCCTGTATAATGATTTAAATAATGTCATTGACTTATTACAGAATCATATTCATTTTTATGATATCATATATGGTTCACTTATGACATTATATTACCCGTTCTTTTGTAAATTCCATGTTAAAGAAGCGTTTTGGGTAAAATCGTTTCATTTATCGTAGGTGTTTTGACTTGTTGTTCTTGACATTATTATTTATTATATCATGATTTACTTACTTCCAGAATATAAAATATGATTTATATATCATAAATATTCAGTATATATATATATATAATAGATAGATAAATGAAATGAAAAACACCGTTCATGGAGACGGTAGTCCGTACGTACGCATGAACGCTGTTTTCCTTTCCTTATTGTCTTGAATGGAAGTAAGTAGATGACATACATATATATATATATATATACATAAATCCAGTAGCTTTATAATGTCATATATTTCATTATTATTTCTTATATATACTTTATAATCATTCATGAATGGTTAATCATTAAGAATGAATATCATCGCGTCGTGGAGACGGTAGTCCGTACGTACGCACGAGCGATGATATCATTTCCATAATTATTGAATTGAATTGGAGTGGATTATACAATATATCAGAATCAATATGATGTTGTAATAACTATGTATAGTTATTCTTTACACCATTATACCCATCCATGTAAGGTGGTGGTGGAAAATAGATTACACCACGGCGTGGAGACGATATTCCGTACGTACGCACGCGCGGTGATTTCTTTTTCCGTAGGATGGATAGATGGTGAAATAGGGTTGTTTCATAATAACATATCAGTATATGAGTGATACTGCTGTTATTACTTCATAATGAAACAACCTAAGAAGAAGAAGTGGAAGAAGAAATAAAGATGAAAGAATTGGTAACGGTAATTACCTCTTCTTTGAAGCGCCTCTCTAAGACCTCCTCTTAGGGCACTAAAATTGGTCTTTGAGGAAGACCAGAACCTCTAGGATGTTTCTAGGGAAGTGGAGAAGATATTTTGTCAGGGGTTTGCCGAGCTTGAGTGCTCAAATTGGTGTGAGGAGGAGGGGGAGGAGGTGTCCTTTTATAAAGGAGGAGAGGGGCACCTTAGGAATATCTCAAAATATTATTTTATATTAAAGTAACAATCGGTTTATAATGGTTTCAAAGGGTCTTATTTCGAAGCTAAAGTGGGGATGGGTCGAAATAATATCAACCAATAAGATTTAGACAAGTTTAGGGTATTATTTTAACCTTATCAATTAGATTTAACTCGTTAAATAATTTAACTTTTACCGTGTCTTTTTGTTTTCTTTCACTATATGGTTAATACACTTACTATAACATGCCAAACGAACCCCAAATTGTTTATTATTAATACATATATCCTTATCTAAGTCATTTGGCCGAACCTTATATTTTTTGGAATAAAATAACAATTAATAATATAATATTTGATTTAAAAACTATTTTGTGTCAATTTTGACACTATTTGATATATGATTTTTTGAAAGTCATAACAGAATTATATGTTCGAACCAAGTTGATTAAATCAACAATAATATATCATAGTAACCTAGAAAATGAGTTTAATTCATAAAAAGTCTCAATTTACATTCATTTGATCATTTATAACATCAATTATGTTAATATTTCCTTAAAAGGGTAATTACTGCATCATCGTTGTGTCATAAATAAATTAATATATTTAAAGTCTAAAAATAATAAATAAAATATAATTATGTAGGAAATCTATTTAGCTTTCTAATGAATATTTATAGTCGAATTTATCTTATGTATAACCCCATATTAAAAATGTTTTATTTATTAAACTTTTATTTTAACTATTTTAACTATTCATTAAATAAAATAATATTAAATGTCATAATCTAATCCAAGTGGACCTAAATGGTCATATTATATTCATAAGGTTGTTTTTGGTCGAATTACACTTATCAAATAGAATTAGGACATGTGTTAGGGTAATAGTAATATCATATTTACCCTTAGTTACCCTATTTACTATTAACCGTGGTAAAAAAAAGTAAAAAGTTACTATTCACCAAAAATTATTTTCATCTCATTGAACCACATTTTAGTCCTTGATATTTACCGTGTCTGTCGGATTTTCGAAATTCCATTCACAAAAGCGGTAAAATTAAGATTTATGAAGAAATTAATTTTTTTTAACTACCACTTAGTAGTTTCATTATTCATAAAAAATTGATGTTTTTCAGAACAATGCCAAAATTTCATCCTAAGATATATATCATATTCCGAATTCAAAAATGAAGTATATTTTACCAAATTCATATCATAGAAGTTTCATTAATTAATTTTATAATTAAATCCTGCTGTTAAAACAAAGAGCATGTTTTTAAGAAACAATATCTATCAAAAGATTGACACTTGTTTATGTCTGGTTTAAATGTGAAATTACAACAAATGACCAACATTGTATTAAATTGTAAAAACATATTCTAAATATACTTTAAAACCACTCAAATTAATAATTTATCACTATTAATTATTTCGATTAAAAAAAGTGGTTTTTAATTATAATTTAGTAATTTTCACTATTCATCAGAATATGAAAGTTATCCGAAAAGTACCAAAATTTCACCTTAGGCTAAATTCGATACTCCGAATCCAAAAATGAAGTCCATTTTGAGAGCTAAAATTTCTAAAATTTAAAAAGTGGTTATTACTATTCATAACGGCTAGTTTTAATAATATTTTAATAGCATATCATTGTTTCGTGAAACTCAGTATTGCGTACTACACATGCTATCAAGGAAGGTTGCGATTGCGTGTAATGCAAGGCAAGTCAAGGATACGTGTTGTGCAAGATCCTTTTGGTGTAGCGTACAACACAAGACATTAGTGAAATAAAAAGAATATTTTTCATAAAATCTTGGGCTGTTAAATTCTACCCCCCTTAAAATGAATTTCGCCCTCGAAATTCGTCGGGGTTATCAATGGTTTACTACTCAAAAGTTTCTTTAATAGAAACCCACATCGTAAAAAGGAATACCAAAACATGGCTTTAAAAACTAAAGTATGAAATGTAACGATTACCCAAATAAACTAATCACTGGGTTTCCACATAGGTGAAAATATGGATATGGAAGAGAAATCTAACCATCATGTTCTGATGGAGAGTGGTAGAGAACATGGCTATGGAAAATCCAGTAATCACAAATCCATAAATTTGTGACGATATAAGGTACCATATGATTTATCAGGTATAAGATCACTAGGACAACATTTTTGGTTTTCAAGATCATTTCCTTAAAGTTGAAAATTTGAATTAGAATAAATACTTTCTTTATTTTGGTAAAATCTCACTGTTGTTTATGCCTTGAACAATTTCCACTTTATCTCTTAAATAAATGAAGTTGAATTTGTTATTCGTGAAGTGTTAGCAGATCATGTGATAGAATGACGGGTCATTCCATCTGTCTCAAACAAACGGTTAGCAAAAATTATATACATAAGTCGATCTATAGTGAGATTAATCATATATAGTTCCTAAAATGGACTTATACTTCATATATCATACTGCTTAATATAATAAAACTAGTTTCTACTAAACAGGGACTTCCTGTAGGCCAGTGGTAGGCGATAAAGGCCAGTCACACTTCGGTTGTGGGTTCGATTCCTACAGCCTTGTCCGACGCGATGGGATGTCGCCCGTCCTGCAGGTTGTCCTTTTTCTAAAACTACATTACAATAACATCCCATCAATAATATCGAAAAAAAACTTCTATCCTAAAACAATACTAACTTATGTCCAACATAATCCATTCCAATCTTTAGGCTTACCCATAATACTGCAGTCCACTCTCATAACATAGTGAAAATGATTACCAGAGATTTAACACCATCGTCGATCCCCATATATCATAAGATATGTTTTGTTGGTCACATTCCAAACATTCAAAGTCCTTAATCATGTATTCTCTTAAATACCTTAGTGAAAACATGAATGCAGTTTAAAGTTAACACTTTCCACATACCAAAATCCTCAAAATTCTATATACTCAAACCATGATATCACTTAGTCCTTATATCAATCATGAGCTCATGAATACTATTAAACATTTCATTTTCTCGTTTTCCCTTCATTATGCGCATATCATCTTATTTCCAAAAAAATATCTCAATCACTTTGAATACCACATCAATAAATATTGTAATACTCAATGATACAACATTATTTTGGAATCCCATTACATAAACACTTAATCATTCCACCACATCGTTGTCATATTCAACATTGCTAATAGTGATCGCATGTGACTTCCCATTGTCCTTTTCCTTCAATGGTTGCTCATGTTGATCATCACTAACCCTTGGATTAGGGCATTTATTAGCATAATGCCCTATTTCCTTGCACTTGAAGCATTGAAGTGTTGGTGGTGCATTCTCCGCAGTGTTTGATTTATTCACATCATTAGAAACCCTTTTTCCATTACTTCGACACTCAGCTGCTCGATGACCTTATTTTTCACACTTAAAACATTTTCTAGTCCCTTTAAGACAATCTCCACCATGCTTCTTTCCACACTTTGTGCATAAGGAAACATTCATCTTCTTTTCACCGTTATTCTGAGATTTCTCCTTGAACTCCATCTTTTGTTTCTTGTCAAAACCATGAGATGGATATGTAACACCAACTTCCATTTCTACCTTGATAGCACAATGCACAATTTCTTCATAGCTACTGAAGTCTCTTATAGCTAATGCCCTTCGAAGACATGGTTTTAAGCCACTGAAAAATCGATCAACTTTACTTTCAGGTTGGATGATAATGCCAGATGCATACCTTGCAAGTCTTGTAAAATTCGCTTCGTATATACCAACAGATTCATCATCCTTTTGCTTTAGTTCAAGAAACTCCTTCTCCATATTTGTTCTAAGAATACGAGGGAAGTACTTATTGAAAAATAAGTTCTTGAACTCGTCCCATTCCATGGACTCAATTTCATCACTTGGCCTCGTATTCGTGATAAGATTCCACCATTGATCAGCTTCACCTTCCAAATGATATACTGCTAAGATGACTTTATCATGTTCAGAACATTGAAGAACTTAAAATATCTTTTTAGTGGTACTGATCCATTGTTCAGCAACAAGTGGATCAGAAGACCCACTGAAAGAAGGTGGACGTTGCCTCATGAAGGACTCGATAGAATATTGTTCCCTTCTCTGCTCATTTGGAAGTCCAGAATGATTCATAGCTTGTGTAAGTATAGCAATAATATTTTTCACTCCATCTCCCATAACATTTGTTTGTTCAGGAGGACAATCATTGCATTGTCCATTGCATTGATCAACACGGTTCCTTCGGGTTCCAGCCATCGTCTAAAACCCAAAAAGAATAGCGTGAGAGGAAAAAATCATGCTAGGGAAAACAACATAATAAAGGGGGAGTACCTTCAATATCTAACATCTTAGGTTTAATTCTATGATCGTTAGCGTAGTTCTAGTACTATAACCTATATGTATACTTAACCTTAGGGACATCCCTAGACATACCTTAGAAATATCTCTAGGAATCTCACTAACATTTTCGCATCCTAGTTTCCAAAGGTTGACTAAACCTTTCCTCTGATACCAACTGTAGAGACCCAAAGCTTGACGTACATAAACTTTAAATTACTTTTGCGGAATACTTATTACATAACAAAAACACACACACAAGGATCGTAATAGTTTAGTGTCTTTGGAAACTCGGAACGTCATATTCTAATCGTGGTGAAAGATCTTCAATATCTCCCATAAAGATCTTCCCTTTTTTTACCTAAAACATTTCTTTATATCCTGGGGAAAAGAAAACATAAAAGGGTAAGCTCAAATGCTCAGTAAGGGTAAACAAAAGAAATATCAATCACATCGTATTCATAAGAACATAACATTTTAGAAATCTTAACCTGCAAAAGAGAGCATAATTTCATAACATGGGATAAATCATGGAAGTGAAATGTAATCACAATAATCATAACTTAAAACATGAATCTTTGTGGCATTCACACATAATCATAGAGAATCATTTCTTGTTAGTCAAGACTCATTGCCAAGACTATCTTAGTGGACAAAGTCCCTTTCTGAATCGAGTAACCCTCGTTTCAGTCCTGTTTCACTGAACCGGTATAACCTACCGTTCCAGCCCTTTCTATCTCATGAGATATAAAATCTTTACCCAATGCATTGGAGGGAGATATAGGTCCCACCCATCTTATAATGAATCCTTTCTTATGTGTGCCACATAATCATAAATCATACATTATCGCATAACCCATGTAATAAAAATGGGATTCTTAAACAACATGACATCATAAAACAATTCATATAAGATAAAGGAATTCATAAAAATGTTTCCATCACTAAACAATCAAATCCATGTAACAATAGGGAAAAAAACAGAACCCTTTTATTATCTTAGATGGAAAATAATTTTGATAAAATACTTTAACTTCATTCTTGAGGAAAATATCCTTTCTACTTCAAAAACACTTTTCCTTTCTTAACATTTCATACAATTTTAAACTAAAAGAAGTTGATTAAAAATAAACTTGAATACTTGTAAGGTAAGCTTCTTGGAAATAATGTTTTAGAAATCCATTCATGCCGTATAAGTTAAAAAAAACATTCTTCGTACTTTTGTCGGAAAAGTCAAAAAGTACCTCATACGAAAAACGACAAAAGATTCCTTTCATACATATTACTAAAAACACACCGAAGGGTAAAAACAATTGTAGGTGGATGGAAATAATATTACATATTGATGAAACATGGATGTGGATGATAAAATACACCCCAGTAAATACTTACGAATAAACAATCTCGGATAAAAATGAGATTGTGATATTTCCCTTACCTTAGGTCCGATTTGCTTCGTATGTGTCCGAACCTCCTGTATAATGATTTAAATAATGTCATTGACTTATTACAGAATCATATTCATTGTTATGATATCATATATGGTTCACTTATGACATTATATTACCCGTTCTTTTGTAAATTCCATGTTAAAGAAGCGTTTTGGGTAAAATCGTTTCATTTATCGTAGGTGTTTTGAATTGTTGTTCTTGACATTATTATTACTTATATCATGATTTACTTACTTCCAGAATATAAAATATGATTTATATATCATATATATTCATTATATATATATATAATAGATAGATAAATGAAATGAAAAACACCGTTCATGGAGACGGTAGTCCGTACGTACGCATGAACACTGTTTTCCTTTCCTTATTGTCTTGAATGGAAGTAAGTAGATGACATAAATATATATATATATATACATAAATCCAGTAGCTTTATAATGTCATATATTTCATTATTATTTCTTATATATACTTTATAATCATTCATGAATGGTTAATCATTAAGAATGAATCTCATCGCGTCGTGGAGACGGTAGTCCGTACGTACGCACGAGCGATGATATCATTTCCATAATTATTGAATTGAATTAGAGTGGATTATACAATATATCAGAATCAATATGATGTTGTAATAACTATGTATAGTTATTATTTACACCATTATAACCATCCATGTAAGGTGGTGGTGGAAAATAGATTACACCACGGCGTGGAGACGGTATTCCGTACGTACGCACGCGCGGTGATTTCTTTTTTCGTAGGATGGATAGATGGTGAAATAGGGTTGTTTCATAATAACATATCAGTATATGAGTGATACTGATGTTATTACTTCATAATGAAACAACCTAAGAAGAAGAAGTGGAAGAAGAAATAAAGATGAAAGAATTGGTAACGGTAATTACCTCTTCTTTGAAGCGCCTCTTTGAGACCTTCTCTTAGGGCACTAAAATTGGTCTTTGAGGAAGACCAGAACCTCTAGGATGTTTCTAGGGAAGTGGAGAAGAGATTTTGGCAGGGGTGGCCGAGATTGAGTGCTCAAATTGGTGTGAGGAGGAGGGGGAGGAGGTGTCCTTTTATAAGGGAGGAGAGGGGCACCTTAGGAATATCTCAAAATATTATTTTATATTAAAGTCAAAATCGGTTTATAATGGTTCCAAAGGGTCTTATTTAGAAGCTAAAGTGGGTATGGGTCTAAATCTTATCAACCAATAAGATTTAGACAAGTTTAGGGTATTATTTTAACCTTATCAATTAGATTTAACTCTAAGTTAAATAATTTAACTTTTACCGTGTCTTTTTGTTTTCTTTCACTATATGGTTAATACACTTACTATAACATGCCAAACGAACCCCAAATTGTTTATTATTAATACATATATCATTATCTAAGTCATTTGGCCGAACCTTAGATTTTTAGGAATAAAATAACAATTAATAATATAATATTTTATTTAAAAACTATTTTGTGTCAATTTTGACACTATTTGATATATGATTTTTGTGAAAGTCATAACAGAATTATATATTCGAAACAAGTTGATTAAATCAACACTAATATATCATAGTAACCTAGAAAATTAGAGGAATTCATAAAAAGTCTCAAATTACATTCATTTGATCATTTATAACATCAATTATGTTAATATTTCCTTAAAAGGGTAATTACTGCATCATCGTTGTGTCATAAATAAATTAATATATTTAAAGTCTAAAAATTCTAAATAAAATATCATTATGTATGAAATCTTTTTAGTTTTCTAATTAATATTTATAGTCGAATTTATCTTTTGTATAACCCCATATTAAAAATGTTTTAGGTATTAAAATTTGATTTTAACTATTTTAACTATTCATTAAATAAAATAATATTAAATGTCATAATCTAATCCAAGTGGACCTAAATGGTCATATTATATTCATAAGGTTGTTTTTGGTCGAATTACACTTATCCAATAGAATTAGGACATGTGTTAGGGTAATAGTAATATCATATTTACCCTTAGTTACCCTATTTACTATTAACCGTGGTAAAAAAAAGTAAAAAGTTACTATTCACCAAAAATTATTTTCATCTCATTGAACCACATTTTAGTCCCTGATATTAACCATGTCTGTTGGATTTTCGAAATTCCATTCACAGAAGCGGTAAAATTAAGATTTATGAAGAAATTAAATTTTTTAACTACCACTTAGTAGTTTCACTATTCATCAAAAATTGATGTTTTTCAGAACAATGCCAAAATTTCATCCTAAGCTATATTTCATATTCCGAATTCAAAAATGAAGTCTATTTTACCAAATTCATATCATAGAAGTTTCATTAATTAATTTTATAATGAAATCCTGCTGTTAAAACAAAGAGCGTGTTTTTAAGAAACAATATCTATTAAAAGATTGACACTTGTTTATGTCTGGTTTAAATGTGAAATTACAAAAAATGACCAACATTGTATTAAATTGTAAAAATATATTCTAAATATACTTTAAAACAACTCAAATTAATAATTTATCACTATTAATTATTTCGATTAAAAAAAAGTGGTTTTTAATTATAATTTAGTAATTTTCACTATTCATCAGAATAAGAAAGTTATCCGAAAAGTACCAAAATTTCACCTTAGGCTAAATTCGATACTTCGAATCCAAAAATGGAGTCCATTTTGAGAGCTAAAATTTCTAAAATTTAAAAAGTGGTTATTACTATTCATAACGGCTAGTTTTAATAATATTTTAATAGCATATCATTGTTTCGTGAAACTCAGTATTGCGTACTACACATGCTATCGAGGAAGGTTGCGATTGCGTGTAATGCAAGGCAAGTCAAGGATGAGTGTTGTGCAAGATACTTTTGGTGTAGCGTACAACACAAGACATTAGTGAAATAAAAAGAATATTTTTCATAAAATCTTGGGCTGTTACAATGTGATAAGTAACTCACACATTTCCTAGGGGTGTTAATGATACGTGTTGGGGATTATGAACATGCTATAATACCTGACCAGTGTTGAGGGTTAAGTAGAACAGATTCTTCCCAAATAATGTTTAAGGAAAATGGTCTTAGAGTGAGAGAGACTATTCTTACCCACAAAAGGAAAAAAGACTTCCCAACCCATGCTTGGTGAAGAGGGCCTAGGGATGAGATTTGATGATACTTATTGTGTGTGGATATTTTGTATGAAGTAATCTAAAATGGATGAGTGTGAGACCCATTAGGCCTCAACTATCATAAAATTATGTTTGAAAAAATGAGGGATTAAATTGGATCTCCATGGTATGGGTATCATTAAATATCATAGTTTCATGAAGCCATTACTTGTGTGATGTTTAAAGATTTTATTTATGTCAATTCATCAGGTAAGGGAGTTTCATGAGAACATATCAAGCATAATTAAATAATTTGAAAGACTTGTGTGGGGTAATTCAGATAAGTTTATCACATAATAGAGTTAATTAAGGTTTTAGGTTGAATGATTTCATGAATATATGAGTTTTGTGAGATGAGAGTTTAAATGTCAGAATCCCAAAGGACAAGTCCTAAAAATTGTTAGATGAGGAGTATTTATAGTCACTAGGATAAGTATTTTTTAATTCATATATATCATTTTAGCTATAAACCTGTGTGAAACCTTTATTTTTGGACTTGTTCAATTATAAGTTGTGTGAACTACTATCCTTTACTTTAGAACTTATTTTACCATCCGTATTGATAGAATACTTGTAAAACTCCAAAATTTTAGACTTTTATGATTCCACATGTTACAGATTATCATAATTGAGTTTTCATGAGAGTTTAGAAAAGTCTTAAATAGAAGTACAACATTTAATGCCCACAAAATTTGATTCTTAAGCCCATTTGGGATCTATGAGCCGTCAAATTGAAGACTGTAAAATGAAATATTCATTTAGATAGAGGGTTATATTATAGTAGTCTTTTATGAGTCTACAAAGATCCCAAAATAACCTAAAAATTGGGGTTTTCATCTTTAACACCTTTTATAAAAAATAGTTGAAATTATTAGCTTACTCTCTATGGGAGTTTCTCATGACCACATAACTATATTGGGAAATGTTTTTGAAAAAACTCTACCCCTCATTTAATGAGTAGTCATATGGAAAATGGATATCCCATTTAATTCTTCATTGGGAACTATTTTTCAATCCATTTAGATTCATTTTTTTCAATAGTCATGGTTATTTCAGTCATTCCATGAGGAATCTAAGGGAAGAATTAGTGCTACTTTCCAATTTAAAAGACCCATGACATAGAGATTTTAGTTACAACATGTTAGAAAACATAAAATTTTCATTAATTTAATATATTTTTACATCTTCATTGATTGTTTTCATTAAATTCCTTATAGAATTAAGGAAACATTGCAGAAGATCATGTGATATTTCAAATAATACCAAAATACACTAACCAAATGGGGAAAAGTTCTTCAATCATGTACAAGCATGAATAATCCACCCATGAGTTCAGAACCCTTCTAGAGACCACTATCAGTTATACCTATTTAAATATTCCTCCCTCCATTAAAAAATAGATCAATATTATTATTTATCAAGATCATTAGAAGACACAACTTAGACATTGACCTTGTGAGATAATTTAGGGTTCCTGTTGTATTTTTCCTTTTACTATAATCACATTTTTCATGTTTTAATATAGTATTCACAATCACACACACTCTCTATATCCTCATATTATTTCTCTCCATATTTCTTCATTGAAAATACTCATGATAATGAGTAAATAACTGAATGAATCTCTGGGGGGATGAATCTAGTGATGAACCTAAAAATTCTTGTTTAATATATTTAATATGCTTAGGGTTATTTTTAGGATAATCAGTTGTGGGGAAAGATGATAGTGTGTCCTCACTGTGATTATATTAGGTTTAACATATTCTTCTACATTATTTCCCCCTTACATAATCATTAGGGAAAATGAAGGAGCCTTGATGATTTATTTATGAATGGGTTCTATTTAATATTAGGAAGATGAGATAGGGGATTCATAGGATCCCTTTAAATTACCAACCATTGAGGATTTTGATGTACAATTTAGGTGGAAATTGTGATGTAAACCATATATTCGCAACTAGGGTAGAAGAGGCTGACCAAACATATGTTGGATTATGTTTATTAAGTAGGCATGGGATTAAGAAAACAATAAAGGTTCACTCTAGGAAATTCTCTTAGGAGTATTTATTTTCTTATTATCTTCATTCTATTAGAATGTTGCATTTATTTATAGTTTTAGGTTTTTAATTTCAATTTATGAACCCCATGATTCTATTTGTTATTAAATAAAATATGAAAACACCAAAAAAAATACATCAATTGTTTAGATTATTCACTGATTGACTTGGAATCCAAAGGCTCCTCAAGAGTGAAAACCTTGGAAATCCATAGTGATGCATTAATGAAATAAATATTTTTTATACACCTTATTATGGGTGTATCAGTAATATAGAAATGTTTTTTATAAGACAATACTATTGGTAAGTATCTATTTCTTTCACCATTATAATTAGTTTTATTTATTCTCATAATAAAGATAAAAAAAATCAGTCTATGATGTATTTTAATTCTAATTATGACAAATGTATTATTAAATACTCTCAAACACAACATAATGGAGAAGTTTATGATAGAATATAGGACCAGTTACAGAAAAAATCATGACGATTTTTAGTAAATAAAGAACAAAGTAAAATTTTTAGCTGAATATCTACATACATAAAATGAGAAGTAACTGGAATAGAAAGAACCAAAATAAGTTGATGAAGAAATTCAAACACTAATTTTTTAAATTGAAGAACTCTAGGAGGCTATGATAAAGGTACATGAAGAATTTTATTCACCACACATTTATTATCCATTGATAGAAGAGATTCATAAACAAAACATTCATGATGATACACATGTGAGAGATAAATAATTTTTAGGTCATATTGAAATAAATTTTTAGAAGGTAACCCACAAAATGATTATCCCATATTTTAATAAGAATAATCCTCACCACAATACCTTTTTTTAGTTTTGGATGAATACATCAACAAATTTTTGTTATTAGAAGAAAAATATATAGCATATTTACTATCTACCACCATATATGGAAACCGAACTCCAAGGGGAACTTACCAATGAAATATAATTGATAACCAAAAAAATATATGGGGATAATCTATTATTGAACATATTTATTTATAATTTTGTTGAATCTAAATTGAGTATTACCTCCCACTATTTAGAATTTTTAGATTTAGAAAATACATGACATGTAATTTGATTTATAAAAATAAGATGCACCTAATGAGAAATTCATGAATTTATCTATTCAATATATATATATATATATATATTAGAGGGAGTGAATGAAGAGTTTATAGTGGATTTACTAGAGGGAACTATGTTACGAGATGTCCACTTTGATGGGGAAGACTTTAATATTGATTATTCTTATTTTAATTCTATTCAAATTTAAATTTTCACTAAATCTAATTTTTTTAAAACATTTAATGCAACAACAATAGAGAAATCCCTAAAATAATCCATACAAGTTTTGGTCTAAGTGGTAGAGAAACCATATATTTTACTTCCCTAATCATTAAAATTGTACCTTATAGCTAATTGGATGGACTTACATTACTATATCAATGGGATCCTATACAACTAGTGTGAATTGATAGACATAAGAGGAAACAACATGTGGTGGTTTATGTTAATGAAACCACACGTACCATTAGATTTTGTGTGACTATTGAAACTACCTTTCTAGGGGAATCCTAAACATGTAACTATTTAGGGGAGCTAAACTAAGATGATCATTTATTTTTTATTTATTTTTGGGTATTTTTTCCTTTTATTAAATTTATCATGTTTTCTAATTTTTAGTATAGGTTTTCAATGGGAAATATCTATGAGAATAAATCAAACATTACACTGTAAATAAATTTAGACGTGTTATTCATTTTCCCCTTATTTTTCTTATTTCCCAATTAAAATTATTTATTTAAATATGATGTGATCATTTTAGAATAAATAATTTGGTAGTAATAGTCTAAGTGTAGTGGATTTGGTATAACCCAATTTAAGAAATATTCTTACATGTTTTGTTTTTTGTTTTAATTTTTTGATGTATTTTTAGGATACCTTGAGCTTCAATGAATAATTTAGAAAATTATTATCATTGATGTATGTTTTTGCATTATTATTGATTTGAATTTATATGGTTTAAATGATTTATGAAATGGAATTTCATTTATTTATTTATAATCTTCTCATTTAATATAGTTTAATGACATTTTAAACTCATGTGAATTAGTGCTTTCCAAAATCAAAATTTCCTCACTTGAGATGTTTCTAAACCTATTTTACATATTGTTTACGTGTATATTTTTCTTGAAAAAATGATTAATGTTATAAGATATATAACTTGATATTTTTATCTTTTTAAATGCTTTTAGAGTTCATAGAATTTTCCAAATATTATTTAATCACTATTTTTAAATCCCACATTTTCATTTTAACATCTATTTTGGACTTACCTTATATATGAACTTTTTATTAAGCCCCTGGTAGCCTTTATAAACCTTGTTAGGTATCCACATTACAATAAATTATTCCCTTTCCAAACCACTGTAGAATTGAATGCATGGTTATGGTTGAACTAAAGTGTGCGGGATGGAGTTGGTTATTTTTCAATACTAAATTTTAATAAATATTTTTCTAAGCCAGTTGGAAAAGTGAAACATATTTTTCTACTACTTCTGAGAGAAATTAAATACTTTTAATATGGAAGGATTTAAAAATAACTTTCATATATGGTTTAGGATTTCATTCTAAAATTTTAAGATCAAATTATTACACTCAACCTTTAAAAATAGAAAAAATGAATAGATCTATGATGAAATCACATATATGAAATATGTTAAAAAAACAACATTTCTATGCAGGAAGTGATAAGAGAAAAGGTAGAGTAAACTTCATACTACTATAATTCTTAAAGTATGGGATGATCAAGATAATATCAAGTTTTTTTGAGGTCAACTTTTGTAAAGGGAAGTGAGTAAGGATATATTCTTCAGTATAAACTATTATCTTTCATTTCACTTAATTTTGAGCTAACATTTAATCATAATGCACATAATTTTTAAAAAAAATTTAAACATGGCAACCCTTATCGATATAAAAACCCTCAAAATTTCTCATTATTAACACACAGTTTTATATTGAGTGGATATACTAGGATAGTGGAAATTCTATAGCAATAATGCATTCTATTAAGGATAAGAAAATGGCTATTTTAAAATCCTTAAGTGAAGAGTGATATATGTTTGGGGAGGTAATTAAAAAATATACAATTGTATTAACAAGAGATTTAATGAATTTTGATGATCAATGAGGATGAAGGGATTTGGGATCTGTGTAGGAATCATGATAATTATTTGGATGTGAAAATTGATTAGGGTTTCCAACATTATCTTGTGAAATCTATTTTAAATTTTCTATTAGATGATTTAGTGAGAGTGAAATATTTAAATGTAGGTGATTTGATAGAAATAATATTATCATAATTTTTAATTTTCATTTTTGTGATTCAATCCCTAAACTTTTATCATTTTATGGGAAATTTCATTAGTTTTATATTTGAGGAATATGTTAGAATTTATTGTGAAAATAGTTTATGTCTTGATTTTTTATTTTTTTATCTATATTTGGAATTATTGTAAAAAAATTATATTTAATTTTGGATGTTTTGATTTTGTTTCAGGAAGTATAGAGGTTATTTTAGAAGGCTAGATAACCCAGATGTTTTGGATCATTACCTAAAAAAATAATTTTGGATATGTGTTGACCTACCCTATCCATGATATTTAATATATTTAATGATTAGTTAAAAATTAAAAAATCTTGAGAATATTAGATGATACATAAGATATTTTTTTATAAAAAGTGGTTGATGTTTTTTAATTGTTGGGTTGTGTAATGTTTTATTGATGGTACATAATATTTGTGGGTAATAATGAAAAAAATGGAAAAGTCTGTGGTCTACAAGTGATGTGTAGTATCCTTGGATGTTACATTAATTTTTTACCTTTGTTTCTATGATGTAATAAGATAAAATTAAAATATATGGGGATATATAACACTTTCAAAGGGTTTCATAAAGTGTTTTATTTAACCTATGTGGAGAAATTCCCATATGTAATATTTCAAGCTAATATGCAAGATTTTTTCAAAAGTTACTCTGATTTGTGTAACATTTTCTAATTTTCTACTGGAAGAATTTATTAGAAATATAGTCTATTAATAAGATATTACCCATTATTGAAGATGTTTCACTATTTATTATTTTAATTTTGTTTCAGATTTTATTTATTTTGAAGAGGCAAAGAAGTATATGAAACATTTTTTATTTCCATTGGTGAAAAATGATATATTTTTGTAAAATACAAGTGATGTGTAAGGATTTATAAATAGATAATTTATTCCATAGTTAATCCATAATATATTATACATTTCTATTAAATGAAATATAACACATTGGAGATATTTTTTGCATCTTTAATATATTGGGTGAAGTTTAAATACCACAACTGATTTAGAGATTCCTGCAATATGGTGATTTTAGATATTCTATAAATAATATGAGGGATGAATTAATGCTACTTCCAAATTCAAAGGATCCATGTCATGAATATTTTAGTTTTATTATTATAGACACCATAAAATTTTCATCCATTTAAAATACTTTCATACCAACATTGACCACATGTATTAAATTCACAGAATAATTAAGGAAAATTTACCAATGATCATTTGAGTTTTCAATGAATATAAAATGTAATTGGCCATATGGGAAATAGATATTGAAGCATGTTTCATGTGCTAAGAGGCCACCTCGAAACATGGAAATCCAATAAATCCCACTAAAAATGGTTTCTAATTATATTTTTCTCCCTCATTATAAAATGGACCAATAATTTTAGAGATTTATATCTTTATAAGTCACAACTTGGACCTTTTCTTTTAGAGATTATTTTTTGGTTTTTGTTGTATCATTATTTTTATAGAGATTTAATTATTCATGTATTAATTAAGTGTTAATATTTATCCTTCTCTCATACTATTCTCTCCCACCATGTTTCTTCATTGTGATCTCTAATTCTCATGATAATGACAAAATAACCCAATAGATCTTCTAGGTGATGAATGTAGTGATGAACATGAGTCTTTGACCATTCATATTTAATTTTTTTTTATATTTTTAGGGTTCTTATAATGATAATTAGTAGTGGGGAAGTGTGACAATTTATCTTTATTGTGTATGTTTTAGGTTTAAATTGTTCTTCTACACTATTTTCCCTCCCTTCCATAATCATCGAGGTATATGATAGAGAATTGATGATTTACTAATTAATGAGTGTGATTTCATACCGTGAAGGTGATTAGAGGGTGATCTTGTTTGAGGATCCCTTTAACATTCTAACCTAGGTAGTGGTGGATATTAAATGTACTTGGATATTATTAGGTACACTTTATAATCACAACTAGTGTAGAAAATGATGACCAAACATACAATAGAGTGTGTTCATTAAGTAGGTATAAGCTTAAAAATGAGACAATGATGGATCCATATAAGAGATTCAATTACGATTATTTCCTTTCTTACTAACTTAATTATATCTACATGTTTCATTATATGATTTCTTTTTTGTTTTGACTTTTATTTTTGAAATGCCAAATTTACTTTTATTTTTAAAAAAAATATAACAACAACAAAAATATAAGAAGTTTTTTGATTACTTAGTGATTAATATATATTATAAATTGTTCTCAAGAGTGAAAAAATTGGTCAACCACTATGATGCACTAGAAAAATAAATTTCATTTTTGAACACCTCATGATGGGTGTGTTATTACCCTTCCAACACCCTCCATAGTCAAAAACCATTTAACGTCACATGGTTTAGAAACAAATAAATTGAATTTGTACCTTAAGCATAAGTGGGCTGTTACAACCACCCAACCACAAGGAAGTTTGTCCCCAATAGGTGTTAACAAATGTCACCAATTCTCATTTAAATTAACAACACCTATGTATAAAAATCATACTCTCATGTCTCATTCTGAATATTCCTATGTTTCTATAGAACATGTACTAGAAGAAAATTCTTTCTATGAATAGAATTCTCACTTCATTTAAGTATACAAACAAGTAATTCCTCAATCGAAGCATCTTGATACAACTCAACATCACCGACACTAATCATATAAGAAATATCAAGGTAATATATCTTGAGATGACATATGTGAAATACATCATGTACAACATGGAATTTATGAGGAAGAGAAAATATGTTTTCCAAGGTATCAACCCTCTCAATAACCTCAAATTTAACCACATATATAGGCATCAACTTCTTTTCCTTCAAATAATAAAAAGTCCCAAATGTGGTTACATTTTTAATAAAACATTGTCACCAACCTGAAACTATAGAGGAATACATTTTTGGTATGCATACGATATCTACTTACATTGAGTGGTCACCAACTACTTCTAGATAAAACATAAGCGCATCAAACATATCATATATGAAACCCAATCCAACAATAGAAGACTACACAACCTTTATCCTGTACTGAGGAAATTAACACAATATACCATACAAATCCTCAAAAGGTTCTATCTAAATAAAATCATGATAGCTATTTTTATATGAGTCATTAAATAAGGTGAGATAAATATTTTATGAATCCATGATATCTAAAACACACACACTCAACATGTCCTCATGAATCTAGATAGTGTTCCTAGACTTCCCATTAGTATTATGATGGTATACTATGCTCAAATCCACCTAAGTATCAAGATGATTCTTTAATGCATACCAAAATCATGTTTTGAATTGGGAGTATTGATCAGAAATGATACTCCTCAGCACACCATGAATTTGCATTATCTTAGGTACAAATAACTACCCCAAATTTTTAAATAAGTTAGTCTCTTTGATCAGGAGGAAATGTGAAACCATGGTCAACTAGTCTATAAAAACACAACCCACATCACTTACATTAGGTGACCTTGGTATCCCTATCAAAAAATCCATCATCAAATCATTAAATTTCCACTGATAAATCGATGGAAACTGAATAATACAAGTGGATCATTGGTGCTCACGCTTTTCTCATTTCTAGGTAGAGTATCACATTCCCAACTACAAGGTTCACTAGATCGAATACCCTAAGGGGGGGGGGTGAATTAGGGTATAATAGATTAAAACATCTTCTCATTCAGATATTGTTTCATTTTTATAAAAAACTCAATTCTCTATCCCTCTTGTAGAAATATACAAACAGATATGAAATAATGCGCAGGACACAATGATTTTTACTTGGTTCACCCTCACTGGGATACATCCTAGGACCATACAAAATCATTGTTCCGATGTACCAAATTAAATAAGGATCACTAAAAATAATGATTACAATGTTTCGGCTAGATTTTATATGCCCAAGATCACTACCTTTACAAAGTTCAGGGTCTTCTCACTGCATTCCCAAAGGTCACTCCCTATTCCTCTTTCTCTGGCTCACTACTGGTGGAAAGGGTCACCATATTCCTCTTCCTTCACTCACTGCTCTTAGAAAAGAGTCCACTCACAGTTTATTGACTTGTATGTCAAACATAGTTTATGGACATCTAGGTCCTTTAATTTTCAAGAATCCCTGGATCCTCAACTAAAGTTAGATGCTCTGTTAAAGTTCCTTTTTCACCCCCAGATGAATTCTAACCTCCTGGGTAATATTAGGTACTGGAAAATGATTTTACAAACTAATTTGATGTTTTTTAAGATTCCTAGTGCATAACGTGAACCACCTCATTCCACCACTTACTATATAGCGGGTTTAGTACATAGTCACCTCCTCCGCATACTGCTACAGCCACTATGAACCACCCTTCATCTACGGACTACATATGCCTTCATAATAACGCACCACTACCATGTACCGACTCTGCAAACCTACTTTGTAAAACAGCCACTATCTGCAAACTGTTATCTGTTCATCGATTACCTTTGCTTCTATATACCAGAGATCTCCCTCCATGTACCACTTACAGAATTCACTCCCTCACATATCAGATACTCCTCCTATGCATAGTGAGTCTTAAGAAGATACAACTTTCTGCTTAAATCCTTTAGCAAAAATTCTTCCGCGCGAACCACTCTAGCCTTTGCGGGATTATCCCTCACGAACCACTTTTGGACCTCGCTAAATTACTAGATCAAAAAGATGTTCTAATGATATTAGATCTCCACTATAATAAGTGGGATTATAAAATCTTATATATGAAATGATATCCGCAAAAACCACTAATCCATGATTTATCAAATCTTCGATTCAGCCTCCACCGCTTACCGATCCTTCTGCCGCTGCGAACCAAAAGCCACTTCCAAACGATTTTTCCATGCCATATGCATAGTGAATTTTCTCTTATGGAATATATTTCCTCCATCGGCATCATTCTATTCACATACCACACCTCCACTCAGCTGAGAACTATTTTTTATTTCAAGAACTGCATTCGTTTACCATTCCATCTGCTCCGCATACCATTCATGGAACATCGTATGTGACCCATGAATTATGGTATGTGGTTCTCACCATTTTCCATTTTTATTAAAAGTTATTAATACCTTTCACTCCTATGAAATAATACTTCCTTTTACAACATCTAACTTTAGATTTTGAGGCCCAAAAATTTGGAAAACACTAGGAAATTGCACCACCTTAAAAACCTGTCTTCGACAAACACCATCCATACTCATATATGGTCATCTGGATTTGTCAAAAAACACAACCACACCCAAAAAATACTGAGAGGACACTTTGGGGGGGGGGGGGGGTTGACCAACAATATCCCCCTTTGGGTTTGTTTACACCTCTTCTCATAACAATTCTTTTCATTCTGATATCTCTCTAACACTCATTCCAACTTTAACCACTATTCACTTCATGTAATTAAGAAAATGATCAAGTATTTTATCAACACATACTATAATCCCTCATGAGTGATTGTCAGTGTGAGAAAAAAGTATAATTAAAAGTTTATCAATGAATCACTTCATTTCTAGTCACCAACTACTAATACCATACTAATACATGGATAACAATAAACTACTTTCATCACAAACCTCAGCCGTCGTGATATCTAATCATTGGTAGATCATTTCTATCATCGTTAGATTTAATGATCCCCATATCTTATAGATCTTCCAAATAGATTCATATCAGCTTCAACTCCCCCTATCTCACTACTCCACTTAACAGATTCTCCCAGTGTGTCCTTTCTCCCCTAGAAGTCACACTTTCTACCCCTTTGACAATGAACATGAAGGGAACATCAAGGTTGTCTACAACATATTAGAGAACACATATCAGCACATTAGTAAATGAACCCTCTTACTTTGGGGAGAGGGGGGAACTCATCCACACTTTTTCACGTAAGGGAAGTCAACTGGACTCCCAGAGCTAGTTAATGTATTTCGAAGGCTTCTTTGGGTAAGGACTTTGTAAGAATATCTGCAACTTGTTATTCTGTAAGAACATACGACAACTTCACAATATCTTTCTCCACTCTCTTCATGATAAAACAATACTTTATTTTAATGTTCTTTGTCCTTGAGTGATGTACTGTATTTTTGGTCAAATTTATATCACTTGAATTAGCACAATGGATTCTGATCGGAGGTTTCACTTCAATTCCCATATCTTCAAGTTGCTTCTTCATCCACAATAGCTGTGTGAAAGCTTGAGTAGCTACAATGTATTCTGCTTCTAGAGTGCTCAATGAAATAGAATCTTGTTTTTTTATTAACCAAGAAATATACAACCCTCCACAATAAAAGAAACCTCCTAATGTTGACTTCCTATTATCTAATGAACCAGACCAATACACATCTGTATATACCAATAACTCTGGATAAGATATTTCATTATACATTATCCCAAAATCTAATGTTCCCTTGATATAACAAAGAATTATTTTTACTGAAATCATGTGTCTCTCTATGGGATTGATTTGATACCTCATTTCGTGGCATGTGGAAAATACAATATCAGGTTTTGATGTTGTCAGGTACAACTAACTTCCAATGGTTTGCCTATATTTTGTGATATTTCCTTGCTTGCCTTCCTCATCTCGTGACAATTTCAACCAAGTATCAACCAGAGTCTTCATCTCATTGAAATTATCCATTCCAAAACTTCTCAAAACATCCTTGTCATATTTATATTGAGAAATAAAATTTCCATTACTTCTTTGTGTCACTTGTAATCCAAGGAAAAATGTCAGCCCTCCAATCATCGATATTTCAAATTCACTCTTCATGAATTCAGAAAATTGTCTCCATTGTGCTTCATCTGATCCACCAAAGATTATTTCAATTACATAAACTTGCACCATTATCCTTTGATTGTTTCCATTGTTGTAATACAAATTGTAATCAACTCCACCACATAGAAAACTAAGCTTCTTTAGAAACCGATCAATCCTTGAATACCATGATCTTGGTGCTTGATTCAAGTC
Organism: Viscum album; assembly: GCA_963277665.1. NCBI lineage: Eukaryota > Viridiplantae > Streptophyta > Magnoliopsida > Santalales > Viscaceae > Viscum > Viscum album. The sequence goes on from OY728161.1 coordinate 1,704,650,184, forward strand.
ATATAAAGCCTTCTTCAGTCAACAAACTCATTTCTCATCTTCGTAAATAAGAAAACCATATGGTTGCTCAATTTAGACTTCTTATTCTAGAAATCTATTCAGAAATGGTGACTAGAGATCCATCTAGAAAACATTAAACATTATTTGTATAGATATGGTCAAGAGTAATCTAATTGTATCTATCCCTGTAATAGGTGAAATTGTTTAATTGAAATCTACTCCCTATATTTGGGAGTACTCATTGAATATACGTCATGCTTTGTTAAGAATCACAACACCATATTCATTCATTTTGTTGCAAAAGACCCTTTCTATCCAAATGACATTATTTTCTTCTGCTATCAAACCGATTTCCCACATTTTATCCTTCTCAATTTAGGTAAGCCCTTCATTCATTTCCTAAATGAAATTCCCATCTCCAGCTACTTCATCAAAGAATTTAGGCTCCACTTGTGATAAGTATAATGCTTGATATAAAGATTTCATCTTTCTTGTCTACACTGGTGTTGTCTGATCACCAATTACGTTCTGCCTATCAATTTTATCTCTTCTTGATGGTCTCTGGAAAGAAACTGATTTATTCTCATCATCTAAGTCTTCTTTTGGATCAATCTATGGAGCTGGAGCATCTCCTGATCTACTCATCTCTTCATCGCTATCCTCCTAAGCCCGATCAAGTATTTGTTGAAGATTCTATTCATTTTCTACAATAGTCACATATTGACTTTTAAATATTCTTCCCAACCGCTTATTAAAGCATTTATACTCTTTACTTTTCTTTGAGTAGCTAAGAAATATCCCTTCATCCCCACATGATTCAAATTTTCTATGTTTCTCTTTATTGAGAATGAAACATTTACTTTTGAATATTTGAAAGTACTTTAATGAGGGATTATTTCCATTAAATTAATCATATGGAGTATTATCTACTTTTGGACACAGTAAATCTCTATTTTAAGTGTATACTATTGTCATCACTACTTCTTTTCAAAATCTCTCTATAAGTCCTTTATCAATGAGCATTGTTCTGGCCATGTTATTGACAATCTGATTTCTTCTCTCAACAACTCCATTCCATTGTGGAGTTCTTACTTAGGAAATTTGATTCCTTATCCCATGTTTTTAAAGATAATACTCTACTTCTCTATTTGATAACTATGTTCCATTATTTATTTTAATCATTCGGATTTTCTAACCAAGCATCTTTTCACATTCCCGTTGATATCTTTGAATGTAACTGAACACTTTATATTTGTGGGTGATTATTGAAACCCATTCCATTCTACTATAGTCATTAATTAATAGAACATAATATCTCATCCCATCAATAGATCATGGGGAAATGGGCCCACACACATCAATAACACCGGCTCAAACAATTTTTTTTGAATTTTTCTCCTTTTTCTTATATGAATTTCGAATGATATTCCCTTGTTAGAAGGCATCACAAGTATGAGTACGATCATGTGATATTCTAGGGAGATTTCAATATGCATCATATTTTACCATATATTTCATGTAACCTTGGATTATGTCCCCATGACACTTATGCTATAACTTTTTTTCTTCATCCTTGGATAAAAAGCACATATCTTCTTCTCCACTCACGAGGTAGAGATTTCCTTTCATATGATTTCCTTGCAACACAACAACACCATCCTTTTCCCGGATGATACATAATTTCTTTAAAATACTTATGGAATTTCCAAAGTCACACAATTGACCAACACTAAGAAAGTTGTGTCTAAGACCCTCAATAACCAAAACATCTGCTCATCTCATGTCTTTTCCTCCAAACATGGCTTTTCCTGAACTAATAATTTTCAAGATCTCGTCATTACCAAATCTTACAATACCTTCTTTATAATACCTAATTTTGGTTACGAGAATATTATTTCCCATCATATGGTAAGTTCATCCACTTTCAATTATCCATATCCCTGTGCGATCTGATGCCATGAACATAATTTCAACAACCACGGCCTTCTTGAACCTTTTCTTTTTTAACCAAAGTATTTTAATTCATTCCTGAAATGGAATAATAATATTGATATTCCTCAGTATTTGATGATTCAGTTTCAACCTGCAGATCTACAAATCAATTTTGATTTTTTATCTCACTTGAAGATACTTTTGGATGCTTCTTAGGAACAAATTATGTTTTCATAGGCACATTCCCCATCATTTTTGATGTGAAATATATTTCCTTATGTCTAAGTCCTTTACATATAAAATAATGACCATTATATGATGACCTGTAATTTTGAGCTTTGTATGGACACCTCTATTGGTATTGTTACCATTGGTACCTCTTTTCTATGGAACATAAATTTTGAGAGTGTCCCATCTTACCACAATTGATAGATTTATTATAAAATCCCAAAAAACAATAATCCTATATCTTGTGATGAAACCCATAACTTTACATTTCTAGATTTGATGCTGATAATTATGACCCAACTTTTGTTTTATAAAAAGTTTACAACATCAAAAGGACAAAATGAATCACTTACACAGTAGAGGAACATTTAGGTTAAGATATTTATAGAATTAAGATTCGATCCTACATAAATAAATCATATCAACTTAGAATCACAAGTCATCAAAAGAACATTTATCCCATTTAACCCAACATTTATTATTTCATAATATGTCATCAAAATAATCCTTGTGATATCCTTTGTATTCATAAATCATTCAACACCATTCTTTAAAACCTGGGGAAAATGAAACATAAGAAGGGTAATCAAAAACACTCAGTAATAGTAAACATATTAATTAACAATTAAATTTCATCAATAAGAATAAGAGTGAATAAAGTAATAATGAATTAATCATAATGTATGAGATAATAAATAATGAAATGATTCCTATAAATACCTGGACCATCAAATATTAAAACATGGAAAATGCATGAGTCATCAAAATACAAAATCATAAACTATGTGATATCAATCATAATCATAAGAAACATCATAAAAATATATCAATAATAAATAAACACATAATGGTACCTTGGAAAATAATTATAATTTTAACACATATAAATGGAATTACCTCAAGGTTTAATTCCATACATGTCACTCTTACAAATGAAATATCTATAAATCCAAATTCCATACCCAATGAATTGGAGGGATATCATAGACTCACCCTTCATTGGTCTATCACAGAATCACCCATCAAAAAATAAAGAACCATTGAAAAATCATCACACATAATTAAGCCATGGAAAAAATGGGTTAAATAAAAATCCCTTCAAAACTCGATTAAACCATTGAAAAGAAATGGGTTAAATAACAATATCATCAAAACACTATTAACCCAAGGAAAACAAATGGGTTAAATAATAATATATTTTAATCATGATTAACCTAGGGAAATCAATTTTTTAAATAAAAATATATTTAAAATAAACATGATCTATCCAAAGAATAAATGAGGATGATATCAATATGAAAAATCACCAGTGGAGGAAAAGTAATAATAAGGGTTTTTTAAGTTGATGAATTGAAATACCATTATAATATCATTAAATCATTCTTGAGGAAAATATCCTTTTTATTTTTAAAAATTATTTAAAAATCCTTTTCATTGAAAATAAAATTTGAAAATAATTTCTCTAAGAAGTAAACTTTTAAACATGAAAAGTAAGCTTCAAATAATTGGATGTGGGTAAATCCATACATACCATATAAGGTAAAATAAAATTCATTTTACATGGTAAAAAGGTTCGAAAAATGAATTGTTTATAAAGTAATAATAATATTTCTTTGGAAACATTGGAAAAATAAAAAAGGGTAAACATTTATTCAATAAATAATTTTTGAATGGTTAAAAACAAGTTTTGAAAACATTTATATAAAATTGGGGTTTTAGAATAAATCATTTCCTCCAACTAAGGAAAGAATGAAGTCGATTTTTCTTAAAAACATTTTCTAAAACATTTTGAGCACCAGTGAGTGGAAAACTGATACTAATACTTGGAAAGGGTCACGAATTACCAAAGAAGAAGAAAATTAAAATTTTTATTGAATTATAGTCTTATAATATCCTATAATGGAAATGAAATATCATTGAAATTATACTTGAGGAAAATAATCATAAAAACATTCCAAAGCGCCCTATAAAACATTGAAACATTTGAACCATTAACCCCATTAATGGAATGAAAATAAATGAAACTTAAAATATAATTATAATAATGAAATTCATGATATAAATCATAAAAATATAATTATATAAACTGTGTAAAATAAGATAGGTTTATAGCATATCAAATGTCTCAAGGAAGAAAAACTATGAAAAAAGTCCATTACCACTTTGGTAACGTTGTAACCATAAACCCCATGAAATAGTAATCATTAAATGAAAAATTTAAATAAAATGAATTTAAAATAATTCATGATATAATGTATAAAAAATTAATTAGATATAGCCCAAAAAATAAATAAGGGGTGGATATGACATTTATCATATAGATGTAAAAAGTGAGATGCAAATCCCTTACTACATGAGTAATTTTTGAATAATGAGATCCATGAAAGAATAAAATATATTGAAACTTTTAATACCATTAAATAAATTAAATTATTTTTATACATGTTATATGAGAATTATATATACCATATAAATGAAACCAGGTTCATAACAATACAATATGCCTCAATGAAATGAAATTGAGATGAAATCCATTTCCTTGAGTCTAATTTGTGATGATTGTTCTATATATTCCCAAATAATAAACTTATGTTAATTATACAATCTATTCAAAATATATTCAATGTTTATTATTACTTTTAGTTTAATTATAAATGAGTAATATTCAATTATTAATCAATAATGTTTAAGTCATATGTTTTGACGATATTCAACTTATGTCTCAAAACTGACTTTGATAAGTAGATTATGGTCAATGAGGTCATTAAATAAAGATATAAAGATTTATAATAATTATAAAATTACCATATTTATAAATTAATAATACTTTTAAAACAAATCATGAAAGATCGTTATGAAAAGTGAACAAACGTTGAAATATTTGAGATGACAGGCTGTACACACACATGAGTAACCTTCCCATTTTTCAATGATTTTTATGGAAATAGGTTAAGTAACCTTATATATTTACAAAATTATAATTATATAATATATAAAATGTTACTTAATAAAATATAATTCTAGTGAAGTAAAAGGAATCACATCATGTTGAGGAGTTGGTAGTCCACACGTTCACAAACAACGTTATCACTTTTGTAGTTTGTGAAAGGGTAATAATGAGAATGATATATTATATATAAAGAAATATAATTATGTAATTAATATATATATATTTCAGTTAAGTCGCATATTTTTAGTTAAATCCATCCTTAATACATTCCGTATGCTATGTGAACGTGTCACATCGCGTTGAGGGGGTGGTAGTCTAGACTTCCATAAACACTGCTATCATATTTAAAAAATATGGAATATATAAAGGTATCTATTATAAAATAATTAAACAATAATAAATGAATAATAAGTATAATATATATCTTATATAAATATCCTTACCATTACAATTCCCACCATGAGAGGTGGTAAAGGGAAAATGAACAATCATCATTTTGTGAGGCGGTAGTTCTCCATACACATAAACAGTAAGTTCGTTACCCATTAGAAGGATGTGTGTGTGACTGTAGGTATAACCATTATCAGAAACAAAAATACTATTATATTGATGATATTTTTGTTTTTCTATAATCATTTAATAATAATAAATGAATCCATGGAGAAATAAATAAAACATAAATGGGCATTGAAGAATGTTACCTATTTTTTGGGTAATTCATTTTGGTTTACACCAAAAGACTTATTGGTTGGATTTATTCCCAAAGGGTGGATTCTAGGTTTAGGGTAGCTATGATTTTCGACTATTTTGGTAGGGTTTGGATAATAAAATGTGTTTTTAGAGGTGTGAGGAAAGGTAGGAGTGAATGAATTTTTATAGTAGAAGTGGAGTGCCACTCTTGTAAATACCAAAAGGTATAAAATAATGGTTGGTATACCTTAAATAATATGCATAAAAATGTAAAAAATGTATTAAATGTGAATAATGTTCTAAAAAGTTATACCCCAAAAAACAAATAAGTTCATTTTTATAATTTCGTTCTTTAATCTCTATGTTTCTCGAATTTCATCATTTTGTTTTTTATTAAAGTATCTAGTTGTCTAACATAAGTAATTTAACTAGTAAGAATAAATTAATGTTATATTTATTAGAAAAATTATACCCACTGAATTATAATTATGATATATAATTTAAAAATAAAAAATACAATGTGTTTTGGAAATTAATTTTAAAACAAGCGCATGTAACGCGCAAAAACACTACTTTCACCGAGACCATGCTAACAATGTTTTTAATATCTATGATTAAATACGTTAATTAAAAAAGATAAATTGGTAAATATTTTAAAATTATTAACACTTAAAAATAACTTGGAAAAATTTATATTTTTTTATTAATTTTAAATCATTGAATAAAATATCATTTATTGTAAAATAACATTAATGTCAATTTTGACATTATTTGTTTAATTTCAATTTAATAAATATAAAAATAGTTTTGGAATATAAATATTTTAAGTTTAATGTTTTTTAAAATGACATATTATTATTAAAACAAATTAATGATAATAATTAAACTAATTTACTTCACTTTTAAGATTTATAGTACCATTTATATTAGTTAATTATTTACTAAATAATCACTAAATTAGTGTTTCTTAAGAATTTTATGTAACTAAGTCATATCTAAAAATTCATGACCAATCATTATTATAAAAATTACTCAATTATATTTCAAAAGGATATGAATAACCTAAAAACATGTTGTGTTTTTTATATATCAATGTCTTATAAATGTTAAAGGTAAGGGATGTTACTTTTTTTGTTCTTTTCCTTACTTATCTTATCATATAGGGAAATTTCATGAACCAGTATCTCACTAACTCATAATATTTAAACAAAAGGGTATATAGGAGAAATATTTCCACCAAATGGCCTTTGGAAAAGTGTATAGGTCATTTTGGCCCTTATGTTTAAGGGTTAGTCCCTTGTTGAACTTAATTTTACCTTAACCGCATTAATTACATTTAATCATTTTCAATAATATTTATTGGTAAAAAAATTAATTTGATCTTATTAGAAAAAAATATTTCTACTAATTACAATAGTGAGTGAATGTTTTTCCAAATTCAATTCACAAAAGTGACAAAATCATGTTTAATGCTAATATTGTAGATGCTGTGAGATAACGTGTTTTTAAAGAGAAAATTTCAAAAGTTCATTAAGTATTTATAAATAAATTAAATATAAAAGATAATTCTACTTAACTAAATTAGATAAATAGTTATATAATTGATCTATTGAGACATTAAAACAAATTTAAAATATAATTTAACATTAATAATAATTAAAACAAAATTTCAGTTTTAGAAGGAATTCATGGTTCACGTGGACAAGCCACCGCTCTGGAGGATAAAATGACGGCTCTCATTAAGGTAGTTGAGGTTTCCTAGCAACGTAATTGGAATAATATCTCATTTTAAAGTGACTCATTCAATATTGTGCAGGCAGTAAGAATGGGTTAGACTCTCATTTCTTGGAATCTTACATCAAAATGTATAAGGGGTCTTGATTGTCTAGCTAAAATGAATTATTTTATAACAAATGTCTATCGCGAAGCCAACTAACTTGATGGCTATCTTGTAAATATTGGAATCACTAAAGGAATCAAAACTCATCTATCTAGCCTCACAGGAGACATGATCACAATTCTTCAATGAGATAAATGTAAATTTCCTTCCTTTAGACTCTTGTGACTCTATTTTCTCATTTAATGAATCTTGAATGCTCATCCTTAAAAAAAATACAGTTTTCAAAAAAATGCAATATTTTCACTATTCATTAAAAAATAAAACTTCTCAGAAATATAACAAAAAATTACCTAACATAAATTTTGACATTAATATTTCAGAAATAAAGTTTATTTTATCATATAAAAACTATAAAACCAACAAAAATTATATTTAATATAGGTTCTCTATTAAAAGGCATTAAAACTGCCATGTTAAATAATTATATTAAAATCATTTTATTCTTCAATAAGACTCATCCTTTCATGAAACAAAAGTCATTAAAGGGACTCTATATTATGTGAAATGAAATATAAGCTTGGTGTTTTATATAATTCAAGTTGAATGACTAAAAATTAATTTTTTACTAATATAAACTCCCTTTTAAGGGATAAGGGGGAACCAACCATAACATTAAAGACATAAAAAAATTCCCAATGGTCTAAAAGTCCAAGACCATAAAAACCCACAAAATAAGAGAAATTCACCTCACAAAAATGAAAAAAATTATTTCCATCTTCAACCTTCCATCAATACTCGATTAGTTGTCCTGTGAAAAAGTGCACATGCCTGGTACAAATGACCATATCCATAACCTCTCAAACATCCAATTATAGATAGAAGTGGTATAGTGGGAGCTCATTTCACCGATTCTCATCTGGAGTAGCCTCTTTTAGATGATCTAAAGAATGAAGACTTCATAATTCCAACAATAATTCCTCTATGATTTAACAAAGCAGGTTTCATGCACATCCAAATACAATTCACTAGTCAGCAAATCGATGACAAAAAAACCTCACCACATTAACGAATACTTGATTTATAGTTATCCAAATCCAAAATACACAAATTCACCCAAAATTAAATCATGAACAAAATCACATCGAAATCCAAAACACGAAGGAAAAATTCAGAGTTCAAAAAAACAACAACAGATTGATGGCCACCTGAATACCATAGAATGCCGGAAGAAGGCCCCACTGTAAGCAAAATCCCAAATCTTTTTGCTACCATACAGATCTCTCACAAAGACCAATGAACCACCCAACACATACACAAGAGAGGATATGACAACCCTCAGGCCGCAAAAGTTGGATCTCGGCCACTGGACCATCATCACACCATCATGGTTTTTCCTAGCCATTAAAGGTGTAACGAGGTGATAAATAAGCTAGAAATGTTGAGATACACTAAGAAAGTCGAGCCCACTAAGTAAAATGATTCCATTTCTAGAAGAGGAACTGTGACCACGAGATCACCGAGAAAAGAAACGTAGAGGGGATGTTACATCCTACCCCCCTTAAAATGAATATTTTCATCAGGATGTTACATACTACCCCCTGAAAATGAATTCTTCCCTAGAAATTCATCTTGGTTATCAAAAAATTATCATTTCTAGTATTCCATTATTGAAACCTACATCAAAAAAAGAGTTAATAAAACATCATCATAGAAAGATAAAGTAGACAACATAATGGTCCCCAAAAGTTACACATTACTAGAATTCCACCAAGGGAGAACATAAGTGGGAATGGATGAAAAGAATAAATAATTAAAAAGGGTATTTGAGGTAATTAATAAAAAAGAAGTTAATGATCAATAGAAAGTTAAGGGCCTCAAAAACATAAATATGTAATGATAAAAAACAACCATAAATTCATTTGATGTGAAGGTACAAGGATAATACTGGATTCTTCAGGATCATTGTTATAGAGTTAATGAAATATCTTCCTATATATTTCAAGAGTAAATATACTTACTTGATGATTAGAATATCATCCTTTAATCAATTTTCACCCAAATATCATATTTTTCTCTAAACAATGAGTATTTGAGATAAAGTTTTAATTCTTGAAGTAATAAAATCGAATTTTAAAGTCCAGATATCCATAAAATAGATAGTCAAACTATTCAAAATCTCTTTAGACTTTTACCGAAACCAAAATTTTTAGCACATGGTAAAATAATTTCCAAAATGGGTAAAATTTCAAATGATTCAGTAATTATAAAAATTCAATAATAATACCTGAAGTTGAAACTAACTTATTCCATGAATAAGTAATACTTTCATTATTCAAACTTTTCATGACTATGTTTGAAACCTAAATATTATAAGGATTTGATTATATATTCTGTAAAGATAAATAAACCATTATTCCTCAGATAAAATACCACATTTTGTTTCCAAATAAACTTAATATTTACTTGAAAAAAGGTTAGACAAACCCAAACATCTTTTAGGCCAGTGGTAGTAAGTTAAATATTTATCATTATTCGATCATGGATTCCAGCCCCACCTTCTAGCTATATGTGATATATTTTCAGTAAGAATATTGTTTGTATATTTTTTTATTTGATCATGAAAACTTCATCCTCCATAAAACACATAATTCAAATCCGAGGGGATAAAAATACCTCATCCAAAAAAAAATCCAAAAATCTCTTTAATATATCATCACTTAAAACCTAAAAATGGTGTATAATTCTTTTAAATTGTTATTATCTTTAAGGTTGTATACCTATAAATGTATCCATAACTCTTAATATAACCTCATATGAAAACATACTAATCTAAAAATTTATATAAACTGATCTTTGATACCAACTATAATAGCCCAAAACTTGTACTCCCACATCCCATTCTAAAAACTATAACTTTACATTCCCGACTTTGATGATGATAATTATAACCTAAATTTTTCCAAAAAAAAACTTTACAAAATAAAAAGGAAAACATGGATCACTAACATACTATAGGAAATTTTAGGTTTAGGGTTTTTTAAAATTAGGACAACGTTCCACAAAAACAACTCATATCAACTTGGACTCATATGTTGTCAAAAGAACATTTCTCTCATTTGAACAAGCTTTTATTAATTCAAAATAGGTAATAAAAATCATATTGTGGTATCATTTATAGACAAAAATCATTCAACATAATTCTTTTAAACCTTGGGAAAGGAATCATAATAATGGTGAGCTAAAATGATCAGTAAGGGTAAACATACGAATTAACAATTAAATATCATCAATAATAATAAGAGTGAATAATGGAATGATGAATTAATAAAAGTGTATGAGAGAATAATAAAAGAAATCATACCCCAAAATACCTAGACCATCAAATCTTAAAACATGTAAAATTAAAGAGTGATCAGAATGAATAATCATGAGCCATGTGATATCAATCTTGATCATTAGAATCACTACAAACATATAAAAAGAATAAACAAAAATATAAAAGTACCTTGGGACATCATTATAAATTTCAAAATTATAAAGGGAATAAGAATTTTGTATAATTCCATACATTCCAATTTTAAAAAGTAATAACTATACAACCAACTTCAATACTGCATGAATTAGAGGGATATCATAGACCCACCCGTCATTTGTCTATCACAAAACCACCAATCAAATGTTCAAGTACCATTTAAAAATCATCACACATAATTAACCCATGGAAAATAAATGGGTTCAATATAAATACCTTAGAAACATGATTAACCCATGAAAAATAAATGGGTTCAATAACAATATCTTCGAAACATGATTAACTCGTGGAAAATGAATGGGTTAAAAGACAATGTCTTTGAAATAAGATTAACCCATGGAAAGAAATGGATTAAATAAAAATATATTTGAAATAAACATGATCCATCCAAATAATGGATAATGATTTTATCAATATAAAATATTAGTAGTAGAGGATAAGTAACAACAAGGGTTGTTGAAGTCAATGAATGGAAATACCATTAAAAGATCATTAAACCATTATTGAGGAAAATAAATTCTTTATTTTGATTTTTTTGAAAATAATTTTATATGAAATTCAATTTTGAAAATAATTTCGTTTAAAAGTAACATTTTATGAATTAAATGCAATATTTGAAGAAATGACAGTAGGTAAATCCGTACATGATGTACAAGATAAGAGAATATTTCTTTTTCACGGTAAAAAGGTTAGAAAAATTCCTTGTTCGAAAAGTGACAAGATGATTCCTTTGAAAACATCGGTAAAATAAAAAAGAGAAAATATTTATTTAATAAATCATTTTGGAAATTTGAAAAACATTTTTTGAACACATTTGTATAAATAGAGGTTTTAGAAGAAAATGGTCCTCTAACTAAAGAGAGAATGAAGTTGGTTTTCTTAAAAAAAATTCTAAAACATTTTGAGTGCAAAAGAGTGAGAAGTCATACTAATACTTGAAAAGGGTAATTAATAACCATAGGAGAAGAAAATTAAAGGGTTTATTAAACAATTTTTATATAAATTAATTTAATGTAAATAAAATATCATAGAAATTATTCTTAAGGAAAATAATCATTAATCATTCCAAAACATCCCATACCACTTTGAAACATTTGAACTATTATCCCCACATTTGGAATGAAAATAAATGAATGTTATAATATCAAAAGAATAATTAAATTCATTATATAAAATTTAAAATTATAATTATATACACATAGATAGGTGTATAACATATCAAATGTCTTAAGAAAGGAAACATGTGACAAACGTTCATTACCACTTTGGTCACTTGAAAACCATAAACCCCATGAAAGGATAATAATTAAATGAAATATTTAAATACCATATAAATAAATTAATTCATGATATAATATATAAATATAGAATTATATACACCACACAGAATAAGTAAGCGGTGAATATGACATTTATCTCAGAGATGTAAAAAGTGAGATGAAAATCCCATACTACTTGAGTAACATTTGAATCATGAGATCCATGAAAGAATAACATCAATGAAATATTTTCATACAATTAAATAAATTAAATTATTTATATACATTTCATAAGAGCATTATATACACCATATAAAATAAACTAGGTTCATAACAATACAATACACCTCAATAAAATGAAATTGAGATGAAATCCCTTGTATAGAGTCTGATTTGTCATTATTGTTATATATATATTTTTTAATAAGAAATTTTTATTAACAATAAACTTGGTTCATAATATTTTAATAGTTTAATATTACTTTTATTTTACTTATAAAAAATTTATATACAATTTCATAATAAATAACGTTTAAGTCATATGTTTTGACCATATTTGGGTTATGTCTCAAAAATAACTTCGATAGGTTGACTATGGTCAATGTTTTAATTACCTAAACATATTTAGAATATTAATATTGAAATAATTATCATAATTATACATAAATTATACTTTTAAAACCAATTATGAAATAAGTTTATTAAAAATGAACCAACATTACAACCATGGAGACGGTAGGCCATTAGTATGTATGAGTAACATTCCCATTTTTCAGTGATCATTATGGAAAGAGAGTAAGTAACCTTACATATTTACAGAATAATAATTAAATAATAAATACCATATTATTTCAACACACACACACACACGCACACACACACACACACACACACACACACATATATATAATGGCGATGTAAAAGGAATCACATCGTGTTGAGGAGGTGGTAGTCCACACGTCCACGAACGACGTTATCACTTTTTTAGCGTGTGAAAGTGTAATAAAGAAAATGATATATTATGTATGTATAATCATCGTTACGTAATTAATATCATATATATGTCATGAATGTCAAACATGTTTAGTTAAATCCATCATTAATACATTTCATGTAATGTGTGAACATATCACATCACTTTAAGGGGATGATAGTCCACACTTCCACAAATAATGTTATCATATTTACACAAAATGGAAATTATAAAGGTATGTGTTATAAAATAAATAAATAAGTGTAAAGGAATAATATTTATCATTTATATCATATATAAATATAATTTCCATCATAATTCCCACCATGATAGGTGGTAAAAGAAAAACAATTAATTATTCTTTCATGAGGTGATATTTCACTATACACATCAATAGTATGTTCATTACCTATTATATAGAAGTGTGTGTGAGTGTATGTTGAAACAATAAAATAAAATAAACATAGTATATTCAGTATAATGGTGTTGTTATATAATCCTGGAATAATAATAAATTAAGGGGTGGGTAAATAAATAAAACAAAAATGGACATTGAGAATGTTACATCTTTTTCGGGTAATTCCTTCTGGTTTGCACCAAAGGAATTATTGGTTAGAATTTTCCCCAAATATAGGCTAATAAGTTTAGGGGAGGGATGTTTTTATACTATTTAGGAAGAGTTTTTAGGAGTCAATGTGTCTTGAGAGGTGTGAATGCCTTTTTATAGTGGAAGAGGAGTGTTACTCTTGTAAATACCAAAAGGCATACAATAATGGGAGGTACCCCTTACCTAATGTGACTAAAAAAATGAAAAACTAATGAATTAATGGTTGATAATGGTATAAAAAATTATACACTATAAAAAAATAAGTTCATTTCTATAATTTTTTTCCTTAACATCTAAGTTTCTTTAATTTTATCATTTTGGTGTTTATTAATGTATCTTGTATTCTAACATAATTAAATTAACCATTAATACTAAATAAAAGTTAAATTTATGATAAAAAATATACCCAATGGATTATATTTATGATATTTAATTTAAAAATAAATACACCATGTGTGCTAGAAATTAATTTTAAAACAAGTACACGTAATAGACAAATACCCTGCTCTAACCTGGACTGCGCTAACAATGTTTTTACCATATATGGGTTAATATGTTAATTATAAGATATCAATGGGTCCATGTTTAAAATTTATTAACACTTAAAAATAAATTTTAAGTTGTTATTATTTTTATTAATTTTAAATCATTTAATAAAATATCATTTAGTGTAAAATAACATTAATGTCAAATTTGACATTTTTTTATTTTAATTTAATAAATAAAAAAATATTGGAATCAAAATATATTATGTTTACAGATTTTTAAAATGAAATATTCATCTATAAAAATAATTTATTATAATAATTAAAACAATTTACATCACCTTTAATATTTATAGTATCATTTATTTTAGTTAATTATTAACTATATAATCACTAATTTGGTGTTTCTTAAGAATTTTATATAAATAAATCATCTCTAATAATTAATGATAAATAATTATGATAAAAATAACTCATTTATATATTAAAGGGATATGTATAACTAGAAATATATTTTCCCCATATCTCAAATTTTTATAAATGTTAATGATAAAGAAGTTTTGTTTTTGTTTTTTCCCTTACTTAACTTATCATAAAGGAAAATTTCATGAACACATGTCCCACTAACTCTTAAAATTAGAAAAAAGAGGGTATATGGTTGAACTATTTTTAACCAAATGTCTTTATAAATGTTTCTATGTAATTTTTTCCCTTATGTTTAATTTTTAGTCTGTTATTAAACATAATTTTACCTTAATAGATGCAATTAATTTTAAACACTTTCAGTAATATTTTGGGTCAAAAAAATTAATTTATCTTATTAGAAAAAAAATTCATACTGATTACCAATGTGTATACAAATTTTTAAAAATTAAATTCATAGAATTAGAAAAATTAAGATTAATTCTAATCCTGTAGACACTGCAAGATAATGGGGTTTTAAGAAGAAAAGTTCATAAGTTTATTAAGTCATTATATATAAATTAAATATACATTATAATTTCAATTAACTACAATGGATCAATAGTTATATCATTTATCTATTTATACTATTATAAAAATTTAAAATATAATTTAACAATCATAATATTTTAGACAAAAATGTAGTTTTTAACAAAAAGTAGTATTTTTCACTATTCATAAAAAAATGAAATTTCTGAAAAAAATACCAAAAAATAACCTAAAGTAATTTTTTATATAAATATTTCAAAAATGAAGTTTTTTTTTCAAATGAAACTTTAAAAGTGAAAAAAATTATATTCAATATATGTTTTCTTTTAAAAGGCATTAAAACCGCCATATTAAATAATAATATTAATAGTATATTATTGTTTAGTAACACTTGAAATTTCATGTAACACCAGTTATAAAAGGGAATCAAAGTTGTGTAAAATTCAAGATTATATTTGTGTTTCATGTGATGCAAGAAAAACTATATATTTCATGTAACACAATCTATTAAATAATTTAAATTTAATTAAATTTATGTATTTCATAAAATCTCTAGATATTACATCAATCATCCTTTTGATTTATTGTGAGGAATTATTTTACCAAAAATATTGATAATATGAAAAAATATACTTTATTTATTTTAATCCTACAATCATAATCTATCCATTGATCATTTTTATCACTTTTTCACCTCAGATCAAAATAATATTTTCAATGATAAATAACCATGATTAATTTCTCATGAATAAAAAATGAAAATAGACTTTTAATGGTTCATAAAATACCCATAATAATGAAACTTTATTCCTCCAATCTATATCCATTTACTAAAACAAAAATGGGAAGCACAAATTAGGATAATACAACATATGAATAGACCTTCATGGGAAGAATTAATAAATAAATCATTAAAACCTAAAAAATAACACCCAAAGTTCAACTTAAATAATTAAAAAAACGAATAACCCTAAAACTCTTCAAAATATACTCGAGCAATTTAAAAACCCAAAAATCCAAATGATTGGAACAAATTTTCTTCCAAATTCAACGTAACTTTCATTTTAAAAATTATTGAACCTCAATACTAATTAAAAACATTCCTTAAAATATTTTAAACCCAAAAATCATAAAAATCAATAATTCTTAAATATATTAATCTACCCAAAAATAACCTGAATAACCTTAACCTAAAATTACTCTTTATCTCATTGGTTCTCTATATTTATCATCTTATATTCCAAAAAACAAATTATCCCTTTGTCCCAATTTAACATATTTACGTCAATATCCAAATACATACCAATATATAGAGACACTGATACATCGATCAAATATTCTTCCAAAAACCTAATAAACATCTCCCAAAATAACTTTAATCACCTCAAAATCCAATCACATGAGACCTAAAAATTGGTATTTATACCTTTGAACTTATGATAATCATTAAAATTATTAACAAATTATAGTGCCCAAAACTCTTAAATTATTCTCATCTACTAACATCCAAACATCTAAAGTTATTTAATCACTATTTTGATACCAATTGAGATTCCCAAATCCCAACTCGAGGATCAGGTGCTAAAAACATAATCTTTATATACTCAGTTGATACCAACTAATGAGACCCAATTTTAACCATTAATAATTACATGATCAAAAGAAAAAATTGATCACTTAGATACCCAATAACTTTTTAGGTTTATAGATTTATAGAATTATAGAAAAAATTACTTAAAAAACAATGTCTTTCACACATAATTGTAAATTTTCCCATTAAACCCATATTTCTTTATTCCATAAGAAGTCTTCAACATATATCAAAACATTCCTCACACATACTAATATTTTAGGAATATAATTCATATTGATCTTCCTCATAACCTATGTAAATAGATACATAATAAGCGTTAGCTCAAATTCCTAGTAAGGTCAACTTATAATTGAATTTATCATATAGAAAAAAAAATTTTGTAATATAAAATAATAAATAATCAATAAATGTGACATATAATAAAAAAATAGAGAATAAATATATCCATTTATAACATAAAAATGTAAATAATCACATGTAAATTAATAATTATCTTTATAGTGATGGAATACATAATTTTAGACATCATACCATCGAGTCCTTGGCCAAGTACATTATTAAAAATTTGATTCATATTGTTAAGGCCTCATTGAAGTCATTATCAAAAATATAATGCATAATGTCAAAGTCTGGACCCAGACATTATGATTTTTTAGTAAAACATACACAAAATAAAAACCATTATATTTTGTCTCATGAAACTTACTGATGCATCAATGGACTATATAATTCTGGGATCCATGTATCACTAATTAACTCTATTATAATCATCATATAAAAATGAATGAATAAACTGTAAAATGCATGGTTAGACTACCTTGATAATAAATAATCACCTATATTATGATAAAATATTATCAATGTTTCCTTGTATATAATAAATCTAAGATTATAAAACAGTAATTATTTTTATGGAATTAACAAGTAAACTGGTTATCAATATTTCACAGTCAATAATTGAAATATAATTCTCAAAGAACACCCTATAATATAATTTATGTATGATTTGTTATTAAAAACATATATATTTTTTAGTGTATGATTAATTCAATTCTAAAAATTATGTATAATATTCCCAGGATAATAAATAACATGGATATAAAATAAAAAAATAGATTCAAATGGGAGAGAAAGAGTGGTAAGGAACATAATCATAAGAAATAAAGTAAAGTGATAATAGAAATTATACACAAAATAAGTTATAAAAGCTAAATTATAAGGGTATAGAAGGAGATAATAAATTCATCAAACATGTTCTATAATAAATACAAGTACTTTAAAAAAATCAAGAAAATGGAAGCGAAACTCTAAAATGAATTTTCCTTAAAGATTTTATAACTTTGTTACAAAAACAAAGTTAAAATTCACATACAAAACTGTTGGTCGGAGTGGATACTCAAGAGGGGGGTGAATTGAGTTCCAATTAAAATTTTGGTTAAAATTATTTCTCTTAAGAGCCCCTAATTTAAAAACAAAGTTAAAGTATAGTGAATTTATATGGATTGTAAATGTTCAATTGGCTTCTTAATGATTGATTAGATCTCAGTCAATTTAATCACAGGATTAAATTATCTTTTGAAGATAACCTAATGGTTCACAACAAGTATAAACACTTGCTAATTTAACTATCAAAGTAACTTTAAAATAGATTTGTATTTCAAAGTAACAGCAGCAGAATAAAAGATACATGTAGTATACTTTAACTTATACTAAAAACACAGTAGATATAACCAAGAGATTCAGTCTCAAGCAGAGACTTAGTCCTCTCAAATTTATATATAAATTTGATCCACACCCTGGATCGAAGTTAAAAATAGTTCAATACTGTCCAAGTCCTAAGATCTCTACCACAGTTCTTCGTGGGAAAACAAAGACAACAACACACAGGCTATCCAGGTCACACTTGACCTCTACCACTATCCTTAGTGGGATAAAGTATGATGTATGGAGTTTGGAATAAGGATTTAGTATCCTCCAGCTCAGCACAAGAGATATTTTGTGTGTAAAAGGTATAAAGAGTACACACACTACTCAACAGTAAATAATAATTCACTTAGAGATAGTATATAAAAGTTTAGAAAGCTCTAGTGATCGACAGTGCAACTTTGGACTCGTTGGATTTTGTAAAGATGCTTCTGAGTCCTTCTGTGGCTTTGCTGTTGAAAACAGAGTATCGTAGTTTAGCTTGATGTCCTTCACAAGTGAGTGTGTTCTCTGATTTCTAGTGTTCTTCAGTAGTGCTGGATTGCATGGATGAGATTTCTTTTATGATCGTGCAAATTCCCCCTTCAAGTTTTTTGTGTGTTCTCCCTTTTCATATGTATATTCATGGAAGAATTCTCTCTCTCTATGGCTTTTCACGCACTCTCTTTTACTGTAGCTCAATATTCCTTTTATTCCACGAGCTTTGGCAATGGGAATGATTACCTTTTCATAGGTATGAGGTACATTATCTTGACATGCCAACAACTAATATTAAATATCATTAATTGCATTAAAAACATCAAATATGACCGTTGGAATTAAATAAGAGTTTATAGAGTTTCAAACAGTTTTCATGACTATCAGTGAGTCATGAGATTGGTGAGTCATTTTGAATCTACATCGGTTTCGGTAGCATCAGCATCGGTGGCTCATTGATAATCGGTATGGGTGGCTCATGATCATTGGTAGCCATCGGTGCGACCGTTGTCATTGGTGCGATCGGTCATCATCGGTGCGACCGTTCATCATCAGTGTGACCGTTCATCATCAGTGCAACTGTTCATCATCAGTGCAACCATTCATCATCGATGCGAACGTTCATCATCGGTGCGACCATTCATCATCGGTGCGATCGTTCATCATCGGTGCGACCCTTCATCATCGGTGCGACCGTTCATCATCGGTGCGACCATTCATCATCGGTGCGACCCTTCATCATCTGTGCGACCGTTCATCATCGGTGTGACCGTTCATCATCGGTGTGACCATTCATAATTGGTGCGACTATTCATCATTGGTGCGATTGTTCATCATCAGTGCGACCGTTCATCATTGGTGCGTTAGAATATAACTAATGGTGAGTCAAGACATGAAATTCTCACAAAGTGTCTGTTCAGTCCAGAATACTTCCAGGTCACCAGTAATACATAATTTAACATATATAAACATGGGTTTAATTAAACAAATATAAACACCTTTAGAACAATTTGAACAAAATACTAAAGTGTCATACATACAACAATGATTTGGGATTATTAAAATAACCATCTCACAGCGAGTTCAACAATTTCCCCCTTTTTTATAATCACAAATCAATGGAACAAAGGAAGAGGGAATATAGTAGTTCATTTAGTATGCCCCCTATAAAAAAGAATATATGACAAAAAGATAAAATAGGGGCAGAATAGAAAACATAACTTATATAATTGAGTCATTTACCCCATATAATACAAGTCAGATAAGTCATTTGTCCCCCTGTGTATGCAGGCATGTAGTAAAAAGCCAACATGGGCTCATATGCACATTCAGTTCTCCCACTCATATGCATGAGCTTCCAGATTTCTCCCTGATTTCTCCCCCTTTGGGATTATCAAATAGAGGAGAGAAGGAAGATAAGAAAGAAGATTCCATAGAAAAATAAGGTTTGAAAATGATTATAAACAACACAGAAAAATGTAAAAACTACATAAAATAGACACCCTATCAAAAATTGAATGAAAAAACTATTTCTCAGGCTGCAAGGGAGCTTTTACTTTAAAAGTGGGAGGAATGGATGGTCCAGACGGTGGTTGGGTGAAAGGCTGAACTGGCCGGATGGAGAAAAGAGGTAGGAAAACTCGAGATGAACAAATTGTGGGTTCCAAGGTCACCTACTACGGAGAAGATCTTTCTGAAGGAGGCTATTGAAAGACTAGTTAAATACTGGAGAGTTCTTGAGAAACAGACATCTGACCGGGAACAACATCTGATGACTGAAGAGACTCAGCAGTATGAAAAATAGTAGCTTTAGCTTGCACATGAAAGTAGGGTTTGAGAAAATTGATGAAGTCTTGAATTACTTCTCCACCATACTTCATAGCCTTTTCAAAATCATCCTTATTCTGCCTGAAATTTTCTAAAGTAGGAGTAAAATCCTTTAACTGCTGAACTTGAGCTTTAAAAGCATGATTCACTGTAGGGAGTCTCAAATAATCATCCAATACTTTAAAATGATGATTCAACTCATGGTTGGTGTATATCGTAGAGAAATAATGATCCACTTTCTCCTAAATCTCTTTTTTAGCCTTGGTAGCATCGATTGAATACAACTGCACCATCTTATGAATATGATCACTATGCTCTTTCATCTTTTTCAAAGAATCTAAATCCAAAATCTTTCCAAGAGATTCCAGCTCTACTCTAACAACATATTTTAAAGTATTAAGCTCATGACCAGTAATCTTGGTTACATTTGAAGAACTATCCTGAGCAACAACTTGCATGATCTCAGCTTTCAACTTCCTCAAATCTGCCTTCTTCAAATATTCTATTAAATTTCTTAAAACTTCCATCATACCAGATATGGTTGTTATAAACTCTACTAACAGAGAAACTAGATTGGTACCTAAATCCGTGAGTGTTTGATTAAACGAGGTAATGTGCCTGCCAATCGACTCACTATAATTACACAGGTCTAGTTTGATAAGGCTTACCACTCTTTTAGCCAAATCATCCATAGCTGCTTCAGATAAAGTCATAGGAGCATGAGCAATAATATGAGATAGCTCACCTTTCACAGTCTCCCTAACATCTTGAATCAATTCATCCTTAAATCTATCAAAGTTAGATTTAGTAACTACAGGATCAGGTATAGCTTGAGACACTGAAGGATCAGGTCAAACATCTGCGCTTTGCAAAAACTCGGCAACTAATTGAGCCTTAACCGAATCACTTATGCCTGCAAGATCCACTTATACACCTTCCTCTTCCTCTGGGTAATCTAATCCCAGAACAACAAGACCTGGATGTTCTTCCCATGTGGCTTTTCATGAAGGATACATATGTTTCACAAACTGAGCTCGACCAGAATTTTCAGGAAGGACTTCCCCATCCCCATCACTCTCCAACTGTTCTGTCCTCTCAGCCTCAGGGAAATTTTGTTGCTCAGTTGGTTGGGGTTGAGGATTATCTTGGATCACATTTAGACCTTCTATAGGACGAGCATCAGCATCATCAGCATCACCATCATCACTATCACATCCACCACTACCACCATCACCATCAGCATCACCCTCTTCACCATCATTGCCTTCTTCTTCATCATCGTCATCATCATTAACTGATATCTCACTTGAACTGTCTGTAATTCCGGATTCATACTCCTCAGAGGTTGATTCATCAATCTCACCTTCTTCTTCATCATCTAAAAGAGGTTCAATCTCTTGTAATTAGAGAGGAGGGATTACTGAACCAAATTCCATCCTTCTTTTCTTCAGGCTAACAGTATCAAGATCACTCCTCTCATCAAGAGATGATTCAACCTCCTCTTCAGCATTCATATTCTCATCAACTTCTTCTTCTGTTCCTTTCGTACTAGATTAACTAGTTTCCTTAGGAACTACTTCTTTCTCTTCTTCATATGAATAAATAATTTTATAACCAGGTTTTAAACATGGATCTCTTATCTCCTTTGGTCTCCTTGGATGATCGGTAGGATTGAAGGAGTCATATAACTTTTCTTTATCAACAACACAAGAATTCTTCCATGGGTTCCAATTGATTTTCATCCTCTTACAAATGACTTTGTTAAAACAAAAGCTAATTGATGAGGTACACTTATCTCCATCATCCACACAACCCAAGAATTTCAGCATAGCAGAAATCTGTTTAGAATAAAACAGAGTAGTAGTTTTCTTCGAAGGTTTTATCATCTCAACAATATGCTCAGTAAAATATCTACACAGATTGATCTTTTCACCATTCAACAAAAGTAATAACATAAAAACATCCTGATACTTTACTGAAGCATAGTCACCTTTTCCAGGACATACTTGATGTTGAATAAATTTAAACGGGATTCGATTCTCATCATCCAACTCAGCAGAAGTTATCCTTCGCGATTCATACTTCCCAGTCAATAACTCCTGGGCTAGCTCATAAGAAAAGTAATTAGTTTTGGGAGGAATATTACCAGAATAGTCCTCGTATATTCTATTGTGAGGTACTCCTAGACATTCAACCCACTATTTTGATGAAAAAGTAATCTTTTTACCTTTTACTATAGAATACAATCTCACAGCCTCTACTTCATCCAATACTACATCCAGGTTCAAATAGAACTCATGCACAAGCTTCGAGTAAAGGACCCTATCATTATCACAGAACAAATTCTTCCAACCTTGCATTTCCAATACTTTCAAGAGAACAAAATTGCTAGATAAAACCTATTTTGAACATATTTCTTTTTCAGCTATAACTTCCCATTTTTCTAGCTCCGGGTTCACATACCTCTGCGTCTTACAACTCGACTCACCTCGAGCATGCTTGATGGGTGAAGTTCCTTCAGATTCTTTTCCCTACCTCTTTTTCTTGGCCATTATGAGGTTTGAGACAATCGAGAGTCTTGGAAATTTTCAAAAGGCTCAGGTTACAGAATAGAGAAGAGAGATTTCGGCGGGAAATGGAAGGTCATCAGTCTTTAGAGAATGAAATAGCCGCATGTCATTATTTGTATCATTTAGGGTTACAAATAATAAAATATCGATTAAGTAAAACATCATTGTTTTAAACAGACAATAATGACTTAAAAAAATACAACCCAATCGGTAGCACTAATCAACTAGACAGATCGGTTTGACAGATCGGGTTGACATACCAGTTTCATAGATCAGTTTGACAGATCGGTTTGACAGATCGGTTTGACAGATCGGGTTGAAAGATCGGTTTGACAGATTAGTTTGAAATATTGGTTTGACAGATCGGTTTGATAGATCGGTTTGATAGATCGGTTTGAGAGATCGATTTGACAGATCGGTTTGACAGATCGGTTTGACAGATCGGTTTGACAGATCGGTTTGACAGATCGGTTTGAGAGATCGGTTTGACAGATCGGTTTGACAGATCCGTTTCATAGATCGGTTTGACAGATTGGTTTGAGAGATCCGTTTGACGGATCGGTTTGACAGATTGGTTTGACAGATCAGTTTGACAGATCAGTTTGAAAGATCGGTTTGACAGATCGGTTTGACAGATCGGTTTGACAGATCAGTTTCACAGATTGGTTTGACAGATCGGTTTTACAGATCAGTTTCACAAATCTATCATACCCAACTCTTGATTAATCGAGTCTATCCTTTTAGAATTTAAGGACTTGGTGAAAATGTCAGCTAATTGATGTTCAATACTTATAAACTCAAGAGTAATATCACCTTTTTGGTGGTGGTCTCTGAAAAAGTGGGGCCTTACATCAATGTGTTTGGTTCTAGAGTGAGACACAAGGTTCTTTGAAATGTTATTTGCACTAGTGTTATCACAGTTGATTGAAATATGCTTAAAATAATATCCATAGTCCAAGAGAGTGTGTTTCATCCACAGAATTTGTGCACAACAACTACCAGCAGCTATATACTCTGCTTCAGGAGTAGACAAAGCTACATAGTTTTACTTTTTTCTACACCAAGATACTAAATATTTTCCCAAAAGTTGACATGTTCCATATGTGCTCTTCCTATCCAACTTGAAACCAGTAAAGTTATCATTTTAATATCTCATTAACTCCAAGGATTGTCCTTTTGGGTAAAACCAACCTAAGTTTACAGTATGTTTAAGATATTTGAAAATTATTTTAAGAGAAATAAAATGGGATTCTTTTGTATTATCTTGAAATCTTGCACAGATACATACACTAAATATAATATCCGGTCGACTAGCAGTAAGGTAAAGTAAGCTTCCAGTCATACCTCTATAATTGGTTTGATCCACTGGTTTCCCAGTTTCATCCGCATCCAATTTACAGACTGTACTCATAGGAGTATCACTTTCCTTAAACTATCCAAACCAAAATGATTCAATAGATCCCTTGTATATTTACTTTTATTTGAAATAATACCATTTTCATTTTGGAAAACTTGAAATCCAAGAAAATATTTATGTTCTCCTATTAAACTCATTTCAAATTCATTTTGAAAACTCTATGAAAAATCGGTACATAAGGAGTGTTTAGAAGATCCAAAAATAATATCATCAATATAGATTTGTACTACTAAAACATCTTTAGAAATTCTTTTAATAAAAAGAGTTGGATCAGCAATCCCTTTGGTAAATTTTTTTGAAATAATAAAATTACTAAGCCTATCCTACCAAGATCTTGAAGCTTGTTTTAAACCATATAAATCTTTAGAAAGTTTAAAAACTCAATTTGGAAAATTTGGATTAGTAAATCCAGGTGGTTGTTCAACAAAAACATCTTCAACAATAAAACCATTTAGAAAAGCAATTTTAACATCCATTTGATATAATTTTAATTTCAGATGAGCAGCATAGGAAAGTAGAATTCTAATAGCTTCTAATCTAGCTATAGGTGAAAAGGTTTCCTCATATTCTATACCGTTTTCTTGACTATATCCTTGTGAAACTAATCTAGCTTTGTTTCTAACTATGTTTTCAGACTCATCAACTTTTTTTCTAAAAACCTATTTAGTGCCTATTGTTGAAGTGTCCTTGGGTCTGTCAACTAATTCCCAGAATTTGTTTCTTTAAAATTGATTTAACTCTTCTTGCATAGCCATTACCCAAAATTCATCATTGATAGCATCATTGAAATTTTTAGGCTCTAGCTGTGAAAGAAAGGCTAGATGTTCAACCTGGTTTCTTAGAGAATCTCCAGTCTGTGTCCCTCTATCAAGATTACCAACAAAAGAATCTAAAGGATGATTATTTAGAATCCTAGTTGATCTAGTAAAGGTAGGGCTAAAACTTTTAGTTTCATCTCTAAGTTCAGGTTCAACAGAAGCAGATTATGAAATATGTCCAGAACTGGATATTTTTACAACAGGTTCTTTAGTTTTATCATTAAGTTCTATAACAGTCAAATCTTCTTCAAGATTTTCAATAGAGGTTTTAGGCTCATGTGGATCAGTTTTATCAAACTTGATGTGAACATATTATTTCACACATTTGGTTCTTTTGTTAAAGACTCTATAGGCTTTTATAGTTAAATAATAACCAAGAAAAATTTCTTTATCACTCTTAGAAGCAAACTTGTCAAGATTATCCTTCGTATTAAAAATAAAGACTTTATAGCCAAAGACTCTAAAGTAAATAACTTTGGGTTTTCTATTATTCCATAGTTCATATAGGGTCTTCTTAAGAACAGGTCTAATCAAGACTCTATTAATAATATAACAAGCTGTATTCACAACATCAGCCCAAGAGTAAATAGGCAGGTCACACTCATTAAGCATGGTTCTAGCTATTTCTTGAAGGGTTCTATTACTTCTTTCTGCTACACCATTTTGCTGAGGTGTCCTAGGAGAAGAAAAGTTGTGACTATAGCCATTGTGTGAGAAATAAGATTCAAACTCTTGATTTTCAAACTCATGACCATGATCACTTCTCAGGGTTTTAATCTTATGTCCACTAAGGTTTTCTAAAGACATGGAGTATTTGATAAATAAAAAGCTTCACTTTTGTGAGCTAAGAAGTATACCCAAGTATATCTAGAAAAGTCATCTACTAGGACATAGTCATAGTGCTTCCCATTTAAACTAGAAACTCTGGAAGGTCCGAATATGTCCATGTGAACCAACTCGAGCGGTTGAGAAGTAGAAACTTGTTTCTTTGATTTAAAAGAAACTTTATGTTTCTTTCCCTTTTGACAGGGATTACAAACTTTGTCATTTGGGAATTCAAGTTTGGGTAGGTCTCTAACCATGTTCTTCCAAGTCAGTTTTATAAGTGAATGTATATTGTAGTGTTCTAATCTTCTGTTCCAAATCCAAGACTCTTTATGAAAAGCGTTTAAGCAAGTAACATTTTGTTTGGATATATAATTAAGATCAACAGCATAAACATTTTCATTTCTCAAGGCAGAGAACAGTAAAACATTTTTAGAGTTAAAAACATTACAAGAATCATTTTCAAATTTCACATTGAAGCCATCAGCACATAATTGAGAAATAATTAATAGGTTATACTTAAGTCCATCAACAAATAAAACTTTAGAAATCAAAACTGAATTACTGTTACGAATTTGGCCTAGGCCGATGATTTTTCCTTTATAATTATAACGAAAGGTGAAATAGACTCCATCAACCTTTATTAAGCTTTTATGGAAAGAATAATAACCATACATGTGTCTCGAACATCCATGGTCCAAGTACCATGTCTTTGTTTTAGAACTCTTCAAACATGTTTCCTACAAAACAGATTTAGATGGGAAATAATTTTGGTACCTAGATCTTCTTGGGTCCAAAAAGGTTATCAATCAAAACATTAGGTACCCAGATTTGTTTTATGGGTCTCATATAATTTACAAAATCAATGGATTTTTAAAGATAAACTTTATTTGCTCTATAACCATATGGATAACTAGTTGAAGCATATGAATTTCCAGAACTAGAACTAGCAGAATTTTGTCCAGATTAAAGAATAAATTTAGTTTTAGTAAGCTATCTTTTTCCAAGCTGGTATCCCAAACCAGTAGTATATTTTTGTGCAACTTGCTTTCTTAACATTTGAGATAGAGTATCCTTTCCATTTGTGAATTTTTCTATTTCATTTCTAAGTTTTTCATTAGAGATTTTCAGTTCATTATTTTCCTTTAACAATTGAGCATTCTTTTCTTTTTCTATATCAAAGGAAGATTTAACATTGGTAGTGAGAGCATGCTGTTTTTTAGTGACTAATATTTGTCCTTAAGTTCATTGCATGTTTCTTCTTGCATGTTACAATATTCAAATAGTTCCTCACTAGACATGTTTTCAGATTCAGAATCAGTTCCAGAATAATATTCATTCAGTATAGGGGAAACAGGTACCTCAGAGGTATTGACCATGAAGCACATGTTGGCATGATTCTTTTCAGAATCAGAAACTTCAGATTCACTTGTGTTGTCTTCTTAATCACACCAAGTAGATTTTATGTATTTCTTGTACTTATTGTCCTTATAGTCATATTTCTTTCTGAACTTCAATTTTGGACAGTCTACTTTGATGTGACCTTTCCTTTTGCATTCATAACATACATATTCATCATTATTGTTAGGTTTTTTCCAATCTTTTTTCTAATGTCCCTTGTTGTCATTGTTTCCTTTGTAGTTTGATTTTATAATGAATATCTTCTTCCTATAGAACATATTGAATCTTCTGGATGTTTGATCCATCTCTGCATCACTGTCAGAGTCAGAATCTTCACTTGTTGAAATTTCATTTTGTATTGGAACTTTGTCTTTGTCCTTGCTCCTTGAAGTAATAGATTTAAAAGCTACAGACTTCCTTTTAGGTTCATCATCTTCTTCCTTATTCACCTTGAGTTCTTCTTCATACATCATAAGCTTACCAATAAGCTCCTTGACTGGTAGTTTGATTATGTCACAAGATTCTCTAATTGATACATAAGTGCCTCTCCATCTATCTTGTAGACATATTAATATCCTCATGATTTGTTCCTTAGTAGTGACATCTCTTCCAAGATAGATCATTGTATTGACAATCTCATTGAAACTAAGATACATGTCAGGGATAGGTTCATCAGTCTTCATTTTGAAAATATCATATTTAATAGTATATGTATTCAATCTCATTTATTTAACATTAGTTGTTCCTTCATGAGAAACACTCAAAGTATCCCATATTTCATAGGTAGTTTTACAAGCATATATTCTATTAAACTCTTCATCTCCCAAAGAAAAATACAGAGCATTCATAACTTTATAATTATTATTGTAAGTTGTCTTAGTAGCTTCATCCCAAGTAGTTTTAACAGTAGCTGGAATCTTATATTCAGTTTATATAGTAGTCCAGATATCAAATCCCATACTTTCTAAAATGAATTTTCATTTTCAGTTTCCACTGGGCATAATTTTTAACATTAAAGAAAGGTGGCCTATTGGTAGCTACACCTTCTAATCTATTATCCATAACTAGAGTACTAGTGTTTAGAAAATAACTTTAAAGAGATAAAATTTAGAACTAAAAGAACTTTAAGATCTTTAAAATATAAATAAAATCACAGTTGAAAAACAGAGTATTTGAAAACATTGATAAACAGAACAACCTATGATACCAAATGTTGGTCGGAGTGGATACTCAAGAGGGGGGGGGGGGGGGGTGAATTGAGTTCCAATAAAAATATCGGTTAAAATGATTTCTATTAAGAGCCCCCAATTTAAAAACAAAGTTAAACTGTAGTAAATTTATATAAATTGTAAATGTTCAATTGGATTGTTTAAGATTGATTATATCTCAGTCAATTTAATCAGAGGATTAAATTATCTTTTGAAGATAACCTACTAGTTCACAAAAAGTATAAAAACATTATAATTTAACTATCAAAGTATCTTTAAAATAGATTTGTATTTCAATGTAACAGTAGTGGAATAAAAGATATATGTAGCATACTTTAACTTATACTAAAACAAAGCATATATAACCAAGAGGTTCAGTCTCAAGCAGAGACTTGGTCCTCTCAAATTTATATATAAATTTGATCCACATCCTGGATCAGGGTTAACAAAAGTTCAGTACTGTCTAGGTCCTAAGACCTCTACCACAGTTCTTCATGGGAAAACAAAGACAACAACACACAGGCTGTCCAGGTCACACTTAACCTCTACCACTATCCTTAGTGGGATATAGTATGATGTATGGAGTTTGGAATGAGGATTTAGTATCCTCCAGTTCAAAATAGGAGACAATGTGTGTGTAAAAGATATAAAGAGTGCACACACTTCTCAACAGTAAATAATAATTCACTTAGAGAGAGTATATGAAAGTTTAGAAAGATCTAGTGATTGGCAGTGCAACTTTGGACTCATTGGATTTTGTAAAGATGCTTATGAGTCCTTATGTGGTTTTTCTATTGAAAACAGAGTATCGTAGTTTAGCTTGATCTCCTTCAAAAGTGAGTGTGTTCTCTGATTTCTAGCATTCTTCGTGTGTTCTTCAGTAGTGCTAGATTGCATGCATGAGAGTTCTTTTAAGATCGTGAAAATTCCCCCTTCAGATTTTTCGTGTGTTCTCCCTTTTCGTATGTATATTCATGGAAGAATTATCTCTCTATGCCTTTTCAAGCACTATCTTTTACTGCAGCTCGATCTTCCTTTTATTGCACGAGCTCTAGAAATGGGAATGATTACCTTTTCATAGGTACGAGGTATGGTCTCCTGACATGCCAACAACTAACAATAAATATCAATAATTGCATTAAAAACATCAAATATGACTGTTGGAATTAAATAACAATTCATAGAAATTCAAACCGTTTTTGTGACTATCGGTGAGTCATGAGATCGGTGAGTTATTTTGAATCTGTATCAGTTTCAGTAGCATCAGCATAGGTGGCTCATTGATCATCGGTATGGGTGGCTCATGATCATCGGTAGCCATCGATGCGACCGTTGTCAATGGTTCGATCAATCATCATCAATGCGACCTTTCATCATCGGTGTGACCGTTCATCATCGGTGCGACCATTCATTATCGCTGCGACTGTTCATCATTGGTGCAACAGTTCATCATCGGTGCGACCGTTCATCATCGGTGTTACTATTCATCATCGGTGCGACCGTTTATCATCAGTGCGTTGGAATATAACTAACTATGATTCAAGGCATGAAATTCTCACAAAGTGTCTGTTCAGTCCAGAATACTTCCAGGTCACCATTAATATATAATTTAACATAGATAAACTTGTGTAAACATGAATTAAACAAATATAAACACATTTAGAACAATTTGAACAAAAGAATAAAATGTCAAACATACAACAATTATTTGAGATTATTAAAATAACCATATCACAGAGAGTTCAACAAAAACTCTTTTAATGATATGTATAGATTTATTTTGAAAAAATATTTTCAAAATCGTTTACCATAATGTAATATTTTAAAACATGATACTTAAATAAGAAAATGTGGAGTGGAAGATAAAAATATACATAAGTGGAATGAAATCCCTTTTCATAAAATTTATGAAAATACTATTACTTTATTTAGATGAAAAAAATTCATAGAAGAATGGGAATATATATTAATTTTAATAAAAAAAATGTGTAAAAGAAGCTAAATGATGAAGAATGGGCCTGAGTGTGGGAAAAAACATTCATGCACAAAATGTTAAAAATATATTCTTTTCACACTTCTATATAGTAAAAACTGACTCTTATAGAAAATGTTAAACATAACCCTATTAAAATTTTAAGTAAAATATAAAATTTTATATAATTTTTCTTTAATAAATCATTTAAGTATATAAAATACAATTATTGAGTAAATATGATGATTATGTATATGGAAGGGAAATATTCCTGGTCCAAAAGACTAAAATAAAGTTGATTTGTCTTATAAAGATAATTTGGTTTTTTTGAATACTAAGGAGATGAAAAAAGGAAAGAATATTGAAAACCCTATAAATAACTAGAATATAAGAAAATAAATGGGTTTTTGGATATAAAAAACATATGATCTCCATAAATTGAGATAGAAACATTAAAAATCCTGATAAAAGGTGAGATTATAAAATAAAATATTATGCCTTTTATAAAATTTGAATTAAAATGCATTTAAAGTGTGAAAATGAAATTTATCGTTAATTACCATGATTAATGATTGAATAATTATATAAAATTTCAAATAGGTAGTGCATTGACCATAAAATGTAAATAGTTTCATAATTTGAAACATCTCTCCAAGAAGGAAGTTTGAGACGAGTAAACATTACCTTGGATTCCTGCTTGGTTAGATACATTATAACATCCTATAAAATAAATTTATATTTTTATACACCTATATAATAACCATATTTATATTTATCTTTCCATATAACATTCACAAATAATTTCTTATTACCCATTTCTTAATTTTTTTTGTTAAAATAAATATTTGTGTGGTAGCTGTTTCATTTTCCACAAATGTTTCGATTCATTAGTTCCGGTCTTTGATCCATAGTCACAAGTTCATCATATAGAGATTTTTCGTGAAGTTTTATAATATGTTTTTGATAGAGTCCTATATTTAAATGAACATTTTATATATCTTACATTGTTGATGCACATGGAAATCTTAAAAATATCATTTTTTGAAATTTTGGTTTCATAAAAACAATTTATTTTATTAACCAATATACATAGATATATTAAAATTTAAAAATATATATTAACAAATATTAAATACATCAATATTAAATTATATTATCAATATTTAACATTCTATAGTCATTCATGTTATAAACATTATAACATTGTTTATATAGGTGGTAAAACCGACCCAAACATGAGCATGTTATAATTACTGAATGAGTAAGAACATGAATATTCATAAGGATAATATCCTTTTTATATAATATTAATGATTTAAATAAAATTATATTAAAGATATAAATTATTTTTAATAATATATACATGAATAAGATAAAGGAAATATATTGGTAAGAATTTATTACTTAGAAAGTGTCTCGATATACTCATTTTGAGTGATTAAATTTTATGATGACCATTTATTGGGAATATTATTAATATAATGGAAAAAATATATTTAAAATAATAATGTTATAAATATAATATTTATTCATTAAATAAATTTTTATAAAATTCCATGTATGGTGGTGATAAAAAAAATATGTTATTCGTGGAGGTAGTAGTTCACTTGTAACATGACGACATTTCCATATTTATAATAGATGGATGGGAGGTAGATACTGGTTGTTACATCAAAAAAACAAAATTTTAGTATAATAATGATACTTATTCATTATATTAGTATAGTTGTGGAATATTTGGATGATTTTTAAGGAAAAAGAATCTTGAAAAACCCATTTAAACCAATTAAGTCTTCCTTAGGTATCCTCATTTGGATATCTTCTTAAGCATTTTTAGATTTGTATTTTGGTGATAATAGAACCTATAGTTCATGAAAAAGTTATTTTGGGAGTTATATTTTCAGTTATTTGTGAAACTAATGTTCTCAATTAATGTGGATATGTGAGGTGCTATGGGGATCCTTTTATAAGTGAGAGGGTGAAGCTCTTTTAAATAATTATAACATTGAAATAAAATAAATGTAATACTCAAAGGAAAGTGTAAATAAATTAAAATTTTTGAATATAAGATTATTTGGGTCATAAATCCACTCAACCAATATGATTAAGACATATTTTAGTAATAATTTTGGCCTTATCCCTTAGTTTTACCCCCCTTTAACCATTTTACCAATCACTGCAATGAAAAACTTTTATGACATTTAATATTGTTTATAAATAAAAATTAAATGAACCATAATATAAAATTTGAATATTATTATTCCAAATATTAAAATTTTTATGACCCCCTCCATTCAAAGATACCCCTCTTAGGATGGAAAAGGAGAAAGGGAGATAATGACCACCCGAGTCCCACCTCCAGTAGGCCCTCGGTTAGAGACTGTCACCAAGGGTATAATGATAACAAAATATAGGAGGAATTACCCTTTATAAAAAAACAATATCAGGATATAGAATGAATAATCCAAAAAAACACCATGATATAATTTAAAATATTTACAAACCATCCCACAATGCATGTATAAATCAAAACTGATACATATAATGTCCCCAAATGAAAGACCAAAAGAATAAAAGCTAAGGTAGTGATGAAAAAAAAGCTCCAAAGATCATAACTAGAAATTTCTAGCATGGTCCACATGGTCCTCATAGAATCTTGAAAACATTTATTAATTACATAGGGTGATAATAAAAGTATACTCAGTAGTAAAACCAATGTTCCTCATGAACATGTGAAAAAACAATCCTAATTCACCCATGTGAAATTAATAGAATAAAATATCACCTAAACAAGTATACCAAACAACACCCAAACCTCACAAGGGATAAATAAAAAAATAAAACATCCAAATATAATAATATATAATATTAAGAACATCAATTATACGGTACCCCACACCACTTTCCCACTGATTAGACACTCTCACACCCCAATAGAAAATGTCTTGGCCCTCCCACCTCTTCTGAATATATAACATAAAATCTTCCCCACACACACTTGGGCCATCACAACACATCACATCCAATCCTCACACATCTGAGTCATCACAACACATAACATCATGCCTGCACACACCCAGGCCACCATAACACATCAAATTCTTCCCACACACACTTGGTCCATCACAACACATCTCATCCTGAAGACACCTGGGACCATACATCACAAATCTTCTTGAAGACACCTAGTACCACACATCACAATATTCCTAAGGACACTTGGGACACTATCATATAGAATAAAGAGCAGGGAAGAGTGGGTGGCCAACCATCTATCCTGTAAAGACCCGTAAAATTCAAGGAAAATTTTTTCTTAATTTTCTTTAGAATTTTACAAGAGCGCGGTTTCAGACGGCACCTGATTCCGAGGCCCGGAGTGCCCGGAATTAGTTTCCGAAGTTTGGCTCGGGTACGTTCAGTGAACGAACGAGCGGGAATTCCTAACTTTTGATCCGGTGCTCGGAATTGAAATCCGAGGGCACCGATGAACTCGCAGCGCCGATTTTCGCTTAATGAGACCTTTTCGGGAGTTGCGTTTGTTGCGGGTTGAAAGTTACGTTTTGGGGTTTTTCAGTTAAGTTAAATAAAATTTGTGTAAAGACAAATTTTATTTTAACTTATTTAAAAACCTATCAAAGGAGGTTGGAAGTGGGACCCACACCCACTTAACCTCCCTTGGGAGGATTAAGTGTGGTGGGGCCCACACAAACCCCCCACCTTTTCAACTCCCCACTCTCCCTCTTAATGTCTTGACAAGTTAACTTCTATTTAATTATACAATTCATGTATATTAAATAAGTGAGTTAATTAAGAGAGTTAACCCCCTTTTTGAATTTCAAACATTGAAATTCTTTTGTGTTGTGTTAATAAAATAAGAGGTAGGCTTATTTTATTTGGAGTTCTTTGTTTGTCTTTGGAGAGCTTTCGCTTCATCTCCAAGCTCTGACGAAGAACGAAGAACGTCTTCATCCTCAACGAAGAACGACAACACTTCGTCAAGGATCATCGACTCGGCGACCCGGTATCTTCGGACCTTTCCTTCCTCCCCGAACCTTCTTCGTCGGCAATCGAAGATCCGCCAACGACGTGTCTCTTCGGGCATAACTCTTCGTCAACGGATTTGACGAACGACGACCGCGACACCCGACCTCCGCGACGCCGTCTTCCGCGGAGCGTAGCCGAACCTTTGAATCTTAAACCCGAGGTAGGGGTTGTCGAATTTCTTTTGGATTCCTCTTTTTATTCTTGATCGTGCTTTTAGCAAGATTAACGTGTGGCATAATTTTTCTTTAAGTTGCGTTATTATTATTAACGCGAGGGGGGCCGGACCGCACGAACACGGCCGAACCCCCCTCCAACGTTCTTGTTTAATTCTTTCGATGGAAGCAAAGTGGCGTGGTGCCGTCGCACCACGCGGTTTACCGTGCGTTAAATTTACGCAACGCCGTCGCGCTACGCCGAGGAGACTCTTCAAAAACGCGACGCCGCCGCGCCGCGTTGGAAGGATTCATGGCACGGCGATAGGGGCGCGGTGCCGTCGCACCGCGCCGGACGACGAACACCGCGGCCGGTTCCGGGCCGCGGCGGGACGAGAAGACCGCAGCCGGTTCCGGGCCGCGGCGGGACGAGGAGACCGCGGCCGGTTCCGGGCCGCGGCGGAAGAGCAGACCGGCGGCCGGGCCGCCGGCGTCGGAAGTCGAGGGCGGGACCGGAAATTCCGGTCCCGTTGGTAAAAACCGGCCGGCCAGCGGGCCGGCCGGATGTCATAAAACCGGGGGATTAAACCCCCGGCTGGTTCTTCAAACCCCCCTCTTAATGAGGGGGGCGGTTCAATTAAAGGAGGGGGGGGCAAAGCCCCCTCGGTTCGTCCAACCGGCCCCCATTTGCGGGGGCCGTTTTTTTGGCAAAGGCACGGCTCAAGGCCGTGCCGCCTTGAAGAAAAACGCGGGGCATAGCCCCGCGTGCCAACCACCTCGCGGCACCCCGCCGCCAGCGCGGCCCGCCGCCGCCGCCAGCGCGGCCCGCCGCCGCCGCCACCGCGGCCCACCGCCGCCTCCGCCGCGCCGCCACCGCGCGCCGCCGCGCGCCGCCACCGGCCGCCGCACCGCCGCCGCCCGCCGCCGCCACCACGGCCGCCGCCGCCGGCCACCGCGCCACCCGGGGGGGGGGGGGGGGGGGGGTCGGGCCGGGTCGGCCCGGACCCGGACCCCCCGTTTCGAACCTGATTTGGTTTTTGGCTCATAACTTGAGCCTCGGACCTCCGAATGACGAACCGTCTGCGGCAACGCGATCCTTGGATCGAGACGGTCGTTTCGATATATCACACTCAAGGTTTCGAGTTACTTTGAGTTCGGCCGGGTTGGTTCGTTCACGAAACCAACCGGGCCTTCGGAGCGGAAACGCTCATATCTTGAGCCACGAACGTCCGATTGACGCGCCGTCAGTCGCGTTGTGTTTCTCTTAGTGAATCGGATCTTTTGGCATACTCCGCCCAAGGTTTGGACGCAGGTGGAGTACGGTCGGGTTGGTTTTTCCTTAAAAACCAACCGGGCCCCGGAGACGAAAATGCCAATAACTCACAGACCGGGCGTCCGATTGACGCGCCGTCTGTTTCGTTGACTTCCTCTTGATGAGACGGAACTTTTGACATACTCCGCCCGAGTTTTGGATGCAGTCGGAGTATGGCCGGGTTGGATTGTTCCCGAAATCCAACCGGGCCCCTGGAACGGGAAAGCTGATATCTTTCAGACAGGACGTCCGCTTGACGAGCCGTCAGCGGCGTTGGTGGTTACGTTGAGTAACGGTCCCTTTGAGTTTACCCTATGGGAGTTCGGGGTACAGTTGAGATACGACCGGGATTGGTTCGCACTCGAAACCAACCGGGCCCCTGGGACGAAAAGACTATTAACTCACAGACCGGGCGT
Source organism: Viscum album (assembly GCA_963277665.1). Lineage (NCBI taxonomy): Eukaryota > Viridiplantae > Streptophyta > Magnoliopsida > Santalales > Viscaceae > Viscum > Viscum album. The sequence continues at coordinate 1,704,687,368 of OY728161.1, forward strand.
CCGATCGACGCGCCGTCTGTTGCGTTGAGACCCCTGTGACGAGACGGACCTTTGAGGCACTTCTTCGTGGGACTTTGTGATACTTGGAGTATCGACCAGTAGCTCGTGGAGCGGACCCTCCCGGAGACGAGCGTGCAGAGTACGGAGACCGTGTAGCCGGCTGAGACCTGACGACTGCTTGACCGACTCGACTTGGAGTGAGTCGACTAGCCCAGTGGACGGAGCGCCCGGTACTTGGCGGCAGACCCACGGCGGACGGAGCGCCTGGTAGTTGGCAGCAGACCCGCGGTACTCGACAGAAGGAGTACCTCAGTAGGCTATCTGGGTAGCGCCCGGTATTTGGCAGCAGACCCTCAGCGGACGGAGCGCCTGGTAGTTTGCAGCAGACCCGCAGTACTCGACAGGAGGAGTACTTCAGCAGTCCTAGGTTAGTGAGCGGCAGCCTCGGAGTCGTGACAGGACCACTGTACACTCTAGAGACGGAGCTCTTCAGCAGTTACGGTTTCGATAATGAAAATCCTGGTTTGAGCTGAGACTTTTGACCTTGTGTTTACTTCATGATTGAGATGGATCACTTGCTAACTTTGGTATATGTATGGGCATATACCCGGGTAGTGGTTATCCGTCTATTTCACAATCCTTGTGTTTCCTAATGATTGAGATGGGTTACTTGATAACTTAGGTATATGTATGGGTATATACCTAAGTAGGGTTTATCTGTTGAGATCTTCTTGTGTTTATCCTTGTTGGTTTTAGTGAGACCTTGAGGGTCTCGGGGTCCCTACTGAGTATCGTTATACTCACCCCTGCACGGGCTATGCCCGCACCTCGTTGTGTTGGTTGCAGACGACGGCCAGTACTGGCAGAGGCCGAGTGTTCGAGGACTGGACGGTACCTGGAGGTGGACTATACGACGAGGCGGTACCCAGAGGCAGACCACTGGGCGGGTCATACTTGGAGCAGACGGCGGGACCCGAGGAGCAGAAGAGCTATCTGTACCCACCCTTCAGGTGGGATTTCCAGTGGACATCTCAGCGTAGCAGCTTTACTTTTCAGTCGCTGTTTTCCCTTTCGAGTTGTACTTTACAGTTGGGCTTGTATTTCCGGCCCCTTTTACTTTTCAGCTCTTCTTTTTGTACTTAGTGTTTTACTTCCGCTTGTACTCTGTGGTGCTTGTTTTCTTTATAAAGGCAATGCCTTCCCAGTTATCGGGATTTTACGCCTTTGGTGCTAGTCGCCAACCCCTGGCCTATGGAAGGCGGGCTTGGGGTAGTCACGGCACGGGCCCCGAGGACGGGTCGTGACATATCCTCCCATCGGGATGTTGGGAAAGACACCCCTGTGTGACTATGCGGGTGTTTGGCACATAGTTCTCAATGTGGATGGGGAAAATATAGAAATAACAAGGAAAATAAAAGATATATACATATACTATAAAAGAGTACAAACCTATCCTATGGGTTTACAACCAAGGAAAAACCAAATCACAAGATCTAATACCTCTTCTACCCAAGATATATTCCAGACACCATACACACAGAACACAAGTGAAAAGTCATAATCTTCTTTTAATCTACATATACCTGATTAAAAGATTTCACAAATATCAAATTATACCATATTAACAGTACATTATTTCATTAAATTTCAACCCATTATCATTCATTCAATAGTTTTTCACATTCCACATTCTATTTCAAATAAATGTTTTCTTCGAGATTCTTCCCAAGAAAAGATATATCATTTTAGTTCCATACTTCCCAAGGAACTAGAAAATTCACACAATACAATAACCAACACATATGAAGTACCACAAAAAATCAACCCATTAATCATCTTACAATTAATCCTACATCATCACCAATTTATAGCCACATCCACTTATTTAGACTTACTGTACATCCACACCATTACCATTATTATAGCCCTAGTGTATGTACATAACAACATTTCCACCACCCAAGAATCATATCGACACAACCAATCCACAACACATATACACTTAAAAAACACATTCCAAAAATAGAATTTTACAAATTAAATATAAGGGATTTCATTAAAATACACTTCTTTATTTAGGGGAATTATCACACAATCCATAATATCCTAGGGAGTCCCATTCATTAAATAGTTATACATGACTATCCAATTATATTTTAAAAGTTTTCAATAAACACACAACATGAATCACTCAATTAACATCATAATAAACATAAGAAAGGATGCCCAAAAAACACAACTTTAGATGGGTAATTTAACCCACACAATTCTTAACATCAAAATAGAACAAATAAAATCAATAAAGCATTACAATCACATGTCACATTCCCCATCCCATTCATATTAATTTGAAACTAATTCGATTATATTTATTAATCTAGAATCAACATTCTTCAAAACGGTAAAAATTTATATAACCATCCCAAATGATAAAAATTTAAGAAATACAAAGGAAATCCTATATGGAAGAAAGATTATCAACAACATCCTACTGTTCCAAAAAACAGGGGTACACATTCAACAGGAAACTCTCGAGGGAAAAATGAACCAACCGAAACAACAAGGTAACAAAACTCCCTTGGGGAGAAAGATTTAGAACCTCATGTATCAATATAAAAGAGAAGTAATGAACTTAGGGAAGGTCTCTAGTGTATAAGGATTAGATACAAAACTCACAAGATTTGAAACAACTTAGAATTTCCATGAATGGAGGAACTCAATGAAACAATGCAGTTTGAACATTTAAAATCCTCTGGATATTGGATAAAATCAAACATATGATTTATATCCTTAATAAAGAATTATAAACCTCTTAAATATAACATTAATCTCATTTTTCATCAACAAATACGTAAAAAGGAAAAAACTGGAAGAACTGGAAAATTACGAAAATTTGAAAATCTATTGAAATGCATCACCACCACCGCTAGGATGAGTCATTTCTAGAAGTGTCGTTGCCTGATGAGTCACCACATAGTTTAGTAAATGTCAATGATTCACTGCCATATGAGTCACCACTAGGATGAGCTACCACTAGCGAGTCATCTCCAGGGTGAGATACCCCCAAAGAATCACCGCCATGATGAGATACTGCAAGAATATCACTACTAGGATGAGATACCACCAACGAGTCACTTCCAGGATGAGATACATTTAGCGAGTCAGTGTCAGGATAATATATCACCAACGAGTCACTACCTGGATGAGCTACCGCCAGGGAGTCACCTCCAAGATGAGCTACCATCATAGAGTCACCACCAGGATGAGTTATCATTAGAAAACTATAAATTTTTCATTTTTTTGAAATGAGTAACCATTGAAATAAATCAAAACTCCCAACAACACCATAGATTAACCGTATACACCTCAAACATCATGTTTTCGATAAATTAATAGGACAGAAGGTCCATGCCATTACATATGATACCTATTAAACTGTTCTCACCCTTGCGAATTAAAAACCAACCTAGAAGAAGGAGAGGAAGGTTCCGAATAACCATCCCTTGAGATACCTCTCAAAGATCTTGTTAAACCTCAAATGCTACCATAAGAGAAAACTTCCAAACCAAATGACCACAAACAACTCACACAACCTCATAACCATGAAACCTCAACTATAAACCATCTCCACTCACATAACCTCACTGCCACAAAACCATTGCCCAACCGACAAGCTACACCATCCCAAAAAATAACATGGAATCCAATCCTCCATGTAATGATACCATCTGATCTATGTGAAACTGACTCACCCACATGGGTTTAATCATATAATAGTTAATGAATCAAGATTAATAATCAATTACTATCCTTTTCAAAGGTCAGGAAATTATCACACATCACACCACACACATCGTAAACAAAGGTAAACAACTCATATCATAAACAAAAATATCCAAACATCACATCACAAAGAAAAATAATGAAAAGAAAAAATCAAAACAACCACATGTATTAAGAACACATCTACATATCAATATCCTATTTACTCTCCTCTAATCCACCAATCCTCCATAGAACCCGAACCAGTGGAATAGTTTATCCTTATGAACCAAAAAAACTAAAAGGAATGAAAATGGTGGTTCGAATAACCAACCCATGAGATACCCCGCATGTTTCTCAATATATTTGGAATAGACAAATGACAAGGGAAAATAAGTGTAAATCTACATAATAAATTAAAAAATCACTAGGGGAGATACCTCTCAAATAAAAACAAGTCCACATAGATGGTCATAACAAAAAAAATCAATAAAAAATTCTAAAAAATTATTTTCAAAGCATTATTTTCAACATAATTCATCATTCATAGTTTTAAACAAATACATGAATCTCAGAATAACCATTAATTTAAAATGAAATCACATTTTATTTTATGTTATTTTTCTTCCACCTAATATTTTCAAATCGTTTAAAAATTTTTATTTCACAATTCCATTTATTTTATTTCAAAAAAATTATAAAACCATTTTTTTTGAAAACTCATTCTACTCATTTCGAATCATCCCAACTAATATCATAAAACATTTCACACCTATTTTCATTTTATTAACATTCTACTTCAAATCATTATTTCAACTCAAGAACATTTAAAAAATAAATAAATAATTTTTTTTAGTTTTCATTAAGACACTATGAAGGGTTTTTATCACACACTCCATGTATTTTCAAACCATTTGTTACGTGTCTCAAATTTTATATATGATATGTAATGTAATCAAATCAAAACACCAGGTTGGAATAATCCATTTTTCCAGTTGTTAAATTCCTTATGTTTTCTAATGAAGAATTATTCAGTAGGTGAATATAAATGAATCAATGTTTTCATAACATTTTATATCTAGAATAATATATCATACTAATATAGAATGATTTTTCACAAGAATAAAAATAAAAGGAAAACATTCAATGCACCATGATGTTGTCTACTTTGGACAGCACTGACTCACATACACAGTTTTCAAACATTTCATAATATAACAATATTGATGCAGAAAATAATTTCCATCTATTACAATGTTTGAGGTCATAAAATGTGTCATAAACATAAAATAAATCACAAAAAAAAAGAAACTAGCAATATAATATTAAAATATACTCATAATATGCTTTATAAAAATATTTACACATGTGAGGGGAGCCTATATTCATTAATTTTAAGATTTCCAAAACCACCATTTAATTTTATCACTCACTTTAAGTGATTAATACATTTCATGAGAGGTGAGGCATTATATAAAAATAATCATAAAACAATACAACAAAATCCAAAACACCACAAAAACAATATATCTCTACCACTACACATCACTACCACTATAAAACACAACACCTGGCTAAACTTACTATCCAAGGAAAATTTCACCAGACATTCCACACAACCACATCACCACATCAATTTAACATCTATAAGAAACCATCCTTTTTTATCATAACCACTTTTACCATATTATCATCCATAATTACCTAACCAAATATCACAATTATCATCACACATAATACCCAAGTACACAAATCAAGTAATACCCTTTCCCATGTCATGATATTATCAACTTTAGGTGGCATTGACTCACCCACACACTTTCAACTACATCAATGTATAACACGTCTTGATTAAGAATCATGTTTCCAACTATTAATATTATTGAAGTTTTAAATTATATGTCACACAAGGAATAACAACAAGAACAACCACAGATAGAAGATACACATTATATCTCCTGGAACTGTTTAGGGGATTACATTATTTCATCTCATTATTTCACTTGAGTAATTTCACAAAAATATTTTTTTGGGAAATTAGTTCCTTATCAATATATAATTGATTATAATTTAATTCATGGAGAAATTAAACAATAAATCATTCCAAGGGTCTCATGATCTATAAAAATCAAAAAAAAAAACGTTTCCAACAATTTATATTTTCAACTAGGAATATCAACACATCAATGTAATGATAACAATTAAAGCACAAAAAATATTCAACATTTCTAGGTTATTTCTAGTGAAACATCATGTATTTCATTTAAATATCTCTAACATGTATTCAAGTTAACGAATAAATTGCATATATGTTTTATCACACACCATATTTAACATGGTTAAACAAGACATTTTGGGATCATATTATTATGAAGGAAATATTCTTCCATATTCATTTGAAAAATTCTACATGCTACGTTATTGTGCAAAATTCAACTACTACATTACATAAACAACGTGATATCATAATCATCAATGTAAAACATGATTTCTAACAAAAATTAAAACTAAACATGTTGTATTACTATGTTTAATGCATTAAAATTCTCTAAAAAACATTCCTTAATAATTTCATGGATTAAGAAAACATTAATTCTGAAAACAAAATTAAAACTACACATGTTGTATTAATATGTTTCATGCATTATAATTTTGGAACTAATCATTCATTAATCATTTCACGGCTCAATAAAATAGGCTTTTTGATAAAAAAAATTAAAACAATTCATTTTGTATTACTATGTTTCAATCTTTATCATTCTTAAATACTCTATTACATATAAAAAAATATAATATAATAATCAAAACAAAACAAGATTTATGACCACAAAATTAAAACTAAAGGAGTTGTATTTCCATATTTCATGCTTTATCTTGCTCAAGATATTTTTTAATCATTTCATATGTCAAGAAAACATGATTATACACTAAAATAGGGGTAATGTGATTCTACTTGAATATTTAAATTTAATTTACTAAAAATTATACTTCTGAAAGTATCCCATAGTAGAATATATTTAGTTACCACAACAATGATTTCAACTTTAGGAATGATTCATATAACAAACTACTCAAGAATTAACATGTGAGGTAGGGTTATTTCAGTACGTAAAAATTATTTTGAATAATAAGTTTTATTTTTTAAATTGTTTTAAGTCTTCACAAGTTACCCCAAGGAAATCACATCATTTTCATAAATTTTTAAATAAATGTCTCATATATTTTTACTCCAACACATGCTTACAATATATGGTCATATCAATACTTTATAAATGAAATCATGTGAAATTAAGGAGCAAGTTGATCTTTCCTAGGTTTCCAAATTCAATATAATTATTAATAATCACGATTTTAATTTTCATAAATTTTTATAACATAAATTTTAAAACCAAGATTTAAAATTGTTTCATAACACATGATCTTGAAAAATTACAAATAGAAACAAACACAAGACATATTATCTCAAATAGAAACTAAAATTCATTAGATCATGGTTTCAAAATAATTTATTTTATCATGCCAATGTGAAATCTACTTCGAGGTTACATGATTCATATGTGTTTTCCAAATTAAACAGTTGATCTTAACAAAATAAACTAATCATTTTTTTGTGACAATTTCAAACATCAGAAAAACTAGATGGAATGTCATAAATTTCTAGAAAAGAAATAAAAATCCAATTTATTATGAATAATTATATAATAGGAAAGAAAAAAACACATTCAATCTTCAAGAAGGATTAAAATAAAATTCAATCCAACTATCCATATATTACTCTTTCCCTTTGGTTATATGAATAATTCAGAAAAAAATTAATGAATTTTATTAGATATAAAATGATGAGAAAATTTAGGGAAACACACATAAAATTTCATGATTCATTTAATTCATTTTAACTTCACAAAGAAATCACCCAATTCAAATAAGAACTTATGTCATAATGATGCATATGACTCTCTTACATCTCTACACTATAAGTATTGTTTCCTTACTTTGTCATTTAATGGGATTAGATTCCATGAAATGGATCATGGGGGGACCTAAAATCCCATGTACTAGCCATGCACCTTGGCTTATATCACACAACAAGGTCAATTGAAACTGTTTCCATGCCACACCATCCATTCCTCATTGTGCCTAACTCCAAAATCCACCATAGATCTCAACCATAAGCTCTAATACCATTCTGTTATAACCCCCTCCATCCAAAGATACCCCTCATGGGCTAGCAAAGAAGAAAGGGAGATAATGACCCATGAGTCCAACCTCTAGTAGGCCACAAGATGGTGATTAGTACCGAGGGTATACATATCTCACAATATGGGAGGCATTACCCTTTATGAGAAAAAATATTAGGATACAGGATCAATCAACCACAAATAACTCCATGAAAGAATATAAAATATATCCAAACCATCCTACAATGCATGTATAAATAAAAACTGATAAATATAAAGTCTCCACTAAGGTAACAATGCAAAAAATCCAAAGGTATGAACTAGAAATGTCCATCATGGTCTACAAGGTCTTCATAGAATCTTGAAAATAGTTATATATACATAGGGTGAGCATAAAAGTATACACAGTAGGAAAACGAAATTATCTGATGAACATGTGAAAAGACTATACTAATGCACCTATGTGAAAGTAGTAGAACTAAGCAGCACCTAAATAGCTATACTAGTCAACACCCTAACCTCAGAAAGGACCAATAACCAAATAACTAATCCAAGTATAATAATATATAATATGAAGAACATAGATGATAGGGTAACTCACACTACTTTCCCACTGATTATCCATTCTCACGAGCCAACGACAAACATCCTGTCACTCCCACCACTTATGAATATTTCACATCACATCCCGACTGCACAAACCTTGGACATCACATCAAATCACATCCAACCCGAACAGACTTGGGCGATCAAAACACATCACATAACAACCGCACACACCTGGGCCATCACAACACATCACATATATCCAAAAAACACTTGGGTAATCAAAACACATTACATTCCACCCACACACATCTGGTCCATTATAACACATAAATTCTCAAAGACACCAGGGAAAATACATCACAACTCACCCAAAAGACACCTGGGACCATACATCACAACTAATCCTGAAGAAACATGGAATCTTACATCAAAACGTACCCAAGGGAACTTGGGCCACTATCTCCGGGAAGAGGGATTAAGGAAGTGTGGGTGGAAAGCTATACATCCTCCCACTGATATGTAGGGAAAGACACCCCCTGCCTGACTATGCAGGTGTTTGGAACATAGTGATCAATGTGGTTGGGGCACGTATAGAAATCACAAGAAAAATACAAGATATATACATATAGTATTAAATCACACAATACCAACATATGGGTTTACAACTAAGTAACAAACCAACTCATAATATCTAATACATACACTACCCAAGATATATACAAGACACTATATATGCAGAACATAATACAGAAGTCACATTCTTCTTTTAATTCCCATTTAGATGATTAACAGATTTCAAAAATATCAAATAATCCAATATTAATAGTAAATTAGTTAATTAAATTAAATTATTTTATCATTCATTCAATAGTTTTTCACATTCCACATTCTATTTAAAATAAACCAATTTTACAGATTCTTCCCAAAAAAGGTATTTTATTTTAGTTCCATACTTCTTAAGAAACTAGAAAATTCACAAAATACAATAAACAACACACATAAAGTAGAAAAACAAAACAACCCATTACTCTTCTAACTAGTAATCCCACATAATAACCAATAATAACCAATTTAAATCCACAAACACTTTTTCATCCTTACTACACATCTACACTATAACCATTATTATAGCCCCAGTGCATGTACATCAGAACATAGCCACAACCCTTGTATCATGCTCACATAACCAATCCACAATAAAAATTCACAAAAAATACACATTCCAAAAAAATAATTTTCCAGATTATATAGAAGGGATTTCACTAAAATACACTTCATCATTTATGGGTGTTATAATATAAGCAATAAGATCCTAGGCAGTCCAATTCATTTACCAAATATTCATGATTAACCAATTACATCTTAATGGTTTTCAACAACTACGCAACATGAATCCTACAATTCACATCAGAATAAAAAAATAAGGGACCCCATAAAAACATAATTTTAATTGGGTAATTTAGCCCATAGAATTCATAACATGAAAATAGAACAAATCAAATCAATAAAATAGTAAGATTATACGCCGCATTCCCCATCCCATTCATATTGATTTTAAAATAATTAGATTATCTTTATTAATATGGAATTCACCATATTCACCAAGGTAATAATTTATATACCCATCCCTCATGATACACAATTAAGAAAGACAAAGGAAATCGTATATGAAAGAAAGATGACAAACATTGTCCTACTGTACCAAAAACAGGGGTACACGTACAATAAAAAACTCTCAAGGGAAACATGAACTAAACAAAAAAATCAGGTTACTTAAGTCCCACAGGAAGAAGGATTCGGAACCTACCATATTAATGTAAAGGAGAATGAATGAATTAAGGGAAGGTCTTGAACATTGGAATATTAGATCCAAAAATCATGGAATTTGAAACTGCTTAGAAATTCCATTAAAGGAGGAACTCAAAGAAAACACATAGTTTGACCATTTAAATGCCTCTAGAAATTGGATAAAATAAAATATATGATTATTATCCTTTAAAATGGATTCCAAACCTCTTTAATATGGATTTAAAGTCACTTTTAATAAAAACATAGGTAAAAAGGGAAAAAATTGAAAAACTGAAAAATTAGCGAAATTTGGAAAACTGTTGAAATGAGTCACTACTAACACTAGAAGGAGTCACCGCCAGAAGATTGACCTCAAAATGAGTCATTTATAGGGTGATTCATCATCAGGGAGTCATCGCCAGACAAGTCACTTCAAGGATGAGCTACCGCTAGTGAGTCACCTTTAGGATGAGCTACCGCCATCGAGTCACTACTTTGATGAGATACCACCAGCGAGTCATTGCTAGGATGAACTAATGATATTGAATTAATTATATGATGAGATAACTATAGAGAGTCACTATAAGTATGATCTTCCTCCAGCGAGTCACCTCTAGGATGATCTACCGCCATTGAGTAACTGCCAGGAGGAACAACTGCGAGCAAGTCACCATAAGGATGAGCTACTGCCCGTGAGTCATTGCCAAGATGAGGTATCACAAATGAGTCACTACTAGGATGAGATAACACTAGATATTCACCACCAGGATGAGATACCATTGTAAAAAAATAAATTTTTCAAATTTTTGTAACGAGTTACCATTGGAATGACTCAGATGTCCTAAAAACACCAAGGACTACCCCTGAACACCTCAAACATCAGATTTTGGATAATGTAATGGGCCTGAAGGTCCAATAAATCACAAAATCCATATTATAAAGTTTATTTTCTATAGTTTTTAATAAATAATTCTAATTTTACCATAAATAACACATAATTTTTTTTGAAACACTATTTTTAAGTATAAAATTGAATATATTCACATTCCTTGCTTAGAAAAATCCATTGGATGTTTTTGAATTTATTTAAATGAATATATTATCAATATATTTCATCAAAATCAATTATCATTAGTGATTAATTCAATTTATTAATATAAAAATATATTTCACACTTAAAAATAGTTTTATGAAAATATCCCTTTTTACCATAAATTGATTTTATCTTCATTTTTTATAAATTTTTAATGAATGTAAAAATTAATATTAATTTTCACATAAGTATAAAAATTAATTTTAAATTTAATACTCAAACTAAGACAAATTTATCTTTTAAATAAAACATATAATATATATAATAAAAACAATGTTTTAAGAAAAACATGTTTTATAGCCATGAATAATTAAATTTAAATTAATTATTATTGATTAATAATTTCTTGAATATATATAATTAATTTTAATAATAATTACCAAAATTTTATCAATAATATTTTTGTTACCATTTACTCTAAAGTATTAAATTGATTAAAAATATGTAATTTATTAAAACCATTTCACTAGAATTTTTGGTATTTTCTTCAGAAAAAAGAACTATTTTAATTTTAAAAAATAATATATTTATTCAATTACGTTTCATTTAACTATCTTGAAATGTATTTAATTTTTTATTATAAATAATCATTATCCACTTCAGTTTAGTGTTGCATGTATCACAAGATATCATACATAATGATTTATTTAATGGAAAATACATTCTAAAATCTCAGGGTGTGACATTCCCCCTTAAATAAATTACATCATTACAATTTTAATTATTTCTTAAAAAAATGAATATATCTTGACATAAATTTAATATAAAATGTGGATGTTATCCTAATAAGTAATTTCTAAGTTACTTATAAGAAGCTTATAATTTCTTAATTAAATATTTTTAAAACCATTTATGTACCTTTTTATGAGTCATAATTTTAAATGAGAGATATTTTACAAATAAGAATCAATAGATTTATATTACTATGGATATATCTTGAGGAATTATTTTACCATAGAGATAGAGAATATAATAAAAAATAGTTACTTTATTTATTTTAATCCTATAATTATAATCCATCATTTTGTTGTTTTTTGACAAGTTCAACACCTTGGATTGATGTAATATTCTTAATGACAAATAAGCATGATGGAATTTTCCTAACTAAATCATGAAAATAAACTTTTAATGGATCGAAGAATAAATAAAATAATGAAAAAATATTTCTTCTATATAATGACATTTAATAAAACCAAAATGGTAAATAGAGGTTAGGATGATACTACATATGAATAAACCTTCATGTGAAGAAGTTATACATTAATCTTTTAAAATGGAAAAATAACACCCAAAGTTCAACTTAAATCATTCCAAAAATAAATAAATCCTCAAACTCTTCCAAATATACTCGACCGAACTCAAAACCCAAAAATCAAATTGATTTGATCGCCTTTTCATCCAAAAATCATCTTAACATTCATTTTAAAAACTATTAAAGTTCACTAATAATTAAATATATCACTTAAAATTTACAAAACATAATAATTATAAAAATATTTTCTCTTATAAATATATCAATCTACACCCAAATTACCTAAATCACCTTAACATCAAATCACTCTTTAATATCCATGGTTATCTATATTTCTGAACTTATTTTCAAAAAAACAAATTATCCCTTTCTCCCAATTAAACATATTTACCTTAACATAAAAATACATACCAATATAATGGTTCGACTATACCTTTATCAAATTTCCTTCTTAAAACCCAATGAGCATCTCCCAAAATATAATTAATCACCATAAAATACAATAACATAATACCTCAATAGGGGCATCTATGACTTTGAACATATGGTCAACCTTAATCTTATCCCATTATAGTTCTAAAAATATTTAACTATACTCATTTAATAACATAAAAAAATAAAAAGATATTTAAAACTAAATTTGAGACTGACTGAGATACCCCAAATACAACTCTTAGACAGAGTGCTAAAAATGCAATCCTTAAATATTGGCTTGATAAAAACAAATGAGACCCAATTTTAACTGTAGATAATTACAACATCAAAAGAAATTATCGAGTCACTTACATACCTATGACCATTTTAAGGTTATATATTTATAGAACTAGGAAATAGTTTTTTAAAAAAACCCATATCTTTTCAACCCAATGAACATTTTTCCTATTATAACAAAAAAAATTTATTTTATAACTAGTTTTAAACATCTCTCAAAAAATTCTCAACACATAATACTCTTTATGGAATATAATTCGAATTAAATTTCCCAATAACCTAGGGAAATAAAAACATTATAAGGGATACATGAATACTTTGTAAGGGTATCATACAATGGAAGCTATCATAGAGAAATAAAACATTAGTAATTTGGTAGAGTGAATTATAAATAAATTTTCCATATAATCAATAATTTGACCCAAATATATATATATATAACATGACAATGTAAATAATCAAAAATACAAAAATAAATACCATCATAATGAATAAATGAATAATTCAAGATATCTTACCATTAAGGTCTTGGCCAATAACATTGTTAATAATATGATTTATATCACCAAGGAGTTTCCCAAGACATTATAAAAAATCTAATACATAAAATTAAGGCATTAAAAAATACATTATAATTCTATAAGAAAATATACCCAAATAATAACTATTATAGTTTGTTTCATGAGACCCACTTATGTATCGAGAGGCTATATAATCATTTCCAATACCCATCTTTAATTAAGTACAATGCATTCATTATATGAAAATAATAAATAAATTATACAATAAATTTATACCTGAATTGATAATCTATAATAATGAACAATATGATAGTTTTTTTCAATGTTTCCTAGTACATAATCAAATTACATTTAGTAGTCAATAATCATCCGTATAGATTTTGCAAGTACATGGATTAAAAATATTTTTTCATCAAATATTTGAACTATATTTATGGATGAACACCCTATAGTTTGATTTACATATGATAAGGTATTGAAAAAATATGAATTATTATGCATAATAAAAACTAAATAATATAAATTATATATAATACATCGATGGTAATAAATAAAATAGATATGAAATAGAAATATAATTTCAAATGGGAGATGGAGGGTGATAATTAATATAATCACAACTAACTGAGTGAACTAAGAACAATCCTTATAAACCAATTAAAGAATAAATAATAAATTATTGGGTTTTAAAGGAGATCCTCAAATCATTATAAATTAATTTTTTATATTAAAGGAAAGTATCTTGGAAAACATATAAAAAAATGGAATCTGAACTCTAATATTTTTTCCATTAAAGATTTTGTAGATTTATTATGAAGTTCAAGTTAAAATAAACTTCCAAAACACATTTCTTGAGATTTCAAGATGTATTATAAATCAATTTTTTTTATAATAACTTAAAATAATTGAATATTGAGAAGAAACTGTGTCTATATAAGAAAATGTGGTGTGTAAGAAAAAAATATACAAAAAATTAATGAAATACCTTTTCAAATATTTTAAGAAAATAATATTATTTTCCTTTGATATAAAAATGTATAATTCAACTAATAATGGGAATATATATTATTATATAAAACCATAATTTTTTTAAACAAAGATAAATAATTAAGAATGTTCATAAAGGTGGGTAAATTTATTCATGCAGAAAATATTAAAAATATATTCCTTTAATAGTTTTAATAAAGAAAGTCAAAAATGAGTTATACAAAAAATATTAAAAATATTGATTATAAACATTTCAATAGAAATTAAAATTTAACATAATTTGAATTTTATAAATTATTAAATTACAGAAATGAAATTATTTGAATCAAGGTGAATAACATAGATATGGAAGATAAATATTTTTGATGAAGAAGAAGAAATAAGGTTAACTTTTATTATAAATATTATTTCATTGTTTTTGAGTGAAAAAGAGAGGAAAAAAGAAAAAATACCTGAAAACCCGTAAATAACCACAGGATGATAAAATATATGGGGTTTATGGGAGAAATAAAATAAAATATCCCTTAAGAGAAATTGATACATAAAGAATCCGGATAAAATGTGAGATTGTAAAATATGCCCTTACAACTTTTATAACATTTAAATTGAAATGTATTAAAAGAAATAACATTAAATGGACCTTTTAGTGACATTATTAAATAGTATATCATTATATTATTTTTTAAAAAGGTATTATATACACCATATAATGTAAATATGTGTATAATTAAAAACATATCTCAAAGAAGAATATTAGAGATGAGAAAAACTTACATTGGATTCATGTTTGGTTGGATGCATTCTAACATACCGTAAAAAATTTAGATTTAATATACCCATATATATCAAAAACATATTTATATTTATTTCAATTTATACCATTAATTGATAATTTCTCATTACCTATTTGTTAATATTTTTTTAAAAATCAATATTTGTGTGTTAATAATTTCATTTTCCATGCTTGTTTCAATCATTTCTTCTTGTTTATGAGTTCATAATCTCAATATTTTTCATTAAGGTGTATAATATGTTTTTATATTGTCCTATACTTCCAAAAAACTTTTATAGATCTTATAGTTATGATTCAAATGGAAATATTAGAAATCTAATTTTATAGAAATTTCGATTCTATAAAAAGAATTGATTTTATTAACCAATATACATAGATTTATTACCATTACATAATTATAAAAAAACATTAAATTAATCATTATTTAGTTAAATTATTAGAATTTAAAATTCATTATTCATTAGTTATAAAAATATTATAACATCGTTCATGTTTTTGGTAAAATCGACACAAACAAGAGTGTGTTACAGTGACCGAATGAGTACGAACAAGCTATTTCACAATGGTAATATAATTTTTATATTTGATTAATGATTTAAAGAACATGATATTAAAATTTTAATTTTTTTACTAACAGGTTTATGATGAATATAAATTATATATAATGATAGAAGTAATTACTTTCAAAGTGTCTCAGTATACTTATTTTAAGTGGTTAAATTTTATGATGAAAATTTAATGTTTGATATTAATAATATATTGGACACATTATATTTAAAATAATTTCATAATTTTATGAAACTTTTATTAACTAATTAAATCCTTTTTTATAACCGTCAATGTATGTTAGAGATGAATAATGAAATAGGCTATTCATGGAGGCAGTAGTCCGCATATAACATGAAAATAGTTTCATCTTTCGAAATGGATAATAGAAGGTAGATAATAGTTTATATATAAAAAAGTAATATTTTTGAATAAATTGATACCTATTTCTCTATATTAGTTTGGTAATAGAATATATTGAGTAGGTTTAAGAATAAAAAAACTTAGGTGAAGTTAGTTAAAATAATTATCTCTTCCTTGGATATCCTCATTTGGATAGCTCCTTAATCATTTTAAGATTGGTATTTTAGAGAGATAAAAAAGTATATATCATGAAAATAGATTTGGGAATGCACTTTTATATGCCAAGGTCAATCTAAGTTTCTCATACATTGTGGATAAGTGAGGAGGTATAGAGATCATTTTATAAGTGAGAGATACACTTGAAAATACTTTTAACTATAATATAAAACGAATTTTATTCACCAAGGAAAGTGGAAATAAAATTTTTAATTTATAATATAAGATAATGTAGATCAAATATCCTCTAAAACTGTTAAATTAATACTTTTTAATGATAATTTTCACCTTATCCCTCTTTTTAACCCCCTTTAAACCATTTTACCCTTCATTGTTGTGACAAAATTTTACCATGGTAACTATTATTTATGAATAAAAAATTAACTGGAATTTTTTTTAATATTCTGAGGAAAATATAAAAAATATTTTACCAGAACCAATTTATATAGCTGGTAAAAATAAATTTCAATCTCAACACACATAACGCATAAAAAACCATTTTTATAAACATGTTTTTTGAAAAAAAAAATGAATTTATTCTCATTCACTGATTTGTGAAAACCATTAGGTTATTATTAATTTATTCTATCGATCATATTATGAATAAATTTCATCAAAATAATTTAAAATAGTGACCAATTTAGTTTATTAATATAACAATACATTTCTCACTTAAAGATAATTTTATAAAAAATATATCTTTTTACCAACGAACGATTTTTCCTTTATTTCTAACCAATTGATAATCAATATATAAAATATTATTCATTAGTTTATATATATAAAAATTAATTTTATGTTTTATATTCTAAATAATATAAATTTATCATTTAAATGAATATAATATATATAAGAAAAATAATTTTTTAAACAAAACTTTTTTTATCGATGAATAATTAAATTTAAATTCCTTATAGTTGATTAATTATTTGTTGGAGGTAACAAATTTATTTTAAAAATAGTTACTAAATTTTTATTAATACATTTAATAGAAATAATTTCTTCAAAATTATTAAATTTTTTAAAAATACAAAATTCATCAAATCTATTTCTCTAGAATTATTGGAATATTCCTATGTAAAATAGAACCATTTTAATTTTACAAAAATAATTTATATTTTCAATTGTGTTTTATTTACCTATCCTATAACTACATTAATTTTTTAATACATCATTATTCACTTTATTCCAGTGTTTCTTGTATCATTGGGTATTATATATATATTTATAGAAAATGATAATACATACTAAAATATTCATGTGTTACATTACGTAATGAAGTCAATTATTGGGGAAATTCCTTGTTTTAGAAAAATAGATTCAAATGATTGTTGATATCGAATATTTTTCTATAATTTTTGTTTTTGAAAAATTATTAGAGGTTTATTGTATTTTTTAGACCCATGTCTCATTAGCATTGATTGATGTTAATTTTCACCAACCTCAGAGGTTCTATATATACTAATTTTTTTAATAATGTTCATATTACCCTCCATTCTCGTGTGAATTCAAATTCTTTTTATCATTTATAAAATGGTTTTAAACATTTAAAATATCTTTTTAATATGGAAATTTTATAATGTTATTGAGGCATATCTTTAATATCTAGCCCTTGTTTTGATCCATTTTTTGCGATTTAATATTACATTTCCCCTTGGAATCCTGTTGTTTCCATGAAACACCCTATAGTTAGCCACATTATGAGACCATTTTTTCTACCTATATTAACTATTGTATACATTGGAATATCATATTTTATTATGAGAGTGCATAAATTAAGGTTTTTTCATGTGTTATAATGGGGCTGATTTTTATTACATGATAATGAGGGTGGTATTTTTCATTTGAGGGATGTTACATAATCATGTACATTGAATTTAAATTTATTTAATTCATCTTGAAAAAAGTAAAAAAATAAAAAATGGAGAATGGGATTGAATTATTCATTTCACTTAATTTTATGACTCATGAATCTAATAAAAAAGATAATATTAAGAGTCATTATTTATTTAATATATTTCTTATCATCCAATAATATTTAAAAAAAGTAATAAATGTACACAAGAAATACAAAAAATGAAAAAAAAACTAGGATATGACTTGTGAGAATTGATTTTTTAAGGGAAATTGAGTTGGGTGATTCATAAGGGGTACTTTGACAGAGAAATATTTAATAAATATTTAATAATGTATAATGAACTATATTGTATGAGAAAAACCTCCTCTTTATAGAATAATTTTATAAATTCATACCTAACAACCAAAAAACTCAATATAAATCATTTAAAATCGTCATTATTAGAATAAATGTTTTTTTATATTTGTAGAGAGTTAGTATTTAACCAAACCTATGGTAAAAATTGCTTGATTTGGAAATGAGAACATCTTTTAATACTTTTCACACTTGAGATATAAGTGAAAAAACTCCTTGTAAGGTAAGTTGTGGCATGTCACATGTGTGAATAAATGAAGTTACACAATTTTTAATGTAATATAAGGAGAATAAAAGGAAAATTTATTTAATAAAATATTCATGATGTATTTCACTTTGAAAGGAATCTTGAAATTTTTATCACCTTAAATTTAGGGGTGGAATTTGGTTCAAATATTTGAATTTTCCAAGGATGACAATGGTTTAGGTGTAGGTATGTGATCACACAACAATATATCACATATTTTCACCCTTATACCATTTCTTAACATTGTTTATGACTTTTAGTATCTTTTTATTAAATCCATTCAGACAATATGTACATTTTCTATTCATTATTTGAATAAATATTCAATGTATAAATGTTACTATTATTATTTATGCCATAGAAGGATGAGATGTTTTTATCTTTATAATTAAATTGATAATTATTTAAAATGGAATAATGTTTACTGCTAATTTTTGAGGACTAATGCTTACATGCTCACTATAATTTGGGCCACAGGTATAAAAGTCGAACACTTCACTATGTCATCTAATTAGAAAATATGTTTTTTATCATAACATTATATATTTTGATGTTTTTTTAAAATTTCATTTTTTATGATTATATGTTCACAAGGATATGGTTTATTAAATTGGACCAAGAGTTATATCCAAACACAAGATTCCTAATAGGCCCCATAAATTGAAGAAAATTTAGGCAAGGTAGAAGGGACCCACCTTCTATAATTGGGACATATTTGAGGTTAAATAACTTATATATGGTATATTATAAATTAATTTAAAATATAACTAAATGGAAAATATCTATTCCAATTTCAATGTCAATATTCAAAGGATATATAAATTATCCAAGCTGATAAATTAGATAGAAAATTATTCCATGGGTAACTCACTACTAACCATAGATAATTTACTTCTTATGTCATTATCTTATGTAAAATATTATTAAAACAATAATATAAATTATTATTATAGAAAAACAATAAGGTTATATAAGAGTTATTGGGACATCCATCTATCCATCATTTGGCCCCCCTTCCATGGAGTTTTGATATCCTTGTGATCACATGAGGAGGAACTTTATACAAATTCTAAGGTTTATCTTTGTAAAAATGATAAGATATATTTAATTAAAGTTGTGTATATTGTTTTTCTATATCTTATCTTATTATTTTATTGAGTTTTTTACTATAATTTCATAATCTCAATAAAATGATCATGTTTTAAGGTACCCATTCATTTGATGTTTCAGACATCATTCACCACTTCTTCTTACCTTTTTCAATCATGGTGTTTATGATGTTTATATTGGTATATTGAACTCAAATAAACACATTAATATCCATGAAAACTTATTTCATTATGTCATACTAAAATAATATTCAAACATAAATAAAATTGTGATTTACTCACATGTTTTCTTGATGAATTTTGGTTATGAAGTTAAACACAAATCATCCTATAATCAACGGTATTTGGTGAATCGATATTTATTTCCAACTAATCCCTCAGAGGTATCATAGTATAATCTCATAAATTTTATAGTTTTATATGTTAAAAATAAAATATTAGAATATGTTGACCCCATATCATGAAGAAATAGAGGATGAGAATAAAGAGTTTTCCTCAGGTTTATCACACTTTAATCCTCACATAAATTGTAACTTTCTTTAAATATTTACTTTTGTATGATTTATTTATTGAATAAAATCCCCATATTTATTCTAATATCATTACATTTTATAGAATTTAATTATTATTCTAAACTTAATGATCTATGGATTTATTAGAGGATGACATAGGGTACCTAATATATTTTAGAAATTTAGTAAAAAAACATATAATTTGACATGTTCGATAACATGATCAAATATGTAAGAAGAAAAAATTCACATAATAATGAATATAAAGTCGTATTATATCCTCAAAATGACAAAAATTGGTGGTACATTCACCTAAAAATGAAGGAACAAACAAAATTAACCAACTAAAATTGGTGACATATTCCATCACTAAGATTCTCCCTTGATCAAGATGTATAAACTCCGGATCCCCAAAATCTATTAGTATCTCAATGAAAAAGTTATAAAATAATAGAGTCTAGAATCCCTTCCATGAAATCTTTACATATTTATTATCAATGAATAGGACATACCAATAGTTATCTTCGAGTCCCAAAATCATATACACAACAATATTCACCCACCTCTAAATTGGGGTCTCAAGATGGTAAAAAATAATCTACATAGGCTTGGACCAAAAAATCTATAGCCTAAGGTACACCACCCTCTTAAAAAAATATAGGTATATTCTAAAACATAAAAAAACTAACCAAATAAGATATGGAAGTATCAACTCTAGAGGATCTACATCCCACAGACTAAATAACATAAAGATGAATTGCTTAAAGCTACCGATCATGAAAAGGTAACAGCACAATTTGGGACTTTGACTTGATAATTGTTGGGGCATGCTATCCCTCTCCATAATAACACTCAACAAGAAGTCCTCAAAGTGGTGCATCACTATGATGCCAAAAAAAGTATCAAGTTCACATATATAATAGGTATGAATATAAATGATAGGATATGTAATTAAAGATAGAGCATCCTGCTATTATGTACGCACTCCCTAACATTCTAATGGTCTTAAATAACCTTGAGTGCTCTAAAAAACCATAGCTAATATGTAAAGACTGTGAAATTTCAAGGGAAAAAAAAATCTTAATTTCTTTGGAACTTTACAAGAACGCAGTTTCTTGACGGCACCTGATTCCGAGGCCCGGTGTGCCCAGAATCATTTTCTGAAGTTTAGCTCGGGTACGTTCAGTGAATGAACGAGCGGGTTTTCATTAATTTTGAACCGATGCTCGGAATTGAAATCCGAGGGCACTGATGAACTCATAGCGCAGGTAATTGCTTAGGAACACCTTTTCCGAAGTTTCGTTTGCTCGGGTGTGGTTATTAAATTTTGGGTTAAGTAATTGAATAAAATAAAATGGGGCAACCACTTTATTTTATTTAAAGTTGTTTAACCTATGCTAAGTGGTTGAAGTAGGACCCACTATATTCTACTCCACTAGGTAGGATATTTGTGGGGTGGGGCCTACATGAGCCCCACATTTTGCAACTTCCACGAAACCCCCACCTTTAATTAGGTAACGCACACGCACACCCCCCTTTAAATGTAAGTCAACTCTTGCATTTGAACTGAATAATAAACACCTCATTAATTGGGCGGTTTAAACTCCTCAATTAATTCAATTAATTGATGGATTCAATTTTTGAATTTCAAAACGCTTGGCTTGTGTGTTAATAAAATAAGACAAGTCTTATTTTATTAAGGGGGTTTGTGGTGCGAGAGGGCTTGGGAGAAATCACTCAAAGCCTTGAAGCACACCTTCATCGACGAAGAACGTAAAGAACTCCGATCTCCGGCGAAGGTCGGAAAGAACACCGGATCCCCAGAGATCGATGACGCGATGCCGATGGATCTTTTCTCCACGACGCGACGATCCCCCTTCCGTGACGCCTTCTTCTGCGACGTGAAATTCCTCGACGAACCTTCGTTCAACTTTTTTTTCGAGGTAGGGAATTAATTTGTTAATGTTAATGAACCCCTTTTTTTCCTTCTAAGACAAAGTACGCGGGTGACCAAAATATTAAGTTGATTTGCGAATGAATATGTTTGCGGGTTGGGAATTCTTGATTGCGGGAAAAACATTAGGGGTTTTGTCTTTACGTTTGGATTTTAATTGGACGTTCTTCGATATTAACATCTATATGTTATCAAAATAATGGAGGAGGTCGGACCACACAAACATGACCAAACCTCCTCCCCCTTTTTTGATGGTTATATTCGTAGCTTGGAATGGAAGAGACGCGGTGTCGTCGCACCATGCGGAAACAAGTAAAAATGTGGTGAAGAAGCGCGGCGCCGTCGCGCCGTGCCGTTGAGGCTGAACGGAACCGCGATCGGAGTCGGGGCCGTGGAGGCGATTCGAAGACTCCGCTGGTTGATCGTTGTGCACGGATTGACGGTCGATGATAAACAGGGCCGCAAGGTCATTTTGAAGCCTCCGCAGTGAAGGTCGTGTCCCAAGAGGACCTATGGCGAAGGCGGCGAGCAAAACGGACCACCAGAGTGCGTCCGGTGGTCCGCGGAAGGCGGCGGCGGCATGCCGCCGGAACGGAACCACCGCGGCTGAGCCGCGATAGTGGGCCAAACTGGAACGGCTTAGCCGTTCCGGAGGTCGAGTAGCGCGGCTTAAAGCCGCGCTGGTTTTGTCAACCGTGGCGGGTTGTAACCCCCCCCCCCCCCCCCCCCGCACCCGCTGGCCACGCGGGCGCCGTGCCAGCGCCCGGCCGGGCAGCGCCACGCTGATCGGGCCGGGCCACGCCATATTGGGCCTGACCTGGACCCGGTTCGGGTCGACCCGGTTCAGGCCGACCCATGGGGTCTCGGGTCGGGCCTGTCCGGGCTTGAACCCCCTATTTTTGGGCTATTTTCGTTCAAAAGCCCATAACATGGGATACAGACCTCCGATCGACAAACAGTCTGTTGCGATGCAATCCTTGGATCGAGATGGTCGTTTAGGTATATTACACTAAAGGTTTCGAGGAACTTTGGGTATGGCTCGGTTGGTTCGAACACGAAACCAACCGGGCCCCCGGAGCGGAAACGCTTTTAACATGAGTTCCGGACGTCCGATTGACGTGCTGTCAACTTTGTTGGATTCCTCATCATGAGATGGAACTTTTGGCATACTTCGTCTGAGTTTTGGACGTAGTTGGATAGTGGACGGGTTGGATTGATCCTGTAATCCAACCAGGCCCCAAGAACAGAAAAGCTGATAACTTTCAAACCGCACGTCCGTTTGACGAACCGTCAGCGGCATTGGTGATTACGTTGAGAAACAGTCCCTTTGAGTATACATTATGAGAGTTCGGGGTACAGTTGAGATACGGCCAGGTTGGTTCGCACACGAAACCAACCGGGCCCTTGGGACGAAAAGGCTAATAACTCACAGACCGGACGTCTGATTGACGCGTCGTCTATTGCATTGAGACCCCTATGACGAGGAGGTCCTTTGAGGTACTTATTCGTGGGACTTTGTGATACTTGGATTATCGACTAGTAACTCGTGGAGCGGACCCTCCTAGAGACGAGCAGACGGAGTACGAAGACCGTGTAGCCGGCTGAGACCTGACGACTGCTTGACCGACTCGACTTAGAGTGAGTCGACTAGCCCAGTGGACGAAGCACTAATTTGTTTGGGTGTAGAACCATAGGGGACAGAGGACTACTGATTTTTGGTGTAGACCCACGGTACTCGTCCGGAGAGTACCTCTGTAAGCTATTAGGGGGGATGCACTACTGTGTTTGGGTGGCAGACCCCGGCGGGAAGCACTACTGTGTTTGGGTGGCTGAGCCGAGGTACTCAATATGAGGAGTACCTCAGTAGTCCAATGTTAGTGAGCAGTACCTCAGAGTCGTGAAAGGATCACTGTACTCTCTAGAGACGGGGCTCTTCAGCAGTTACGGTTTCGATAATGAAAATCCTGGTTTGAGCTGAGTCAATGATCTTTGTGTTTCCTCATGATTGAGATGAGTCACTTGATAACTTATGTATATGTATGGCCATATACCTAAGTAGTGGTTATCCGTTGATTTCATAACCTTCGTGTTTCCTCATGATTGAGATAGGATAATTGATAAATTAGGTATAAGTATGGGCTTATACCTAAGTAAGGGTTATCTGTTGAGATCCTTCTTTTTGGTTATCCTTGTTGGATTTAGTGAGACCTTGAGGGTCTTGGGGTCCCTACTGAGTATCGTATAGTCACCCCTGCATGGGCTATGCCCGCACCTCTTTGTGTTGGTTGCAGACGACGGGCAGTGCTGACGGAGGCCGAGTCTTCGAGGACTGGACGGTACCCGGTGGTGAACTTCACGACGAGACGATACTCAGAGGAGGTTGACGGGCTAGAACGTTGTGGAGGCTATCTGTACTTACCCTTCAGGTAGGATCCGTGGTGGACGATCTAGGAGCTGTGCTATCTGTACCTACCCTTCAGGTAGGATCCGTGGTGGACGATCCAGGAGCTGCGCTATCGGTACCTACCCTTCAGGTAGGATCTGTGGTGGACAATCCAGGAGCTGCGCTATTTGTACCTACCCTTTAGGTAGGATTCGAGATGGAAGACCCAGAAGCTGCTTCTGTTATTCCAGCTGTTTTTCTTTTATGTTGTACTTTCTTTCAGTTGTAGCTGTACTTTTCAGTTGGGTTTGTATTCTGGCCCATTTTACCTTTAGCATTTTCTTTTGTACTTAGTGTATTACATCCTCTTGTACTCTTTGGTGTTTTGTTTACTTTTATAAAGGAAATTCCTTCCCAGTTATCGGGATTTACGCCTTTGGTGCTAGTCGCCAGCCCCTGGCCTATGGAAGGCGGGCTTGGGGTAGTCACAGCACGGGCCCCGAGGACGGGTCATGACAAATTGGTATCAGAGGAGTTGGTTCTACCGCATAACTTATAACTTTGATATTTTATTTCTCTGAAGCTATAATGTTAAGAGTACCGAGTGTGGTTTTCATTTCAGGGGGTCCAGTGTTGGTGCGGGCGGCCGACGTATCCATATAGCAGGACCCTGGCAACTGATTTCCGACTTTGTGCACGAAAACACTAATTACGTGTGTGTTTCCAGAAGTTTTTCAAAGTCATATCAAACTAGGTCAGCTCACCAGGTATAATCGTTTGACCTTGTCACGTTGTTTCTTTTAGGATGCCTTTCCATGGACGACTAGCTAGAGCCCATAGGGATGTGTGTACTGACAGCCTGCTGAGAAACGAGGCTTCGGTACATGGCCCTCTTACAGTAGAGGCACCAGCGGTACTACCATACGTTGGGCCACCGATGCCACCAGCCCTAGTAGTAGGCAATGCACACCACTTGAGCGCGCTGCATGTGTTCCAGCGCCAGAGACCACCCAGGATCTAGGGAGAGATGGACCCGCAGGCGGCTGAGGATTGGATGGAGGCTGTGGTGAGAGTCTTCAGGCTAGTGGGGACGCCAGAAGACTTCATGGTGATCTTTGCTTCCAGCCTTCTTCAGGAAGCATCAGGCAGGTGGTGGAGCCACTTGTTCCAGTTTTGCGATGGGATGACCTTCACATGGGAATACTTTGAGACCTTCTTCAGGGTGGAGTTTATACTAGTGGCTTTACACCCTGAGCGTGTTCAGGAGTTACTGCCTTTGCCACATGATTTTCGATCAGTAGCCGAGTCATCTGTGGAAAGTAGAAAGATGATTCGGAGGTCCAAGAGGACCAGATCCAGCCGTACGAGGAGCAGGAAGTGTTATGAATGTGGCAGTAAAGGTCACATGGCACGTGACTATCCGACTCCCCGCACAGTTGATCCGCAGGCATTGGAGGAGCCACCAAGGAAGAAGCAGTGGTGGGTGCTTGAGCAACAGCCGAGCAGTGGACAAGGCAGTAGAGCTCCAGGAGCAGGTGGAAAAGAGCGGAACTAGTAGATTCATTTTGTTCTTCGTACTTATAGTTCCATGTCGCTGTTGTATTTGTGTCTTTGTACTTCAAGCTGTAGTAATATAAAGACACTTATCTTTGTGACACTTTCTTTCCTGTCCTTTGTTTGGTTGATACTGAGAGGTCTCGGTTTAAACTATTGACTTGACCATCACTTTCGAGAATTCTACTGGAGGAGACCCAGTGACCTCACACTGATGCCGACAGTGTGACTCAACCCTTGGAGGCGAGAGTGACGGTTGGATCTTATGGTAGTGGGGTCAAGGCCTTACGACGTCATCCATGGCATGAATGCATCATTCATGTCAGGATTTACTGTATTAGGAAGTGGGCTTGGTTCATCCAGGAGATGAGACTGAGTTTCTCTTTTCGGCAAAGGAGAAATCTTAGCAGCTCTTACAGATCATAGGCAAAGAAGGTGCAGATCATCCAGGAGCGAATGAAGACTGCACAGTGCAGTAAGGAACATGAAACTGGCGCCAGTCTTAGAGACTTGGGCATGTTAAATGTTTCAAGAAGAGGAAGCTTTAAGGAGAGATGAGTCAGTGAAGCAGCAGCCGTGGAGGTAGAGCTAGGAGAGCAGCATGAGGTGGTGTACATTATAACATGCTACAACCACCTGCCTTAGTTGACCCCGCCAGGCTTAGGGAGCTGGAGGGCGGGGGAAGATTGCGGCTGCATGCAGTCAAGGTGTGTGACCCAATGGCTCTAAAAATGATTCAAGGGACAGTCTGTGTCCACTACTAGCTTCCGTAGTAACATACGTTGATATGAATCATTCCTTCCTTCCACAAATCTTGTCCCAGACCTAGAGTTTTTGGTAAGACGTAGACTTGACCCTCACGTCTGGAGATACCTTGGTAGGAGACTCGATAATCACACTTACGCCGATAGTGTGGTCTGACCCTCGAGGCGAGAGTTTCAGTTGGGATCTCCTGGTGGCAGCATCGAGGCCTTACGACGTTGGTCTCAGTATGGATTGGATTGACAGTTGATGCTCATATTGAGTGTATTAGGCAAAAAGGTTGTGGTTTAACTACGATGTCGGGATGGGTTTTCCTTGGTCGGAAAAAAGGAAATCTCAGGCAGTACAGGATAAACTCATGCATAGGAGGCTGCGGCCAATCACTCTCGAGTCGGCCAACCTTACCCTTGTGGTAGAAGGAGTTTTGAGTTTCAGTTCCAAACAGGAAATGGAGACCTTTAGAATTTGAGGATGGTGACCACGTTTTCTTACGGGTCTCACCTCGACAAGGTCTATGGAGTTGTGGCCGAGGCGGCAAGTAGCCTCCGAGGTTCAGCGAACCTTTTCAAGTCCTCAGCAGGGTAGGCGAGGTGGCTTATCGCTTGACCCATCCACCTCAGTTGCACCAGGTGCACGACGACATCCACGTATCTCGACTGGGAAGATACGTGCTTGACCCAACACATATCATCGACCTTGGGGAGATGGACATTGGCAATGGGGTGACTTTTTCGGGGTTCCAGTAGGAGTTGAGGATCAACAAGAGCGGTCCTACGAGGATGGTCGATTCCTCTTTTGCGCTTTCATTGGCAGCACAAGAACCTCTAGGTGATCACATGGGAGCGGAAGGCTCAGATGCGTGCTCAGTACCGCTTTTGTATCCCTAGTTTGTGTTAAAAGCATTACGAGGATGTAAATCCCTGATGTGGGAGTAATGTAAAGACCCAGAAATTTCAATGAAAAAAATATTTATTAATTTTTTTGGAATTTTACAGGAACGCAGTTTCTGACGGCACCTGATTCCGAGGCTCGGTGTTTCCGAAATCATTTTCCGAAGTTTAGCTCGGGTATGTTCAGTGAAAAAACAAGCAGGTTTTATTAACTTTTGAACCGGTGCTCGAAATTGAAATCTGAGGGCACCGATGAACTCGTAGCGCTGGTAATTGCTTAGGAACACATTTTCCGAAGTTGCGTTTGCTCGGGTGTGGTTATTAAATTTTGGGTTAACTAATTGAATAAAATAAAATGGGGCAAACACTTTATTTTATTTAATGTTGTTTAAACTAAGCTAAGTGGTTGAAGTAGGACCCACTATATTCTACTCCACTAGGTAGGATATTTTGTGGGGTGGGGCCCACATGAGCCCCACCTTTTTCAACTTCGACGAAACCCCCACCTTTAATTAGGTAACACACCTGCACACCTCCCATTAAATGTAAGTCAACTCTTGCGTTTAAACTGAATAACAAACGCCTCTTTAATTGGGCGGTTTAAACTCCTCCATTAATTCAATTAATTGATTGATTCAATTTTTGAATTTCAAAACGTTTTTCTTGTGTGTTAATAAAATAAGACAAGTCTTATTTTATTAAGGGGGTTCGTGGTGCGAGAGGGCTTGGGAGAAATCACTCAAAGCCTTGAAGCACTCCTTCCTTGACGAAGAACGCAAAGAACGCAAAGAACGCCGACCTCCGGTGAAGGTCGACAAGAACATCAGATCCCCAGAGATCGACGACGCGACACCGACGAATCTTTTCTCCGCAACGCGACGATCCCCCTTTCGCGACGCCTTCTTCGGCGACGTGTAATTTCACGACGAACCTTCATTCAGCTTTTTTTTGAGGTAGGGAATTAATTTTTGAATGTTAATGAACCCCTTTTATTTCCCTTCTAAAACAAAGAATGTGGGTCAACTAAGTATTAAGTTGATTCGCGAAAGAATATGTTTGCCGGTTGGGAATTCTTGATTGCAGGAAAAACTATAGGGGGTTTGTCTTTAGGTTTGGATTTTAATTGGACGATCTTCGATATTAATAGCTATATGTTATCAAAATAACAGATGAGGTCGAACCGCACAAACACGTCCGAACCTCCTCCCCCTTTTTTTTATGGTTATCTTCGTGGCTTGGAATGGAAGTGACGTGGTGCCGTCGCACCGCGTGGAAACAAGAAAAAATGCAGCGAAGTAGCGCGGTGCCATCGCCCCACGCCGTTGAGGCCGAACGAAACCACGACCGGAGTCGGGGCCATGGAGGTGATTCGAAGACTCTGCTGGTTGATCGTTGTGCGTGGATTGACGGTTGATGACAAATTGGGCCGCAAGGCCATTTCGAAGCCTCCATAGTGAAAATCGGTTCCCGGAAGGACCGATGGCGAAGGCGGCGAGCAAAACGGACCACCGAAGCATGTCCAGTGGTCCGCGGAAGGCGGCGGTGGCGCACTGTCAGAATAGAACCTTCGTGGCTGAGCCACGGCGGTAGGACAAATCGGAACAGCTTCACTATTCTGGAGGCTGAGAGGCGCGACTTAAAGCCATGCCAGTTTCGTCGACCGCGGGGGGTTGTAACCCCCCCCCCCCCCCCCCCCCCGCACCCACTGGCCACGCGGGCGCCGCGCCAGCGCCAGCGCCACCAGGCCGGGCCGTGCCCTATTGGGCCGGACCCGGACCCGGTTCGGGCCGACCCAGGGGGTCTCAGGTCAGCCCGGTCTGGGCCCAAACCCCCTATTTTCGGGCAGTTTTTGTTCAAAAGACAATAACATGGGCTACATACCTCTGATCGACGCACTGTCAGTAGCGATGAGATCCTTGGATAGATACAGTCGTTTCGGTATATTACAGTCAAGGTTTTGGAGAACTTTGGGTACGGTCGGGTTGGTTTGAACACCAAAACAATCAGGCCCTCGGAACGGAAACGCTTATAACTTGAGTTCCGGACGTCCGATTGACGTGCCGTTGACTTTTTTGGATTACTCTTGATGAGACAGAACTTTTGGAATACTTCGCCTGACTTTTGGACGCATTTGGATAGTGGATGGGTTGGATTGAACCCGTAATCCAACCGGGCCCCTGGAATGGAAAAGCGGATAACATTCAAACCGCACGTCCGTTTGACGAACCGTCAGCGACGTTGGTGATCACGATGAGAAACGATACCTTTGAGTATACCCTATGAGAGTTCAGGGTACATTTGAGATATGGCCGGGTTGGTTCGCACACAAACCAACCGGTCCCCTGGGACGAAAAGGCTAAAAACTCACAGACCGGGCATCCGATTGACACAACGTCTGTTGTGTTTAGACCCCTATGACGAGGCGGTCCTTTGAGATAATTCTTCTTGTGACTTTGTGATACTTGGAGTATCGACCAGTAGCTCGTGGAGCGGACCCTCCTGGAGACGAGCATACGGAGTATGGAGACCGTGTATCTGGCTGAGACCTGACGACTGCTTGACCGACTCGACTTAGAGTGAGTCGACTATCCCAGTGGACGGAGCACTACTTTGTTTTGGTGCAGAACCATGGAGGATGGAGCACTACTGAGTTTGGGTGCAGACCCATGGTACTCGTCCGGAGAGTACCTCTGCAGGCTATTAGGGGGGATGCACTATTGTGTTTGGGTGGCAGACCCTGGTGGGAAGCACTACTGTGTTTGGGTGGCTGACCCGCGGTACTCAACAGGAGGAGTACCTCAGCAGTCCTAGGTTAGTGAGAAGTACCTCAGAGTCATGACAGGATCACTGTACTCTCCATAGATGGGGCTCTTCAGCAGTTACGGTTTCGATAATAAAAATTCTGGTTTGAGCTGAGTCAATGATCTTTGTGTTTCCTCATGATTGAGATGGGTCACTTGATAACTTAGGTATATGTATGGGCATATACCTAAGTAGTGGTTATCTGTTGATTTCATAACCTTTGTGTTTCCTCATGATTGAGAAGGGATACTTGATAACTTAGGTTTAAGTATGGGATTATACCTAAGTAAGGGTTATCTGTTGAGATCCTTCTTTGTGGTTATCCTTGTTGGATTTAGTGAGACCTTGAGGGTCTCGGGGTCCCTACTGAGTATCATATACTCACCCCTAAACGAGCTTTGCCCGCGCCTCGTTGTGTTGGTTGTAGACGACGGGCAGCGCTGACGGAGGCCGAGTGTTCGAGGACTAGACGGTACCCGGTGGTGAACTTCATGATGAGATGATACTCGGAGGAGGTTGACGGGCGAGAACGTTGTTGAGGATATCTGTACCTACCCTTCAGGTAGGATCCGTGTTGGATGATCCAGGAGCTGCGCTATTTGTACCTACCATTCAGGTAGGATCCGTGGTGGACGATCCAGGAGTTGCACTATCTATACCTACCCTTCAGGTAGGATCCGAGATGGACGAGCCAAGAGTTGCTTCTATTCTTCCAGCTGGTTGTCTTTTCTGTTGTACTTCCTTTCAATTGTAGCAGTACTTTCCAGTTGGGTTTGTATTCTGGCACTTTTTACCTTCAACACTTTCTTTTGTACTTAGTGTATTACATCCGCTTGTACTCTTTGGTGTTTTGTTTACTTTTATAAAGGAAAGTCCTTCCCAGTTATCGGGATTTACGCCTTTGGCGCTAGTCACCAGCCCCTGGCCTATGGAAGGCGGGCTTGGGGTAGTCACGACACGGGCCCCGAGGATGGGTCGTGACATAATCACTATCTATTTTGAGACATATTAGATATAAAAGGAATCATTTTATCAATTTAATAAAATTAAAACATAATCATGGCTTATTTTTGTATAATTTCACCACTATGTTATATAATAAATCACTATATAAGTTGTTAAAACATTAAATAATTAAAACCCATATTATAATCAAGGTTATCAATTATAGGCAAGCACATTAATTTCATGTGAATCCTACATCCAGAAAATAATGCAAGGTAACACACCCTATTTCTACCTTGATCGAGGAGTAATAATTAATAAACCAAAAATTAATATCATAATGCATCTTATACACCAAAAGTAACCAAAATATAACAGTAAAATCCTACAGTAACAATACCATCCATAGTAACCTAGAGTTTTTTGACATGTGGGTTAGATAAAAAATTGAATAAAGTGGATTTTAGATTCTAAAAACATTTGATATCCTATCTACCATATTATAATTAATAATATAAAAGAATAGAATAAGGATTTGATAACACTTTGTAGAATCACCAATCTGGTTCACAAACACATTGACTCAACCGAGTTTCACATAACTTAAGTGTTCATACCTATACAATAGAACCTTCTAACTAATAGAGGGGTTCTATATATTAGGTGGGGATAATATACCATATTTGGAATAAATGGACATAAATCATATGAGAAGCATCATATAATGGTTATCATAAAATAAGCCAACAGAATTGAACATCTTAACCATATTCAATTAGTAAATAGATAAAAATAAAAACACTAAAAAAAATTGTAGTAGTAATTTCAAACAATTATAAAGATATAATAGGATCTATTATGGGAGGATCATACACAATAAGACAAAAAATAGCAAAATACTAGATTTGAATTAAAAATTGGTCTCTAGTCAATATATAGTCCCATATCCTATCTCTGAATAAGATCTAAATATTATCCATTAATTTAAATTCCCTTTATAAATATTGATTGGGAACCAAATTTCTTGGGTTTGGTGTGAGTTCTACTTTATAGGACACCACTAACAGTGTCTCTAAACAAGTATAATAAATTCAGTGCATGTACGGTGTGATATTATCAAAAATTAAATTTAATAGGAAATGATATTAACAATAAATATGACACAACCATAGGTACTACACAATTTTTTGAGTACGAATATAATTTCTTCATCAAATTATAGGCTGTCTTTGAACACATCAAAAGTATACCAACTGGGAATCATTTCTTGAGTCATAATAATTGTCACAACATTTCATAATAATATAATAGGAAACTCATGGGTAATATGTTTCTATATTGAGATCACAATAGTGTAAATTACATCCTATGATATCTTATTAATTATTACATAGCCATTATGATCTGATAACTAATTCTTAATAGTGGGAATAACATCCCAAGGAAATAACATAATAATGGGGATCACATCCCTACTACAAAAACAAATAAGGCATACTTTCCCTATCCATGCGCATAACCAAATGGGAATAACAACCTTAGCTCTGTGTCATATCATAAGAGAGGGAATGATTTCCCACAATAATGGTTAAAATATGGTAATATTATCCCCATCTTTGGAAGCATAACATCATGTGATGTACATCTCAATTCCATGGGTAATAATAATAACTAGGCATAACATACCACTCTCATTATTACCAAGGCTATGTGGAAATTCGTTCCCTGGCCCAATGGGTATTTCATCCCATAATAACCGGCATTGAGTCCCAGTCATGAACATACTATATAATGGGAATAATATCCTTCACTATAAAAAATTTAATATAAATGGTCATTTCATCCCAAAAATAACCATTAATAACATAAAGGGTATATAATCCAATTTTTATAACCAAAATCACGTAATTCCATATTAAATTTCATTAATACCATAACATAAGGAATATAATTTAGGGTTTTCATATAATCTAACTCACATAATTTATAACAAATGTTTTTCCTCTCACATAACATATTTATGGGTTTCAGCCTAAGGTATAACCTTACTAGTTACAAATAAGGTGGAGAGGTAGGAATACTCACCCCAAGAATTGATCAAACTAGCTATAAAGGCTATAAGAAAATCATAAGTTCAATATATGACACGATCTAAGACAATTATTCTCAATTAAATATATATCCCATGTCATTGAAGGATAATGCAATAATACAGGTCTATCATGTCATTATATAACTCAAGGAAGCTCCCATAAGGGTGTAGAGTATAATTTTAAACACACATTAATTGAAGAACATACTTATAGGTGGGAAATTCATCAATGTGTAATAATTAATGGGATAATTATGATCTTAGAAATATTTATAAAACTCATTTGGCTCAAGGAAAAACAATTTGGTTTTATTATAGGTTAATTACATATGAGTGGAAGGAACTTGCATCACATGTCGCATGAAACATTTATAAACAATCAGGAATGGTTAAGTACCACCTATATAAATCCAATGGAAGATCATTCATCAAATATAAATGGATTAATTATTTCCAATTGATAGTAATTGGGAATTCAAAAAAAATCTATATAATCTAGAAGAATCGATAAAAGATGTTGAAAAAAATAAAAAATAAAAAATAGAGGGAAGAGGAGTCACGAACATACCATATGCTACTCATTCAGAAGGATAAAAATAAAATCTAAAAAAAATGAGGAATATATTATTCATATGGGAGGCGAACCAAGGAGGTAAGAAGAAGGAGGGTACACAACTAATGGTGAGTACATTCTCATCCTCCCCATCATATTAGAGTACATTCTCATTAGCCAGGGTTCCATGGAATAACCTTCCCAAATTTGGTGCACCACTCCCCAAAACACAAAAATTTTTAATCTTAAAAAGGATTGTCACATAAGAATGGATCCTGAGGTGGCATGATAATATTTCCACTATAAAATGTTTAATCTTATACACCTCTTACCACTCTACAATTCCATATGTTTTAGGGTGATCCTAAACATATTGTAGCATTTAATATTATAGATCCTTAATAAAACTTTCAATGAAGGCCTCATCATGGAAAACAATTTTTTTATCATGATTTTCCACTAAAACTATAAAATCTTCTAGAACCCATGTACAACTCCCAAACCTACCCACGGGTCCCCGACTAACACCTAGAATAGCCCCAAACATTCTAGATAAACATGGTTTGGAAAAAATTAAATAAAATTCGTACCTTAAATGTAGGTAGTTTTTTACATTAAATTTCAATAAAATAGTTATTTTATAGTAAAAAAATATTATTAATGATAATAATCTAAAATACTCACAGTCTTAAGAAAAATACATAATAAACATTTTATTAAAAAGATCTTATCTCTTCCACCAATAAATACATCACTTCTCAACTCATTAAAGTTGAATTAAAAAACTCTTATCTATCTAATATATGCAAAAAAATATCCCTTAAAATATTCATTACCATTTTTTTAAGGGTTGTTATAATCGTAAGAGTTACCTTAGAAGCTTTAAGGTGAATACCAAAGGATGTGTCTTGAAGAACAAGGTAACACTTCAAAATTATAATGATTTATTTTTTATTTTATCTCTTATTAATTATTTATACTCATGTATAATAATAAAAAATTTAAAAAATAGAATTATCCTATTGTAATGTATTTAGGTAATCCATATATTGATCAGTTCTTCTTTCTTATTAAAATACTCTTAAAAACATTGTTCACACCATGGTTGGTATATATCGACTATGCAAGCGATGATGTTTTCATTACAATTTTTCTTTTTCGTATTAAAAATGTATTTTATGTATATATTTAATATTTTATCAAATTATTTTATGTATATGATTTTTAAATGATAAAATTTGAATAATATTATTTATATTAAAAACAAATCATTATAGTTAACTTAATAGCTTAAAAATAATCTTACTGAGACATGTTTCTTAAACTACAAAAATTTTAGATTATTTATTAAACATAGAACATATATACTACTAGAATGAAATAAAAATCAATACCTATGAAATTTTGGATATTATGAAACCATTTTTAAAATAACATAATCTTTTACTGTTATATTAAAGAGATATTGTAATCATGGACTGAACAACTCCAAACAACTGACACATGAAAAATAATTTAATAAATTAATGGCATATGATAATTAATAGTTTATAATATATGAAATTATAATTAATATTTTTCTAAAATATGAAACTAACATATAAAATTCAACTATTTTGGCAGTTATAGAAGCATCCAAGTGAGTCAGGACTCAAGATAATATTTTTTCATCCAAATCCTTATTATATC
Organism: Viscum album; assembly: GCA_963277665.1. NCBI lineage: Eukaryota > Viridiplantae > Streptophyta > Magnoliopsida > Santalales > Viscaceae > Viscum > Viscum album. Next base: position 1,704,723,831 of record OY728161.1, read on the forward strand.
CATATATTATTTCTGTATTGTATATATGCTCTTCTATGTATTATAATGAAACTATAATAAGTATTCCTTATTGATTTTATTATATTTTTGAGGTATTCTTGTATCATTACCTCTCTTATTTAATTAAGGCATATCCCCCACTCATTTTTTCTTTCTCATGATTATATCATCTATTAAACACACACAATATCTATCTCGACATATTATTTTTCCTACATCTACATATTATTTGTCCCATGGATATATTTTATATCTTTGAAATCATTTATATTAACTTTAATATATACGGTTTTCTCTATATGGTGGGAAAAACCTTTATTTTATAATTTAAATTGAAATGTTTTTATGTAAATAGTTATACAAATAGTTTGACTAATGAAATAATGAAAATTTATATTCTCATTATTTATATATAGATTATTATTGATATTTTAGGTATGTTGATGGTTTCATAGGTATTTTAACACCAGGTTATAATGTTTGATTTTTTACCAATTGTAAATCAATTGGAAGTCAATTGAAGTTGAGTGTTGTTAGGAGTTGGATGGCATGAAGTAAAATGATTACTAGGGAAAGAAGTGAGGTTATAAGAAAAATCATAGTGAAATCACAATGATAATTCTTTAAAAGAATTTGTATATTATAATAAATAGGTATTCTTGGATTTTCATTAGATTACTCCGTTGTTTTAAAAAGTAGAGTGAGATATGGTTATGTTGTGATATATTTCTCATACCATAAAAAAATTTTGTTCGATTGAAATAACTGGTATATCAAATTATTCTTAATTGTTTCGAATCTATTAACACTATAATAACCTTTTTATAGAAAATTATACTTTCATGAGATTAAACCTATTACACCACATGATATTAATCAATAACAAGTATCAAAGATTTGACTATGAATGTACATGTCATTTTTGAAGAAATTTCAAATCTAGAATTAGATCACACCAAAATAAAAATATTTCACCATGCTTTATGAGACTATGGAAAATTTTTGACATCATGATAAAATAAGAATGGTTTTAAAATTAAATATCTAGTCTGTTTAGAAACAAAAATCAAGATTTCACCCTAAAGCACACTATCATGCCATAATACATCAAGTAGTAAGAAAAATCTAATAGAAAACCAACTGGTTTTACAATAGTTAAATCCACAACACTATGATTTCTTAAATATTGATAATTTGAATATAATTTATGAATTGAAACTCTCAATATGGTTTCATGGTTTTTAAGATGACCATTAACTATATATATGAACTTTTATGGTGGATATGTACCTAAAAACAATTCAATTAATGGATATGAGGAAGAGGAAGTTTAAGGTGGATGATATAATTTGAATTTAATTTAAAATGGTTGGGTCTTAATGTCAAGATGACATGGTATGTAAGATAAAAGTGAATTGTTATAGGATATTAGGAAGAAGAAAATAAAAAATGAACTTTCTATGAATGTCATTGAATATATAGAATTGAGAAGTAAGTTGTGGATGGATTGAATTCCATTTAAGATCATGTTTAGAAGTAAAACTTTATTCCACATATTAGTAAATAACAGGAATTATAGAATGATATATTTAATTTATATATACATTTTGAAAAACATTTCTTAATATTAATACATATTTTTTGTTGTGAAGCCTTAATTTGTGATTGAGTTTTATAGATTGATTGAAAGATAAATAGTTTATAATAATTGATACTGAAATATTTAATTATGGATGTTTAACGATGATAATCCCAAATTCATTTCATAATGGTTTGAAGAAAGAAAAAAGAGATGTTGAGAGGACAAATTTAGGCTATGGACCTTATTTCATGCCACAAACATCTAAGTCTAAGATTATTTATGACATGAATAGGAATTCACCCCATCAAATGAATGAATAATTTATACTATTTAACCTAATTGAAGCCTCCAAAGATCATATGGATGAATATCAAGTTGTGAATAAAAGAGAATAAAAACTATCAAATACTTTACTTTTTCATTCAGGATGCGAAATAACAATTTATGATGTGAGGTTCTGTGATAAACACCCATTAGAAGGTTCTCATTCCATATCATGATGTGAATTAATATTAATATCATTACATGTGTATTCCTATTTGTTTTAAATAACCTCAATCATTATAACAGAGGATATAATTTCCCCAAATTGGTTATTGTTAATATTTTCTTAATGCACTCTTGAAGTTTGATACCTATACACATTCCTTTTTGATTTTAGATCGATTTTTTTTAATTCCAAATTCCACTACACTATGTTTTCTATCATTTCATGTAATTTTTTTAGTTTTAATTACTTTTTTAAAAATTTATATTATCATGGGTTTTTTACTAATGGTTTCTTATGTATGGCTAGTTCGCTCAGGGATAGGAATAAATAGTGGTGGAGGAAAAAAATTAATAAACCATCAATTTGAACTTGGGTAAACTAATTTTTTAGGAATAATATTAAGTAATTAGTATCATCCAATACTTATTCATGAACATGATCTAGGGAATTTGGTAGGCGGAAATCTAATCTAATTGGTATATTTGAGTTATGAACAGTACTATTAATCCGTCTTATGCTCTCAAAGGTTCACTTAAATCTCCAAAATTGAAAATTCTTTATATACAAAAGTGAAGTGGGTGATTTATATAGAATATATTAATTTGGACCAAAAAAATTAATGAACTAAAAAAACATCATAACCAATATCATTATACTAACTCTTATTTATATTAATGACATCTTTTAAAAAATTAACCATTTCTTAATCAATTGTTTTTTAGTTTAAACACATAGATTAATACTCTTTCCTAAATAATTATGAAGAGTCAACTCTAGGTAACCAAACTTGAGGTCTCTCAAAACAACTTTGCCTCCCTATATAGGATCTTCCTCATGATTTCACAATTCTATGAGCCTTTATAGTAGTGTTAGAGAAGAAATAATATTAACTTATAATTGTAATTTTTTACGTAGGGAAGTAACTATACTCCATGGGAATGTCAAGATTTTGGCACTATTACCAGGTAAGAAACAATGGCAGTCAAAAGTGAATCTAGGACTTCTTTATTTCATTTTTACTTTCACATTTCCTTTCTTCATGTGGGTGCATGTTTCTACTGGAATGAATTCCTATTTCATAAGACTGGCACCCAAGACACATTCAAGGAGCTTGACCTCTCAAGAACAACTTATGTTAGATCCTAAAATTGAAAGGTTCTTGTTTTAATTATATTGTTAAACCATGGTCTTGCATAACAATATTTTCATTCATAATTCCTGTAATGCTCAGTTTGCACCACAAAAATGAAATAGGGAACATCCATTATTACCAAAGTGAAAAATTATGGATTTTGTATTGTTATCCATTTATGGTTTATGACTAACAATTTTATCCCTCCAATCAAGGGATTTTTTTAAAATAAAACCTAGAATAATTCAAATTATTCAAAATATGGGACAATTTAGTGGACTACAATGGGATGAACCACATGAAAAGCCCTCTAATTTCATGGAATTCACTGATACATTAAAAAACCAAGTGGTGACCACATATATAATTAAAAAAAGGATATTTCCATTTTCCTTGTGATACCATGCCATGGAATGACTAAAATATCAACCGTTAAGATCTATTACTACATGGGATGAACTGGTAAATATGTTCTTCGAATAAATATTTCACACCCATGAAGACATGGAAATTATGAATTTACATTCAAGTATTTTCATAGATGGACGATGAATCTTCCTAGGAGGTGTGAGACAAATTTAAAAAGTTATTGTAAAATTTCCCACACCACAATCTCAAATTTTGGATTAACTCTATATATTTTACTACACATTTTATATTAAGGTGAATTTCATGGTAGATGCATCAAATTGTGGAGGTCTAATAATGAAAAAACTAGATGTCAGGTAAGATATTCTCAATGATATATCCCCTAATTCAAACCTTTGGAAAAGTGATCTAGGTTCACCAAGGTGAGGAATGATTTAAGTAAAGGAAAACACTATCCTTGAATCTAAGGTTGAAGATCATACCATGAAATTAGATAATTTTCAGATCCCACAATAACTAGAACCACAACCAACTCCTATAATGGAAGTACAATATTGGGAATTGTGAAGAATCCCATATGCCTATCTAGATTTCTTAGCAACATTGGATGAGAAAAAAACACAAGATTAAAAAAATGTGAGTTACAATCATCCCTCTTAGCAATATCAACCACCATAATATGAATAAAGACCAATTTAATATTAGAAACTAACAAATCAAGGATGAAATTATATAAGTACTGTATAATCTTACAAAACAACTTAGAGACTACCTGACTACTTCCCTTAGCCACAAAATCCCAAAGTACTCTTACCATATTTAACATAAAGGGATCAATAATTTCCACCTCATCAGTAGTTTCGACAACTACCCATTCCAAGATAAAATAAAGTATCCCAACCACAATAATCTAACATGAAAAATTTTCTCTCTACATTCAATCAAAATATGGATCGAAAAATGACTACTTAATAAATTGAGAAAAAATAATTATATTGATTCCCTAAATAACCTTGAATTCCTATTGGGATATATTTCCCAAAATATATCCAAATGAATTATCAATAAATTCCCTATTAATATGAATACCCATTCATGAGAATGGGCTAAGGATATGGGTTTAATAAATGGGTGATATATAAGGGAACAAAAACCATAAAAATGTGATAAATAAGGGGAGTAGAATTTACCAATGAAATAAGAGGAAGTTGAGGAACTATAAATAAATAAGAGGAATAAAAATAAATAAATATAGACTAAATTAAATAAGAACTCGTTCTTGGAGAAGAAGTGATCAGAGAAGAATGAAATTCAACACCAGAAAAATTGGTCACAAAATAAAATACATATGTGGAACCCCCACCATATCGACCTCCTCTTCCTTTTTAGAGAGTATGTAGCATGGAAAAATGGAGGGCCAATAAAATAATTTATTGGATTTGTTTAATAACTTTACATCAATATATAATTCACTATGTATATTTTCTAAATACCAGTTTCTAATAAATTATTGAAGGAATTACTCTATAATAAGTATAATATAAGAGGCTTGGGATTTATATACTGTAAAAAGGAGTGTTCATAGGGTATTTAATCGAAACTTCCATAATAAATAATAGATCCTGTAAACTTCTAAATCCCATAAACTACAATAATATGTAACTTTGGAAATACATTTTGTGATATTGCTGAATGTATGAATTTAAATACAATGTGTTTTTTCATGGGACATAGGCTTGATGAACCAAATATTAAAGGGGGTATAATTGAAACTCACTGATATATCCATGAAGTAAACTCAATTTATTCCAATATATGTTCCAGTGAAGGTCAAAAAGTTTATTTTTTCCATGAAATTATTCATTATTGATGTGGAGGAAGACACCGATGCTACCATCATTCTAGGAAGAAAATATCTTACAAATGGTAATACGTTAATTGATGTGAACCAGGGAAGATTCATATTTTAGTTGGGGTGGAGAAAGTTTTTTTTTATTTGATAAGGAAACTAAACAAGGGGAAAATTCTGTTAAATATCGATCCATTTTTTATGGTTGATGAAGAAGACATCCTAAATGTGATAAAATCATGGTAGCTACAATAAGAAGAAGAATATTAAATGATAGATATCAATGATGAAATAGTAGTTGGGATGAAAACAAATTTATATAAGGAATATGACAGCATTTAATACAAAAAATTTAAACACATTGAAACCTTGACATGTTAATCATACCTAGAGTTCACACCATCAATTATCAAGTCACTAACCCTAGACTGAAAACCTTACCAAGATTCCTTAATTTTTCATTTTAGAGGCTTTGGGTATGATTACAGTCATCAATAACTCTAAACATACTAAAAAAAATATATTGAGAATCTTGAATAGGAGGATGAACATAATATCAAATTCCATGGATAACACCAAAACAATCAAACCCCAATATAAACACATATAATTATACTTCAATAAATAGTAAATGTAAGTCACCAAATTTAAATGAGACTAGTAGCACCCATAAAAGAATTTGTTCCAAAGTAAGTGATGAAACTTATTGATATTGGAATCATGTTTTCTTTCTCTGATGTGAGTGGGTGAGACCTTTTAAGTGTTTCTAGAAAAATAAGGCTTAAAAGTGGTGAAAAATAATGAGGATGAGTGGATACCAACCTAAAAAATCACGATATGGTGTTTTTTTGTTGACTGTATAATGTTAAAAATAACCACTTATAATGATCACTTGCAATTTCCATTTATGGATCGAATATTGTAATGACTAGAAAATCACGAGTTTTATTATTTTCTTGATGGTTATTCAAGGTATAAAAGAAAACAAGTTGACATTAGGATCTATCAAAAAAAATTGACATTCCTATAAGAAAATTTTACCTATCGAAGGATGTATTTTGTGAAATTTAATTCATAGAAAAAAATTCCATTAATGAATAATAAAAATATTTCATGATTTGGAGAAATAATTTCATGAAATATTCATGGATCATTTTTAATGTTCCAAGGGATTAAATAATAACTAAGAGGGGGGGGGGGTGAATCAGTTGTTTTGATCTCAAAAACTTATAAATTATCTAAATTTAACCCCAATAACCTATTAAATTTGTTTACTTATCTTATTTAAATAAACTCACATGCATGGAAATGAATGAAAGTGAAATATAGCACAAAAGATTTAAAATGTTCGGCATCCATTTTTGAGCCTACTTCCTTTCCATACCCACTATTATGGGTATATAGAAATTCACTATTATTAAGAAATGAATAATTTTTTTTCAATTCCCATTAGACAACTTTCATATATCAATAAGTATGATTATACTAAATCTTATTATTTTTAAAAAAAATTATTTCCAAAATGAGTTAAAACAAAAGTATAAAAACATTGTTCAAAATCCTCCACAAAAGATTCTAGGCTTAATGACCCTGAGTCCGATGGCTTCATTCTAATGGACCTAAGTCCTATGAACCTTTATGAAACTTAATCTAGTTACAAAAAATTATTCTCAAACTCAAGCATATCTTCTTCAATCCAGTTTTAATTTTTTTGCTAAACTAAACTTTAATTTGTCTGATCTTATGATGAGATATCTATCCATAAAAAACATAAGAAATGAAATATGAAACACTTATAACTTTCTCACATGTGAAAAGTAGAAAAGTATGATTTACTATGATCTTTATTTATAAGTGGCCTAAAATAGAAAAGGAAATAAAACTATAAACATTTCCAACTAACAAAATTCAAAAAACTATGAATTTCACTCGAATTTTAACTTTATATTTGACTGATTAAAATATTCGCATATCTTCTAGTGTCTTCTCAAATCTTCTTTAATTCTCTAGAATGTTATCTTGAATTATCAAAAATAGGTTATAAACTATAGTTAGCAAAACACCATTCATTATAAATTCTTATTCTGATGGAACTTCCGAGTCAATTAGAACTTTTGAGTCTATTAGAATTTTTGAGTTTATTAGAAACTATCAGTATGATGGAAATTATAATATTGTTAGAACTTATTATATAAAGTTTCATTTTAATTTAATTTCTTCATCAGTTTCAATCCAATTTAATTTATTCCTTAGTTTCAGTCTGATTTATTTTATTCCTTTGTTTCAGTCCAATTGACTTTCTTCTTTAGTTTTAATCTAATTGACATTATTCATCAATTTCATTCCAATTGAGTTTATACTCTAATTTTAGTCTAATTAAATTTATATCTATGTTTCTGAATTATTCAATTTCTTCATTAGTTTTATGTTGATTGACATTCGAAAAAAAACTAAATCCGATGTATAGGCATTGACATCCTTCTGATGTACTGGTTTCTACAACTCCTTATGATAACTTATGCTTGTGTCCTGTATCTTTTTATATTCCAGAGACCTAAAATAATAGTAAATAATCATAAGATTATTTTTTAAATTTTTTCCAAATTATGATAAATAACTTTCAAAACAACGTTTCTATCTTCTAGACTCAAAAAATAGTAAAATTTATAAATCCAATCTTTACATATTTTTTTATTTATTCATTTTTAATAATTATTAATTTTGTACAAAATCTCACTCTAATAAACTTGGTTTGATCTTGTGTGTTAGATATCCATATCGTAAAAAAACTTCTTCATATATAATTGAATCAAATTCTCAGAAAAAAAAATTATAAACTTTCAACAACACTTATTTTACTTAACATACAAATTTTTTTTACAAAAATATTAGTTTTCAACAAATAAATAATTTTCAAAAAACAAAAACACAACAAAGGATCTTTAATCTACCCATTTGGATTTATTGAAAACAATTATTAACAAAATTTTATGATCACCATTTTTCAAACACTAAGACTTTTTGATAAGACATGTTATTAAATTTTTCTAAAACATAGACTTTCTCACAAGAGAGTTTTTGAACACCACAATAGTAAATAAAGTAATTTTTTTAAAGGAATATCATCCCTAGATGGAATGAAAGTTTTTAATTCATGTTATAATAAAATCCCATCACTTTTATCTCCCCCTAAATTTTTTATTTTCCTATCAATTTTTTTATCTCCCAATTTTTAATGCAACCACAACATCAAATTCATTTAATAATAAATGTAATTATCTTTCCATTTAAGGATAAAGTTTTACATATTCTACCACTTTTTCAACATAATCCAAATAATAGTGTGTGTATGTGGGGGGGTGATACTTCCGAAAGATGTTTGGGAGGTTTATGGTGGAGGATAAATGTGAATTTTCAGCCTCAATTCCACAAATCACTCTTCTCTAATTACATTTCTAAAGATATAATCACTTTAATATTTCATAGAATTGTATTTCTGAAAACAAAAATTCACCAAAAAACTTTTAATTTTTTATGTGAAACTTGATATAAATATGTTTTAATCATTAACATTGGACAATATTTTTAGAAACATAAATTTTACTCAGGGTATCACAAAGTATCATTAATGGTTTACAATCTTCAACCTTCAAATCTTCCAATTAGACCTTCATCTACAAAATTAGTGTACGTACCTAGGTAGCTGCATTATATTTTTATTTTCTTATTCTCAATATTATTGAACCCTTTTTCTTATTATTACAACTCAAAAAACATTCTCCTAAGAAAAATGTTCCATTAGATGTTTAGTTTCTATCAGTGAAATCTCTATCCCTATCGGAATTATAATAACCCTGAATGATTATATCACAACTTCTTTTGTATAATATCCCATGTAGAGTAGTTACTTTAATAAATCTTATAATTATATTTTCTACAAAATTATGAGATTATTTTGGATCTCTTTGACATCTAGAACATAAGGTCAAATCATAATCAATATTGTGTCTTGAGGTAGTGAGATAAAGTAAACATATTATAAAATTTCCAAAATCTTTCTTATCTAAAATTTTTCTTGTTTTACCTTTAATAAATTTTTTTCTCACTAAAATTGAAGTTGAAAATTCTTTATATTCCCTCATACAAAAATTATCTAACAACTTATTGGTATAATTTTCTTGAACTATGGAAATATATTTTTCTTTTTCTTTTGAACTTGTAGTCCAAGGAAAAATGTTAATTACCCCAACATTAACATCTTAAATTTTTTATTTATTTAATCATAAAGCTATTTATAAACTATTTATCTACCCAAAAAATAATTATAACATATATATAAATAATTAAAATTAGGGTAATGGAGTTAACTTCTATCAAAAATAAGTTTTTATCAACCATTATTTTATAAAATTTCATCATTTAAAAAAAATTCAATTTTATAATACCTTGAAAATGGACCTTGTTTCAACCCATAAAAATTTTTCATAAATTTTAAAACCTTGGTTTCAAATTCATTAGTTAGAAACCCACAAGGTTTCTAAATAAAAACATATTCTTCAATTTCACTATTTAGAAAAGCTAAATTTATATCCATATGAAAAACATTGTAATTCCAATGTGCTACAATGATAGACACATTATTATAGTTTTTACTCTTGAAACATTGGAAAAGGTTTCTTAAAAATAAATAAATTCCAACTTCTCATAACATTATCAAACAAGGATTTATTTTTTCTTGAAAATTCTATATACCCATTAAAAATGTTTTTGTACACCCATTTTTTACCAATAATATTTGTATTTATTGGATGTAGAATGAGTACCCAAGTGTTGTCTTTAACAATATGATCCTACTCTTCATTTAGTTATATACACATTCATTGTATTCCAATTCTTATAAAACTGATTCTGGTTCAATTTTTGAAATGAGTGATGTTTCATTTTATAATGTCATCATAATTATTTTCTGAACTAGAGCCTTCTGATTCACAATTATATTTTGAGTCTCAACAAGTTTCTATAAAGTAGTAAATTTTAAAATTTCTATTCAAGATTCACTTTCCTCATTAAATGATTATTATGAATATGGATAAGTTTGTTTTGACTCACTTTCATTTCTGTTGAAATTATTCATTTTTTCTTCCTCAACATTCTCAACATCTTTTGTTAAGGAGTTTTTATTTCCAATAACTTTTACAATATATAAATGGACCAACTTCTATAAAGTTTTGTTCCAACATTTTAAACTTCTTACATTTGGTGAATATCCTCTATGAATTCATTCCTCATCTTTCTCATCAAATTTTACAAGATCTATATTTTTTAATTTTTAGTAAACATTGAACTCTAAAAACAATGAAGTAATTCAATGAATGTTTTCTGTTATGAAACATTTCACAGGAAGACAAGTTGGATTCCAGAATCAACAAATATATATTTTCTACTTGTAAAATTGTACTAACAACTTCTCTTTAGTATAAATTTTAATGTTTATATTTTTCTAACATGCTTCTTCCCATTTAACCCAAACGTATATTATTCCTTTATGCTAATCCATTTTGCTGTCGGGGTGTATGAAGCACTATACCAATGTTTTATTACATAACCTATGAGTAAAAATCCAAAGTCACTGCATGTGAATTGAGTTTCATTATACGCTCTTCACTTATTTATACAAACCCCCAATTCAATTTTAACTTCTCCTCTGAAAACATTGAAAATTTCTACAACCTATTAATTCTGCTTCTGAATCCTTATATTGGTCATCTGAGTGAAATCATTAATTAAAATAGTAATGTAAAAATAAAATTTTGTCCATTAATGTCTCTTAGGCCCACATAAATTAGAATAAATATGTTTAAGAGGTATCATAGACTGAATCTCAAATTTATTATGAATTTTATTAGTCATTTTATCTTTCTGATAGGTTATGTAAGAATATTTATCTCTTCTTTTCAATTATCTAAAATTTAGAACAACATAAAATTTATAATGTTTGTTCATATTTTTATGTCAAATATTCCCAGGTATTTGTTCAACAACTTTTTTTCTTCTTCAAAAATCAAGTAACAAAAGTTGTAAAGTTATACTATTTGAAATAGATTTCCTCTAATTCTTTATCCCATGTTTATAACTTTACCATCTTCCATACTTATTATTATACAAGATATTTTTTTTGAATATCACTTATTTTCCATCATAAAAATATTTAATCACACAATGTAAGTTATGTTTAAACCCATAAATAAATAATAATTTCACATACATTAGTTTTTTTAAGTTCTATCTTATTAGTCCCAATTCCAATTATTTTCAAGGAATGATCATTTCCAAAAGTAACAATCCTCTATTATGATTTTTATAATTTATCAACATTTAGATATCTCTCTTAATGTGTAAAGAACAAACAATATTAATAATCTTTATGTTTTTCCTTTTTCTAGATTTCAAAGCTATTTTAACAAAAAAAATCTATTTCCTTAACTTTTCCCCACATTTCTTTTGTTTTCTTCTATAAAAAAATTATCCCATAAGAAGTGTAATAAATTTTTGGAATGATGAAAAACATGGTTACATATTAAACATACTTCTTCCAAACATTAAATTTTTTTTTTCCATTGGATGTTTTCAAACATCTTGAGTTTTTACTTTTTCAACTTGTTGATTTTTAGGAAAATTAATCATTCCTCTACCACCATTGATTCCATCCTATTCAAAACTTTTTATAAAAAGTGACAAGTTATTCCAAAAATATTATTACTTATGCCCATATATTCCATATTACCAATAAAAATCATCAAATCCTGATTTTTTGAAGTAGAATCTTTCTATGTAAAAACTTTTTTGATCTTAATAAATTCTTTGTACTCTAAAATACTATGGAAATTTACCTTATTTCATAATAAGGGGGGGGGGGGGTTGACTGAATTTTATAGATGTTATTAATTCCTCACATCCCTTCCCAAAAAATTTCATCTCACCTTAAATGTTAGAAAAATCAGATGAGATATTATTTTTGGTTGGTGAGGATTTCACCCAATTATTGATTTTAGATTTCTCAGAAACATTAAAAGTCATATATATTACTTTGGAAGTTTTTTTGATGTTTTTATTCATCTTTCTTAAATTAATTTTGGACTTAATAAGTTTTGAGTGGGACGTGTAAACTTCCTCTTCCTTAGCAACCGACTCTTTACTAAGATCTTTAACGACCTTTCCTTATTTAGAAATACTAATTTTTTAAATATCAGGTATAAAATATTTTTCATGATTTATTACATCATTTTCACCTTCAAAAACATTTACTCTATCTTTATTTATCTTTTTTATTTATTTAATAAGAGATCTATTTTTCTTAAGACATGAAACAAGTTATGTTCTAAGATGATACTCTCTATAAGATTCTTTACCTCTTTCCCCCTTCAATATTTTAGGAGTCTTATATTTTATCAACTATTACAATATATGTTTTGATGTTTTGGAAACTTTAAAATTTTGAATAATTGTGATTTTTTGATTCTGACTCACCATTCTTACCCATCATACATTATTTGTTTACAGTTAATTCCTTCTTATAGTTTTTGGATGAATTCTTTTTATAGCCTTTTTCCACTTCATCAATGATGTTTTTTTATCCAATTCATCTCAATATTCTCCAACATTCTTTTTAAGGAGATTGATGGAAAAAATGACCAATTCCACAAAACTTAAATCATTTGAGAGAATAATTTCCACCACAATTTTATCTTCATTTTAAATAGTTATTAGAGATAAGATACATAATTTTTTCATTTAACTCACCATCTACTTTATCTTTAGAATCCCAAGGTTCAACATATTCATTATCTTGAAATTTCATTTTTCTCAAAGAATCAAAATATATTTAATTTTTCATCTTATTTTTGAACACTGAATAATTTCCCATTTTACATGGAATAATAATGTTATGAAAATAATCAATAAATAAATCATCTTTATCTTCTAGAGTATATATTTTTGAATCAAACCTCTCTGGAGAGTTTCTCATGAGTTTCCTCACAGTTATAGAATATTCTAAGAAATCTACAAAACCTATATTATTCTAAACAACCTCATTTACCATGGAGAAGAACTCATCAATAGTTTCTTTATCACCCATTATCTTGTCATTAAACTTGATACACTAGATTTTTACCTTTTATTCCTTCAATACAGTATTCCCCTAAAAAATAACATCAATCTTATCCCAAATACTATGTATTATTTTGAGACCCATTAACTACAAATAAAAGTTTTCTAAAAAATAAATAAGAATAAAATTATAGAATATATATCAACTTGAATATTTCTTTGAAAATAATATTAAAAATAACATCTTTCTCAATTGGTGGAAAACCAATTATAGAGGCATCAATAACTTCTACGCTAAGAGATAAGAGATATATAATCATCTTGTTTTTTCAACTATGATATTTTTTCCATGAAATATATGATTTCTGATAATATTGACTGAATTGAGATTATTCATGATAAGGATTCAATATGAGAACCTTATTTTGATACCACTTGAGGTTACAAAGGATCTAATAAAAAATAATAGGGGGGTGGAGATTGAATAAGTTTCTTCCATTTACAAATTTCCAAATTTTTGAAATTTAACCCCTAAAACCTATTATAGTTTTTCCTTATATTCATTATGTAAAATTACTTGAAATAAAAGAAATAAAATTTAAACATAGAACACAATATTTAAAAGGTTTGAACTTAGTGTGAGAACCTACATCCTTACCGTATCCACTCTCATATGTCTATAGAAATTAAATATTTTTAATAAGTGAATACGACATGTTTCAACTCCCATTAGAAACATTACATCTCCATATAAGAAGGATCCGACTCCCATCATTTTAAAAACAATTTATTACAAAAATGTTCCATAATAAAAGTAAAGAAAAATTATTCAAATAACTCCAAAAAAGTACCTAGGTTTGATGACCCTAAGTCTGATGGCCTGATTTCGATAGACCTAAGTCTGATGACCATTTACAAAACTATGAAAATTTATAAAACACTCTTCTTAATCAGAGATCAATATTATTATGTACGTTTTTTACTTAGTCCAATAAAATCACCTTTATGCTATATTATATTCTGAAGAGATCTTTTTTCAGAAAACAGTTCTGACATGAACTCTATAGAACATACACCTTTTCGGACACATGAACAACACAGATGTATGATGTAATATTATCTCTATTTATATATGGACTATAATATAAATGTAAATAAAACTAAGAAAATTTCCTACTCATAAAAATTCATAAAAATCTAAATTTCAATCATATTTGAACTTCAAATTCTACAGATTCAACTCCTATTACCACTTTCAGTGTCTTCTTGAATATTCTTGAATTCTCAAGGATATATTCTCAAATTATAAATAATAGATAAACCTATAGTTCAGAAAACTCATTAAAGTAGAACTTTTAAATCTAATGGAACTTATGAGTCTATTAGAACATCCAAGCCTATTATAATTTATCAGTCTGTTAAAACTTCTTCTTCTGATGGAACATATGAGTTTATTAAAAATTCTCAACCTTAGTTTAAATATGATTGAATTTCTTCCTTAGTTTCATTGAAATTTAATTTATTTCTTAGTTATAGTCCAATTGAATTTATTCATGATTTTCAGTCCCATTGAATTACTTCCTCAGTTTCAATCCAACTGAGTTTCTACCTCATTTTAAGTATGATTAAATTTACTCCTCAGTTTCATTCCAACTGAGTTTATACCTCATTTTAAGTCTAATTAAATTTATTCCTCAGTTTCAATATTATTGAAATTATAATAGAAATAGAATCTAATGTAGGGGAATAATCATCCTTATAATATATTATTTTATGAAACTCCATCCAATAACATGTGTTTGTATCATGAATTATTTAGGATATTTCATATAGATGAAAAACTCAAAAAAATCATCATATTTATTTGGAATGTTTTCCAACATCAGAAAATCTAATTTCAAATTTTTTTTATAACTAATAGATGTAGAAGTATAGTGAAATTCTGAATCTGATCTTCATCAACTTCTGACTCCATTCTTTTTAAAAACTTCTAAATTTATACAAAAACCCACTCTAATGAACCGGTTCTAATCTTGTGTGTCTGATATACATATTATCAAACAACTTCTTCATTCAGAATTACAAAATTTTTTCAGTAAACAAATATTAGTTTTAAAAAAATTCAAAACACTATAAAAAAAAATGACAATGGATCTTGAATTTTTCATATATAGAAGATCTTTTTATGTGTTCTTAAAGAATTTTGATATCTTGTTAACGTGATGTAAAGACAATATACTTGTATTGAAGTGATAAATTGATATTTTATGGTGCATGGATGCATTTTCATCAAGCATAAAATCTAGATTCGTGAAATTAAATTTGATCCGGAAAAGATAAAGGTAATCAAAGAACTCATAGATCCCACCACTATGAAATTAATTATACAATTTTTTTGGAAATATGGGATTTTATCACTAGTTTGTGAAATAATTCTCTACAAAAATTCAACCATTGACAAAACATTTATCAATGGATGTACCATTTGAGTTTAATTAAGTCTGAATCTAGGATTTTTTATGCCTTGAATAACAACATTGTGAAATCCCCAATTATTATATTACGCTATTAGGAAATAGACTTCGAATTGAGTTTTTATGTGAGTGAGGTTTCTATTAGAGTAGTTTTGGGACATATAATTTCTCATATTTTAACTCCCATTTATAATGATATCCACACTCTCAATTACTCTCAATCCGACTATACAACTATAGAGAATGAATTACTTGCGATGGTGTTTTCATTTGTAAAATTCAGATCATACCCCATACTCAGATCTCTAATCCTGGTCATGATTTTAATATATATAAAATTACCTTCTTACAAGAATAATTTATCCTCATATTTATTACTAGAAAATAAAAATGTTTTACATGATGCATCACCATTTTATTCGGATGATCCACTAATTTTCAAGCTATGTGGTGATGGTTTGATGCGATGTGGAATTCCTAAAAATGAAGGGAAAAGTGTATTGTATTTTTTTCATGCATCACCCATTCAAGGACATCATGGGCCCAAATAAAATATTTCGAAGATTCTTCATTGTGTATTCTTTTGGAACACTCTCAATATAGATAAAATAAACTTTGTTTAATGTTCAAACCATTTTCAAAGAGTTGTTAACATTTAAAAAATGAACAGAATAATGAAAAATAAAATTCTTAATGTTTAATATTTTAATGTGTGGGGAATTGAATTTTCATAACCCTTGAAAAACTCTTTTATAAAATATACTTCCTTGTGTCTATAGATTATATGTGAAAAAATGGGTCAAAGAAGATGACACCATCATCAATACCACCAATGTTTTCATACAATTTATGAAGTGGAATACCCTTGCTCAATTATGGATTCATAGGTTTCATATCAGTGATCAGCTTCGACACTTGAAAAATAAATTTATGAGGAGACTACTTGAAATTTATATAGTTTTATATAATATGATCACTGCTTACCACCCACAAACTAGTGTGAAAGTGGAATTTACCAATTTATAAATAAATCAAATTTTGGAGAAAACTGTGAATTCAGGATATGAGTATTAGAGTTTGAAGTTGGATAATTCTTCATAGGACTACCATAAATCATTTAATACACCAATTGTGACAAACCCATTATTCCTTGTCTATGTAAAACCAGGTGGATTACTAGTGGATATGAAGGAATATTTATTTTTGGCTTTTAAGAATGTCAACATGGATGCCCAACATGAAAGAGAACACTAAATAATCTAACTAGAGGAGTTGGATGAGTTTAAGAGAGATGAATGTGAAAATGTAAAGATTTAGAAAGAAAATACCAAACACCATAATGAAAAAAATATATCTCAAAAGATATTTTCACTAGAAGATATGGTGTTACTTTTCAAATCATATATAATATTATTCCCTTGGAAAATGAATTCACATTGGTCATGACACATCTTAATGAAAGAATTATTTACATATAGAGACATTAAAATTCAATGAGTAAATAAATCAACATTCAATGAAAATGATAAGCATCTAAATCTATATCAGGTATCATTTCAATAAGGTTATGTCCTCTTATTTAAATTAACTTAACCATGCTGAAACATGTCTTACTCTCAACATTAAATGAAGCATTGACTAGGAGGAACCCCATGGTCATTTTAATAGGATATATTGGATGTATGCAAATGTAGGAAATCTTAAAGAGAAACCCAAAGATACTTCACCACCAATAAGTTAATCAGGATGTGTCATTCCAAATAACGACATGAAACATATGTTCACAATGTGAGTTTTTTGCAACATTTAAACTCTATGAACTCATAGTCCATGATGTGATTTTTCCACTATATATAGCTTACCAAACATAAAAAATCATGTCATGAATTCATTAATTATGATGTGAATAGTTAGGTGCCTTTAAAAATTAGGTTACATACCCTATTTTCATGACAATGAATAATATAAGCCTATAAACCTCTCCATATTTCCCTTTTTTGACAAAATATACCACTCTTTAACTTTATTTCTATCTCCATGGTGCACATCAAGAATACCACCAGGCGAACCCCACGCAAGAACCCTCTCAAGCACCTAGAAAGTTCCCTGTGAAGACTTATGAAAAATATTCTAAGAAAATATAGGCTTGGGAATCCAAAACACTACCATTGACTACAACATCAACCCAACCATCTTTCATATCATCTCATTCACCCTCCCACTCACTACATACAAGCTAAGGGGAAGTCCTAGAGCCACATGTCCATCCTTGATTATATTTCTCAAACCACCATAGTATCAAATCTGGTTAGAAATCCTATAGTAAATGCTAAAGTGGATAAACAAAAACATGGATTTGAGGGTGTTTTAGGCACTATATGTTACTAATGTGTTCACAGAGTCCCTAGGATAGATGCACTTGACCCACTTTATTTAGGTCTGTGAGGTGATATACAAGGATATTTTTTTTGAGTTCCCCACTTCCTTCAACCCAGAAATTAACCATATCACATTTATATTGTTATATAAATAGTTAGAGTTTCCTTTATCAAAATTTTAAGTTGGAATAGGTATTTTGACTTCCTATTTTGCAGCATCTCAATCTTTTTTGATTATTTACCCAGATAAGAGAGATACACCTTATCATTGGGAAATTATTTCTATAGATCCCCATGGTTTTCATAACCCAATGATAATAATGGGAACCAACTTTGAGGTGTAACCATACAAATAATTCACCATTACATTTCCCACACTAATCTACCAAGTGGTGATTCACAAGGAGTAGTGAGTCAGTATGAGATCATTCTCCTTATATATGAATTAGGATATCATACAGTGAACATGTGGATGGAAATATCTATTTACTATAATGGATAGTATTGGAAGTCTAAAGGAACACTCATGGTGGTAGATTTATCAATAAACATACTAGGAATCTAGGGGTGTTCAATTGTTCACTTTCAATTTCTTCCTTAGGACCCATACTACTCATAGATCTCATCTTATTATACATGTCAAGATTACTAAAAAATTTAAACTATAATTATCAGTGGGAAACTGAGTATTGGGACATCAATGATGAAGATCACACACAAGGATGAGGGGTAGGGTGGACATACTATGCCAGATTGTTTTCCACAAAAAAGTCTACACAATTGCAGCTAGAAAAAAACATAGTTTTAGACAATTCCTAAAAATTTTCATTTTTAGATATGAGGGAGATACTACAAGATCAAGGAATATTCTCCATTACCTATTATAGAACCAAAGGCACATTTTTTAGTGATTGGAAATCACATTTTAAAATCCTCCTCTCACTTCTACTCCTGCTTCTACCTCTGTTCCACCTATTTCTTTTTCCTATCCATGGACCTCTAATTCAATTCCTCCTACTCCTACTCTTAATCCATCCACATATTCAAATCTTACTCTAAATATCATATATGGAACCACTCATCTAATCCATGTATTAAAGAAAAATTGAAAGGGTATGGAGTTTACCATTGATACAAGGGATGTTATCCATTTCATTGACCATGCTACGAGAACATTGGTGACCATTCTGATCTATATTTCTCCTACTCCTTCTTCTACACTAACTCTAGAGTTTCCCACTAATTATTTGAATCCAACCACTTCCATGAAAACCATTCATCCTTCATCGAGAACTATTTATTACAAAGAATTAGTATGATTGTTGCAACATACCAACCTTTGGGAGTGTACCACAACCACTACCATTAGGTGTGATACTCTTTTATCTTAGTTTTACCTATTTGCGCCTCCCATTATTATACCTTTTCTAGGACATTTAAGTTATATGTTTTTATAAAACACATTTTATTTATCTTCAAAAATATAATGGAAAGAACATAAACTTTTATTTACTATATAATGCCTTAGTTTTTACTTAATCTTAGTGTAATTTCCACCCATGCATCAATGACATGAATCTATGTTGATGACAACTTACCCTCAGAGATTCATGTTTAGACTCCCTCATGAGTCTTTCCCCCAAGATTAGTGGGAGAAAGGGATACCTTTAGGGATATTCCAAAGATATGGAAAGATACTATACTACCCCATCAGAGGTTCCCAACAACACTTATATCTTGGAAGATGCCACCAAATTTTTCTTTGGACTTAGAGGATATTATTTCTAGTTTGGGAAATATGCCAATATATTTTGAGATAATTCACCTTGTTTATTGATATTAGTCCATTTTTCTAGATGAAAACATTAAAATTAATTATTTATGGGAGTAAACTCATCGTTCATCCTTTCTATGCGTTCTTAGATTAGTATGTTTTTTTTGGTTAAGTCATGCTATTAGTTTATGTAATGTAATTATACATTTCATTGATATTCATGGAATAAAATTATTTTTTTGGATTTCTTATGTCACATGAATTTTCCTTTTTTTTCTTCATTTATTATATATATATTTGAGCTCAAAATTATGAAATTTAATGATTTTTCTTTTTTATTTCTTCTAGGTACCAAACATCAAACACGATCATCTAATTCCCCAGTAAAACTGCACTCACTGATGGAGCGATAATTTTTTTATTCTATTCTATTACTACAGTTTTTAGATTTCTGAGTCATTTATCCCATTTCGATTCCAAAATGTAGGGAGATTACTTTATTTTAAATTTTTATGGGATATTTCTTGATTTTTACTGATTTTCATTTAGATTTTTTCTTATTTTCAATTGTTTATGTAACATTTCTCATTGAATACATGATTTAAATTAATTTTTTTCTAAAACAATATAAATAAAAGATAATATTTAAGAAAAAAATGTTATAAACCAATTAATTATTTTTATATAGGATTCTAGAATGATTTTTTATTTGAGAATTTTTTCATGATTTGAAATTTATGAGATTATTCATTGATTGACCTATAAACTTGATATCCTTATCTTGAGTGATTTACCTTTTTATTACTTCCATTCATGAGATAATTATGGACTTAATTTTATCTATTGATTTCTAATAATATTTCTCGAGTGATACTTGAGGCACCTAAACCTATCAAAACTTGCAATTTCATCTTATCGAGGTTGCGACTAAAAAAATTAACTTTTAAAATTATTGAGGCAATTCGATTGACGAGACCTATATATTTTTAATCCACTCATAAATTGATCCAACTTATCCCATAGTATCTTTGTATGTACTTATTATTATTGATTCATATATCAAGTTTATTTTATCATTTTATAACATATTATTCTCTATTTTGTATTATTTTCAATTGAATAAGTGTAGGGTGATGGTTATTCCTACTGGACATAAGATTTTTTATTTTAATGAGATTTTCAATTTCATTTAAATGGATTTTTGGGACTTGGTTCATGAATAATTTTATTGTAAAATATTAATTACCCTATTAAAAAAAGGAAAATACGAATAAAAGAGAAGAAATAACAACATGGGTTATGTTTTAAGATGATTGAAAATCACTATTACTAGACTGATGAGTCTATTGAAAGATCATATGTGGTTAAGTGATGGATGTGTGATATTTCCATATCATACGCTTTAAAAATAGAAGGTCATTTTTATTACAATTTCACGCTATATTAATAGACCTTCTTTGAGCATTGGGGAGTGTAGGGTTGTTATCATTTTAAGGTGATCACACATTACAATTATCCTTTGATTGTCATGAAATTTAATTTTTATGTGCCTCCTTTTGATGACTTAAAATTTTCACCTAAATACTTACCAACCCTTAGCCTAATATTAATTTTATCCTTAATTAAAATAAAAATGTATTAATATTTTTTGTTTTCCATTATAGAGTTGAGATGTTGGGTTCAATTTAAGATTATGGTTAAGAGCATGTATTCAAGGTATGACCATAATTCCAATCATATGTTACCTTGAGTAATGAGAGGAAATTAATGGTGAGTTAAATTAAAATATAGGCATGGTCACCAAATGAATATTTAAAAGATAATGGTCAAAGGAAAAGAGAATTTGAGTGAAAATTTTGATTACGAGGTATGGCTAATGTTCTTTGTAGGGATAGTTAATAAGGTCTAAGACTATCCTGCTTATACATGGATTAATTTTAATTTTTTTCAATTATTTATTCTTGTTAGAAATTTTTATACTTTGATATCCTTATTGAGATGCTTATATATTAAGGACAATAAATTTCTCAAGTTTGAGGGGATTTAAAATTTTGAATTTATATATACATATTAGGCCTAATTTATAAATTTTCATACATATTTTGTGATGTGATTACTTGATTTTTTCTTATGTTTTGTAGATTTATTGAAAGACAATTATTTTTGAATTTTTTTTAGAGAAATATAGAATATCATATATTTCACACTATGAATAACCAATTCACATCATAAAGTTTTAGAGATACAAATAAAGAGATGCTAAAATTATCAATTTAGGCTATAAAAATCATTTTAAGATTTGAAATTATAAATTCATGAAAGTAATTTTTTGAATAAGAATTAACCATGTTAAAGGAATGAAAAATTTCCACTAGAAAACCCCATTAAAGCCTCTGAGGATCTCATGGATGAAGATCAATCTGTGAATCAATGAAAACCCGAACTACTGAAGACATGAACTTTTCATTCACAATGTGTAATAATAGTTCATGACATGATGTTTAGTAATATAATCCCAATAGAAGAATCTCATACTATATAATGATGTGAATTACTATTCATATCATTCCTTGTGTTTTCCTATTTATTTTCATGAACCTTATACTTTTGAACATAGTAAATATGTTCACCCTAGTTTCATTTTTATTTCTATTTTTTGGATATTACATTGAAGGTTGAGACTTATCGACATTACATTTTGCTTCTAGATTGGTTTGTTTTCAATTCCAATTATAGTTGAATTGTGTTTTCTCTCATTTCATGTATGGTTTTTTTTCATTGAGTTTCCTGATGTCATGATTTTTATTTTTGGTTTATTTCTATCATGTATGAGAAAATATTTCTCCACTATGCATGCCTAGTCTTCTTGGGTTTAGAAATTAAGAGTAAGAGAGGTATAACTTTAATGATCATTAATACGAACTTGGGTAATATAATCAATTTGGAATTATATTAAAAATTTATTCACATCCGATACTTATGCATGAATGTGATTTGAGGAATTTCATAGTAGGAAATCTAATCCAATTGGTAGAATTGAGTTTTGAATAATAATATCAATTCATCTTCCACTCTAAGAGATTCACTCAAAGAACCTAAATTAAAGACTAATTCTAGAATAATTTTGATTTATTAACTTAGGAATAATTAATTAATTTTATCTGAATAAATTGATTAACATAGAACAACCTCTTGGATAAAAAATTAGATTAACCCAAGATTGGATTGATGAAATATTTTAAATTTTTTTGATGAATTTTATCCAAAACCTTAATTAAAAAATTATAGTTATTATAAACACATATTTCAGTCCACTTTATGAAATAATTATGCATAGTAAACTCTTGGAAACCAAATTTTACGTCTCACCAACCCCCTTTGCCTTTGTGAGTTTTATCCCATGACTCCACTATTCTATAAACATTTATAGTTGTGTTAGATCAGGAAAGATGTTAACTTCTAATTTTTATTTATCTCAATGGATAGTAATGAATCCCTATGATCATGAAATAGATCATAGAATCATAGAGAAAACCCATTTATTTTTAGTATTATATATTTTATTATTATCATTGTGAGTTTGAACTATATGTTGAAATTATCTCTTTATATGCTACTATTAAGAAGCAGTGTGTAGAGACCCAAAGCTTGATGTACATGGAAATTATATTACTTTTGTGGAATACTTAATAAATAATAAGAACCAACACTCAAGGACCATAATAGTTTAGTGTCTTTGGAAACTCAGAAAATAATCTCCTAATCGTGGTGAAAGATATTCAACATCTCCCATAAAGATCCTCCCCTTTTGTTTTCTTACCTAAAACCTTTCATTAAATCTTGGGGAAGAGAAAACATAAAAAGGGTGAGCTCAAATGCTCAGTAAGGGTAAGAATGGAAAAAACAAAACAAATCATATATATTTGAACTTAAAAACATGAACATAATGTTTAAATATCAAAATCTTGAGCAATGACATAAAACATGGCAGTACATAAGGCATAGATCATAATAGAACATAAATCATGATAAATTAGCTTTGGAATAAAACATGTAATTGTGGAAAAACATTAAGCACATGATATGATTTCCATAGTAGCCAAGGCATTGCTTCCAAGAACATCTTAGTGGACAAAGTCCCTTTCTGAATCGAGTTCACTCCTCGTTTCAGTCCTGTAACACTGAACTAGATTAACTTACTGTTCCACACATGTCTATCTCATGAGATATAAATCTTTACCCAATGCATTGGAGGGAGATATAGGTCCCACCCATCTCATAATGAAACCATTTTTACTTGTTCCACAAAATAAACTTACATCATTCATAATAACCCAATAAATAAAATGGGCTTCATAAACATCATCCCATCATCACATAATCTATATAAATGAAATGGATATCATTTCATAATAAGGATAGTGAAACCATGTAAATATGAGGGACATTATACTTGAAACATACACATATGAAATAATGTCATCTTATATGAAAAATGGTTTTGATAAAATAATTGAAATGAATTCTTGAGGAAAATATCCTTTCTTCTTCAAAATCATTTTCTTTTCACAAAATGTCATGAAATTTTAAAAGAAAAGGATTTTTTTGAAAACAATCATGGAATATTGTATAGGAAGCTTCATGAAAATGATGTGTTATGAAACCGTAAAAATTGTTTCACGTCGTATAAGTTAAAAATAACATTCTTCTCGTACTTTTGTCAGAAAAGTCAAAAAGTACCTCTTATGGTAACCAAAAGAAAGATTCCTTCCATACGATGATGTAAAATTAGAAAAGAGTAAAAATGACTTTAAACATACATGGAATAAAATTAAACATTTTATGAAATTTTTTTGAGAACATATGGACATGGATAATAATCATAACCCCAGTAAATACTTACGAATAAACAATCTCGGATAAAAATGAGATTGGAATAATTATCCCGTACCTTATGTCCGATATGCTTCGTATGTATCTAAAACTCCTGTATAATGATTTAAATAATTTGATTGACTTACTACATAATCATATTCATTGTTATGATATCATATATGGTTCACTTATGACTTTATATTACCTGTTCCTTTGTAAATTCCATGTTAAAGAGCGTTTTCGGTAAAATCGTTTCATCTATCGTATGTGTTTCGACTTGTCGTTATTGATATTATTACTTATATCCAGATTTAAATAATTTCAGAATTTAAAACATGATTTATATATAATATATATTCATCATATACATATATATTATAGATCGATAAAAGGAATGAAATACACCGTTCATGGAGACGGTAGGCCGTACGTACGCATGAACGCTGTCTTCGTTTCCTTATTGAATTGAATGAAATTAAGTAGATGAAATAAATATATATACACATAAATCCAGTATCATTATTATGTCATATATTTCATGATTACTTATTGTATATACTTTATAATCATTCATGAATGGTTAACATGGAGAATGAATCTCATCGCGTCGTGGAGACGGTAGTCCGTAAGTACGCACGAGCGATGATATCATTCCCATGATCGTGGAATTGCATTTAAGTATATGGATAATATTTAACAATCAATATAACTTTGAAATAATAAAATATAGTTTTTTATTTACACCATTATACCCATCCAAGTAAGGTGGTGGTCGAAAACAGATTACACCACGGCGTGGAGACGATATTCCTTATGTAAGCACGCGCGGTGATTTTTTTTTTCGTAGGATGGATAAATGGTGAAATAGGGTTGTTTTGTAATTATAATAACATATTAGTATATTAGTGATACTGATGTTATTAGTTCATAATTAAACAACTAAATAAGAATAAGTAGAATAAGAAATAAAGTTGAAAGAATCGGTAACGGATATTACCTCTTCTTTCGACACGCCTTTTGAAACCTCTTATTAGACCACTAAAATTGGTCTTTAAAGAAGACCAGAACCTATACAATGTTTCTAGGGAAGTGGATAAGAGAAATTGGCAGGGTTTGGCCGAGCATAAAGTCTCAAAATGGTGTGAAGAGAATAGGTAAGGGGTGCCCTTTTTATAAGGGAGGAGAGGGCCACCTTTGAAAAAACTCAAAATATTATTTTATTATAAAGTCATATTCGGTTTTTAATAGATCCAAATTGATTTATTTCAAATCTAAGGTGGGGATGGGTCTAAATCCTCTCATCCAAGAGAATTTATACAAGTTTATATTTCTATTTTAAACTTATCATTTAGATTTAACTTTAAGTTAAATAATTTTACTTTTACCGTGTCTTCTTGTTTTCTTACACTATAAGGTTAATAAACCTCCTATAACAAGAAAAAAGAACCCCAAGTTGTTTATTATTAATATATATAACGGTATATAATTAATTCGGCCGAACCTTAGTTTTTTAGGAAAAAAATAACAATTAATAATATAATATTTGTTTTAAAAACTATTTTATGTCAATTTTGACACTATTTGGTAATTGATTTTTTTGAAAATCATAACAGAATGATTAGTTCGAAAAAAGTTAATTAAATCAATAATAAAATGTCATATTAACCTAAAAAATTAGTTTAATTCATAAAAAAGTCTCAAATTACATTTATGTGGGTATTTATAACATCAATTATGTCAATATTTCATTAATAAGATAATTACTACCTCATCATTGTGTCATAAATAAATTAAATTATTTAATGTCTAAAAATTATAAATAAAATAACATTATGTATGAAAGCTTTTTATCATTATAATTAATATTTATAGTCGAATTTATCTTATGTATAACCCTATATTAAAAATAATTTACTTATTAAACATTGATTTTAACTATTTTAACCCTTCTTTAAATAAATTAATATTAAATGTCCTAATCTAATCCAAGTGGGCCTAAATGGTCATATTTTATTCCTAAGGTTGTTTTTGTTAGAATCACAGTTATCCAATAGAATTAGGACATGTTTTAGGGTAATAATAATATCATTTTACACTTAATTACCCTATTTACTTTTAACCGTGGTAAAAAAAGTAAAAAGTTATTATTCAACCAAAATTATTTTCATCTCATTAAACCACATTTTACATACTGACATCAACCATGTCTCTCGTATTTTTTAAATTCCATTCACAAAAGCGGTAAAATTAAGTTTTATGTAAATTTCCAAATTCTCCTAGGAGGTGGGTAAAAGACGGTCAAAAGTTCAATAACATTTTTATATATCTAAAATTATTATAAAATGAATCCAATGAATTACATTGAAAATATATAGGTATTATGTATCAATTTTGACCTAAAATAAATTTAAACAAAATAAATAATTATTTAAATAAAAATTCGGTTTTTAAATAGTAACCCAGTGTTTTCACTATTCATCAAAAATTGAATGTTTTCAGAAAAATACCAAAATTTCACCCTAGGCTAATTTCGATTTTCCGAATCCAAAAATGAAGTACATTTTGAAAAATGAAATTTATAAAATTTCAAAAAGTGGTTATTACTATTCATAATGGCTAGTTCGTAATAATATTATAATCATATATCATTGTTTAGTGAAACCTGATATTGCGTACAACACATGCTATCGAGGAAAGTCGTGATTGCGTGTAATGCAAGCCATGTAAGGGTTGCGTGTTGTGCCAGAATCCTTCGTTGTTTTGTATAACATAATCCAACCATATTTCATTTATACATTGAATATATATATATAAATATATATATATATACACACACTCAATGTTTCGTAGAATAACTACTATCAAAATTGTGTGTAACATGATCCAAGAATAGTGTTGTGTATACTGCAAGCTCATACTGTGTTGTGTATAGCGCATGGTAATCTTGTTGTAGCTTCCATCATAAGACATCAATGAAATTAAAAGAATATTTTTCATAAAATCTCGGGTTGTTACATTCTACCCCCCTTAAAATGAATTTCTCCCTTGAAATTCATCGGGGTTATAAATCGTTTACTATTTATAGAAACCCACATCGTAAAAAGGAATAGTAAAACTTAATTGTAAAACCTAAAGTATGAAATGTTACGATTAACCAAAGAAACTCATCACTGGGTTTCCATATAGGAAAACATAGGTGAAAATATGGATATGGAAAAAAATCTAACCATCATGTTCTGATGGAGAGTGGTAGAGAACATGGCTATGAAAAAGCCATCAATCACAAAGCCATAAACTTGTGATGATCTAAGGTATCATATGATTTGTCAGATACAAGAGCACTAGGAAAACATTTTTGGTTTTCAATATCATTTCCCTAATGTTGAAAATTTTGAATTAGAAGAAATACTTACTTGATTTTGGTACAATCTCACTATTGTTCATTCTTTGAACAATTTCCACTTAATCTCTTAAAGAAATGAAGTTGAATTTGTTATTCGTGAAGTGTTAACAGATCATGTGATAGAATGATGGGTTATTCCATTTGTTTCAAACAAAAGTTTAGAAAAAGTTATCAAATATACATAAGTCCATATATGGTGAGGTTAATCGTATACGATTCCAAAAATGAACTTATACTTCATCTATCATTCCTCTTAATAAAATAAAAATAGTTTTTACTAACCAGAGACTTCTTGTAGGACATTGGTATGCGATAAAGGCCAGTCGCACTTCTGTTGTGGGTTCGATTCCCACAGTCTTGTCCGATGCCATGGGATATCGCCCATCCTGCAGGTTGTCCTTTTTCTAAAACTACATTACTATAACATCCCATCAATAATATCCAAAAAAGTTCTATCCTAAAACAATAATAACTTATGTCCAACATAATCTGTTCAAATCTTTAGGCTTATCTAAAATACATTGGTCCAAGCTCATAGTATAATAAAAACAATTACTAGAAAGGTTATCTACCAAGAATGTGAATACACGAATTTATCCCACATATATCATAAGATATATCTTGTTGGTTGTTTTCCAAACACATGAATACCTTCGTCATATATTCTCTTGAAACATAAATTACCATAGAACCTTAGTGAAAACATGAATACTGTCAAAAGGTAACTCTTTACACATACCAAAATTCAAAAAATCTATATAATCAAACCATACAATCACTTAGTCCTTATATCAATCATGAGCTCATGAATACAATCAAACATCTCATTATCTTCTTATCCCTTCATTATGAGAATATCATATACTTTTCAAAAATATCTGAATAACCTTCCATGGTTACCAGAACCATTCAACATATACTTTCTAATACTTTATGAAAAAAATAGTGTAACAATCCTTAGATGATTCTTTATTCCATATTACCATATATTATTCTTTATAAACATACAATCATTCCACTAACTTCTTAAACCACTACCTGAGCTTCATCATTTCTTTCATCTCACATTTCATTTGTAGTCTCTTCATCATCATCCACATAAATACTACTCATATGACCATGATGATTCTCTTCATAAGATTTTCCCTTAGGGAATTAGTTTGCATAATGCCCATACTTTCCACATTTAAAACATCTAATCATTGTTGATGTCATAGCAATACCATTATCCTTGTCCATGGTGTTAACTGAACCTTTTCCTTTGCACTTACTGGATTTGTGTCCTTATTTTCCACACCCAAATCATCTTCCAGTTCCTTTGAAACAATCTCCCCGATGCCTCTTCACACATGATTTACATGAGGGAAATTGAACTTTCTTTCCTCTATGATCATCATGAAACTCCATCTTTCTCTTATTATCTGAGTCGGGAAACTTACCAAAGTTGAGATTATTGATCATATTATGAGATTGCTTATTAGGCATAATAATGATGTTTGGACTTCCAAATCCTGTTTCCTTTGGATGCTCATGAAGAATATCATTCCATTGTCCATCATATCCTCCATTATCGTGAATCTTCCTGTTTCCATCCATTTTCTAAAACCCAAAAAGAATAGTGTGAGAGGAAAAAATCATGCTAGGGAAAACAACATAGTAAAGGGGGATTACCCCCAATATCTAACATCTTAGGTTAAATTCTAAGATCGTTACCATAGTTCTAGGACTATATCCTATACGTATACTTATCCTTAGGGACATCCCTAGACATACCTTAGAAATATCTCTAGGGATCTCACTAACGTTTTTGCATCCTAGTTTCCAAAGGTTGACTAAACCTTTCCTCTGATACCAACTGTAGAGACCCAAAGCTTGACATACATGGACATTATATTACTTTTGCGGAATACTTAATACCTAATAAAAACCAACACTCAAGGACCTTAATAGTTTAGTGTCTTTAGAAACTTGGAACATAACCTTCTAATCGTGGTGAAAGATCTTCAACATCTCACATAAAGATCGTCCCCTTTTATTTTCTTACCTAAAACCTTTCATTAAATCCTAGGGAAGATAAAACATATAAAGGGTGAGCACAAATGCTCAGTAAGGGTAAGCATGGATAAAATAAAACAAATCATATACATTTGAACTTAAAAACATGAACATAATGTTTAAACATCAAAGTCTTGAGCAATGACATAAAACATGGCAGTACGTAAGGCATAGATCATAATAGAACATCAATCATGATAAATTATCCTGGGAATAAAACTTGTAATTGTGTAAAAACATTAAACACTTGATATGATTTCCATAGTATCCAAGGCATTGCTGCCAAGACCATCTTAGTGGACAAAATCCCTTTCTGAATCGAGTTCACTCCTCGTTTCAGTCCTGTAACACTGAACTAGATTAACTTAAAATTCCATCCATGTCCATCCCATGAGATATAAATCTTTACCCAATGCATTGGAGGGAGATATAGGTCCCACCCATCTCATAATAAAATCATTCTTACTTGTGCCACAAAATAAACATACATCATTCATAATAACCCAATAAATAAAATGGGTTTCATAAACATCATCCCATAATCACATAATCCATATAAAAGAAATGGATATCATTTCATAATAAGTAAAGTGAAACCATGTAAATCATAGAGAAATTATACTTGAAAAATAAACATATAAAATAATGTCATCTTAGATGAAAAATGGTTTTGATAAAACACTTGAAATGAATTCTTGGGGAAAATATCCTTTCTTCTTCAAAATCAATTTCTTTTCACAAAATGTCAAGAAATTTTAAAAGAAAAGGATTTTGTTGAAAGTAATACTGGAATCTTGTATAGGAATCTTTATGAAAATGAGGCGTTATGAAACAGTAAAATTTTTTTCACGCCGTATAAGTTAAAAATAATATTCTTCTCGTACTTTTTTTGGAAAAGTCAAAAAGTACCTCATATGGTAAACAAAAGAAAGATTCCTTCAAACGGATGTGGTAAAAGTAGAAAAGGGTAAAAATGACTTTAATAATACATGGAAGAAAATTAAACATATTATGAAAACATTTTGAGAACATATGGACATGGATAATAATCATAACCCCAGTAAATACTTACAAATAAACAATCTCGGATAAAAATGAGATTTGAATAATTATCCCTTACCTTATGTCTGATATGCTTCAAATGTATCTGAAACTCTTGTATAATTATTTAAATAATGTCATTGAATTATTAAAGAATCCTATTCATTGTTATGATATCATATATGGTTCACTTATGACTTTATATTACCCGTTCTTTTGTAAATTCCAAATTTAAGAGCGTTTTGGGTAAAATCATTTTATTTATTGTATGTGTTTCGACTTTTCATTCTTGATATTATTACTTATATCCTGATTTAAATTATTCCAGAATGTAAAACATGATTCATATATAATATATATTCATCATATACATATATATTATAGATTGATAAAATGAATGAAATACACCGTTCATGGAGACGATAGGCTGTACATACGCATGAACGCTGTTTTCATTTCCTTATTGAATTGAATGAAATTAAGTAGATGAAATAAATATATATACACATAAATCCAGTATCATTATTATTTCATATATTTCATGATTAATTATTGTATATACTTTATAATCATTCATGAATGGTTAAAATGGATAATGAATCTCATCGCGTCGTGGAGACGGTAGTCCGTACGTACGCACGAGCGATGATATCATTCCCATGATCGTGGAATTGCATTGAAGTGTATGTATAATATTTCAGAATCAATATAAATTTGAAATAATCATATATAGTTATTTATTTACACCATTATACCCATCCAAGTAAGGTGGTGGTCGAAAATAGATTACACCACGACGTGGAGACGGTATTCCGTACGTACGCACGGGCGGTGATTTCGTTTTCTGTAGGATGGATAGATGATGAAATAGGGTTTTTTCATAATTATAATAACATATAAGTATATGAGTGATACTGATGTTATTACTTAATAATGAATCAACTAAAGAATAAGAAGTAGAAGAAGAAATAAATTTGAAAGAATCGGTAACAGATATTACCTCTTCTTTCGACACGCCTTTTGAAACCTCCTCTTAAGGCACTATGATTGGTCTTTGAAGAAGAACAGAACCTCTAAGATGTTTCTAGGGAAGTGTAGAAGATACATTTTCAGGGTTTGGACGAGCATAAAGTCTCAAAATGGTGTGAAGAGAAGAGGTAAGGGGTGCCCTTTTTATAAGGGAGGAGAGGGGCACCTTTGGAAAAACTCAAAATATTATTTTATTATAAAGTCATATTCAGGTTTTAATAGCTCCAAATAGATTTATTTAGATACTAAGGTAGGTATGGGTCTAAATTCTATCATAAAATATAATTTAGACAAGTTTAGTTTTCTATTTTAACCTTATAATTTATATTTAACTTTAAGTTAAATAAATTTACTTTTACAATGTCTTCTTGTTTTCTTACACTATAAGGTTAAGAAACTTACTATAACAAGCCAAAAGAACCCCAAGTTGTTTATTATTAATATATATAACCTTATCTATGTAATTTTTCCGAATCATAGATTTTTAAGAATAAAATAGAAATTAATAATATAATATTTGTTTTAAAAACTATTTTATGTCAATTTTGACACTATTTGGTAATTTATTTTTTTGAAAATCATAACAGAATGATTAGTTCGAAAAAAGTTAATTAAATCAATAATAACATGTCATATTAATCTATAAAATTAGTGTAATTCACAAAAAAGTCTCAAATTACATTTATTTTGGTATTTATAACATCAATTATGTCAATATTTTATTACTAAGATAATTACTGCATCATCATTGTGTTGTAAATAAATTAACTTATTTAATATCTAAAAATTATAAATAAAATACCATTATTTATGAAATCTTTTTATCTTTCTAATTAATATTTATAGTCTAATTTATCTTATGTATAACCCTATATTAAAAATTATTTACTTATTAAACTTTGATTTTAACTATTTTAACTCTTCTATAAATAAATTAATATTAAAGTCCTAATCTAATAAAATTGGGCCTAAATGGTCATATTTTATTACTAAGGTTGTTTTTGGTCGAATTAAACTTATCCAATAGAATTAATTATTGTGTAAGGGTTATAATAATATCATTTTTACCCTTAATTACCATATTTACTTTTAACAGTGGTAAAAAAAGTAAAAAGTTACTAGTCACCAAAAATTATTTTCATCTCATTGAACCACATTTTACATACTTACAACAACCATTTCTCTCGGATTTTTGAAATTCCATTCAAAAAAGCGGTAAAATAAATTTTTATGTAAATTTTCAAATTCTCCTTGGAGGTGGGTAAAAGACGGTCAAAAGTTCAATAAAATTTTTATAAATCTAAAATTATTATAAAATGACTCTAATTAATTACATTTAACTTATATAGGTATTATGTATCAATTTTTACCTAAAATAAATTTAAACAAAATAAATAATTATTTAAATAAAAAGTCGGGTTTTAAATAGTAACCCAGTGTTTTCACTATTCATCAATAATTGAAAGTTTTCAGAAAAATACCAAAATTTCACCCTAGGCTAATTTCCATATTCCGAATCCAAAAATGAAGTCCATTTTGAAAAATAACATTTATAAAATTTCAAAAAGTGGTTATTACTATTCATGATGCCTAGTTCATAATAATATTATAACCATATATCACTATTTAGTGAAACTTGATATTGCGTACAACACACGATATTGAGGAAAGTCGTGATTGCGTGTAATGAAAGCCAAGTCAGAGTTGTATATTATGCAATAATCTTTCATTGTTTCATATAACAGAATCCAACCATATTTAATTTATACATTGAATATATATATATATATATAGACACACTCAATGTTTCATAGAATAACTACTATCAAAATTGTGTGTAACATGATCCAAGAATAGTTGTGTATACTTCAAGCTCATATGGTGTTTCATATTGCGCAAGGTAATCTTGTTGTATCTTACAACACAAGACATCAATGAAATTAAAAGAATATTTTTCATAAAATCTCGGGGTGTTACACAGTAAGTGGAAGAGTGGAAGTGGCTATAAAACTTGGATAAGTAGTGATATTTTCCTAAATATTATAATAAAAAACACTAGAGTATTGATTATTTTTTATATAAATAAATCATTTATTTGTGCTCCTTGGATGCAGCATAGTGTAGTTGAACGAAATAAAAATATCAGTGTTATTATTATTATTTTTTTGTATTTTATTATGATTGTATGCAATAATTGTGATATATTCAAAGAGTATTTGGAAATTCGATGACAATATCCAATCCAACTTGTGATAAAAAATAAATTCCACAATAAACTAATTCAACACCATTGGGCTGTATTAGTGGACCTCAGGTTATATACAGTGGTATCATATACATAAGTTATTTTATGATCAATCAACTAGAGAATGTTTTCATCAGGGAGAATAATATAAATAAAAATGAATCATCGTTATTTGATTTATAAAATTATAATCTATAGATGAACATAGTGATATCAAATTTAAAATATCTTAGACTTGATATTTTCCCAGCAGTGGTTCATAAAATACAAGAAAGAGACACTACAAAGTTGTCAATCGAATAAGTATACATGAAATTGTTGAATAATGATGAAAATTATCGTAATTCCTTTTCTAGAGAACTATTTGACCACATATAAATGAAATCAAAGAGTTTTACTAGAGATAAATGATTTTCGGATAACTTTTCTAGTGCTTATTATGTTTAAAACATAGTTAAAGAGGAAAAGCTATAGGTTCTTTATAATGGTTCGATTATTTGAATATGGAATCTATAGAAAATATTAATATTTTCTAAAATCAACTTATTTATACTATTATAGATTTTAAGAGACTTGTTAATGAGATAAAACATTATAATATAAATAATAATATCATAGGAATATGAACACTAATTTAAAATAAAAAGGTGATGAAACATTAAGAAGTAAACCTTAGGGAATTTTCTTTTGATGATTTATTTAGAAAACTTGCCACATATGATATGTGAGTAAATATATAAAGTTATTTATAGTATTTATCAAGATAAATGGAATTAAAATTTTTATATAAGAATAAGATCCATGATACTAAAATTTAATATGGTGTTGGTAATGATTTCTTATCACATGTGTAAAGGAATTTTAAGAGTAGAAAATGAATATTTGAGGGAAAACCACTTTAGGTGTTTTTTATTATGGAAATGTTGAAAAAATTTCTATTTGGTGTCAAAAAGAATTTGATAAATAAGATGGTGGTATTGAATTAACTCAAAAAAATGAAAATTTTATCTAATAGAAGAAATTTTAATTCATTAATAGGAAGGGGAAATAAATTTTAGAGAATGGAGAAATTAAGAATAGAGGAAGATGATGCTAAGGAATATCATTTAGAAGGCACTAAAACTAGTCTTATTTTAGACTAGTAAAACTCTTTTATAGATATAGTAGAGAAATAAAAATTTAAATTAGAAGAGTATGAACAACTAGAGGGACTTGATTATCCCAAATTTATATTGGAAGGGAATCTTGATAATATTGATCTATAAATAAATACAAACAAGAAGATTAGAGGATTTCTAAAAGAATACTCAAGTTATGTTGATGATCTTGATGGAATAATTTACCACCTTGAGAAATTTGTAGAAGGACATACAAATAATCAAGTGAAATCTAAAGAAGTAGTGAACTAAAAGTTAAATATTAAGGAATGAGATAATATCATTGATGATGATAATATATCCATCAAGTAGAAAACTAAAAATATTATAACACTTGAGGAGGAAGTTATTTCATTTAAAAGGAATCATGAGTCAAAAATAAAATTAGATAGTTCAAGTAAGAAGATATGGATTTGAATTTTCTTGGAGTAAGTACTAAGGGAAAGTGATGAATGAGGCATAATAACTTTTAAGGATGTATTGTGAACTCCAAGAACGAATTTCATGGGTAAAAGTGGGCTTGTATATAATTATAGAATATAAAAAACAATGATAAAAAATGTTAATAGAAAAGGGATGTATAGGAAATGATAAATTTATGAATAATCAAAAACTTATCAAAAATTAATAAGTTATTGAAAAAATAGGGATATGTGTAGAAATGATAGCAATAAGTTATTTACTTTGATGAAGTGCCAATTTTTTGGATATTTATTCCACACAATGTCTTATTGTGATGAGGTAGAAATTTATGTGAATGGAGAAACAATTAGAAGTTAGTAAATAATATTCTAAACATATTTTTACCTTGAAATAGAAATTATATTTATGTATTTTGTTTCAATTGATCTAACTTTTGTTAAAAATTTATTAATTATAGAAAAAAAAGTGAAATATTCTTATTTGGAAGAAAAAAAATTACATATTCGAGAAAAAAATAAATGACTTGATTTTATGTGTTGAATAATGCGAGGGATAATCATATTTTCAAATATATCATGGGATTTCTCGGAAGGTTAATAATCTGAAGATAAAGAATATAGATATTCTTGCTAAGTCAGATATGAAATATATGATGAATATTAGTAATTAGATTCTTTATAGTGGTTTATAATATCATAATATTGGTAACATAAATCTTCTACAAAAATTTAAAATTAGAGTTTATGGAATATTTTAGTTTGGAAATGATGGAGGTATAAATATTAAAGGATGTGGTAAAACCCATTTGACCATAGTAGAATTGTATTATAGAAAAGTTCTATATATAGATCGTATCTAATTTTTTTCAAGTGTGAGTCAGTTATATGACATAATATTTTAAGTCACATTAAATTGGGGTTGATTCTATATCAAGGGAAATACTATAAAATATCATATGTAAGGGTGGAAAATTAATCAGAACTTATATATGGTAGGAAATAAATAGAATTCATGTATATTTACTATAAAATAGGAGAATAATTTGTGGCACTAGAGGCTTGGTAACTTTCATCAATATAGTATGGTGAATTTATCAAAGTTAATAACTGATGTTGATATTCATTCATTTAATATGAAAAAAATATCTGTGATGCATGTTTTAGGGGAAAGGTGGTGTGAATATATTAATATTTAAAAAAGAATAAATCATCAAATTAGTTGAATATAGTCCACATTAATGTATGCAGTTTAATCAATTATGTGAAAACTCATGTTGATAAATACTAAAATTTATTTATCAATTACTATAGTATTATGGGATGTTTTATGTTTATACGGACTAAGAGATAATATTTTAACCACATAAACATATTTTGAAGAATTATGGATAGTGAAATTGGAATAATTATGAAGATTATATAGTTTGATAATGGAACCAAAAACACTTTCATTGAAGTTAAAAATTATATATAGAAGCATAAAATAAAAAATGAAGTTTCATATGTAAGAAATATTCAACAAAATAGTGTTTTCAAATGGAGGAATAACAAGTAAATAATATTTCCAAGTATTTTCTAATAAAAATTGGAATCTCTCACTACTACTGGAAAGAAGCTATAAAAGTGGTTGTGTACATTTAGAATCATGTTTTTCCTAGCCCTAGAGAAGATAAAACTCCATACGAAACATGTAATGGTAGTAAAAAATCATTGAAACATCAAAAAGTATTCATATGAAAATGTTTATTTCAGAATAAAGAGAGAAACTAGGGAATGTATGGTGTTTTAGTGGATGAAGGAGTATTTTAGGCTGCTCATCAAGGAGAAAATCTTATCGATTTTTATGCCGAAGGCTTAAGAAAATAGTTGAAAGTAGTTATGTGATTGTTTCTAATTATCAATATGAAGAAAAGTATGGAAATTATATCCTAAAAGAAGTAATTAAATAATAATTAGAGATAAATTTGGTTTTTTTATAATCACATAATCTTCAAAATTGACGATGACACCAAATTTGGATCAAAGAAAGAGAATAGTACTAAAGACATAGTACATGTGACTCAATAAAAGAGATGAAGAGTTTATTTTTTTCTAATAAATAATATTGGCTAACTATATTCTCCAATGTGGACTTGAATAATTAAAATAATGAACTATAATTCTTTATTGTCATAGTTATTACCAACTTAATTTAAATAAGAAACAAAGGATTAATCATGGGTGAAAGAAATGAATGAAGATATTGATCAAATAAAAAAGAATAAAAAATGGAAGATTATAAATATACTTATATATCAAAAATTTATTCGTACAAAATCGGTATTTAAAAATAAATATGGTGAAATTGGAAGAGTAGTATGAAATAAATTATGACTAGTATGTAAAGGGTATGCTCTGATTGAAGAATTTTACATTGAGAAAAAAATTTCACTAGTTGAAATAATGGAATCAATCAAACTTTTCCTAGACGTGGATATTAATATTACGTACAGATATTATGAAATGGATGTGAATATCCCATTTTTGAATGAATTATTGAAGGAATAATCTTACAATGAACAACTGGTTGGATTTATTTTTAGAGATGATTTTTTAGAGGATTGCTTATTGAAAAAGGCGTTGTATAGACTAAATCAAGAACCTCATTTTTGGTGTGAAGGATTGAAAATATATATATGAAATATTGAGTTAAAAATATAAGGGATTAATGAAAACCTCTATATGAAATTATCTGGGGAATATCATTTCATAGTGATGGTATATGTGGATGATATCATCTTTAGTGGTAATAAACTGAATTCCATAGAAATTTTTTTACAATTGATCCATTCAAAATTTCAGATGTTAGTGATTAGTGAGGTAAATTATTTTTTTAGGATAAAAGTATATATAAATAATGAAAACACATTCATATCTCAAGTGAAATTTGAAATAATGATCTTAAACAAGTTTAAAATTAAATATTTCAAAAAATATTAAACTCCAATAGTGGTTGGAATGAATCATAGAAAGAAAGAGGAAAATAAGGTAGTTGAATCAGCATTGTATAAATAAATTATTGGGAGTGTACTATATCTTACAATAATAGGGACCAACATCTTTTATGCTATATGTTTCATATCAAGATTTTAGATTTATCTAAAAGAAGAACATCTTTTGTCTATGTGGATGATAATAAGGTATATTCTGGGAGCCCTGAACTATGGTTTGGTTTTCATGGATATAAAATATCAATATTTTATATATTATTTACATATGAA
Source organism: Viscum album (assembly GCA_963277665.1). NCBI lineage: Eukaryota > Viridiplantae > Streptophyta > Magnoliopsida > Santalales > Viscaceae > Viscum > Viscum album. The sequence goes on from OY728161.1 coordinate 1,704,763,475, forward strand.
ATGAGATTTATATGTTTTGTTTAAAAAATTAATTAGTGAGGGAAATTTATTCGTACAAAGGAATTCTATTAGATGGCTAAGTAAGAAGTATAATAGTGTATCATTGAGCATAATAGAGGGAAAATATATTCCAATTATTAAGGGTTGTACAAAACCAATTTAGATGAAGCAGTAATTAGAAGATCTTGGTAATAAGGTGAAACAAATGATGTCAATTTTGTGTAATAATAAAATTTCCACCATGTTAAGAAAACCCCAATAAAACACTCCTTCAAAAATTAAAATGAAATCCATTTGCACTTTATAAAGCATAAAGTGATGGAATACGTTGTAAAATTGGGTTTTTTTGAACTCATCATCAATTGGAAGATATATTTATAAATCAAATAGGTAAAATTGAGTTTGATAATAATTATTTAAATTTGAAATTTCAACCAATCTCCTAAAACATAGGAGGTTTTAAAATACCCTCTCTCCATTGTAAATAATGATTCACTTGGATATTGTATTTACTTATAGTTGTTTATTAGGTTTAATAATATTGGGGGAGATAAAATATATGGGGAATTAAAAGTCGAATAAAGGACTAATTTTAAACTATGTACAACATTGTATAAAATTTCCAATTCTATTACTTCCTATAATGATATTTGACTCATGAAGGATTAAAGAAATTTTTGTTGAATATTTTTTGAGTAAAGAAAAGTGAAAGAGTTTCTTGAATCCTCATATGTGATCATATCTAGAAATTGAGAAAACATTTCCAATTTTGTTATCAAAGGGGAAGAATGACTACAAGATGAGAGTAATATTATATGGGGATCATGATAGAATTAATCAATAGATTAACAAGGAAAATGGGAGACATTATGTGGCATATAGTTTTAAAATTGGTGGATATATGGGAGGCTTGTCAAAAAATCAAAAGGAGGAGAAAGTTTCAACCATAGGTTGAAATGTTGGTTTTTTAGTTAATTAAAATTTAATTAAATTTATGTATTATAAGATGCTTGATGGTGTGAATTCATAAGAATTCTATAGAAGGAAGTGAAGTTATAAGAACAAATCATGACACATGCACATGGAACATGGTTTAAATGAATGACTATATTATAAAAAATTGAAATTCCAATAGTTATTCTAGATTAACTTGTTGTTTTCAAAATATGAGTAACATATAGTTATGGAACAATGTGTTTCTCACACCAAAGTATACCCATGTCAAATAAAAACTACTATCGTGTCATATTAATCTATGAATTTTCAAAGATATTCATTACAAAAAAAACTTCTTATTCCATAAAATAATTGGGTGAGATTAAAACTATTGACCAATGTGAGATTAATCAAAAATTGGTATGTTTTATTTGGACATTAAGTTATATTCCATTCCATAAACAAATTATGATCTACAATTAGATTACACTATAATACAAACATTTTTAAATGTTTAAAGAGACTTCACCAAAAAAATTATTCTGTGAAGAAATATGTAGGGTCGCAAAAATTAGGTTGTTGGATTTTTAACAAAAAAAATTAAGATTATACTATGAATATACTTATCATTCTACAATGTATCTTGCAGTTGAGAAAATATTATAAACTAACTTTCTTTGACATAATTAATTTGGCCATGCCATGGTTATTGATATCTAGATAATTCAAAGAGAGTTGATGAATTAACCCTCTTAAGAAGGGGTAGAGGTTTTTCATATGACAATTAAATATCCATATGAATTTCTATGGAGAATATTTTCCTAGAAAAAAATAAGTGGATCGATTTGATGTATTTGAAGTTCAAGGTGTTTGATAAATTTTAATTTGAATTTGAAATGGTTAGCTATTAAAGTAAATAATACCTACTATGTAATAAGTGAAAGGGAATTGGGAGAGTATACTAAGAAGAAATAAATAAGAATAGATATTCTATGTATGTCCTTGAATATATCGAATTAAGATGTGGGTTATGTATGTATTTAATTCCACTATAGAGTAGGTTCTCAAGTGAAGAGTTTTTTAATATACCAGTGAAGATCAAGAATTGGAGATCAAGGGACTATAGAGAACACCCATTTTTATTTAGTGTTATATATTCTATTATTATATTTGTGAGTTTAACATGCATATTGATATTATTTATTTATTTTACATTCTTTTAAACTAGTGACCATAAGAGAGGAAGGGGTCATAGACCATAGATAAACTCGGATATTATTTTAAATATTTTAATAAAAAATCAGCGGAGTAAGAGATCCTTAGTTGTATCCTAGTGTGGGTGAACTTTGTTAAAATTGGGGTGTTAATGCTCCTTAATTTTATACATTTGGTTTTTTTTCTGATAAATATGATATATTCTAGGTGCCCATAAAAATGTGAGGATAATATCTAGTTATACTTGAAATGAGAGTAAAATTCATGAAAACATAATTCACAACTTTTAGGGTGTATTGTGGGACCTTAGGTAATAAAATTAGAGAATATTGTGAACTATATTGTGTATCCATTCATTATTTTTATATGATGAATGCATTGTAATTATTAAGTTACCTATTGGCCTCTTAATTATATATTCCCTTGATGCATCAGTAATTCTCATGAGACAAAAAGGCTTGGGTGTTTAGTGCATGTATGCCCATTTATGTATGATGTCCCATTAGAGGTCATAAAGACATGAGTATGATGTATAATAATATTCAATTAATCACTACAAGATAATTTATTACTATCCATTTCATTACATATTCTTATCCATGTGATTTTTTATTTACATTGTTATATAATCCATAGCTATATTATGCTCACGTTGTTAGTTATATTACATTATTTAATTAATTATTCCTTCCATATTATGCATGTCTTATTGATGATATGATATCTTTTTTTGTACCTTATCCCTTACTGAGTGTTAGACCTCAATTTTTTTTTATTATTTCCCCTTCTCCCCAGGAAACCATGAAGATTAATCGAATGATCTATGTATATTTGAAAAAGTAATAATAATATTTGATGTGTTGTAATGATGTTTCCCATTTAATGTATTAATGTTGTATGTATCTTTTTACCCAAGGCTGCTAAAATTCAGATCCTATATGTTGTGTTCATTGCGTTCTATACCAATATAATACATAAAAATCATCTCTAGCTTACTAGAGTTATGGTTTTTACACCTATGCATGCTATCCTCTAAATGGGAGGAAACATGTTTCTCCTCTTTTTTCTGCTAAAATACTCTGATAATAAAAAATATTATAATATAAGATAATAATAATAATAATAAACTCCAGGAATAAAAACCCCATATATTAATATTAAAAATTATTACCATATAATAATAATAATTATTATAATACCACTATATTTTAATGTTAATTATCAATCACATTAAATTATCTGTACAAAATAATAATACTACCAAACACACAGAACATATAATTTAAAAATATATTTTCATAAATGTATATACTAAAATGTTATGAAAATAATTCATAAATCACATAAATATAATAAATAATCAATAAAACCATTATATTAATCATTCTTTGACCTATTATTGATAAAACATATGCATACACATTGATAATGAATCATTTTAATATAATCCTGAACTCAAGATTGTATCAAATAAAGCAAAGAGTATGTAATCACATACCTCATTGGGATCCAACATCATCTACTAGGTTTTAAAAATATAATACATTCCTTAAATTCCTATTAAGGTTTTCAAAAATAATTATAAGAATTAAAACTCACTTTTGACATAATAATTCAAGTCTATGATTAGTGGAATGTTTACCGATGGCCCAAATAGAAGAACAAACTTCAAAAAGAGTGTGAATAATCAACATAAGTATTCTTTAACCACCTTTGAAAAAATCCATATAGTTTATAGGAGTTTTTACTTAAATTAAAAACCCCATGTTACCCATGAATCCCAATGTGTATAACATTTGACTAAATACCTATGGATTATATGAGTTTTTCCTGAAATTTAAAAACCCATGTTACCCATGAATCCCTATGTATAGATTTATTCACATGGAAATACATAAAAAGAGAAGGAAAATGAGGTTAAAAGTAAAAGAAAGTGGAAATGAGAGAGAAAATATATCTAGAATATTCCATGGAATCTCTTACGGGAATGAATAAGAAAATTAGCAGAGAAGAGGGCTCCCCCTCCCCTACATGTGGAAACCTCCAAAAGGAAGGATGGGATAACCTCCTCTTTTATAATAATAATAATAATAATAATATACAATGATAATAGTAATAATTAAATCCATTTACAGAGATATATTTTAATAATAGTACCAATTATCTAATAATAATAATGATAATATCTCCACATTTACATGTCAATTAAAAATCTCATTAAATTATACATACATAATAATAATACGAATTAATCATAATTTATAATTTAAACATTTATTTTTATAAAATAATATACTAAAATATCATAAACATAATTTAAAAATTACATATCTGTAACATATACTCAATAACATCATTACATAAATCCATAAGTCAATTATGGAGAGCATCACGAAGTTTGGGTAAAGAAATGTTTCAGGTCATTATTCAAGAATTCATAATTTATTTTCATGTTATTTGGACCATCAATGAGACTATGAAACCCCCATTTTCTTAACATTATTACACTGCATGATCTTTATGAATGGTCCCATAACAATGCACCAGATAGCACATCACCCATATATTTCAAAAATTTCAAAATTTCCACAAATTTTCATCCTAAGAAATAATATTATAAAATTATATTATTAAAATTGAAAAATTAGGACTTCATAATTCTCTCTACCATAGTAATATCAGCCCTCTAAAATCCTGTCAAAGATTTGTTATTAAAAAAATTTCAATCTAAATAAGGGAAATATCATATACTTGAAAACAATTATAATATATAAAAAATAATTTACTTTTATAAGAAAGAATATCAATTCCAAAAGTAACCTTAAAAATTTTATTCCTATGTTGGTTCTCCCCACCATAAAAAATTATCATATAAATAACCAATTAAATACCATATATATATATCCTCCAATACATATTTATTTCAATACTCATCAAATGATAGATTGTGAAGTCATTTTTTCTCTAAAAACAAATATATACATTGATAAAACCATATTAATCATCATCATACCCCACTAGAACCCCTCATGGGATGATAGTAAAGACAAACATGACCATTATATCCAAAATCTAAAAGACCATTGGTTAACAACTAGTAACAACGGCATATAACACACATATGGGAGGAATTACCCTAAAAACCCTTCTATGAGGATATAAGTCACTAAAAACATAAAATAGAAAAATAAATCCAAATAAAATTCATAATATAAATAAAATTATTTTCATTAATTTAATAAATAATATAAATAAAATACCAAAATAATATCTCCTTCGGCAGTGAATCCAACACCATGTGAGATCTTTATGAACTAGTAATGTTCTGCCGGATTGACAACTTCTTCCTATTGATTTGTAAAGACCATATATATATGGATGATAATACAAGTTTACTCATTAGTGTCCTATCTAAAATATCTCATGAAATTATTGAATATGTATACTAAATTCTCTATGAATAAGTAGTGAAACCAACTTGTTACCTAAACAGAGTCAACTACCTTCCTAACCTCACTATGAATAAATCGTCCTAATTCATATATAAGTAATAATATAGAAATATAATGTTACCCCACACCCATTACCCCATTTATATAGTCACCCTCACATCCCAACATCATATGTCATGGACCTCATATCCCTTTCATATCCACAAAACCACATACTATATTTTTTTATGGAAACTCTAACGAATCCATAATATGCGATAGTTTGGTGTGACAATAATTACAAATATACTTTCCAAAAAAGTCATCCATTGGTATTTCTTACCAATAATGATGAAATATGTATGTTGTTCTTAATGTATGGGATGCTAAACCCATCTCATCCTTGGGGGGTGATTATTTCCTATTGTTGGACACTCTTATAGATATAATATATCTACATGAATCCTTCCCAAATACTATCACAAGACTAGTTAATTCTATGCTAACTATATTATTGAAAACACGTGTGATTGTGAAAAAATATATGAATTACATGCTCTATATCACAATCTCTTATTAACTAGTGATGCTACAATTTAATGGTGAATAGGTGGGCACTCATGAATTTATCACCATCAAGGGGTGTGGTAGGCATTGTATTGTTGGGTCCACGTCCGCAAAGAGGGATTCCTTCATATCCCTATGAAGGGAATCAAAAACCATATAGTTGTTATTTCTTATTGAGGTATATCATACCTTTTTACTCCATGTGAAAAATAATAATCTATGTGTAACACCCCAAGCTTCCATGGTACGTTTCCCTTTCAATAATACAATAGCTTGTGTTGTACACAACTTCGAGTTCAAACACACCACAACCAATCAAAATAACCATTATGAATAGTAATACCCACTTTTTGAAATTTTATAAATTTCATTTTTAAAAATGGACTTTGTTTTTGGATTCAGAATATCAAAATTATCTTAGGGTGAATTTTTGGTATTTTTCTGAAAACTTTCAATTTTTGATGAATAGTGAAAACACTACGTTATTGTTTAAAACCGACTTTTTAATTAAATATTTAATTATTTTATTTAAATTTATTTTAGGTCAAAATAGATACATAATACTTATATATGTTCAACATAATTTATTGGAGTCATTTTGTAATATGTTTAGATATATAAAATTTTATCGAACTTTTTACCGTCTTTTACCCACCTCCTAGGAGCATTTGAAAATTTGTATAAAACATAATTTTACCACTTCTGTGAGTTTAATTTAAAAAATCTTAGAGACATGATTAATATCAGTAAGTAAAATTTGGTCCAATAAGATGAAAATAATTTTTTGGTGAATAGTAACTTTTTACTTTTATTTACCATGAATAAATGTAAATAGGGCAATTAAGGGTCAAAATGATATCATAATTACCTGAAAACATGTCTTAATTCTATTTTATAAGTGTAATTCGACCAAAAACGACATTAGTATTAAAATATGATCCTTTAGTTCCACTTGGATTAGATTAGTACATATATTATTATTTTATTTAACGAAGAGTTAAAAGAGTTAAATTCAATGTTTAATAACTAAAATATTTTTAATATAAAGTTATAAAAAAGATAAATTCGACTATAAGTATTTATTAGAAATATAAAAATATTTCCTAAATAATTGTATTTTATTTATAATTTCTAGACATTAAATAATTAAATTTATTTATGACACAATGATGGTGCAGTAATTACCATATTAATGAAAGATTAAAATAATTGAAATTATAAATATCCAAACAAATCAAATTTGAGACTTTTAATTAATTCCACTAATTTTTTAGGTTAATATGACATGTTATTTTTGATTAAATTAAATTTTTTCAAAGTAATAATGCGGTTATGAATTTAACAAAAACAAAATACCAAATAGTGTTAAAATTGACAAAAAATATATTTTAAAACAAATATTATATTAATAATTGGTATTTTATTACTAAATATATAAGGTTCCACAAAAGGGTTTAATAATATTATATATTTAATTAATGAACCACATGGTGTTCACTTGGATATTTATAGTAAGTTTACTGACCATATAATGTAAAAATACAAAGAGACATGGTAAATGTCAAACTATTTAACTAAGAGTTAAATCTAAATGATAAGGTTAATATGATGACCTAATCTGGTCTAAAACTTATTGTTTGAGATTTTTTCAACCCATCCGAACCTTATCCTTTAAATAATATATTTTGGGGACATTAGAAACCGAAAATGATTTTGTTAAAAAATAATATTTCGAAAGTTTCCTAAAGTGACCCTCACCTCTCTTATAAAAGGGAACTTCTCCTTCTCTCAAATTCAAACTTTCAAAGACATTTTTCTCATCCAAGCCATCCCAAATTTCCTCTCAAATATTCTCCCTTAATCCTAGAGGCATTACTTTAGTCATAAATCCCACCTATGGAGCACTTTTGATCAAATTAAAAGGAAGAACCTGAAGAAGAGGTAAACATTTCATCACCTCTTTCAACTATTTTTCTTCTTCCACTTCCTATTTCATTATTGTTTCCATTATAAAATAATAAATCCAGTATATTCTATATATATTTTATGTTATTATAGAAATGGTACAACCATATTCATTATTCTATCCATCCCATAAATGAAAAAGTCATTATACGTGCATACGTACAGATTACCGCCTCCACGTTGTGGTGTAGTCTGTTATTCAAGTACTTCATCATTTGGATGGGTATAATAATGAGTATAAATTATTTAAATAATAAATATAACATGATAATGATTATTTATATATGATATAACATCAAATTATATATGATTTTAAGATCAAAATAATGATATTGTCGCTCGTGCATACATACGGATTACCGTCTCCACGAATGCGATGAGATTAATTCCCCATCGTAACCATTCAAGAATAATTTTCATTTCATTATTAAAAAAAATGTTTAAATACTTAATATCATTCTTAATATTAATAAGATACATATTATCCATAAAAAAAATTACTTACGTGATAAAGAATATAGAAGAAAACGAATCAGTTAATACCCAAAACGATGATACTACTGAAATATCATTATCAATGAAATATTAGAAGATTATTAATGATATCATATTTATGTATATATTTCGTGTATAATTTAATAAATATTATTTACAATTATAAAGGAATTTAACATACCCTCGACCAAGGAAAAGTACAAGGTAAGGGTTAATTTTACAATCTATTTATTATCTGAGGTTGTTTTTATGTAAGTATCTACTGGGACCTCTTTATCATCCACATCTGTGTTTTCTTAAAAAAATGTATTAAAAAACTTTTTTACTATTTACTAGACAATGGGTTAATGTCATTTATACCCTTATTTGACCTTATATATTTTTAACAGAATCTTTCCGTCATTTTCTAAACAAGGTACTTTATAATCTTTTCAACAAAATTAAGGTAAGAATGTTTTTTTAACTTATATGGCAGGTGAAGCTATTTTTCAGAATTATAACATCGTCGAAGATTACCTTACAATATTATAAGAATATTTTCAAAATAATTGTTTTCTTTTATAATAATATGACTTTTAAATGATTTCAAAATAGAAAGAGTTATTTCTATAAAAAATGTTTTTATTTCATCAATGTCAACATCCTTTGATAGATTTTATGATTATTTGAAGTTGATTTATTATGATACAGAACATACATATTTTATTGAAGGTCTGTGATATGTTTGAATGTGGATATGTTATTTTGACACCATTCATGGTTTGTGGATAAATTATTGACATTTTTTATACAAGTTTTAATACGAATGTTTATGTTATGTTTAAACCTTTTCATATGAGGAATGAATTTGATATATAAAGTGATGGGTGGAGCCTGCTATAGCTCCTCTATGCATCGGTAGGTATCATGAGTCAAAAGGGTGTATTGGCATAAGGCCTTGACAAAATCTTCTTTGTAGTATTGGATGAAGTCCTTGACAATGTGGTTATGAAGTCTGAAATTATGTATTCTGTCATTATAAATGTGGCTATTGATATTTCATGTGATTATTATACTAGTAGAATATCTATGTGAATAAGTAAAAGGAATTATTTTATTATATATTTGCCACATTATTCTGAATTTCAAGTTTAAAAGGATTTTATTTCAGTCTTATATTGTCTTAAATGTTTATGCTTATTTATGAAAGTTTCCTCTATGTTGTTATCCTTACTGAGCATCTAAGCTCACCCCTTTCTATGTTTAATTTTTTCCAGGATGTGAAGAAGTATATTATTTCTGACATATAGGGATAGTCTAAGAGATATGAGTGTTGCCTATGGAGACTATGTTGTTGTAGTTTTTCATTTTATAATATAATCTAAAACTTATGAATGTATCGTGTATTTCCCAGGCTACAAAACTAATCGGTATTTCGAGACTTGATATTTTATGATCATGAAAATGTTATGTAAAAATACATTGAATCTGGGTAACTAGGTTCAGGGCATTACAGTTGGTATCAGAGGTAGTTTAGTACAAATCTTGGAAGAAAGATTTAGGAAAACTCTGATTAGAGAACATTAACCTAAGATAGACATTGAGGATTAGTATAGAAGAACTTCCTAGAATTTTGGTACTCTAGAGATTTTGTGAGTTTTCCATGAAATAAATTACTGTCTGGATACGAGTAGGTAGAGACGGATTTGGAACAAATGTACCTAGGGTAAAACCCGAAAATACCGCTTTAAGCTAGACTTGAACGGGAACTGGTGCATGATAACGGGCTTTGATGCACTATTGGTTACGACACTCCCGTGGTATATACTTAGGATAATTCTTATTTTCTTTATAAAACATTATGAATGGTTTATGAGTATATAATTCCTCAAAGAATTTTTTTTATTATCATTGATTATATCCAAAAACTATTTAATTTATGTGAACTGTTTTACACGTTAGGAATTATGTAGTGTGATTCATAAACTAATCTAGTGTATTCCATTGTTTAGAAATGACACCTAGTAGAAGGAATGGAAAACATATAAATGCACATAATCCATGTAGGGATTTCCCTCCTACTCAAGATAATTATAGTAGATCTGGTGATGCAACTAGTGCTGATCAGCTTATCACCATACCGAGACAGCTCACTCAGGTTATGAATAATAACCTTACACATATTGAGCACCCTGATCCACAACATGGAAGATTAATGTTAGGCCAATTCATGAGGAAACAACCTACAACATTCATTGGGAGTACAAATCCATTATTAGTTGAGAAATGGATAAATTTCTTAGAGAAAATATTTCACACTTTGGGGAGTAGGGAAAGGGAAAAAAGTTGTCATGGTAGTTTATCACCTCACGGGAGATGCAGATAAATGGTGGTCATTGATTCAAAACACCAATGAAGATGATTAAGTATCAAATATTTAATAGAGGGAGTTTAAAGAGATTTTCTTAGAAAATTAATTTCCTCATGACCATCTAGAAGATATGGAAAGACAATTTCTGTGTCTGGGGATAAAAGAGGATGAGAATGTCACAAAGTATGAGGCTAACTTTTCAAGGATAGAAATACATTTTTTAGATTATATACATAACACAAGAAGTAAGATTTATCATTTATTTTATGGGTTAAAACCATTTCTCTGGTAAGAATTAGTCTCACAATACTTATTTTCATAAGAATATATTGTCTCATGTGCTATCAAGATAGAGAAGGAATTATCTAAGTCTTACGACTTTAAAGCAAATCTAGAGAAGAAGATATCTTCTAAATTTTTTTGAAATGTTAATAAGGGGAATAAGGGAAAAGTTGAATCTCCATCCTATGGTAAATGTGGTAACAAACACCCTAGTAATTTCTTGAAAGGAATGGGAGTCTGTTACAAGTGTGGTGAAAAATAACACCATGTTCGTGATTGTAAGGGAAAAAATGAGGCTGTCAATGTTGAATGCTACAATTGTAGATAAAAGGGGAATTATGAAAATCAATGTCATAAGTGCCAAGGAAACATACCTTATAAAAGGCCAAGGGATCAAGGACAAGATTATTCTATCACTACTATAGAGGTTAAATCTTTGAAAGACATGGTGGTAGGTAATTTAATGGTTTCCTCCCATTTAGAAAATGATTTATTCGATTCTGGATCATTGCATTGTTTCATATCTTCCTTGTTTTCTAAAAAAATTAGATATTTTTAATTTGAATTAACGAGGGGGTTGTTAGTCAAACCACCTAAGGTAAGTATCATTGCAACAAAGTTTTGTAAATAATTTCCCATTAGGGTATATAAATGTTATTTATCTGCTGATCTCATCATCGTTACTATGATTGAATTTGATGTAATCCTTGGTATGGATTGGATTTCAGACCATGATGTAATTTTTTTGTTGTAAAAAGAATGAGGTTATAATTCTCAATGAAGGTAAGGAGTAACTTATCTTTAGAGCAGAAACATCACCACCTAATTCTTATCTAGATCCACCACGAGAAGCTCAACTAAATTCAATTATTGGTGAGGAAGAGAATGAAATAAATGTGGGTGAGGAAAGTAATGTTGAAATAGAGGACATACCTATTGTTCAAGAATATGTTTATGTGTTTTCAGAAGATTTACCTAGACATCCTCCAGAATGAGAAATTGAGTTTTCCATTGATTTTATTCCTGGTTCAATGCCCATATCAAAGAACCCTTATAGAATGGCCACTATAGAATTAGTGGAACTATATAAAAAACTAGAGTAATTGAGTAATAAATGATTTATTCGCCCTAGTGTTTCTCCACGGGGTTCCCTTGTTCTTTTTGTTATGAAGAAAGATAGATCTATGAGGTTGTGAATTGACTACCGGGAGATCAGTTCCATAACAATAAAGAACAAGTATCCGTTACCTCGCATTGATGATTTATTCGACCAAATTCATGGAGCTCAATATTTTTCAAAGATTAACCTTCGATATGGATATCATCAGCTGTGTGTAAATAAGGAAGTCATTCTGAAAATAACATTTCAAACCAGGTACGGGCATTACGAGTTTATAATAATGCCTTTTGGGTTGACTAATGCACCCTATGTCTCCATGGATCTAATGAATAGAGTTTTTAAGGAATATCTTGATGACTTTGTAGTGGTATTTATTTATGATATCTTGGTATACTCCAAAAGCTATGAAGATCATGAAAATCACGTTCTCATTATTCTAAAGATTCTTAGAAGAAATAAATTATATGGGAAATTTAGCAAGTGTGAATTCTGGCTTCAGAGTATCCCTTTTCATGGACATATTGTCTCTAAGGATGTAATCTCTATTGATCATTCAATGAACAAGGAAATCCAAGAATGGCCAGAATCGATGAGTATAAGTGTCATACACAGTTTTATTGGTTTAGTAGGTTATTATCGATGCTTCATCCATCATTTTTCTTGGTTATCTAACCCATTAACCAAGATCACACGTAAATGGGTTTTTTTTGGAAAAAATAGTGTGAATAATGTTTTGAAGAACTGAAGAGAAGATTAATAAATGGTTCTATCTTGACTCTACCATCGGGGAATGATGGGTTTGTTATTTATAGTGATGCTTCAAAGAAAGAACTTGGTTGTGTCCTTATGCAGAATGATAGAGTTATTGCCTATGCATCACAACAGCTAAAAATTCATGAGAAAAACTATCCTACCTTGGATATTGAGTTATCAACTGTAATCGTTTCTTTGAAGATATGTATACATTTTCTCTATGGTGAAAAAATGTGAGATATATACCGATCATGAGAGTTTGAAGTATATTTTATCACAGAAAGAACTCAACATGAGGCAAAGGATATGTCTTGAACTACTCAAGGATTATGATTACAAAATACACTACCACCCGGGGAAGGAAAATAAGGTGGCATATGCATCGAGCAAAAATGATCATGGAGTTTTGAACAAGATGAGAGTTGAAAGGGATCCAATTTTCATGGATATAGTGAAAATGGATATGGGAATAATCATGGATGGTGAAACATTAATACTTTTTCAAATGGATGCCAAACCATTTTTACTAGAAAGGATAAAAAGTTATCAGGCTGATGATGAGGAGTTTTAAAAGAAAATTAATGCTGTGAACAATGGGAGATTGAGTGACTTCATATATGAAAGTGGAATGTTGAAATTTGGGAAGAGACTTCGTGTTCCTAACATACCTGATCTAATAAGGTAAATTTTTGATGATGCTCATAGATCCAATTTCCCTATACACCCTGGTAGCACTAATATGTATAGATATTTGAAGGAACATTTTTGGTGGGACAACATGAAGAGGTAGATTTCTGATTTTGTGTCAGGATGTATGGTCTATCCACAAGTGAAATCTATAAGGCAACATCATGGAGGAGTCATGAAACCTCATCCCATACATGAGCGGAAATGGGATAATATTACGATGGACTTTGTCATGCGGCTACCAAAGACACCTAGAAGGAATGATGCGATATGGGTCATTGTTGATCGTTTTACCAAGTCAGCACATTTTCTTTCTATAAGAGAAGATTTACCACTTGAATGATTAGAAAGACTCTATATTAATGAAGTTGTAAGACTCTATGGTGTACCCCTATCAATTTTTTCTAATCGTGAGGCCTATTTTACATCAAGATTCTGGAAAATTCTTTAGAAGGCCCTGGATATGGAACTTTGTTTGAGAACTGCCTACCATACTCAAACCTATGGACAATCAGAACGGACTATTCCATCCTTAGAAGACATGTTGAGATATTTCTCACTTTAATTTCAATGTATGTGGGATAAATATTTACCTCGGTTACAATTTTCCAATAACAATAGCTTCCATTCAAGTATTCATATGGTGCCATATGAAGAGTTATATTAAAAGAAAAGTCACATCCCAACTTGTTGGGATGATGTTGGTGAAAGAAAACTCATAGGCCAAAAAATTGATTTGGAAACGATGAAAAAGGTGAAGGTTATCGAAACCCACATCAAAGTAGAACAAAGTATGCAGAAGAGCTATACTGATAACCGAAGGAAGGATTTGGAATTTCAGGTAGGTGATCATGTTTTCTGGAAGGTATCTCAATGGAAGGGATCTATACGATTCGGTAAGAAGGGTAAAATAAGTCCCAAGTACATCAGACATTTGGAAATTCTTGAACAAATTGGGGATGTAGCTTACCGGTTGGCAATGCCGCCAAGTCTCTCCAAAGTTCACGATGTGTTCCATGTATCACTATTGAGAAAATACATATGGGGAAATTGAATTGGAACCTGATTATTGTGAAGATCCTGTCAAAATTCTTGATACTAGAGAACAAGTGCTGAAAAACCAGATGACTCGTCTGGTAAAAGTTCTATTGAGAAGTCATAAGATGGAAGAGGCAACATGGGAACCTTATGAAATTATGATGAAGAACCACCAGAATCTTTTTATGCAGTAATATTCTAGAAATTTCGAGGATGAAATTATTTTAATTATGGGAGAATGTAACATCCCATGCTTCCACGACACGTTTCCCTTTGAATAATACAATAGCTTGTGTTGTATGCAACTTCGAGTTCAAACAACCCACAACCAATCAAACTAGCCGTTATGAATAGTAATACCCAATTTTTGAAATATTATAAATTTTATCTATCAAAATGGACTTAATTTTTGGATTCATAATATGGAAATTAACTTAGGTTGACTTTTTGGTATTTTTCTGAAATCATACAAATTTTGATGAATAGTTGAAAACACTGTGTTATTGTTTAAAAGCAATCTTTTAATTAAATATTTAATTATTTTATTTAAATTTATTTTAGGTCAAAATAGATACATAATACCTATATATGTTCAATGTAATTCATTGGAGTCATTTAATAATAATTTTAGATATATAAAATTTTATCGAACTCTTTACCGTCTTTTACCCACCTCCTAGGAGCATTTGCAGATTTGTATAAAACATAATTTTTTCTTCTTTTATGAGTTTAATTTCAAAAATCTGAGAGACATGGTTAATATCATTAAGTAAAATTTGGTTCAATAAGATGATTTTTTTGGGTGAATAGTAATGTTTTACTTTTATTTACCATGGATAAATGTAAATAGAGTAATTAAGGGTAAAAATGATATCATAATTACCTTAAGACATGTCCAAATTCTAATAGATAAGTGTAATTCAGAAAAAAAAACTTACCAATAAAATATAATCCTTTAGGTCCACTTTTATTAGATTAGGAAATTTATTATTATTTAATTTAAAAAAGAGTTAAAAGATTTAAATTCAATTTTTAATAATTTTTTTTTAATATAGGGTTACACATAAGATAAATTCGACTATAAATTTTCAGTATAAAGTTGAAACGATTTCCTACATAATGGAATTGTATTTTTAATTTTTAGACATTAAATAATTAAATTTATTTATGACACAATGATGATGAGGTAATTACCTTATTAATGAAAGATTAAAATAATTGATATTATAAATATCCAAATAAATATAATTTGAGACTTTTAATGAATTAATATAATTTTATAGGTTAATATTAAATTTTAGGGTTGATTAAATGATTTTTTTCTAAGTAATAATGCTGTTATGAATTTAAAAAATACAAAATACCAAATAGCGTCAAAATTGACATAAAAGAGTTTTTTAAAAAAATATTATATTAATAATTGGTATTCAATTCCTAAAAATCTAAGGTTTTTCCAAAGGGCTTAAATAATATTATATATGTTATTAATGAAGCACCTGGGGTTATCTTGGAAGTTTATAGAAATTTCATTAACCGTATAATATAAAAATAAAAAGTTACATTGTAAATGCCAAACTATTTAACTAAGAGTTAAATATAAAAGATGTGGTTAATATGATGACCTAAACCTATCTAAAACCTATTGGTTGAGATTTTTTCGACCCAACCAACCTTATAATTTAAATAATTTATTTTGGATCCATTCTAAACTGAAAATGATTTTATTATAAAATATCATTTCAAGCTTTTCCTAGAGTGACCCTCACCTCTCTTATAAAAGGTCACTTCCCCTTCTCTCAAATTCACACCTTCAATTCCATTTTCCTCGGACAAAACCTACCCAAATATCCTCTCAACTATCCTCCCTTAATCTTAGAGGCCTTCATTTATTCATAAATCCATCCTAAGGAGCCCTTTTGGTCTAATGAAAAAGAAGAACCCGAAAAAAGGTAAATATTTCATCACCTCTTTCAAGTTATTTTCTTCTTCAACTTCCTCTTTATTTATTGTTTCAATTATAAAATAATAACTCCAGAATCTTCAATATACTATTATGTTATTATAAAAATGGTACAACCATAATCATTATTATATTCATCATATAAATGACAAAGTAACCATACGTGTGTACTGATGGATTATTGTCTCAAAGTCGTGGTGTATTTTGTTATTCAAATACTTCATCATTTGGATGGGTATAATAATGAGTATAAATTATGTAAATATTAAATATAACATGACTATTATTCTGTATATATGATATAACATCCAATTATATATGATTTAATATCAAAAGAATGATATTTTCACTCGTGCGTACGTACAGATTACCGTCTCCACGAACGCAATGAGATTAATTCCCCATCGTATCAATTACAGACAAATTTTCATTTGATTATTAAAAATAATGTTTAAAGACATAATAACATTATGAATATTAATAAGATACATCCTATCCATAACAAACATTACTTATGTAACAAATCATATAAAATAAAACGAATTAGTTAACACCCAAAACGATGATACTTCTGAAATAACATTAAAATAGAAATATTAGAAGATCATATATGATATCATATTTATGTATATAGTTCTTGTATAATTTAATAAAAATTATTTATCTATTATAAAAGAGGTTAACATAACCTTGACTATGAAAAATTACAAGGTAATGATTAATTTCACAATCTCTTTATTATTTGAGGTTGTTTTTACGTAAGTATTTTCTGGGACATCTTTATCATCCATATCTGTGTTTTCTTAAAAAAAACATATTTCATAACATTTTTACTATTTACTAGACAATGGGTTAAAGTAATTTATACCATTATTTGAACTTATATGTTTTTAAAGTAATCTTTCCATAATTTTCCAATTAAGGTACTTTTTGACATTTTCAACAAAATTAAGGTAAGAATGTTTTTTTAACTTATACAGTGGGTGCAGCTATTTTCTTCCATTATAACATTGTCTAAGCTTCCCATACAATCTTATAATAATATTTTAAAAATATATGTTTTATTTTATAATTATACTTTTAAATGATTTCAAAAAAGAAAGAGATATTTCTCAAAAAAATGTTTTTTATTTCATCTATGTCAACTTCCTTTGATGGATTTTAAGCTTATTTGATGTTGATTTATTATGATACAAAAATTCCATATTTTATTGAAGGTTTTGTGATATTTTTTACTATGGATGTTTTATTTTTAAACTATTCATGGTTTATGGATAATGTATCAACATTTCCTATGCTAGTTTTAATAAGAATGTTTATGTTATGTTCAACCCTTTTCATATGAGGAATTAATTGGACTTAGTAAGTGAAAGGTGGAGCCCACTATAGCTCCTTGATGCATCGGTAGGTCTAATGAGACAAACTAGTGTCTTGGAACAAGGCATTGAAAAAATATTATTTGTAGTCTTCGCACAAGGCCTTGACTATGTGGTTATGAAGTCTGGAATTATGCATTCTGTCATCATGAATGTGGCTGTTGATATTACATGTTATTATTCGACTAGTAGAATATCCATTTGAATTATTAAATGGTATTATTTGATTTTATCTTTACCATATTATGCCGAAGTTCATGTTTAATAGGATTTTGTTTTATTCTAACATTGCCTTGAATGTTTATGCTTATATATGAAATTTTCCTCTATATTGTTATCCTTACTAAGAATCTTAACTCACCACTATCTATGTTTTATTTTTTCCAGGATGCAAAGAAGTATATTATGACTGACCTGCATGGATATTCTAAGGGATATGAGTGTGGCCTATGGAGACTATATTGTTGTTGTTTTTAATTTTATAATATAATGTAAAACTTATCAATTTATCTAGTATTACAAGGAAACTAAACTAATCTATCTTTGGAGACTTGATCTTTTTTATCATCACAATGTTATGTAATAATGCACCAACTTTGGGTAAATTTGGTTGAGGTGTTACACTAAGTAGTTTAATATCATACATTAAGGACTGGTAGGAAAAAGGTTCATAATAATGGTTTGTGTGATACATACACATTAAAATCTCTTTTTTGTTTATCCTATTTGTTGGTAACTAGATAAAAGGGGGTATTATTAGGAATTACACCAATCGGGGGGGGGGGGGGCAAAATCTTCCTTGTTCTAGAAGATGAAGGAATATCATTCTCATCAAATGAGAGATGATGGATTATCCCAAATTTAGAGACCCAAATCTTGACGTACATAGAAATTACATTACTTTTGAGTAATACTTAATAAATAATAAAAACAAACACACAAGAACCGTAATAGTTTATTGTCTTTGGAAACTCAAAAAAAAATCTTCTAATCATGGTGAAAGATCTTCAACATCTCCCATAAAGATCTTCCCTTTTTTTCTTACCTAAAGCCTTTATTTATATCCTGGGGAAAAGAATACATATAAAGGGTGAGCTCAAATTCTCAGTAAGGGTAGGCATGGAGAAAAAAAACCATATTCATTTGAACTTCATAACATGAACATAAATTTTACACATCAAAATCATGAGTTGTGAAATAAATCATGGAAGTATGTAAGGCATATATCATAAAGGAACGTTAATCATGATAAAATAGCATGTTATTAAAACATTTAATTGTGGAAAAAAATTAATCACATGATATGATTTCCATAGTAGCCAAGGCATTGCTGCCAAGACCATCTTAGTGGACAAAGTCCCTTTCTGAATCGAGGTCGCTCCTCGTTTCAGTCCTATAACACGGAACCAGATTAACTTACCAATCCAGCCATGTCTATCTCATGAGATATAAATCTTTACCCAATGAATTGGAGGGAGATATAGGTCCCACCCATCTCATAATTAAATCATTATTAATTCTACCATAACATAAACATAAATCATTCATCATAACCGAAAATATCAAATGGGTTTCATAAACATCATCCCATCAGAACATAATCCATATAAAACAAATGGATATCATTTCATCATAATAGAATTGAAACCATGTAAATCATAGAGACATTATACTTGAAACATACACATACGAAATAATGTCATCTTAGTTGGAAAATGGTTGTGATAAAACACTTGAAATGAATTCTTGAGAAAAATATCCTTTCTTCTTCAAAATCAATTTCTTTTCACAATATTCCATGCAATTTTAAAAGAAAAGGATTTTTTTTTGAAAATACTCATGAAATCTTGTAGGGTAAGCTTCAAGAAAATAAGGCGTTATGAAGGAATAAAAATCCATTCACATCGTATAATTAAAAAAAACATTCTTCTCTTTCTTTTGCCGGGAAAGTCAAAAAGTACCTCGTATGGTAAACAAAAGAAATATTCCTTACATATGATGTGGTAAAAGTAAAAAAAAGGTAAAATTGAATTTAAACATACATGGAAGAAAAGGAGTAAAAATATTATTAACTTGTAACAGAACAATAATAATATTTATGATATCATATATAATTCACTTATGACTTTATATTATCCGTTCATTTGTCAATTCAATGTTAAAGTAGCGTTTTGGGTAAAATCGTTTCATTTATCATCAGTGTTTTGACTTGTAATTATTAATAAGATTACTTAGATCATGATTAATTAATTCCAAAATATAAAACATGATTTATATATAATATATATTCAAAATATACATATATATAATAGATCGATAAATAAAAATAAATACACCATTCATGGAGACAGTAGGTCGTACGTACGCGTGAATGTTGTTTTTCGTTTCCTTATTGAATTGAACTGAATTAAGTAGATGAAATACATATATATATATATATATACATAAAATCAGTAGAATTATTATGTCATATATTTCATTATTACTTATTATATATACATTATAATCATTCTTGAATTGTTAACATGGAAAATGAATCTCATCTCGTCTTGGAGACGATAATCCGTACTTACGCACGACCGATGATATCGTTACCATATTTATTGAATGGAATTGGAGTGGATTATATAATATCTTAGAATCATTATGATGTTATAATAATCATATATAGTTATTCTTTACACCATTACACCCATCCAAGTAAGGTGGTGGTGGAAAAACTGATTACACCACGACCTGGAGACGGTATTTCGTACGTACGCATGCACGGTGATTTCGTTTTCCATATGATGGATAGAAGGTGAAATAAGATTGTTTCATATTTATAATTTAATATCGATATATAAGTAATACAGATGTTATTACTTTATAATGAAACAACTAAATAAAAGGAAGTAGAATAAGAAAGAAACTTGAAAAGTCGGTAGAAGAGATTACCTCTTCCTTGACGCACCTCCTTTAAACTTCTTCTTAGGGCACTAGATTTGGTCTTTTGAGGATACCAGAACCTCTATGATATAACTATAGAGGATTAAGAGAGGAATTGGCAGGGTGTTTCCGAGATTAAAGGCTCAAATGGGTGTGATGTTAAGAGGGAAGGGGTTCCCTTTTTATAAGGGAGGAGAGGGGCACCTTTGAAAAAACTTAAAATAGTATTTTATAATAAATTCATATTCGTTTTATAATAGCTCCAAATTTATTTATTTCGAATCTAAAGTGGGTATGGGTAGAAATACTTTCATCCAATAGGTATTATACAAGTTTAGGTTACTATTTTAACCTTATCATTTAGATATTACTCCAAGTTAAATAATTTAACTTTTACCGTGTCTTCTTGTTTTCTTACACTATATGGTTAATAAACTTACTATAAAAAACAAAAAGAACCCCAAGTGGTTCATTATTAATATATATAACCATATCTAAGTCATTTTTCCGAACCTTAGATTTTTAGGAATATAATAACAATTAATAATATAATATTTTATTTAAAAATTATTTTATGTCAATTTTGACACTATTTGTTAATTGATTTTTTTAAATTATAACCACATGATTAGTTCAACAATAGTTAATCGAATCAATAAAAAAATGTCATATTAACATAGAAAATTAGTGTAATTCATAAAAAGTCTCAAATTTCATTTATTTGGGTATTTATAACATCAATTATGTTAATATTTCATTAATAAGGTAATTACTATATCATCATTGTGTCATAAATAAATTAAATTATTTAATGTCTAAAAATTATAAATAAAATACCATTATGTAGGAAATATTTTTCTATTTAGAATGAATATTTATTGTCTAATTTATCTTATGTATAACCCTATATTAAAAATGTTTTAGTTATTAAATTTGATTTTAACTATTTTAAATCTTTTTTAAATAAAATAATCATAAATGTCCTAATATAATAAAAGTGGACCTAAATGGTCATATTTTATTAATAAGGTTGTTTTTGGTCGAATTAAACTTATCCAATAGAATTAGGACAAGTGTTAGGGTAATAATAATATCATTTTCCCCTTAATTACCCTATTTAATTTTAACCGTGGTATAAAAAAGAAAAAAGTAACTATTCACCAAAAATTATTTTTATCTTATCGAACAAAATTTTACTCCTTGATATTAACCGTGTCTCTCATATTTTCGAAATTACACTCACAGAAGCGGTAAAATTTAATTTTATATAGATTTTCAAATTCTCATAGGAGATGGGTAATATACGGTGAAAAGAACAATAAAATTTTTCTATATCTAAAATTATTATAAAATGAATCTAATGAATTACATTGAAATTATATAGGTATTAGATATCAATTTTGACCTAAAATAAATCTAAATATAATAAATAATTTTTTAAATAAAAATTCGGTTTTTAAATAGTAACTCAATATTTTCACTATTCATAAAAAATTGATAGTTTTCAGAAAAAAACCAATAATTCACCCTTGGCTAATTTCGATATTCTGAATCCAAAAATGAAGTCCATTTGGAAAAATAAAATTTCAAATAGTGTGTATTAATATTCATAATGTCTAGTTCATATTAATATTATAACAATATCTCGTTTAGTGAAACGTGGTATTTTGTACTACACACGCTATCAAAGAAGGTCTTCATTACTTATAATGCAAGCCAAGTCAAGGCTGTGTGTAGTTAAAGATCCGTTTACTATTGCATATAACATAATAAAAACTTATTTCATTTATACATTAAGAAAAATCTATACATAATGTTGAGTAGAATAATTTCCACAAAACAAACTTGAATTTGTGTGTGACATGATCCAAGAATAGTTTTGCGTATACTGCAAGCTAATATGGCGTTGCATATAGTACATGCCAATCTTTGTGTAGTGTATAATAGAATACATCAAAGAAATTAAAAATAATATATCTCATAAAATCTCAGGGTGTTACATTCTACCCCCCTTAAAATGATTTTCACCCTCGAAATTCCTCAAGGTTATAAACGGTTTACTACTTGAAAGTTTCTTTCATAGAAACCCACATCATAAAAAGGAATACTAAATCATCATTTTAAAAAGGAACATTAGAACCATAAGGATACCCAAAGTAACTCATCACTGAGTTTCCACATAGGAGAATATAGGTAAAAATATGGATATGGAAGAGAAATCTAACCATCATGTTCTCATGGAGAGTGGTAGAGAACATATTCATGAGAAATCCAACAATCACTAAGCCATAAATTTGTTATTATCTAAGGTACCATCTAATTCATTGGGTATGAGGGTACAAGGAAAATGTTTTTGGTTCTCAAGATCATTTCCCTAATGTTGAATAATTGTTGAATTAAAAGAAATACTTACTTGATTTTGGTACAATCTCACCGTTGTTCATTCCTTGAACGATTTACACTTCATATCTTAAATAAATGAAGTTGAATTTGTCATTCATTAAGTGTTAGTAGATCATGCGATAGAATGATAGGTCATTCCATCTGTCTTAAACAAAAAGATAGCAAAAGTTATTAAATATACATAAGTCCATCTATAGTGAGATTAATCGTATATGGTTCCTAAAATGGACTTATACTTCATATATCATACCGTTTAATAAAATAAAACTAGTTTCTACTAAACATGGAATTCATGTAGGCCAGTTGTAGGCGATAAAGGCATGTCACACTTCGGTTGTGGGTTCGATTACCATAGCCTTGTCCGACGCGACGGGTTGTCGCCCGTCCTGCAGATTGTCCTTTTTGTAAAACTACATTATTATAACATTCCATAAATAATATCGAAAAATTTCTATCCTTAAACAATACTGACTTATGTCCGATATAATCCATTCCAATCTTTAGGCTTATCCAAAATACTTCTGTCCATGCTCATAGTATAAAGAAAACAATTACAAGAAATGTCATCTGCCAAGCATTTTAATACCATCATTTATCTCCCATATATCATACGATATATCATGTTCGTCAAATTAAAGACATGTGAATACCTTAATCATGTATTCTCGTGAAAAATTTATTCCCATTGACTCTTAGTGAAAACATGAATGCTGTAAAAATTTAACACTTTCCACTTACCAAAATACCAAAATTTCTATATACTCAAACCATGATATAACTTTGTCCTTATATCAGTCATGAGATCATTTCATTTATTCTTTATCGTTTCATTATGCGCATATCATCATATTTCCAAAATTATTTCAATCAATTCTCATGGTTATCGGTACCATATAATTATTGAAAACCAATATATAGATATTCCAAAATTCCACAACGCCATAAATGAGATTCTATGATACTATTTTGAAATCCCATTACATAAACACATAATCATTACACAACATCATTTTCATTCTCAAAATCACAAATAGTGATCGCATGAGACTTACCTTTATCCTTTGCCTTAAGAGGTTTCTCACGTTGATCATCATTAACCCTGGGATTAGGGCATTGATTAGCATAATGCCCCATTTCCTTGCACTAGAATCATTGAAGTGTTGGTGGTGCGTTCTCTGCAGCCTTTTCTTTAGTCACATCATTAGCAACCCTTTTTCCATTACTTCAACACTCAGTTGCTCGATGAACTTCTTTTCCACACTTAATACATTTTCTAGTCCCTTTAAGACAATCTCCACTATGCTTCTTTCCACACTTTGATCATAAAGAAACATTCATCTTCTTTTCACCATTATTCTAAGATTTCTCCTTAAACTCCATCTTTCGTTTCTTGTCAAAACCATGAGATGGATATGTAACACCAAATTCCATTTCTACCTTGAGATCACATCAAAAAATTTCCTCATAGCTATTGATGTCCCTTATGGATAACGCCCTTCGAAGAGTTGGTTTTAAGCCAATGAAGAATCGATCAACTTTACTTTCAGGTTGGATGATAAACCCAGATGCATACCTTGAAAGCCTTGTAAAATTCACTTCGTATATACCAATAGATTCATCATCATTTTTCTAAAGCTCAAGGAAATACTTTTCAATATTTGTTTGAAGAATATGAGGGAAGTACTTATTAAAAAATAAGTTCATGAACTCATCCCATTCCATGGATTCAATTTCATCTAAGGGCCTCGTATTCTTAATTAGTGTCCACCATTGATCTGCTTCACCTTCTAAATAGTAAATAGCCAGAATGAATTTTTCATGTTCTGAACAGTGATGTTTGGATAATATCTTTTCAATGGTACTGATCCATTGTTCATCAACAAGTGGATCAGAAGACCCATTGAAAGAAGGTGGATGTTGCCTCATGAAGGACTCAAGACAAAATTGTTCCCTTCCCTGCTCATTTGGAAGTCCAGAATGATTCATAACTTGTGTAAGTATAACAATAAGTTTTTTCACTCCATATCCCACAACATTGGATTGTTCAGGTGGACAATCATTGCATTGTCCATTACATTGATCAACACGGTTCCTTCGGGTTCCAGCAATCGTCTAAAACCCGAAAAGAATAGTGTGTGAGGCAAAAATCATGCTAGGGAAAACAACATAATAAAGGGGGAGTTCCTTCAATATATAACATCTTAGGTTTAATTCTAAGATCGTTACTGTAATTCTAGGACTATAACCTATACTTTTACTTAAACTTAGGGACATCCATAGACATACCATAGAAATATCTAAAGGGATCTCACTAAAGTTTTCACATCCTAGTTTCAAAGGTTAACTAAAACATTCTTTTGATACCAACTGTAGAGACCCAAAGCTTGACTTATATAGACATTACATTACTTTTTGGAATACTTAATACATAATAAAAACAAACACACAAGGATCGTAATAGTTTAGTGTCTTTGGAAACTTGGAAAAATAATCTTCTAACCTTGGTGAAAGATCTTCAACATCTCCCATAAAGATATTCCCTTTTTTTCTTACCTAAAACCTTTCATTATATCCTGGGGAAAAGAAAACATATAAAGGGTGAGCTCAAATTCTCAGTAAGGGTAAGAATGGAGAAAATAAATCAAACTATATACATTTGAAATTCAAAACATGAACATAATGTTTACACATCAAAATCATGAGTTGTGAAATAAATCTTGGCAGTACGTATGGTATAGGTCATAAAGGAATATTAATCATGATAAAATATCATGGGAATAAAACATTTAATTGTGGAAAACCATTAATCACTTGATATGATTTCCATAGTAGCCAAGGCATTGCTTCCAAGACCATCTTAGTAGACAAATCCCCTTTCTGAATCGAGTTCGCTCCTCATTTCAGTCCTGTAACACTGAACCAGATTAACATACCATTCCAACCATGTCTATCTCATGAGATATAAATCTTTACCCAAATAATTAGAGAGATATATAGTCCCCACCAATCTCA
This sequence comes from Viscum album, assembly GCA_963277665.1. Lineage (NCBI taxonomy): Eukaryota > Viridiplantae > Streptophyta > Magnoliopsida > Santalales > Viscaceae > Viscum > Viscum album. The sequence goes on from OY728161.1 coordinate 1,704,789,993, forward strand.
TAATGAAATAATTATTACTTGTGCCACAACATAAACATAAATCATTCATCATAACCCAAAGAATCAAATGGGTTTCATAAACATCATCCCGTCATAACATAATCCATATAAAACAAATGGATATCATTTATCATAAGAGAAGTGAAAGCATGTAAATCATAGAGACATTATACTTGAAACATAAACATATGAAATAATGTCATCTTAGATGGAAAATGGTTTTGAAAAAACACTTGAAATGAATTCTTGAGGAAAATATCATTTCTTCTTAAAAATCATTTTCTTTCCTCAATATTCCAGGAAATTTTTAAAGTAAATGAATTTTTTTTAAAAATAGGCATTAAATATTGTAGAGTAAGCTTCAGGAAAATAAGGCGTTATGAAACTGTAAAAATCCATTCACGCCGTATAAGTTAAAAAAAACATTCTTATTGTACTTTTTCTGGAAAAGTGAAAAAGTACCTCGTATAGTAAACAAAAGAAAGATTCCTTCCATAAGATGTGGTAAAAGTAAAAAAAGGGTAAAAATGAATTTTAAAATAAATGGAAGAAAATTAAAAATTTTATGAAAACATTTCGAGAACATATAGACATTGATAATAAACATAACCCCAGTAAATACTTATGAATAAACAATCTCGGATAAGAGTGAGATTGGAATAATTATCCCTTACCATATGTCCAATTTCTTTCGTATATGTCAGATACTACTTTTTTGAGGGTTTAAAAATATTTTTAAATTGTAACAGAACCATTATAATATTTATGATATCATATATGATTCACTTACGACTTTAGATTATCTGTTCATTTGTCAATTCCATGTTAAAGCAGCATTTTGGGTAAAATCGTTTCATTTATCGTCCCTGTTTTGACTTGTAATTATTAATATGATTACATAGATCATGATTAATTAATTCCATAATATAAAACATGATTTATATATAATATATATTCAGAATATAAATATATATAATATATTGATAAATGGAAAGAAATACACCATTCATGGAGACGGTAGGCCGTACGTACGCATGAACGCAGTTTTTCTTTTCCTTATTGAATTGAATGTAATTAAGTAGATGAAATACATATATATATATATACACACAAATCCAGTATCATTATTATGTAATATATTTCATGATTACTTATTATATATACTCTATAATCATTCTTTAATTGTTAACATGGAAAATGAATCTAATCGCGCCGTGGAGACGGTAATCCGTACGTACGCACGAGCGATGATATCATTCCCATATTTATTGAATTGAATTGGAGTGGATGATATAATATCATAGAATCATTATGATGTTATAATAATCATATATAGTTATTCTTTACACCATTATACCCATTATACCCATCCAGGTAAGGTGGTGGTGGAAAAACTGATTACACCATGGCGTGGAGACGATATTCTGTACGTACGCATGCGCGTTGATTTCGTTTTACATAGGATGGATAGAAGATGAAATAGGTTTGTTTCATATTTATAATAACATTTCAGTATATAATTAATACTTATTTTATTACTTTATAATGAAAAAACTAAATAAGAGGAAGTAGAAGAAGAAAGAACTTGAAATAGTTGGTAGAGGAGATTACCTCATCCTCACCGCACCTCCTTTAAACTTCTTCTTATGGCACTAGAGTTGGTATTTTGAGGGGACCAGAACCTCTATGATATAACTAGAGAGGTTGAGAAGAGTAATTGGCAGTGGTTTACTGAGCTTCAAGGCCCAAAAGGGTGTGAAGTGAAGAGGGAAGGGGTTCCCTTTTTATAAGGGAGGAGAGGGGAACCTTTGAAAAAACTTACAATAGTATTTTATAATAAAGTCATATTCGGTTTATAATAGCTACAAATTGATTTATTTCGAATATATAGTGGGGTTGGGTCTAAATAATTTCAACCAATAGGTATTATACAAGTTTAGGTTAATATTTTAACCTTATCATTTAGATATAACTCTAAGTTAAATAATTTAACTTATACCGTGTCTTCTTGTTTTCTTACACTATATGGTTAATAAACTTACTATAAAAAACCAAAATAACCCCAAGTGGTTCATTATTAATATATATAACCTTATTTAAGTCATTTGGAATAACCTTAGATTTTGATGAATATAATAACAATTAATAATATAATATTTGTTTTAAAAACTATTTTATGTCAATTTTGACAGTACTTGGTAATTGATTTTTTTGAAAATCATAACAACATGATTAGTTCTAAAACAGTTAATTGAATCAATAATAACATGTCATATTAACCTATAAAATTAGTTTAATTCATAAAAAGTCTCAAATTACGTTTATTGGGGTATTTATAACATCAATTTTGTTAATATTTCATTAATAAGGTAATTACTACATCATCACTGTGTTATAAATAAATTAAATTATTTAATGTCTAAAAAATATAAATAAAATACCAATATGTAGGAAATATTTTTATCTTTCTAATGAATATTTATAGTTTAATTTATCTTACGTATAACACTATATTAAAAATGTTCTATTTATTAAACATTGATTTTAAGTATTTTAACTCTTCTTTAAATAAAATAATAATAAATGTCTTAATTTAATCCAAGTGGACCTAAATGGTCATATTTTATTCCTAAGGTTTTTTGGTCGAATTAAACTTATCCAATATAATTAGGACATGTTTTAGTGTAATAATAATATCATTTTCCCCTTAATTACCCTATTTACTTTTAACTGTGGTAAAAAAAGTAAAAGGTTACTATTTACCAAAAATTATTCTTATCTTAATGAACCACATTTTACTCATTGATATTAACCATGTCTCTCGGATTTTTGAAATTCCACTCATAGAAGTAGTAAAATTATGTTTTATATAAATTTTCCAATTCTCTTAGGAGGTGGGTAAAATACGGTGAAAAGTTCAAAAAAAATTTTATATATCTAAAATAATTATAAAATGACTCCAATGAATTAAATTGAACTTATATAGGTATTATCTATCAATTTTGAACTGAAATAAATTTAAATAAAGTAAATAATTATTTAAATAAAAAGTTGGTTTTAAAATAGTAACCCAGTTTTTTACTATTCATCAAAAATTGAATGTTTTCAGAAAAATACCAAAAATTCACCCTAGTCTAATTTCGATATTCCAAATCCAAAAATGAAGTCCATTTTGCAAAATAAAATTTCAAAAAGTGGGTATTACTATTCATAACGGCTAGTTCATAATAATATTATAATAATATCTCGTTTAGTGAAATATGGTATTGCGTACTACACACGCTATCGAAGAAGGTCTTGATTGCATGTAATGAAAGCCAAGTCAGGGCTGTGTGTAGTGAATGCTCCGTTTTGTGTTGCGTATATCAAAATCAAAACTTATTTCATTTATACATTAGACAAAATCTATACTTAATGTTTAATAGAATAATTTTTTCAAAATGAACTTGAATTTGTGTGTAGCACGAGCCAAGAATAGTGTTGCGTATACTACAAGCTAATACGGTGTTGCGTATAGTACAAGACTATATTGGTGTAGTGAATAATAGAAGACATAAAAGAAATTAAAAATAATATATCTCATAAAATCTCGGGGTGTTACACCCAAATCATCAGTATAGGAATCCTCATCTCATCACCAAAGGAATCCCTGAATCTTCACAAGAGGAATACCTAGCTCATCACCAGATAAAGATGATACACTTTAATCTCATCGATAGAAAGTGATCATGTGCTCATTATAGGGGGGGTCATAGGATACTCACTAAGATTAGGTTGATCATGATTTCCCCAGGATTGTTACTAGAAAAATGTTTAGGTAATCCCATGCTCATCACATGGGATTATCATTCTCATCAAATAAGAGGTGGATAGCTAAGGTTGGGTCTTCCAATAAAGTGGAGACATGAATATAGGGGAATCCAAGAGGTTTATATGATCTCGAGGTATATTAGGGAACTAATATAAGTGTCTCAACTAAATATAAAATGCGTCATCCTATGTGCATCACATAAGAGAAATGGTATATTTGAGTATTCTAGGTTCGAACATCAAAGAGGAATCTTACGTATCTTGAGAGAAATGGAATCAATGACCTTATAGTTTGAGCGATATAGTTTAAGTTCATATACGAGGGATGGTCTATATAGTTTAACGTCTTGTGGTAATGACATATGATATTCTATACAGAGTCATGGATCTTGGTCACTGAGGTACATATTATGATGTATCTAAATTATTATAATAGAATGATCACCAAATCCTATAATACCACATGATTCATGCTCGGTGTGTGAAATATGAGATAATAGAAGGTCAACTGTATTTTATAATAGTGAATGAATAGATATCGAGTGGGGCTTACATATGAGATACCCTGGTGGGATTCTTATGTCATGAAAGGAATAAAAACAGGAAATTGAGCATGGATTTTTCATTAATTATATTATTTAAGGTTGGTTTGGTTCTTACACCTGATAGAATGAGCATATACAGTGCCATTTTCATAAAAGTGGTGACCAAAATGGGTTGAATGAGGATTATAGATGAGATACCTAGTGACTCCTAACCAGTTACATGAATCAGGTGATTAAAACATCCATGATTATTATTCTAAACTCAAGGATTTTTAGTAATCCCATGAGGATTATCTTGAATTAGGGAATTCAGTAGGATCATGGTAGGGGTCAAAAGTATTGCAATCGAAAAAATGTTTGAACCATCATGAAAAGTTTATGGATGCTTGAGTTTTTGTGAGGTATGAGACAGTATGGTTAGAGACTGCACCACAGGCAAAGTGACCTCATGGTAGATTAAGTGATTACATGCTACATGACTTCAATCATGGTGGAGTGGATTCATGGTGGGAGAACACACAGATTATTGACTTACTATATAGTAGATGAATGTGTGCTCAATGAGGTGACCATACAATAAATGAATGCATGGAAGGTGATGTGACCATGTGGTAGATGAATTCATATTAGGTGGAGTGGTTTCATAGTTTTATGGAATGCATTTGATGAAATTTCTTCATGGTAGGTTTATATGAAGAAATTGTAGTGTTTGTGTGGTTGGTTCACATAAGGGGTTGGTCCGTATACTAGCCTCAGGAAGGGGGGTGGTCTGCATTCTAAAGTTCACATTCAGGGTTGATGTACATGAGCACTTAAAGGGAATACATGTACTGAAGTCTACTAAGGTATGATTGGTTCACATAATATCCCTCACATGATTTACCTCATGAGGATCCTCCACATGTTGTACCTCACGATATGACCTCATGAGGTGGCTCTACGATCTCACCCTCATGGGATATCCTCAGGAGGTGGTTTTCTATTTCTTTATAAGGTTTCCTTTTTTAGTTTCCTACAGATTATATCTAAGAGAAAAGTGTCTCTTAGTATATCCCTCTATCTCCTATAATGTCTCTTTTTAGATAAGATTTTATGTATTTATAGGCATCCTGAAGATGGTGCTTTTCTAATATGGTCTTTCATACAGAGGTTTCTTTTAGAATTTTTTTAGTGAATGAAATCCATGGAAATGCCGCATGGATTATTAGAAAAATGCACCTTAATTTCGTTTATTCAAACCATGTGATGGGGAGAGGGGACTATGCATAGTGTCCCAAAATTATGCCCTAAAATTACGTATTCCAAAATCATAGATAGAAGAGTGGACTACATAGATATTTTTAATATTATTCTATAATTCTATTTATTCAAACCACATGATGGGTGATGGGACCATACAGAGTGTTAAAAGGACACTATGACACCACATTGTCGAACCATGCAATGGAATGATTTAAGTGTTCACAAACATGGGGTTCATAGAGCATCCAAAGGACACCCTAATGTCATGTAATTAATCCACTTGATGAATCTCTTTTTGATTTGATGGATAAGGAGTTTTTTAGGGATTTTGTGGAGGAGACTCTAATAAGAGAGATCACAAACGTTTTTTTATATTTTCCTAAAATGAAACCCAAATCTAATCGACTATAAATTTCTGATCTATTAGTATTCTTAGTCATAATGAGAAGGAAAATACAATCATGTGAAGGAAAATACACTCCCATTTATGGTGAATACACCTATGGAAGATGTTTTCAGAGGAAAAATAGTGTCAGAAAGACCCTAAAAATGGGTTTTTTATCATATGACACTCTTTTTATCAACAATTTGTGGAATGCATTGACTAATCTAATAGGGAGGTTATCACCACCATTTCCCAAAACAAGAAATATTTTGAGATGAATCTACATCCATTAGTGTGTGAGAAGTCCCATGGAATATGGAGATCCAATATTCTTTTTCTTCGAGTGTGGGGATATTTATCTTCCCAAAATCAACATTTTTTGTATGAGTGATGATAAAATTATGGATTCCATTGAAAAGTGAGTGACACACATTTTTTGGTTCCTAAAACCTCTTACTAACACATAACCCCAACCGCATAACCATATCGACATATTTCATACCACCACCTAACTGTATCACTACCACATAACTACATCGTTGAATAATTATCTCATCACTACTACATAACACATACAGTAAATTCTAGCCATCATAGAATATAATATTCATGGAAGAGATACTAGGAGAAGGGATATATTATGTCATCCATCATGACCCACATTTTGAATATTGGGGGTACACCTCTAAGCCAAAACATTATATAGGCATTAGTCACATTACTCGACTCAGGTGGTGATGTGTAAGAAAATAAAAAAACTATAATTTAAATAAAATGATACATAAAATACTAGTTTAAGGGTACACTTTTTAATAACAATCATTCAAATCAATAAACTAAGGCCACATAACCACCACCACACAACAATAATAATCATTACCACCTCTAAACACCAAATAAGCCTCTTTTATTACAACCCATCAACATCAACACAACAACACTTTATATTTTTCTTTTCACAATTCATTACCTCTTTCCACATCCACCATTACTAAAAAAATTATCCATTTATCAACCACATTAAATTTCATCCAATATAAACTAAACATCTCTATAACATATTATTTTATAAGAAATATTAATTCTAATACCTATATTTAACTCATATTTTACCTTTTATGTTCAACTACAGCATAAAAATTTATATCCTCCACTATTTTATATTAAAAAATTATTATTTAATAGTTATTAATTTATTTAACACATTATTTATTTTAGTATATCAATTTATCAATTTTAACAAACCATTTAATAATCACATTCCATTATAATTTCACATATATTAAATTTCATTAAATAATAATAAATCTTCTATATTCCCAGGAAATTACCACACATAAAATGAAACATACTAATCACACTACCATTTTAACAATCCAAAATATCATCTCTTCCATATTTAAATTAGTAATTATACTAAAAAATGCCAACCATATCAATATATCATGAAAAATACAAATACTATATCTTTTTCCCCACCACAAAAAACAAACCACACTAAATCTACGAATAAGATAATAATAGAACACCAAAAATTACCACATTAGTAAAACAATTCATAGTAGAAAAACAATAAAATATTTCAATGATTCCAAATTTATTTATTAATTCACGATTAAAAATATAAAATATCAATTCATTATTTTCAGTTCCTCATTTAATTATCATATTTAAGTCACTTAAACATTTAAAACATGCTCAATATAAAAAAAACAACAACAAAGAATCATATCAACATACTCAAAACATCAATAAAAAACAATTACAATAATAAGGAAAACAAATAAAGAATTCTTGACACACTTACCCTTCTGAATTCTTAATATAATTATTATCTTTATTAGGTTAATATAATATACCTACCCAAAGAAAACTAAATTATGATTAGTCTAAATTAAGAAAAACTAAAAAAAATAAAGAGATCATGAAACCCTAATTTAAATTGAATAATTAATAGTCACCATACAATTGTGAGATGAAATAGATGATAAAATTCCATAAAACTCAAACCTACACAAATTAATCCTATATAAAACCCTAAAAAAAATAAAAAAAAGATGAGAATAATATATATTATTATCTTATTAAGAAGAAAAAAATATGATAAAATAATAATAAATAATATATATGTACCTTAAATAATTATAATACAACGTCACTGAGAAAAAGAAAAAAATAGATTGAGTGTATGAATTATTGGGCATTAATGAATTCCCCAATGTTACAAATGGTTAAGAGAATGTGGAATAAACTTGCAAAAATTCCATGAAATTCTTGAATTTATAATAAAAATGGAGAACCCCAAAATCAAGGTGCAATGTTTTATAACACAATGTAACAAGATTGGGTCAACCACATATCAGGACACCATGATGATATATCACCCAAATTCCCCCATTTTCACAATCCAAAGTCATTCAAAATTGGTGAAAGAAAAGAACATTATGGAATAATGTGTTTTTTCATCCCATAATAAACCAAATTAAAAACATCAATGAAAAATCCTCACCCTCCATCAAAATTTCAAAATCCCCTCCTCTTAATATTAAAAAATTGATAACATCATCATGGAAAAACCATAAGAATTGAAAATAAATAGAGGAAAATATAAAAAATATTTTCTTAGACCTTCATAGTGTAACATTAACTAATCACACTAAAATCCCACAAGTCACTATGAAATTCTTAGGTTGTAATGTTATCCAAATCTCAACACAACCACCACTGTTACCTCCAAAATAACATAAAACTCCCCAAAACCTCAAAACACAATGAAGAGGTCCAGGTAAATTTGACCCACTATATTAGATACCATATAACTTTTTTTGTCCTCGGGAATGAAAACCAACTTATGAAACAAATAAAAACCTAAAACCAAACACCCTAGTAACATACCTATCAACTAGGGATCTCTCCCTCATAAAATCTTAATCATAACATAATATAGGAGAACATATATAATCAAATTATCATAAAATCAATCTCAAAATCACAATATACATATTTTTAATGTAACTCTAGATATTGAGATCATATTTGTGAATAATGTTTCTATTTATGCTCTTTTAAGAAACAATGATTACCTAAGACATGAGCTATTTAAAATACACACCCACACAACATATTCTCCTAAAACTCCAAAATCTAAATACATTGCTCCATGATTATCCCATTATTCATAATATCTAACTCACCCCAATTAATGAAATCAATTTCATAATAAAGATATTATTGAAGCTAAAACCTTTGTAACACATCATAAACTTGATCTATCTATAGAAGAAGCATTAACTAAGATTCCACATCACCAATATGATCTAACACCTAAAAAGGTTAGATAAATCAAGGACAAATATTACTACTTGTACTAAAATCACACTTCCCACAATGAGGAGAAAAATTTTGGAAAACATGATCACTAAACTCAAACTCTTGAGGTCTCCTCACCCAATCAATATACAACTTTTGATTGTCTTGAAAATCCTTTATCCTCTCATGAATATCTTACACATAATCTATATGATTTAGCCTAAGAATCACTAATTATCTATAATTTTTATATCATGTTGGATATCTATAAGTCCAACCCAAGAATACCTTGAAAAGGGTCATACCATTATTTTTTATTATTAGAAAACTCATCCCATGGAAAATTATTCATTAAAAAACCTCTAAAATTAATAACACATAGACGTAACATGTCCACTATTATCCAGATCACCTACGCTGTCTAACCGTCCATTTTAGGATTGAAAGTATTTCTAATGATTAATTGAGATATGAAAGAGTATTGTAGACCCTTATACACTCTAAAGGTAAAACAAGGATCTCAATCCAATATTATCATCCTCAGAACCCCATTAAGCTACATAACTTCATCCATACATCACTGTGAATGTATCTAGTAGTGTTCCTTGGCAATAATCAACCATTAAAATTATTTCATGATGGATATATTTATACAATTCCACCATCATTTACACATGTTTGTAAAAACTTCTACACCCACATACCGTTGCATGTAAATATGTGTAATTTTTGTATTTTGAAAGATTTGGAGAATCATTAGCTACCTATCTTAGAGAAAAAAATCCTAGATTGGGTTTAGATTGTTTTTTAACATCCTAAACATAGTGAAAGAACAACACTAAAACACCATGGAGATAATTATTTATATATATGTTTCAAATGGTTAAAAACTAAGAACAATAAAGGGGTACTATACACCTATCGATCTTGCATATTAAATAATTTCACAACCATTTTATCAAGATCATTAAGAAACATATGAACAAATACTTCCTTATAAAGTGTCAAATGATATTGAGGATCACTCATCTCTTATTTAGGAACTTTCTCAACACCATAGTATTCTATATTATTTTTAAAGGTGGGAGAGAAGCAAGAGCTCGAGGGAACATATGCTACGGTGTTTCATATTGTCTTCACACAATTTAATGCAACAAATTTTCACAAACCATGAGACTCTATATATAATACAACAAAGGGGACTCTAATAAGTCCAATAATTTTAAAAATTATCATCCAATTCAATGAAAATTTTCACAAAACCATTCAATAAAAACTCACCAATTTCTGATTCATTGTTTGAAGCTTAAAAAATTTAATGGAATGCTCATACACCTAATAATGATCATCATATCATGATTGAATATGATTATGATAAATTATGTAGAAAATAGTGTTTCGAAAATAATTATTATATAAAAAACAATTTTATATACATGAACCACAATATAGTGTCTTACATTAGGTCATGGTACCCATGAGGATAGAAAATAGTGTATTTAAGACTACCACACCATGGATGGTAATTTAAGGAAAATGACCATTAATCACCCAATTACACTAAAATCCTTAGAGAATTAAAATAATTTTACCTTATGTCACATGATATGTAAGAACTTTGGAGTATATATCAAAAAGTATTTTTTTGGAAAATATGTCATACATTTTCACTATATGATATGTCACAAACTGAACCATGTAACCTAATAAACTAGAACCCAATTAAGTTGTGACACATCCCAAAGGGAATTATTTATTTCCATAGTCTAGTGACTAGTGCATATGTATCAAAAACTAAATGGTGAATGATTATATGAAAAGAAAAACCTAATAATTAGCAGAAACAATCCATAAATAATCATAATACCAATAAAATTATCGAGAGTGATGTACCATAAAGTACACATGAATCATGAAATGTCACAAAACCCAAATAAATTGACATCACAAGATCTCCTCATAACAAGTGGATCAAAAAATTCACCTCTAATCACCAAATCTTAAGTTTCTTCGAGTAATAACTCACATATCCTCTATGTGATTCTTTCCCTTTCTTAGACCAGGAAAAAGGAGGTCTAAAAACACCCGAAGGAAAAGTTATGTCATGAGAAAAAATAACCCAGTTGGATATAAACAAGCATTCTGTAAGAAGTACATATCAAATAAACCATATATTGTAAATTTAAATGAAACACGTAATGGTAAGTCATTATAAATTTCATAATAAAAAATTATTTTAAAATCATTACCATGGAAAGTATAAAACATGTACAAAAGTGAATTTTCATAAAAATAATTATGAATAGTAATTTCTATAAAAATTGGGATGAATTAATCATTTCAAAAAATCCAGAGTTTTTAAATCTCATTCAATCATTTCTTTCATAGTACCATGGATATAAGCCCAAAATATAGTTATATTAGGTCACAAGGATCTATACAATCTTAGTGAAATACAACTCCGGATGTGTGCACATCCCTAGATCTCAATCATACTGGGAATATGAATCCAACTAAAAGAATAAAACAATTTCCCTCATAAAGATTCCATTTGTGTTTCCATAATCAGTCCATTTTCAGGTAGAGATAATTTATGAATATCATCCATATCCTTCTGCCCAATTACCCAAGATCTCATGTGCTTCAAGGAAATCAATCATGCTTGGGGTTATAATTTATTTAAATAAATCACAAATCATTTCAATCATAACTAAGATCAAGTTATAATGAAATACTATTTCATTTAAAAAATCAATATCAAATTGTTTTAATTAACTCTCATTCCTTTTAAAAGGATCCATTTAATTTATAATCCACAAAAAATTTCATTCCTTCATTTTCAATGATCATCATCAGATCATTATTTAAAACATTCCATTCAATTACAAATAATTTTCCTAAAATAAATACTTTATTTCAAAATATATAATCAACTTACTGAAAAAAATAATTACACTCTAAAAAATTTATCATTGAACTGAAATAATGGTCTAGGATTGAACTTGAAATACATTTCAAATCATGTAAGAAAAAATTATTTCAATTGATAGTTAATGAATTATGAAACCACCTACCACAATAAAAACATCACTATACACCTAATGAGGGATCCAAAACTAATGATAATTAGAAAAACACAATGATACCCATACATCAATCATGTAAAGGTAATATTTAATACCCATAAACTAATCTCCAATAACTATTAATAAGAACCTATCTAAATAAACCAAATATCATTCTATAAAAACATGAACACCAAAAATTCTATTTAAGAAGAAAAACAAAATAAATTAGAATCTAAACAAGGGATATTATTTCTATTATCATATATGGATAATAGGTTAATATAAGCATTAAAAACATGTATGAAGATAAAACTTATCTGGAGTAACTATCACAGAATTTAAAGAAACCGATAGACTATTTCAAATTTTGAAACCCCTATCACCATGCCCTTAGCCAGGCCATGGCACACAAGTCTAGACTATTTGGGTCCTATCCATGACCTCAAACATTCACCATTAGAGCCTTTTTGATGTGGTGGATAGGTCAACCAACAACTCATCATGGTCTGAACTACACTATGATCTGTGTGTGGTGGATCTACCCATTTTACACAATAGACTCCCAGGTGAAAACTATATTAGACCATGGAATGGTCCAATGATTTTTTCTTTAAAAAAGATCCAAAAACATTTTTCCATTCCATAAAACACCTCAAATTCTTAAAAATAGGATTAATGGTACCTCAAAGAAAAAGTTAGGATGTTATAATTCCCCCACCATAATTATTCCTTCCCCTAGAAATCCTCATCAAGAATATTGTTCCACATGAAGATTAAGGAAATTATCTCTCACTATCTCTAAACATTCCTCGGTCTCATGAGAATTATAAACATTATTTCATAATAACATAACCAAAGGGATGTACTTTCTATGAAGATTATTCAATTTATAATCAATAATCTGAATTTGTTACTCATTCATGATCTTATTAGGTTCCATATCAAGGTATTCCCAGTTCAAAACATGAGATGGGTATGAAAGGTACTTATTGAGTTTAAATATATGAAAACATCATTGATAAAAGTCATATGAGGTATAAAATCAAAATCTAAATCCAAAACTTTAATCATCTCAACAATCTCAAATAGTCCAACACATATCAGTGCCATCTTCCCATATTTTCTAAGTTGTCTGTGAACCAACTAAGGTGAGACACTCCAGAAGATCTGGTCACCAACTAATATCTCCTAAGTAAATTGATGAATATCCACATATGATTTATCTCTTATATGTTCTGTCACCGACCTCAATCAAATCCTCTAGATCTTCACCTTTATCTCTTGGACCTAACTAGGTCCCACAAGATAAAGCTTAACCAATATCGAACCAAGTAATTAGATAGTTTCAAGGCCAATGATGCAATGCTGCAAGGGGTTGTTTTTAATAAATGACTAATTCCTATTATAATAAAAAACTCAAATATTCCCAAAGGATATTCCAGTGTTACTTTATAAAGCCACGTTTTTAAGAAGAAAACTTGTATTCTAGAATATGCATAGCCTATTATATTTGAACATATGTATAAGGATGATATTTCATACCCAAATTAAACAAGGATCCCATCACCTCTAAAATTCTATCCAAAAAATAAATCATGAAATGAGAATCCATAATATAAATAATATAAGAAAAAAATCTATACAATCTAAAAATATCCTTGACATACAGATCTCCAAAATTTTCAACATTAGTGGTATCATGAATAATAATAAAGTGAGACGATTCAGTCAATTAGTCAAAAACCACACAAATAAAATTATGTCCTTTAGGAGTACTTGGTAACCTAATAAAAATTTAAATTGATATCTCACCCCACTTCTTAGTCAGAACACTAAGGGGTTGAAGCATTCCTAAAGATTTTTTATGCATAAACTTGACATGTTTACAAGTATAACAATGATAAAAAAAATCAGTGATGTCCCATTTCATACCTAGCCACCAAAATAGATGCTTCATTTCATAAAACATCTTCATTTTTCTTGTATGTACCACCTTCTAGGAATTATTAAAATACCCCATCACTTTTCTCCATGTAGGCAATATAACTACAAAACATTTCCTTAAGAAATGAATTCTCTTTGAGGATATAAACCATTCACCAATGGTCTCTCTAGAATATAAAGAATTCATAATACCTCAAAACTCACCATAAAAATGTTGTCCGAAGAGTATTATCCCAGGAATATAATATGTTAATTTTACACTAAAACCCCATTGTATCATCCACAAAAACTCTCAAATTAATGCCAGAAAAGACATTCATGGGATTGAACTTCTACGAAAATTCATCCATGGATGAAGATTTTATATTCCTACTCAGGGATTTTGCAACAACTTTCCCATTTCCATGGGTTTATGCAATATCAAATTAAAATTATTTTAGGTACTCTACCAATTAACTCTATCAAATATTCAAATATTTCTGTGAGAATATATAACTCATGTTCTTATGATTAGATTAAATGGTAAATCTTTCTCTAAAAATTTAGTTCGAATAACTCTTAAGGGAATGAATCATAGTTGTGTGTTCAAGATAATGTGTGGGATTTTTATTATCATGATTCCAACATCGATGAGAACTATAACAAAAAACCGATATTCAAGAATCATAAAAGACCACATAGACCTATAAAAACTAAAGAAGATTCAACACTGGAGAAGAATTCAAATATAATTTCATCTCATAAAAGGATTCATAACATTTTTAATGTCAAACAAACTTCTCTCTCTTTTGAGTGAGTGAAATAAATAAACAATATATCATAGAGAAGTACTTAATGAATCATTCATAATTCCCTTCCATGATCAAGAAGCTCTAAATCTCAATGAAATTATGAAGTTCATCCCATGTCATAACGACATTCACATTCTCATGATCGACTAAGATACCATGTTCAGAAACTAGATGCATGAATAAATTTACCTCCTAAATATATAATTTATAAGTTGATAGCTCTACATAGATTCATTGATTTATCAATATAGAAAAAATTTCGTTCAAATGAATCACATGATCCTAATTTTTTTTCAAATAAACCAATATTTCATCCATTAATAACACTATAAAAAAATCGAGATACTAGTGGAAAATCCTATTCATCAAAACTATAAACACAGTAGGAGGTTTGGTCAAACCAAAATGATTTACACAATACTAAAAGTATCTATACATACTCCTAGAAGCATTTTTTGGGATATCATAATCCTTGATCCTAATATAGTGCTATCTAAACCAAAGATTAATCTTATAGAACCACTTATTTCCTTTCATCTAATCAATAAAATAATCAATATAGGGAATCATATTTTTGTTCTTGACAATACCTTTATTGAGCTTTTGGTAAAAAACACACATGTGACTGGTTACATTTGACTTATTGGTTAAATGTATAGGTTCTTCACAAGGTGACTCACTGGGTGGAATAAATCCTTTGGAAATCAATTCATGCAAATAATTCTGTAGTTCATTGAGTTCAATGGGATATTTACAGTAAGAGGGTATATATATGGGTTGATTAATTGTAAAAAAGTAAATATAAAACTCCATCTCCCTCATTTGTGGAAAACTAGAAAAGTATGATATAAACAAATCCGAAATGTCCATATCTACTGGATGAATTTCACTACAAGAAGATTAATGTTAATGTTAAAAGTACAAAAGGATATCATCCTACCCAAATCTAGAAGAGGAGGTCTATCTTAGATAGAACTCATGGCCAAATCCCCTAAAAACATAGATATCCTCATCAGGTTAGCAAAATAAACATACCAATGATAATAGTGAATCCGGTCATTATGAGAAATCAACATTCAATGCTAATAAAGAAATATAGAGGATTCATATCATGAATCAATGGATCCCAAAAGATATCAATTTAGAATAAGAAGAAAGTATAATAGGTTAACCAAAGAACTTACTATCTCTTTATCTTGAGATGGGTCACAATTTACATCACATAAGTCATGAGATCTATATAAATATTCAATATATTCATAGTGTAGATTGATATGAAAGAATTAGAGCCACTCATGTCAAATAAAGTAGTCAAAAAATATGAATAAATTGAAACAGTATTGATCATAGTCATAGAGACTACATTAGTTCCCACCAAAGACTCATCCATGGTGTGAATTTTCTTGGTTCCCAAATCTTGTGGTTGTAACACCATTTTTTTGAATCTTCAATCAGTGTTTTTATTTTTATCAGTACTAATGATCATGCACCACTATGGGGAGTGGTAAAAATATAAAAATACATATGAATGTTACATGATCATCCTCATAAGCTACATATCTTCCATGCATATTTACAATAATACTTCTAGTTCCCATTCATCCTATATTGGAAAAATGTTAGTTAATATTTATGAGATGTTATAGAAGACATTGAGTAATTATATAGACAAGGAACATAATAATTTCCACCATGATACCCATTCCACTTTCTATTCCATTTAAAGTAACCAATAAAAATACCACTTGGAATTGGAGGAACTCAAGTCAACCCTAACTAGTAAGTAAATTGAATTTTACCCATCAGAGATTTATCCAAAACATCATTGTATGAGGTAGGATTTAACATAAAAATGACCAGATATCTATATGAGGACACATTTAAAAGCGTTGAGACATTATATTCTCGTTGAACACCACCACCGGTGAAAAAATAGAGAGTTTAACAAAATTATTGGTATACCAAGTCATTGTATAATTACCAAGATGGAGGTAAAGAAACCCCAGGGAATTAGGAAAAACTATCAACTCTATATTGAATAACTATGTTAAGATGGACTTTAAGACATATCACTCCAAGGATTCAATATTATTTTAAAGAACTATATCATCCCACTATATCTTTATAGGCCCCTAAATTTTGATTAAAACACAATTTACCTTAATGAAATATAGTTTTCTTAAGAACATGATTATTCACTTTGTAATGGCCCGAACCTCTCTAGTCCATTCCTTTGTGAAAATGTGGTTCTGGAGGTGTTCCGGGAGGTCAAGGTGACTTGGTGTGCATTTGGGTGGAATTTTAAGGAAATCTAAAGGGTTATGGCCTTCACACGGGGGGCGCACAGTTTTCCAAAACCGTGCGGCCAAACTGTGCAAGGATGGTCTTGGAGGCAGTGGCTAACTCATTGTTAGCACATGGTTTGTCTAACCATGTGGACTAACTATGTGAGGAGTGGTTGTCGAGCCAAGAGCTTATGCTCGGTAAGTGCATGGTTTGTTAAACCGTGTGGACTAACCGTATGGGAACTTACTGTTAGATCCTAAAATTGTAGACCTAACTCTTTTTACCTTTAATAACCTTGTTTAAGCCCATAATTGTCCATAAATCGGGATTACCTTTCCTTGGAGGTAGGAGAATCTCTCCCAAGTGTTTTGGAGGCAATCCAGAGGCTTCCCTTGGCAAATCAGAGCCGGTTTGTTGAGGTATGTGGTCGTTCCTGCTTGATTTTCTTAGATCTACTTAGATCTACTTCTCCCCTTCTCTTGGTTTCTTATATCCACACCCGTTATGGGTAGATCATAGTATGTGGATGTCGGTTATGATGAGTTTTGGTCTTGGTTGTGTTAGGATAGGAGATCTAAGGAGTATTCATGGAGAATCGACCAGGTTTCTTGTGAATTCGTTGACCATTGTGGTTTTCCTCGAAAACCATTGAGGTAGGGGATTCATTGCTACTATTTTGTATGTGTAACGGTATTGATAGCATGTTGAATCCCACTGGAAGATAATGGAATTGACCTAATAAATATATTTGAACTGAATAAAGGAATTTCTTTGATCGTTTGTTATTTCCTCTTGTTTACTAGATAGTGTAATATATACGCCTTTCTTGTTAAGCATGTTGTTCTTGAGAAAATTGAAAAAGAACTTAAAGCCGGAATTAATTGATAATTGGTTGGGTAAATATAAAGAGGCACGAAAACAGACCTGGTTCTTGTTGTAATTTGATATTGATCAAATTTGGCATAGTAAGCATGTTTAATCTTTCATGATAGCTTACTGAATTGGTTCATGATGTTGGAACCAATGAATTGAATTTGTTAATTCGAGATGGATTAAATAACATGATTGAATTCCATGAAGGGTTCTGAGTTACCCTCTTGTTGTGAAGTAGGGCTAAAATCCCATTTGATGTGGTGTTGTTTTCCTGCTTCTTGTGTTGTGATGTGATCCTGGAGGGGTGTTATGATATGTGGAGACATGGAGGCCTTGTGGATGTGGCAACAGATGATGCCTAGAGTGGCGAGATGCATCGTTTTATGCATGTTGGTGTCAGGGAGGACACCGGAGATGATGGAATGGGATGGAATTGGTTGTTGGATGCTTGGTACATTGTTTGGTTGTTTATCTGTTTTACTTTTCCCCACTTCTCAAGGAAGTTGGTCTTGCTTACACTTCTTCCGAAGGACGCGAAGACACGTGGGGTATGCCATGTGCTTTCTGTGTTTAGCCTCTCAAGGGAGAATGGGTCTACTCTTTTGCTATAGGCGGCAAAGACTCGAAGGGTAGTACGTCTACTCACCGTGTTGACCCCCCTTGTGTTTAGTAGCATATGTTTCTTTTTTAGAATTCCTGGGAATATGTGAAATTAATTCTGTAATGAATGTTTGAATAAATGATGTTAACCCATGGGGTTAGAGTTTGATGAAACTTAATGATGTGGTCGGGAACTTTGAAGGGACAATGGTTTTTGGATGTGATGTTAATGGAACTTAATGTGGAATTGTTCATGGTTAATTAATGTTAGAATAATTAATTAACATATAGTGAAATTGGTAAAAAGGGGATGAAGAAATCTAATAAAGACCTTTAAATGGGTGGGTGCTTATAGGATACCTAGTCTTAGAAGTGGCAGCTCAGAGTTCGAGAGGCGTTAGCTGCAGTTGTGTCGAAGACTAGGTCATGCCCATAGTGTGGTGGTGAGTTATATATATTTTTTACTTTTTGTGTTCTATACGCTACTCCACCCTGTTGGTAAGGGAAACTGAAACCCCGGGGATTCTGAGCCCTGGGGGGGGGGGGTTCCCCAATATTCTAATGGGATGTTGAATGGCTGACTACCCACTTTAGCCCCTCTGTCTTTTCTTGGTAGACACTAGTTCCATTGGCACATCAGTTAGTTTCCACCATATATGTTTGTAGACGGATGTAATGGATTGTGGTTATTTCACACACATTTATTCTAGATATATTATCCTATGGACTATTATAGGTGTAACATGTGTAGGCTGTGATGGCTTGAGGGCCCTTACTCGGTGTATGGGTTGTAATGGCTTGAGGTATAATACCCGACGTATGATACACATTATGCGAGATGTGGTGGCTCTCGGAAACTACCTGGTTACTTTTGGTTGTGAGGATGGTGTGGTGATTAGCCCAGTTGTCTGTAGGCAAGCCTTTGTGGTGCACGTGGTGCAGATTGTGGAGCTTAGCCCAAGTTTATACGGGAAAGCCTTTGGGGAGAGATGCACATGACGTATGTTGTTGGGGAAAAGCAGCAATCCAGTGGGGAAGTAGTTGTGGAGTACCCTTGATATTCTTTACTATATGATATATTATTGTATGCATTACTTGGTGAGAGTAACCATGGTGAGTTTGGGAACATAGTATACCTATTTAGGTGATGAGTTAGTTTCACTGTTGTTCACTGCGCTTTAGCATGCTTTCTTTACTTTTTCATGAGAGGCTTCGAGGAGGATCCTACTGAGTATAATGTTATACTCACCCTACATATATATAAACTATTTTTCAGGTCAGTTGGACTAGGTTGGTGATCAAGCTGGTTTCCAGTAGATTGGGGTTGTAGGAGCTGTTCGGGCTTGTGGTCGCTGCTGTTTTTACTTTCTTTTGGGTACTTTTAGTTTTTCCTTTCAGTTGTGGTACGTTTCCATGGCATTCCATATATGTACTTGGGTTTATTTTATATTTCAGTTTTATGTTGGAGTTGGTTGGTGTCTATATTATCTCTCCCTTCTGCATGTGTTCTCTTAGAGGGTAATGCCTCCCATTTGTGTGATTATTTTACCCTTAATGCTAGTCCCCAACCTGGGGCCTACTGGAGGCGGGACTTAGAGGTCATTATCTCCATTTTTACATTGCTGGCCCAAAAAGGGGTACACTTTGTGAGGAGGGGGTCGTGATAGAGTGGTATCAGAGGTCTGGTTGAGGGATTAGATGAAGTTTGGAGTTAGGAACAGGTGGGGTTTCATGGGTTAGTAGGGCAACAGTGTCATTCATGTTTAGCAAGTGAGGTAAACACTGGAGACCGGCTGATACATCGGTGTTTAGGCCCCCCTATGATCTGATGTACAAACCTTTAATTTTACAATGGCTACTAAACAGGGTGATACTGGTTGCGGGGTAGAGAACTAGGAAAGGATCATGAATCATTCTTCTTTGTGCCTGTGTTTGAATGGGTAGAACTTGGGATAGGTTAACCTAAAAGGAATTAAAGAAAACAATTAATTAATTAATGTTGAGTTTTCCATATTCTATGATTAGGATCTCTAATTGATTGTTATTTTGAAGGTATGGTTCTAGGTCGACGTCCTTGTCAGGGTTTCATAGAAGATGTCCATCAGGATATTCAAGAAGGTCGCCACAGGGTAGAGGCTGACGACGATGATACATGGAGGAAGACAATCCCATTGTTTTAATGCCGGAGTCTGCATAAGTATGAGGGATCCGTTTCAGATGTAGTCACAGAATATTGGTTGGAGGAGGTCGAGATACACTTCAGTTTGATCAGTGCTCGGAAGGATCACTGGGTGTCCTTGGCTATGAAGATGCTACATAGAGCAGTGAGGCACTAGTGGTTCTTGTTCCTCAGGGATCGTGATGAGTTAGTGATCTCCTGGGAGGATTTTCGCGACATGTTTAGAGTT
The DNA here is from genome assembly GCA_963277665.1 of Viscum album. Lineage (NCBI taxonomy): Eukaryota > Viridiplantae > Streptophyta > Magnoliopsida > Santalales > Viscaceae > Viscum > Viscum album. The sequence goes on from OY728161.1 coordinate 1,704,811,254, forward strand.
GAGTACCTTTATTTGACTACGAAGGCGACTAGTCTCCAGGAGCTTCTTACCCTTCTACAGGGGAGCTCTACTGTTTGAGATTTTGGAATTCGTTTTAGGAACCTTTTACGTTATGATTCGGACCTGTTACCAGATGAGAAGGCTAGGGCGAGTCATTTCGAGGAGGATTTGCATCTAGAGATCCAGCGCCAGGTCACCCCATTTATGTTAAACACATACCTTGAGGTGCTGGAGATGGCAGAGGTTGTTGAGAGGAATTTGTCCAGGACAGAATCATCACGAGAAGGGAGACGACATGATTCCTCACGAAGCAGTGCTGTGGTCCGAGGTTCCTGGTTTTCAGGGAAAAAGAGTTTCTGTTCAGCCGGGGGTAGGTCCCATCCCTTCACATCTCATTTCTACTAAGGTGGAAACACTCAGGCCTATGAAAAGGGATCAGGCGATTGTTTTTCTTTTGGTGGTCGTGGTCATCAGCAGCGGGAGTGCCGAACCTTTCAGGCTGGTCATCGTGAACCGGGTTCTCAACTCTAGGTTCCTCCGTTTAGGCAGTTCCAGCCAAGGAAGCAGTAGTAGGTTGCACCAGCTTTTTATCAGCAGAGGGTAGATGGGGTAGACATAGAATAGCCCCATGACGCTCTCCATCCTAAGAGAGCAGATCTTGGTCGTGGTGGTGGTCCTCATTGGGGTCAGAGAGGCCGTGGAGGAGGCGATGGTGAGCTTCATGCTCTAGCGTTGCCAGCTCTAGACGAGCCAGACATCGTTCAAGGTACGCTTTGATTTTTTTCTACCTTGGTGTATGCCTTGTTTGATTCAGGAGTGACACACTCCTTCATATCACCTACCCTTGTCCATGCCTTGGGACTTGAGGTTGAGAGGCTTCCAGTTCCCTTGGGGTTGACTACGCCAGTTGGAGGTCAAGCTGACATGTTTAAAGTATGTAGAGATTGTGAGCTGGTGTTGGATCAGTACCGCTCTTGGGGAGATTTCCTATGTTTAAGAATAAAACCATATGATGTCATCCTCATCATGGATTGGTTGTATTCAGTGCAGGATAGCGTGGATTGCTTCAGGAAGAAGGTCATCTTCATTGGTGCAGATGGAGAGAAAGTGGTGTTTGTTGGTGAGCGAGTTCCTTGGATGGGTCACAGGCGAGTTCCATCCTTATCAACCATGGAGACTGAGATGATGATGAGTTCATTAGAGGATCTGCAGATGGTGTTTCCTAGGGTTGTAGAGGAGTACCCTGATGTTTTTACAAAAGAGGTTGTAGCCTTACCCCCTCGATGAGAGATCGATTTTGGGATCGAGCTACAACCTAGAGCATCTCCTATATCAATGTCTCCATTCAGGATGCCCCCTTCTGAGTTATGAGAGCTACATATACAGCTTGATGGTCTGTTGCAGTGCGGTTTTGTTCGACCAAGTGTGACACCATGGGGTGCACCAGTTCTGTTCATGAAGAAGGCCGATGACAGTTTTTAGTTGTGTGTCGATTATCGTCGCTTAAACAAAGTGATAATAAAGAATCACTATCCTCTTCCATGGATCAATGACTTATTCAATCTACCGAAGGGTGCATGTTGGTTCTCAAAGATTGAATTGCGGTCAAGATATCATCAGATGCGTGTGAAGGATAAAGATATCCCTAAGACAGCTTTCCATTGTCGTCATGGGCATTATGAGTTTGTTGTAATTCTGTTTGGTGTGACGAATGCTCCAGCTATATTCATGGGATTGGTGAATTATGTGTTCTGTGAGTTCCTGGAAAAGTTCGTTGTAGTTTTAATCAACGACATCTTGTATAATCCACCTCTGAAGAGGAGAATGCAGAGCATCTATGAATCGTTTTGGGGGTTCCTCGTCAACATCAGTTATTTGGAAAGTTGGTGAAGTGTGAGTTTTGGGCTCGAGAAGTCTGTTTTTTGGGGCATGTTGTGTCCCAACAGGGAGTAGCTGTGGATACAACGAAGATAGAATCTGTTGTTTCTTGGTCAGCCCCCATGATAGTGTCAGAGGTGCGAAGTTTCCTTGGTCTAATAGGCTACTACAAGAGGTTCGTAGCCAATTTCTCCCTAATTGGAACCCCTCTGACAACTTTGACCAGGAAAGATAATAATTCCATATGGACTGATCAGTGTCAGGAATATTTCAAGTATATAAAAGGTAAGTTAGTAAGTTCTCCTATCCTTTGTCTTCCAGTTGAGGGAGTTCAGTTTGATGTTTTCTGCAATGCTTCACATCTGGGGCAAGGCTGTGTTCTCATGAAGCAGAGGTCAGTTTTTTTCTTATGGGTATCGACAGTTGCATCTCCATGAATTCAACTCTGCCACCATGACCTTGATTTGACAGCCCTGGTGTTTGCTCTGAAGTTGTGAAGACATTACCTCATTGGTGAACACTTTGTGGTGTTGACTGATCATAAGAGTTTGAGGTATGTTTTCTCCCAGCGTGACTTGAAGTTATGACAATGTCAGTGGATGGAGTTCTTATAGGAATACGACTTCGAAATATCATATACATCCGGAAAAGGAAATGTTGTAGCTGATGCGCTGAGTTGAATGTCACATAGTGATTTTGTGCGTGAATCCGGTGATTCTTGGAGGGTAATGGAAGAACTATCAGCATTACATCTTGATATGGGGGAAGTCAAAGGTAGAGGTTGTTTTTTTCAGATGACGGTGCAGTCATCCCTGATGCAGAAGGTGTAAGAGGCCCAGTTGGGGGATCATGAGGTGGAGGTCTAGAGCGACCTAGTTGTTTGGGGTGAGGCCCCTGATGGTAGGTCTGAGGATGAACAACACAAAGTGTTGTATCATGGAAGGTTTTTTGTTCCCTTGGCGATGCGTGAGACAATCCTCAGAGAGTTCCATGGTTCTCCTTTATCGGTGCATCCTGCTGTGACGAAGATGTACCAATCCTTGAGGAGTCGGTTTTGGTGGCTTGGGTTGAAGCATGTGGTTGCGGAGGCTGTGTCTCGATGTTTAGTCTGCCAAAAGGTCAATGCCGAACATCGTTCTCCTGGTGGTCTTCTCCAGCCATTAGAGGTTCCTCAGTGGAAGTGGGAGGACATATCAAGGGACTTTGTTACATGTTTACCGCGAGCTCTAGGAGGACATGATGCTATTTGGGTGGTAGTGGATCTTTTAACGAAATCATCCCACTTTATAGCAATCAAGGAGTCAAGATCAGTAGAAGTTTTGTTGAGGAAGTATCTAGAGGAGGTAGTGGGACTTCGTGGAGTCCCTAGGATGATCATTTCTGATCGAGATCCTCATTTTACCTCTAGGGTGTGGAGAGGTCTCCAACATGCTTTCAGTTCTCAACTGTTCCTTAGCATTGCTTTTCAACCTCAAACGGATGGTCAGATAGTGCGAACTATCCAGACTCTTGAAGACATGATACGCTCTTGTGTTCATGATTTTGGAGGCTCATGGATGAGGCACTTACCCTTGGTGGAGTTCACTTACAACAATATTTTTCACTCCACCATTGGTATGGAACCGTTTGAAGCCTTGTATTGCAAACCATGTTGTTCTCCATTGTGCTGGACTAGGGTCAGAGAGTCAGCAATTCTTGGACTGGAACAAGTGCAGAATACAATAGAGATGGTTCAGGTAAATCGTGTGAGGATTAAGGCAGCACAAGATCATCAGAAATCATATCCCAATCAAATAATGATACCCTTAGAGTTTAATGTTGGGTATCATGTGTTTCTGAAGGTGACTCCCCGTCGTGGGAAGTAAAGGTTTGGCCGTGGAATTAAAGTTTTTCGCTGGTTTTTTTTGGCCTTTCAAGGTGTTAGCTCGTGTTGTAGTTGTGGTGTATCGAGTAGCACATCCCACTCAGATGAGTCGGATACATGATATTTTCCATGTATCACATCTACATCATTATCTTCATGACGACTCCCACATCATCGATTGGGGAGAGATCGATGTTGATGATGATTCCACCTTTGAGGAGCGACCGATGGAGATCCAAGACCACAAGGAGAAGGTGTTTCACGGGCGTTCCATCACCTTAGTTCATGTCTTGAGCAACACGATGGCATAGAGGAGAGTACTTGGGAATGTGAGTCACAGATATGTGCTCAATACCGAAATTTTTTTGATGTTTAACTCTTTTCATGTATCACTGTAAATTTTGTGGTTAAGAAAATTTCATGTTTATGAGATGACTCCCTTTTTTACTTTGGTGTCTTGCTCTCTTTTAAGAGGTATCTAGGTGGGTGGTTGTTCAGACCCTGTTTCATTTTCTCTTTAGGTGGGTTTTGGATTCTCAAGGCTTAAGATATTTTTAGAGGTATCAGATGTAATGTCCCAGAACTCTGAGTTCCATTCCATTGTGAAAATGTGGTGCTGGAGGTGTTTCGGGAGGTCAAGGAGACTTGGGATGCGTTTGGGTGGACTTTTATGTAAATCTAAAGGGTTTTGGCGTTCGCACGGGAGGCACACGGTTTGCCTAAACCGTGCGGCCAAAACGTGCAAGGATGGTCTTAGAGGCAGTGGCTAACGCATGGTTAACACACGGTTTGTCTAACCGTGTGGACTAACCATGCGAGGAGTGGTTGTCGAGGCAGAAGCTAACACATAGTTAGCACACAGTTTGTTAAACCGTGCAGACTAACCATTCAGGCACTTAAAGTTAGATATTAAAATTGTGGATATAACTAGTTTTGCCATTTATCACCTCGTTTAAGTCCCTAATCGGCCATAACTCATTATTACCTTTCCTGGGAGGTATGAGAATCTCTCCCAAGTAATTTGGAGGCAATTTGGTGGCTTCCCTTGCCAAATCGGAGCCAGTTTCTTGAGGTATGTTGTTGGTCCTACTTGATTTTCTTAGATCTACCTAGATCTACTTCTCCCCTTCTCTCGGTTTCGTAGATCCATGCCCGTTATGGGTAGATCTCAGTGTGTGGATGTAGGTTATGATGAGTTATGGTTTTGGTTGTGTTAGGAGAATAGATATAAGGAGTATTCATGGAGAATCAACCCAGTTTCTTTGGCATTCATTGACCATTGTGGTTTTCCTAAAAAACATTGAGGTAGGGGATTCGTTGCTTCTCTTTTGTATGTGTAACAATATTGATATAATTTTGAATTCCACTTAATGATAATATAATTTACCTAATAAATATATTTTAACTGGATAAAGAAATTGCTTTGATCGTTTGTTATTGCCTCTTGTTTACTAGATAGTGTAATATATATGCCTTTCTTGTTAAGCATGTTGTTCTTGAGGAAATTGACAAAGAACGTAAAATCGGAATAAATTGATAATTTGTTGGCTAAATATAAAGAGGCATGAAAGAATAGCTGGTTATTGTTGTAATTTAATATTGATCAAATTTGGAATAGTAAGCATGTTTAATCTTCGGTGATAGCTTACTGAATTGGTTCATGACGTTGGAACCAATGAATTGAATTTGTTAATTCAAGATGGATTAAATAACTTGATTGAATTACATGATGGGTTCTGAGTTACCCTCTTGTGGTGAATTAGCACCAAAAGACCTTTTGATGTGGTGTTGTTTTCCTGCTGCTTGTGTTGTGATGTGACCCTGGAAGGGTGTTGTGATATGTGGAGGCATAGAGGCCTTGTGGATGTGGCAGCGGATTATTCCTAGAGTGGCGAGATGCATTGGTTTATGCATGTGGGTGTCAGGGAGGACACTAGGGATGATGGAATGGGATGGATGTGGTTATTGAATGCTTGGTGCTTTGTTTGGTTATTTATCTATTTTACTTTTCCCCACTGCTCAGGGCAGCTGGTCTTGCTTACCCTTATTCTGAAGGAGGCAAAGAAACATGGGGTATGCCTCTTTCATTCTGTGTTTATCCTCTCAAGGGAGAATGGGTCTACGCTCTTTCTATAGGCGGAAAAGACTCGACAGGTAGTACATCTACTCACCTTGTTGATCCCCTTGTGTTTAGTAGCATAGGTTGATTTTCTAGAATTCCTGGGAATATGGGAAAGTAATTCTGTAATGAATGTTTGTATAAATTATGTTAACCCATGGGGTTGGAGTTTTATGAAACTTAATTATGAGGTCGAGAACATTGAAGGGACAGTGGTTATTGGATGTGATGTTAATGAAACTTAATGTCGATTTTGTTCTTGGTTAATAAATTTTTGATGAATTAATTAACGTACAGTGAAATTGATAAAAAAGGGATGGAGTAATATAATAAATCCCTTTAAATGGATGTGTGATTATAGGATACCTAGTCATAGAAGTGGCGACTCGAAGTCTGAGAGACATTAGCTGTAGTTGTGTCTAAGACTAGGTCATGCCCATAGTGTAGTGGTGAGTTATATATATTCTGTACTTTTTGTGTTCTATACGTATGCTACTCCACCCTGTCGGTATGGGAAACTGACACCCCAGGAATTCTGAGCCCTAGGGGGGGGAGGTGTTTCCCCAACATTCTGATGGGAGGTTGAATGGATAACTACCACCTTTAGTACCGCTCTCTTCTCTTGGTAGATACTAGTGCCATTGGCATAGCAGTTAGTTTCCCCATATATGTGTGTAGAGGGCTGTAATTTCTTGAGGTTATTTCACACACATATATTCTAGATATAGTATCATATAGACTACTATAGGTTAAACGTGTATAGGCTGTGATGGCTTGAGGATCCTTACTCGGTGTATGGGATGTAATGGCTTGAGGTATAATACCCGACTTATGATACAAGTTATGCGAGATGTGGTGGCTACCAGAAACTACCTGGTTACTTTTGGTTGTGAGGATGATGTGGTACTTAGCCCAGGTGTTTACGGGCAAGCCTTTGTGGTGCACGTGGTGCAGATTGTGGAGCTTAGCCCAAGTTTATATGGGCAAGCCTTTGGATAGATATGTACATGACGTATGTTGTTGGGGGAAAAGCGGAAAACCAGTGCGGAAGTAGTAGAGGGGTACCCTTGATATTCTTATTAAACGATATATTCTTGTATGCGTTACTTGGTGAGAGTAGCCATGGTGAGGTTGAGAACATAGTATACCTGTTTAGGTGTCGAGTTAGATTCACTATTGTTCATTGTACTTTATCATGTTTTATTTACGTTTGAACAAGAGGCTTCGGGGAGGATCCAACTACATATATTGTTATACTCACCCTACATATATATAAACTATTTTTCAGGTCACTTGGGGTAGGTTGGAGATCAAGCTGGCATCCACTATCTTGGGGTTGCAGGAGCTATTCGGGCTTATGGTCGCTGCTGTTTTTACATTCTTTTGGGTACATGTAGTTTTTGCTTTCAGTTGGAATACTTTTGAACGACATTCCATATATTTACTTGGGTATATTTCAGTTTTGAGTTGGAGTTGGTTGTTGTCTATCTTATCTCTCCCTTTCGCATGTGTTCTCTTAGAGGGTAATGCTTCCCATTTGTGTGATTATTTTACCCTCGGTGCTAGTCGCTAACCCAGGGCCTACTGGAGGCAGAAATTAGAGGTCATTATCTCTCTTTTTACATTTCAAGCCCAAGAGGGGTACACTTTGTGGGGAGGGGGTCGTGACACACTCAATCTTCATCAATAAATACCCCACCTATTAAGGGGTGTTCATTCCTTGGAAAGATGAATTTTTATAATGAATAAAATCCTAGGTATGATTTATACTATCATTCATTCTATTTTCCACCCCTAATGTATAAATGATAATGGTGTGACTCTGTTTCCCATATATTGAACCTCATGCATTACTACTTATATAAGGTTGCCGAAAACTTGAAGTTTTAATTATTGGGGTTCATCAATAACTCCCTCCTGAAACATGATCAATGTTCCTCTTGGGGAAATGGTACTACATAATTTCAATAAAAAATAAGTAAACCCTTGACAAGAGACAGAATAATATTAACTCTTTTGAAAATTAACTTGTATTGAAAAAAAATTCAGATTAATTTTTTGGAAATGTCTATAATCATAACAAAAGAAACTCCAAAAAAATGATTTTCCCAACCACCCATGGAAACTTATGGCTCTCTACTATGATAGATAGATATAAAATCACTTATATAAGACCCCTTAATTCATGATAATCTGATATAATATATATTAAGACATCCAAAATTGCATACTATCATCCAATAAAAGACCACACTATCTTTTGATACCAATGTTTCATGAACCAATCTTGGTAACACTATAAAACTAAACCCGAATAATTTATAATACAACACGAAGGGTGTTTCTGAACCATATGGGTTGATGACTAGCACCCAAGAATCAACATGTTTTATTGGGGAATTATTATTCTACAAGAATAACCAAACAAAACAAATCATCATACAAATCCATAAAAAGTTGGTATAGTAATACAAATATCCGAAGTGAAGTACCAAAAAGTATATAGGAAATTGAAGGCATTACAAAAACCAAATATAGTAATGTGATAAGAAATACTCATAAAAATGTGATCATAAAATCTATTTACACCATCCACTCCCATGGTTCCACTATCAAGAACACCCACCCCTGCAAGTAGTTCTTTCCCTTTTATTGGACCAGAAAAATGGAATCCTATAAACACCCAATTAAAAAATTAGGGTCTGTGAAACCATAGACTAGTAGGATCTCAGCAAGCATTTCATAATAAATGTATATCAAATAAATCAAATGTTATAAATTTAAATAAAACATGTCATGTTAATTATTTACATAGTTCATAATAATACGTTCTTTTCAAATCATTTATATGGAATTTATAAAAATGTAAAAAATTCAATTTAAATAAATATAAGCATGAGTATAAATTTATATAAAAATAGGCATGATAAAAATAATTATAAAAACTATAATGTCTAAATCACATTTAATCAATTTAAATCATATTACTATGTTTATAATACCTAAGGATAGTTACATAAGGGGACCAGGTTCTTCAAAATCTTAGTGAAATACAACTCTTGGTTTGCACACATCCCTAGATCTTAATCCTAGGGGGAATAGAAATCCATAAAAATAATGAATCCTCTAATTCCATTAAGATATAGTTTTGTTTCATCATAAATCCCTTTCTAAGTAGAGCTAATACATTCCAAACATGAATATCCTTTCACCTAATTACCCAAGAAGTCATGTTCCTCTAAGAAATCAATCATACTTGGGGTTTTCATTCTTTTCAATATATATCCAATCATTTCAATAATATATAATTTCAATTTACATAAAATAAAATTTTATTTCATGAACCATCATCAAAAGGTTTTCATCAAAATGCATGCCTTTCAAAATAATCTAGTTCATTTTAGATCTATTAATAATTCCACACCTTCATTTTCCAAGATCACCATCAAATAATTCCTTTCAATTTTATTTTTTTTGGGAAATACATAATTTATTTGAGAATATATAGTAAAAGAGGATCAATAAACACCATTCTATTTTAAAACATTTTTCAATGATCTCAATTTATACTTTAGAAATCAACATAAAATATAAACCAATAAAAAATGATTTCAATTGATAAGAAATGCATTATAGAACCTCCTACCTCAATCAAAATATATCCAAACACCCAATGAGGTATACAAAACTAGTGATAATGAGGATCTCAAAATTATTCCTACATAACAATGAAGGAATTACAACCTCCAATACCTTAACATTTATCTAAAGCAATTAAGAATAAGAACTGAGCCAAAGGACCAGATTCTATATATACAGTAGCTGGAACACCCAAAAATCCCATCAATAATTAACAAAAATTAAAAAATGAACTTTAAAATGGAAATTTTTATTTATGATAAATTTAAAAGAAGTTAATATAATCATTAAAACCCTCAATTAAGATAACACTTGGCTCGAGTAATGATCAAAAAAGATAAAGGGTATGATCAACCATTTTGAATTTTTAAACCCCTCTTCACCACCCCCTTATCCATTCCCTAATTACCGTGTCCATGATATTTTGGTTTTTTCTATGGCCTCCATGATACCTCAGTGGGTACCTGTTTTACATGGTCTATAGAGATAACAACAAATCACCACACCCTGGACCACTCCCTGCTCTAGGTGTAGTGTCTTTACCCATTCAAAAAATGTGAAAACCAAGTGTAAAATGACACAGAATGGGGCACGGTCCAACCCTGTTTACATTCAAAAATATTATAACCCTTCTATAAGCCATAATCCACATCCAATTCTTCCAAAACACAAAAAAAATTAAATATACCTAAATGAAAAAATTGTGAGGATAAATGTTACATCATATATAACAACTTATGAAAATCTATCTAGAGATTCTTCTATATATCCTCTAAAACACTTTTGTGGGTATATCTAAAAGTTTTAAAAATAGTATCCTCACACAAATTAACATTTATTGTGACCCCATTATCCGTTCCATAATTGAATAAAATAATAATGACTAAATTCATAAATGTAAGTGACACACGGCCTATAGAAAAATTTCAATGCTACTTAATCTATAAAAATAATTTTTGTGATATCTATAAAAATATATTAATAACTTTTTACTCCAATTAAATGATATAAAAGTATATATTTTAATATGATATAATTTTCAAAAACATCTATTGACCCTGGGAAATTAACTTTCTAATCCCATATAGCAACTTAAACTTTCTTGTTTCTTTGAGTATAGACTGGCCATATCGATGAATACATCAAAAGTCATTTATCAAAAGTGGATGAGAATATCACCTGTCCCTCACTAAAAAATTTTAGAAAATTATATAAAATATATTGGTATTTGAATAAAAAACCTTAATTTATCTCAATAAATGGACCAAATTTTCAACTCATTATACAAGAGGATAAATACCATATTACATAATCTCTAAAAGATGACATGATGTTTAACATAACCAACAACCCCTTAATTAGGTAAGCCTCATGGAATATATAAGTATGGTATAAAATTATGTAATTTTCTCATTAGTGGTGTCTCACTAATGTAATGTATTGGGGATTCCAAATATGAATCATACACCCCTTGTATACTAAAGAAAAAGTCAACGACACTAATTGTGTTATACTTTATGAGTTTTCTATCACACAAAACCCATTTTTACCTCATGAGAATAATACTTATCCCAAAATAAAAATCCTACCCATGATTAACATAAAATTTCATCACAACCCATAATTCTCCCTGATGAACAATAGTTACAAATAAGTCAATGTCATACTATGAGAGGTTAGTTATCATTTCACTTCATGATATATATATACAACATAAAATAATGATAAATTTAAGGTTTCATTTAAAAAAAAAATAAATGTTATTTTATAAAACCCTTTTAATAATACATAAAAAACCATACATAATCACCCTTATGACCATATCAGATTTTCTAAACTGCTAGATCAGCCTTATGTTTTCTATAATTTTCATATTTTTTTAAAATAATTACATCCCTATGTAATTTCTGCCACATATCTATGTGAAAATATGATAATACCCTCTCAATAAACTCTTTTAGAGAGTAACATCTATGATATAATATATTTTCAATATTGAAGATACTTAGGAATCATTTTCCTAATGTTCAACTTTTTTAACCATGTATTCAAACTACTTAACATCACAACATCAAATGTTTTGATGTCAATAAATTATCTAACCTACAAGGAATTACATGTATGTTAGTCATCATAATTATTATTAGATCCTTTCCAATAAAATTTTCACCAAGATCATCTACTAAATAATTGTAACGCTTTATATTTTTCATTACCATCACATCGTAAATTGTTGTAGGTTATAAAGTGATATTCACCATATTATGATAACTAAATGAAACCCATTAAATTTATATTTACCATCATACCTTGAACCATTTTATGATATTAAGATGATTTCCCACTGGGAATCGTTAATTCATATGGGAAACTAATTTATAGTTTTATAATAATATTTTTCCTAGCCAGTAGCTAAAAGGTATAGTAAGTGGTATCTAAGGTTGAATCCACATAGTATATTCTTGGAGAAAAATAGATAATAAAATTAATTAATGTTAAATTTGATGAAACATAAATCAAGAGAAATATACTAAGGATTATAAATTATGGGTTTATTCAGTAGTGAAGTAGAAATATAAATAATGACAAAATTTGTTATCGGAATTGGGTATAATAAATTCCTTGAACTTTGTCATCACCCTTTAAATTATTTTTTTTATTATAGTCAGGTACTTCAATTAATTTATGAGATAGAGAAAAATTATTTTAAAAAAGTATAAAACACACCCAAAGGTAATGAATAAGGATACATAGTAGTCTATGAATTAAAAAACACTTCCTTACCTACAGAAATAATGGTCATACTCAATGAATGAAGGTGTGATATGCAAGAATGAATAAATATAGGAACCCAAAATGAATTATTATAAAATAAATAACTCACTAGAAAAAAAACTTTTATTACATTAGATTAAAAATAAAACTAACCCCTATTGATAGTTATGAGAGAGAGTAAAAGAATAAAAATAAATTCATAAAATTATAGTAGAATAACCAAAACTAATTTCTTGATGCTCCTTGGAAATATTTAGGACATATATAAGTAATATCATAATAAAAAAATTCTCAACTTTAAATCTTGTAATATCTCCATACATATCTATGTATCTATCCCCTTCAATATCCACCTTCACATTTATATAGTTTGGTTATAAAAACCCACGACACATTCCATCAAAAGTATCCAAAAGGATAGGCATAGTCAGACTATGAATTCATGGAGTTTTACCCTCAAAATTTATTAATCATGGTCAACAATTCATGAAACTCCTCATTCCATTTAAAATATTTACTTGGGAACAACCATGTTTCTATTCTCCATGTCATAAAATTGTTCACCTAAAATTATATTCACTTTTATCTCCTATATCTTATCATCACCTTGACATGTATACAAATACTTTAAAATTTTAACCATGTATCTCAGTATATATGATGTTGAACCAAACAACCTATAATCATCATGAAACTATATTCCTATGAAAATATAAAATATTTCCAATTACCAGTACATAGAAAATATTTGATCACACTAGCACTTCATCAAAATGGAATGCACACTCACTTTGGGAATTTCAGCTCACGATTTCATATAAAATCACACAACATCTTCTACTACCTGTATTCAGGCACCACCACACCAAATTCCATCCCAAAATCATCCCTATGGTGTATTTTGATTATAATGGTGAGATACGACAAATGTTTGAATGATGTGGCACCCATCATTTTCCAACATCCATTCACCATTATTACCATATTCCCCCGATAATGTATAAAACATTCATAAGTGAAAATATTATAGAAGCACACCACCTTAGGATAAAAAAATCATTCATCATATCTAATGTTAGGAAGTCACCAAAATATACTCATCCAAACTCTCACTTTCCAACACTTATTACATGGATTTTTTCTCAGCATTCTTCATAGAATTAACATCTGGTTTGTTAGTTTAACTTTAATACTATGGGTGTTTCCTAAGGAATTTTGTACTCCATTTTCACAATGAAAATATTTCTCAAGTTGATTCATGGACCTCCACCTTTCCATGATTAATGATTAGTTTTTTGTTACAGTGGGGTTTTCATGCTTATAGACCCAAATAAAATATGACGACATTTTATATCCCCTATTCTTAAACATAGCTCACAACTACCGTGGAAAAGGGATCTATGTTATGCATCAAATGTCAACACACGATTAACATTAAAAATTTAGTTTTACTAAGAATTCCATTTCCATGAAAGTTTTCAAATAAATTATCCTTTTTTGTTCATATAGAAACATCATCCATTATTTCCATTCACCATAGTGGTGTTTTTCATCATGGTTTGAGAGCTACAACCATGACACAGAAAACCAAATCATTGGATACAACGAGTCATAAATTATGTAGGTAACATAATATAATAGAGGGGTTGTGAATTTTAGTTAAAAACAACTAAAAAATTTCTTCCTAATAAATTTTTAGGTCATTCAGAAGTTGCACTATTTGATGAAGTTTAAATATATCAGTGTAAAAATTTAAAGCAACAAAAATTAAATTTTTTTGAAGTATACACTATTTGATAAAATTATCATCCCAATAAAAATTGAAATGATAATTAAATTTAAAAAAATACAAGGAGTATCATATTACAACATGTATACCAATAATGGATATTATTTATGACCCATCTTCCAATTCATAGAAATCCTTCAATTTTGTCCAAGGGGACATAAATATATATAAAAAAGATCTTAGGTATCCCCATTTTATGTCCAGAATGTCGTGAAATATAAACTAATCAGATGATATTTTCTTTCCTATATTGGGAATACCAAAATCATATTGATTTGGCATATTCAAGATTTATCACCATGAGACTCATCAACTATAACTTTGTTGGAAGGGTTTTTTCTTCCTATACCTTGAATCCATAATTCAACAAGATAGGACAATCCAAATTCAAACATGGAATATCTCTCATATTAATGATCATACAATGAAAAATTACAACTTAAATAATAATAGATTTTCAATAATTAAAATAAAAATATAGCTCTTAACACACATTAACAGAAAATACAAGTGAAAACATTAAAACTAAAATGATATGATACACAACATAATTTAAAAAGGTATAGTCATATTCTTCCAATATCTTCTACTCCATGAATCCTTTAGTTAAATTTATAGATATCTATGAAATAAATTCCAATGGGTGAATTTTTCAATCTTTGAGTCCAGTTACAACTATATCAGAAACATCTCTCTATTATTATATTGTTTTTTATCAATATGTATCATCTTATGATTTTAAATCATTATGCCATCACAATAAACTAAAAACCCATTAAATTTATTTCATGAAAATTTTTAACATACCAGAATATAATTAGTTTAATTAAATTCACAATCCAATAAAATAAAAGAAAATAAATATGCACACCAAAAAACATAAAAAAACATTTTCACTTAAATAAAACTTATATAAAGTGTAATATGGTTTTCAAAATAATGTATAAAACAGTGGTATTTAACATAATAGTATCCTACATGGTTTAAAAGGGGGAATAAATCATTCCACATCAAATAATAGACATTTCATAACTTAAAAAATTCCTACCCTTCAATCTCATTTCAAAGTTTCAATTATACTAGAACTCGTTTTATAAGCCAAAACACAATGAACTCCCAACATTTTCATATCTTGGTTTCACCCTATATGAGGGAAACATATATTCTATTCCTAGTGATAACCCCAACAAGGATTTATTCAAATATGTTTCCCCCACGATGCACTACTATCAAGATTGTTGTCCCCACCTATGGTAATGACCCTTGCACTAGTAGTTCTAGGCTAGGGTTGTCCATATTTTACAGTTCTCTTTAAATATACATTTTCCTTTAAAAAATTACAAATTCTTCCAATAGAATAAAATATTACATATGAATACCCCTTATATGTGACTTTTCCAATTTCTAGGCCCAAGTTAGAAGCTCTTTCTTTTCTTCCCAAAATTCACCCACAACTATTACCTACAAAAAAGTTTAAAACCATTAAATTAATGGAAAAAATAATTAAATCATAATATATATTAATATAATAATAATAAGCATGGATAAAATTAAAGCTATTAATCCCCCACTCGTAATCTATTACATGTAATCATGCTTAAAATATTTACATATCACAAAAAACCCATCCTACCATGGTTTAAAAAACATAATCAAAAAAATCAAAAAATTGTAAATAAAGAATAAAATTTGATGTATCGTACAAAAAATATATCTTCAAATATTATTTTTTAAATAAAATAAATCAACCATGCATTTTAATTATCCTTTTGAAATTAAGATACATTTCTAAAATTTCATTCCCATATTTTAATTTATTTTTTTTATGAATTGAACTTATGATCTACCTTTCTAAAAAAATTCTCATAAATTATGTTATATTTTACAAGTGTTGTGCTCATTACATGATGTACATACATCCCAATAATTTTCTTGAAAAGAATCTCAATATATACCCTATAAATATAATAACAAAAATTAATCATGATGGATTACATTAGAAGATAAAATAGATCTAATATTTAGCGTTGGTAGTCAATTTATGTAAAAAATTATAAGGCTCAAAAGGATGGTTAAAAACTAAAATACAATGCATGAAAAAAATAAAAATATCAAAAAACCTCATACTACAAAAAATATATCACAAAAATCTAATCTTATTCATCTCATGGATAACATATTATGAAATTATGAATAATAAAATATATAACCAATTTTCGAAAAATAATTCATTTTTAACATCACTTTCATGTCAGGAACATTTTTTTAATAATAATTCTTTTCTATATTTTTTAGAGGGTATAAAATAAGGCACGAAGAAAGTAAATCTATGAATCTTTCCCCCATAAATAATGATAATAAATCTCATAATCTACTTTTTCAATATAAACAATCTTTTTTAGATGATGGGAAAACCTATTCTTCCACACTAATTCCATTATAAATAATAAAGAAATACCAATAGAAGGGTATGATGTCATAATGGGTTTTTAATGTGGCTTACCTATATATTCCATTCATGTATTATATAGGTTTAAAATAAATATTAAATGTAAGATTAGGATTGAAATTTATAAAGGCATCAAATAAAAAATGAAAAAATCATCTTAATGTGACTTTTTTCAATCACATATTAGAAAATATATCAAAGAAAATTCTAATAGCTTACATATTCCAAGTATATCCCAAGAAATAGTGTATAAGAAAAAATATGAAAAAATATATTAAAAGACTATATTTAATGGGAAAACATTAAATTTAGGAAAATCACTCATGGTGATTATAATAATAAAAAATCAATCAACATAGTCTTCATAAAATAAAATAATAAAAACGCTATAGGAATTTAATCTAAATAAATCAATGAATCCCTCAAATAAATTCATTAAAAAATAACCACATTTTTATCATTACTCAATTATCCCAATCTTACTAATTCAATATCATTAAAAATGAAATTTAAAACATAGTATAATGAGTTCTATAAGAAACTATTATATTATAGAAGAAAAATATAGCAAAAAATCTAATTGTGGAATGAACATTCCCCTAACATAAAAATCATGAGAACAAGTATAGGGAATGTAACAGTGATATTACATTCAACCTAAATACTCCCCTATCAAATAAATAATTTTACCCCTTTTAATTTCCCATATTTAGACTTCTATAACCATAAAGGAAATATATAATCAAAATAACTAAGTGAAAGCACAAAATACATCCCATTTAATCTCAAAAAAGAGAAATTCATCAACATCATAAAATGAATTCCTAAGATAAATCCCAAATTCCAAAAAAGTAATTCCTAGAAAAGAATAGAGAATGTGATTTTCTTCCTGCAAGAACTATTTTTTATATATTTATGATAGAAATTATTTATTTTTCAAGTGATATAATATTAGAAAGAATGTACCCAATATAGAATACTGATGGTCTAAGTTGAGATTCCTACACATCGATGGGTATTATACTATTCTTAGAAATATAGATTAATATTACTGGAGAGGAATAATTTAGAGTTTCAAAGGTCCGGTCCAAAAGTTTTTAGCCAATCCAAAAAAATAAATCATTAAAACATTAATTAACTCAATTTATGAAAAATATTTTTCTTTAATTTTTTGAGTAAAGGCTAGATAATTTCAGTATATGTTCTTATATGGTTAAATTTTAACAATTTTATTTTTGAATATATTTTATGTTTTTATGTTAAAATAAAAATTTAAGATAATTCTTGAATATATATATATATACATGCCATGTGCATCAAATATGAACACCTTGTACTTTTGGAGAGTACACAGGCAAGATCAATCCTATAAAGAATTATAACATAAAAAACCTTTAATTTCATGATTGATGACATGGGCTAAAATTTCATAAATTCAAAGGATCATTTCACTTTAGAGTTTTATAAAAATTAGGAGAAACTATTAAATATAAAACATTTACAATAAAAACTAGCCACTTCCACTCAATATCCATTTAAAAAAAATAGGATTTTTATATTTATATTCCAGTTTCATTGAAAACACGTTCTCTTTTTTTAATATTAATCCTAAAAAAGTATAGAAATTGACAAGTCCCTAATAACTATTACATCATGTGAAAAAACATTTTTAAACTTAGGATGAGCACAAGAAAATTAGTAATGGATAGAAAAATAAATAGACTTTTTAGTTTAATTTTTAATTCATAAAATCCCATTGAAAATTTTCATTTTATATAAATAATATTGAGTTCAAATAATCTCTTATTTACTCGATAAATAAATTTAATTTCCCAAATATTTTTATTAAAAACCTCGTAATAAAAAATAAATTAAAATTTATAATCATAATGGTTTTTTTATAAAACACGAGAACTCATGAAAACATTTTCATGAAAAATACCTCTTTCACCATTAATGGGGGAATACAATTTTCATTAAACACGACCCTATTATCTTACCTTGTGAAAACAATAAAATTACATAAAAAATAATATTAAAGATTAGAAATTCATGTATTTACCTTGGGAAAACATATTTATCTCCCTCATACAATCACTATTATAAGCACTCTTAAAAATTTAATAACCAAATAAATTAATTACAATATATATCCTATGAAATAATAAATCACTACCCAATGAATTTGAGAGATAGATCAGGATCAACCATCATCATGAACAAATTATTATGACCATAACATACAAAAAACCCATATAATAATTAATTCACAAAATAAAATATCATACATTATTCCATTCAACACATATACAAAGGAATCTCCGGGATTTACATAAAAATAAGTATAAAAATAATTTTTATTGAAAATTATTAAACAAAATTTCCAAGAAGAATGATAAATATTATAGTATTTTTAAAAACTATACAATTTACTAAAGGAATATTATTTAATAATAATTTCCATGATTTCCTAAAGTTCCTCTCATACCTTATACAATAAAAAATATTTCTTTCGAACTTTTGCAATAATTCCAAAAATAACCTGTATAAAAAAAATAATTCTTTTCAATCCTTGATATAGGAAGTGAAAAATGGAATAAAATTAATTTTAACATAAATATAACTGTATTAATAACATACTTTAATTTTTTTAAATAACCTCAATATTTAAGAAAAATATTTGAATGTAATTCTTTTAAACAAGGTTTCAAAGAAAATCCACTTACCACTTTTGAACCTTTTAAATAAAAAGATCATTGAATGTTATAAATTTATGTTTGTTTTTAAACCACATAAATTTTATTAAATTAATTATTAAATAAATAAATTTTATAGTATATAAAATATAAAAACTAATACCTTTGGTTAATGTGGTATGAACCTTAATGAAATGAAATTGAGACTTGAAATCCCATACCTCGAGTCTGACACACCATAAACGTATTTAATTTTAGTAAGATAAACCTAAATTATTTATTTAATTTGATAAAAACCATTTTAAAGTGTATTAAACTATTATAATCCATTTTATTCAATCTATTTTTTGGACTTAAATAGTTATTAAAGTAGTTTAATTCATGCCAAAAATTTTGAGGTCATTAAGTTCATTATCGAAAATAACTTCGATGGGTTGAACATGGTCAAAGGGGTACTTTATACTTTTTATATAGAATATTTATCATGAAATAATTATCATTTTTATATATAAATTAAATATTATAACTATTCATTAAAAGAGTACATGAAAAATGATTTACATCGCTTCATAGTGGCAGTAATCTACATGTACACACAAGCGACATTATCATTTTCCAAAAAATAAAAGGATAAAAATGATATTAATATATTATAATTAAATAATAATAATAATTTAAATTAATATCACACAGTTTCATTAAATACATCATAATAATTATCCCTATGAGGTGTCGATGAAAAACAAAACAAATCGCTTCATGGAGTTGGTGGTCCACACGTATACATGAGCGATGTTTCTATTTTCTATAGGATGGAAAGGAAGATGAAATGGGTTATTAGATAATAATAATATAATTTAAATATATTAAAGATAATTATTTTATCATCTCATAATGGTAAAATAATATTTGAAGGATGTAGAAGAATAAATAAACATGAAACACTGAGTTAAGAATTATTCCTTTCTTTGGAAAACACCCTTAGATTACAATAAAAGACTTATTAGGGTGGTATTTTGGTGAAAACAAGTCCTCCATGATATTGAGTGGGATGTTGAAAGGTCATGTGGTTAGGTTTTGGTAGATAAAAATGGCTCAAGGTATGTGAATAGGAGAGGAGATGGGGTGCCCTTTTATAAGTGAGGGGAGTGACTCTGGTAATTTTGCAATGTTTTAAAATAATATAAAGTAATATTCATGGAAAGTTAGTACTAAATATATGAAAATATGAATATATGATGATAATGGTTGAAATTATATCATACATTAGGATTTAATATGATATTTAGTGACTCTAAGAAATAGTTTTAACATTAATTCACCAATTTTACCCTTTACCATTAAGACAACATTTTACCATGGTTACATTTTATTATGAAAAAAAATGAAATTTAAGTGATTAATAAATATCAAAACAATCCTTATAGTTATTAAATAAAATTTTCATGATTCAATATTTAAAATTTCAAAAAACTAAATTTATCATATGCACGCAAAACATATTTTTTTTGAAAAAAATGGGTTTGAATCCTAAAAATGAATTTATACCAAAATAAAGAATATTATTGATTTTAATGGAATTAGTTTTATTTTTTATTTAAATTAGAATAATTTTTTTAAAAGCAATAAAAATTAGAATGAAACATTATAATAATATAAAAATAAATGACAATTTGTTAAAAAATTGAAAATTTTCAATATTCACCCAAAAAATCAATATTTTCAAAAAACACCCCTAATATTTATTTGATACAATTATTTAAAAAATAAATTATATTTATCCTATTTAATTTCTATAGTTTATAAATTCAACTTTTAAATAAAACCATCTAATGGATGGAATACACTTCAGTTTGAATTAAACAATTTTTTTTAGTTTGGAAATCATATAAAATTATTACAATGAATGTGAATCCAGAAAATATGTTTATTTATATTAATAATAAATGAAATTTATTAATTATTAACATTATATGGTTGGTCTTATTATTACCTCCTTAAAAAAATTTTGTCTTTACAATTTCATTTATCACTTAAACAAGTAGGAATATTTCTCCCTCATGCCCTTTTAAGGTTCCCATTCTGCAAATTTCATCATACGAGTTTTCTATAAAACCTTAAACTGGTGAATTACATTATTCGGTTATATATGATGTCCATGGTTTAGAATCTACATTATATTTTTTACATAATAAATATTTTTTTCTGACTCTACTACCTTTGGGATTAAAACATGAGATATATCATCTATATATTTCTTTAATAATGAGAAATTAAAAACATCATTTACCTGAGATAAAATTAGAGGAAAATATATTCACTGATAAACTAATCCCAAATTTTCCAAAATTTCAGACATTCCATTAAATAACAGTATTAACTTTATATTTTTACTGAATCACATAACATATTTCTAAGGATATATTTTATGAATGACATGATCACTTACCAAAAATGAAAGATCTTTCCTCCTATTACTCATATAACTATTCTATATGTATTGAGATTCCCTCATGTACTCTTAATAAATCTCTACCTTTTGAAATATTTGTTTCATAAATTATAGTCCCAAAAAAATTATTTTATATACTTTATCCCAATATTTTAGAGTTTAAAACCGCATTCCACGTAATACCTTAAATGGTAAAATCTATATACTAGAATGAAAACTATTAAATAATTATAAAATTACACTAATGAATGGTTCTCATCCCAAAATCTTGGATAATTCAATGACCATGATTGAAATATATCCTAGAATTTATTAATTATTATATATGAAATTACATTAAATTTTGGATTAAAATATATTATTATATTTAATTTATTATGAAATGAATTTTGATGTCCTTTCAAATTATTAAGGGTAAATCTCGGATCACAATAAGATATTATAGGGATATGGACACCATCTAATCTGACTTTCTATTTATGGTATATTCAAGAATGTTGATCCAAATACATAATATCTCTAATTGGAATAAAATGCATATATTCATTAAAATGATAGAAAATAATCCAAATCAGATTATTACCATAAGATATATTTGGTAATACCATCTTAAAATCATTGTATGTATTATCCAATTTCATTTTAGGCATTGGTGAAGTATCTAGATTCCTATTCAATAGTAATTAAATATATTTATCCTATTTAATTGTGAGACTTTTCATGGTAAAATTTGAAATATAATTCTTCATTCATTCCCATCCATAGTATTCCCGAATTTATATATACATCCTATTATTACTAGGATAAAAATAAAATTAAGATATTTTAGCATTACCCAATAATTACTTCTTATTCCAGGAAACACTTAACACACTCAACCTCTTCCCAAATCTTAAAAAACCTTAATTTAAATGTAAATTTTTTGAAACTTATCTTTATTAACCAACTATACTCTTCCTTAAAAAACTTGTTCATCCTTCCAAAAATTCTTAATTTTGTATGAAAATGTTTACTCTATTGACACCTGAACTAAAATAGTAGGAGTTCTTTCATGAAAAAGTTATTGAAAAAAATTCATTAAATCATTAACCATATGATCATGATCCAAATGTAGCATAACAAATAATGGATTATCTTTTTAGTTTAAGGAATAGTTAAATTTTTTTACTTTACATGGATGATATTTAATTATACAATGATAATCATTTATTAGTTCAAACCATATTCTATGCCTCGTGTTCAAATTTTATTAATTAAATATATTCTTGAAAATATTATAATAATTAAATATTTCACATTTTACAACATATAATATATGTCTCTATATTTTTAAAGTAAAAAACTACTATAACTAGTTCAGGATCGGGAATAGAGTAACTATTCACATGGATATTCAATTTTTTTGAAGTATATGAATTTAAATGATCATTTTATATCAATACACAACTAAGTCACTTAAATAAAATCACTATATATAACAAACTTAATATTTCTAGATAGGAAGGAAAAAATATATCATTAACCAAAATTATTTAAAATTTATAAAATAAATTCATCACATTACCTTATCTAGATGAATTTAATTCCATTTCATGTTAACTATTTTAATGGGCCTGATAACTGAGAAATTTTTTTAACATACTATTAGTATGAACTTAATAACCTATGAAAAAAAATCTCAGGGACTTTATTGGTCTTGGGTACTCTTCCACCACCATAATTTTAATAAGATTAATTGTTATTCCATGTTAAGTAATAATATTACGAAGGGGATAGATATATTCTAACAAAACTGTACATTTTCTAAATTTTTTATACAAAATATTTTATGTTAATTTCCATAGAAAAATACTTAAATTACTTTATTTTTCCTCATATTTTTTTATAATAAACATAAATTCCATTAATAAACACAACTAAATATTTATCCAAATACTCATGGAAAACTATATTCCTAAAATCAATGAATAAAATGGATTCATTAGTCATCCAAAAGGGTATAACTAAAAACATGTAAGGCCCATACCTAGTATGAAACATTATCTTAAAAATATATTCCTCCTTCACTTTTATTTGATGATATATGGACCTAAAATGAATCATTAAAAAATACCATGCTCGTTGAAGATGATAAAATAGGTCATCTATATGAGGAAATATGTAATTATTCTAAGTAATTTTATTTAATGATCAATAATCGATGAAAACATTAATTGGAATATCCTTATTTTTAACAAAAAAAATTGGATAAGCTTGAGGTGAAGTGCTAGGATGAATAAATACCTTTTTAGGAAACTTTTATAACTTCTTTTTCAATTCCAATAACTCTAATAAAGACACTCAGTTAGAGGGTTTTTAAATTAGATTAAACTGAGGAACTAAGTCAATAGTGAATTCAACCTTCTACTCAGGAAAAATCCAAGAAAATCATTAATAAATACATCAATATATTATATTTATATCGGGACATCACTAATAAAAACAACAACCCTATTTCTCAAAATATAAGAAAGATAAATTTTACTACAATCTTTAATTTGTGTCTCATATTATTAATATGTTATTATTAGTATGAAATCATTATTATATATAATTTTTTTTTAAAATACAATATGACTTCCTTAACTCTTTAATATATCGTAGGATGATAAAATAAAATCAAATTCTTACACAGAATAATGTCAAACTCAATTATATGTAAAACAACAAGATTTTCAAAAGATATTATTCCGTAGATAATCATAGAAATATTTCTGTAAATATTTGTTTCCTTAATACTTACAGTAATATTTTTTACAAAAATTTATTGCTCAATTTCTTGAGGTAATATTTCTCTTTTAACAAAAAATTCAATAGAAATAAATTTTTTCCAGACCATGAATGAAATAATATTTGGAACTAATTTGGAAAAATAATTAGTGCACCTATCACCATTTAATTTGATGGACCATCATTTTACAAGCTGTCTATGAATTACTTTTCAAAAAACTTTTTATAAGGTCTTTATAATTTCATTTAATAATGAATTTCTTTTGACAATCATCAATATAATGGACAATCTCACTACATTAAAATGTCTCACTACCTACTTATCATTTTTGGTCTGATAATTATTCAAATTCAATTCCTTTACAATCATGAGAAAAATGTACCAACATACTAAATCGATAAAATTTTCAATATTTCATATTAAAATCCTTGGGATACTTCTTACCACTATTATCATAGGTTGAAAATTTATACCTAGTACCTTTTGATTTGTTTAATGTATTCTTTTACATTTCTTTTCACATAGAATGCTTCTTATTTTATTTTGTCAAATTCAAAAAATACTATATCGACCTTATTTAATATATGAAATTATTTCTTAATTATTTAATGTTAATGAGAGGCCAAATAAATTTTCATCCTTGGTTTCAAATTGGAGTAAGACCTATAAATTTTACTATCATGGTTCATAATGAAATTTGGTGGATAACAAGACAATCAGGTAAAATTAGATTCTTAGGTGGGAATGGAGTCCCCATTATTTTTCTTCAGTTCCAAAAACTTATGTTCTATCCTATGTTGAAAAACAATAGGATAAATATTCTTAAGTAAAAGGTTATTAAATATGTATAACTTCAGGAAATCAATATCATATCTCTTCTTGGTATTATTAATCATATACCCCCACTTATTGGATTCACCCTCAAAAATATAAATGGATATAATTCCATTTTATATATATAACAACCCAAAACATAAAATATGTTTTACAGATAATTGATACATACTTATGTTAACACTAGATATAAGGTTACACCAAATTCCATAGGTGTTGTTTCATGAAATTATCATCTAACAAACCTGACTCTAGTAACCCGGAGCTGCTGCATAATTTAGTAAATTGGCATAGATACAAGGGGTTTAAATCCCATTGGTCCACTTAGATTACTAGTTTTAGTGAACCATATACATACATGATACCCATTTTACATTGGGAATGTAAAATGAATAGAATAAATAACAAAATCAAATGAATTACATCATTGAAAACTCATTCAAATATTTTTTCTTCAAATCTCGGGGAAAGGAAAAAAAGTAAGGGTGAGTTTAAATTATTAGTAAGGGTTACATACCAAAAAATATATAATAAATAAATAAAGAATAAGAAATATTTAAAAGTAAATAACTAATCACACCTTCCATTTAAATAATAAATTAGCTTTCATAATTAGATATGGAATGGTTAAAATAGAAAGAAAAATAACTAAATAACCATTCCATTTAATCAATAAAATGATAATGAAATGCATCCAAATATGAAATAATTTTGAAAATTTAATGGATAATAATAATAACTAAATTATCAATGAAGGAAATTATTAATTTTTAGAAATATTGATCTTAGGCATCATGATACCTCTACCATCAAGACCCTTCCCAAGACAATTTAACACTATAGGTAGAAACACTTTTAATTTGGCCAAATGATTTGTCTCATGAGTTCAATAGATGCATAAAGGTAATATTGAATTATATTATGCACCTGCCACTACATTTCAAATAATTCCTCACATATCAAGTAATCAATTTAATACACGAAAAATGTCCCTAATCAATGAACATTCATTTCAAGTAAAGAATAAATATTTATCTATGTTTCCTTAGATAAAAAATAACATTCATTTTAGAATACCGTATGGAGAAATGATGTATTGTTTTAGAAATAACCATATCTATTATAAATAATATGGATATTTAGGGGAAATTTAATGTCCAGTGAACACAAGATAGAATATATTTCAAGGAAAAGTTAATGACTACAAAAATGAATCATGAAATTAATGTCAATGATTTCTTTGGTCTGAATGTAATAAATTATTCTTATAAATAATAATTATTTTTTTAATAAAACATATACCCAATGGATTATAAGTGAAATAAATGGGGGTTTTAATTGATGAAAAGAAATACCATAAAAACGCTTTACAATAATTTTGTGAAAATATACTATTCATATTAAAATATATATATTAAAAAACAAAAGTTCCAAAAATATTTTTAAAATAATTTTATTCGAAAATAAAATTTTAATCTTATAAAGAAATCTTTAAAAAATGTATTGTTCAAGACCATAGGATATTCTATAAATTTTATACATGTTAAAGAAAATATTTCATTCACATTCTCAATAAAATCCAAATAGGACATTATTGAAAACTTACACGAATATTACATTGAATTGATTTTGTAAATATTCATTCATGGGTTAAAATTTATCTGCAAATTTTTAAAAAACATCGAAAATATTTTTTGAAAACACAGTTTTGGAGGAAAATTTATTTTCAACTATAGAGAGAAATGGAGTTAGATTTTATTAAAATACATTTCTGAATAATTTAAAGTACCAAATAGTAAAAAAATGGAACTATAACTTGAAAAAATAATGAATAACTAGAGGATAAAAATATTAAAGGGGTTTATTATATTTTTATCAAATAATTCATTTCAATGAAAATTCATGTATAAAAAATCCTGATTAAAATGAGATTGTGAAATAAACATTTAAAAGATCATAATGTTGAAGTTAGATTGGACCAATAAATAAATTACATGTATAAAATTGATATCCCCATAAAAATGTGTAAATAAAACATGGTATTTTAAAAATTCATTACCAACATATTCATATAATATAAAAAAATAAGTAATATAACCTAATTAATAGAAATTGAGTTAGAAAATTATTTACCACTTTATAACATTTAAGTTAAATCCTCTTGGATTAAATAATTCAAATTGAAACATAAAATACCATTAATTATTAATTATTAATCATATTACATGTAAAATTTCTAGAATTTACACTATATACAGAAAATTAGGTTTAAAATAATTGAATATTTTTTAATGAAGGGAAATATAGACGATGTCCCTTATCTCAAACTTTACTCTAGTAGAACATGATTTAAGATATAATATTATTTTTTTAGTCATGTTATTAATTTATATTAGAAACCTATTCATACTTATAATATCATATATGTTCATTTTATTACATTTTACCACATTTTGTTAATAAGATTTCATTATTCTTTTTTGTATGTGGTGTTAATTTCATTATTTTGTCATGCACTTTTTGTTATGAAAGTTCTGATTACTGTGAATAGGATATATATATATACATATCATAAATAATTATATTAATTTTATAAATATCATATTTACTAATTATATACATTTTTATTACCATTAATGAATGTTGGACGTGGAAGATGAATCACATTGCTTCTTGGAGATGGTAGGTCGTGCATACACACAACTGAAGATATCCTTCCCTTAATGAGTGAAAGGGTTAGGAAGTGGGTGATTTATTAATTTTAAGGAATATATATAATATCATATATATATATATCAAATATATTCCATAATTTTATATTTTTTACATTCCATGTAAACCATAACTAAAAAAATGAATGATATCAATTTGCAAGGCTGTAGTCTTCTATACACATGAGGGACATTATCATATTTTAAAATGAATGAAATTTAAAATAATATATGTGATATTAAATTCAGAAAAATATAATAAAATCTTAAATATTATATAATTATTTAAATAAATCATTATATCAAACCTTGAAATGTGGTTATGGAAAACAAATTAAATTTGTTCATTATGCTGTAGTCCGGCATACACACGATCGACAATTTAGTTTCCCATTTGATAAAAGTGGATACGGATATATCTTATTACATTAACATAATAAAATATATTTATATGGAAAAGTATTTTTTTTATAATATCATAATTTAATAATATATTATGATTTTGAAGAAGAAATAAAAAAATGTGCATTTAGGAATGTTACCTTATATTTAGATGACCTCATTAGGTGTAAAAAAATCCTTCCTAAGATGTATTTATGACAAACCAATGATTATATAATGAGGTGTGGGAATTAGGGATTTTATTTAGTCAATTACTGTCTAAACGAAATGATTTTGGATGTGTGAAAAGGAGAAGATGGGGTGGCTTTTAAAAGTGGTAGAGAGGGAACACACAATTTTTTTGAAGAGAAACAATTTTATCCATGTTATTATCATGATAAAAAAATAAAAAACAGATAATTATTGAATATTAGAGTTGATAAGGTTTCTATATGTCCATAAAATAGATTTTGTACAAGTCTTTAAGACATTTTAACCATTAACATCTTAGATTAACCCCCAATATAATATTTTTTACCTTGATTATGGTAATTAAATTATACTTATTTTACAATTCATAATGTTAAAAAATTAAGTTTTAATTATTATATAATATAAATTCTGATAAATAATAATCTAGAGTCTATTTTTAAAAATTTAATTCACATAAGGTGTAGAATCTAATTTTACATTATACCTGCAGACATGATGAAAAATGGGTTTCCAAAGAGAAAACCCTAATTAGTTTGGAAAGTTTTAATATTCAATTTGAAGAGAAAATTGATCCCAATAAAATTATATAGCTATATTTTAATATAATTTATCTTATTTATTTTAATAAATTTTGAAAATTTAATTTATCCTTGTAAATAATTTAATCATAAATGTATTTTTCAATACAAGTCAATATTATCACTATTCATTGAAAAATGATACTTTTCAGAAAAATCCAAAAACAAAATTAACCTAATATAATTATAATATTATGATTTAAAAATATAGTTAACATTTTCTAATAAATTTTCTAAAAGTTTCAAAAATTAATTCTATCATAAGTGTAGAAGATGTGACAAACTGTTTTCACTGAAAAAAGATACTTTTTCAGAAAACATTTTTTTCATTTCAAATGATGATTTTTTTATTTATAATACATATATAACCAATTAGTACATGTAATATATATGTATATATATTATTTATTTGTTCATATTCATAACCTTTAATTTAGTGTGAAGGTTATAATGTTCATGTATAAAAAATATCATAAAAATGAAACATGTTTTATTTAAATACAATATTGCATGCATCGCAAGATGTAAAAAATATTTAATTTATTTAAAAGGAAATAAATTATAATATATCATGGTGTTACATTATTCCCTACTATAAAACTTTTATCCTCAAATTTTTGTTGATATTATCTTCTAAATAGATGAGGGCAGTTCTTATTCATAACATTCTCTAATTCACATATTGCTTCCTCCATTTTTTGATTTCTCCAAAGTACCTTAAATAGTCCAGACTTCTAATTCCTAGACACTTTCTATCCAGTATTAATAATCAGGAAGGGTTATTCATAATAAGATATATCAATTTCACATTTTATTTCATTATAGGTGAGCAGAGGCATTGGGTCTGGCATGTACATCCATAATAGTGATATAAATAACATATCAGGAAATTTTGAGAGACTTTATAGAATTAGAAAATGATAATACATAAATCCAACTCCTTACATAAATTAAAAGGGTCCATTTTACCTGGGGATTATCTTTCCCTTCTTTGTTGAACCTTATTAATTCCTTCCATGGAGAAATTATAATAAAAAATGATCTCCCACATGAAATTCCAAATACATCCTCTGATTATCATAATAACCCTTCCAAATAATATCAGTTGCTTTAATGTGAGCTCAAATAGTCTAGAATTTATTTATCGTCTCTTAAAAATACTATCATCCCATAATTTTCCATTCACCAGCTTCATCCAAAAAAGTTGGTGTATGAAAATTTTTCATATAAGGCTTTATATGGTGCTATTTTAATACTTAAATGGAAACAATTATTATAAGAAAATTATAACAATGGTAAATATTGATACCACATACCTTGAAAATCAAGGGCGCATGAACTCAAAATTTCATAAATTATTTGAATTTCCCTTTTAGATTATCAATCCTTTTTAGAATGGTAGTCGGTGCATAGATAAAGATCAATATCAAGGACCATCTAAATATTCTTCCATAATTTTGATGTAAAATGGAAATCATGACAAAATAAAAACAAAAATAATTACACCATGAATTTTTAGAAACTCATTAATAAAGAACATTAATATGATTTCAAGATTTAAATACTCTCTTATTGATATGAAATGTGCATATTTTGCCAAGAGATAGATAATAACCCATATTAAATAATTATTTCCACGAGTATTTGATAGTCATATGAGAAATTTTTTAGTAATTTTGTCACATTTCCACATAAGAGTATGAGGAGGTTGTGAAAATCCTCTAGAACATTATCTCTCAGTCATGATCTTTAGAAAAATAAAGCGTCTTGATACATAATCTATAATTTTTTTCTTCATGTCATCCCAAATAAAATGTTCCCTCAAATATCTATACATTTTGGTGCTATAAGGGTGTATAGTGAAATTTGAGCTATGTGAGTCATCCAAAAATTCCTTTTTTTTTATAAATTATAGATCGAAACCATATTATATTTCAAAATTTTAGGCTTCAATTATGAAAAATAAATCCTACCAACTTCCTATATAACTCATTTACTCTAAGAGTGTCAATAATGTTCTTCAAGGGAATATCATGGCCCTCATTTATTTCAGAATACACTAATATATCATCAATTAATAAAAAATCAAGACATCTCTTCAATAATAAGCTCATTAGATCCATAAATATATAGGATGATTTAGTCGATCCAAATGGAATTACAATAGACTCAGATTTTCTATACCTCATTAAGAAATATATCATCATAAATTCTTCGTTCTTTACTAGCAATTGATGATACCCAGATTATAGGCCAATCTTTGAAAATTATTTATCTCCATGTAGTTGATCCAATAAGTCACCAATTCAATGGAAATGATAAATTTTCTTTTTCCTAATGGAATTTATTTCCCTACAATAAATTTACACCCTCTTGGATCCATATTTCTTTTTAATAGAGAGAATAGTGTCTCCCCATGATGTAACACTAGGGTGTATAAATCCCTTATCACACAATTCCCCTAGTGGTTTCTTCAACTAAACTTACTCAAAATTGGCCATTATACAGGGGTATTTGATATTGGTCTTCTACTAGGGACTAAATTGATGGAAAACTCAACTTCATGCTCTTGTGGATGTACAGGTAATTCCTCAAGAAATACATCAATGTATTCCTTTACAATAGGTACATCTTAAATTTTAATATTACCTTATCCATCCGCAAATTGTTTTTTCTATTATTCCCCATGATCCTCATCCAGAAGAATTATTAGGGTTTCATCTACGCAGAACTCACATGGTGAAGTCTTATCTCTAAAGATAAGGAATTCTACATCTTCATAACAAACCATAATTTATTTATCAATTAAATTATTTGTTTCATCATATTTTGAATGACAGTCCATACCAAGCATTAAATCAAACAAAACCATTTACATAATAATAAATTCTACAAATAGTAAATGTTTTTGTGTTATAATGATGAATTTATAACACACCAATGTTATAGTGAGACTACCCCAAAGTGTTTTGACTGATAAGTCCATTCATAAATTAAAATGTAAATGTCTAATTTTCATTGAAAATTATGTAGACTGGAAAGATTTTGAGTATCCAAAATCAAAAAATAATTAGAGAAATTTTATTTCATAATAAGAGTACCTTCAAAAAAATCATTATAAAATTCCACATAATTAATACTGATCACATAAACTTGGGCTTCTCACCTTCACATCTTATATGTTATATTTCCTTGATGATTGGGATATTGGTGTGAGTAATTAACAATTTCATTACAAATAAATCTCTGGATAACAATGAATTGTATCTTCACCTTGAATTAATGAGCCAAATAACCCTTATGTCCACACTTGTAACAAACTCCCATACCCTTTAGGATTTTACCAGGATGATTAATTCCATGGTTTACATAAGGTGCAAATTGATTTGTTATTTTCTTATTCAATTATGCATTCCATTTTTACCACTTTTTAGATGACCACTTGTGCTCCTCATTTCCACTGAATATGTATTCTCTATAAAATTCCTTATATATTTTGATGGTAGAAAAACCTATTTTATTATATGATGAACTTGTTTGAGAGACCAACACCCTTTAAAGACTTGGATTAATCCCTTACAATAAATGATCAATCATGCACTTCATGTTTCATATGTAATCTATAGCATAATTATGTGTCCTTTTAAAGGTATCCTTATACTCAGTAAGAATTTATTCTTCCTTTTTCTTTATGTAGAGGAATTTTTGATACAGTTTAGTTTGTTTCTCACAATGGAAATATTTATCAAAAAATATATCCTTAAAACTATTCCATTCAAATAAGTCTATTTTCTCTTTATTATTAGTATTCCGGATCAACCATCACCATTGATCAAAATCACTTTTAAAACAATATATTGAAAGTGAAATATTTTCCTTTTCATCATATCCCAAGTCCATAAATATCTTCTCTAGAGACTTAATCCATTACTTAAATACAATTGGATTTGTAGTATCACTAAATGACAAGGGATTCTATCGTATAATATTATCCAACATAGCAGAATAATTCTATAGAATAGGTTACTCCATCCAAGAAAGGTCATTTTTCATAAATTGATTATGATTCCCTAAATTAGCCATAATTTTCTCAGTTCCAATACTAACTGTATTTTCTTCCTCTATAGGTAAATAACTACACTGTCTATGAGTATTGATAACCTTCTTCTTTTTAATTTCCATTCCTAAATAATATAATATACATTATCAACTTTTGAAATTATAAATTATAAATGATAATGTTTAATTCCAAAAATTGTGAAACACTGAATATAAATTAAAAATTTATGCATTATTAATCTTAGAATCATAAACTTGGTTTCATTGTGGATATCATTATTTTGAATTCACTTATATCGGTTTGTAAAGAAAAAATGAATCATTCTAAGCATATCCTATTGTAGTGTTAAACCATGTCCACAATAGGTCTCGTTTGTGTAAACCAGGTGATGATTGATTCAATCCCAATGCACCCATTTTGATGTTATTATGACTTGGTTAATTTTTTCAAGAACTAAATCCACATATAGTATCCAAAAAGGGTTTTACTACTAGGAAAAACCAAAAAACTATTCTTAACCCAAACATTAGGATTTTATTAAACATTTATCCTCAAATTCTATAATAGGGTTATTTTCGCTAATATTTGTTTTTTAATCTAGTTTCCAATGATTTTATGAAAATTCCTATGATACCAACTGTAAAACCCCCGACTCCAGTAACCTAGAATTGGTGCCTACATTATTACATATGAATATATACTGGGGGTTTAAAATTCCAAAATACTGATTAGTTTACATATTTTTGAGAACATGATACTTACATGATACCCATTTTACATTAGGAATAGTAAGTAAAACATAATACATAAAAAATGAACTTCATCCATGAAAACGCATTCAAATATTTATTATTTATATAATGGGTAATGGAACCAAAATATGGGTGTGATCAAAATCTTAGTAAGGGTTAAATACAATGTAACATATCATGAATCAATAACGAATATTCAATATGGTAAGGTAAATAACTGAACAAACATTCTATTTAATCAATAACATGTTTATCATAATTAGTTAAGGCATAATAAACGTGGAAAGGTAAATAACTGAATACACATTCCATTTAATCATTAAATTGGGAATAAAATGCGTATAGAGGTAATATCATTATTAAAATATACTTTATTATAATAATAACTAAATTCTTGATTAATAAAATTCTTAATTATTATATTTCATGATCTCAGGCATCATGATACCTCTACCATCAAGGCATGTCAAAAGACTGTTTAAAATTACATGTATAAAGCCGTTTAATTTAGAAAAATAAATAGTCTCATGGGAGTTGTAGTTTCATCATTGGGATATATAATATCATGTTCCACCTATCAATACATATCTAAATCATTCATCATATATCGAATAACTGATTTAACTAATAAACAATGTTCCTTATGATCAAATATCTATATTGAGCAAAAAATAACGATTTATCAATACTTTCTTACATAAATAATTAAATTTCAATATATAAAACCATATATGTAAATGGTATTGGGTTAATAAAATAAACATATCCTTGATAAATAATATTGATATTTACAGGAAATTTAATGTCAAATTATCACAACTGAATATTTCAATGGAATGTTAATGACTACAAAAATGAATCAAGAAAGTCAATGTCGATACATTACTTGGTCAAAATGATTGTGAAAAATTTATAGAAATAATAAATATGGTATAAATATAATATAACCCCAATTCAGTATAACTAAAATGAATATTTCTTGTTGTTTATGAATAGAAATATCATAATAAGATATTACAAAACATTATTGAGGAAAATATCTTTTTAAATTTGGAAATAAATTTTTTAAAACTAAAAGGTTATAAGATATTATGAAAATAATATATATTTTTTTAAAATAACATTTGAAACTTATAATGTAATATTATAACATTAGCTGGACCTGACGACATGAAATTTTATACTTGTCATATAAGTAAAAAAACATTTCATTCAAATTTTCAATAAAAATACAAATGAAACATATTTTGAAAACTACATGAATATTCCATTTATTTTTTTAATAAAATTAAAACATGGGTAAAAAATTTATTAATAAATAATTTTTAAAATTTCAAAAGTATTTATGAAAATATCTTTTAAAAAAATATGGTTTTTGGAGAAATTTTTTTTCTCTAAAGGGATAAATGAAATTAGATTTTATTGAAAATATTTTATAAATCATTTTAAATAACAAAACGTGTAAAAATTGTACTATTACTTGAAAAATTAATGAATAATTATAAGAGAATAAAATTAAAGTGGATTATGATCTAGTGATCAAACAATTTCCTTTAATGGAAATTAAATCATAAACAATCCCGATTAAAATGGGACTATGAAATAAAACCTTATAAAGATCATAATATTAAAGTGATAATTAAGAAATAATACATTATTATTATCAAATTAAAATAGAAATAAAATAATAGGATATAAAAAAATAATATATTCAAAATTAATTACACATGTAATTTTATAATATCAAAGACAATAAAGAAGTAATATAACCCAATGAAAATAAATTTAGTTATGAATTTCTTTACTTGTTGGTAACTTTTATATCAAATCCCCTTGGATGAAAGAAATATAATTGAACGTAAAAATACCATGAAATATGAATTATTAATGATATTACTAGTAAAAGGGGAAATATATACACTATATAAATGAAACTAGGCACACAAAAATAGAATATTACTCAATAAAGGGTAATTGAAATGAATTCCATTACATCATACAATACATTAGTTGATGATGATTTTACCTTATGTATAATGGTTATAATAAAGTTATTAATTTATAAAATAACATTATTTATACTTATAACTTTTTATATGATACACTTAATATATTTTACCACCAATTTGTTATTATCATTTCATTATTATCATTTTTTCTAGTGTTAATTATCATGTTTTTTAATGCGTGTTTTTCCATGAAATTTATGATTATTTTATATGATTTATATCCATATTCTACATAAATAAATTAATGTTATAAACGTAAAATTTTCTCAGTATATAAATTCTTATAAACATTTATTAATAGTTTATATGGAAAATGAATCGCACCATTTCATGGAGATGGTAGGCTGTACGTACGCACGAGTGGAAATATCATTCCCTCAATGAGTGAAAGGGTTAAGAAGTGGGTGATTTATTAATTTTAAAAAATCAAGATCACATCATATATATTCTTCAAATTTATCCTTATTAAATTTTATGTATTTATTAACTGAAAAATGAATTACATTGCTTCCCCAAGCGGTAGTCAGCTGTACTCACGAGTGACATTATCTTATTTTTAATGAAACAGTACATAGAAATTTATATTTAATATAAAAATTATATAGGTATAATAATATCATATATATCATATAAATGTGTTAAATCTATCATTTTATCCATCATAGAACGTTGGTGATGGAAAACAAATGAAATTGGTTCACGATGTGGTAGTCCACCATACATAAGATTAACAATTCTATTTCTAATTTGATGAAATATGAGATGGATATATGCCATTAAATTAAGAAAATATCATCTTAGTATATGGTATATATTGGTTTTATTATAATATATTGATTTAATAATATTGTAAATATGTGTAGAAATAAATAAAAAACGCTTGTTTAAGAACATTACCTATTTGTATAATAAAATCCTCATGTTTACACAAAAATCCTTTCTATGATGGATTTATGATAAACAAATGCATCTACTATGAGTTAAGTTAATTAGGTAAGTTATTTATATAGGTATTGGAAAATAATTTCTTTTTAGTATGAAGTGGGGAGTAGATGGGGTGGTAATTTATAACTGGGGGACAAGAGACGTATGAAATTTTTGAAAAGAAACAATTACAGCCATGATTTTATCATGGCCAAAGCCACGAAAATGGGTATTTATCAACAATAATCAGTTATAAGGTCTATATATGGCCATAAAATGGTTTTGAATTTATTATTTTTGTCATTTTTGCCCTAACTTCTTAGTTTGACCCCCAATAAATCAGTTTTTACCCTATCTGCAGTTATTAAGTTTTACTGCCTTTACTACACATAATGGTCAATAAATAAGTTAACATTATCAGAAAATATAAATTATTCTCATTAAAAATGTTTCATCCATTTTTAAAAATTCAATTATTATAAATGGAAGAATCAAATTTAAATTATACTTGCAGACGGGATGAAAAATTGGGTTTCCAAAGAGAAAACTCTCATATGTATGAAATATTTTGTATTGAAATCAAACATAAAATTGATCTCAATGAGCTAAATTATTCAAATTTTGATATAATTTATCAAATTTTAAATTAACAGAAATTTAAAATTTAATTCAACTATGTGAATAATATAAATGAAAATGTAGTTTTTATTAAAAATCAATATATTTTACTACTAATCAAAAAATGAAGTCTTTTAGAAAAATCACAAAAAAATCAATTGAATATAATTTTGATATGCTATATTAAAAAATTATGTTAATTTTATGA
Organism: Viscum album; assembly: GCA_963277665.1. Classification (NCBI taxonomy): domain Eukaryota; kingdom Viridiplantae; phylum Streptophyta; class Magnoliopsida; order Santalales; family Viscaceae; genus Viscum; species Viscum album. Next base: position 1,704,848,973 of record OY728161.1, read on the forward strand.
CATAAATTTTCTAAAATTTTCAAGTATTTATTCTATCATAAGCACACAAAAATAAACTAAACATTTTTCTTTGAAAAAACATTTCTTCCAAAAAAATTTATTTTACTTTAAATTAATTATTATTTTTATTTATAATAAATAGATAAGCAATGAATGTGTGCAAATTGAATATATTTTTCATAATTTATTGAGTCATTTTCATACCATCTAATTTAACATGTTGGGTATAATGGTTATGTTTAAATAATATTTTAATAGAGTATCACGTTTCGTTTAAACCTGGTGTTGTGTGCATCACAATCTATCAAAGATGTATAATTTATTTAAAAGGAAATGAAACATAATGTATTGGGGTGTTATAGATACAGTTTAAACATGTACCTATGTACATATTTTAGTCACTCTCTGGAATGGGTACGACCATTAATAACTTATATAAGAAAAATTAACATAGATACAAATTGTTTTTTTTCAATTCCAACCATTCAGGTTTCTTATTCATAAAGATATTATATTCTTAATATTTTTAGACTTAATTAATCCAATTAACGCTATAGAAAACCATTTTCAAATCAACATGAATTTGATGTAACAAGATTCAAACAATCAATGTTTTCTCATGATAATATAATCTATAGATTAACATTCCATGAATGGATTTTATTAATAACATCCTAACCACTAAAATTATATTAAACATTCCTCTAATACCAAATATAACGACCTAAAAACAAAATAATCGTTAAATACATGATTTATAAAAAATGAGAAAATTTTGAATAATTTTGAATAATTTTTCGATTTATATTTTTAGATAATTAGGAAAACTATTATATATAAAAAATTTACAATACAAAGGTGACACTTACATTCATTATCAATTTTCCCACATAAATAAGAACCTTAAATTCAAACTCTTATTACATTTCAAACATGTTCACTTATTCAAAGAAGAATTATAATAACAGAATGTTAAAATTAATATAGTTATTACCCATACTTATTTAATTTGAATTTTTTTTTGAAAACATGGGATGATCACAAAAAGGCTCATTAACGGATAGAAAAGAAAAAACCCACTAGTCCATATTAAAATTCATTAGACCTGATATAAAATTTATCATTTATATAAATAATCATGAAATAAAAAATCATTTACATATTCTTAAAATCAACTTCACCTCCAAAATAATATAATAAAACACCTCATAAGTAATAATAAATTAAAACATAAAAATTATGAGTGGTTATTGTAATACATGAGCACACATGAAAACATTTTGTCAAAAAACATACTTTTCACCCTTAAAAGGTTTATAAGAATTCCTTTAAAAATAATATAATTATATTACCTTATGAAATTAAAATATATCCATGAAAAATATGTTGAAATAATATTAAATTCATATAGGTACCTTGCTAAATCATCATTATAAAACTCTTAAAATAAATGTTATAAAGAGAAAAAATTACTTGGTTAATTCCAAAACATAATCCCAATAGAATAAAATCATTACCCAATGAATTGGAGATCTATAGGAGGCTCACCCATAATTAGAAAAAATTTAAAAGGACCACAATATACTTTAAAAAATATATAATCTTGAATTTATATTATAAAATATAATAAATTATTCCCTTTAACACATATACAAAAACACTTTCATGATTAATTAAAAAATAAGGATAAAACTCTTTTTTCTTGGAAAATTCATAAACATGAATTACCAGTAGAAAAGAAAATATGAAATTATTTTGAAAAACACTATAAATTTTATATTAATATTCCTAAAGAATAAAATTCATGATAGTGGGAAATTCTTGTCTTGCTGTATAAGTAAAAAATACATTTTTCACACTTTTGTAAAGATATAAAAAATTATATGTTTGGAAGATATTGAAAAAAATCATTCTAAAACGTTATTAATAATTTAAGTAATGACATAAAATGAATTTTAAAAAAAATTTATGTATATTAATGACATACTAGAATAAATTTTATGAATCTCGACATGAAGGAAAATGATTTTTAAATAATAATTTAAAATAAGATTTCAAAGAGAAATCCCTTACAACTTTGGAATCTTTTAAATAAAAAGAATATTGAAAGGGGTAGATTAAAATTTATTTTTAAACCAATTAAATTTTAGTAAATTAATTTTAAATTTCATAAATATTTAATTATATACACTACAAAAAATAAAACATGTTTTGAACATAGAATGAGTATAAAAGAATGGAAGTTGAGGTGATAAATACCTTACTTTGAGTCTGAATCACCACATATGTAATTTAATTCTTATATAATAAAACCATATTAATCATTTAATTGATTAATAACCTTTTTTTGATGTATGAAATTATTATTATAACTTTTATTTCATTTATTACCATGCCTTATATAGTTATTAAATTAGTTAAGTTCATGTGAGATGGTTTGAGGATGTTTAGTTCATAGTCACAAAACAACTTCGGTGGGTCGATAATGGTAAAAGGGTAAATTATTAAATAATATTAATAATTAACTAATTATCCACTTTATACGTTGAATATAATTTTTAACCCATAATTAAAGGCTTACATGAAAAATAAATCACATCACTTTGTGAAGGTGGCACTCCACACGTATGTGTAAGAATTGTTATCATTTTACAATGAATGGAAGGGTAAGAAGATAAGTGATATATGATCTCTAAAAAGTAATAATTATGTTACTAATAATATATATATATATATATATCAAATCCATAATAATAATAATCATTGTGAGATTGTGAGAAAAAAATGAAACACATCGCTTTGTGAATGTGATAGTCCACATGTACATATGAGCAATGTTTTCATTTCCCATAGGATATAAAACGAGATGAAAAAGGGAAATACCAAAATCATAATAATATTTTATTATAATTTATTTACTATTTTTATTATTTAATTGATGATAAATAAGAAATTATGGTTGTATAAAAGGAAATAAACACGTAACACTCAGTTAGGAATCGTACCTCGTGTTTGGAAAACCCTTATTGGATTACACATTAAGCCTTATAAGGATGGTATTTTGGTGAAAACAAGACCTATAGAAGGAGAGATATAATATTTTAATGGTATTTGGGTAGGTATTAGTATATATAAACTTCTCAATGTATGTAATTAAGATTGGATAGGGGTTCCCTTTTATAAGTGAGGTGAGTGACACTCTTTCAATTTTTAGACGTTTTAAACTTATATAAAGAATTATTCCTCGTAAATTGGAACCTAATATATCACAATTATAATATATTATTATAAGGATATAAATAATATTATACAAAAATATTTAAGATGATAATTTTTGACCTTATCACTTAGTTTTGACCTAAATTAACATGTATTACCCTTTACCATGATGATAACTTTTTAACATGGATATTATAGAGTATGACCACAATGGAAAATTAAATTAATAATAATTATGAAAATATAAAAAATATATATAAATGTTAAATTTTTATAAGAATAAGATATTAATTTTAATACAACCATGCAAAACTCAATGAAAATTATTATTTTTAAATTTAATTACTAATTTTAAAAATGAATTTATTCCAAAATAAGGATTAATTTTTATTAACATAGAATTAATTGAAATATTTTTATTCAAGTGGGGATAGTTTTAAATTATAAAAAATATAAATTAGAACATAATTATCAAAATACAAGAAAATATATTACAATTTTCGTAAATATCAGCATTTTCATTATTCACCTAAAAACAAATATATTCTACAAAATAAAAAACATTAACCCTAAAATATTTTTCATATTATGATATAAAAGAATAATTCAAATAATTTAAATAAATTTCTAAAATTTACATATTTTACATTTAAATTAAAGTGTATAATAAATGGGAAAATCATTAGTTAGAATAGAATTATTTATTTTCCAATTTAATAAATAATATAAAATAATGCAAATGATTTTGAATAAAAAAAATTAATCATTAATATTAATAATAAATGGAATTGAATTATTTTTAACATTACTCTAGTTTCCAAAATTGCAACACATTCCCATGTTTTTTTAGAAAATAGAACGCACCTGGTTGATTAAAGAACACATAGTGTACCCTTATTCTCATAGTGTGTATTGGGAAAATATTACATTACACACCATGTATGAAGATTTTATACAACATATGGACTCATCTTATGATATTTTATTACTCTATGTTAAGGTGATGTATGAATGTTTTACTATATGTATAGTGAACATTGAAAAATAGAGTACACACCATGTAATTTTGTACACATCATGTAATTCTAAATTTCTATAAAAGAGAACGTCAGACAGAGGTTAAGGTGGTTGAAACAAGGGGAAATTTTTCTTCCATTTTGAAATGATAATGGATGATCTTCCACTAATAATATTATTTCCTCCACTCCCATGTATTTTTTTCTCCAGGTTATCGCTCATGGGGGAACTTGATGAAAATTTTCAGTTTATTTTATATAATAATTGTATGATTATTTTAATTCATGTTGTATATTTTTTATCCATTGATTATTCTTATTTAATTTCATTTTTGTATTTTATTTTCACACACTCACTGAAATTATTATGTTTGGGGGTTCCCACTCATGTTATGTTTCACATTTCGATCACCCCTCTTCTCCCTTTTAGTCATGGTGCTTATGTGGGTTATTTAAGTAAATTGAACTCACATGAACACTTCCATGGCCATACAAATTTATATTATGTTAAAAATAAAATAAAAATCTGTAAAATTCATTTAGTTCTTCTTGTGTTGCATTAGTGTGGTCAAGTTACTGAATTTAGAACAAATCACATCATTAGTGGTAGCTGGTGAATAACTTTTCATTTCCAACTAAACACTATGAGGTATCACAGAAATGTTTTTATACCAATTTTTTTCATGGTAGTATAAACCAAATGTTGAAAGGATTCAAACCCTTTATCTGAGATAATGAAGTATCATCATCAATGTATTTCTCTAGGTCGATCACACTTGATAAAAACATTAAATTCATGATTTCATATTAGTTTATCTTTTTATCAATTAGTTTAAAATCGAAAAGATAAAAAAACAACCTTTTATTTTATTTTTATTAAAATAGAAAAATATTAAATCTTATACCCTAATTAAGGTATCCCTGAGAGACAACCTAATTCTGTTTTTATACGTATGAAATTCTATATATAAATTAAATTTAGTTTTACTTTTTTGAAATTGAACGTCAAATTTTGGCTCCTTTTTCAGAGAGAACCAATGGATTATTTTTTAAAAAAAATTCATTTATATATTTATAAAAAATAATTTTATTTTCTGGTTATTCTGTTAATAGTTATTTTTTACTAACATCTCATTTCATAAGTATCCAACACTGGAAGGAGAAATATGACCGCCTAATCAGAACTAATAACTCACACATATCTTCTCTCTCTCCATCCTTTTCTTTACACATTTATTTTATTACTATTTATTTAATATACATGTTAAAAAAATATATGATAAATTTCATAATAAAATTTAAAAATGTCAAACATTTTTATTAATTTGAAATTTTCTTAATTTTCAGGATCGATTGAACATTAATGAATTTTGTCATCATGAAAAATTTGAATTCTTTTATGAGGATGATATATATAAGAATATATATGAGTTAAATGAAATCCCTTTTTTATTTATTTATATATTTAATCTAATGCACCTCTATGGAGGTTTAAAATTAATTCCTTCCCATTTCTATTACTTCACCTCTATATAATATATACTTAAGTTTGTGTAACCTTATATGAATGTGTGAAAAATCATCAAGATGGTAATTCATTTTCTTTTTTTGTTTAATTATATCCCATTATAAATGATGATATTAAATTATAAATGATAAACTGGAGAGTAAAATACCTCTATTCAGAAAAAAATCTGCTATACATTTTACATAAATAAATAAATAAATGCACAAAGCTTATTATGCTTTCACAGTGTTTTGTAAATATATATATAACATATGAATTTTATATAAAATAAAGTTATTATATCACCAATATTTATATATATAACCATTTTCTTGAAAATATTATATAAGAAAAGAATAAAACTAGGAATTAAGCCTGTGGTTATCAATTCAAAACATTACGGTAAGTGACTGATCCCTTGTTATAATTCTCAATCAATTTTATTTAAATGATTCATTATTTTAAATTATTTTTTATTGAATATTGTGTATATACATTACAATAAATTGAAACATGTTTGAAAATTTTAAATAAAAATGTGTAGTATGGTAATGAATGGGGTGCCCCTAATTATGGTTGTTTACGTGAATGACCAATTGCTGGTTTGAATTCCACCTTAACCATGTCTGTCACAATAATTTTACTTATTTTAATTTTAAAAAATACATTTCATGTGGAATGTGAGATTTTTTTTAACTACAGGACCTTTTATATTTAAATTATTATTAAAATACTATAAATATAAAAATGATACTAACAATGGGGTTGAGTTTGCTGGAAGGCACTCTACCGAGAATTCAAATAACCCAGGTTCAAGTCCTCATTGCCAACTTAATTCCTTCAATTTTATCAAAAATAAATGAAAACATGATTTATATTTATGTATATCATTTATCATATTTTTGTGATATTTTCTTAAATATTAAAATAATATAAAAAATATATAACAAGAAGTGAGATTCAGTTGGCTGAAAGGGTCTAAAAAACCCAGGATTGAGTCTTATTGGCAAACGCAAAACCTTAATTTTTATTTTTAAATAAAACCACATGATGTAAATACTATATTATATTGTGAAGTGATTTTTTTTGTTTTAAATTTAATATTCAAAAATAATAATAAAATTTTAGTGGTATAAACTTCTCCTCAATGGTTGTGGTAACCCATGTGATCAACTAGTCTCTAGTTTGAACCCCATATCAAGAACTAGGGAAAATATTGCTTCTTAAATTTCTATTTAAATTTTACACATATTTTATTTATTATTTACACTATGTGTATAATTATATATATATTCTTTTAAAATAATACCAATACTAAAAAAATAAAAAACAATATAATTATTTAAATAAACAGTTTATAAAATGTTTCCTTGGCCATTATACTATCATTTAATCTAAATTATCCATATACCTCAAATAATAATTAAGTTCCTTACCCCCTTATCCCATGTCATTTCCTAGAATCCTCGATGAAAATTATAAAATCAATTGATTTAAGTTTTATGACATTAAATATTGTCTTTTTAGATCTCTGATCCATGTAAGGGCTACTACAACCATTATTTCGATTTTATTGGTTCTTTTAGGGATTTTTGGATTTTTGGTAGATTTTGGGTGAAAAATAGTAGTATAAATGCTTAAATAAAGAAAAAATGTTGTTTATTATTATTATTTTTCTAATAGTTCAATGCACAAAATTTGAATCACACATTCCCTGTATAAATGAGGCACACCATGTACCCTCTTTGTAACACCCTGAGATTTTATGAGATATATTATTTTGAATGTATTCTATTATACACTACACCAAGATTAGATTATACTATACACAACACCGTATTATCTTTCAGTATACACAAAACTATTCTTGGCTCCTGTTACACACAATTTCAAGTTCGTTGTGTGGAAATTATTTTACGCAACATTATGTATTGATTTTGTTTAATGTGTGAATGAAATAAGTTTTGATTATGTTATACGCAACACCAAACAGAGCTTTCACTATAGGCAACCCTGACTTGGCTTGAATTACATGCAATCAAGACCTTTCTCAATAGTGCATGTAGTACTCAATACTGAGTTTCACTAAACAAGATATTATTATAATATTATTATGAACTAGCCGTTATGAATAGTAATACTCATTTTTTGAAATTTTATAAATTTTATCTTTCAAAATGGACTTTATTTTTTGATTCGGAATGTCGAAATTATCCTTGGGTGAATTTGTAGTATTTTTCTGAAATCTTTTAATTTTTAATGAATAGTGAAAACCCTGGGTTACTATTTAAAAACTGAATTTTTATTTAGATAATTATTTATTTTATTTAAATTTATTTTAGGTCCAAATTTATACATAATACTTGTATAAGTTCAATTTAATTCATTGGAGTCATTTTATAATAATTTTAGATATATAAAACTTTTATTGAACTTTTCACCGTCTTTTACCCACCTCCTAGGAGAATTTTGAAATTCATATAAAACATAATTTTACCACTTCTGTGAGTGGAATTTCGTAAATCTGAGAGACACGATTAATATCAAGGACTAAAATGTGGTTCAATGAGATGAAAATAATTTTTGGTGAATAGTAACTTTTTACTTTTATTTACCACGGTTAAAAGTAAATAGGGTAATTAAGGGTAAAAATGATATTATTAATACCCTAAAACATGTCCTAATTCTATTGGATAAGTGTAATTCGACCAAAAACAACTTTAGGAATAATATATGACCATTTAGGTCCACTTGGATTAGATTCGGACATTTATTATTAAAGAAGGGTTAAAATAGTTAAAATTAATGTTTAATAACTAAATCATTTTTAATATAGGGTTATACATTAGATAAATAATACAATTAATATTTATTATAAAGATAAAAAGATTTCATATATAATGGTACTTTATTTATAATTTTTAGACATTAAATAAATTATGTTATTTATGACACAATGATGATGCAGTGATTACCCTATTAATGAAATAATAACACAATTGATGTTATAAATATCCAAATAAATGTAATTTAAGAAGTTTTATGAATTAAACTAATTTTATAGGTTAATATGACATGTTAGTATTGATTTAATAAACTTTTTTAGAACTAATCATTCTGTTATGATTTTCACAAAAATCAATTACCAAATAGTGTCAGAATTGACAAAAAATAGTTTTTAAAACAAATATTATATTATTAATTGTTATTTTATTCCTTAAAATCTAATATTAGGACAAATTACTTAGATAAGGATATATATATGAATAATGAACCACTTGGGGTTCTTTTGTCTTGTTATAGTATGTTTATTAACCTTATAGTGTAAGAAAACAAGAAGACACAGTAAACATAAAATTATCTAACTTAAAGTTAAATCTAAATGATAAGGTTAAAATAGTAAATTAACTTGTACAAATTCTATTTAATGAGTGTATTTCGACCCATCCCCACCTTATATTCGATAAAAATTAATTTGGAGCTATTAAAAACCGAATATGACTTTATAATAAAATAATATTTTTAGTTTTTCCAAAGGTGCCCCTCTCCTCCCTTATAAAATGGAATCTCCTCCCTCTCCTCCTCACACCACTTTGAGCCATCATTCTCTGAAAAATATGGAAAAATTCTCTTCTCCACATACCTAGGAACATCCTATAGGTCTTGGTCTTCTTTACAGACCATCCCTAGTGCCCTAAGAGGAGGTTAAGAAGAGGCGCGTCAAAGAAGAGGTAATATCCATTACTGATCCTTTCCAATTTCCTTCTTCTTCAACTTCATCATCTTTAGTTGTTTCATTATAAATTAATAACATTAGTATTACATATATAATGATATGTTATTATAAATATGAAACAACCCTATTTCACCTCGTATCCATCATACGGAAAACAAAATCACCGCGTGTGCGTACATACGGAATACCGTCTCCACACCGTGGTGTAATCTGTTTTAGACCACCACCTTACTTGGATGAGTATAATGTTGTAAATAAATAACTATATATTATTATTGTAAAGTTATATTTATTCTAAAATATTATACATACACTTCAATACAATTCCACGATCATGGTAATGGTATCATCGCTCGTGCATACGTATGGACTACCGTCTCCACGACGCGATGAGATTCATTCTCCATGTTAACCATTCATGAATGATTATAAAGTATATATAATAAGTACTCATGAAATATATGACATAATAATGATACTGGATTTATTTCATCTACTTAATTCCATTCAATTCAATAAGTAAATGAACACATCGTTCATGCGTACGTACGGCCTACCGTCTCCATGAATGGTATATTTCATTCCATTTATCGATATATCATATATGTATATGTATATGCTGAATATATATTATATATAAATCATTTTTACATTGTGGAATTATGTAAATCAGGATATAAGTAATAATATCAAGAACAACAAGTTGAAACACGCACAATAAATGAAACGATTTTACCCAAATCGCTGCTTTTACATCGAATTTATAAAAGAACGGGTAATATAAAGTCATAAGTAAACCATATATGATATCATAACAATGAATATGATTATATAATAACTCAATAACATTATTTAAATCATTATACAGGAGGTACGGATACATACGAATCATATCGGACATAAGGTAAGGGATAATTTTGCAAATCACATTTTTCTCCGAGATTACTTATACGTAAGTATTTACTGGGGTTATATTTTTCATCCATGTCCATAAAATGTTTTTCATAAAGTTTTTAATATTATTAAATGTATTTTTAAAGTCATGTTTACCCATCTTGGACTTTTACTTTGTGTTATGGTAGGAATGTTTCTTTTGTTTACCATACGTGGTACTTTTTTTGACTTTTTCGACAAAAGTATGAGGAGAATGTTATTTTTAACTTATACGATGTGAACAAAATTTTACGGTTTCATAACGCCTCATTTTAAAGAATCATAATATACAAGATTTCATGACTATTTTCAACAAAATAATTTTCTTTTAAAATTTCATGGCATTTTGTGAAAAGAAAATGATTTTCAAGAAGAAAATATATTTTCCTCAAGAATTCATTTCAAGTGTTTTATCAAAACCATTTTCCATCCAAGATAAAATTATTTCATATGTGTATGTTTCAAGTATAATGTCTCTATGATTTACATAGTTCCAATTTTCTTATGATGAAATGATATCTATTTTTTTATATGAATTATGTTATGATGGGATGATGTTTATGAAACCCATTTTATACTTTGGGTAATGATAAATGATTTATGTTCATGTTTTGGCACAAGTAAGAATGATTTAATTATGATATGGGTGGGACCAATATCTCCCTCCAATGCATTGGGTAATGATTTATATCTCATGAGATAGACATTTATGGAATGGTAAGTTAATACGGTTCAGTGTTATAGGACTAAAACGAGGAGTGAACTCGATTCAGAATGGAACTTTTTCCACTAAGATAGTCTTGGAAGCAATGCCTTGTCTACTATGGAAATCACATCATGTGCTTAATGTTTTTACACAATTACAAGTTTTATTTCCAATCTGTTTTGTCATGATTGATGTTATATTATGATCTATGCCTTATGTACTACCATGTTTTATGTCATGGATCAAGATTTTGATGTTTAAACATTATGTTCTTGTTTTTATGTTCAAATGTATATGGTTTGTTTTATTTTCTCCATGCATACCCTTACTGAGCATTTTAGCTCACCCTTTATATGTTTTCTTTTCCCCAGGATATAAAGAAAGGTTTTAGGTATGAAAAAAGGGGAAGATCTTTATGGGATATATTGAAGATCTTTCACCAAGATTATAAGATTATATTCTTAGTTTCCAAAGACACTAAACTATTATGGTCATTTGGTGTCTATTTTTGTTAAAAATTAAGTATTCCACAAAAGTAATTTAATTTCCATGTACGTCAAGCTTTGGGTCTTTATAGTTGGTATCAAAGGAAAGGTTTAGTTAACCTTTGGAAACTAGGATGCAAAAACTTTACTGAGATCCCAAGATATATTTCTATGGTATGTCTAGGGATGTCCCTAAGGTTAAGTATAAGTATAGGTTATAGTCCTAGAATTATGGTAACGATCTTATAATATAACCTAAGATGTTAGATATTGAAGGTAATCCCCCTTGATTATGATTTGGGCCCCTCACACTATTCTTTTTGGTTTTTAGAAAATGGATGGAAAAGGGAAGATTCACGATAATGGAGGATATGATGGACAATGTAATGATATTCTTCCTTAGTAACCAAATGAAATTTTATATAGAGGTCCATATATCGTTATTATGAAAAATCATAAATCTAATAATATGATCAATAATCTCAACATTGGTAAGTTTCCTAACTCAACTAAAATGAGAAAAATGGAGTTTCATGATGATCATAGAGGGAAGAATGTTAAATTTGTCTCATGTAAATCATGTGGGAAGATGAATCAAGGAGAATGATTAAAAGGAACTGGAAGACGCTTTGGGTGCAAGAAAAAAAGGACACAAATCTAGTAAGTGAAAAGGAAAAGGTTCAGTTTACACCATGTAGAAGGATAATGGTATTTCTACAACATCAATAATTATTAGATGTTTTAAATGTGGAATGTATGGGCATTATGAAAACCAATTACCTAAGGGAAAGTATCTTGAAGAGAATCACCATGGTCATATGGGTAGTATTTATGTGGATGATGATGAGGAGACTAAAAATGATATATGAGATGAAATAAGTATTGAATCTTGGTCAATGGTTTAAGAAGGTAGTGGAATGATTTAAGTTTATCAAGAGTTATGTTGTATAGGTATTGGTACTATGGAATAAATACACATCTAAGAATTTCTACAATATTTTTTTCCTATAGTATTTGAAATTATATGTTGAATGGTACCAATAATTATGAGAATTGATTCTATTATTTTGGAAAGAAGATGATATGCACATAATAAAGAGAAAATTAAATGTTTGATAGTATTCATGAGCTCAGGACTGATATAAGGAAAAATTTATATCATGGTTTGAATATATAGAATTTTTGTATTTTGGTATGTGGAAAGAGTTAACTTTTTACAACATTCATGTTTTCACTAAGGTTCAATTGGTATTAATTTTTCAAGAGAATACATGATTATGGTATTCTCATGATTGGAGTGTGACCAACAAGATATATGAGGGATAAATGATGGTATTCACATGCTTTTTATATGACCTTTTTAGTAATTGTTCTCTTTATACTATGAGTTTGGAAAGAAGTATTTTGGATAAGCCTAAAGATTGGAATGGATTATGTTGAACATAAGTTAGTATTGTTTAAGGATAGAACTTGTTGATATTATTGTTAAAATATTATAATAGTATAGTTTTAGAAAAATCACAACCCGTTGGATGGGCGACAACCCGTCGCGTCGGACAAGGCTGTGGGAATCGAACCCACAACTGAAGTGTGAGAGGCCTTCATCGCCTACCACTTTCCTATAGGAATTCCCTGGTCAGTAGAAACTAGTTTTATTTTATTAAGCAGTATGATAGATGAAGTATAAGTCCATTTTAGGAGTTATATACGATTAATCTCACCATAGATGGACTTATGTATATACCTTCTCCTAACCTTATGTTTGAGACAGATTGAATGAGCTATCATTCTATCGCATGATCTACTAACACTTCATGGAAGACAAATTAAAATTCATTTCTTTAATAGATGAAGTGGAAATTGTTCAAGGAATGAACAACGATGATATTATACCAAAATAAAGAAAGTATTTCTTCTAATTCAAATTCTTCAACTTTAGGGAAATGATCTTGAAAACCAAAAATGTTGTCCTAGTGTCCTTATATCCGATGAATCAGATGGTACCTTAAATCATCACAAATTTATGGATTTGGGATTGCTGGATTTTTCATAGCCATGTTCTCTACAACTCTCCATAAGAACATGTTGGTTATATTTTTCTTCCATATCCATATTTTCACCTATGTTGTCTTATGTGGAGACCCAATGATTAGTTAATTTGGGTAACTGTTATGTTTCATACAATAGTTTTTAAAGATAAGTTTTGGTATTCCTATAAGGCCCCAGCCTTAAACATTACTTAATCTTGAGATATTTCAAGAATACACATTGAGTATCTTTTTAGGTTTAGGGTTTTGGCGAATTAGATCATAAATCATGAATTACATTCCACATTTAAACAAAGTGGTTAAATAAAAGATAGTATTCATTTTTCCCAACAACGGAAACATATTTAAAATAAAACATGGATTCTTTCTTGACACTTCCTTGACACTATCATCATATAGTGTACCTTTACCTTGACCTGTGAAAAAAATTTCAAAAACATGGGATGAGCATAAAAAGCTGAGTAAGGGATATAAAAATATGGAAAGGAAACACTAGTACATGTATACATAAGAATCAATGAAGTTATACTTTACTCATAAAACATAAGCACATTAACATACCTTATGAAATAATATGATTTATGAATAACTCATAGAAATCATAAGACATAAAGGTAACTTCTGGCATTCATAACATTCTTACCTAGGGATTAAACCTCATGGTTACGTTTGGAATACCCCTCAAAGTATATTCCATAAATCTATTTGGAGAAACCTTAATGTTTAACTCCTTCGCATTACCCAATGCATTGGAGATCTATATCGGGCTCACCCACCCTTAGGTTATCTTCATAAACAATACCCAAGAACCATAAAATAATCATATCACATAAAACATGCATAAAGGAAACATAACATTTCAACATTTCAATCACAAGATATCAATAATACATTGATATAATAAAAACATTATCAAAACCATTTTCAATACCAAAATAAAAGAAAAGTAAAACAAGGTATTTATTTTTCTTTTTAAAATGTTATGGCTTGTAGAGGAAGCCAAAACTCAAATAATGGTCACGATGGCGGAGAAGTCGTTTTCACTGCATACGTACGACAAAAAAATTCCCTTTTGTCATTTAGTAAAACGATTCATATAAAAAAAGACACCTCATGAATAAATAAAAAGTCAAAGGGGTTTATACATCGTATAAAATAAGGTCATGTATAAAATAGAATATTCCTCAATGAAAGGAGATTGAGACGAAGTCTCATACCTTAGGTCCGACTTGACTCGAATGTTCTTTAACCTCATGGATAATAAACTTGAGTTAATTTATAATTTCTTAAGAACCTTTTTCAGGATCATTAGTCCTTTTATATCACTTATTACCATGTCATGAACACTATGTAATTATTTAAGATAATAATGGTCGTTTTGTCGATCATTGGTACATGAGTCAAAAATAAAATTCTTGTAATGACAAGTTGTTCATGTGGTAAAATATCCATTCTGTCCAGAATTATATTCATGATGTAGATATCATATATATCCAGTATATACATGGATTTATAATATTACATAACATTTAGAGGTAATAAATTAAATGCACAATTCATAGAGACGGTAAGCCGTACGTACGCATGAACGCTACTTCCATTTCTGTTGCCTATTTAATGGAATGGAATAATAATGATATAAAAGTATATTATAATTCAGTATAATATAATATATAATATCATTAACTCTATCTTTTATACATCCCACATATGGAATTAACGAATCAAATCAATTTGAGGGGGCAGTAGTCCGCACTTCCTAAAATGAAGATATCACGTTTACCCATAATTGAAACCATAATGGTATGAAATAAATGAAAAATACGGAAGCTTAACATAAACATATTATATATAATATATAAATATTGTGACATCTTAATGTCCACCTTTTAAGGTGTTAGAAGAATATTGAACAATAATCATTTCGTGAGGCGGAAATTCGCCATCCATGGAAACAGTATGCTCTTTAACCATTAGATGTAGGTGTGTGTAATTGTAGCTCGAATAATTATTATAAAAAAATCCTAGTATATTTTAGATACTGGTGTTGTTACAAAAAAAATGAATAAAAAGAGTTTAGGGGGTTGGGGAAACAAAATATAACAAAAGAACATTAGAGAAGTCTTTACCTTTAAATCGGGTAACTGCTCTTGGTTTGAACCAAAAAGATTTCATGAAGATCTTTCTGCCTAAGGTAAGGCTTCTAAGATGAAGAGAGGGATGTGGAGATTTGAAATGAGCAGAGATTGGTCGAGCTAATGGCTTGGGAGGTGTGTGTAAAGAGGTAGAGGTGGGGGCCTTTTATAAGAGGTGAGGAGGGGCACTCTTGGAATGTTATAAATGTTACATTATAAAAAAATGAGTTTCAGATTTTAAAGGTCCCAAATTGATATATTTCTAGGATAAGGTGATAAGGGTTCGAAATATACTCATCCAATAGGTCTTTGACAAGTGTAAGTCTTAGATTATACATTATCTTTTCATTTTATTTAAATCGTTCATTAATGAGGTAATTGCTGCATCATCATGATGTCATAAATAATTTAATTTATTTAATGTCTAAAAATAAAAAAAAAACTATGATGTAGGAAATATTTTTAGATTTACAATTACTATTTATAGTCTAATAGATCATTTATGTAGACAAAATTTAAATTTTTTTACTCGGGTGATACATACTTTGATTATACTTTCCTTTTAAAAACATAAAATGATAAAGTGTCATTATCACCAAAAGGTGATTCCATGGGGTCCCTAATTTTGGCACAAGTCATCCCATGGTCAGCCACGACACAACCATTAGAATTAGGACACATGTTGGGGTCATTTTTTATTATTATGATATTATTTTATTATCCTTAACTACCCGATTACTAATTAATCAAGATAATTAAAGATAATTACCGTTGTTACTATTCATAATGTCAAAAAAAGAGTCCTAATTATATAATTTGGACCTTATGATTCCAAATATGGAATCCATTTTACCAAATTACCAATATAGAAATTGCAATAATTAATTTAAAAATAATTCCCGTTGTCAAAACAAATAGCGGGTTTTTTGAAACAATATCTATGAAAAGATTGACACTTGTTTATGCCCAATTACAAAGTGAAATTAATTCTAATAACCACCATTAGATTAAATGTTAAAAATATATTATAAGTATACTTTAATACTAATTAAAAATATAATCTATCCATATAATTAAATTAGATGGAAAAGCAGTTTTGATGTAAAATGCAGTATTTTTCACTATTCATTAAAAATGAACGTTGTCAGAAAAATATCAAAAATTTATCCAAAGTGAATTTAAATGTCCCAATAATAAATAATAGGTTTATTTTGACAAATAGAGCTTATAAAATTGTCAAAAGATATATTTAAAAAATTTTCTCCATCAAAAGGTTGTAAAACAATCTTTTAAAAATATTAGAGAATTTTATTCTTATGATTGGATTTATTCTCATTTTAAGCCTCTTAAAACACTATCTAATTCATAAATAAAAATTGATATGAAAATATATTATTTATTACTTACATGGGATGTTAAATCCTTCCCCCCTTTTTAAAATTGCGTCCCTACAATTTATGTACTTGTCAAATAAGTGGGGGTATTTATCCCTCATTGCATTTTCAGATTCCTATGTTGTCTCTTCAATCATGTGGTTTTTCCACAAAACCATTACTTGATGAATCACCTTATTCCGTAACACTTTCTCCCTGTGAAAAACAATATGGACTGGTTGTTCCTCATAAGAGAGGTTCTCTTCCAGCTAAACTACCTCTGGACTCAAAACATGAGATGGATCTGGCATGTACTTCCTTCACATTGAAACATGAAAAACATTGTGTACCTGAGATAAACTCGAAGTTAAATCTACTCGGTATGAAACCGATCCAACTCTCTCTATAATTTCATATGGTCCAATGAACCTTAGACTCATCTTTCCTTTCTTACCAAATCACATCACACTTTTCCATGGAGATACTTTGAGAAAAACATGATCACCTAACTCAAAAGAGAGATCCTTCCTCCTGTTGTCCGCATAACTCTTCTGAAAGCTCTGAGCTATTATCATGTGTCTCTGTATCAGCTGATCTTTTTCTGCCAACTCTTCTACCAATTCCAGTACCATCAGCTTCCTTTCGCCCACTTCATCCCAGAAAGATGGAGTTCGACACCGCTTCCCATATAATGCCTCAAATGGTGCCATCTGTATTCTGGAATGAAAACTGTTATTATAAGAAAACTCAACCAAAGAAAAATGTTTGTCCCAACTTCCTTAATAATCTATCGAACAAGCACGTAGCATATCCTCCAATGTCTGAATCATTCGTTCTGACTGCCCATCTAATTGAGGATGAAAAGCTGTACTAAAATTTAATTCAGTATCCAACGACTTCTGAAGGCCTTTCCAAAAGTTAGAAGTGGACCTGGGATCAAGTTCAGATAAAATGGAGAAAGGAACTCCATGTAACATGACTATCTCTTTAAGATACAAATGGGAAAGTTGATGTTGGGAAAAAGTATCTTGTATAGCAAAGAAATGAGCAGACTTAGTCAAGCGATCAACAATAACCTAGATTTTATTATTACCTCGAGGTGTATTCGGAAATCCCACAACGAAGTCCATGGATATATTCTCCCATTTCCACTCTTGTAATGGTAAAGGCTGAAGCATCCCCTTCGTTAACTTCCGCTCTTCTTTAACCTGTTGACAAGTCAAACACTTCATAGTAAAATCAGCAATATCTGTTTTCATTCCATCCCACCAGTAATACTCCCGCAGATCTCTGTACATCTTAGTACTGCCAGGATGAACTGAAAACGAAAACTATGAGCTTCACATAAAAACTATCTCTATAATTGTGAATCACAATGAACACACAATCTCTTCCCAAATCTCAAAACACAATCATTATCATTGTTGAATTCAGAAAACTTACCCTTCTGAACCAGCTCTACCATTTTCTGCAACTCACTGTCTTGCTTCTGTGCTTGATTAATTCTATCTGATAGAGAAGATTTCACTGATACATGAAACCAAAAAGAAGAACATACTGCACCAACTACATCTATGCCAAATTTCATCAAATCTTTAACTAGAGGATCATGTTCCAAATGTAACATGGTTAATGAGGCATTACTCTTTCAACTCAAAGCATCATCCACTTTATTTTCTTTTCTCGGATGGTAATGAATTGTACAATCATAATCCTTGATTAATTCTAGCCATATCCTCTATCTCATATTCAATTTTTTCTGAGTGAATATATACTTTAAAATTTTGTGATCAGTATATATTTCACACTTTACACCATAAAAATGATGCCTCCAAATTTTCAAAGTTAAAACAACAGTAGCTCATTCCAAATCATGTGTAGGGTAATTTACCTCATGAGTCTTCAACTGACGTAAAGCATAAAAAATTACCTGATCATTCTGCATTAGGATTCAACCAATTACTTTCAACAAAGCATCACTGTAGATAACAAACTCATCATTCCTGGAAGGTAGTGTCAAAACTGGAGCATTCACCAATCTTCTTTTCAATTCCTGAAAACAATCATCCCATTATTTTGTCCAGATAAACTTAACACCCTTCCGAGTTAGCTTAGTCATTCGACTAGATAACCAACAAAAATATCTAACAAACCTTCAGTAATAGCCTGCCAAAATAAGGAAGATACGAATCTCAGTTTCATTTGTGGTTCTTGGCCATTCTTCAACAACCTTTGTTTTTGCAGGATCAATAGTTATTCCATCTTTAGAAACAATATGACCAAGGAATGAAATTTTTTGCAACCAAAACTAACACTTTCTGAATTTCCTATACAATTTCTTTTCTTTTAAGGATTGAAAAATAACCCTTAAATGACTTTCATGCTCCTATTTACTTTTAGAAAACACCAAAATATCATCAATGAAAACAACCACAAACTTATCCATGAACTCATGGAAAATTATATTCATAAGATCCATGAATATAACAGGTGCATTGGTTAGCCCAAAAGGCATTACTAAAAATTCATAATGGCCATATCTTGTACGAAACATGGTATTCAGAACATATTCTTCTTTTACCTTCAACTGATGGTACCCCGATCTCAGGTCAATATTTGAAAAATAATAAGTTCCCTAGAGCTGATCAAACAAATTATCGATATGAGGAAAATGATATTTGTTCTTAATAGTGATGTTATTCAAGGCTCTATAATCAATGCAAAGTCTCATTGAACCATCTTTCTTTTTAACAACTAAGGCAGTAGCACCCCATGGTGATGTGCTAGGTCGAATGAAACCTTTCTCTAATAAATCTTGGAATTGTTCCTTGAACTCTAAATGTTCAATTTGAGCCATTCGATAAGGGGATTTTGAAATTGGCTTAGCATCAGGAACTAAGTCAACAGTATATTCAACTTCCTGATCTAGTATTATTCCAGGCAACTCATCAGGAAAATCATCAGGATACTCATTTACCACTAGAACATCATTAATCTGAACAGTTCCTTTGTTTTCAACAATATTTGCAAGGTGAAATTCATTTCCAACTTTTACAAGTTTCTTAGCCTCTTGATATGTTATCAACAGTAAGGGTTCATTCTTGTACAGAAACTAATATTCTTTCTGAAAAGAAACTTCTTTAGCTCTACAATCAATCTTAGAATGGTAAACAGAGAGCCAATCCATACCTAGGATAACATCAAACTCTATTGGAGGTAAAACAAGAAGGTTTGCAAGTAGGTTCTTTCCATAGATAAGGATATGGAGATTCTTATAAATTCTTTTTGCCTCAACATTTCCCCCAGGTATTTTTACCACAAGTTCAGGAGTCATTTCATGAGATGGAATTCCCAATTCACTAGAAAAGTTTTCAGAGATGAAATAATTTGTAGACCCCGAATCAAACAACACATTAGCATAATATGAGAAAACAAACAAAGTCCCTGATACCACTTCATTTGATGGCCCAACATCTTCTGAAATAGTTGAAAAGGATTTCACCACCCCTTTCTGCTTTTAGTCTAACTAGTTCCCATTACTCGAGCTCTTTTTTGGACACTCATTTGCATAGTGACCCATCTAATTGCACATGAAAAATTTCACTGACTGTAAATCGAATTTAGTCTTACTATCACCTTGATCTTTTCCAGTGCAACCACGTGGCTTATGTCCCATATTACCACATCGGTAGCATTTTCTAGAAATTAAAATACATTCCCCAACATTCCTTTTACCACATTTATCACAAAATGGAAACACATTTTTCTTACCATTAGACCTTTTTGAATAATTCTTACCTTTTTCCTGCCACCTTGGTCTTTTCATCTGTTGATTTTTATAGAACACTTGATCATCGGAAAACTCCATTTCCACCTTCTCAGCACATCGAAATACCTTTTCATAACTTCTGAACTCACGAGAATCCAATGCCCTTCGATATTTTGGATTTAATCCTGAGTAAAAATGATTGATTTTACTATCAAGGTCTCAGATAAAATTCGGAGCATACCTTTCCAATCGAGTGAACCTTTAATCATAAGCAGCCACTGAGTCGTCCTCTTGCCTCAATTCCAAGAATTGTTTTTCCTTTCTAAGTCGAATAGCCTTAGGAAAATACTTCTCAAGAAACATAACTTTGAATTCATCCCAGTAAAGAGCATAAATATCATCAGCGTCCCTGATATTTTTAACCATCGACCACCACTGATCTACTTCACCCTCCAAACGGTAAATTGCAAGACTAACCTTTTTATTGTCTGAACACCCCATGACATCGAAAATCTTCTCCAGTGCTTTAATCCACCCTTCAGCTAGCACAGTGTCAGATGATCCTCTGAATGATGGGGGATGTTGCCTCATGAAATGTTCCACCACTGACATGTTCCTCTACGGTTGATCTGGATGATCTCATGCATCGATACCACCACCATTTACCGCTTGATTCAAATATGACATTACTACAACAAACCGTTCGGTTCCAATTCCAAACATCTCAGGATGCTGATTTGGAAGTTCATTTCCTTCTGTATGCCATCCTAGCACTTCTTCCCTATTTCCTTTGCAGAAAACAATTCTGAACCAACATGTCTTAGATGATGCAACATGGTAATCTACAAATTCTATATCATTTTAATTTTACCATAAAAAAATATTTTTGGATAATCATTTAATAGAATTATAACTCTTAAAGTTATCTAAACCACCCTTTAATACCAACTATAAGGCCCCAGCCTTAAACATTACTTAATCTTGAGATATTTCAAGAATACACATTGAGGATCTTTTCAGGTTTAGAGTTTTAGAGAATTAGATCCTAAACCATGCATTACATTCCACATTTAAACAAAGTGGTTACATAAAAGATAGTATTCATTTTTCCCATCAACAAAAACATATTTAAAATAAAACATGGATTATTTCTTGACACTTCCTTGACACTATCATCATATCATGTACCTTTCCCTTGACATGTGAAAAACATTTCAAAAACTTGGGATCAGCATAAAAAGCTCAGTAAGGGATATAAAAATACGGAAAGGAAACATTAGTACATGTATACATAAGAATAAATGAAGTCATACTTTACTCATAAAACATAAGCACATTAACATACCTCATGAAATCATAAGATTTATGAATAACTCATATAAATCATAAGTCATAAAGGTAACTTGAGGCATTCGTAACATTCTTACGTAGGGAGTAACCCTCGTGGTTCTGTTTGCAATACCCATCAAAATATATTCCCTAAATCTCTTCAGAGAAACCTTAATGTTTAACTCCTTCGCGTTACCCAATGCATTGGAGAGCTATATCGGGCTCACTAGCCCTTATTTTATCATGGAACCACCCATCTTTATAAACAATTCCCAAGAAACATAACATAATCGTATCACATAATACATGCATAAAGGAAACATAACATTTCCACATTTCAATCACAAGAAATCAATAACACTTGGATATAATAAAAAAATTATCAAAACCATTTTAAATACCAAAATAAAAGAAATGTAAAACATGGTATTTATTTTTCTGTTAAAAAAAGTTATGGCTTGTAGAGGAAGCCGAAACTCAAATAATGGTCATGACGGCGGGGAAGTCGTTGTCCCCGCATACGTATGAAAAAAACAATCACTTTTGTCATTTAGTAAAACGCTTCATATAAAAAAATATTCCTTTTGAATAAACATAAAAGTAAAAGGGGTTTATACACTGTATAAAAGAAGGTCGTGTATAAAAAAAAATATGCCTCAATTAAAGGATATTGAGACGAAGTCCAATATTGCGAGTCCAACTTGACTCGATAGTTCTTTAAACTCCTGAATAATAAACGTGAGTTAATTTATACTTACTTAAGAACATTTTTAAAGTTCATTATTCCTTTTATATCACTTATTACCATTTCATTAACACTATGTAATTATTTAAGTTAATAATGGTCGTTTTTTCGATCATTGGTACATGAGTCAAAAATAAACTTCTTATAATTACAAGTTGTTCATGTGGTAAAATATCCATTCTATACAAAATTATATTCATGATTTAGATATCATATATATCATATATATCCAGTATATACATGCATTTATAATATTACATAATATTTATAGGTAAGAAATGAAATGCACCGTTCATGGAGACAGTAAGTTGTATGTACGCATTAACGCTACTTCAATTTCTATTTCCTATTTAATGGAATAGAATAATAATGATATAAAAGTATATTATAATTCCAGTATAATATCATATATAATATCATTAACTCCATCCTTTATAATTCCCACATATGGCATTAACAAATCAAATCACTTTGAGGGGGCGGTAGTCCGCACTTCCTAAAATAAAGATATCACGTTTACCCATAATGAAAACCATAAAGGTATGAAATAAATGAAAAAAAAACTTAACATAAAAATTTTATATATAATATATAAATATAGTGACATATTAATGGACAACATTGAAGTTGTTAGAAGAATATTGAACAATCATCGTTTCGTGAGGCATAAGTTTACCATCCACGGAAACAGTATGCTCTTTAACCATTAGATGTAGGTGTGTGTAAGTGTATCTTGAATAATTCTTATAAAAAAAATCCTAGTATATTTTAGATACTGGTGTTTTTACAAAAGAAATTAATAAAAATAGTTTAGGGGGTTGGGGAAGCAAAATAAAACAAAAGAACATTAGAGAACTCTTTAACATTAAATCAGGTAACTCCTCTTGGTTTGAACCAAAATGGTTTCTTCAAGATCATTCTCCCTAAGTTAAGGCTTTTAAGATGAAGAGAGGGATATGGAGATATAAAATGAGCACAGTTTGGCTAATCCAATGGCTTGGGGGTGTGTGTAAATAGGTATATGTGGGGGCCATTTATAAGAGGAGAGGAGGGGCACTCTTGGAAAGTTATAAAATGTTACTTTATATAAAAATGAGTTTCGGATTTTAAAGGTCCCAAATTGGTATATTTAGAGGATAATGTGATAAAGGTTAGAAATATACTCATCCAATAGGTCGTTTACATGTGTATGTCTTATATTTTACATTATCTTTTCATTTTATTTAAATCGTTCATTAATGAGGTAATCAATACATCATCATGATGTCATAAATAATTCAATTTATTTCATCTCTAAAAATTATAAAAAAATACTATGATGTAGGAAATATTTTTATATTTTCAATGACTATTTATAGTCTAATATATCATTTATGTATACAAAATTAAAAATGTTTTACTCGGGTGATACATACTTTGTTTATACTTTCCTTTTAAAAACATAAAATGATAAAGTGTCATTATCACCAAAAAGTGATTCCATGGGGTCCCTAAGTTTGGAACAAGGCATACCATGGTCGGAAATGACACAAGAAGTTTCATTAGGACACATGTTGGGGTCATTTGTTATTATTATGATATTATTTTCTTATCCTTAACTCCCCGATTACTAATTAATCAAGATAATTAAAGATAATTACCGTCGTTACTATTCATAATGTCCAAAAACAAAAGAGTCATAATTAAATAATTTGGACCATCTGATTACAAATATATATTCCATTTTACAAAATTCAAAACATATAAATTTCAATAATTAATTTAAAAATAATTCCCGTTGTCAAAACAAATAGCGCTTTTTTTTGAAACAATATCTATGAAAAGTATGTCATTTGTTTATGCCCAATTAAAAAGTGAAATTAATTCTAATGAACACCATTGGATTAAATGTTAAAAATATATTTTAATTACACTTTAATACCAATTAAAAAGTTAATCTAACCATATAATTAAATTATCGGAAAAAGCGGTTTTGATGTAAAATGCAGTATTTTTCACTATTCATTAAAAAATGAATATTGTCAGAAAAATAGAAAAAATTTATCCCAAGTAAATTTCAATGTCCCAATACTAAAGAATAAGTTTATTTTGACTAATAGAGAATATAAAATTGTCAAAAGAGAGATTTCAAAATGGTTCGCCATCAAAAGGCGGTAAAACAATCTTTTAAAAATATTAGAGAATTCTATGCTTAAGATTGGATTTACTCTCATTTTAAGCCTCTTATTACACTATCTAATTCATAAATAAACATAGATATGAAAATATATTATTTATTAATTACTTGGGATGTTACAATTCCTTTTTACGATGTGGGTTTCTATGAAGGAAACTTTCATGTTGTAAACCATTTATAACCCCGACGAATTTCGAGGGCGAAATTCATTTTAAGGGGGGTAGAATGTAACACCCAGAGATTTTATGAGATATATTATTTTTAATGTCTTCTATTATGAACTACAAAAATATTATCTTGTACTATATGCAACACCGTATTATCTTGCAGTATACACAACAATATTCTTGGCTCATGTTACACACAATTTCAAGTTCGTTTTGTGGAAATTATTTTACGCAACATTAAGTATAGATTTTGTTTAATGTATGAATGGAATAAGTTTTGATTATGTTATACGGAACACCAAACAGAGGTTTCACTACACGCATCCCTTAATTGGCTTTCATTATACAAAATCAAGACCTTCCTCGATAGCGTGTGTAGTACGCAATACCGAGTTTCACTAAACAAGATATTATTATAATATTATTATGAACTAGCCGTTATGAATAGTAATAACCATTTTTTAAAATTTTATAAATTTTATCTTTCAAAATGGACTTCATTTTTGGATTCGGAATATCAAAATTATCCTTGGGTGAATTTTTGGTATTTTTCTGAAAACTTTCAATTTTTGATGAATAGTTAAAACACTCGGTTACTATTTAAAAACCGACTTTTTATTTAAATAATTATTTATTTTATTTAAATTTATTTTAGGTCAAAATTGATAAATAATACCTATATAAGTTCAATTTAATTCATTGGAGTCATTTTATAATAATTTTAGATATATATAAATTTTATTGAACTTTTCACCGTCTTTTACCCACCTCCTAGGAGAGTTTAGAAATTCACATAAAACTTAATTTTACCACTTCTTTGATTGGAATTTCAAAAATATGAGAGACACAGTTAACCTCAAGGACTAAAATGTGGTTCAATGATATGAAAATAATTTTTGGGGAATAGTAACTTTTTACTTTTATTTACCATGGTTAAAAGTAAATAGGGTAATTAAGGGGGATAATGATATTATTATTACCCTAACACATGTCCTAATT
The DNA here is from genome assembly GCA_963277665.1 of Viscum album. NCBI lineage: Eukaryota > Viridiplantae > Streptophyta > Magnoliopsida > Santalales > Viscaceae > Viscum > Viscum album. The sequence continues at coordinate 1,704,875,316 of OY728161.1, forward strand.
CTATTAGATAAGTGTAATTCGACCAAAAACAACCTTAGGAATAATATATGAAAATTTAGGTGCAATTGGATTAGATTAGGACATTTATTATCAAAGAAGGGTTAAAATAGTTAAAATCAAAGTTTAATAACTAAATAATTTTTAATATAGGGTTATACATAATATATATTTGACTATAAATATTAATTAGAAATATAAAACGATTTCCTACATAATTTAAATTTAGTTATAATTTTTAGACATTAGATAAATTAAGTTATTTATGACACAATGATGATGCATTAATTACCGTATTAATGAAATATTAACATAATTGATGTTATAAATACCCAAATAAATGTAATTTTAGACTTTTTATGAGTTCCACTAATTTTATAGGTTAATATGACATGTTATTATTTATTTAATTAACGTTTTTCTAACTAATCATGATGTTATGATTTTCACAAAAATCAATTACCAAATAGTGTCAAAATTGACATAAAATAGTTTTTAAAACAAATATTATATTATTAATTGTTATTTTATTCCTAAAAATCTAAGGGGTTTCCAAATGAATTATATAAAGTTATATATATTAATAATGAACCACTTGGGATTATTTTGGGTTGTTATTGTATGTTTATTAACCTTATAGTGTAAGAAACCAAGAAGACACGGTAAAAGTAAAATTATTTAACTTAAAGTTAAATCTAAATGATAAGGTTAAAATAGTAACCTAAACATGTCCAAATTCAATTGGATGAGATGATTGTGACCTATACCCACCTTATCTTCGATATAAATCTATTTGGAGCTATTAAAAACCGAATATGACTTTATAATAAAATAATTTGTTTAGTTTTTCCAAAGGTGCCCCTCTCCTCCCTTATAAAAGGGCACCTCCTCTCTCTCCTCCTCACACCACTTTGAGTCATCAAGCTCGGACAAAACCTGCCAAATTCTCTTCTTTATTTCCCTAGAAAATTACTAGAGGTCCTGGTTTTCTTCGAAGACCATCCGTAGTGCCCTAAGGGAATGTTAAGAAGAGGCGCGTCAAAGAAGAGGTAATATACATTACCGATCCTTTCCAATTTCTTTCTTCTACAACATCTTCTTCTTTAGTTATTTCATTATAAAGTAATAACATAAGTATTACATATATACTGATATGTTATTATAAATATGAAACAACCCTATTTCACCTTCTATCCATCCTATGGAAAATGAAATCACCGCGCGTGCGTACGTACGAAGTACCGTCTCCACACCGTGGTGTAATCTATTTTCGACCACCACCTTACTTATATGGGTATAATGGTGTAAATAAATAACTATATATGATTATTTTAAAGTTATATTTATTATTAAATATTATACATACACTTCAATACAATTTCACGATCATGTGAATTGTATCATCGCCCGCGCGTACGTATGGACTACCGTCTCCACGGTGCGATGAGATTCATTCTCCATGTTAAAAATTCATGAAATATTATAAAGTATATATAATAAGTAATAATGAAATATATTAAATAATAATGATACTGGATTTATGTCATCTACTTAATTCCATTTAATTCAATAAGTAAACGAAAACAGCGTTCATGCATACGTACGGCCTACCGTCTCCATGAACGGTGTATTTCATTCCATTTATCGATCTATCATATATATATGTATATGAAGAATATATATTATATATAAATCATGTTTTAAATTATAGAATAATTTAAATCAGGATATAAGTAATAATATCAAGAACAAAAAGTCAAAACACCTACAATAAATGAAATGATTTTACCCAAATAGCTACTTTTACATCGAACTTATAAAAGAACGGGGAATAGAATGTCATAAGTAAACCATATATGATATCATAACAATGAATATGATTCTGTAATAATTCAATAACGTTATTTAAATCATTATACAGGAGGTCCAGATACATATGAAGCATATCGGACAGAACGTAAGGGATAATTTTGCAAATCTCATTTTTATCTGAGATTGCTTATACGTAATTATTTACTGGGGTCATATTTTTCATCCATGTCCATAAAATGTTTTTTATAAAGTTTTCAATATTATTACATGTATGTTTAAAGTCATGTTTACCCCTCTTTGACTTTTACTTTGTGTTATGGAAGGAATCATTCTTTTTTTACCATACGTGGTACTTTTTTGACTTTTCCGACAAAAGTACAAGGAGAATGTTATTTTTAACTTATACGGTACGAAGGGATTTTTACAGTTTCATAATGACTCATTTTCAAGAATCTTACTCGACAAGATTATATGACTATTTTCAACAAAATAATTTTCTTTTAAAATTTCATTTTATTATGTGAAAAGAAAATGATTTTGAATAAGAAAGGATATTTTCCCCACGAATTCAATTCAAGTGTTTTATCAAAACCATTTTGCATCCAAGATGAAATTATTTCAGATGTGTCTGTTTCAAGTATAATGTCTCTATGATTTACATGGTTCCACTTTTCTTATGATGAAATAATATCCATTTCTTTTATATGGATTATGTTATGATGGGATGATGTTTATGAAAACCATTTTATACTTTGGGTAATGATGAATAATTTATGATCATGTTGTGGAACATGTAAGAATGATTTCATTATGAGATGGGTGGGACCTATATCTCCCTCCAATTCATTGGGTAATGATTTATATATCATGAGATAGACATGGCTGGAACGGTAAGTTAATCTGGTTCAGTGTTACAGGACTGAAACGAAGAGTAAACTCAATTTAGAAAAGGAATTTGTCCACTAAGATTTTCATGGTAGCAATGCCTTGGATACTATAGAAATCATATCATGTTCTTAATGTTTTTCAACAATTACAAGTTTTATTTCTATGCTATTTTATCATGATTGATGTTCTATTTTGATATATGCCTTAGGTACTACCTTGTTTTATGTCATGGCTCAAGATTTCGATGATTAAACATTATGTTAATGTTTTTATATTCAAATGTATATGGTTTGTTTTATTTTTTCCATGATTACCCTTACTGAGCATTTGAGCTCACCCTTTAGATGTTTTCTTTTCCCCAATATATAAAGAAAGGTTTTAGGTTAGAAAAAAATGTGGAAGATCTTTATGGGAGATATTGAAGATCTTTCACGAAGATTAGAAGATTATATTATGAGTTTCCAAAGACACTAAACTATTACGGTCCTTTGGTGTCTGTTTTTGTTATGTATTAAGTATTCCGAAAAAATAATGTAATGTCCATGTACGTCAAGCTTTGGGTCTCTACACTCTGTCTGACCATGTCTAAGAAAAAACTACGTAGATTTTTTTTGAATTGAGCAACTAAATCCCACCGTATGACACGTATGTTCACTACACAGTGTGTACCTTCACTAAAACATGAGTTATCAAATTTCTATATAGCATTTACATTCGGTTGGATCCACAAATTCTTATACATACCATGTAAACCCCACACACATGTCATTTTCTATAAAATTTAATTACATTGGGAGTATAACGTATATAAATAAAATACATAGTTTGGATCCATGTCATACTTACACACTTTGTACTATGGAACTAAATGAAATGTTGTTAGTAAATATAGATTTTTTAATTTTTTAATTTGAATTTATTGTTTATTTTACCATTTATTTTTGTAGGATTATGAAAGATTGCAATCATCGTATATCAAGTGGGAAGTTCCCCAATTATTTATCCCTAGAGAACCAAACTATTCTACAGAGTATCCTCTTGGAGACATTGGAGCAATAACCAGTAGTAGACCTAACACATTCATGGTCTCAAGAACCAATAGGATTACACATGACATTTTGTTTTCCACCATTCCCAATATATAATAAGTATGAGTAGCACTGCCTACACTAACTAGTAAGGAATATTCACAACCATCAAATTTAGTGACTGCGGAATGATCTAGGACACCACCTACAGCAGAAAATCCTCAGCCTTATCCCTACCATTTCTTTAACTATTACAGCCTTTCTTTTGATTTCATACACAATTTTTATTGACAAATTATCTTTTTTAGCAGTCGGTTCCTAGATGACACCATTATATAATGTATGTGTCTCTTAGAGAAGATATATAATCTTTGGGAACATACGAATAAGTTATACCTATTCAATGGTGCAAATCCTTTCTCTTAACAACCAAATATCTTATTTTCTTTAAATAAAGTGATCATACCTTCGGGTTTCTTTCATTTTAATAAATATCAATTAACATCAATCATCCAAAATTTTATGGTGCTAAAAATTCCATTTTCATTTCACGAACCTACATCAAATGGTTTTCATTAAAACTCATGACCTTAAAAAAAATATAGTTTATTAAAAATCTATAAAAAATTTCATGCCTTCATTTTCCAAGATCACAATAAAATAATTCTTTAAATAATTTATTTCAATTAAAATTTCCTTTTTGGAAATAGAATATTTATTATAAAATCCTTAGTAAGAGTGGATAAATACACACCATTCCATTTGAAAACATTTATCAATGATCCAAAATCATGCTTTATTGATCAAATAGAAATGTAAAGTATGAAAAAACGTTTTGAATTGACATGATATGAATTATGGAACCACCTACCTCAATCAAAATACATCCAAACACACAACGAGGTATAATAAACAATTGATAATGAGTAACACACAATGATTCATACAAAATAATAAATTAAGTCCAACCCCTAATACATTGACACTGATATATAGAAAGAAAGACCAAGAACTGATCCACAAGAACTAAATATACTTAGACCATATCTGGAACGCCAAACAATTCCTTCAAAAATACACAAAAAATAAAAAAAATCCTTAAAGGGATAAATGTTGTTTTAATATATGAATAACAAGTTTATATAAGCATTAAAAAACTAAATTAATATAAAACTGGGCTAGATTAACCATACCAGAAGTTTAAATAGATGAAATACCATTTTGAATATTAAAACCCCCATCACCACAACCCTGACCATGCCCTAGTGCCCATGTACATGCTGTTTTGGGTTATTCCATGGCCTCCACCATACCCTAGTGAATCCTTGTTTTCCATGGTGAATAGGGATAATAACAACTCACCACACCCGGGACCACTCCCTATTCTAGGAATTGTGTCTTTGGAAATTTCACATAGGTCACACCCAAGTGTAAAATTACTTAGATTAGGGCATGGTCCAACCGTTTTTAAATTAAAATAATTTTAGAACACTTTTTAGAAGCCATAAAAGAAATCAATTTCATCCAATACTTATGAAATAGATCTAAATGAAATATCCATGATGATAAATGTTACATCATATATAACAACTTATAAAATAATATCTATTGCTTCTTCTAGATCTCCTCTAAAACACTTTTGGGGGTATTAATAAAAGTTTTATAAAATGTATCATTATTCACATGACCATTAAGTGTAAAAAGATGTGCCTTTTAATCATTAAAAAAATATAAATTACTAAATTCATAAATTTAAGTGACAAGAGGCCTCTAGAAAAGTTTTAATGCTACTATATCTACAAATAGATTTGTTGTGATATCCATAAAAACATATCTATAACTATATCAAACAACTACATCATATAAAAGTATAAATGTTCATATAATATCATTTTAAAAACATAAATTAACCATGGGTAATGAATTTTTTCAATCCTATATAGAAACTTAAACATTTTTGTTTCTTTGAGTATAGACTGACCAGATTGATGAATACATCAAAATTCATTTATCTTAATTGGTTGAGAATATCACATGACCCTCAATCAAATATAAAATAAAATTATAAAAAAAATCTTGGTATTTCCATACACTTCCATAATCTATCTCAATAAATGGCCCAAATGTCGTACTCATTATACAAGAGGATAGATCTCATCTTTCTTAAGCTCCAAAAGAAGACATGATCCCTCACATTACCACAAACCCCTAATTAGCTAAGTATTAATGACCATTTATGTATTATATAAAAGTTTTCAATGTTATAATTATAGGTGTATCACTAAACTAATGTATTGGGGATTATAAATATATACTATACACCACTAGTATACCATGGAAAAAGTCCCTTACACTCATTATGTTATACATTGTGTGCTATCTAGCCTCAAAACCCCATTTTTTCCTCTTGAGAATTTTTTGTATCTCAAAATAATAATCTTACCCATGATTATCATAAAATTTCATCACAACCCATAATACATCATGATGAAGATCAGTTATAGATAAGTCAATGTCATACTATGAGTTGTTAGTTATCGTTTCACTTAATTATATATATATATATTTATACAATGTTAAATAATGATAATATGAAATTTTATTTTATAAAAAATGATAAATGTTATATTATTAAACCCTTTCCATAATACATAAGATAACCATACATAATCACATGTCTGATTATATCACATATGATAGACTTCACGACCATCCTTATTTTTGCTATAATTTTGATGTTTTGTTAAAATAATTACATATCAATGTAATTACAACCACATATCCTTGTGAACATATGATAATACCATTAAAGTATAATCTTTTAATGAGAAACGTCTATAATGTAAGCTAGTTTGAATAATTATGATATTTATGGATAATGTACTTAATTTTCAACTATTTGAACATTGTATTAAAACTCCTTAACATCACTACAGAAAATGTTATGATGTTAATAACATATCTTACCTATATAGAATTAATTATAAGTTAATCATAAAAATTATTATTATATACCTTCCATAAAAAATTTCATTAATGCCATTTTTTGATAGATTTGTATGTCTTTAAATTTTTATTTACCAAACCATCATATATTATTTTAGTATACAATGTGATATTCACCTTATTATGACAAAAAAATGAAACCCATTAAATTTAAATTTAACATCATAAACTAAAAAATTTGATGATATTTAGTTTGTGTACAACTGTGTATCATAAATTCCTATGGGTAATAAAATTTATAACTTTATAATATTACTTTTCCTAACCACTAACTAAAAGGTGTAGTAAATGGTCGTCTGAGGATGAATCCATATATGATAATTCTAGAAAAAATATAGATAAGTAAAATTAATGAATATAAAATTAGAAGAAAAATCATTCAAGAGAAATATACACATTTTTATAAAATATTTGGTCATTCACTAGTAATGTGAAAATATAAATAACTAGAATATTTGTTATCAAAATTGGGTATAAGAAATGCCTTGATCTTGGTCATCACTCTCTAAAATAAAAACATTTATTTCTTAAAATGAATTAATTCAGTTAATTAATGAGATATGAAACAAAAAAAATATATTTAAATCATAGTATATAATCCCCAATAGGAAATAAAGAAGGGTACACAGTAGTTCATGCATTAAAAAACACTAACTTTACAAAGGAAATTATTATCATACTCAACGAATGAAGGAAAGATATGAATAAATTATTAAATACAATAACCCAAATTGAATTATTATAAAATAAATACCTCACTAGAAAACCCACCTTTATTACATAATATTAACACTAAAACTAAACCCCTCATGATAGTTATGAGAGAGTGTAAAAGAATAAAAACAATCCTAAGAAATCATTATAGTAGACATAAAACAAATTTCTTGATGCTCCTCTAAAAGAATGATGATATATCTACATAATATCTTAATAAGAAAAAATTATCAATTTTATATCTTGTATTATCTCTATACATATCTATATATCTATAACATTCTAAATATACCTATATATCTATATATATTGGTTATAAAAACAAAATCCACATTCAATCTATAGTATCCAAAAAGATAGGCACAACCAGACTTCGAATTCATGGAATTTTATCCCCAAAATTGATTGATCATAGTCATCAAATCATGAAACTTCTTATTACATTTAAAATATTTACATAGGAACCGACATGTTTCTTTACTCCATGTCATAAAATTGTGCACCAAAAAACATTCTTCACTTGGATCTCTTATATATTTTCATCACCATGAAATGGATAAAAATAATTTTGAATTTAAACCATGCATCTCATCCTCTATAATATGGCACTAACGAACATTGAATCATACTGCAACTCTATTCCTATGACCACATTGAATATTCCCAATTAAAAATACATAAAAAATATCAGGAAGACTAACAATTCATTAAAATGGAATACACAATCACTTTCGGAATTTCAGATCCAAATTTACAATAAAATCACACTACATATTACACTATATGTTTTTGTTTAAAATAAGATGGTGCTTGGCTAGAAAACCCAGGAACTATACATATAAAGGATAAGAGATACAAAAGTCTAAAATATGGAAACACATTACAATATTTATTATGAAAAGGAAGTAGGTTATCAAGAAGTTCATCAATCTAGGTGATGTCTTGATTGACTCCCTTGTTTTCAAGACCATCAACAACCATTTTAGATTCATGATATATATGAGTGATGATATAGTTTATGTTGCGAAGAGAACTAATGCAGTCCATCAAACCAGTGGTGATCGACCATGCAAGATGTATCACACCATTCCAAACGGCTTGCACAAGAGTGTTTGAATCACTCCCTATCTAGAGGTGATTCCAGACATGTTGTTTGTCAAAGGAGATTTCATGAATAATACCCATCATTTCAGCTTCTAGAGAGGGAAAAATGCCACAACTCAATTAAAAGCAACCAATGATCTGACCAGTATGATTCTTGAAAATGGATCCACACCCCGCCGGACCAAGATTCCATTTGGAAGCACCATCCACATTAAACTTAATCTATCCTGGAAGAGGGGGACACCAGAAGACTTCAAATTTACGGTGAGGTTAGCAATAGTTTCCAGAAAACCGTAAACGTCGAAGGATGATAATGTCTTGCACTGTGTTTTTGCACTGACCCTTTTAGATCGAAGCAGCTTCGCTAATGGTGATGGGAATCCGAGTTTTTCCTACATTAAGATTGGGTGAGAATTTATTCTGAATAATAACAATTCTATCATACCATATCAAGTGATGAAGCTTAGAGACAACATCGAGAAAGACGTTTTTAATTTATTGATAACTATTCAGATCCGCACATCTTATTAATCGAGTTTTGATAGAGTCATGAATCCACCATCTGCAGGAAACACCATTATCTTATTCCACAACAATGTAAAAATATTTGGTATGTGAAAATAGTACAAAATCACACCGCCTTGGGATTAAAAAATCATATATAATTTTTAATTTCAAGACATCACCAAAATATACTTATCCAGACTCACAAATTCCAATACATATTAAATGGAATTTTTCGTAGTATTCTACATAGAATTTTAGTCTTTTTTGTTAGTTTAACTTCAACATTATGGGATTTTTATTCAATATAGTTTAACTAAATTTTCACTATGAAAGGCTTTCCTAAGATCATTCATTCACTTCCACCATTCAATGAATAATGATTCATTGTTTGTTACTATGGTTGTTTCATGCTTATAGACCCCAATAAAAGATGATGACATGTCTTTTACCTTTTTCTTAAACATAGCCCAAAACTACCAAGACAAAGGGATCTATTTTATGCCTGAATTTTTAGAATAAGATCATCATTGTGACATAATTTTTACTAGGAATTCCATTTCCCTAAAGATTTTCAATGAAATTATCCTTTTTTGGTCATGCAGATTCTTTATCGATCCTTTCAATTCATCACAGTGGTCATTTTTATTTCATCATTGTTTGGGATCTATAACTAAGACACAAAAAACCTAGACATTAGTCCCAAATATTCAAAAATTATGCTAGTCAGGTACAACAATAGGGGGTGAATTATAGTTTAAAAAAACTAGAAAATTTCATCCCACAAAAGTGATAGGATAATCATAAGTAGAACTATTTAATAAAGTTTAAATATATGAGAGTAAAATTTTAAAGAAACAAAAACTAAATCATTCAAAAGTATACACTATTCGATAAAATTATCATCTTAATGAAAATTTAAATAATAATGAAATGCAAAAAAATTTGCAGAGTATCATATAACGAAAAATAATATTATTTATGAATCATCTTCTAATTCATATGAATCCTTCACTTTTATCCAATGTGACATAAATATCTATAAAATTAATTTTAGGTATCCGCATTTTAAGCCTTGAATGTCCTCAACTAAAAAATAATCTGATGATATCGGTGTTCCTATATCTAGAATCCCTTGATCATATTTATTAGACATAGACAAGATTAATCACCCTGAGCTTCAACAAATGTTACCCTATTGGAAGGGTTTTTAATCTTATACCTAAATTCCCTCTATGAAATTGATTAGACAAACCAACTTCAAACCCAGAATATATATAATATTAATGGTCATATAGAGAATAATTACAGCATAAATACTAAGATCATTACAATAAAGCATCAAAAAAAATATCTCTTAACACACATATAAAAACAGTACAAGTAAAAACTCTAAAACTACAATAATATTAGACACAACACAATTTACAATAGTAGAATCATCTTGTTATAATATATTCAACTATACGAAGGCTCAAGTTCAATTTATATATATATCTATGAAATAAATTTCAATGGTTTAATTCTGAGTTCTTTGAGTTCAGTTTCAACTACATCAGATACAAACCTTCATTATTCTATGGTTTTGTCTCAATATGCATCATTTGATGAGTTTAACTCTTTATTACATCCCCATACACTAAACATACATTATGCAGACTTCATGATGTTATTTAACATACCAGATCATAAGTAGTTTAGATTAGTTCACAAACCATTAAAATAAAGGATAATAACTCTGTATATCATAAAACAATTTTTTTTTAAGTTTAATAAAAATTATTTAAAGTGAATTATGGTTTTCAAAATCTCAGAGAAACTACTGGTATTTAACCCAACACTATCCGTCATGTACAACAAAAGGGTAGAAATCATTCCACTTATGTGCTTAGAAATTTTATAACATAAAAAATTCCTAACCTTCAATCCTACATAAAAGTTTCACTTGTACCAACACCTATTTTATATGAAAAACCACAATGAAACTCTATGATTTTGTTATCATAGTTTTAACCTGTAATAAGGCCACAGATATTATTTTCCTAGAGAAAACCCCCTCTAGGATCTACACCACTATGTTTACCCTACTATACATTATTATCATGGTTATTCCCTAACCTCAGGTGGTACCCCTTATTCTAGTTGTTCTATGATAGAGTTGATCATATTTCATACTTCTCTTAAAATATATATTTTCATTTGAAAAAATCTAGATTCTACACATAGAATAAAATATTACATATGAATACCCATTATAAGTGAATTTTAAAATTTCTAGTATAAAGCTGGATGCTCCTTATTTTCTAACCAAAAGTCATCTATAAACATTTACTGACAGAAAATTCTAAAAACAATAAATAGAGGGAAAATAATTAAATCATAAAATAAATTAACATAAAAATAAAAATAACACATAAATTATAGCTATCAATCCCTAATACATAATCCATTAATTTTAATCAAGCTTAAAATATATGAATATCACAAAGAAACCCCATCATATAGTGGTTTAAACAACATAATCAAAAAAATCAAAAAATTATAAATAAATAATAAAATATCACGTATCACACAAACAATCTGTCTTCAAATCCAAAATTTTCATTATAATTAATCAACATTTCAGTTTAAATTTCTTCTTGAAATGAAGATAATTTTATAAAATTCCATTCATATCTTTTCACTTATTATTAGTATTAATTCCACTTATAATAAACTTTTATAAAAAAAGTTATAATAAATAATGTTATTTTTGACTAGAGTTATGCTAATTCCTTGATGCACATGTATCCCAACCGTTTGCCTGAAACTAATATCAATATATACTCTGCAATGGTAATAATCAATAATAATAACGTGTGATTCCATGAAAGGCTCAAATAGATCTACAATTAAGGGTTAGTAGAAAATTTACGTAAAAAATTATAAGTTTAAAAAGGAAGTTTAAAAACTAAAATAAAATGTATGATAAAAAATAATAATATCAAAAAACTCATCCTCCAAAAAAAATATCAGTAAAATAAACTCTTAAAGATATCATGGATAAAATATAATTACATTATGAAAAATAAAATATATTACCTATTTCCAAAAAATAATCCATTTTTAACTTCATTTTCATGCCATGAATATTTTCATTAATAATGATTAATTTTTATATTTTATTTCAGTTTTAGAGGGTTTAAAACAAGTCACAAAGAAATTAATTCTATAAACCTTTACCCCCAACTAATGATAATAACTCACATACTCTACTTTTTAGTAAAAATAATTCCTTTCACATGATGGAAAAAACTATTATGACACACTAATTACATTATAAATCAAAAAAAAATATTGAGATAAGGGTAGGAATAAATAATGGAATTGTAATATAGATTCCCAATAAATTTTATTCCTTACTTATATGGGTTTAAAATAAATATTAAATGTAAATGTAGGTCTAAAATTTATAAAGGAATCAAATAAAAAAATTCAACAATCATCTTATTGTGACTTTTTTATTTCATATATTATAAAATATATCAATGAAAATCATAGTAGTTTATATGCCCCAAGTATCTCTTGAGAAATAGGGTATAAGGAAGAATGTGAAAAAATGTCTTATAACCCTATATAGAATTTGAAAACATTTAAATCTGGGACAATAACTCATTGTTTGTATACTAATAAAAATTCAATCAATATAGACTTTATAAAATAACATCATAAAAATGTTTTAGGAATTTCATCAACCTAAATCAAGGAATCCCTCTAAATAAATTCATCAAATAAATAATTAAATTCCCATCATTACTCAATTATCCCCATATTACTGATTCAATCTCCATAAAAATGATATTTAGAACATTATATGATGTGTTTTCTAAGAAACTATTACATTATACCTAAAAAATATATCAAAACACCTATTCATGGAATGAAAATTCCATTAAACTTAAAAAACACATGGAAAAGTATAGGGAAAGTAAATGTAATATTGAATTCAAAGGAAATAATCCATAATCAAATAAATATATTTCCATATTTTTCTTTTTCATTTCCCATATTTTTCATTCCTTCATCATCAAGGAAATATAAAATCAATATAACAATGTTAAAGTACATATTCCATCCCACTAAAGCTCAAAAATGGGAATTGAATCTACATCATAAAATAGATTCCTCTGATAAATCTAAAATTACTAAAAATGAATTCCTTAAAAAGAATAGAAAAATAATTTCCCTCCTACATGAATTATGTTTAATATATTTAAGATAAATATTATTTATTTTTCAAGTGACATATGACTGGAAAGAAACTACCCAATATAGAACGATGAATGGTGGAAGTTTAGATTCATTCACATATAAGGATATTCTTCAATTATAAGAAAAATAATATAACCTTACATAAGTATTATCATCTGCAGTTTCATAGGGAAAATCCAAAAGTTTTTATTCATTACAAGAAAATCAATCATTAAATCATTATTTCACTCAATTAATAAATAATATTTTTGTGTATTTTTTTGAGTAAAGGCCATATAATGTCATATATATGTTCTTATAAAGTTAAATATGTCATTTTATTATTTTTCAATATATTTTATGTTTTAATTTTAATATAAAACATTTAGGATAATTATGGATAAAAAAAGAAAATTTATAATCCATGTCCATAAAATGGTACACACATTGTACATTTAGAGAGTATATAGATTAAATCATTCCTATAATGAACCTTAAAATAATCAACCACTAATTACATGATTGATAAAATGGGTTGAAATTTCTTATATTTCAAGGATATTATATATTTAGAGTTTTATAGAATTAGGAAAAACTCTTACATATCAAAAATTGACAATAAAAAGTGGACACTTTCAATAAATATCTATTTTTTTAAAAAAAATCTTAAATTTAAACTCATGTTTCACTAAAAACATGTTCAATTATTTTTAGATTAATCCTAGTAACAGAATGTTAGTCTTTTACATAGTCCCTAATCATCATTATGTCATGTGATTTTATTTAAAACATTGGATGAGCATAAGAAACTTAGAATGAGAAACAAAAAAATAATCCTAATAATCTATTTTTAAATTCACAAAATCCCATATAAATCTTTTATCTTAATAATTTTGAGATCAAATAATCCTTTACTTACTGAAAAAATCAAAATAACTTCCCAAATATTTTAATAAAACACCTAAAAATAAATAATAAAGTAAATATCATAATTATGTGGGGTTTTATATAAAAAAAAGATCACTCATGAAAAAATTTTCATGAAAAAAATAATTTTCCGTATTAAAAGGGTCATAGAAATTCCATTAAGCATAACCCTATTATATTATCTTATTAATTCAATAAAATTCCATGAAAACTAATTTTATAGCATAGAAAATTCATCTATGTACCTTGGGAAATAATCTTCATCTTCCTATTAAAATCACTCTTATAAGCACTCTTACAAATTTAAAAACCAAATCCATTAATTCCAATATATATTCTCCAAATAAAAAATCACTACCTAATGAATTTTAGAGATATATCAGGACCATTCATCATCATGAACAATTTATAATGACCATAACATACATAAAAATCATATAATAATTCATTTACATAATAAAATATCATATATTATTTCATTTAAATCATATAAAAAAGCACTTTTATGCTTCACATGAAAATATGTATAAAAATTATTTTTCATTGAAAAATCATAAAATAAAAACGCTAATAAGAATGAAAAATATAATATTATTTTTTAAAAAAATGAAAAACATTAATGGAATAATCTTGATGAATAAAGGCCATGATGATGTGAAATTCATTTCATGATGTATACATTTAAAAAATATTCCATTCACACATTTAAAAAAATGTAATAAATAACCTACATGATAAACCATAAAAAAACTTATTTTAAATCCATAAAAATGAAAGTGAAACATTGTTTAAAATACATTTTCATATAAATTTAACTATATTAATAAAAGATATGATTTTTTTAAATAAAAAAAACATGTAAGAAAAATATTTGAAATAGATATATTTTTACAAGGCTTTAAAGAAACCCCTTTACCACTTTGGTGCCTTTTAAATAAAAATGTCATTGAAAATTATACATTTAAATTGATTTGTAAACCACTTTAATTTTTTTAAATTAATGTTTAAATACCTAAATATGGTAGTATATACACCATAAAATATAATACATATTGTATGTTTGGCATGAGACTCAATGAATGGAAATTGAGACTTTAAATCCTTTACCTATAGTCCGACTCACCTTACACATATGTTAATTCTAGTTTAATAAAACTAAATTAATAATTTACAAGATTAAAAACAATTTTCAGTTTTACTAAATTATTTTTATAAATTTTTTTCATTTATTTAATGAATTATAAAGGTATTAAATTAGTTAAGTTCATGTTAAACATTTTTTGGTCATTCAGTTCATAATCTCAAAACAACTTTAGTGTGTTGACCATGGTCAAAGGGGTCATTTTTCATTTATCCCCATATTATTAATGATGAAATAATTAATAATGTTATACATTAATTAAAATTTTATAACAAATCATGAATGGAGTAAATTATAAATGAATCAAAATGGTTCATATGAGTGATAATCCACATGTACGCATCAGGAACGTTATCATTTCCAACGAATAAAAGGGTAAAAAGTAATTAATATATTATAATTAAATAATAAAAAATATTTAATTAATATCACATGTATTTATTAAATAAATCATAATAATTATCATTTTGTAGTGGTGTCGAATAATAAAACACATCTTTTCATGGATTTTGTTGTCCACACGTATGCATGAGCAATGTTTTCATTTCCTATAGGATGAAAAAGAGGATAAAAACGGGTTATACCTTAATAATAATAAAATTTAAATATATGGAAGTTACTTATATTATCATTTCATAATAGTTAAATAATATTTAAAGTATTTTTATGAATAAATAAATATGAAGCAATCAGTTAATAATTATTCTTTTTCATTGAAAAACCATCCATATATTACAATATAAGACTTATTAAGATGGTATTTTGGTGAAACTATGACCTCTAGGATATGGGTTGGTATGATATAAAGGTATTTCGTTAGGTTATTGTTGTTATAAATGGATCAAAGCATGTGAATAATATTGGATAGGGGGTTCTATTCTATAAGTGAGTTGAACAATGACCCATATGACCACTATTATCTTACTAAAGTCATTTTCAATTATAAACCAAACATCATCAAAAAAGCGATTGTATAATTAAATGATTATGTAATTAAATATGTCATCATAATAAATGAACTAAATGTTTTAATGATAAATTTAATAAACCGGGGAATTTTTATTAAAAAAGTAAATAATTAAATATCATTGTTTTACTATATAGTAATGGACGTTCATAGAAAGTCTAGACTTGAGGAAAGGGTTATCTTAATTAAATTTACATTCATTGTCTTATACTTATACTTAACTGACACTATTATTTCATGATTATGTTTAAAATTACTTATTATTTTATTAAGTATTATTTTCAATTTTTTTTGTTTTACAATTTTTACCCATAATCAATTCATTGATTAATTCCTAGATCAATCATACAGTCTTTGTAAGGATTATCCAACTCAATATTGTTTCTTTGAGACATGTCTTGTGATAAAAAAATATTTAATTTTATTAGGTTTATATTCTGAATATTGTCATATTGTATCTTTAATGACTATTTTATCATGATATGTAATTTTCCTGTGATTTTTACTATTTAATGAGATATTAATTAAAATGTCATTAAATTCTCAAGGGTATTGATGGTCTCAATTTCAATTCATAGAGAAATAATTCATGTTATGATTGATATTTTATTTTATATGGTATAATTAATACCCCATGGATGTTTTTACCATATTATTTGATATAAATTAATGTTTTTAAAAAATGAAGTTATTTTCCTTCATTCAATGTCTTTTTGATTCATGCATTACCCAAATTGCATTGATTTCTCATCTAAAACATAATTTTTTTGAGGAATGTTTTTATTTATAAACCTATATTCATTTATATGATTCATAAAATGAATTTTGAAATATAATATCCTGGCTATTTTTATACTCATGTTATTTTATGATTCTTTTTATGTTTTTTCTTCCAAAGGGGATTTGGTGTTGAAAGACCATAAATGGTATTTATTTTAAAATGTTTTTAATGCATTAATCTATTCTAACCAAAATCCTCCTAAATTTAATGTATATTAATTCCAAAATTTTTATTTTATAAACATAAATTATTTCATTATGTTTTTTTCATGATTTATGAATTTATTTTAAAATGTTTTTAAATGTATATTTCTTAATGATTTCTGTATGTGTTTCTTTTGACACTATTTATAAAAGTTTTTAATTTTATTTTTATTTTTTTAATTTAAAAAATGATTAGATTTTATAACCATCATAAATATTCTCATTTTAAGCATCATTTAAAATTATTCATTATTATTTTTTAGTAAATCATTTTTCAATATTTCAGAAATTTTTCTTTTTAAGGTAAATGAAAAAATAGTATTTTCCCCCATTTTCCATAAAGAAATTTAAATGTTATTTTAATAATAATTTAATATATTTCAACATAATTTAGTTATTCCTATGATTCACTAGGGGTATTATCTTATTATATAATTCATTTCATTTACTTGAATGGTTTAAGATGATGTTTGAAATGTATTGTCCGAAAACCAATTTATTTTTCAAAAGTAAATAAAGCTATGATAGATTTGTTGAAATTAAATTATCCATTTGTTTTTTATTATATGGTTCATTGATATTATTAATGAAATATGTATTGGATAGAAAACCCAAATTATTAAGGCACTTTGAATCATTTTCTACAGTTGATCCTAGTATAGCTTATATGATGGGTGAATCCAACATATCTCTCTAATTAATTAGGTAACAATCATTATATTTAAAAGAAAAGATGGATTTGACTATGGATATTTATTATATATATTTAAATGGGTTAAAATTATTTTTTAAATACATGAAAATGGGTGTTAAATATATTTTTCCAGATACCAATGCATTACATCTAATCTTACTACGAGTTTTAAATGTTTCCATTGATCAAGATTAACATCACATGGAACATGGTTATTGATTCCATGACTATTGCCTTTGATAGAGTTTTATTCCATGTCACATGTTTAATGATCTAGGATTTGATGGGTAAAAAATTTATTATGTTATTCTCATGAGCTTTGGATATTTTCTCATAGCCATATGCCAATATTGTTCTCTTTAAAGACATTCAATTATTAATGCCTATGTTTTCTCTTACTAATAATTTGAGTTCATAAATATTATTTTTTCTCTTACCATGGTTATAAAGAATGATTTTATGTAAGATACATCTAGAAGGGTTCCATATGGATGATAATGAAGACATAATTCATCATAAAAAAGCTATATAATGTTCAAAATATGATCACTTAAATACAAGGGTATTATTATGTGAGAGTTTATTCTAATTTTTTTAAATTGTAAACCTAATATATAATTGGGTATTTAAGTGATAAAATATTTATATTTAATGATATGTGAATTACATGGATACAATTAGGTTACATTCATATCTTTCATATCTATAAATACAATGATTATGTTTTTAGAACTGAATCTGGGAGTGTGGTTTCAAGGATGTTATTTTCAATATCAGAGTAGGGTTTAAATAAATCTATAAATTTTGGTGTTTTAATGTGTGGTTTAATTAATAATTAAATATTACATCATGGGTTTATAATTTTAAGGTTGATCATATGTTCAAATTAATGACACCTCTTTTTTGGTTTTAAGTTAATGGTTTTTGGTGATTAATGATATTTTAAATGTTTTTTATTGTGTTGAGGTACAAGTAACCCTTATTTTTTGTTTTTTAACATGAATTATTATTTTGTAATAATGTTATTACATTTTTGGGGATATATCTCAAAAGGATTGAGAAAAAATTTGAGGTTAAAACATTATTAATGATGAGGTTACTGTGGTTAAATGAGATATAAGAATAATTATTTAGAAAATGGTCTATGTTGAATCTATGGGGTTGTTGTTGAAATTTTAGATTTAAATGTATTATTTGTTGATATGAAGGTTTATTCATTTTGGGTATTATCTTTCCAGGTGACAATCATTTTGGATTTATTAAATATACGAGTATTATATTTTATCCTTATCTAGATCATATGCTCAATTAAAAGTTAATGATTTAGGCACAAGAAAAACTCATCATGTGTACTCATTATTTGGATTGAAATATGTGATAAATGTTTATGGTAATTGAACCACACAACCAATATATGAAATTGAATTTATGTATTTTAATAAAATCAATTATATGTCCTTATATTCTCAATCTAGATAGTAAATAAATTTCTAAAATCTAATAAAAGGGACATGACAAAAAAATTGTCTTGTTACCATCATTTATGATGAATTGTTGTATTCCAAACCCCTCATTGATTTATGGTTTTAGTCATTGAATTTATTTTGATCATTCAATTAATTTAATAAGTATTATCTTTCACTATCCATAATTATTTTGACATTATTTTTCTCCATTATGTCCATAATTTTACATGCCACTAATATTATCCTTTTTGAAAACCTAGTTATGCATTATTTTATATGAAGTTTATATTTCCTTTTCCATTATTTCAAAAAGAAGTTTTTTAACCCTTTTTATGATGTGGATTTTTAACAAATTTATTTCCAAATGTCAAAACCATGATTAAAAAGGTCAAGATAAAATTAGAAAAGAATAATTTATTAATGGGGGGGATGTAACACCTTGAAATTTTAAAATAACACTATATTTGATAGAATATAGGACACCCAACATTGAGTATAAAGGAATTAATAAACATTATTATATAAATATGAATGATAGAAATTATCCGTTAAATTAGTTGGTATAAATATGAGTAACTACATTATGATATATATATATATATATATGTACCGATATATAAAAGTAATTGTTAAATTCTTAGAAAACAATCACTCAATTTTTAGTAAAGTCGGTTTTTTCTTCCAAAATATGTTTGCATCAAAGGTTATTTTTATTAATTTTTAAAAGTGAATATTATAATTAATTTCTACTAATCTTATGAATTTATTTTTATAAATATGAAACTTATTTTTAAATCTAAATACCAATATTATCTTACGATGATATTTTGGGATTTTATTTTGAAAAGACTGACTTTTTGGATTAATAGTGAAAATGGTGATTTCTTCAAATAATTTCACTTATATGATATTATTATTATGTAACAATGAATTAATAAACTGAGATCCATTTGGATTAAAAAATATATTTTAAATGAGTTAAATAATCTTTTTTATGACAATAATTTTAATTTTATAATATTGTATTGACTTTTTGAAATATAAATTATATTTTATTCAAATTAAA
Source organism: Viscum album (assembly GCA_963277665.1). NCBI lineage: Eukaryota > Viridiplantae > Streptophyta > Magnoliopsida > Santalales > Viscaceae > Viscum > Viscum album. The sequence goes on from OY728161.1 coordinate 1,704,895,844, forward strand.
AAAAAATTGTCATTAAAATTAATGTTATTTTTGGAAGGTTGCATTACATTTTTTAAATGATACAAAAATCTGAAAACATTAATATTTTTATTATTTTACCATAAAAAATTATTGAAGTTAACTTATTACTTTATTTCAAGGTGAAATGGTTTTTAGGATTAAATAAAGTACTTTCCTAAAAACCATTTTGATGATTTTTATGTATTTACCTTAAATGTAATTTTTTTGACCTATAGATTTTGAATTTGATAAATTGGAATCCATATTTGAAATCATAATTTTTAAATTTGGTAAATATATTATCTTTGTTTTTTGTCCTAATAAATAGTAATTGTGGTATATATTTGTCCCTTAGTAAGGGTAAATCAGGTAATTAAGGTTAAAAATAATGTGATAAGGATTCAAAAATATATCTAACACCTAAATTAGTTCTTTATGATGATTCCAGTTCTTATATTGAAAAATATGGTATTTTCTATCATTTTTATTTGATTAAAACCTTTATATTATTTTAAATAAAGGAAAATTTTAAAAATGTATATTTCTTGATTTTAATTTGACTTTTATGTTCATATAGAAATAAAAAGATGTTATAAAGGAATATAAAATATAAATTTTAATATAATTATTTTATTTTTCAGATGTGAATTTGTTTATAATTTATTGATGTGGTATAATGACCTTAAATTCTTACAAAGCGCTGGCACGGTGCCTGTGAATACATTAGAAAACCAAAATAGATTTTTTTAGAAACATGAAATGGAATATTTTTTTGATGACTTATGCTTTCAAATGAAATATTTGTTTAATAATAATGTTTAATTTATTATTAATGATATTATAGTCTATAAATATTTTGATGTATTTAACATCAAAATATTTGAATAGTTTTTAAAGTAATCTTAAGGTTTTTTTGTTAAACAATTTATTATTAAATGATTTAAAAATCAGAAAAAATTAAAATAGGAGAGTGTGGGTGGGATTTGGTCTAAAATGTCACCCCTTTTACCATTTTGATCCCATTTCTACCTTATATGTAATTTAATGACTAGTTATTTTTGAAAACATTATTACCATAATTAAGTATAATATTGGTCATCGATGGGTTAAACCTAAATAATGGTTCAAAATTACACAGAAACCTATCCAAATTTTAATTATTGAAAAACATTAGACATATAAAATGATTAAAATTCATTTAAAACCTATCCAAATTTTATTTCTTGAAATTTTTCCAACTTTAATTTATGTTAGATTCTAAAAATTTTCAATAAGGTGTTACTTTCACATGAGAATGAATATAATATATTCAAATATTATAAGTAACTCCATGTGTGTGATTTCCTTCTCTATGAAAATATTCCATACATACTCTATTATTTAAACCACATTAACCCATGTTGATTAAAAAAATATACCAAAAACTATTCTAAAACATCATTATCTATGTTTTAGTTGTTCTGGTCTCCTTAAAATACCACCACTAGGATCCTTAAGAAGAAATCCAATGGGAATTACCCAAAGGTGAGGTAATCATTTTGACCAATATATTTAATTTTAATTCTTATATTAACTCATTAAATTATATTATAACCATTAAATTATAAAATATTTAGTATAAAAATATAATAATATGTTATTTTGTTAAAGGTATAATCTTATTCATCTCAATTTCCTTGTTATTGTTAACGAAAGCAGCATTCGTGAGTATGTATAGACTACCACCTCCATAAAGTGATGTGTTTCTTTTTTATTACCCACCTCATAAGGCTGGTTATTATTATGGATTGAATTAATATATATTATATACATGACATAATTATTATTCTAAAAATATAATATATTACTTACCATCTTACCCTTTCACTCATTGAAAATGATAATGTCTCTCGTGCATAGGGGAAGAATACAACCTCCATGAAGCGATGTGATTTTTTTGACATCCAAATTTTATAGGTGATTATAAAATTATAGTTGATTTATAAAAATGGTAATTATTTGATAATTATAATTCTATAGATGATGGAATAATGACCCCTTTGACCATGGTCAACCCACAAAAGGCATGAAATTATAAAACAAACATACTCAAAAAACATGAAGTGGACTTAACCAATTAATTAGATAAATATTTCAATGTGATAAATGATATTAATGGTTTAATTTAAATTTTATAAATTATTAATAATTTCTTAAAAATATAAACAATTAATATAAATGTAAAACATGGGAATGTAATGGATGTACATAGAATGTATAGACTCACGGTAAAGGGTTTATTAACTCAATATCGACTCATTATGTTATAATTATAATTCATTGAATTTGTTATTCCAACATTATGCAGGAAATTAAATTGAATTTTATTTTACTTTAGTTAAATTTTTATAATTTTTACAATTGTTAAAAATAATTAATTCATTGATTAATTCTTACTTCAATGATGTTATCTTTGTAAGGAATATTTGTCTCAATATTATTTATTTGAGATATGTCTTAGGATATACACCACATTCATTTTAAAAGGTTTATTTACTATCTATTGAGATATTTTATCATGACTATCTATTTTATAATGATATTAAAAGTTCCTTTGATATTATACATTTTATGAGATATTGTTTTTGATGCTATAGAATTTTCACGGGTTTTCATTGGCTCAATTTCAATTCACGGAGACATAATTCATTTCAAGAACCATATTTTATTTTATAGGATGTACTTAATTTCCCAAGAAAATGATTCCACATATTCCTGATTAGAAATTAGGGGTCATAAAAAACATTTTATTTTCCTTCATTAAATTTCTTTTTGATTCAATAATTTCCTAAGTTTAATGGGATTCTGGTATCACAATTCCTTCTTTGAGACATATTTTATTCATTCACCTATGTTAATTTTAGTGGGGGTATATAATTACTATTGAAATATAATTCCATGGAAATTTTTATAATCATGGTTTTTATGTTTCTTTGTTATGTTCATTCATTTAATTTTTTTTGTTTTTAAATACTATAAATGGTATTTCTTTTGAAAAATCCATTTTAACATTCTCAAAAGAATTTTACCAGCCTCTTCCTCAATTTAATATTACTTATTTCAATAATTTAATTTTATAAACATAATATATTTTCAAAAAAAATTTCTAGGATCTTTACCATTATTCTAAAATTTTTAGAATTTAAAATTTCCTAATGTTTTCATCACAAATCTCTTTTGACTATCTTCATTAAAGTTTGAAAAGAATGTTTAAATTTAGAATTTATGACATAAATATATTTTATCACCATAATAAATATTATTTTATATTGATATTAATTTAAAAATATATAGTATTATTTTCAAATAAAATTCTTTTTTTAATACTTTCAGATTTTTTAGTTTTTAAATGTATTGAAATATAATGGTATATTCCCCTATATTACATAAATCATTTTTAATGTTATTTGAAATATGTTTTCATATATGTAAACGAAATTTAATTATTATTATTATTACTAGGTATATGATATTATTATACCACTTACTTCATTTCCTTAAATGTTTTATATTGATGTTATATATATATATATATATTATATTATAAAATATATTTATTTTTCCTGGGTAAATAAAGCTATGATGGTTTTGATAAAATTAAATAATCCATGTGTTTTTTCATAATATCTTACATAAAAATTATTGAAGAAAATGATACTGGAGAGTGAAAAATGATCCTTATGGGAATTTTTTATATATGTCATGGGTGAGATAGATATAGATTATATGATGGGTGGGACCAATATAGCTATCTAATGTGTTGGTTAATGTTATTTGTATTTAATGGAAAGAATGTGGGAGTTAATAGAGGAGGTTTCTCCTAAGGATTTAACCTAGTTATTTATAACATGAGTGAACATTGGTGATGAAGAAAATTTTATAAGATACCCACACATTTTCACTATTATTTATATGATATTTAATGTTTCCTTTGATCAATATTAACAATATATTGATCATGATTATTGATTCTCATGAATATTTCATTTTACAAATCGTTATAGAATTTCACATGTTTAATGATCCATGTTTTTATGGGTTTGAATTTTCTTCATTGTGATCATTAACATTAGATATGTTCTCTTACCATTATTCTAATCTTGTTCTTACCAATGATATTCAGTTATAAATGCCTTTGTTTTCCATAACTTATCATTTGTTACCACCCTTCTTATATTTATTTTACGTAGATTACAAATAATGATGGTAAGAAAGATATTTCTGAGAAGGGTTTCTTATGGTTGGTGATGAAGATTTAATGTGAAATAAAAAAAATCTTGGTATAGTGGGAGAAAAGATTAATTAAAGACATGGGTTTTTATTGTAAGAGTTTTTACTAATTCTCTAAGACTATAAAATTAAAATGTTCTTTGGTATATAAGTGATCCAAAAGTTGTGTATGATATTTTATGTTTTATATTACTACATATTTGTATAGTTTATGTAAAGAGTCTATTTTTAACACTATATTAAGGAGTGTAGGTTTAATGTTTTTATAAATATGAATGAAAGAGAAAAAACTTTTTGAATTGAAGTTATATATTAATCGAGATTGAGATAATTTTAACTGGAGAAATTTTATTCTTTTATATATTATGGTTATAAATTTATGTTTATAATTATAATTAATTGAATACTTATATTGTTAAGGTATGAAACCTTATTAATTTTATGTCGATATTTTTATTGATTGAAATAAAAATATTATGTGTGGGGGAGGTGATTCACCCAAAATATAAATAATATTTTGGTGTGTTTTATTGATTAAGGATATAGATAATGTTATATATATATATATATATATGTTATTATCAGTTAAAATATATTATTTTAATGTTTTTTACTATATTTTAGTCTTTCTGGGTAAAATTAAAATTTTAGGAGTAATATAGTGAAAAAATAATATATACACACAATGTAGGTTAAATAAACATGTTGTTCACTTTTGGAGAGAACATAGATAGAATCCCTATAGTACATTCTTATGTTCCTATGTAAATATAAAATCCCATGTTGATTGAGGACCACACTATGTACCCATTTTTAGGAATTATTTTGTGCATTAATTTTACATTACACATAATGTATGATTGAATTTCACATTTTGTATCCTCACCTACAGATAAATGACCGATGGAAGTTAAGGTGGTGCCTTAATTGAGTTCCATACACATAGAAAAAAGGGACACAATTCTATGTACTTTTGTACACACCTTGAAATTATAAATCTCTATAAAAGAGTACTTTGGGAAGAGGTCAAGAAGATTAACAATCAGGGGTAAGATGCAACCAATTTTCTGAGATCTCAAATGATCATCCACCCATCACATGGTTTCATCCCCTCTCATAGATTTTAAGCTCTATGTGATAACTCAAGGAGAAACTTGATATGAATTCTGATATTACATTATGTAATAATTTTACAATAATTTTAATTCAAATTTTATATTATTTTTATCCATCTTCTAATATTATTTCATTTGAGCTATGTACTGGTATGTCATACTTAAACTCATATGATCATGTTTTAGGGTACCCACTCACATACTATTTTACACTATGTGTTCCCATATTCCCCCATCCAATCATGAAATTTATATAGTTTTTATTGGTATATTTAGCTCACATGAACACTACCATTTCTGTAAAAATTTATGGCATGGTAACAAAAATCTAAAATCATGGACATCACATAGAGATGTTCATGTGTTTTCTTTGTTATTTATGGATATGAAATTTTGTGAAAATAATATCATTGATGTTATCTATTTAATTACTTCATGTTTCCAATCGAATCCTAGGAGGTATCATTACGAAAATTTTAAACTATTTTGTGTCTAGGTTTTAGAAACCAAGGAATAAAAATATTAAAACACTTTATTTGAAAAAATATCAGATGAAAATGATAGGATTTACATATATTAAATAAAACACACTAGACTTATTTTAACCCCTATTTATACCATCTTATCAAGATTTTATAATCCTCCCAATTAGTATTCTTTTCTTCTTATTTTACTTAATTTCACCTATTTTATTCTTATATACATCAAAAATATCTTTCATTTCCTCAATGGAAACAAAATCCCTCAATTATATCTTGATTTCTATACTTGAATACTTATCCTTAAAAACACTTAATATAATGATGAATATTTAAAATAAATTATGCACCACATACTCTAAAATGTAACTCCCCAAATCAAACTTCAATCAAGGATCTTCTAAATAAAAAAATGTTTTTCCATGAATAAGAGGTTTTTTATCATTATCTATCTCATCCACAGGGAAGGCTATACAAAAATAAATTTTTTCCACTTTAACCAAAATATATTCAATCAAACATCATGGATACCTCACTGTTATATATATATATTAAAAAGAAACTCTTATAGGATTTTTATCCTATAATACCATGCTTTGGAATATAGAGTATGAAATGATGTTCACACTCACACCTAGATCACACAAATATTAACCAAACTCATAATATCCAATATTAATACGAATTAGAAAACTACGTAGATATTGTTAATTATTTTGTAGACTACTTTAATATACGGATAATAATTCTCACTTAAGAAAAATTAATCCAATCTCCTCAATTTTTCTCTTATTTTAAACCATTTTTTTATAAGCTTGCCATATGTGAGTATATGATATAATGCCTCAGAAAAAATGATTTCATTATATAGCATCTTGATTTTTTTGAAACATAATAATTTGTTCCTCAATGTTAATTGATTTATCCTCTAGTAATAATATTTATTACTTTTAAGGTGGAATTATATTTCTTCTTGCTTATTTATCCCATCCTTCCTTATTTTCTCCTTTTCATTTTTTTTCAATTTTTTTCTCTTACAATTTTTTCCTTTTATCAAAACTATCCTATATGGTTTTCCGAAATCTCAAGGTGATAGACTTAAATTATATATATGTCTTAACATCTATCTCAACTAATAATACCCCTATTATCCTCTCATGGAGCTATTTTCCAATTTCCAAACTTGAAATTCTAGATTCCTCATAACATTTAATACTTTAAATCATATTTAAACACATTTATTTAAGTAACTAGGTTTTTTATGAATTTCAATAAGGTTTAATCTAATGAAATTTATTTGGATTTTAAGGGAAGGTGATAATTGTTGTTGAAACCTATATTCTCTTTTTGGTACCTTTAACTATATAATTTTGGAATACGACATTGAAAATTATTTTTATGTCTATAATAAATAAAATTGGCATCCTTAGTGTACATACATGTGGATTAACTCATATCCATCATCGTATCTAATTTTTTTCCAAGGAATCCATTTATAAAAGTACTCATTTGTCTCATTTAACCATGTGTAATCATATTCATTGAAATGATATCATTCTCTATTAAATCTAATTATTGGAACTTTTATCCAATAATTTATATATTTTTATAGTTAGATTCTTCATTACAAATTCACTAGTGATGATATGCATAATTTAACTATTTTTTTCATATAATACATTATAAAACATCTAGATTAAAACTATAATTCTATACTATGATGGGGAAACTTTTATAAAAATTCTTTGAATCTCTCCCATGTAGTGTAGAAACATTCATTGCAAAATTGAATGAAATATAAAATATTTATGTTAATGTTCACAGATTTAGAGGTAGGAGATAACCTTATTAATAATTTCCTTACAATCTCATCTCATGTAGTGATAAAATGTGGTTTTATGATTAGGATACACTCTATTGATTTTTATTTAAATGAAAATAATAATAACCTTATATTAACTCATAAATAGAAAAATTATTTATTTTTAAAAATATCATAGATCTGAAGAAAAATTCCCAGATGACTGTTTAGATCACCGTGAGGTAGAAAATGAATTATAGGAAGTTTGAGATCATTTGGATAATTGTTATATTTATCTCTACACAGTTTATATCCATGAGAGGAACTAATATTATTTATTTTAACATCACTATTGATGGTAAATCATAATATATTAATGTTATTTTCCTTAGTTCTCTCCCTTTCACACTATGTTATTCTGCTTGAACTATCTACATTATAAAAATACCTTCTTTTATTTTTTACTTATTTAATTTTTTCAACTTCGTGGGATCATATTCACATACCTCTTATCCTTTATACTATGTTATATTCTTGTGCAAATACTATCTTTCCAGTAAAGAATATAATGATAAAACACGCATAAAAAATAAAATTAAATCTGAAAAGAAAGAATAAAATAATTTCATAATTATCCTAAGTCCTAAACTGATGTGATCAATAATTATTCTAGAAATATTGATAGTCTATAGGTCATAGTTTCTTCTTATGGGTGATAAATATTATAATTTTATAATATTATTATCCATGTGTACTAACTAAAATGAGTAGTAAGTAGTAGTTTGAGGTCAAACCCAAAAAGGAAAATTCTAGGAGGAATATAGTTAAAACCAAAAAATGAATGTAATCGTATAAGAGACCTTAAATAATATATACTTAGTAGGAATTATAGAACATGGGGTCATTCAATAGTTAATTTAAAAGATAAATCAACATCTAAGTTACTATTTGAATTGGGATTATGAAATTATTTTGTAATGATCATTACTTTATAACTTAAAAACACCCCTTTTTTATAGTTAATTACTTAAGTTGGTTAATAATATAGGTAACCGAAACCTTATTTAAATAAATAATATAACCCACCAAATGGCCATTATGATGGCTAAACAATAGTTCATGAATTTAAAATTTACCTCTTTATCCATGGAAACAATGTTTATTGATGAAAACAATCGTGGGTAGTGGAAAATAAAAATTAATTTTCTAGTGTGCATATTGGCTAACCAGGGTCATCTCACTTGATGAGATTCTTAGTTTGTACAACTACTTATTTTAAATAACCCAAACTATTTAATTTTGTTTTTAATTATATTACTAGAGAAACATAGAATACTTTTGGGTTTTTTATCACATTTTAAATAACTATAATGAAATAAAATATAAGAATTTATAATTTAAACTAACATAAATTTCTAAACAGAATGAAATTCGGGAAAAAGGGGTTGGTTTTGGGTTCACTTTTGGGTTCAATAATTATTCTCCTTTATAGGTTTTATTTTAATCTGATAATACAAACATGGATTCTTATATTGGATAAATATTATATTTATTTAAAAAATATTAAATATTTTAATTACTAAGAAATATTAATTCTATATCCTCCTTTAATCAAGGATTATGACAGACACTAGCATGAGGCGTACCATCTTCTAGGACCCAGCTTTATCGAAGCTGTTTTATCCATAGACGTACTCAAATCCAACTTATTAAGTGAAAGTCAATGAAGATATTGAAAAAATTAATCAAAATAAGTGGAACAGATTGAGTTGTTGGTCATTTGTAGAATTTTCCACATTAAATACATTCGCTTCACACAATCATGCTACTCTAATTAACCATAAATGTAAATTAAAATTTATGAAAAACTCAATAAAAACTTGACCTCCCCTCAAGCCAAGACTCAAGGTAAGCCCATCATTTAAGAGGGGAAAATATCACAATGGTCGATGGGAGAATAAAGGAATAATAAACTAAATTGAAATAATTAAAAATATAAAAAGAATGGGGTTCAGAAAATGAAATAATAAATTAAAAATATTTAGGATGAGAGAGAGATATAGAGAGAAATAAAATAAAATAATATGAAGAAAATAAGATAAAAATAATAATAAGAATGTTAAAAGAATGATAATAATAACTATAGTAATAAAAATAATAGGAATAATAAAAATTTAAAGAAGAATACGAAGAGTGATAATGATGTAACAAAAAATATAAAAACATTCATGAATTAATTTAATTAACTTAATTAAAATTAAAATGAAAATTTAAAATAAAACTAAAAAATTAATGAAAATAGAAATGAAAGAATAAAATAAGTAAGAAGAAGAACTTTTAGTGACCGTTATCTCTCTGTAGGGGATTATCCCTTTGGTGGGTGTCGATCAATCCTTTGTTATGGAATCTTAGTATTTCTTTTATTAGAGAGGTGGGAGATGGTCTCAAGAAAACCCTACTATAATACTCTGTAATACCCATCTATATTCTATTTGAAATCACACCCACTGTAGGTGTGTTATATGAAACACCCATAGATGGAGGGTGTTTGATGTTTTCATGTAGAAGGAGTCCACATGGTGTATGAGGTGCAATGTAGACATTGAATATGGAAGATCCTTAGATTTGTTCTTGATTCATGATATACGATGAGATCGAACTTCATGGTAGGTGCTGACGGGGTGCAACAACAAATATATGGTAACAATGATCCTCCCTTCATCTGACCGTCAATGTTGCTATAGGGGAGTTGTCCATAGTGGTCCACAGTGATGGTCGATGAACTCGAGTAGTGGAGAATGGAAGTGGATGGTGCTGTTATCCATTGATCATTAAAGTGACAAGAGGAGGATTGAATTTGGTTTGTGAGGGTCATATGATTCGATTGAGGAGATCCAAAATAATGGAGAGTTGCGACGATGTTGATGGAGATCAAACTCAGTACATGGGTGATCAACAATGACAGTACCATGGTCGTAGAGAAGTGAAATAGAGGTGGGATATGATTTGACATGGAATGGAGAGAGGTTTTATCATCTATGGTGGTTGAATGAATGTATTTGTGGTTCATGGTGATTGGGGGCCTTATCAGTGGTGAATGAGATCTCTAGGGGTGATAATGTAAGTCCCATGTGATTATCGGTGGAAACGGGCAAGGATGAGGGTTGAGCAGTGAAACATGACTGACTTAGGTGGTAGTGGATGAGATAATGATAAATAGAAGGGTTTTAATGACACCTTTATCCCATATTGAAATGGTGGGATGGGTCGCTATCCTTTATAAGGGTTGATGCTTCACCTTAGAAATGAAGTAAAATATGTTCTAGAGGATACCGCTCACTATGGCTCGGTCACTCAGTCCATGTCGAAACCCTCCTCCCACCTCTACCTGGAGTCACCCATTTTTCAGTGCTTGTACATTATGGTAGCTATAGAACTATAGATGTCACCATTGTGGATCCATATGCATGAGCCTAATGCCCCAGTGCACTCCTACCTTGGGAAGGCTCTCCTGGGTATAATGACTTGGCCAACCTGACTCTCTTGGAGATGGTAGTTGGTTGTATACAACATTAGTTGAGGAATATCCCGTGGTATGTATTTTTCATAAAAACTCTTGAATAGAGTTTAAAATAAAATTTATTAACTCTTGGAAAATAACGATATTTCATAAAAAAATTGAAAATTCACCATCATTTTACTCATCTAACACCATTTTAATTCCACATTCATAATTTCATGAATTTTAATAAAACATTGAAAATAATGGATTAATTTATTTATAAAACACTTAATACCATTAAAATTTGAATGAAAATATATACCAAATTTTTTTCTATCAAATACCCCTCACTTAAAACATGTTTTTCCTGAAGTATAAAATCTCAACATTAAATTTGGAAGGCACCTATACTACAAGTATTAAGATTTAAAAGTAATAAAATCATACAAACATCAATTTTGATTAAATTTATCATATTTTTCAAAAAATATCAATTCAATTTCTCAGTCATTAAATAAATAATTAAATCACGAATTTTACTTTTTACCCTTAGAAAAAGGTGAAACTTATATTCTCATTAATTCATGTTTCTCAATTAATTAGTATTAAACATTCCAAATCCTTATTTACATCATATTAGAATCTTTTCACTCATCTCACATGGTACAATTAAAGTATATTTATGCTCATTTCATAAATATGTGATCCTTATCCTTGTTCTTATAAATTAACAACAACATCCACATTATAAATAAACAAGTCACATAAAATCATGATGGCTTTCATTTAATGATCAAATGTCTCAGAGACTTAAGGTTAGTAGGAATTTATATTTAGAATTATGTTTTAAGGAGGAAGTTTATCTAATAAAGCATAAACAATGATAATTAAAAGTAAAAGTTTCATGAAATTCTCCCCTTAAAATTTTAACAACTCCTAACTTCACAAAACTCAAGGTAAGGATTATTATCAAATTTAAGAATAGTGAATGATTTTTGCACCCTCTTGAAATTTTATCGTCTTTTATAATTTTTTGATATTTTTTATAGAATAAATTTTTTGAATGTTATGCATAAAATAAACCTCACATTAACCACCTTACCAAAGATAATAATAATTATAGGTCTATTAATGGATTTTTCCCAAATCACAACCTAGTTTTCTTTTTTTTTGGTTGTTTTTATAATTTTTTGTATTCAATAGGAGAAAAACAATTATGTATCAGGAATGAATCAACAACCATATTTTATTCCCTCAATAAAAACCACCAAAATTCTCCCTTAAAATACAAATAATCTATTTCCCCATAATTACCTTCACCCTAGGGTTTGACATTAAAATATGATGAAAATACTAAAAGTATAGTATAAATGGTTTAAAATGGCTTAAAATAGGGATCATGCCTATACTGGTCATTAATGGTATCTATAATATAAATAATGATTTATATAAGTATGGTATTCTTGGATAAAGGTATTTTCAAAATATTCTTCAATCATTTTAAATTTATTTTATTATTGTCATATCTTTTTATATGTTAAAATTCATGTTTTAGCATGTGGAATGTCCCTAGATCACTCAAGAAATATGTTCAAGAATAAAATTGGAAGTAATTAGTCTAGAAATACTATTGGGAATGGGTCATATTCTTTGGAAAATTCACTAAATACATGAATAATAATTACAGATCAATTCATTTTAATTTCAAAAATTCAAATCATGATAAATAGTTTGGAAATTTTTTTTACATGAATTGATTAATTCACTCAAATAATGAGTCCTCATTTTAATATATGTGCTTCAATTTAATCATTAAATTGTCCATGTTACCCATTAAATCTAATTAATTTTGAAATATAAAGTGTCGAATCACATGATTCTTAATAAACTCATGTATTTTAGATTACTCAGGTAAGAATAATTCAAACACGAGCATGAAATTTCAATATTAAATCTCAAAAAAATTTGTTGGAAAAAAATATAGAGTGTTTAAGTGTTTAAACAGTAAAAGTGAACTCCCTTTCACATGAATATTTACCCTCAATCCTTCTTCACTTTTGGGGTTGCGTTTTTCCATCATTATCCCATAAAAAATATTACTCAATTAAGTACAATAATCAGGTCATTTAAGCTCAAAAAGAAAAGTGGGAGTGGGATGAATGATGGAATAATTCCTAAAACAAGAATTGAAATATAAATTCTTATAATGAAAATAAAAGGGATAAGTCTTGGTATGATATCCCTAGTGGACCATTAATTTTTTTTCCTCCACATGGAAGTACCAATAGTTATCCTAGTCTGATGGTGGACGAGGATTCATTGATTTGAACAACAACAAGTTTTTTTCCCATATTTTTATTTATATTTATTAGTGAAGAATGATCTATAGATAGATTACACCCAGTCAAAAACTCTTCATAATTAGGTACAACTTTCATAGAGGGGGTATTATGATGTATGAATCATCGTTTTCTTTAGTTACTACATGTGAATCCTCCTTATTTTCCAATGTTGGATTCATATAACCTACATTAATGGAATGATCAAAGATAGAATAATAATTTATTTTTAATTGAATAAAATTTTAATTTTAATTTTTAATATGTAATTTATCTCTTTCAATATGAGAATTTTCTTTTAAAATTTCTATAAGATCAACAACATGAAATTCTTAATAAGCCTCCTCAAATGTATGTTCAACAAAATCAGGGGACTTTGTGTGTTCCTAAAATGGTCATGTTCAATTTCTTCATCCACATCTAATGCCTAAAAAATATTATCTAAATATATATATTTAAAATAATATGGACTGATTAAACATATGGTTTCGATAAACTCAAAAAAGATAGATTTAGGGAAATTTTAGAATCACCATGTTTGTTTAGAAAAAAATATCTTCACCAGTGGTCAATTCATCATGGAGTAGATTATTAGTAGATGGAGAAAGGTAGTTAGTCTCTTTTATATTCAATTCAAAACCCACCATGTGGGTGGGGTCTAATTTTAATGGAGTTGGATCTTATTCTTTGCAATAAATGAGTAGATCAAGAAGTTTCTCACATTACTTCTTGAATTCATCTTAATCTTGTTGATCTCCAACATAAAACTCAGTAGGAAAGTCATTATTGATGGCCACCTCTAGAGAATCAGTTAAGATAAGTGACTCAACTTCTAGTTTAGGTTCATATTGCTTTGATGGTGCTTAGACATAAGTAGTTAGCCAATCCATTTGTCCATGTAGATATTGAATGATCTCTCAAAGCTTCTAAATATTGTATTTATGTTTGTGTTTTCCACATTCTCCTGAAATTTTTATGGGGGAACTTCTTTAAAGGATATGAGAGGAAAAAAGATAATTCTTCTGGTGTCTTTTCCATTTATTAATAAAATTACAAGATGTACTCCAATAAATCAGTTATCTCTATGTAAAATCTTTCAACCACTGGTTATTCAAGGGTCACCTTGAGATACTGGATGAGGTCATTGATTTCATCCTTATTGATAATTTGGATCTAGTCTCCCTTGATTTTAATAGCCTATACTGAAATAATTTCTTTTCTAGACCATGGTTTTTTAGCTACTGGTTCATGCACCCCTGATTAATTATTCCATAAAGTATAATAATTATATGAAAACACTAAGGAAATAATATAATTTATGGTTTTTTTAAAGTAAATAAAACTCTCTAAAATTTGAAAATAGAAAAATTATGAAAACAATTGATTAGATCCACAAAAAATAACACCAGTTTTGATAAAAAAACTATCATAGGGTGTTGGAAAAAATTTATATTTTCTAGTTCAGTAAAATGGATAACCTAGGTCATATCATTTGAGGAGATTCTTAATTTGTTTACATACTAATTTTGAATCACGTAAACTATTTATTTTTATTTATTGATTTTTTTATAAAATAAATAGAGAATGTTTTTTATTTTTATTAATTTATAAATAATTTAAATGACATGGAATATATTAATGTATATTTTAAACTAACATGAATTTATAATCAAAATTAAGTAAGTGAGAAAGGACTTAATTTTGGGTTTGGTTTTGGGTATAGTAATTATTCTCCTTTATATTTTTGATTTTAGTTTGATAATCCATACATGAAATATTATGTTTAATTACTATTCTATTAATTTATAAGTTGTTAAATAGTTTAATTAAAAAGAAATATTAATTCCACAACCTATATTAATCAAGGTTGATGAAACTCCTTGGTGTGAAGTGTTCCATATTCTAGGACATGTATCTATCAATGTTTTTTCTTCCATTGACTTACTAAACTCCATCACTTTAAGAGTTATTCAATGAATATATTGAAAATATTTTGAAAAAAATAATATAAATAGATTGAGTTACTTGTCATTAAGAAGAATTCACCACACCATGTATATTTTCCTCATCCATTAATGATAATCAAATCTACAACAAATTTAAAAAAAATTTAAGAAAATTAATGAACACCTTAACCTACCCCCTGGACAAGACTCAGGGTCATCCACTCATTTTAAGGGTAATAAATCAAAATAGTGGATGGGAGAAGAAGTGAATAATAAAATAAAATAAAATAAATAAGAAATATAAAAAGGATGATGACGCAAAAATAAACGAATAAATGAAAAAGAATTTGGATGGTAGAGAAAAGAATGAGAGAGTGAGATAGAAAAAAATGAAGAAGAAGAATAAATTAAGAAAGTAAAAAATGTTAAAATAATAATAATAATTATAATAATAATTAAAATATAATAAGAAGAAAAATTAAAAAAAAAATAAGAAGAAGAAGAGAAGAATAAGAGTGGTGGTGTTGAAACACAAGAATATAAAAACATGCTTGAACTAATTTAATTAACTAAATGAAAATTAAAAATTATAATTAAATTGAAATTAAAAAACAAATAATATAAATATAAATGAAGAAAATATGGATGAAGAAGAACATGAAGTGTCCCTTAGTTCTCGGTAGGGGATTCTCCATTTTTTAGGTGTCGACTGATCCTTTAGGGAGGATTGGTGTTTATTTTATAGTAATGGTGGGAGGGGATATCAACCTTAACCTCTTTCAAATATACCTAAGACCCATGGATATTTCTTTTAAAATCACACCCTACATGAGTGTGATAACCGAAAAACCCATAGATGTAAGGTGTTTGATGTTTTCATGTGGAAGGAGTCCTTACAGTGAATGAGATACAATATAAACATGGACCGGGGGAGATAATTCATGTAATTCATGATTAATGGGAAATGAGTAGATCGTGATAAATTGTTGTAAACAACTGGTAGTGGTGAAACACACATGTAATATGTGGTCCTCTATTCATGAAACATTTTATTTTTTTGAAGGGGATCCATTTGAGGCGGTCTACGGTCATGGTGGATGATATCAAGTAGTTGAGATTGGTAGTGGGTGGTACTCTTCTCCTCCAACCTTCACAGTGGTCAAAGGAGACATGAATTTAGTTCATGGTGGTCATCTGATTCCCACAAGGAGATCCATAGTGGTAGAGAGTTATGGAAATGGTGATAGACCTTGAGCCATACTCGTGGGTGATCATCCACTGTGGTCCCAAATGATCAGTGGCAGAAGTGGGAGAGGATGAGGGTAGAGGAATGGTGGATAGTGACTAAATCATGTGTAAGTGGTCTAGAGTGATAGTGGAGTGACTGAGAATGATTGAGAATGACAACACCTTGATATGTCATCATAATGGTGATATGGGTGGTGAGCCATTACATAGATTAACACGGCCCCCCTCAGAAATTATGTTGACAGGCTACCAAAGGACTACCCTCTATATTGTTGGACATCCCCATCCATAGAGAATCCCTACAACCTCTTCCACATGTATTCACCACATTCATGGAATATTTCACCTTGAGGTTGCTATGAACACATATTTTTCACCCTAATAGATCCCTATGCACGGTCTTGATTACCATGTGCAATCTTTCCCTGGGTAGGCTCTCCTAGAAGGGGGGGGGGGGGGGTTGGCAAGCCATCCCCTCTTGGTGCTAGCATGGTTTTTGGATTTTACCTTGGTTTTGTGTTATCCAATGGTTTTTTGGACAAAACCAAGAAAAGAGTTAAAAGTGTAACATCCCATGTAAGTAATGAATAATAGATATTTTTATCTATGTCTATTAATGAATTAGATACTGTTTTAGAGGCTTAAAATGAAAATAAATCCAATCTTAAGAATGGAATACACTAATATTTTTAAAAGATTGTTTTGCTACCTTTTGATGGCAAACCATTTTTGAATCTATATTTTGACAATTTTATAAACTATTATTGTAAAAATAAACTTATTCTTTATGATTTGAACATCAAAATTTACTTTGTGTGGATTTTTGGTATTTTTCTGACAATGTTCATTTTTTAATGAATAGTGAAAAATACTGCATTTTACATCAAAACTGCTTTTTAATCTAATTTATTTATATGATTAGATTATATTTTGAATTGGTTTTGAAGTGAAATTAGAATATATTTTTACCATTTAATCCAATGGTGGTCATTGGAATCAATTTCACTTTGAAATTGGACTTAAACTGGTGTCAATCTTTTGATACTTATTGTTTCATAAAAACACACTATTTGCTCTGACAGCGGGAATTAATTATTAAATTAATTAATGTGACTTATATGTTTTGAATTTTTTAAAATAGACTTCATTTTTTAATTCAGAATATCAAATATAGCTTAGGGTGAATTTTTGGTATTTTTCTGAAAAACGTCAATTTTTTATGAATAGTGAAACCACTAAGTGGTACTTATAAAAACTAATTTTTCCGTATAACTGAAATTTTTCGATCTTTGTGTTTTAAATTTCAAAAATCCGACATACATGGTTTTCATTAAGAAGTAAAATGTGGTTCAATGGGATAAAAATAATAATTTGGTGAATAGTATCTTATTAAGTTTTTAATCACGATTAGTGGTAATTAGTGTAGTTTAAGGTAAAAATAATGTTTTAATTGTATGAGATGACCTAGAAACATGTCCTACCCTCATTGGTTGTGTCATATCCGACCAAGAAAATCCATGGGTCAACTTGGGGACCCCATGGAGCCACTTTGGTTGGGAAATGACATAAATAACTTTTTATTAAATGTTAAAGTAAAAATGACACACACATAAAGTGTTTTACTAATACAATTTTTACATGGGGTTATACAAGTCATATTTTTGAATATGAATATGTATTATAAATATAAAAAGATTTCCTACATTATAGTAGTTTTTTTTATAATTTTTAGACATTAAATAAATTAAATTATTTATGACATCATGATGATGCAGCGATGACCTCATTATTTAACGATTTAAATAAAATGGAAAGATAATGTAAAATATAAAACCTACACATGGCCAAAACCAATTGGATGAGTGGATTTCGAACCCTTATCACCTTATCCTAGAATTATATAAATGTGGGACCATTTAAATCCGAAACTCATTTTCAAATAAAGTAATATTTCATTACTTTCCAAGAGTGCCCCTCCTCTCCTCTTATAAAAGGCCCCCACCTCTACCTCCTTACCCACACTCCCAAAGCCTTTGGCTCAAAGAACCCCTACCCATTTTGTCTGTAAACTTCCCTATCTTACTCCTTGAAGCCTCACTTTGGTCATAAGTCTTCCCAAGGAAGCCTTTGAGCTCAAACCAAACGGAGTTACCCGATTTTAAGGTAAAGTCTTCACTTGAGTCCGTTTGTTTTATTTAGCTTCTCCAACCCCCTAAACCCTTTTTATTTATTTCTTTTGTAACAACTAAAGTATCCTAAATATACTATGATGTATTTATAATAAGTATTGGAGCTACACTTACACACACCTACATCTAATGGTTAAAGAACATACGGTTTCCGTGGATGGTGAATTTATGCCTCCCGAAACGATGATTGTTCAACATTCTTTTAACACCTTCAAAGGTGGACATTAAGATGCCACTATATTTATATATGATATATAATATGTATATGTTTTCTTTAAGCTTATGTATTTTTCTTTTTGTTCATACCTTTATGGTTTCCATTATGAGTAAACGCGATATCTTCATTTAAGGAAGTGCGGACTACCGCCCCCTCAAAGTGAATTGATTCGTTAAATACCATATATGGGACGTATAAAGGATGGAACTGTGATATTATATATGATATTATACTGTAATTATAATATACCTTTATATCATTATTATTCCATTCTATAAAATACGAAATAGAAATGAAAGTAGCGTTCATGCGTACGTACGGCTTACCGTCTCCATGAACGGTGCATTTCATTTCTTACCTCTAAATGATTTTGTAATATTATAAATGCACGTATATACTGGATATATATGATATATATGATATATACATCATGATTATAATCCTGGATATAATGGATACATGAACAACTTGTAATTATAAAGGGTTTATTTTGACTCAAGTACCAATGATCGTTAAAACGACCGTTATTAACTTAAATAATTACATAGTGTTCATGACATGGAAATAAGAGATATAAAAGGAATAATGAACTTGAAAAAGTTTCTTAAACAAGTAGAAATTAACTCAAGTTTATTATTCAGGACATTAAAGAATGATCGAGTCAAGTCGGACCCGAGGTATGGGACTTCATCTCAATCGCCTTTCATTGAGGCATATTTTGTTTTATACACAACCTTATTTTATACGGTGTATAAACCCATTTGACTTTTACGTTTATTCAAAAGGAATCTTTTTTATATGAAGAGTTTACTAAACGACAAAAGGGAATGTTTTTTTCATACGTATGCGGCGACAACGACTTCTCCGCCGTCGTGACCGTTATTTGAGTTTCGACTTCCTCTACAAGCCATACCTTCTTTTTAAAAGAAAAATAAATACCATGATTTAATTTTCTTTTATTTTGGTATTGAAAATGGTTTTCATAATGTTTTTATATCAATGTGTTGTATTGATATCTTGTGATTGAAAGGTGGAAATGTTATGTTTCCTTTATGCATGTTTTATGTGATACGATTATGTTGTGGTTCTTGGGCATTATTATGAAGACTGGTGGTTCCTTGATAAACTAAGGGCGGGTGAGCCCGATATAGCTCTCCAATGCATTGGGTAATGCGAAGGAGTGAAACATTAAGGTTTCTACGAAGATATTTAGGGAATATACTGTGATGGGTATTCCAAACGTAACCAAGAGGGTTACTCCCTACGTAAGAATGTTATGAATGCCTCATGTTACCTTTATGTCTTATGATTTCTATGATTTATTCATGATTTGATGAGATATGTTAAATTGGTTATGTTTTATGGGTAATGTATGATCTCATCCTTATGTATATATGTACCCATGTTTCCTTTCCATATTTTTATATCCCTTACTGAGCTTTTTATCCTCATCCCAAGTTTTTTTGAAATGTTTTTCACAGGTCAAGGGA
The DNA here is from genome assembly GCA_963277665.1 of Viscum album. Taxonomy (NCBI): domain Eukaryota; kingdom Viridiplantae; phylum Streptophyta; class Magnoliopsida; order Santalales; family Viscaceae; genus Viscum; species Viscum album. Next base: position 1,704,916,439 of record OY728161.1, read on the forward strand.
AAGGTACATGATATGATGATAGTGTCAAGGAAGTGTCAAGAAAGAATCCATGTTTATTTTAAATATGTTTCCATTGATGGGAATGAAGAATACTATCTTTATGTAACCACTTTGTTTATATGTGGAATGTAATGAAAGTTTTATGATCTAATTCTCTAAAACTCTAAACCCGAAAAGATCCTCAATGTGAAATCTTGTAATAACTCAAGATTATGTAAGGTTTAAGGATGGGGCCTTATAGTTGGTATCAAAGGTCGGTTTAGATAACTTTAGGAGTTAGAATTACATTAAATGATTATCCAAAAATATTTTTTTATGGTCAAATTGAAGTGATATAGTATTTGAAGATTACCATGATGCTTCATCTAAGACATGTTTGTTCAGAATGGGTTTCCGTAGAGGAAACAGGGAAGCAGTGCTAGGAAGGCATGTAGAAGGAAATAACCTTCCGAATCAGCATCCTGAGATGGTCGGAATTGGAACTAAACAGTTTGTTGCAGTAATTGCGCAGTTGACTCAAGCGATAAATGGTGGTGGTATCCATGCACGAGATCAGCCAGACCAACCACAGAGGAACATGTCAGTGGTGGAACATTTCATGAGGCAACATCCCCCATCATTCAGAGGATCATCTGACCCTGTGTTAGCTGAAGGGTGGATTAAAGCATTGGAGAAGATTTTCGATGTCATGGGGTGTTCAGACAATCAAAAGGTTAGTCTTGCTATTTACCGTTTGGAGGGTGAGGCAGAACAGTGGTGGTCGATGGTTAAAAATATCTCGGACGCTGATGAGATTGATGCTCTCGACTGGGATGAATTCAAAGTTATGTTTCTTAAGAAGTATTTTCCTAAGGCTATTCAACTTAGGATGGAAAAGCAATTCTTGGAATTGAGGAATGATGAAGACTCAGTGGCTACCTATGAAGAAAGGTTCACTCGATTGGCAAGGTATGCTCGAAATTTTATCTGAGACCTTGATAGTAAAATCAATCATTTTTACTCAGGATTAATGCCAAAATATTGAAGGGAATTATCTTCTCGCGAGTATAAAAGTTATGAAAAGCTTGTTCGATGTGCTGAGAAGGTGGAAATGGAGTTTGCCTATGATCAGGTGTTCTATAACAACCAACAGAAGAAGATACCGAGGTGGCAGGAGAAAGGTAAGAATTCTTCAAAAAATTCTGATGGTAAGAAAACTAAGTTTCCAGTTTGTGATAAATTTGGCAAAAGGCATGCTGGGGAATGTCTTATGAATTCTGGAAAGTGCTACCGATGTGGTAAGATGGGACATAAGGCTCGTGATTGCACTGAAAATGATCAAGGTGAAGGTAAGACCAAATTTGATTTACAGTTAGTGAAATGTTATAAGTGTAATGAGATGGGTCACTATGCAAACGAGTGTCTGACAAAGAGCTTGAGTGATGGGAAGCAGTTAGACTACAAGCAGAAAGGGGTGGTGAAATCTTTTGCAACTACTTCGGCAGACGTTGGGCCATCAAATAAAGTTGTATCAGGTACTTTGTTTGTTTTTTCAGATTATGCCAGTGTGTTGTTTCATTCGGGGTCTACACATTCTTTCATCTCTGAAACCTTTTCTAGTAAAATGGGAATACCATTTGAAGAAATGACTCATGAACTTTTGGTAAAAACACCTGGGGGAAATGTTGAGGCAAAAATAATTTATAAGAATATTCCTATCCTTATCTATGGAAAGAACCTACTTGCAAACCTTATTTTTCTACCTCTAGTAGAGTTTGATGTTATCCTGGGTATGGATTGGCTCTCTTTTTACCATGCGAAGATTGACTGTAGAGCTAAAGAAGTTTCTTTTCAGAAAGACTTTCATTTTGTGTACAAGAATGAACCCTTACTATTGATAACTTATCAAGAGGCCAAGAAACTTGTAAAAGATGTAAATGAAGTTTACCTTGCACATATCGTTGAAAATAAAGGAACTGTTCAGATTAATGATGTGACACTGGTAAATGTGTATCCTGATGTTTTTCCTGATGAGTTTCCTGGAATAATGCCAGATCGGGAAGTTGAATTTACTGTTGACTTAGTTCCTGATGCTAATCCAATTTCAAAACCCCTTATCGAATGGCTCAAATTGAACTTTTAGAGTTAAAGGAGAAATTGAAAGATTTATTAGAGAAAGGTTTCATTCGACCTAGCACATCACCTTAGGGTGCTCCTGTTTTATTTGTTAAAAAAAAGATGGTTCTATGAGACTTTGCATTGATTATAGAGCCTTGAATTACATCACTGTTAAGAACAAATATCCTTTGCCTCATACCGATGATTTGTTTGATCAGCTCCACGGAGCTCAGTTTTTTTCAAAGATTAACTTGAGATCAGGGTACCATCAGCTGAAGGTAAAGGAAGCAGATATTCCGAAGACCGCATTCCGTACGAGATATGGCCATTATGAATTTGTAGTAATGCCTTTTGGGCTAACCAATTCACCTGCTGTATTCATGGACTTAATTAATAGAATTTTCCATGAGTTCTTGGATAAGATTGTGGTGGTTTTCATTGATGATATTTTGGTGTTTTCTAAAAGTAAAGAGGAGCATGAAAGACATTTAAGGGTTATCTTGAAAACCTTAAAAGAAAAGAAACTGTATGGAAAATTCAGCAAGTGTGAGTTTTGGTTGCAACAAACTTCTTTCCTTGGTCATATTGTTTCTAAAGATGGAATAATTCTTGATCCTGCAAAAACAAAAGTTGTGGAAGACAGACCAAGACCCACAAATGTAACTGAGATTCATAGTTTCCTTGGTTTGGTAGGCTATTACCGAAGGTTTGTTAGAAATTTTTCATGATTATCTAGTCCAATGACTAAGCTAACTCGGAAGGGTGTTAAGTTTATCAGGACAAAAGAATGTGATGATTGTTTTCAGGAATTGAAAAGAAGATTGGTGAATGCTCCAGTTTTGGCACTACCTTCCAGGAATGGTGAGTTTGTTATATATAGTGATGCTTCATTGAAAGGACTTGGTTGCGTCCTCATGCATAATGATCAGGTAATTGATTATGCTTCACGACAGTTGGAAACTCATGAGAAAATTACCCTACACTTGATCTGGAATTAGCTGCTGTTGTTTTCGCTTTAAAAATTTGGAGGCATCATTTGTATGGAGTAAAGTGTGAAATATATACCGATCACAAAAGTTTAAAGTATATATTCACTCAAAAATAATTGAACATGAGACAAAGGAGATGGCTAGAATTAATCAAGGATTATGATTGTACAATTCATTACCATCTGGGAAAATCAAATAAAGTGGCTGATGCTTTGAGTCGAAAAAGTAATGCTTCATTAACAATGTTGTGTTTGGAACATGATCCTTTGGTTAAGGATTTGATTAACTTTGGAATAGAAGTTGTTGGTGCATGAAGTTCTTCTGTTTTGTTTCAGGTATCAGTGAGATCATCTCTATCAGATAGAATCAAGCAAGCACAGAAGCAAGACAGTGAGTTGCAGAAAAAGGTAGAGCTGGTTCAGAAAGGTATGTTGCCTGAATTCAACATTGATAATGATTGTGTTTTGAGATTTGGGAAGAGATTGTGTGTGCCTTGTGATTCACAGTTGAAGAGAGAGTTGTTATGTGAAGCTCATAGTTCTCTGTTTTCAGTTCATCCAGGCAGTACTAAGATGTATAAAGATCTTCGAGAGTATTACTGGTGGGACGGAATGAAAAGAGATATTGCTGATTTTACTGTGAAGTGTTTGACTTGTCAACAGGTTAAAGTAGAGCAACAGTTACCGAAAGGGATGCTTCAGCCTCTACCAGCACCAGAGTGGAAATGGGAGAATATATCCATGGACTTTGTTGTGGGATTACCGAAGAAATCTCGAGGTAATAATGCAATCTGGGTTATTGTTGATCGCTTGACCAAGTCTGCTCATTTCCTTGCTATACGAGATAATTTTTCCCTAGATCAACTTTCCCGTTTGTATCTTAAAGAGATAGTCAGGTTACATGGATTTCCTCTCTCCATTGTATCTGACCGTGATCCCAGGTTCACATCTAACTTTTGTAAAGGCCTTCAGAAGTCGTTGGGTACTGAATTAAATTTTAGTACAACTTTTCATCCTCAATCAGATGGGTAGTCAGAACGAACAATTCAGACCTTGGAGGATATGCTACGTTCTTTCTCTATGGATTATCAGGGAATTTGGGACCAACATCTTTCTTTGGTTGAATATTCATATACTAACAGTTTAATTCCAGTATACAGATGGCACCATTTCAGGCATTATATGGGAAGCTGTGTCGAACTCCAACTTTTTGGGATGAAGTGGGTGAAAGGAAGTTGATGGGACCAGAATTGGTAGAAGAGTTGGCAGAAAAAGTTCAGCTGATTCAGAAGCACATGAGAACAGCTCAAAGTAGGCAGAAGAGTTATGCGGATAACCGGAGGAAGGATCTATCTTTCGAGGTAGGTGATCATGTTTTTCTCAAGGTTTCTCCTTGGAAAAGTGTGATGCGATTTGGTAAGAAAGAAAAGCTGAGTCCAAGGTTTATTGGACCATATAAAATTCTGGAGAGAGTTGGATCAGTTGCTTACCGAGTGGATTTATCTCCGAGTTTATCTCATGTACACAATGTTTTTCATGTTTCGATGCTGACAAAGTACATGCCAGATCCATCTCATGTTTTGAGTCTAGAGGTGGTTCACCTGGAAGAGAACCTATCTTATGAGGAACAAACGGTCCAGATTCTTGATCATAGGGAGCAAGTGTTATGGAATAAGGTGATTCACCAGGTAAAGGTTTTATGGAAAAACCACATGATTGAAGAGGCAACATGGGAATCTGAAAATGCAATGAGGGATAAGTACCCCCATTTATTCGATAAGTAAATAAATTGCGAGGAAGCAATTTTCCAAAGGGGGAAGGATGTAAAATCCCAAGTAAGTAATGAATAATAGATATTTTTATCTATGTCTATTAATGAATTAGATAGTGTTTTAGAGGCATAAAATGAAAATAAATCCAATCTTATGCATGAAATACACTAATATTTTTAAAAGATTGTTTTACAGCCTTTTGATGGCAAACCATTTTTGAATCTATCTTTTGACAATTTTATAAACTATGTTTGTCAAAATAAACATATTCTTTATGATTGGGACATCAAATTTTACTTTGTGTGAATTTTTGGTATTTTTCTGACAATGTTCATTTTTTAATGAATAGTGAAAAATACTGCATTTTACATCAAAACTGATTTTTAATATAATTTATTTATATGATTGGATTATCTTTTGAATTGGTCTTGAAGTGAAATTTGAATATATTTTTACCATTTAATCCAATGGTGGTCATTGGAATCAATTTCACTTTGAAATTGGACTTAAACTCGTGTCAATCTTTTGATACTTATTATTTCATAAAAACACGCTATTTGCTCTGACAAAGGGAATTAATTATTAAATAAATTAATGTGACTTATATGTTTTGAATTTTGTAAAATAGACTTCATTTTTGAATTCAGAATATCAAATATAGCTTAGGGTGAATTTTTGGTATTTTTCTGAAAAACATCAATTTTTGATGAATAGTGAAACCACTAAGTGGTACTTATAAAAACTGATTTTTCCGTTTAAATGAAAATTTTCCATCTTTGTGTTTTTCATTTCAAAAATCCGACATACATGGTTTTCATTAAGAAGTAAAATGTGGTTCAATGGGATAAAAATAATTTTTTGGTGAATAGTAAGGTATTAAGTTTTTAATCGTGATTAGTGGTAATTAGTGTAGTTTATGGTAAAAATAATGTTTTAATAGTATGAGATGATCTAGAATAATGTCCTACCCTCATTGGTTGTGTCATAGCCAACCAAGACAAGCTATGGGTCAACTTGGGGACCCCATGGAGCCACTTTGGTTGGGAAATGACATGAATAACTTTTTATTAAATGTTTAAGTAAAAATGACACACACATAAGGTGTTTTACTAAAACAATTTTTACATGGGGTTATACAAGTCATATTTTTGACTATGAATATTAATTAGAAAGATAAAAATATTTCCTACATTATAGTATTTTTTTTATAATTTTTAGACATTAAATAAGTTAAATTATTTATGACATCATGATGATGCAGCGATGACCTCATTATTTAACGATTTAAATAAAAGGGAAAGATAATGTAAAATATAAAACCTACACATGGACAAAACCAATTTTATGAGTGGATTTCGAACAATTATCACCTTATCCTAGAATTATATCAATGTGGGACCATTTAAATCCTAAACTCATTTTCAAAAAAAGTAATATTTCTTTACTTTCCAAGAGTGCCCCTCCTCTCCTCTTATAAAAGGCCCCCACCTCTACCTCCTTACCCACACTACCAAAACCTTTGGCTCGGCCAACCCCTGCCCATTTTGTCTCTCAACTTCCCTCTCTTACTCCTTGAAGCCTCACTTTGGTCAGAAGTCTTCCCAATGAAGCCTTTGAGCTCAATCCAAAGGGAGTTACCCGATTTTAAGGTAAAGTCTTCACTTGAGTCCGTTTGTTTTATTTTGCTTCTCCAACCACCTAAACCCTTTTTATTTATTTCTTTTGTAACAACCACATTATCCTCAATATACTAGGATGTTGTAATAATAAGGATTCGAGCTACACTTACACACACCTACATCTAATGGTTAAAGAACATACGGTTTCCGTGGATGGTGAATTTATGCCTCCTGAAACGATGATTGTTCAACATTCTTTTAACACCATCATAGGTGGCCATTAAGATGTCAATATATTTATATATGATATATAACATGTATATGTTTTCTTTAAGCTTATGTATTTTTCTTTTTGGTCATACATTTATGGTTTCCATTATGGGTAAACGCGATATCTTCATTTAAGGAAGTGCGGACTACCGCCCCTTCAAAGTGATTTGATTCGTTAAATACCATATGTGGGACGTATAAAGGATGGAAATATGATATTATATATGATATTATACTGGAATTATAATATACCATTATATCATTATGATTCCATTCTATAAAATACGAAATAGAAATGAAAGTAGCGTTCATGCGTACGTACGACTTACCATCTCCATGAACGGTGCATTTCATTTATTACCACTAAATGATTATGTAATATTATAAATGCACGTATATACTGGATATATATGATATATATGACATATAAATCATGAATATAATCCTGGATATAATGGATACATGAACAACTTCTAATTATAAATGGTTTCTTTTGATTCAAGTACCAATGATCGTTAAAACGACCGTTATTAACTTAAATAATTACATAGTGTTCATGACATGACAATAAGATATATAAAAGGAATAATGAACTTGAAAAAGGTTCTTAACAAATTAGAAATTAACTCAAGTTTATTATTCAGGACATTAAAGAACGATCGAGTCAAGTCAGACCCGAGGTATGGGACTTCGTCTCAATCTCCTTTCATTGAGGAATATTTTGTTTTATACACAACCTTCTTTTATACGGTGTATAAACCCCTTTAAATTTTAAGTTTATTCAAAAGGAGTCTTTTCTATACGAAGCATTTACTAAATGACAAAAGGGAATGTTTTTGTCGTACGTATGCGGTGACAATGACTTCTCCGCCGTCGTGACCGTTATTTGAGTTTAGGCTTCCTCTACAAGCCATACCTTCTTTTTAAAAGAAAAAAAATACAATGTTTTACTTTTATTTTATTTTGGTATCGAAAATGGTTTTCATAATTTTTTTATATCAATGTGTTGTATTGATATCTTGTGATTGAAAGGTGGAAATGTTATGTTTCCTTTATGCATGTTTTATGTGATACGATTATGTTGAGGTTTTTGGGCATTATTATGAAGACGGGTGGTTCCGTGATAAACTAAGGGTGGGTGAGCCCGATATAGCTCTGCAATGCATTGGATAACGCGAAGGAGTGAAACGTTAAGGTTTCTCAGAAGAGATTTAGGGAATATACTGTTATGGGTATTCCAAACGTAACCAAGAGGGTTACTCACTACGTAAGAATGTTATGAATGCCTCAAGTTACATTTATGTCTTATGATTTCTATGATTTATTCATGATTTGATGAGGTGTGTTAAAGTGCTTATGTTTTATGGTTAAATTATGATCTCATCCTTATGTATATATGTACCCATGTTTCCTTTCCATATTTTTATATCCCTTACTGAGCTTTTTATGCTCATCCTAAGTTTTTTTGAAATGTTTTTCATAGGTCAAGGGAAAGGTACATGATATGATGATAGTGTTAAGGAAGTGTCAAGAAAAAATCCATGTTTATTTTAAATATGTTTCCAAGGATGGGAATGAAGAATACTATCTTTATGTAACCACTTTGTTTATATGTGGAATGTAATAAAAGTTTTATGATCTAATTCTTTAAAACTCTAAACCCGAAAATGTCCTCAATGTGTAATCTTGTAATAACTCAAGATTAAGTAAGGTTTAAGGCTGGGGCCTTATAAAAAGAAACATCTCATAAAATTCCAAAACAACAAGACCTCAATTTTTTTTACAATTTTAATATCACCATTTTTTAGTCATTTGACTATATTTTGACACCCAATTATAAATTTACCAAATTTTAATAAAACAATGAAACACATATCTTAATTCATTTATAAAACACTTCAAAATTTTCAATTTTGAATGAAAATATGCACCAAATTTCTGTATGTTAGTAATGATCAAGGAATTAAGAAGAGATATGTGAGAAATGATAAATGCAGGAACCCCACATAAACTATTATATAAGAAATATTTGACCAGATCAATCTCCCTTAATTAAATAATCTTAAAAAAATTCACCATCATATTCTAGTCATGATAGAGAGTAAAGGAATAAAAATGAACAGAAGAAGTAGTAGCATCAAACCCACAAACAATATCTTGATGATCCATTGATTGATTAATGAAGAATTGTGCTATGCCTACCTTAACTTATTGAAAACATTATCCACTTTAAATCATCTCTTATCACAATAAATTATAGCTACCCAACACCAGTATGTCTAGAGTTGGTGGATAATTCCATTACATTGGCATGATTACAAGGAATAAAATCCCCAAGGAAAAAGAGTTTAGTAGTCTTGGTAAACCAGATACATACATGACTCCTTTATTACAATTGGATTAAATAATTACAACATAACTTTCTTTATTAGAGGACTAATTTATTCCATCTACGATATCATTTCATATATTTCATATTACACATCCTGGGTTCTAAAGGAAAAGAAAAAAAATAAGGGTGAGGTCGAAATTTCAGTAAGAGTTAAGTATAGAAGAAGTAATAATGAGTCAATGAGTATAGTCAATATGGAAAGGTAATATCTAAGTATAGATTCCATGTAATCAATAAACTGATAAGGAACTGCATAAAAATATTGTAAGGTAAATAACTGAAACATATACTATTTAATCAATGAAAGGAGACTCAAATAAATCCATAGAAAATGTCAAAGTAAAAAATACCAAGGATAATAATATTTTAATACCAAATAATGGAAATTATTTATTATCAAACATCACGTTTTGCAATATCATGATGTATTTACCATCAAGATCATTCAAAAGACGATTTAGATTAATAATTTCAAAAACTTTTACAAGAAAATATAAATTTATAGGTAGAAATGAATTTATTATACTTAAAAACCAACTCAAAGTTTCTTTCAATAAATAATTTTCTGTTATCTGACTACTGATGCATCATGGGGATTATATTGAATGGTCCCCAACCCATTTATTTCATGTCCAAATAATTCCTCTTATATTTAGTAATCGATTAAATTCAAAAACAATCTTCCTTATGAAATATCTGTATTGAGTAAAGGATACATATTTATTAATATTTCCCTAGTGAATCAAGAATCCTTAGAAGTAAACACATTATGTAATGAGGGTATATGTTTTATGAAATGAACATATCCATGATTAATTATATGGTAAATTAGGGAAAATTTAATGTTTAACGATTATAGTAAATTAAATACTTCAAGGGGACTGGAAAATTTAATCAAGGAATTGAATTTAAATACTATCCTTATCCAAATAAATCAAAACCATCTATAGGATGTATAAGAACACAATTAATATAATATATCCTAATTGGAGTAAAAATAAAGGTTTGTTTCTATTGATAACTTAAAAAATTATAAAAATATCTTTAAACAAACTCTTAAGGGAAAAATCCTCTATGTAGAAAAACATGTTTATAATAACTTCCTCTGAAAATATATTTTATAAAAAACAATTAATTGAAATGAAATTTTTTAAAAATTAAATAAAAGATATGAATAAATTATTCTAGGTAAATTTTTTAGGGCATATGAGGTAAAAATAACATTCCTTTTGTATGTTAAAAATCATAGAAAATGGTCTTTTTTGGAAATGAAAAACAAGGTTACTTTGAAAACATTTTTAAAATAAAATGGTCAAAATTTATTTAATAAATTATTTTGGAATGGTTATAATAATTTTTAAATCATTTTTATAAAATAAAATTTTAGAAGAAAATTTGTTCCCTAACTGAAGGGAGAAAATAAGTTTTGTTTTTTTAGAAATGTTTTTTTTTAAAGATTGTTTTTGTAAAAAAAAGAGTGGTAAAATTGTAATATTACTTAAAAAGGTCAAGAATAATCATAGGAGAATAAAATTAAATTATTTATTAAACAATTATTCCATAATTTCCTCTCATGGAAGTTCATGTGCATACAATCCTAAACAAATTGGGATTGTGAAGTAAACCCTTTAAAAGACTATAATGTTGAATAGAGTATCAATAAATGAATAGATTATGTGTGTAAAAATAAAAAATAAAAATAAGTTTAAATAAACCAATATATATGAAACATTTATTACACAAACAATCTAATAATATTAATAAAAATGAGGAAGTAATATAACCCAATGAAAATGAATTAGGTTATGCAATTATTTACAACATGGTAACTTTTAACTAAAATAACCTAATATAAAAAAATTAAAATTGAAACTCAAAATAACTTAAATAAAAAAATAATTAATCATATAATATATCCAATTGGATAGTATATACACCACATAAAATAAGTTACAAATGAATAGGAAATATATATCTCACAGATGTAAAAAGTGTGATAAAAATCCATTAACTTGCATTTCTTTTGGGGAGGGCGTCCTTTAACCTCTTGTATAATGGTTTTAATATTGTAAGTAAATTACAAAAGAAACATAATCATAATTATTATCACATATATTAACTATTTATAATATATTATTACCCATTTGTTAAGAATCATTCATTATTTCCATTATTTTGGGTGTTAATTGCCTAGTTTAGCAGGTTTGTTTTGACTTGTTACTTGTTGTCACTATTAATATGATCATGATATCATAATATCTAAAATTTAAAAAATTATTTATTTATAATATAAAACATTTTATATTTATTTATAACAACCCATAATATTTGTAGATAGGAAATGAAATGCACTGTTCATGGAGACGGTAGGCCATACATACGCATGAAACCTACTTAAATTTCATTGTCATATTTAAAAAGTAAGTATTATATATATGTATGTATATAATAAATAAATTATCATATTTATATCACATTTTTAACATTATTTTATTATAACCATCCCCTAATACATTTCTTGTATAGTGTGAATGAATCACATCATTTTGAGAAGGTGGTAGTCCACACATCCACAAATAGTGTTAAAATATTTAAAAAATAGAAATAATTATGGTATGTGATATATATAAATTAAATAAGTATTAAGAGAAAATAAATTTATTATATATAATATATAAATAGTTTTTCCATGAAAATTACCAACCATGAGAGGCTGGAATGGAAAAATCGAATGACATAATTTCATGAGGCGATAGTTCGTCGTGCATGAATGTTATGTTCATTAACCATTTCATGGAAGTGTGTGTAGGTGTATTTATAACCCTTAATATAAAAAATATAAGAATATTTAGCATAATTAATTTCTTATATAATCATGTAATAATATAAGATGAAGTAGTGTAGAGGTAAATGAGACAATGTGATCGTTGAAGATTGTTACCGCTTATTCGGGTAACTCCAATTGGTATATAGCATAGGATTCCCATGGTTGGATTTACACCCAATGTTAGGATTCTAGGATTAGTAGAGGGATGTGGGAATCTTAATTTATAATATATTTTTGAGACAAAGGGAATTATAGATGTGAATTAGTTGGAGGGTGAGTTCCTTTTTAGAGTAGAGGATTAGTGGCATTCTAGTAAATGTTTGAAAAAGGAATTCCACCCATGTTTTTGACATATAAAGTGGTTCCAATAATGATAATAATTACATAAAATGGAAAATTGAGTATAAATATCAACATAAAATAGATTTTCTATAGGGTTATTATTCAAGTATTCTATTAAGTTTATGTTTTAGTCCCTTATTGAGATAATTTTTCACTTAATCGCTATAATAAATTTTAGTAACATTCACTAATAATTTTTTTTGAAAATATAGGTTTATATAATTATAAATAATAAAGTATTATGATTCAAAATATTAAATATAATTTTCTAAATTATAATTACATAAGTGTTAGAAATTAAATGAAAATTAATCATGTAGACGAGACGAAAATACAAATTTTTAAAGTAAAATTGTTCAAAAGTTTGAGATGTTTTTATATCCTATTTCCGAGTTAAATTGATTAAAATTAACTAAATTTAATTAAATTATATAAAATATATATAATTAAACATTAAAACCAATCAAAAATATAATTTTACTTTGTAAATAAATTATTGGAAAATAATGTTTCGAATTAAAATTCAGTACTGTTTACTATGCATCAAGAAATGAATCCTAACAGAAAATACAAAAAATTCACCATAAGATAATTTTTATGATTTCTACAAGAGAATGAAGTTAAATTTGACATATAAAATTAACAAAAGTTTAGAAAATTGGTCTTAAAATATGTTCATCACTAAAAGACAACAACATGTCTTTTCTAGAAAAATATAATTTTAATCATAAAACTGGATTTATTCTTATGTTATTCTTATCAAACATATTTTATTAATATAAAAAATTATTCTATTGAATATATATATATATATATATTTCATTTATTTCCTTTAGTAATGGTAATAAATTTAAATTTCTTGGATAAAACACCTTTTTATGTATCAAAACATTTTCTTTATATTTAATTGGTTAATATATTCATTTCTAATAAATTGACTACCAATGAATTAATTTTATATTTTTTTTAAAATATATATTATCATAAGTTATTTAATAATATTCCTAATATATAATTTAATTTTATGGTTATATAATATTATATTAAATAATAATTTTTTAATAATATATTATTATTTAGTAAGACAAAGTCTTGTGTGTAACATAAGTTATCGAAGAAAGTATTTATTGTGTGCGATGCAAGATAAATAAATATTTTATACATTAAAATCTGTATAATATGTTTAATTTATTTTAAATATTAATTAAACCATATTCATTTATAAACTTGGTTTACCTGTTATACATGCTATAGAATAATTAGTTACTCTTTTATAATTTTTTGGGCTGTTACATTCTCCCCAACATAAATAAATTGTATCATCACAATTGAAACCCAATCATAGTAATTTAGGGTTTGAAATATGGTTTCTTAGATCCCAAATCATGTGAAGATTTAATAAAATATTCTTTTAACAGGAGAGTATGAGAAGTACAAATGTCAACTGGAATAACTTATTAATAAGTTTCTATATAAAAGAATTTTAGTGGCATGTGGAAGTACGGACTTAGATGAAAAGTTTAAATATTTATAGGGAGAGATTGAGATCATCAATTATAAATAATAGAAGGATCATTGTACTATTTAGGACTTGAAATCCATAAATTGATAATGATTTAAAAGACTACCGGTTCAAAAAAATTAATTTATTAGGAAAACATTTGTTTTGATCATTTTACTAATTTTGAGTAATTATTTTATGGCCAATGAATATAAGGAAATATACTTACTGTAAAAATTTCAATTTAATATGAAAAATTCCATTTATTTTCTGTTCTCCAATAAAACTATAATTTTCCCTTTAATACATGAAATGGATATCCTAGAACAGTCATTTTTTTGAAGTAGCAAATTTTTTTATAAACATATCATAATAACCATAAAACAATTCATTATATTTGTATTTAACTATTTTTCAAAACCAATATGGTTATTAAATTAATCTATAAACCTAAAAAAACACTACTGATTCATCGTTTATATTTATTCATAAAATTTATTAACTATAAATAATTACACATTAACCTGGAAATCGTGTGGGTCTGTTGTTGACATGAAAAACATATCGACCTTTGTTGACGGGTTCATGTCCTGCGACCTTATCAGGCTTCATGGGTTATCACATGGAATACATGTTTTTCTTTTCTAAAACAATATTAACATAATTTCCAAAATAAATATTATGGACATCCTTGAAATTTAATTATTAAAATTACTTTTATATAAGGTTTTCAATATGACCCCAATACATAAATACTTTATCTATTTAATTCCACACATGTAATTCATTAGTATAGAGTTTATCCTTTAGAAGAGGGAATTGACTTGGGTAATTCCTAGATTCCCCACATTTAAGGGAATAAACAAAAAATGGATCCTCAAGATGAAATTTATTTTCTTCCATTTTATAAATCGTTTTTCCTTAAATATTATTTGATTTTTGTCCTTATTTCCTATACATAAAGCATTTCCCCATTCTATTGAGACACTTTTTTGGATGTCTCATTCCAAATTTCTTTCATGATGTAAATAGAGTATTTTTTTCTCTATAGTCTCCACCACTAAATCTCTTATAATCGTCCATCCTTATCTTTTCTTTAGTTTGGGAGATGGTTAAGGTATATGTTGTTAATCATATTTCGAGAAAACTGATTATGAATAATCATGTTATATCTCACACATAACAATAAATAATTTCATTTCTCATTGTCTACATATTTTCCTACATGTTTAATGTTAATATGAATCCTTCAACTTCCAACCCTTGACTAAAACTAGAAAGCATAGTTTGAGTATTAAAGGTCATAGTGAGAAAAACATATAATAATTTAGTGGATATATAAACCATGAAACCTTATTTTCAATATAAAACACTTTAACTTAAACCTAGGTTATTTAATTTTCATCATATGTTAAAATCCTTCACAATGATTGGTAAAGAAAATGTGAATTATTCTAAAAATATCCTGTATGAGTGTCAAAAAAAGTGCTTAGTACATCCTATTGTCATGTACTTAATTGTGCTCAATTCATTCCCAATAAAACATTTAAAAGTTTTTACCCCTAGGTTGATCTGTGCCAGAATCCCATTCACTTGTAATATCCATACAAGGGTGTATTTCTAGGAAAACTACATAATATTTATCTATTGGAAACATTAGTGTCTTATTCTATACTTATCCTCAAAGTCAATCACAGGGTTCTATTACCTAATAAATATTTTAATAATTATAGTTTTCAAGTTTGCTACTAAACATCCATTGATACTAATTATAGCAACTCGAACTGAGTTAGTCTGAGGCCAATGTTTGCTACCATTAAATTAACTTGAATAAAAGGAATAAAATCTATAATGTCCAATGATTTTAATAGTGTTGGTAAACTAGATACATACATGAGTGTTATATTAATAATTAATACAATAATAACTATAAAAAAAATTATTTCGATGAAAACATTATTCCGTTTAATATATCCTTAATACATTTTTTAGTACATTTATTTGATTCCTGGGGAAAGGAAAAAAAATAAAGGTGAGCTCAAATGCTCAACAAGGGTAAAGTATAGTAGACTAAAAAAATAAAGAAATGAGAATAGTCAATATAGAATGTTATTAACTAAATACAAATTCCATTTAATCAATAAATTGAGATGGATGTTCATAAAAAACATGGAAAGGTAAGTAACTAAAAAAAATTTCATTTAATCAATTAAATGATAATGAAATGAATCCATTGATAATATCAAAGAAAAATTCCCATAGAAAATAGTAAAAGAGTAATAAATAAAAGGAATTCTTAATTATTGAACATCGTGTTTCCTAGGAACGTGGTACCTTTACCATCAAGACCATTCACAAGGAATTTTAACATACTACTATCAAGACCTTTCACAATACAATTTAAATATGTGGGTAGAAAACCATCTATTTTGATTGGAATCAATGTCAAAGTGTTTTATCCAACTAATTTCATCTCATGAGACTATCATTACATTGAAGGGATTACATTAAATTCCCCCAATGCATTTCATGTATGTCAAAATCACTATTTTATATTTTAAATAATTGATTTAATTCAAAAATAACGTGCCTTATAAATTTTTTTATTAGGTAAAGAATATAGATTTATAAATATTTCCCCATTATATCAAATATCTTTCAAATTAAACACCATATGTAAAAATAGTATTTTGTTTATGAAATAATAATATCCATGATAAATGATATAAATAATTAGGGGAAATTAAATGCTCAATGATCATAGGAAAATTGAATATTTTTAGGGGAATACAGAAATGAATCAATGAATTGAATGCCAATAATATATCATAAAAAATAAATTAACAACCATTATGAAGAATAATATGTATTGTATCAATAAAACATATCCCAATTAGAGTAAAAAAATAAATGTTTATTATGATTGATAAATGGAAATATTATAAAAAGTTATTTTTAAAACATTATTGTGGAAACTATCCACTTTATTTATATTTTTTTAAATCCCTCTATTTCAAAATCTCTTTAAAAAAATTCTTTTAAAAGTATCATTTTAATCATAAAAACATTTCTTTGAATAAATGAATATTAGTAAATATTTATAGTCCATATAAGTTAAATAGAATATTATTTTTTGTGTGGTAAAAATGATAGAAAATATCCTCGTAAATAAAGAATCAAGAAGAATCATTTAAAAAAATTTATAAAAGACAAAAAGTGTGAAAATTGGTTTAATGAATAATTTTTCAATGGTTACAACATTTTTGAAAACCTTTTCTAAAAAATTTACTTTTTTAGATAATAGGTTCTCCGACCAACAAAATAATGTAATTCAAGTTTTCTTAAATACATTTTCTAAAACATTTTGAATAGTAAATATTGTAAAAACGGTACTATTACCTGAAAGTGTTTATGAATAACTGGAGGAGAAAAAATTAAAGTATTTATTATTTACTGATCCAATAATTTCCAGTAATGTAAATTCAAATGTAACAATCCTGAAAAAAATTGATATTGTGAAGTAAACCTTGGAGAAGACAATAATGTTGAGGTATGAATCAATAAATGAATAGATTATGTGTATAAAATGTTAATACACATAAAAAGTGTTAATAAATAAACATACTGTAAAAATTACTACACGCATAATATTTGAATATTAAAGACAATGAGGAATTAATATAACCCAATGAAAAATAATCAGGTAATAAAATTATATACCACTTGGTATCTTTTAATTAATATAATTTTAAAATAAATAGTTAAAATTCAAATAAAAATACCATGAATATAAAATAATTCTTAATATAATATATCAAAAGGGTCAAAAAATTCATCACACAAAATAAGTATGTTTTGAATATCACATTTATCTTATACATGTAAAAAGTGAGATGAAAATCTCTTACCTTGCTTTTATATTTGGGTGAATATCATTTGACCTCATTTATAATGGTTTTAATCATGAAAATAAATTTGATAATAAAAATAATTATATCTTTAATATCTTATATTATCATATTATAATATCTAATGATCCATTTGTTATTAATCTTCAATATTTTCATTATTTTGGGAATTAATTGCCTAGTTTCTCAGGTATATTTTGACTTATTACGTTCTTTTACTATCAATTAGATAATGATTTCATCATATAAATCATTTAAAACGTTATTTAATTATCATATATATTAAGTATATATGTATTTATAACAATCCATTTTATTTGGTGATTAGAAATGAAATTTGCCATTCAAGAAGATGATATGCTATACATACACATGAATTCTACATCCATTTATCTATTTTATTTAAAAAGTAAGTGTTATATATATATATATGTTATCATTAAAGTGTCAAATATACATCATATATTTAAAATTATTGTATTAAAATCATCACCTAATAAATTCTATGTATAGTGTGAATGAATCACATCACTTTGAGGAGGCGGTATTCCAGATGTCCACAAATAATGTTATCATATTTACAAAAAATGAAAAGAAATATGTTGTTTTTTATAAAAATTATAGAAGAATTATGAAAAAATTTATATCATATATATCATATATAAATATGATTTCCAACATTGTTCCCAACCATGATAGGTGTTAATGGAAAAAATGAACGACATCCTTTCATGAGGTGGTAGTTCGTCGTACAAGAACAGAAAGTTCATTAACCATCTGATAGAGGACTTCATTGGTGTATGAATAACCCTTAAAATTTTAACCTATAAGTATATTTAGGTATTTGATGTTATTATATAATAATTAAATAATAAAAAATGATGGGTGGGGAGGTAAATGAATCAAAAGTGATAGTTGAAGAAGGTTACCTCTTATATGAGTAACACCTTTTGGTTTATACCAAAATAATTGCTTGATTGGATTTTCCCAAGGTTGGGATTACAAGATTAGGGGATGTATTTGGGGAGATTATTTTAACAGATTTTGAATTATAAAATATTATTGATAGGTGTGAATAAGTGGGAGGGTTTAGTGCCATTTTATACTAGAGGAGGAGTTACATTCTTGCAAATTTTTGAAAAAGGAATTCCACCCATGTTTTCCCTAGTTTATGTGGATCGAATAATGAATAAAAATTTTCAAAAGGGAGAATAGTGTCTAAATATTAATATAAAATAAACTTTAGAAAACTTTTAATATCTCTTTGGCCCTTATTTTTAAGGTTTTATCCCTTGTTAAGATAATTTTTTCGTAACCGTTGTAATTAATTTTAATTACAGTCACTAATATTTTCATTCAATTTATTTTAGCATATTATACATTAAAAATTATTATGATTAGTAAAATGGAACCAATTTTCCAAAATTAAAATAATATATATGGTAGAATTTAATTTAATATTAACCCCTCTTCCATGATGACAGTGTAGGTTTTTAATGTAAAAATGTTCAAATGTTTGAGATATTTTTATATCCAACTTCAAAGTGAAATTTATTCCAGTTATCTAAATTGGAATTATTTAAATAATATTTATATCATTATACATTAAAATCAATAAAAAATATAATTAAACCTTATAAATAAATTATACAAAAAATAATTTTTGAATTAACATTTACTATGCTTCACTATTCATCAAAAAATGAAACCTCACAGAAAAATACCAAAAATTTACCCTAAGATAATTTATATATTTATATTTAAAAAATGAATTTTATTTTGACATAAATAATTTATAAATTTTCCAAAAATGGATTTTATATAGGTTCTTTATTAAATGGTGATAAAATCGACTTTTTTGAAAAATACAAATTTTAAGCATAAAATTGAATTTATGTGTATCTTATGATTATCATACATATTAGATCTATATAAAAAAGATTTTATTAACTATATTATATATATATATACATATATATTTCATTAATTTTATACAATAATAGTAATTTATTCATTTTATCTGGATAAATCCCATTTGTAGGCATAAAAACATTTATTTTATATTCAATAGGATATTATAATAATTTATAATAAATTTATTACTAATGGATTAATTTTATATTTTTATAAACCATATATTTTCATAATTTATTTAGTAATATTAATAACTGATAATTTAACATCTAGTTTTTATCTTATTATATTAAATAATAATATTTTAATAATGTATTGTTTTTTGGTAAAACTCAGTCTTACGGGTAACACATGATATCGAAGAATGTATTTGTTGTGTGTGATGAAATATAACATAGTATTTGATTAATTGAAATATATAGAATATTTAATTTATTATCAATTATTAAATATACCATAAAGTATTTAGAGGTTATATTATTTTCTATGTTTGGTGTTGCGTATCATACATGCCATCGAATAAGAAGTTACTCTTTTAGAATTTTTGGGGTGTTACATAAATCCCAATGTATCAATCCAATTAAATATCAAAATAAAAATCCTTATTTATAGGAAGAAAAGGCATGAGGTATGTAACATCAAATTTCATTAAATATATAGGCAAAATTTGGATTTTAATTCATGGAATTTTATTATCAAAATAGATTGATCATGGTAATTACATCATGGAACTACTTACATAAATGAAAAAAATTTACTTTTACGTGTTCATATTTCTTTAATCAATGGAAAATAAATATTGTAACTAGAATAATCATTACTTAGAGATCCTGTATCTTATCATCACTAATACAAGGACAAAAATAAAAAAGTGTTTTAAACTAATGGCTGCGTTGATAACTCTCTTATTGTGACCATACCAATGGTCCCCAAAATTAATGACATAGAAAATATCGGAAGTGTAACAGTTTATAAAAATTTATTTCACACTCACAATGGTCATTTCATCTCACTATTTCTTGTAAATTCATTACACATATTTTAAAAAAAATTTCACATGCACCACCATATTGAAGGACATGATGAAATATTATACGTGGTGCATTTTTATTTTACCTATGAGTTATGACTAAACTTCCATGATTTTGAACCTGTAATTATCTATCTTATAACCAAAATCATTTTACCATTCCTTGGAAAAGTGTAAAACTTCTATAGGAGAAAATCATATGCATGAAGACTTTCTATAGATAAAAAGCATTTGTATCATACCCAATGTTGGAACATTACAAAAATACACTCATCGAGACTCTTCCATAAAATTATTTGTTTCATAAAATTTCATCTGCATTACAAAAATTGCTAATGTATTTTTTTTTGAGTTTCAATTCTACACTATAAAAATTTCATTAGGGGTTACAAAACACTATTTTCACTTTAGAAATATTACTTGAGATTGTATATATACCTCAAAGATGATTTTCATACCATTTTATATATCGTTAATGTGGCAATTTCACATGTTACTAATTGATGGTTGAGCATAAAACTATTTGTCCTAATCCATCAGAGGGATTCACTTAACATTATTCCCTTTTCAATATAATCATACCAGAGTATACACGTATCACCCAAAGAAAACATCAAACATGGGAATCTAATCATTTAAGGGTTTCTCATTACAATCATTCATTAGATATGATAACACAGGGTTACCCATCTCTATCCTGACATACTTGCTTGGATGATATAGGTCTTGAAAAGATTTTCATTTAAATGAATCTAACACTTAGAATTTTAAATTGGATTTAATATCACTTTCTTATCTCATGTAATTCCCTTTATATATGTATTTTTGTAATGATATTTTTAAATCATATTCCTTTGGTTATATTAATATATCAAAGACATATTGACGTGTAACTATTTACAAATATAATAGTTTCCATTACTAACCCAAATTAAAATTGAACTATATTAACAAACATCCAATGAATCTCAATAATATGGAATATGGAACCCTTTAATTTAAATGTTTAAAATCATATTAAATCAAAACCCCTTACAACAGTAATCCTATAGTGATAGGTATCCAATACCAACTTTTCTAGAAAAATCCTAAGCCTTTATGCCAGTGAGGGTTTTAACCCAAATTCCCTCTACCAAGGGATACTTCACTCAAGAGATATTTTAGTCCCATAACTGTTATTACACCCAATGTTTATAAACTATTATAAAATTATTTTATTTTGGTTAATAAATATAAGATATTGGTTTTCATAGAGTAATTTTATTATTTAGATTATGGTTTAAATACCATCAAATTTGTTAATTAAATATTCACCAAGTGTTTGTGGAAGATCAGGGGTGTTCCGGGGGTTCGAGGCATAAGGGGGGGGGGGGAGGAACCTGGACATCTGGTGCAAGGAGCATGGTTGGTAAATAGTTATGTAAACCCTAAAACCTCCCCACTAAAACCATGAAACCTTGGATAGTGATATTACACATAGTTGTCTCATGAGGTTTCAAACCATTCCAGGATTCAAAGGTAATTATGTTACCCTAATTCCCTTAGACAATGGATTGAACATGGTTTTCACATGGTTTAATAAATAATGAGGGTAAACCGTGCACCCATTAAAAGTTAAAAAATTTATAGTTTTTCTATCTCGGGATTTTTAGATCCCCACCCGATTTCTCCCTCATTTATCCCCATCTCAAACTTAAGGATGAAAACAATATACACATGCTTCCCAAATGTGGTTATCCTTTTATTCTTGGCCATTTGAATAATTTTTGGTTTTAAATTGAATCTCCAGGTATGTCTAACACTCATATTACATCATTTTTCAGGATTGGGGTTGAAATTACATCAATCTCCTTCCAAAGTCCTGAAACCCTTTTTCCTAGTGGAACAAATATTGGGGATTCAAAGGGTGTTTGAATCTGGATCTAAGGCTACAATAAAGAGTGTGTTCATCATCAAATTCAAGGTAGGTTGTCTACACGTTATATCCAATAGTTTTATTTTAGATTTGTGCATGTGGGTTGTGTTATTGATTCCCTCTTCATGTTCATGTGATTCCTTGGGTGATATTTGGTGGAAATAAGAATCTAAATGATGAATTGAACCCCTCAGGATCCATTTGGGAATCATTGAGGAAGGCTTCAACAATTTAGGTTCATCCATGGTGTGTCACTACATTCCTGAACCAAAAAATTTGTAAGGTTTTGCGTTGAGTTGACATGTGATAATATGGAACCCCTGAAGAATATGTTAATATGTTTGGTTGTGATGGAAATTAAATAAGGATAGTTATGGATTGGGTTGACAATGGAAGAATGGGTTGTTTGGTATAGAATAAAAACGGGTTAATTGATATTGTGTCAAAAGGGGTTTATTAATTTTCCTAGAAATGCCTAATAGGGGTTAGGAATATGAAATGGTGAACATGTTAAATGGGTAAATACATTGGAATTATGGAATATGTGAAATGTGTTTTTAAAATTGAATAAATGAATATGTTAAATGTGTTTTTAAAAAGGGATTAATTGAACATCCCTAATGGGTTGGGGCATGAGAATTGGAATTGAGCTAAATGGGTATGTCATTGAAATGGTAAATGAGTTGATGAGTTATAAAACAATATTAATTCCATTATTTTAGGATATATATTACGATTCATATTTGTATTGGTTGTGATATGACATATATGTGTGGTGGATGGATAAATAAGAAAGTGCACATGCCTTGGTAGTGTGGGGTATTTACTTGAGGTTCTATGCCCACGAGTTGAGTTTGACTAAGTCTATAAACTCCATCCACATAATTCATGTGTTAGGTAAGGGGATTGAGCTCTATTCATCTAATGGTTTCATTCAATGAGACCACCCAGGCGGAGGTGTCGAGATAAGTGTAATGTATTGGTTGTGATGTGTTACTCCTTCTGAGATAGATACTTTACTTATTCCTTTATGCATAGATATTTATTTCCCTAGACCCTTCTATAGATGATATAAATGCATAACCCATAGAACACATAATGAAATAGATTATGTAATGATGATGATATAAATGAAGAATATGGTAATAATGATAGAAAGGTTTAAAATAAATATTGTCAATTAATGGATCCCATGTTTTCCTTAGTTAATAAGTTGTTTATTTATTACTCTCATGCACTATTTGTTAGACATGATATTTTTTTGAAACCAATGGTGGCGGCCTACTGAGTTGTACCCACACCCTACTCAAACTTATGTTGGGTACCCGAGAAAATTTCATGCTTGTAGGTCAAGATAATGGAAAATGCATTATGCCTGGGAGTTGATTTAGGATTAGGATGTGCATGTATGAGGTTCCAGACATGATTTAAGACAATATTGGGGATTTAACTATTTTAATTTATTTTGGGTTTCCACATTTTGGCATAATTATTATGACAGCACATAATTTTTCTTAGTTTGTGGATTGTTTCCTATTTTGGGAGATATTGATTATGCATGTTCATTAGTTATTACCTATTATTTCCACTGTTTAAATTGATATCTATTGTATCTTACTCTGGTAAAGGGGGTATTTTCTCCCCACATGGATTATCATACCGTTAATGCTGGCCGACAACCTTTGGTGTACATGTAGTCACTAGAGGTCATGTAGCGACTCGGCTTAGTGCACTGGTTTAGTGTCTCTCGATCCTAGTACATTTAAAAATGGTATCATGGATTTTTTCTCTGACATACTCTTTGGGGATGGTAGACATGATATTAGGAAAGTGTTGGGCCTTGGTAATGATCTCATTCTTGGGATTATATGACCCATGTACAAGGTAAAACCCATATTAGCTAGGTAAGAATTATTGTTTTTGATGTGAACTGTTACCATTGATGATATTTCACCGTTGGGTGATTCACGTGTTGTGTGATGTGACTATTTTATTATATTATTCTCATGGCTAGAACAACATGAGCTTACACATTCAAGAATCATTATAAGAACTATAAGGATATTGGTGTTCTAAATCATAGTAGGAACACATGGGATTCATGTGTGGGAAATGAAAGTTAGGTGAATTTTACTTTCTTGAAAAATTTGAAGAAATTTGAAGAAATTGGAGAAGATCCTGGGGCTAAGGTATGGATAATACATTGGAATCTCTACAGGGAAGAAAGAAATAATAGGATAATGTTGTGTTTTTGTAACATTTCCTTTTCTTATGAGGGTTTTCCCCCGGTTTGACTTGGGAAGTGCAGTCGGGGCTTCCTCATCGGGCTAGAGCACTCTACCATTTCCTTGGCAGGTCATTTGGGACATGGCTGATTCGGAGGGATGGCAACATCGGGAGGGACCATTCTTGCATGGGATCACCGAGTGTCCAGCTTAGGGATGGTGGTGTTGTTGTTGCGTGTATGTGGTAGTTCCTGCTCTTTCTGGTGTTTTTTGGGTTTGTTTGGCTATTTTGTTGGACTTTTGGTTTCTCACTTTTTCAACAAAAGTTTTTTATTAATAAAAAAATAATTGTCAGGGGGTGTCTAAAAATAATGATACAAATGGGTAAAAAAATAATTTTGAGTAATGATTGAATAATGAGGTTTAATGAAGGGTTGCAAATGTGATAAAAATATTGGTTGGGACAATTTATGAAATGGGAAATGTGACTAAGAGTGATGGTTTATGTTGTCAGTATAGAAGTAGTTTTGAAAAGGTGTATAATGAAAGGATTTCAACCAATTATGTTGGTTTACCCTATTTTATCTATGAACCATGGTCAATATGGTCAAGGGTAGTGTTCTTAATGTGATGATTCTTTTTGGGACAATGTTTGTGAAATGGGTTGTTTATGGCTAGTGGAGAGCCTTGTTTTTAGTAATCTAAGGAAGCTTTTGTTATGTGTTATAAGACTCACATTTGACATTATTGAGAAGTACCACCATGATGGCATGTGATGATTTGAAAAAATTGGATATTATTATAAATGACTCACTAGTAGAGGAGATAGAAAACCCATTTTTTAAGATAACTGAGTAGAGGATAAGTTCCATGAAGACTTCAATAATTCTATTTAGATGATGGGACATGACCTAGAGTGGGTCATGCTAAGTAAGTTTGATCTAATAAAAGAGTTTCACTTGCAACACTCTTCAAAATTTCCTTGAGTGGGTGGACTTGAGTTTTGATCATGTTATAGGTTGTAACAGGAAGGAACACAGGGGATGGGTACCCCTAGTGTTGGGAAAAGTACCAATGTATGAGTGGTTTGGGCTATTGTGATTTCCCAAGAATGAGACCTTCATTATATATCAGAAGACCATAACGAGTCTTGACAGGGAATAGAGGTATGTTCCTTGTTATGCTTTTAGTAGGGTTGTGACCATGATGTTTTGATGTGTCTTTTGATATTGTGAAAGTGGTAACCCTTGTGTGTTAATTTTTTTTGGGTTTTGTGTTGGGATCAAAAATGAGTGTCTTGGTTGTGCCACCAATAGTGATAGGTGTTTTTTTATGGGTGCAGAGACCCATGTGGGTTCAGAACTTGTGAGTTATGTTTTTTTCCATTGAAGTGGGTATTTTGTCTCATGGTGAAAATGTATGTCTGAGAGTACACTTAGAAAGATACCTAGTGGGAATGTTTCCAGGGTGAATTGGACACAATTTTCTGAAATATGGGAAGAAAATACACCAGGGACTGATAACTCATAGGATATTTGATGTACGTATCCTAGAGAATGGCCTTAATGACTTGTTACCCTTAACCATAGTCAGAAATTTGGTATTTTGTGATCCTCAAGAATGAACCATGAAAGTGGTTGATCATTTTATTAGTGTAATTGGGTGCCTGAGGATCATGCGGAATTTTATTATTTGGACAGGTATAGATTGTCCTAGAGGGATAAGTGGGAAGTTCAATAGTTTTGGGAGAAGTGACCTAAGTTGTGACAATGAGTTGATAGCCTTCGTAAAATCATGGATGATATTGATGGAGGTTATCTCTTTGTTCTAGGTGTCTTAGAATATGGAGAACATGAGATGTTTTAGAGGTTGAATTGATGAAAAATGATAAGCACAATTTTTATGTAAATGGGGTAGTAGTGCTTCGGTTCTCTCAAAAGATCACTAAAGTGGTTGAATTTGGTTGTAAGGTTAGTTTTGAAGGGTTTTTTCATTTGTACATATGGCTTGTCTATATTGACAATGATTAATCTGTAATCAACTATTCTTTTTTGTGTTAAAGATATGATTTGTTGAAGCTTTAATGGATAATTTTGTTATGAATACGTCAAGCAAGGCTTGGGGTGGTCACTTGGTTGGACCTGATCCTACAAATCGTTTGGTCGTTGGGTGAGATGATGGGAATTAATTGAGTTTGATAGGGCCAATGGGCTTGAAGGCATGGACATGTGAGTGATCCGGAATTGGGATTGGCTCTAGTGATGTTTCCTTCATGTGATCTACATTGGTCTTAGTGTTTTTTGGCAGGAAAGTGAGATACCGTGAGGGATCTAATGAGGCCTAGATGAGGGAACACGCTTTTAAATCATGATTTTTCTCAGAATGGGAAAACATGTGGCTCTAGATACACTCTTTCCATTATATTTTAAACCACATGGGATGAGTTTCTATGCAAGGGACCATTGGTTTTGATTGGTTGAGGGGGATAGTTGTGTGTTGATCGTTAACTTACAAGGTCATAATAGAACAACTCGGGTGGTGTGGAGGCAGTAGTTCCAAAAAAGATGTTGGTTCACGACTACTTGGTGGAGGTTCATGGAGTGGCAGTTAGTCTTAATTGGAAACCACACATGAGTGGTGGCAATTAAGTGTTGATAAGATGTGTTCAGGGAGGGGATTGTGAGATTTTCGGTAGGTCAAGGTGTCCCATAGTGGGAGGTGACATTGGTGGAGTATAATTATAGTGATGTTCGTCAATGAATTATTATTGTATTTCTATCTTGTGATGATCATGACCAACATCTTGACAGAGTCCTGGGTATGTTGGGAATGCTTCATATTTATTTCTAGTTATTCAAATTTTTTTTGTTGAACATGTGAAATCATGGAGGTCATTCTCATGGAGATTTATGTGCGGAGATGGATGGTGGGATATACACCATCAACAGTTTATGGGTGAGGTACTCATGAAGGACACGGTGGTGATGAATGTTCTGGGTGTCATTCTCGGAAGTTGTGGGTGGGTAATCAGGAAATATTTGTTTTCCTGATTAGGGAAAAGCAAGAGGTACACGTCTATGTTTTTGTTTAACCTTATTATTGAATCATTAGCCTCGATGGATAGAATTACATTAGAAAAATTATGGTAACAACAATCCTAAGGGGGGGTTGATGAGTCTGTCTTGGGAGGATAGAGTGGAATGTGGGGTTGATGTGGTGGTATTAGGATGACAATGAGTACCCTGTGTGTTGGAATTATATCTCCTCATAAATAGCCATGGGGGAATTGTATGTGGTGGTGGAATGATCCAATAGTTGTCTTCGAGCTCATGATGACTCCAAATGGAATTTTAGATGCTTATTACAAAGTCATTGATGGGTGTAGTAAGATATTTCAATGATTTATGGAATGGTAGGATGGGTTCTAGAGAATCATAAAAAATCTAAAATGGGATCAGGTAGGGTTATTTGAGTGAAATTATAATGTCCTGAAGTGGTAAGGATTCATGGCCATGTAATGTAGTTTCCTTCCAAAAGTGAAATTGTGTGTTATAGGATGCATCGACAGGGGATGGACCGACTTGGTTAGAAAGTGTTACAAAAGCAGCGAGTTGTAAATTGCCTTTGGTGGATTATTTGGATTAACAAGTAATTTTTTTATAGTGTACATGGGCCCTAATAAAGACTATGTCAACATTATTTGACATAGATATGTTGTAAGTATTAGTGTTATCAATATTAATGGTTGTGGTGGAGAATGAAAGTGTTTTTGAAGGTAGTGAATTCCTCGACAGTAGAGTTACTGGATATTGGGATTGACCTTGGTAGGTTGCTCGATAATGGTGGTATTCCATAAGTGAGGAATCTCCATGGGTGCGTTTAAAGAGTATTATATCCAGAATATAATGTAGTTTTTCAAGGAAAATCTATTCGGTTGGTCTGACATGATATCGTAAAAATGAATGGATATGGTAAGTTATAACCCACCTTCGCACTGATGTTCATAGTGGAAAGTGCTATTCAATAAATGAATTGAAATTGCAGTGATGTCAAGTTATTAGTCTGAAAATGGATGGGATAAATATTCCCCATGGTAGATTCAATAGTGAGGCTATATTTCAATGCAGGTTGAAGACCTTATGGATGTTTCAGGTGTGGTGAGTTGGGAATAGATCACGTTTATTGTAAAAGTTTATTTGAGGTTCTGGTGGCCTTTCCTTGATCATGGAGGCTCTAGTCAACAGAATATGGTGTGGGTAATATAAATTGTATAGTGTTATAGAAAAATAATGGGAAAGTGGTTGGTTGATCATGAGATCATTGTTTCGGGTTGGATGGACTTGAAGAATTACCATTCCGAGAGGTTTCCCATGATAGCGAGTGCTGAATAATGTGTGACTAGTTGAGAGATTTTAGTGTTGTGGTTTTGATTCAGATGTTTGATTACGGAATTGGACCATCATACCTCATGACACGTCCTTGAGAGGCATCCGAGTCCTCTTGTGAATGGCAATGATAATGTTTAGTGTGGTAAGGTTGTACATTTGAACCGATTGTATAATAGTAGGGTAATGTTCATGATGAAACATAGGTAAAGGGAGTCATATGTGCGGGCTATGTAGCACAATCATTTTCCTTGGAAGATGAGTGATGGTTGGCAAGAGAGGATTAAGGAAGAACTGTTATAAGATGTGGAGGTTTTAAGATACTGATTTTCATGGAGGAATGTTATTATTTAAATTTTGGTTTAAATCCATTTAATTAGTTAATTAAATTTTCACCGGGTGCATGTGGAAGCTTGGGGGTGTTCTAAGGGTTCCGAGCATAAAAGGGAGGAAAAATGGTCCAACCTGTGCATGTTGTACGATTAGTGCATAGTTAAGTAAATTGTGTGGCCTCCCCAGGAAAACCATGCATCTTTGGGAAATGACATTTCACATGTTTGGAAAATGGGGTTTCAAACCATTTGAGGTATCTTAGATAACCGTGTGACCCTACTACCCTTAGATTGTGGCTTGTGCATTGCTTGACAAACCGTGCAAATAAACCATTCAACCCATTAAAAGTTAAAAAATTTATAGTTTTTCCATCTTAGGATTATTGGATTCACACCTGATCTCTCCCTTAATTATTCCCCTATTAACCCTAGGGACAAAACAAATTTAACCAAGATTCCCAAGGGTGGTTATCCTTCCATTCTTGTCCATTTGCAGTTTATTTCTTTGATGAATGAAGCTTTGGGAATGTGTAATGATCCCCTTTCTTCCTCTTTCTAGATTAGGATTTATAGTTCTTTCTATATTCTTTAAAATACCAAAAAAACCTCTTTTTCTAGTGGAACATATATTGGGTATTCATTGTGTGTTTCAGTCCAGGTCTAAATCTATGATTGAGAATTTGTTTATCATTGAATTCAAGGTAGGTGGTCTACAAGTTATATCACATAATTTTATTTTAGATTTATGGATGTGGGTTATGTTATTACTTATATCATGATGTCCATTGGTTTCCTTGGCTATTATTTGGAAAAAATGAGCATATATATATTGAATTGAACCCCTCAAAATCCCTGTGGGATGTATTGAGGAAGACTTGACTGATTTAGGGCCACATATGGGGTATGAAGACATTCTCGAACTAATAAATAGGTTAGTTTATGTCTAGAATTGACATTTGATAACATAGTTACCATGTAGAACATGTTAATATGGTAGTTTTTGTTGGAAATGGAATAAAGATAGTTATGTATAGAGTTGATAATGGCATAAGGGGTTGTTTGACATGGCATAAAAATCAGTTAAATGGGTTAATGAGATTTTTTTCAAAAAAGGGGCTTATAAATTATGTTAGAAATTCATAAGAGGGATAGATCATATGAAATGGTGAACTTTTTAAATGAGGGAAAACTTTAGAATTGTGAAATATGCCAAATGGGTTTTTATAATGGAGTTAATGAATACCTTAAATGGGTTATTATAATGGGTGTTATTGAACTTGCCTAATGGGTTGGGGAATGTGAATTAAAATTAGGATAAAGTGGTATGTAATGTAAATGGAAAATGTGTTAATGAGTTATAGAATAATTTAAATTCCCTTCTTGTTTAATATGAATTGTTATTGATATTGTTATTGGTTGTGTTTTTTGTGATATGGTATAGGTGTGCGGTGGATGGATAAATAAGAAGGTGCACATAGATTGGCAGTGTAAGGTATTTACATGAGGTTATACACCCACATGTTGAGTTAGACTAACGATATAAAATCCACCCCGATAATGCACATGCTAGGGATAGAGATATTGCTCTATTCCCCTAATGGTTGTATTCAATGAGACCATTAAGATTGAGGGTTATTGGTGAGTGTAATTTATTTGTTTTCATGTGTTACCCGTACTGAGATAGTGACTTGACTTATTTCCTTAGTCAGAGTGTTTTATTTTAGTAGAACATTTTGTAGATGTTATAAATCCCTGAAACATGGAACACATGATGAAATGGACTATGTAATGATGAGGACATAATGTTTAATTTGGTAATAATGATATAAAGGTTAAAATTACAGACTGTTAATTAATGGAACCCGAGTTGTCTTTGGCTTACCATCCATTTATTTATTACTTTCACGCACTATCTATTTTGAATGGATATTTAAAGAGACTATTACTGGTGGAATACTAAGCAGTAATCACACCCTACTCAGGCCGTCACTGGGTACCTAAGAAAATTTCATGCTTTCAGGTTAGGATAAGCACAACAGCCTAGTTCTTGGGAGTTTAGTTGGCATCGAAATGTGCATGTATGTAGTTCCAGACTTCAGGAAGGACCATTTTGGGGACTTATATGTTTTACTTTATTTTTGGATTCCACACTCTTGACACCATTAGTATGACATGACATTTTTTTCAGTTTGTGAATTGTACCATGTTTTATGAGAAGATGATTACGCATATTCAGAGGTTATTACATATTGTTTTCCCTGTTTGAATTGTTATTTTTTATGGATTACTCTCGTAAAAGGGTTATAGTCTCCACACATGGATTATCCAAACCTCACCACCGGTTGGAAACCTTTGGAATACATGGTGACATGCTTGAGGTCATGTAGTAACTGAACTCAGTACACCATTTTAGTGGATCTTGGGTTGCAGACATTATAATAACATAATAAAATCCAATGTCAATGTATAAAAAAATAAAATCATTTTTTTCCTAGCATATAACTTCCTAGATGTATGTATAAAAATTTAGAAATATTTTAAAACATTCAGTTAAAGAATACATCAAAAATAATAATATATCAATTTATATATTTGATTAATGAATAAAGTAAATAAATAAATAAAAAATTCAGTTATTTAAGCATGATATAGTCCATTTATGACCATTTGATAAATAAATTATAAAAACAATAATTTTAGCACAAATAAACATAAAAAATTCACTTTTATCCAATATGATCATTTCATATTTTCATTTATATGTTATTAATATAAAATAATTCATATTTTATTTTATGAGGTATTTTATAAAAACTTTTATTATTAAATAATTAAAACATCATATATTTTAATCAATTTAAATAATATAATTTTCTCATAATTTCTTTAATTTAAATAATTTTTCATATAATCACCCAAAAGTCTTTTTGGATTGGTTTAAAAAAATTAGTTAAGTAATTAACATAAAAATTTTATATTTTCATTTATGAACCATTAAAAAATTACTATAAACTTCTTTTTGTTTTCCTTATTTTAAATTTATTAACATTTCATAAATTTTATACCAGGTAAACCTAATTTAAGACTAGTTGATATCTACAAAGACGTTTTTTTTGTTTAGATTAAAATTTCCTTCAAATGGGATTGTACCACAATATTATTTAATACTTTGTGTTCATATATAAATTATATGTGTGAAAAATATTTTGGTGGATATTAAAAATGATCCTTAGTGTTTTGGAATTCCATTTCAGGATCTATTTCCATTTTGAGTTTAGCTAGTTTGGGTGGGACTCTAGAATATAAAAATAGATTAGAAATTCTCCTTAAAATGTTATATTTCTCATGGTGAAGTTACCATGCCACAATTAAAGGATAACCCAGATGTAGGGAGTCATCTTATGGCTCTCTATATTTCATGAATTTTCATCAATGATAACAATGTTTAATTTTCAAACACGATGTCATAGATTTTCAATATGAAGAAGCAAAATGCCTATTTTCAAAAGGAAAATTACATGGAATTGTGTTATCAAGATCAGAAGTGACCATTTTGGCTTCAACACAATCATGAAACATAAAAAAAATTATTTTCTAGTTTTATTATACATTAAAAATTCAATCTAAACATTTATATATTTTATATTATTTTACCAATGGGTTTTATAGGGAGGTATATTATCTTTAAAACAATGGATAAATAACTCCAAAACACTATTAATTCCAAAAAATACCTCTATGTTGGGAATGAATATAAAAAATAAAAAATATCACACCTTACACCTGTTGATGCGTGATATAAATGATTTTCCCAAGTATTTAATCAAGATAACTAAGACAAAACTATACGAATACTTCCCCCCAAGGTATCCAAAAATCATGTTAATCACTAAATTCTTGGGTAGGACTACTCTCAAAACAATGGTTTCCCTAAACATTGTTTAATGGTGGGAGGGATGTGAGAGATAGAGAGACATCAACTAAGGATATTCAAAATTACTTGACAAAAATGAATTCAAAATATTATCATAAACTATGAGACACTCTACATATATGAAACATAAAGTGAAAATAATCAATCCCATAAATTCATAAATACAAATCATATTTTATGAAACATTTCATAAAATTTTCTTTAAAAGTTCATAAATTTGTGATTTGTTGTTTGAAACTTACTCAATTGACATAGATACTAGAAATAGTCTTAATCAACAAAATATGATGATTATAACCAATAAGGATATTTGATGTTAAATATGGGGGGTTTAACCATGAATGATCATAATATACAATTATATAATATACATTCACCATGACATAATGTCTCACCCTATTCTATTGTGCATATAAGGATAAACTGCGATGTAGTATAATCCACAAAATAATGCTTGGATTTCATTTTACATAACCATCACTGTTAATATAATAAAGTCTATAATTTTACTAAGGAACATGAAATAAATGATTGAGTGAAATTATATAATTCAAGAAATATCCCTTAGATATTGAAATACTCCAAAACAAGGGTAAAAAAATGAATGATTTTTTTCATCAGTTATAAATAACAGGTTCACAACATGGGACATTCTATCATGGTTCCTTGGAGCATGAAATCAATCACCAATTCTTGTTTCACACAATGGGACTTCAATATTAATTATTTGTGTATAAGATCCAAGTAGTGACTATATCAGATCATGACATTCATGCACTACCCCAATTTACCAATATTAAGAATAATTCTTACATTCTCTCAAAAAATCCATCACTCATAAAGAATATGTGCATATGTATTTGGATGAAAGGGAATCATGTGTTAGTCTAAGTTCCTATTTTAAAACAATATATTGAAACATTCAAACATGTTTATATGCTCCTTTAAAAATGGGATGTACTCACTTTCTTTTTATTTATCACCCATGAATTTTGGGGAATTACTAATAAATTCTTAATATGTTTCAAATCTTTCTTTGAACCCATCTATACACCGATCATTTAGGATTACCTCTATGGAATCCACACTTTCCCCTGTCAAATATATATGATAAAATAAATCTATTCAACCAAGTGGCCTCAAAGACCATGATAGAACCATTTCTACTTGGTCAAACCCCTAAAAATACAACCATATATAGGCCAATACAAAAGAATATTAATGCACATGATCAAGTCAATAACTATATTCTTGTGGCCCTATATATAATATATTCCATTGAAAATAGGTATCTACTTCAATGTTCTACATAAATGGTAGGATCCTCAATGTATATACAAAAATTTATTCCCTTGATAATCATGATTAATACTCAATGATAACTAGTTGACATTTTCCCAGATCAACACACTCATTGTGGCTATGTTAAACTGAAATCCATAACTCTTAATAATTATGTCTGTCTCCTTGTGTGTAATTAATAATTTATGGGTATAATCAGCTTATTAATATGGTATACATTCCAAAATTCACCCCTCCATTTTTTACCACCAACACAGTCATAATTCCTTCCCTTAACTGGTCAGTAATAAAAATGTTATGAATCCAAATGGGCCACCAAGATGGGGCATCTCCAACATAACTTCACATAAATAATTTATTAATATAATCAATAAAGGGACACTCACACATAATCCCCACACTAGACCATTAATAGGTACCTATCTACTAATACACCAATCAATATTAATTTAATATTCTTATAAGTTCTCCAAGATATATGACCTTAGACTGGAGGACATGGTGGTCCTAAATTCATTACCTTAAAATACACATCATTTGTCATGGTTGTATGAAATTAAAAGTATCTATTATGGTCCTTATCACATTAAATTAAAAAGTACTATGTTCTTAATTAAATATCACTAAATTACATGGATTTTTATACAATTAATATAGATAAATATAAAGACCCACTTATGGTCCAAATCTCAACTCCAAAATAACTTTTTCCTCCTCAAAACCCTTATTCCATAAAAAATTGAATAAAAACCCAGTGTAATAATTATTATTCATTACCTACTTATAGAGGTCCATTGAACTATTTTTCCAAATAGTGATATCCTATTGAGTCCAAGATCCAATTTGTGAATATATATTAGAACATTTATTCATTGTCAATGAAATAGTGAATCACCCTCTCAATGCTATAAACCTTCCTGGATGGAACCAAATATCATTCATACCCATTATGTCTCATTTGATAGAATGAAACTGAACACAACCATTATGATTCCATTGACTATATAGAAATACAACATACCCTTTCACATAACATATATGATAAAAAACTCTAACATACTCTATAGGAATTCCCTGGTGATACAAAAATCTAACATAAGCTTTAAGATTTCATATCATTCTATCTGGGAAACCTGCTCATGGATTTTTTTATGACGAGTCAATAAAATAATATATAGGATATAATGTAATATATTTTATCTTCCTACTAGTGATAATAAAATATATTAATTTTTTTGTGATAACACAATTTCATATCAATCTCTTTAGTGATGAGCTAGTGGAGTCAGCCTCCACTATAGATGGTGTTAAATTATAGAGTGCACTCCCACATGGATTTATACCCAAAATCATCACACACAAATGTAAAAATATTTTATTGACATAATAATGAGATTCCTCATTCTATGAACATGAGATGATTTATTTTAATCAAATCATCTATTCATTTTGATGATCAATAAAATAATTTCATAATGGGTCTTTCTACAGGACTAGTGAGATATGTAAAACAAACTGATTTTTTTGTGAAATAATTCAAGAATATATACTTAAGTTTAGTAAAGATTCCCCGAATAGAAAATATTTTACTAGAGTTATGATTTGACAACATATACTCCAATTTTCTGTGTATTAAAATAAAATAAGTATAAATCCATTTTTAAGAAGCATCCATTATTGGAATGTATGCCAGTGGGGAAAATATTCCGAAGAGTTGGAATCAAAAAAAGGTTAAACCAATTTGAAATCTTTTTTCCCTGAAAGATATCAATAAAAATTATTTGATTATTTATAATACTACACAAATGGGTATCTAATTTTCATTAATGTACCATCATCATCTAAAATGGATTTAAGGGGAAACCAAGATATTGTGATTCCCTATAGGCAATGGGTGATTTGAAAGATGTTGAAAATCTAGTGACTCACAGAAACAGTTACACAGATATCAATATTTACATCATAGATGATGTGAATTCCTCTACCATAACTTTTATGGACCATCACGTTCTCTCCCATACTCAACACATTATTCTCCAAATGATAATTTTCATTGTTTTAGACTATATATTATAGTGAATGAACCCCATAAATTCCACTACCAATGTGAATCTATAAAGGATTAATTCATTTCAGATAGTCGAAAATATAAGACCTAGTAGGGGTTGATGGCCCCTTTAACTATTTGAAACTGATTTAGGAGTATTTAACCCAAACAAGACTATTATTTACTTTAATACTTGGAGGTGGTTATAGGGGTGTCATCAGGATCAAAACAAATTCTTAGGAGTTACCTAGATGGGTTATAAGGCATAAAATTATCTAACCAATATATTATTGATAATAAATAGTTATTCCATAGATATTCTCTACATGATAATACCAACCATTAGGAAGGTGAATCTTGTGTTCACAATAAGGACTACCAACATGAGGTGGCTCAAATAAATTTATAACCAATAACTCATTTCATTGAATTTATCATACATAAAGAGGAAATATTTATTTCCACAAATTAATTTGAAAGTAAATTTACAATAGAACCAATATGAAAATATTAACCCCATAGTCTTTTGGGATTGATGAGTCATAGACTAAGATAGTATCTCAAACCACCAAATAACCAATGGATACCCATGTAGTTGGAGGTACCATAATACTTAGGGATCCAATTGAAAGAAGGTCCCACAACAGTGTCTATATCACCCACTACCTATTATATTTCACCAATAATGGATTCCCTAAAAATTTGATAATTACACTTTCCACCATTAAAACATATATCCCTAATAAAACCAAACGAAATCCATAGAAAATTGACCCTGCCTAATAAATACTTAATGAAATATCAAATTTAGATGAAGAACCTGATTAATTTTTCACATTTAATAATGAATATCATGATTAAATATGAAAGTAATTAAAAGAGGATAAAATATTGGTAATTTATTTTCCCTATACTCCATCCATCCAATAGCCCATAGGCCTTTAATTTTGTTTATTTAAAAGAAAAAACCCCTTTGAAGGGAAGAAGGGGGAAAACCCACACATAAATCAATGACTTAAAAAAATCACGACCCAAAGGTCAATTGAGTCAAACCAAAATGACATCATGGAACTAACCCTCCCCAGCAATTGATCGCGAAAGAGATCTCCACCAGTGCAAGGCTGAATGACAAGCAGGTGTCCTCTGTCAACGTACATGCCCGATCCGATGGAAAATTTCATACCCTCTCAAACATACAAATCCATAAAGCTCTATAATGAAGAAAATCTAGCTCTAGAACCACCTCTGGGGCATGATCCATGTGGTCGACTTTGGGTGCATCACCGTACCACCATCACACACAAATCATTTCACCATTCCGAGAATAAGAATCCAAAAGTCCTCCAACAAACGTTCATCTTGTACCAACAAGACATTATCCTTAGAGACCCCCGCCACCGCAACCACAGAAGCCTGGAAGGCCGTCCAAAGAACATAGGTTCAAGCCATCATCACTTAGGACTGGATGGACCAACCCCACGTCGAGGGAGCGCCACTAATGAGGGAATCTGGGTTATCTTGAAATAGAAACACCACTCTGGGCATGATTTTGTTCTGAACAGAACTGAAAATGCACCCTCACCAGGTTCTGGCATGCCTTAATAGATCTTATTATATTGTTACCAAATAGATGGATGAAGGTTATATTCTACACCTCTAATTTTTTGGGAAGCCATAATCTATTTTAACTATAGATATATACTATATTTATGATATATTGATCACCACACTAGAATAAATATATAATTAAATCATTTCATTATTTTCATTATTTCTATAGAAGGAAGCCCTAAATTTGGAAGGAAAAACGAACTCCTTTAATGAACTTGTCTAAAAATTATTAAAATAATCCAACAAGTCATTGAATAGGAGTCTCCTCATTTATGCATATGAGAATGGAGAAAGTATGCAACCATTCAATGTTCCCATATTATATAAATATAGAAGGATCAAAAAAATTTAGGTGAGACTCTATTCTTGAAACAACTAATAGGAAAGCTATGAAATGTTGTTATCTTTCTAAATAACAAAATTAAATAGAATACAACAATTATTATACTCCGCAACCCTACCACTATTCCCCACACCAAGGGATCAAAATAGGTGAGATCAATGATATATTTTCAATGATATGACAGTTCATAAATCCCTCAAAATATATAAAATTTTATATATAATAAAATAATTATACATTAATTCCTAGTCACCTCCAATAAGAACCTCGCAATAGTTAATGATGGACCTTTCAAGGAAATTTTAGAGTCATTTATTTATTTAAAACATGAAAAAGACTAGTTCGACAAGAAAAAATAATAGTGATTTTAGAAGTAGAATTTAAACAAGGGAATCCCAAGAATATAGGGATGGAGTAATTTTTATTCCAACCACCAAAACCCCGAATCAAAAATCTAGGGGAATTTTTATTCCAACCACGATCACCACCAATACCCCTCATGAAAACTAAAGAGGGTTCAACAATGATAACTCCCTGTAAAAAATGGTTTTGTTTATACATATTGGGGAACCATCATCAATATTAGACTAACATATATATCATTTTAGTTCCCTTCAAATAAATGTGGTAGGGTATTCAATGATTATTATGTTCCTTGAATAATTCTCTAGCATGACACAAAACATATGATTATATGGAAATGTGAAATGATATCAGGGTTAAAAAGTTATTAATCACTCTAGGTGTTTAGTTGAGATAGTGGATCAATATATATATATATATATTATAGGAATTCTAATCAAATTGAAACCCCATAACTCCTTGATATTTGTTACAAAATATGACCTTCAGGGAACATGTCAGTGGGTGTTATCACCACTGAGATATTGAAGGTCCCTGAGAATAACATGAATGATGATAAAAGTAATAAAAATCATCTAGATAATTATACAACATGGATTAATGTATGTAATAAAGTAGTGTGAACCATTTATTAATGATAGACAATAAATTAAGGGTATATATATTAATTTACTAACAAATTGGTTGACACATAATTGTGCAATGATAAGGGGAAAAAATTCTAAGACCTTAACCCATCATCTACCTAAGAGTCTTAAGATACTAATATATGAGGAGGAACTTACCATATATAAGACTAAAATTAAAAGGTTTTAGTGAGTCAATATTGATATCCCCTATGGAAATTCACCTTACACTTATGATATTCATGAGGAAGATCATTGTCCACTTATAAGTGACCTACCTTAATAGGAAGGGACTTTTCATACAAAAACTAATATACTATTTCCAAAAAAAATTCTAAAATGTGATAGACTATTAGGTTTAATTCATCTATTATAGATTACTAGGATTTTCCTTTATTAAACTATCATATAACCCTAGTTCTAGTGAGTCATTATGGACATACCCCCATATAGGGATAAATAATAAAAAAACCTTGATCCTTTTAAAGCCACTGGTAATTTATTATAGGTTATGTTAGAAAATATTTCATGAAAATGGAATGAGAAAAGGTTTTATCCTTATTTTTTTAATTTGATTCATCTTTTTTTTAAAATAAGATAACCCCAACTACTCAACAATTAATTTTATATAGGAAATAATGACACATATCACACATTTTTCTTCCTAATGTGGCCTTATGCTAAGAAACCCTGAATAAAATTAGGTATAAAATGTTAGTTGATACATACAGATAGTATAA
Source organism: Viscum album (assembly GCA_963277665.1). Taxonomy (NCBI): domain Eukaryota; kingdom Viridiplantae; phylum Streptophyta; class Magnoliopsida; order Santalales; family Viscaceae; genus Viscum; species Viscum album. The sequence goes on from OY728161.1 coordinate 1,704,956,922, forward strand.
TGCTAGTCTTCGTTTAATATAGAAACCTAGAATATAGGTAAATATCTATATTGGAACACCTATATAAATAATTTATATATGAGTTCAATTCAACATGAATAAAAATATATATCAGTGATCTCTCTAATAATAGAAAATTATGAAACGATAGGTTTTATAACATTTTATTAAGATGAAAGGGAAAAACTATTTATTAGAAATAAAAGTTATATATAAAGTCATCTAAAAAAATATCTAGATATTTGTGGGAGGAGCTAGTTAATATATTAATCCCAAAAATTACCATGATTTATTTTGAAAATTCACTAATACAACTCAAACCATAGAAAGAAAATTCCATAGATAATGAAAGAATATTTGTTAACATCACCAGTTAAAAATAAGAAGGATTATAGAAAAGAAATTACTAATTATTTTACGAAAATTGCAATGAAAAATATTACCCTCACACTAATAATGTTTCAGGAAGCACTTACACCTAATCTACATGCTAAACAATTGTAGTATATATTCCATCTCCCTAAATCACAATATTCCCATAGGTAATATAGGATTCATGAATTTGAGGACATATAGAATACTATATATCCTTTCTATCATGTGAATGTACCTATTTTTTTCATATCATTTATGGAGCATATCATGATCATATTTCCAAAAAATCAGAATGCCCAATGAATATGTCCTTGATGGTCAAACATATTACTTAAAATTTTATCAAATATTGAGTAAAACAATTTGAGAATTAGTTTTATTTAAATGAATAGTCTAGAAAATAGTTTATGTAGGGGAATTAATATTTAATACTCAAAGGGAACACATCAACATTGTTTATTACACACCTTAGGATAAAGAACAGAAATAATAGGAATTTAATAACCAAAATTACTAGAAATATGAGGATTAGGTTACCAGAAATTTAGAGAACCATGAAAATTATATCATCAAGGAATGAATAAACCATAATTTAGTGGCCCTAATTCCTTCTACAACACTAGAATAGATATATTATATCATCTAGTTTTCTCAAATAAGAAACAACCAATATCGTCTTATTAATGAGCCTAAGGAGGAACCACTAAGAGCCCCTAAACTTGTCCGCCAATTATAGTAAAATAATGGAAATCAACTTAATAAAAAGAACCTTCTTCATAAAAGGAATAGAAATATTCATCAATCAACATAATATGGCTGATAAAATTATATGAATTTGACAAATAGTTTTTTTAGTTGGGTTATTATTAATATACTCATGGAAAAGGAAACCAAAATAGAAGAAATAATTAGACTACATGGATTTAGGATCCTATCCCAAGATACATTGTTCATTCAGCTTAAACTATAATAATGAAAAACAGTAGTCTTGATAAGAGATACTACCTAATATGAGTACCCCTAGAGCTCACCCATCACCAATCTTATTGGTTGACCATTTGGATATATTTTCATTTCATCGATAACCTCACAACCACGTAGAAATTATCTATTATATCCCTAAGATAGTGAAATCATGATCACCTCGTGATTTTAGAGAATAATCCTCTCATCCTCTGAAACATATTACATCCTTAGTTTAGGATAAGCATCAAGGAAGAAATACTTTATTATTGTCCCAAATGTGTGAGGTCGTGAATCCCCTTGTTATAGTCTTGAAACAACTGTTGATACCAGATTCTCTTCATTTATCCCAATGATATAGAGAGTTCTTATTCAAACGTTGATGAATCCATTTTAATTTTGGATATAGGTACCAAATCAAATGTATACCATGCAAAAAATGACGATGATGATTGAAACATAGTCACCTCATTTACATAGTAATATCAAAGATTAATGATATAAGTACATGTTAGAACCCTCTATGTATATGTAAAACTCAATGATATGAATTTACATCAAATTTTAGTCAACAAAAGCATTGGATAATTCATATCAAGTCTCAAACACTATGATTCAATGAGATAAATAAAAAAACATAACCTAATTTGAGCTAAAAATACCAAGATATGATACAAGAAAATAGAATCCTTTGGGAAATATCATGTGGAGAATGCAATTTAAGGATTTTATTTCTAACACTAAATTAATGGTTGATAGAAGTGATATGATATTTAATGCCCCGTTGGTATGAACATATCTTTTTTTGTGTTCCATAGTGTCTTCATTAAATCATCATTAATTTAAATACTCACTTAATGGAAAATAGTACTATTTTAAAGAGTCAATTATCCTTTTGACACATGTGAACATGGTATATTTTATGGTAACCGAGATAATTTTTATATAATTCACATTAATTAAATGCTACATCTCGTAATTATATCACTCCACCTCAAAATCCAAGGTATTAATGCATTTTTCATCTAGATTCAACGAAATATTATTGTGAACATTTCACTATAATCACAACATATTAAATTCCATTCTATAAATATCCTCGGATATACTCATGATTATAGATTACAGAATGGAATAAATAAGAAATGGGTGAGATCAGATGATGAATAGGGAAAAATATCAAATATTTCATTAAGGGTTAGATCAAAAACATGTGAAGAACATGAGAATGGTAGAGATATGTGATTATGAAATCATATATTCATAATAGTTTTACAAAATTCAATATATAAGGACACATAATCTCAATGACTAAATATATACCATAGTGTAATATTGGGGAAACAAAAGATAATAATCATGGGCTTTGGAACATAATATAGGCATATCAGAAAGACATGTGTCATAAAATTTAGCATATAAAAATTTAATAGTGACAACATAAATACACTCAATCATGTCCATAAAAACATCATTATCTCATGTGATATAAATATTTAACTAATTAATTGATGGAATCAATGAAAATAATCCTTATCAGTGCATTAAAAAACCTAACTTGCCTGAGGGCTTTAATTGAACTAACTACTCTCTAGGATTTAATGATACTAGAAAATATAATAATGATAGTCCATGAAATTGTTTCCACTTCAAATAAATCCCTTATAATTTCATGAATAACCCAAGGAGAGAAAATGGGTTTCATAACATTCCCAAAAAGTATCACATAAAATGACCTCAAAAGTAAGATCGATAAAAAACTAAAATTAAATCAAACAAAAGAGTATTTGTTAATATAATTTAAATTTTGATTCATGAACCCTAACCCCATTAAAGATAAATATTTTAGATATAAATAATAAAATTGATGTGAAACTATGGAAAATAGATTTTAGAAAACATTTCTTAACATTGTCTTAATGATGATGAGTTAAGAAGAACTTTCCTAAATAAAATACAATAAGGTAACATGAAGAATATTTTAAAACACCACTTAAATGTAAATCCTAAAAATAAATATTTTAAAGGATATAATTTATAACTAAAAAAACATTGAGTGGAAGATAAAATATATGGTCATGAAAATAAAAACCGTTTTGATATTTTAAAATAACTTCATTGAAACCCTCATAATTAAAATTATTAATGATTTTTTTTAAAAGAGGTATAGATAAATAAAAATTTCACATGATTAATATATATCTGGGTTTAAAAATAAGAAATGAAAATATTTTCAGAAATAATGATTATGGGCGTGGAAGAGAAAGAGATGTTAAAAATGATTAAAATTATTTTAAAAAACATTCCATTTTTATTAAGAAAGAAATTTATCAAAAAAAATACATTTATGGGAAAATTTAAATAACCTAAAAAGGAGGATTAATTTAAAACTAACACTAAAATAGGATATAACTAATCAATCTAATAATAATGGAGTTCAAAAAGAAATATTATAATCTAAACAAAAGGGAATTGAGATTATAAAATACGCCACAACATTGTAATCTCTTAAATAAAAAGATCATGAATTATAGAAAATTATATTGATTTTTAAATAAGTTCAATTTCAATATTGTATGATAAAAATATAAAATGGTTAGTATATACAACACACAATACAAAAAATTAGTTAATATGGAATATGTATCAACAAATGGAAAGTGATATAGAAAACCCTTACCATAATTATAGGCTTCCACAAAAGTTCTTAAACCTCTTATATAATTAACATAAATATCTTAATAGATTATTTAGTAACCATTTTAATATATTCTAACTTTTCCAAAATTTAATTATAGCCATTAAATATACTTTTATTAGTTAGTTATTGTTTATCTTCATTATCATAGATTAGTAACCATGACTATTTTGTGTATGATTTGTAAGGAAAACATAAATCCTTGTTATTTTTTACAATTTAATCATCATATATTATTAAAATTAATATAATGTATGTTTACAAATTATTTATAGTGTTTTAATATAATTTAATTATATTTTTAGTAGAAATTCATGAAGTTGAAATCAGTGATGAGCTTGTTTCATGTGATTTATCGATATCAATAGATTACATTATAATAATCTTAAATTTTTTTGTCATAATTTTAGAATCAAATTCAGGTAATATATTCTTCCTAAATATAATATATATTAATCAAATATTTTTTATGCCCATCCAAGTAAAGAATTAATGTAAATAAAACATATTATATACGGAAGTCAAATTTCGCACATATATATGAGTGAAATTCTCATTTTCTAATGAATGAGGGGAAGGGGATAAATATAGATAATGATTAATATTTATAGAATAAAAATTATTTTATAAATATAATATTTATTATTTAAATAAATTATTATAAACATCCATTTATGGATGTGATTATAAATGATATAAGTTGTTCATGGAGGTGGTTGTCCAAACCAACATAGGAGTAACATTCTCATTTTTAGCACTGTTGAGCAGAATGAACAAAAATTATTATTACATTAAAATAACAAAATTTTAATATAATTATCATAATTTTTAATTATTATATCATGGATATAATATATTTAGATGAGTTATACGAATAAAGTAAATAATATATATACAAAAAAAGAATGATTGTGATTTTTTTCATTTATACTTGGAAAAAAAGTTTTCAGATATAATTAAATTTTTTAGGTTGGTCATTTTATGAGATAAGGGACCATAGTAAATGTTTATGAGTTTTTTATAGGTATTAGGGATGCTATTTGTGAAAATAAGTTTCTTAATTTGTGCAAAAATGTGGGGGTGGAGAAGGTATCATTTTATAAGTTAGAGGAGTAACATTTTTGTAATAATAGGTGAAATATTCAAGGAAAGGGAATCCAAAAGTAAAAAATAATGGAAATTAGTTGATTATTTGTGTTTAAAACTCGCATAAAAACAAATAGTGGCTAATATTTGAGAAATTTTAGTATGTTTCCATTTAATTTATTACTATAGGTTACCTTAACTATGATAACTCATCCTTTAATAATTGAAACATGTTTTTATAAATAAATATGGCAATAAAATCATTAGATAATTTTAAAATTATTACTAAACATATGAAATAAATTTTTTAATAATATATTTCTAAAATTGATAATAGTTAATTTTATAGTAGTAAATGTTTAACACATAATTTTTTGTTATAAAAAATCTTTCTTAGCTTCCAAAATGTCCAACGTTACTATCTAATTGAAAATTAATATTTTAGAATTTAAAATTTTACTTATGAAAGTTAAATTTGCTAAGGAAAATGGTGTAATGAGTTTTTAAGACATACTTACATCTTAATGACTAATCAAAAGCCACAATATTTATAAATATTAAATTTTATTCCATTCCAATAAAAATAAATATTTTTATAAAAATACCAAAATTAAATATTTTCATGATAAGTACAAAAATATAATTCATTCAGACAAATTAAAATTATAAAATATGGGAATTTATTTTTTTAATGGAAACATGAAATATAATGAACAACTATTTTTATAAGAGATTAAATTTTCAAGTACTAATCATTCTTAATATTATTTCCTATAAATAACTAATTAATTTAGTGTTTATATATTATTCATATAAAAATGTAACTTATTATCATTTAACCATAATATATTAATTTTCTAAATAAACCATGCATAACATATATATTGTCGTTTAAAAAAATATTTTAGGCATAAAATTATCTTACTAGTTACTTATCTATATTGATTATATTTTATAAATTAATTATTATAAAAATAAACATTAATTTTCTTTCTACAAGTATTTTATAATTCTATTACCCATATTTATACCCACCAATTCAATAAATACATTATAATTGTTACATTCATGAATTAAAATTTAATCTTAATAAAATATATTATGGTTTGTTTTAGTTCGACGTTGTGTAAAAACAAGATAATCTAAATAGTTTTTGTTAAATGAAAATACATGTTAAAATCATGGTTTTTTACATTATAACCCCATTAAAATAATTATGTCATCAATATTTATTATTCTAATGGGAAAAAATGAAGAATCCTCTATATTATTGCCTCTTTTGGTTATCATGTTACTTCCTCAATCATATAAATCATCCAAAAAATGTTCACCAGATGAGAATCCTAGTTTTTTAGTAATTTATATCAATTATCCAAGATTTACCAATATTTTTTATAATAATATAGATCATGTTTCATTTGTAAAACATTTGGGCTTAGTACATGTGATGGATCCTGTATATACTTCCTCAAAATTGGAACATGGAACACATCATATACTTAGGAGAGGTTTAGATGATGTTTTAGAAGGTAACATACCTTAACAACATGATCTATAATTTCAATAGGACCAATTAATCTTGGGATCAACTTACCCTTATTTCTAAATATCATAACTTTCATATATGGTGATATTTGGTGACCAAACCTATCTCTAACATCATAATTTAAATCTCCTTTATTATTATCAACATATCACTTTTATTGACTTTACATTGAAATAATATAATGATGAATAGTTTGGATATTTTATGTCATATCATAAGAAAGGTATTGTTCAAAAAACGTGCACTCTCACACTAATTCAAAATATATTATAGTTTTACACATTTTACCATATAGATCCTCATACATTTCCATTTGAATTATTGATTATACACAATTATTGTATGACAGATCGACAAGGGGAAAGAGTTGATCATAATCTCCCTTGAAATCAATGTAATTGGTTAAAAAAATCCTCTCAATTTTGGATTGTACTTTTAGAGTAGCCACTATTTTGAGAATGATAATCAATACTAAAGAAAAAAAATGCATCAAAGGACTATTTAAGACTTATTAAAACATTGAGGTTATACTCAAATCCCAATTTGATACAATGAAAATCTGTACATGATATAGCCTTTCTAGTTACCTTATGTATATTTGGTATGATAGTCAAGAGATAATTATTCTCTAATTGAAATAAAATAAACATACTTCATTGGATGATCAACTATAACCCATGTAAAATTATATCACATTTGATGTTTTTAGGATTACTATTATAGAATCAATGAATATTTCTCCACTTTATATACTATTATGGGTAATGGTTGTATCATCCAATTATAATTACGTCATTTATCCTTATCTTAGTTGCATATCATCCTTGGAGATATGCATTCTACAATATCCCTTTTCATGTTTTCCCACAAAAAATCATGCTTAATATCTCTATACATCCTTTTTCTTCCAAAATGAAGAAGGAATGATAAGTAGTGTTCATCTTCCAATAACACCATTAATTCTTGTTTTTAAGGGATTAATATACACTTTATAAATATTATGAATCCATTATAGTCAATGTTGAGCTTCATAATGTTCCCACATTCACTTTTTTCTCCATATCATCTATATATTCCTGTTTATTATTTATCTAGATGGATGGTTTATTATTTATTTGTGAAATATCGGATATACCTCTTTAACATATTATTTTAAGTTTAATACTCTATAAATCCATGAGTATTGGTTTTTTTCAGTCCCCATCATGGAAGAAGTTTCATGATCCTTCCCACTAAGGATATCATCCACATTGTGTCCTTCCCATGGTGTAGATTTAGTGAGAAATAGTAGTATTTAAAAATTCTCAATCGTCCCCTTTGGTACATGTTCAAATAAGTTTGTGTGAATATAAAGATTTATCTCTTATAGTTTTATAAACATCACACTTTCTCTATAGATATAATACCACTAAATCTTCATTGAAATTAATACCGCCAATAAATCTAAATAATTTATTAGGTAATTTTTCTCATTAATCATTAATTAAAATGAACATATTTTATCACCTTGTAATATTTCATAGTTAAATATCCCAAAACCATTAATTAATCATCCCTATATATTAAAAATCCTTCTCCATTTCGCGGAATGGTATGTACAGGTGTGATTTCCAATATCTTTTTCATCTCCCAAAAGCATTCCTCATATTCTTCTATCAAGAGTAAAATAAATCCCTTCTATGTCAACATGGTCAAATGATTAGAAAATCATGAAAAATTTATCAAAAAATGATGGATTTATTGGTCTTATCTAATAAAAATATGGATCTCTATCATTGAGGTTAGTTTCATCCATTAATCAATCAAGTTTTACATTGATAAGTCAATATATATACCCTCTTGGGTGAAAAAATGGCCCAACAAGGATAAATTATGTATCCAAAATTTTTAATTGGTAAACATGGCATATAATTTTTCCTTTTGTAGGGACTTTTGCATAATTATCTAATGATCATAATGTTATTACTTATGCTTAGAATATATGATAATATTATGAATAATAACTACTACGAAATTTTCAAGGTAACTTATCAAGATTATGTTTATCAAATTTGTATATATATAAGAGGGGAATTTATAAGTTTAAATGACATCACTACGAATTCATAGTTTCCTTACCTAGTATGTAATGGTATCTTGGGTATATCTTCTCCCTTTACCATTAATTGATCATATCCAGATCAAAGATACCCTTTTATGAAATATTTATCTCCTCTAAATTGATCAAAAAATCATTAATATGAGGTAGAAGATACATGTTCATGATCATGATCTAGTTATTCTTATAATAATCAATATAATGATGGATTACACCATAATTATTTTTTAAAAAGAGGATTTTTATACCCCAAGATAATAACCTTGGGTGTATAAAACCTTTTTGTAGAATATCAAGAAGTTACTTCTTTAATTCTTCCAACTCAATAAGGTCCATTCTATTATGTTTCTTTAATTTATGAAAAGATCCATATATAATTTCAATTGAAAACTCAACCTCATGTTTCAAAAGGAGGCCAAGTAATTCATGAACAAATACATCAATATACCTTCTCCTAATTTTTATGTCTTTAATTTTGAGTTATTTATTGATTTTTTTGTGCCAGGCATCCCCCATTATTGGGTATCACGACCTTAATTAACGATTTTTCTTTTAATAGTAGTTAATAATTATAATTTAATATATATGATTTAAGATGATTAGGGATATAAATTGTGAATTTTTATCTTAATAATTGACATGATCTTTATGTAGACAACACCATTCCAAATGCCACATAAAATTATACTAGGGGTGTAATGACTCATGTTCTATGGATCGAGTCATATATATATATATATCTACCTATTTTTCAAAAGATTCGATGCTATTTTTGTGTGTTTTATTACCCTAAAATTAATATATTAAAAATATTACTATATATTAAGGAATTCATGCACATCATTTCATTTGAAATGGGTTTTCCATTATTTGGGACCATATATGTAAAATATGAGACCAAGATTGATTATATATTCAATGTTTACCTTAGGTAAAACCTATGGTTGGTTGGAACCAGATGTTCTATGGGATGTGACCGTTGGCATGTATGTTTTATAGAATAAATAAATAATTTATTTTGTTATTAAATTACCCAAAACCTATTAATACCTTATAAATATCGAACTATGAAGAATCATCAGAGTATGTTGTATAACTCTCTGAGGATTTGATATGAGGAGGAGAATTCATCATTTTCCCTAAAAAACATGAGGATGTGAATTGGAAAATAGATTGAGGTGGACTATGTAATAGATGAAAAACACAACAAGATCTTCTTCTTTAGCATTTATGAACACATTTTTCACCAATGATCAATCCGAAATCTTGGTAAGACTCGTTATTTTATGGTTTCCTTTTTGACTATGGATCATGGATTTTTTTATCTTCTTAATATATTTTTCATCCAATGAATCCCACAAACCAAATTTAATTTTCTTGAATCCTGATTATCAATTGTTATTCATCATGCATTTATTCACCTCTAAATTCCCCACCTTATGAAAATTTTCCATGATCACATCAGAAAATGAGGTATTTACATATTCCATGTGATTTTATCAAACCATTCATCAGGTTTTTTAATATTGGATCATGAGGCAATGATTTAACGTTTCTAAGTGTGTACAAGAATGATTCAGTACACAAATTCAAACAGGTTGCATGATCAACATGTAGATCAATAGTTTGTGGATATATCAATGTTATATGAAGTATGTAGGTTTTTATCATTTATTTGAGATGCAGAGTGGTGGTGGACATGTGACATATTTTCATGTGATCAATTGGACTTCTTATTTCTAGTCAACAAAGGCTTAAAATTGTTGGTTGTCAATGTTTTCTTCAATTTCAATTATTTGGAGTGGTCAAAATGGAATATATTGATGATGAAATGGTATATTTGTTATATTTATTAAATTTCCCAACTACATTCCATGTATCCCAAAGAACACATACAATGTAGTCCCCCGACTATGGTGGCTAGGTTTTTTGGTAATGATAAAGATCACATGTCATGTATGAACCCTATATGCTATGTGACCATGTTTTCGAATATCATAGTGTGCTTTGGGAGTACATGGAAATGGTAAAAAAAGGAATATAGGCTCAAATAGAGTACATGAGAACAACCATGTACATGGACTCGACCAATGTACTTGTACCTGACTGGTGTATACAAGCATGTGTAGTGTACCGGATCATTGGCCAAGAGAGAATGAGAAAGCCCTGGGCAGCCGAGATATGTCATGTAACACCCATACGCACCATATAGTATGTAATAGATTCCCATGTAGTTTCTAGGGGAGGAAATTCTTAGGAGATGAGGCAAGATCACATGCTATGTGACCCTACATACATGATGTATACTTCTCATAGTAATTTTCACCCTATGTATATCCTTCGTCTATAGTCAATTTTTTGCCCGAGACTATAATATTTTGATTATTTTACCATCTATAATGTGATGTAACCTTTTTAGTTTACATAAAGATACTATATGAGGTGTTCTATGTTTGATTCTTCTTCAGGAGAAGATAAATTGATCGTAGTGATTAGTCAAGATCATCATAGATATTCCGAGGTTGATACTCCCATATTTTACTATGGAGTGGGAACCCCATTCTCCTTACATAGGTATATTTGGAACCCCCATACTATATTAGGTAATGGTTCTACTATCTATAGAGTATGACTCTCATGTTATTTATCTCCAATAGTGATTGGGTCCCCCATGGGTGTGAGTGCTCCCTTGACCATAGAGCATAGTTGTAATGAGTGGTCCCCTAAACATGGATTCTTTTGTGGTTCTGTATGATGTTGGGAATCATAAATGGACCTTTGGAACTAGATTAATTATCATAATTATTGATTAGGTTGTGTAGATATAGATATCCTTTATCTTTCTCTTGGGTTTATCGATGAGTATATATATTTGGTTTTGGTTTCCCTCCTATTATGGGATGAGCTGACATCTGTTGAATCTTTCTATTTCTCCATTTGTGGTTTTTGGGATACCTAATGCGAATTTATATACTCAAACATGTATGATATAATCCCACATGTGTCATGTCATAGCCTTGTGATTGGATGATCAATGGTGACACCAGTGGAGGATAACAATACATTGGGTTCATTGACAGAGTTCCGTGGTTGGACTTAAAGTTCGTGATTTTTTCCCTCTCAGTTATCCTCTTTTCCCAGTTTTTTTGGTTGGGGCATCATTTATTTTTGGGTGTGGATTTTTTCATTTTATTATTTGTCTTTATATATACACACTCTGATTTATTTTCTAGATTATATTGCATACACGATTATACTATAGATGTTTCAATCCTTTTGTTATTACTCTGAACATTATTTGGGAGATAGTTGTGTGTGTAAACATTAACATTAGGATAACAACTCATATTTAATTATATTTCTTATCGGTGCATGTATCAATCCCCTATCCTATTGGTGTAAATATTAGGGTTGTCACACCAGCCTTTCCCCGACCAAGATGCCCTTGTGGGTCTAGACCTAATAGAGTGATATCAATGTAGTTGATCCTAGGGTCAATGTTGGAGTGAGACTCATGTTGTTGATTGATTGGAAACATAGTTCAGTGATTTCATAGTGTATCGAGTGTGTATTTTAGTCAAGATAATATAGTCTTGGTGCGGTTTCTGGCATATCTATTCATAAGGACTCTGACTTCCTACTTATTGATTCAGAATACCGAGACATCAGTTACAAGGAAACATTGGTACATGAATCATATAGTATTTAGTCCTTTAATTATCCTTATCGAGTTATATCACTATATATAATCTTATATAATCACTGTACATCTTAATAACTTTCAGGATTCCTACAAGAAGATAGTTATCCAGGTTACCAATACAGTATATTGACGATGATCAGTTGAGTGATAAAGCCTCAGTACACAAACAATCTCATGAGGTGTTTCCCCCAAGAAGAATTGTAGTAGTTACACAACCTATCGAGATGTAGATAATAATATTAGAATAGAATTGTGATACATGTAGAAATAATATGATTTGCAAGTTACAGTAGTAGAGGCCTCTAAGGTTCCATGATGAGCTAGTCCCTCAAACAACAGAGGATTGGATTGAGTTGATGATATGAGTCTTCATGATCATTTTTACCCTATGTAATATAGTGTTTATTATTAATTCCAGTCATCTTCATGAGGAAGAAAGGGGTTGGTGAAGTATTATTACAGAGACCTAGGATGAGACGATGATCTCATGGTCAGACATCTAGAAACTATTTTACAATGTGCATTTCCAATAATTCTTATGCTCCATAAAGATTCAGAATCATCATGAGATGAAGTAGGGTGATATGATAGTAGATGAATGTATTGTGAGATTAAATAACCTCATTTTTTTCTCTATATATATGTTATGATATGGATTCTTCTAGATGCGTAAGTATGATCAGGTCTCTATAGATACATTCAAGCCAACATATTTCCATATGCATTCCTACCTGTAATCGAGTTCTAGATTATGATATAGTGATATATATATTTATATAAAAGAGTGATGATAGGTAGATATATCCAATAAGGGCCATCATGGGGATAAATAATCCAAAATAGTTAGCAGGCGACGTACGTTAGAGTCTTGAAGTATGAGGCATACTCATGCCTGGACTTAGAAACATGGATCTACAGATTCGAGACAACATAGAGGATCCAATTAGATAAGAGAGGGAAGATTCTCTTCTTGTGAATAGAGATATCACATGACAATTGATTTCATAACTAAACGTGATAATATAGATAGATAGATAGTGGATGGACCTCCACGATAGATGTATCACCGTGATCAGGGATCTCTCATCCAGGTCTAGGGTGGCCCTTAAAGAGGAATTCCTAGTAGAGGAGAAAGTCGAGCTCTAGTGGGAAGAGATGATGGTCGTGGGATATGTCTTGAGCAACATCAACTATCACCACCAGGTGTCCCACACTATGACTAGAGAGGTTTTAGTTAAATTCATCAGAAATTTTAGGCTATAGAGGCCTATGACCCATTTGTAGACAAGATGATTTGAGTTATTATCTAAATATTTTATACTCTTTCTCTAATAATTTTAGACATAGGTTCGATTAATTACTTCATCTCCACATCCATTTTATGAGAGCTAGAGCTCCTTATTGATACTATATCCTAGAAAAAACCAGTAGAGGTTCATACTGGGAGATATTATTCTATTTTTCACATTCATCGGTAGTGTGAGTAGGCATTCAGTGGAGACAGTTTCTCATGATACCTCTTGGCAATCTTGATGAAACCATATAATTTTATACTATGTAAGGAATTATTGTCCATATTATAGGACCATATTAATAGTCATTGTATAAAATTTACATGAATTTAAAAATATGAGATAATATTCTCCTTTTCGGGTGGGATAGATCTCATGGTTATGTGAGCGGGCCATGTGGCAATGAATATGTAACCCATCACCCAAAAATTGTCATGTTTATCCCTTCATGCAGTGGGTTAGTTAAGAAACTAGCTTCCTTTAGTAGTGGATGATTATATCGAATTATTCCTTGAATATGTTTTATAACTAACTTTATTGTATGGAAAGAAATTATGCATCGATTTTAACCCTAGGAATCCACTAATATGTTCTATGGCATATCGAATATCCCTTGAAAAGAATTATCAGTTGATGATGTAATTGGGGTACCTTTGAGAGAAGGGTTTTATTAGACACAATGTGTCCCCTATGGTAGCTCCAGTTTTGTTTGTGAAAAAGGAAAATAGGAGCTTATGAATTTGGGTTTATTATCATCATCAAAGTCAAGTAACAATATAGAACAAGTTACACTTTTTGAGGCTTTACATCCTAATCAACTAGTTGATAAGTGAAAATTGTTTTTTAAATATTGATATCAGGTTCATGAACAAGTTGTTGAGGGTTAGTGAGGATGATATTCAGAATATGGAATTCTTATGTCACTATGTATACTATGAGTTTCTGGTGATACATTTCTTTTTGATGAATACCCCTAACATGTTTATGGATTTTTACACCCTCCAAATGAGAATTGGTAAATTTGGGTAATAAAAAAACCCAAAACAAATTTATTATTTTCCCACAAAGGGGAAGAAATAAGAAGCTTGGCCACATGGGGGTCAAGTGATTATGTCACATGACTCACATAGCCTTCATGAAGTCTTATGATCGCATAACCCTATGAACATATGTGAATGGGTTACATGTTTCTCATGATCCATTCACTAATCACATGAACCCCCATCATAAAATTCTTCTTGATCATTCAAATCCCATCAAATGAGTATTCCTAATCACTTAAAATCCCATTAGATGAGACCTTCTGATCATGAAACATGTTAGTGAAAAAAAGTGTGATAACCATCAATGAATTCATGTGATAAAATATAACTATTATGGGAATCTTATGATAAGTATGATACATTGATCATCATATGAAGGGATCACACACTTCTCATGATCATTTCATGAATCACATGAATTCATTCGACGTGACAGCACGATCTCATGATAACCATTTGAAGTTCTAGATTGATCATTTGATAACCCTTCAACATGTCATTTTGATAATGAGAATGATATATGAGATGGAATCCTGATCCCATAAAGGTCTTCTAACACATGATCTGATCGATTGCAGTATTTTGGACATGTCTGTTTGATCACATAAATTATATCTGATATGTCGGCCTATGATTGTGAAGGCTCACAAACATGTCAGCTTGATCTCATAAATAATATTATACATGTTGGTTTGATCATAAAGAATACCTTTGAAAAGGCATGGATTCAATAATTTTAGTAATGATTAATTAATCACATAGTCACTCGTTATCACACAATATTGTGATAATTTCATGACATGTGGATTTAACCTGAGAAACGCATGATACTTTTTTAATTTATGTGAATGTTTTCTACACTTTCACAAGAAAATATATGGGACTTATTATTCATGAAATGTTTATTATATATGAGAGATTGATGCCTATAAAACCCTCCATGATATATAAAAACACACACAAACACAGATAGGAAAGAGAATACTTTCTAAAATGGATTTCCATGCAATAACAAGAGTCTTCCACTAAATAATAATATTGAGTAATTTAAGGGATTATGCAGTAGGTTTATGAAATTCACATTATTAGCTCATTAATCATTAAAAAAATCTCTAAAAAGTTAGCAAGATTATATGATGTACCTTCGGCATGTTGTCTTGATCATGATATTCCTCAATAGGAAAACACCTAACAAGCATTGAGGAATTTACATGAAGAAGGATGAAAATTATAAAATCTTCACATGAATGAAGCTACATAGATTTTAATGAAAATGGGTCATGTTATTTGTGTGATATATTAACAGATCATGTTATAACCTTTAGATATGTCATACTAATAATTTTATGTGATTTAAACATGTTACCCAAATCATGCGAAGACACAAGAACATGTCATCAAGATCATACGAAGATGCCTTAACATGTCATTTAGATCATATGAAACCCTTCAAACATGTCATATTGGTTCATAAAAAGTCCATATACATGTCCTCCTAATCATACTACAGCCTTCAGACATTTCACTCAGTTCCCACGATCTACCTTAGTCATGTTAGCCTTGTTATAAATAAATCCGCAAACATGTCAAGAAGACACGCTTAGAAATTTAGACCTTATTAGATATGTATCCTTAGACCTATTAGGAATAATCCCTTATAAATTTAATCCTTGTCAGACAAGCACTCTTAGGTGTGTTATCCTTTGCAAAAAGGCATACTTTGATATATACCATCAATCTATGTGAACCCTCAACCATGATTATTTGGCCAAGAATTCCCCCTTTATGAAGAGAGTACCCATAATAAGCTAGATTTATGAACTCATGAAACCTCCATTCCATCGAAATAGGTTTTCATGTTATCTAAGAATTTTAAAAGGACCACTTATAGTCCTTCTCTTTGTTCAACATAGGATAAAGATGGATTCAGACATGAGAATCCACCATGGTGTGAGTCCCTTGATATACCAATTAATCTAACCCATAATACCCACATCATTATCAAATTAAGAACCAAAATAAACTATAATGATATTGATTCATGTTAAAAATAGGATATATCGGATGCCTTCTTAAGGTACGAGCACCACATCAAGCATGGTTATCATGTTTTTTCTTATGGACTCATATCCTTCACAAGGATTCTAATCAAGTTCAGCCAGTGTCACTCCAAAATATGATTTCCACACTTATTTTCATTTAATCTAATTTCTTACTATCTCTTATTTCTCACACCAACCATGACACATGTGAGGATAGGATTTTTCAACAATCATTCCATTAAAACATTTCAAATCCACCAATAAGGGAAACCATAGTGTGTAATCCCTACCCAAAAGCTAGTCATCAATATTTGTATAAGTCCATTGATTACCAAAACTCTAGGGAAATAACTGTTAAAAGTGTTAATTTCAATTCCTCACCAATCATTGGATTTGGGGGGAGGGGAACTAAACTATGAGAAATTTAATTCTTTTTATATGTAAGATATATAAGAAGACTTCATATGGCCTGATCTCCATACACAATGATTAAATTCAATCATATAAGTCCTTCATTAATGATGATAAAATGCACAACATGGTTCCATAAGAACTATATGGATTTTTATTCTTGTTCTCAAAGGATATGTAGGACTCCTCTGGGAGTTTCAATCACAATCCAAAAAACCAATCTCATTTATGAATGGTAAAAATTTCCATATTTAATAGTTATATGGATTTAAAACACAAGGAATCCTTCTATGTTAAGAAATAATGGTAATCATATGGAAAATATTTGATACATAAACTGGGTTTACTTAATAGATCACACTATTTGATATAAAAATATTCAAAACCAGATCATTTTATTAGGGTAACTGGCCCCATATTGGGATTTTAGAAAGTTTAATGCACATATTTTACATTTATAAGGGATTCCCATAGAAGGTAGTAATTCCCCCCAAAGGGCGTACTGAGACCAAAATCCTATATTCTTAACCAATTCAAATTACATAGTTTCTTTGGGTATGAAACCCTAAATGAGCAGCCACATTCAGATTGTAGGCTTATGACTCATTAAATACGTGGAAAAAATTGGGAGTTATTATGGGAGAAAAAATGGTGAACTCGATGTGAATATATTGTGTAACTATAGTGAACTCCCCACAATCAAGCGTCTGAGCCCAT
Source organism: Viscum album (assembly GCA_963277665.1). Taxonomy (NCBI): domain Eukaryota; kingdom Viridiplantae; phylum Streptophyta; class Magnoliopsida; order Santalales; family Viscaceae; genus Viscum; species Viscum album. The sequence goes on from OY728161.1 coordinate 1,704,974,896, forward strand.
CTTTCAATAAAAAAATAGAATAGGTTAACAAAAATCACACACATCATTCTACTGGGAAATAAAAATGGTGAACTAGATGTAAATATCTCAATAATGAAAATGATGGATTGAACACACATTGAGCCATTTTGTTTTTCATATCATATGAAATAAATGGGCACCTGGTGTGAATCTTTCAATAATGAAATATAATTAGGTTTACCATGGATGGGACACTTTGCAAATTCCTTATAATAAAATAGAAAAAATGAAAAAATTGAACAAAAGGATTAAATGTTCATAACTAATTAATAATGTGACTTTATTGCAGAGATATACTAATTAGTTTCATTTTTATTATTGTTTATAGGATAAATGATTCTGTACTCACACAATTTAACATAATTTTATGTGATGAAGTAATTGTGAAAATTTTCTAGAACCTCAATTATGGCAACAACCCCTATTGATCACGAAACATAATCACCCACCTGATGCCTTTAGCATTGGGTGGTGAACATGATACAACTGGAATAACACTAACTCTGTATTATACTAACCATCTAGTCCATATGCAAGAGCCTCTAAGGTCTAAAGTCCACATTCCCAACTCGCTCAGGGAAGGATTCATTGAATATAGCAACACCTGTCACCACTGATAACCACTTCGAGGGATTATTCCTAGAGCATGAAAAACAATATCGACCATTAATTAGGAAGGTGGATCAAGCAGTAGACTATGGATCCATCCCAATTAAATAGATAAAATTAGAGCTCCTGTCATCCACCACCACCACGATCATTCTTCCAATGTCCCTTAGTGTCCTATAAATGGAACTATCTAATTGGCCACCACCATGGAAACTTATACCAGGGTAACAAGGATTTAAAATTGGTCACATCAAGATATAGATCATGGGGAGTGGCATCATATCATTTCCTATATTGGAAAATACTACTAATATATTCTAGTGGCATCTATAAATTAGGCGGACATCCCTGCTCACCTTTATAAAGTATTCCCATATATTATGGAAGTAAACACGAGGATACAAATATTACTACCCCCAAACATGAAGCATGTTCGCATATTTTGATGGCATACAGAGGTAAATAGTCAGGATATATCCCCTCTTCAATCAAATATGTCTACCAGTATATTCTAGAGACAGAGAGTGTGCATACCTATATTCCTACACATACTCTACTGAAGTGCCACTATATTATGGAAATGATTGAAGAGATAAACCACATATTCAAATATTGGTATAGATATAGAGATAGACACATGTTACAATCTTAATATTCATAACATTATATAGACATTATCAACATGAAGAGGTGGCTACTCTATAGAGAGCACATATTATTAATCCCATACTGAAGGATTATCAACAAATTATAATAAAGGTTGAGGCACATGACCAGAATCATATTCTTATTCTGACTAGGGTTCGTCAAAAATATTTTACAATCACCTTAGGAAAGAAACATATTGCTATCAAAAAAAGATGATAGTATATTCCAAAGGAAAACCAGGATTAGGTCTATATCTCAAATGAGATTAGGGCCTGTCATTATTGTTTTTAAATCACCTCAGGGATGGATTATATCCCTTCCAAGGAATCTACTCTTCATATTCTACTGCATTATAGTATCCAATCTTTAAACCTTTCCCTCTCTAAGGAATGACTTCACAAACATCTTTAAGAAGTTATATATGAGGTTTCCCATATCCTTTATCCCATTATAATGGTCCATTGACATATTCAAATTGGGAATGAATACTTGAACTAGGATCATTCCCCAAAATCAACAAGGGATGTTGAAATATTTCGGAAACCATATAAATGTCAGATCATACCCCTTCTAGAAATACAAAATCTCACTAAAATTCTTTAGTATATTCTTTAAAGCAGCCTAATATTTTTATAAAAAAAGAAGTTTATCAGTAAATTTGAGTGACCATCATGAATCAATCCTTTATTATTATTCAACCACAAATGAAATGTCAATATATTTTGACCATAACATAAGACGTGGCTCACAATCATACTCTAATCAATGTTAGAGTCTTATAGGTTGTATGAGGAGTATTTGTAAAACTATGAGGATATATTGAACATCAGTCATAACAATAAGGTGTTAACTACCACTTTATTACTCTATGTGATAATATAGAGGTGGATTATAGGGAATCTATTAAATCCACCATGTAAAACCTCTCCATGATAATATCTCATCCACATAAAGAAATCATACCCATTTTCTGAAACATTAATATAGAGTGGTTCTAAAAACATCAGGTTTAACTATATATAGGGCCCTATAAACCACCAAGAACACATATCCTTAGTAAGAATGTGAATTATAAGAGAATAATATATGGGCTAACCAAGTAGAGGTGTGTTTTCTAGATAAATAAGGGACCAACATGGATATATGGATGGATTTAAATGGAGAAAACTTACTAAATATATTCTGACCCAAAGAAAATTTAGACTATGAATTCCCTGATGGGATAAAAGAGACGTTTTTCGTTTATTTTTACATGAGTACACAAGAACATTTTCAGTAATTAAAGGATGGAAAAATCCCTTATTTTGGATATAAGGGTCACATCTATGTCATAACCACACTCTATTGTTAGATTGACCTATAAACTATCTCTTTGTTTGGAGCCCTATGACTATAAAGGCCAAAAAAGATCTACAACACACTTACCACCATATCCTAGATGGTATCCAACAATTAATCACAAAATACACACCAGAAATCCATTTTTGATTATGGGGAAATATGGATAATTTCACATCACCCCATCCACAGGGTGAAAAACCTCCTCAGATGTGTTATCCTGTAATGTCATATCCATAGGAGTGGTCAATAGACTCAATGATGCACATGTCATTTGGTCAATACAATGAAGTTACTCCACATTTATAATTCACAGATTTTGTGAAATGAGAGGGAGGGCTGCCAAAAGGCCCCTAATATGGGCTTGTCGACAAAATTGGAACACATATAAAATACTAAATTTGAAGACACTTCCAACTCGATACCACCCTATAACAAGTTACTCTTATCCCATGTATCCATTTCACCTGATCCATGGGTGAATGAGATTACACTAGGTTAGGAAGATCTCCACAAAATCCTCCATGGAAGATGTCCATGAGTGAACCTATTTCATAAGGCTAGGTGAATTGTTTCCACCGCCTCCACCCTCAAGGTCACCAAACCCCAAGAGGGCCCTTAAGAAATTGGTAGTGGATCATATACAACCACATCCTTTAGGATGGGAAGATTTTTATCACAATTTACATCCAATGATTCATCAGATCCTTAACAATATAATCAAAGAGTTCCAAATATTACCCCATATCAACCCCATCCACAAGGATGATGGATTTTTTATTATTATCATCACTATAAAGGAAATCCATCTTTTTTAAAATAGGAGTTCAATACCAATATTCAAAATCCTATCCATTTATCGCACCAAAATGTTGAGTCAATAATGTTTTCCTTATGACTTTTTCCATTCCTTCATTCATGGGGGAGATTGATAAGTCATCAAGGTTTCCTTATAACTTTACCATTCTTCTTGTTTTGAAAATCCCAAACACCTTTTCTTAAGGAAAATTTCATTTTACCCCTATTTTACTTCCATAAGGAAAATTTCCTTCCCAAAGTAAATTTACCCCTAACATGTTTTCATTGTTCATATCAATATTTTTTTTAAGTGTAAAAATCGGATTCATATCTAAAACCTCGGAATTTTATAATACTTAGATATGAGGTATTCTGTTTAAGACTCTAAATTATGGATACAAACTCTAATGAAGTTCAACTATGAATTCTAGATACAAACTCTAATGATGTTCCACTCTGAATTCTGGATATGAACTCTAATGAAGTTACACTCCGAATTCTAGATAAAAAGTCTCATGAGGATCCACTCTGAATTCTTGATACAGACTCTCATAAAGATCCACTCCGAATTCTGATTACGAACTTCTCTAAGTTCTGACTCCGAGTTCTCTGAATTCAGACTCCGAACTCTGATGAGGTCTGAATCTGAATTCTCAGGAACTTAGACTCTGAACATTGTATGTTCTGGTTCCAAATTCTAGTGAAATCAGACACCGAATTTCCTTGAAATTCAAACTCTGTATTTCTATAGAATTCAGGTTCTGAATTCCAACAAAATAGAATCTGAATATTATTAAGTTTATAGAATTAAAATTTATTTTCTATTTCCATTCTAAACTTTAAACTTTTCCATTCCGAACATTCATTTTCTACTCCATTCCAAATATCAGTTTAGTTATTCTTAAATTTGTTCTATTACAAAATGATGTCGTGCTTTTAGTTATTAACTAATACTTTTTTGAGTGACACGTGTACATGTCCCTTAGAAATTCAAGGAAGAATATGACTGTTGGAGGAGGGAGCCGACCTTTGGAGCTTCACCTATAAATAGGATCTCATTTGAATATGCTCGGGACCTTTTTGGAATTTTGGTGCTCATAACTTCTTGAAGTGATTTCTAGAGAGAGAGGCTCTAATCAAATATCATGCTTCGTGAAGAAAGTTTGAATGGAATGTTCAAACATTTCTTTATGTAGTTTTTCTTCGTGCGACTCTGATTTTTGTTTTGTACAATCGAGGGATTCTAGGGATAGGAAGACAGAGGTTACAACACCTTGAAGTTGAGGGCTTCCTTACTGAGGAAGATAGAGGTGCCGACTACCTCATAGTTGTGGTCTTGCGAGGATAGCAAGACAGACTCCAATCTCTTTATTGAGGGCCTACCCTGGTGTGGATAAGAGAGAATTTCTTGAAAGTATAAATCAAGGGACCTTTTTCAAAGGTTGTTGGATACCCTTATCTTTGGGTTAAAAGTCTTCTTACTTGTTACTTGTTTTGTTACATGTTCTTTCAGCTGCATTTTGTATTGTTGAGGAAAGTAAACTTTCTTATACTTGCTCATCTTTGTACTCTGATATAGTTAGATTCTATACACTTTAAGGTATAATCTCAATCTTTGTAACTTTTGTTACGTTTAAATTTCATAATTATTTTTCTGGAATTTAGTAAGTGATTAGTACTTATAGAGGTCATGTGAATTATCTTTTTTAACCGTGTTAAACATAACCATCCTAAAAATTTCCTAAGGGAATTTTTAAAAGGTACAATTCACCCCCTATTGTATATGAGAATCTTATTCTTATTTCGATCCCACGTTTGGTATTATAGAGCATATCATACTCAGTCAAATATCATCATAACACACAAGACACACCCAGTTCATTTGTGCCTCACACTGAAATAATTTTTGGAAACTCTATTAATGTAACTATTCATAGGATAATAAAGGTATAACTTTTGATAAAGATAATTATACCTCCCACATATCATAATCCATGATGATACAACTAAAATTATGTCCATAAGAATTCCCCCCCCCCCATGAAGCTCTTAAAGGGGAAACATATGGTACAAAATTTTCGAACTATTTTTTCAATGATGGTGTGATTATTATTGCCCTGTATGTCTAAGTGAACATCTCACTATCAATCTAGAAAATGATGCAGACTAAGATAAGAACAATCCTAATTATAGGGAACCTCTATGTCCCATTAAAATATCCATGTTAACTCAATAAAATGATTTCAGCTACCAATATTTTTATAAAATAACTCATTTTATCATTAAAATATATTTTTCTTAATTTATTTTCTATGAAAACACTTAGACTTTTTTTCTATTTAAAGGATACTTTTCTTTCCCATAAAGTTCACTAAAGAGTCACATTTTTATCCACTTTTTAATGTTAGTTGGAAATATTTATATTTTATCTACAATTTACCTTATTAATGTAAAATATAGACTTTACCCATTATTTTGTGGATAACATTATTTTATTTCCTCTTTTTATGATTCGTGACAATATTACCATACCCATTTAATTATGTGGGTAACCCTTATAATTATTACTTATGTTTGGTTCTTTATATGGAACACATATTCATCAGAATGTTGTAATGGGTGCACCTAGATAGTAATCGAATTCACTAGGTAATGTATTCGTCCCATGAACCATCATGTCCAGATAGGGTATAATCTTAAGTCCTTTATGGGACTTCATCAACCATGTTATATAGTCATTCTAGTTAGCTTTAACTCATATTTGTGTTAGGTTATATATCACTACCAATTTTCTAAACTTCCATGATCATTAGATTCTACGTTTTATCTATCATTCAATATTATGTTAATTCATAATCCATGACTTTGTGTTATTATGGTACACATTATGACTCATTTTATATGATTTATTACCATGTTTATTCCCTTACAATGCTTTTTTAGTTCATCCCATTTTTTCATTTAATCCCCAGTTTATCCTATGTAGATACTGTATAATAAAAAATGTTAGGGACTCATTAAGGAATTTTAATAAAGTGATGTTCAACTCTAGTATCATTTTTTTCTAATTATGTACCTATTATCCCAAATATACTATACTTTTCAATCCATGGTTTGTATTGTGAGGTTAAATATACATAAAATTATGTAATACTTTGAGAAAAAGTTGTGGTTCAATATAGTTGGTAGTAGAGGATGTTCTTGTTATTTTTGAGAATTAGGACTAGAAAACCTTAATAAGAAAACCATTAATAATTATATCACCATGGATAACATAGATTGAAACTTATTGAATACCATGTACGGATATGCATTTTATTTATATTTTTATCTTGGTATGTTCGAAGTTTATTTTTATATGCTTATTAGCTAAGTATGGAAGCCCCTAATTTTATTATTATTTTTTAAATAAGTGGAGGAAAATAAGATAAACCATGCCAATATCTGATGTGGTAGTAAATATGATGATTTCTCAAATGATATACCAAACCTGATGGGAACTGGTGCTTAGTATTTCATGAAAATATTGTATCAATTGGTTTAATTCATTAGTAATAACTTAAATTTTATGGAACATAATCCTTCATATAATAAATAGAATGTTGTGGTCAAATTCTTTAAAAAACAAAAGCCTCATATCCTTAGTGGATCATATGATCTAATCATATCAAAGAAGTGAATTAAATCCAGTAAAAAGATATTCTCTATCCTCCAATGCCCACAAGAGGAGAAAGTCACACCGTCGGTCCATCATTTCTAAAGGGATGTTGATCAGTGGTGGATACTATTAAATATCATGAAGACAAAAGAGGAAATTGATTCTATGGATCAGGAATCATTCCATAAGGTATTAATCAATAAATATTTTCCCTAAACTATCTATCTTAAGATGGAGAGGGGGTTACTCTACTTGAAGAAAAATGAAGATGAGTCTATGAAATATAGTTAAGAAATCAATAGATGGATTTCATGATATACTTATGGTTTTTTCATAATCACTGAATGTAAGGTTTACTGATTCATTAGTGTTTTGAAACTGAGTCTACTAAAATACATAGCAATTTGGGGCTTTGATAGTTATGAAGAGATTTTCTGTTTTTCTATTAAAGATGAAATTGATATTGGTGATCCTTAGTGGTATCAGGGGATTGGAGACTAGAAAAGTAAATTGAAATTCTATTCATAAAAGAAAACATTTAATGTTTAGGGAGGAAGGAAATCCCAACATCCCAATTGTAAAAATGGTGGGAAGAAGCATCATGGAAAATTCCTAAGGGGAACCAAAAGGTGCTTCACGTGTGGAATATAGGGGCATAAAGTAATAAAAATACTGAGGTAAAGTGAATAATCCAAATAATAATAAAGTATAAATAATGGTTTAGATGAACACTATGCCTACTGTGAAGTGTTTTAATGGAAATAAACACATGCACTATGTGATCCAATTCCCTAATATAAGGGTTTTCTAGGATAATATTCGATATAAAACTCTAAATAAGTAAGAAAAGTAGTATTCTATCACTATAGTTCAAGAGGATCGTGAAAATAATGCAATTATATGTACACTTTTTTTCATTCACTTATACTAAATGTACTATTGTATTCTACTTCTATGGGTTTTTTATATCATTCAAGTTTAGTATAACTATTCAAACACCACCTCAAAATATGGATGATGAATTATATGTTAGAATATAATATGGGTAAATTATTTCATCTAAAATATATAACTCCACTCCAATCAATGTTTTTAAAGTGAACCTTCTAAAAATTATCATCTTACTTCCTTATGTGGTGTTTGATTATATATTGGTCATGGATTGTATATCATTATAAAAAGGCAACATCAACAGTCTTGAGAGGGAGATCACTCTTCACATCCCGAGGCATCCACAACTTCTATACATGTGTAAGAAGGATGATGAATCTCCATAAAAAAAATAAACAGAAGTTTGGATATTATTTCCTTATGATTATGTATATTTAACCCAAATTATTGAGAATAAAAGATAAGATCAAGATCGAAGACATGCTGATTGTGAGGGAAAACCATCACGTGTTCCCTAAATAATTTTTCAATCTTCCTACTGACCAAGATCCAGGGTTCTCAATTTAACGCATACCTGGATCTCTACACATATCAAATACACCTAATAGAATGTCCACATCTGAGTTAAAAGATCTGAGAAAGTAGTTACAAGAATATATGGACTAGGGTTTCATATACCGGAGTTCATTACTGTGGGGGTGTGTTAGTCCTCTTTATTATAAAGATAGTTGGATCAATGATTCTATTAATTGATTATTGTGATATCAACAAAATAAAAATAATGAACACGTATTACCTTCAATGTATAGAATACATGTTTGATCTAATGTGTGGTGATATGTATTTATATAAGGGGTAAATTCAATTAACATATCACCAATTAAAGAAGGAGAAGGAATATATTCCAAAGACTATCTTTAAAATGAGGTATATAAACTATGAGTTCAGAGTGATGCCCTTTAGGATCACTAATTCTCCAGAAATATTAATGGAATTAATTAATAGAGTCATTAGATACTATCTCGATAAATTTGTGTTGTCTTCATAGATGATATTCAAATGTACTTCAAGAGAAACGAGCAGTGCGAGGAGTAGTTGGATACTATTATAAATAATTTGTGAAGGGAAAAAATATATGAAATGTATAGTAAATGTGAGTTATGAATGAAGGATGTATCATTATTGGTATATTTTGTCACCAGAAAAAGGATATATGTGGACCCTTATAAGACAAAGTTAATTCTGGATTGGGCAAAACTAGTTTCCTATAACGGCGATCCATATCTTTCTTTGTTTAGATGTGTATTACTATTGATTATTGAAATAAAAATTCCCAATTTTCTAACCCACTATCCAAGATAAGTTAAAAGGGAGTAAAATTAATCTTTTTTGGTGAATGTGAAAACTTCTGTAATGAGTTGAAAAAGAGACTTACCATGACATCGATACTCACACAACCCACAAGTGGAGAACTATTTGAGGTATACAATGATGTATCAAAGAACAAATTAGTTTGTATAAAGATGTAAAATGATAAATTAATAGTATAATCCTCAAGGAAGATAATTGTTCATGAGAAAAACTATCCCACACATGATCTAGTGTTTGCATTTGTAATCTTCTTTTTGAAAATCTGGCAGCATTATCTTATTGGGGAGACCTGTGAGATATATACCGATAATTGGATCCTTAGATATATTTTTACATAGAAGGATATTAACATGAATAAAGTAATATTGTTATACCTAATCAAGGACTACGATTTCACTATCCAATACCATCTTGGAAAGGTGAATAAGGTACCTGATGCTCTTAGAAGAAAAGAAACTTCTACTATATCAATTATTTGGATTGGGAAAGATGTTATGTTAATGGATATCAAATTAATTGATCTGGAAATTATAATAGTAAAGAATAAATCCAATATTTACCAAATTATTACCTATCCATCTATCTCAAAGAATATTAATTAGGCTTAAGAGGATGATCTAGAATTTCAAAAGTAGGTGAAAGTATTAATGTAATGGAAGATACAAGAGTTCCACATCAATTGTAATGGTTTGATTGTATTTGGAACACGGATATGTGTTACATAATCTCTTGAGATAAATAAAAATCTATTGGAAAATGCAAATAGCTTACCTTTATCTATCAATCCTATAATTACCAAAATATACAGTGATATTTAAGAGAATTTACGGTTAGAAAACATGAGGAAGGAGACTACAGATTATATATCACGATGATTAATATGTTAGGAAGTTAAATCAGAGTGATATAATTCCAAAGGGATAATGATTCCATTTATAATAACTATGTGTAAATTGGAGAATGTCACTATGGAAATTGTCACTAGTCTCATGAAGACATGAAAATGAAATAATTTTATATGGGTTGTAGTGAATTGACACACCAAGACTACCGAGTTCACTGACATTTTGTAAGATTTATTTCTTGGTAAGCATGCCATGATATATGTGAAGGATGTGGTGAGGCAACATGGGATTCCACTTCCAATCATCTATGATCATGACCCAAGATTTGCATCAAAATTATGTAAAATCCATCAACATGGGTTGAGTACTGAATTGAATTCAGCATGGCCTATCACCCCTAAAATGATTTCCAATCTAAAAGGACTATTTAAACATTCTAGTACATGACACAAGACTAATAATTGAAATTTAAAGGTGGATGGGATCAACATCTTACATTGGCTGAGTTCCCATATAACAATAGATTCCACTATAGTATTAAAATGACTTCATATAAAGCCTTATACGGGAAGAATGGTTGAACTACAACCTGTTAGGTTGAATTTGGTGAACAAAATATATTTAGACTTGATCTTGTGAAAGATATTACCGAGAAGGTTAAAGTCAACCAATAACATTTAAAATCTACTCAGAGTCAAAAAAATTGTTATACTAAAAAACGTCAAAGGGACTTGGAGTTTGTTGTTGGGGAAATTTTTTTCTTTCGAATTAATCTATGGAAGAGAGTTATAATACTAGGGAAGAACATAAATATATGTCCAAGGTACCTCATCCCCTTTGAGACTCTTGAAATAATTTTTTGTATGGAGTATTGACTAGTACATCCACCAACCATGTATCAAGTACATGATCTATTCTACGTATCCCTCCTAGAGAAGTGCATACTGGATCCTTCACATGTAAAGACATAATAGGATGTACAATTAGAAAATAAAATCTTTTATGAGGAACATTAGGTGATGATCTTGTACTATAGAAAAAATTTTCCATGAAACAAGACAACTCTCTTGGTAAAAGTACTAATGAGGAACCACACATATTAACAGGCAACATGGGACTAAAAGAAGAAATGAAGGAGAAGTACCATAAGATGATTTCACCTTATTATTTAAAACTAAATTTTGAGGCTGAAATTTCATAAGTTGAAAGAGGGAAGAACATAACACCCCCAAGATATTACAATATGCCTCTTCTTAAATAAATGCAACTTTTCAGTAGCTAATGTTGCACACTCAATTTAAACAAATGATTAAATATTATTTTTTTGTGATAGTTACCACCTATCCATTGAAATAGTTAGAATAAATGAGGTTAAAAAAACTATGAAAATAAAATTTTTAGGTGTTTATCAAATTAATTCATTGGTTACCAATGAATTAGAAATAAAAATAATAACATATTAAACATAAAGGGCGTGTTTTCATAAAAACTTATTTTTATGTCACAATGGAATTTTATCTTAATAAAATAAATTAATCATTATTTTTGAAATATGTTATTGAAATGCATATGTTATATAATAAATATATTATTTTTAAGTCATCCAATATTTTTTTACAGGTTTAATATAAGAATAAAATTCTATTTTAAGCATAAATACTATATTTTTCTTGATAAAAGTTTTTCCATCATTTGATGGTGCACCTATTTTAAATATTATTTTTCTAAATTTTATAAGATTGATATTAAAAAATAAAGTAATTTATAAAATATGATATCAAAATTATCTTAGGGAAAATTTTTGGTGTTTTTTTGAGAAGATTCATTTTAATGAATATTGAAAAATACATAATTTAAATTAAAAAAAAATTATTCACCTAATTTATTTTTAAGTATAAGTAATATTTTATGTTAATTTTAAAGAATAATTAGTTCTATTACATATAAATAAATAAAATTTATTCCATTGTAATCAATTTTACTATGAAATTGGATACGAACACATTTCAAACTTTTAAACTTTTCACTTAAAAAATATTTCGTTTCGTTTAGACTCTGATATTAATTTTAAATATAATTGTTCCAATTATTTGAATTTAACTAGTTAAAATAGAATTCATCGTTAGAGTTATAAGGTTAAAATTATTTTTTAATCACAATTTTATTTTTAGGTATAAAAAATTTACCGTGGTTAAAAAATTATTTACCGTAGTATAGTTAAAATAGTTACAAGGGTGAAGTTATAATGAAAAATATTAACATAGCTAGAAATTACCAAATTTAATGGTTTTTAGAGGTATTAATAAACCATAAACATCGTAGAAAACATTAATTGACAATATTATACATTTAAATTATTTCCACCTCAATTTGGATGGATTTAAATATAAAAATAATCATTAATTTAATCACATAAACCTACCTCTCTCCAAGAATAAATACCACACCTCACAACCCCATTTCAGAAAAAAGTAATTGAAGCTTCTAAAATACCTTCCAAAAATTATACTTCTCACCTATCCACATCCATGAGATTCTGGTATCACCCAAATACCAATTCTATGTTATTTAATGTATCTTTTAAGGAAGTGATATTCAAGAAGAAATTTTCCAAAAACACCTCTCTTAATTTATTTTATTCTTATAATTCCAACTCATATACTTCATACATAAAGAAATAATTAATAAAGTATCATGTGAATACTTAATTTTCATGTTGATAATGTATTATCTTATGTCTGTACCTTTTATTACCTGCTGTTATTCAATGAAGTGAAATAATGTTCCAAAATTATGTCGGTTAGTCATCACCATGAATAATGGTTTTTAATTTTATATTATAACCTTCATTGCTAGTCATAAAACTATTTTTACAGTTAAATAAGATTTTAATTTGTAATTTATAACATATTTCATGGAATTTAACTAATATATACTCATAATAGTAAATAAAACGAATCTAATTCATGATTATTGGAAAAAACAAACCAAGAATATATCATTAGTCTTTTATCAATTGAATCATCATAATGCATTAAATAAAAATTATAAATGGTACCAGTTAAACTTATGTAGTTTTATTAGTACCTTTTATTTAAACTTCTGTAGTCTACATCCATTTTATAAAAAAATCAATAATTATACACAAGTGAACCGACCTTGAAACCATTGAACAAACACACCTAAAACAATAAAAAAGATGAAATATTATTAAAAAATTAGTGGTAATATGTTATAAAAGTATTGTATAAGGTATTATAAAAATTATTATAGTTATGTAATAAAATAATAAAATTTTAAAACCATTATTTAGGAGGTTAAATTATGTTTCACTAAAGAGAAGTGTGTGGTAAGGGGTTTCTCATCTCACATTTTCTTTAGTGAGATATGTGTCTTCTTCACAAATTATTTGTTTTATTTTGTATATATAATTATAATTGACAAAAAATATCTTGAATCTCAGTATATTTATGGTATTAAATGCTTAATTTTATAATTTTTACTTTTATGGGAAAACGATTCAACTGATTAGAAAGTGGTAAGGGATCTCTCCGAACCTCCAAATTATTATTGTGTTACATTTTCTCCCTCTTTTCCTCAGTATAACCATTAATTTATAATATAGAATTCTCAAATGTTTTTTATTTACTTACCACAAAAATTTATGTGTCCTTATTAATTTTTATTTTATGGGAAATTACATTATTTATAAGGTTTCTTTCTCAATTCTCCCTGATAAACAAGCCCGACTAATGGGAACTTCTCCGTGCCCTTCTATTTTCAAGAAAAATACCTAAAAACATTAATCTACCAATATTGTCATAAAATTAATCTTTTTATCATGAATATATGTTTTAGTTGATTTCATGTGTTATAAAAATAATTATTCCTTTTTTCTATTAAAAGACTAGTTTTATTTTCCCAAAAAATGAACTTATGTGGCATATTTTTTACCAACGTTTTTCATGTTTCCAATTCAGTCGGTAATAATTATATTTTACCTATTATATTCCTTATGAATTTAAAATATTAATTTAACCAAATTATTTAATGGATACCATTATTATATTCTCTATTTTTATGCTTCATAATAATATTACGACACCCATTTCATTCTATTGGTAACACTTATAATTATTCATTATGATTGATTCATTATGTGGAACACATATGAATGAGAATGTTGAAATGGGTGCATCCAGATAGCACTCCAATGAATTGGGTAATGTTTTAGAATAATGAGATGTCTTATTTTGATCGATAATAAACCTAATTATCTTATGGGACCTTGTCCACTAAATTATGCAGTCACGTAGTTAGCCTTGAAAAATATTATATTTCTTGTTATACATCACGTCTAATTTTCTCTATTTTCTTGATAATTATATTTCATGTCTTATATTTCATTATACCTTAAGTTTATTCATGATAGATGCCTTTATTTTATCATGTTATGAGTTTTAACTCATGTTTTATGATTTATTCCCATGTTTTTACCCTTACTAGAATTTTTAGCTATTCACTTTTTTCTATGCATCCCCCAAGTTATCCTATGAAGATTTAGGAGCTCAAAGGAAGTTAGGAGCTAATTATGAAATTTTAGTAAAGTATTTTTTTTATATTCTCATGTTTTATAATTATGTACCTAGTCTCCAAAATACACTAGATGTTTTTATCATTGGTTTTTATTATGAGGTTAAATATACATAAAATCATGTAATTATATGTGAAAACGACATGGGAAGCTATAAATTCTAAATAAAAAACATTCATGTATTTGAAATTATAGTTGACGAACACTAGATCCATGAGGTGTTATGTTTATCCCGAAATTCCATAACCATGAGTTAATTATTTTGGTTCGTCTATTTAGTGTATTGGTAACAAGGACTGGATGGTTCGAAGGTACGCAACTAGGATTCGCTGGTGAATAACCAAATTTAAAAGAGCTTAATCCCCGTGAATGTTTTGGTTTTAGAGATAAATTACCCCTTTTAATCCATGATTTATGGTCCTGACTACATGGGATACTAGTATATACCATTAATAATGGTCAAAATGTACCCACCAACCTTCATCTTTAGTTAACTCAAATACTCCTATATCATGATTTATAATTACCATAACCATACTATTCAAGTGGATTTGATATCCTCAAAATTACCTTACCATGAATTGTATCCATTATAAAAGAAATAATATGGTACTCCATTATAGAAAATTTTTATGGAAACCATTAGATGCCCTGAAACCATGTAATACACGCACTAGATTTCATGACAAAAAACTGAATTACCCCACATGCCAGAACCCTTCTTGGATATCCCTTTCTACTATATCCTAATTAATTTTACAAATATTTATATATTAAAAAAACCCTTCAGAGGATATAGAAAGAATAGGGGGACCCCTACTTGTCTATTCATGTAGGCCCTATAGGCTCATGCATAAGGGCCCTTAACCTATTAACTAGAGTCATGTACACCTTGTTAGAAATGAACTTTAATCCTCATGATCCCTAATAACATCGATGTGGAACTTTGAAACTTATAAATTGTTCAGATCATCTATAGTGTGTCTTCCCCATATCATCACCCTTGGTTTAAATTCTTGGGTTATGATTTATACAACCCATAACCCAACTATCCATGTGTGTTTTCATTCCATATAATTATGTCCCTATCAAGTAAGAACCATGAAGGAAGGGATGTAGGGTGTCAGAACCCATTTTGAATATCCAACCATTATATCTTATGTAAGGGTGTTAGAACCCTTCATGAATATTTATTATTCAGAACCTCTATAGGAATACTAGGTGTCAGAATCCTTCACGATCATTCATTCCTAATAATCTCAACTTGGTTACGGTGTTTCTGAACTATTCATGACTGAACATACACTTTGTATTCATCAATAAAATTCAATAGAAAGTATAAGATAGAATACAATAAAGTACAAAAATAGAAGGTCCAATCTAAAAGACCCTAAATTATTGAAATGATAGGTCTGATCTGAAGACCCTAAAGTAAAACTACATTAAAATCTAACTAGAAGACTCTAAACTACCACAATTGTAGGTTTGAGTTACAAGAACAAAAAATACATGAACTGCAGTTCCAAGATAGAAGAACCCAAACTAAAATAAAAAAGTGTCTAAAATGTTATACCTAGAAAATAACATGTTATTGGTCTCAAATTCAATTCCCTTAAATTATAATTTAAAGAGACACAATTATTTCCATGTTGAAACCAGCAAGAGGAACTATTTGTAAAATTCTAATTTTTTCTTGCTAGACACACACCATATGTGATCTAGAAAAAATTCATAACTTATGAAATGGAAAAAAAACAATAGGATAAAAATCCATAAAATAAATCATATGTGAAATTCAATTTCAAGATCACTATATCTTTATTTCAAGTTGTTAGAAAAAACGTTAGACCAAAAACAAGATATATAATGCCTTTAAGGACCATTATCTAACTCTAGAAAAAACATGATATTTTTTCACTAGGTCCATTGACCTAGGAAAATATTAGACCACACTATAATGGAAATATTTACCCAAATTAAATTTTTTTACCAGATAATATTGTAAGGACTGATACAGATATATCGGTGGGGATTCATTTTTCCATTAGTCATTCATGACCAATTCTGATGAGAGGCATATAATGTTTTGAGCATTTGAGTTTGGAGTTAGGATTTTATCAATTTTATGGGAGTTTCATGATGTATTTAATTATTTGTTTGATATATAGATTCCAAATTGTCATATACATCAAAAAATAGATAAGTCTCAATAATAACATTCAAAATTTGAATGAATCATTCATTAATAATATACAAAGGAAGGAGGAATCTCTATATTCCAGAGTCTCTCTTAAGGTTCCTCAGAGGACATACACTAAGATAATTGTAAAAATGGTTTTATTATGTTATTAAAATAAAGAAGAGATTAGAAGGAGGCATAAATTGAATTATTAAGTGTTTTCTACTTCATTTTCTCCACCACTCCTAGTGGATGCAGATCCTCGATTAAGGAGGACAACTTCTAATGATATTTTTAGAGTGTGATCTATAAAAGAAGATGATTTTAATAATCTATTAATCATATGAGGTATGAGAACTTCATATTAGGCTGTACAAACATCATATTCTCTTATTATATTAGAAAACATGGTAGTTTTATGGTGTTTTGGGTCTAGTACCTTAGAGATATCCCTCAATGATTAATGTATGAATTTTTTATAGTCAACATACCACAATTATTTCTCATGATCAGACTTTTGTTTACAAGCTAAGATGATTTGAAGTGATATTTTTTATAATATATATTAGTTGAATATCCTTACCCCCAATCTCTCGAAGAGCTAGTAGAACCACTCCCCTTGACCACATACATCCTCTAGTAGGTTCTTTAGAATTTAGGCTCGAATATAGAACCAAACCATTATCCACATCCTACCCTTCTAAAAAACTATTTTTTATGTAATATCATCATTAAAATAATTTTCATATTAAATTTAGATATAAAATCATTTTTAGACTTATGTAAATTTTCACCTTTAGAAAACATTATTTCTCATCACTTCTAAGTGATTAATTTTTAATAAAATTTTTCACTTGGGTGAATTGAATTTGAAAAAATGGATTAAATAATGATAATAATTTTAATTGCAAATTTCTAATTTGGTAAAATTAATTTTTGACAAAAATGGATAGTTAAATAGTAAAAATTAATTACAGTGGATAAGGTAAAAAACGTTTTACAAAGGGGTTAAAATAATAATATAATGTCTAAAATTACCTAACAATTTTTTCAACACCAATTTGATGGAAATATGTTCACCATAATGACTTTAGGATATAATTTTATAAGTTTTTGGGACACTTTTTAAGGTAATTTACCCATATAATAAGTTATGTAATGAAAAATAAAACAAAAGATACTTTTATAACTATAAATATTCCTAAATGTTTGGGATAGGGTCAAAAAGTAAACACGTTTGGTCATGATTATTATTTTTAAATATAAATGATTAATTTTTATTAAGATAGTTTATTTTAATTTTTTAGAGGTGATATAATTAGTTTTAATGATTAATAAATGTCAATGAAATTATTATTTTGGTAATAATAAGATAAAATAAATGGTAATAAAAACATTAAAAGTGAATAAAATTGAATGAATTATTATGTTACATAATTTTCTAGATGAATATATCATTATAAATTGTTTAAAACTTAATAAATTTGAATTCTATTATTTATTTATAATTTAAAATAAAAATTAAATGGAAAATGTCAAAATTGACATTAATTAAATTTCATAATAAATGATATTTTATTAATTGATTTAACATTAATAAAAATATTATATTCTATCAAGAGTCTTCTAAATATTAATAAATTAAAAATACGATCTATTAATTAACCAACTGATCCATTATAATGAATATATTGATAGTGAAATTGTAAAAAATTCGAGTTATCGTGGTTATAGTTAAATTAGTGTTTTGGAATATTACACGCATTTGGGTAAAGGTTAAACTTCAAAACACATATGATTTATATTATATAAATTATATATTATATTTAGAGTTTTTGGGTAAAAATTATATAACATTTATTAATTTAATTTAATATTAATGTATAAATTTCACAGGTTAGAAAACTAGTTAGCATAATGAAAAATGGTAAAATAAGGAAACATAGATGTTAAATAAGTAAATTTTTAAAACATGTGTTTTATTTTGTTTTAGATGTGTGTGTAGACCATATATATAATAAAAAACCTTAATTACTTATCTTGGAGCCACATTAGGTAATATTTTTGTACCAATAGATAATAATTTTGATTATTTTCCAAAATGTAACTCCTCCTTGACTATAAAAGTTCACTCACTCCCCCACTTATTCATACCTATGAAGACATTTTTCTCAACAAATAACTATCAAAATAACTCCCAAAATTGACACCCTTAATCATAGAAGATTTATTTTTTTTATAAATTCAACCATTTAATGATTTACTACAAATCTAAGGAGGATATTCAATGAAGAGGAGATGTTCTTCTAAAATCATTTAAATTTTATTTACATCTATAACTCCTTAAATTGTTAATATATCATGATAATATAATAACATTAGTATATAAATATTATAAGATTTAGTTATTTTAGGTTTGATACCTGAAACCACACACACATCCAACAAATGGGTTATGATATCATCGTTCGTGTGTAAGACATACATCTACCCCACGAATCAACGTCATTCTCTTTTGATTACCACCATTTAGGGGATTGAATGATGATGTATTTTTAGTTTATATATAATATATATGATATTTATGATGTTATTATGATTCTAAAATTATTATATCATAAATACCTTCATTCTTTCCATTTTGTGAGAAAACAATATCGTCGTTCGTGAGTACAACAAACTACCACCTCAAGAAGCAATGTGATTCGTTCACACATCACATGGAATGTATAAATAAAATGTTTAATAAAAATATGGGATATATATAATAGAAAAATTATACTTTAATTATAATATATAATATTTATCATTTAATTTTCTTTCTTTCAACACTACAATAAAATCGAATCAACATTCATGAATACATACACCCTATTATATCCTTGAATAGTTTATTTCATTTCACACCACAAAACATTATTGATTAATATAAATACATACATACTGAACATATATGATATTTATATCATTTTCTACAATATTATATTATTAAATCATTACCAAAATCACATGACCAAAAACTAAAAACAAAATTATATAAGAAAAACAAAGTAGGTATTACCTAAAACATAACATTAACATGGAATTTATTATAAACAGGTAATAAAAGGTAATAAGAAAATAATATATTATATTATAAATATTAATATGGTTCTATTATAAGTGAATAACATACATAAAATTATTTTATAGGATTTCAATTAACATTTTATTAAATTAAGCACAATGTATGAGATTTAATCCCAATTTACATTCAACTGAAACTTATTTATTAATTTTCACAAATTTATTTTTACATGGTGTATGTACTTCCCATTGTCATGTAATATATTTAATAATTCATTAATAATTCAATTTTATGTTTTAAATTGAATTATTGCATCAAAGTGGACCTGAATTGGACTTTACCAATCGGTAAAAGTTATTGAAGAGCCTCACTTTCCTTTGTGAATGTTAAACTTATGTTGAAATAATAACTTTCTTGGGATAAATTTTATTTTGAATTTTAAATTATCATAAATAATTAAATTATTTTATTATGGATCTGATTATTTTTTACACTTTATTCTATTTTTATATATGGTGTTCAATTTGAATGTTATAATATTAACTAGAAAGATAATGATAAATATGTATCTTTTAATCAATACAATTATTTTATAAAGAACTTTTTTCAATAATTGAATAAATTATTTAATATATAATGATTAATTTGGATATATAATATGTTTGGTGACCATTTATTGATATCCCCTTGATGTATTGATAGGACTCACAATGCAAATCAATTATCCAAATCAGATGGGTTTCTACCCACAGATTTAAACTGTCTTGATGATAGATATTGAGAGTAACTATATGGAGGACAGAAATTGATAGTTAGTTGTCATAAAGTATACTTTCAATAATTATGATATAAATTATAAACGTCCATGAGATTATTCTATTAGTTATAATATTCATAGATAAGTATCATTCTTATGGGATTGTATATTTGGATTTTTTTGATAATCATTTAATAAATCCATATTATGATCTTTTTATTTATTAAATGAAATATGTTATAGTTATATAACATAACATGTTTTTCATTATTATTGATTAATTATATCTTCCACTATACTTAACCCTTACTCATCTTTAGAGTTTACCCAAATTTTGTTTCTTTTCCACAGGTTATAAAGATGAATCCTTTGAATGTATTTTCAAAGATTCTAGGAATTTAATTTTTTACTACATTATGTACAATGAATGTAGTATAGGATTTATGTATATATTAAATTTTAAAAAACAATTAAATTTTTTTATCCATTGGGATATGATACCTTTTACCTATTCTAATTTAATAAATTAAGGCAATAGATTCGGGCTACTAGGGTCGGGGTCAGTACATTTGGTATCAATGGAATTTTAGTATAAACATTGGAAATAGATTTTGGAAAAACAATATTAGGGATCATAAAAAGACAATAGACTTTGTGGATAAGTATAGAAGATGAACCCAATGTTTTGTTATGGAATATATTATGTGGTTTATTCTTGAAATACATCATTTTCTGGATACTACTAGTGGATGTGGCTCTAGAACAAATGTACCTTAGAGTAACTAAAAAAACAACATTTATACACTCAATTAAGAATTGGTGCATGAAAATGGTTTTACTGAACACTTATTTTAATTTTCCTGAGGGATATTCATAGAATAATAGAAATTTTTCATTACAAACCATTATGAAGGATTTGAAAAAAGAGAAATATCTAATGAAATTGTAGTTTTAAGATCTATGTGAGGTCACTGAGTGAGGGATTGGTGAATTAGTTATTCATTTTTCTTTTTATTAATTTTCCATTTATAATTTAAACTTTGTTTATGGGAAAACCCTCAACACACTCTTCTTGTGTCTCTTATCCTTAAGTAAAATAATTTGGTAATGTAAAGGCGTACAACATAAGGATTTACAAGCATTGGTACAAATACATAATCCTTTCCATGTTGGTTATTCACCCAACATAGATGATAAACTATTTTATAAAGTTATTACAATATGTAATTGATTATACCCACCAATTATAGCTTGGTTATACCCACCATCATTAATCCTCCTTCAGAAGTTTGTTATACCCCCAACTACATCTTCTTCTCTAGTGATTGGTTATACCCACCCAATAATAAATATTCCAGAAATTAGTTATACCTTTAGATGAATCCTCTCTATTTCTATGTCTCATTCCACTATATAATAACATTTATATGATCTTCCTCCATGCTCTTTTAGGATTAAACATTCTCATATACAATTCAAGTAAATTTGTGATGATACTAGTATTTCTCCAAAAACATATGATCATAATAGATAATCATGTTAATCATTGTTACACTACTCATGTAGTTATTTATTTTAATAGATAAATATCCAGAATCACTTATATGTCTGAAAGTGGTATATACAAATTCTTATTAATATTCTCCAAGAATAATTCTTACACAATTTTATTTTTAATTGACTACTGTTCATTCATTAAAAACATGGGTTCATAAACTCTAGAAAAACATGTTTGTTTCCTTATTATTTTATGTGGTATTATTCACTATTTTAAAAAAAATATAACCCGAATTATAATGTGTATTGGTTTGGGAATCTCAATGGGTTAATGGTGCATTTATGCATGCAATGTATTCTTCATGTAACCCATTGTCATCCTCCTTTATTCCAGAACACACTTTCAATGTAAACACACCGCACTATGTGCTGCATGAAATAGAGCATGAACAAGATATGATAAAATATTTTATGCAAGTGAAGATATAAAGTTCACAGGTTCACCTTCCTTTCTCTCTCATGACATAAAATGTAGGTATACACAATTTCACGGTATCTCGATGCTGTTTTTGCAAATATGAGATTTACACGTGAGAGTATTACACAATCTAAGACTATTCATGGTTTTTTTTTTCAGAAGCTCAACAAGTGTGGTATGAAAAAGTAATATTATTTTGGAATCCTCCATATTATTTAGTAGAGACAAGAATCCACATAATTCATTTTACTTTGTGAATGGGTTCTTAGTTGCTCGTTTATTTTAGATATCTCTCATAATGATGATTGGTAGCTTGATTCTCGGATGAGGTATTATCCTTTTATAGTTGATAAGGAATGTGCATCACAATTCCTTAAATAAATATTTAAATATGTGTCATGAAATCATTAAATGATCTTTTTTATTGAATATATATAAATCCCATGTCATTCAAGTATTTTCAAATGTCTACTGAAAAATATGGCATCTTATCATATCTAATTTGTGGTGAGTTCCTATCATGAATACATTGAGGATCACATGATTTATATCATCTAAGATATTGAAGATCATCCCATACTCGATTATCATCAACAGCTATCATTTTTATTCATCCAGTGATAAAGATTTAATTTACCACATAAATGAAATAAGAAGATTGTGTGCATGGAGTTCCTTGATTTTATCTCCTCACATACATGACCACAAAATATTTGTGGACACCCTTAGTTCATTTAATGTGGGTATGATCAGCAACTCGAGTGTACTGGGATCGTCAGATGTTGACGAGGTAGGAGATGAAAAGATGGATGGAATGAACAAATGAGATCGTCCACATCATGCAACCCATTTTCTATTCATTATTTTAATGACAAAGGAACATTCACTGAACATCCTATATACTAAATTTTTTCTTCATAACACCTCATTTGTGGTTTATCATTAAATATATAATATAAGTCCCTTGATTTAGCAATGGGTTCAGCACCTAAATTCACTAAACCTAATGCCCACAAGGGCTATGACACATCACAATCCATAGGCACTATTGCTGGCTTCTAGCCTAATCCATGTGTACCTTCAAGCTTGCAATCTATGGGACCTATACTTGGGCCCACACATGAGATTATACATAGAACAAATACACCACTTAAGAGGATATATAAGGTAGGACTTCCCACTAGGGTAGACTACTTGGCCCCCCTATGTGTGGAAGAGGGCTAGCCTTAGTTGGCCCTAATTTTTTATATGAGTCCCACAGTAAATACTTTGAAACATTCAATGTATTGAATGAAATATAAATACTTCTTGATTAAAATTCCATGAAAAACTTCTTCTACTCTAGAATATATTTTTCATGAAAATATAATGTGTGGTTTCTCATAGGTATATCTTTACTCAACTTATATTGTTCATCACTTCATGAAATATGAAATTCATATTCCATAGCCTTCTTTAAACATCCAAACATTGTTGTAAAGATTGTTTCATATTTTACACATGTTTTGGAAATTTAATATCAGTAAAAATATTTTAATATTTTTTGGATAACTTTCCATGCATGAAATTAAATTCCATAATATAAATCCATAAAAATTCTTCAAGAATTAACACTTCTCATCATTATCATACCAAACACATTTTGGAAATCATTTACAAATAATACAACAATGGGCCCATAAATCACCCCATTTTAATTTTTATTTTCATTTAATATTTATCACACTTTCAGAGACAATATTCATGTTCAAACTTTTCTACCCCTTATTTGAAATCAAATAAAAATGAAAAGTAGGTATTTTCTCAGAAAGTGTTGTCCACCATTTGATGCTTATTTTTTGAATATCTGTGAGAAAGGGATGATATCACATTGTTCTCCTAGAAAACTGCCTTTATTAAATCAACTATAAATCTACTTGGTATAACCCAGTGTAGAAATCAAGCGCTATATGACTATGTTCTTTTATATTGCCTATATAAAACCATGCATGAGAAATCATGCTTAGAATACCAAAATTAACATTCTAGGATATAAAAATAAATATATTTATCAATAAAATGATAAATCCTACTCATACATCAACAGACACATCATAAATTTCAGGTTCATGAGATAAATCTCCCCATTTGCCTTATTTTTTATCAACCAAACACTCCCCCTAAATTGATAATATAATAAAAAAATATTAAAGTGTAATTGGAATACCTTCACCCTTACTATTAAATTTCTCACAAGGTTGTCATATTCATTATTAGGGTTTCTATCCCTTAAATAATCGACACTTCTATTCCCTTTTATTGAAGTTAGTGGAGTTCATAATGTAAAATCTCATTATGTTATCCAGAAGTTAAATCCTATAATACCTCCTCAAATTCCATTCATTTTTAGATAGAAATCACATAAAATAGTTGGAAATAATGAGTTATATGTTGGGATTTTTTAAATAAAATTTAGACTGAGATATTCCTCTCAATCTAGACTTCTTATTCTTCTTCAATTTCTTAAATGGTTTAATTTATCTGTCCTCATCAATTGATACTTATTATGTGGATTTACATTCCATTTCAGCATCAAATGCATTTTTTACATGAAATATCTTCTTAATTATCTTTTCTTAGGAAGGTATAATTTTCATATAATATCTTATGTTAGGCCCAGTTTGGTAACCCTTTTCACACATAATTATTTTCAAGTCATCACCTATAGATGACCTTTCATCAACATTCCATGGAATAAAAATTTCCATATCAAATTCTGAAATAATTTTCTTTATGTTAATTTGACTATGTTTTTTATATTCCATAAATTTCATATTCAATATCACTTAGTTTTTATAAATAATTAGGCAATATTTCAAGACATTTTATATATTCTAAAAATCATCAAAAAACATTCCACTTTTTTTTGTTGAATCTCATTCATATCTCAATGTAGGAAATATCTCCAATATGTCTTTCCAAAAATTTCATATATTTTTGAACTTATTTACCACATCTTCGAGAAAAAATATACAATTATTCAAATTTGTTTGATGTTGATAGTTTTGAGGATATTTTAGTAATGATACTATCTTTCTGATAATATGATCTCAATTGTTCAACATTGTTGCCCATTGATTCATGCCTCATTCCTTCTTGTGGCATGTTTTAAATTCATGAAAAATTTTTATAGAGAGAAACTCCAAAACAACAATAATATATTATGAACCTTGATCTTCCAAACTGATAATAGGTCTTCATTGATGATTTATGATACTTTCTTTCCCCATATTGTGTGTGCTTCTACATAGAATGTAACAATATGTATAAATTTGTTTTATATCTTAAACATGAATTATTAGAATAAAACATTGTATATTAATATTTATTAGGTATAAAAAATATCCTTTTTAATTCCCTTCTTCATTCCATATTTATAAGATTCATCCTTATTCTCAATAATTTTTCTAATCTATTTTCATTCTATTAAACTCATTTTGAGCTGAAAGACACTTTGCATGTGTCCAAGATAAATTATCCTATTTCTTAGAAATATTTTCAAATAAATCATTCACTATATTCTAATATTCAACTATTTTCAATCATTATGTTTACATTATTCATTAAGTGTTGATTCCTCCTTTGAAATTGGTTTTTATTCGACAGTTTTCAGGTTTCCTTACAACTTAATTATCTTCTACTTATATCCTCTCATTTCCTTAATATGTATCTCTTTTTTCATGAGATGTCTATTATTCTAAAATGAAATTTTATTAAATTATTTCATTAGCCTTTAATTTTCCTTCATGAGTTTATATCATTCAAAACTGTATCTTCAAGATTTTCTTTTAACACCCAATCCATTTTAGTTCTATAATCCCCTTCATCATCTTCAATTGTGTCTTTATGGTTATTTGAGTTACCCATAAGTCACATTATTATCATAGAAGATATTCCATCTTCACACTAACAACATTTTTATGAATATTCATTCTTTTATATTGTCATCATATTTATCTTCTTAGAAGAAAAATACTTCTTATACTTTTCCCCTTTCTTTGGTTATCTTCTTCATCTGATTTAGTGTCAAAACCATCTGATTTGGGCAGTCACTAAAAAATATTCCACACCATTCTAAATTTTAGTATTTTAGTGATTGTTTTCTTTTTCTATTCCACCTTCCTCTATTAAAAATTATTCTAAAAAATTACATCAATTTATTTATGCATTTTTCACTTTTCTCATCATTAGAATCACTTGATTTTGGTTCTTCTTTGATTTTTTACTTTACCTTTTATCATGGATTAAATTTCCATTTAAATGTTTTATCTTATCATGAAATCTATTATTTATATCATTTCATATAAAATTATAATATTATGACGTTAATCCAATTATATATCTTCTTATACTGCCACAGTTAATTCCTTTGGATTAAGAATATTTAAAAAATTTCTCATCATCTTCTTCACAATGGTTGAGCCATCCTGTTTCAATCAAAATATTTTAATACTACTGAAAATCTCATTTACCCAGGTAAATTTTTAATCAAAACATTCATCATCACCCATTTTAGTATCTTCATATATATTTATTTATATTTTTATCTTAGCTTCTATGAATTTAATGTTTCCTTCATAATTAATTCTTAGTTTATCCTAGAATTCATGGGTGGACTAGAGACCCATAATGTTAGTGTATAAATTTTATAAAAAGGCCATAAAGATTTCATTTTAATCCTTTCCATCCATCTTAAAGTTCCCCTTATCTTGAGAATTCATTGGAGCATTCTGAACATAGGGTGCATATAGAAATATAATTGAATCTCTCAATTATACCCCATGTGATAGGAGATAAAATATCATACTATTTTTTCCATCCATGATAGTTCTCAACATTAAAAATAAGAAAACCCCTACTTTTTATATAATTCATGTTCTCCATATTGTGTAAATGACTATAAAATCACCCCTTAATACATAAAAACTCACACATAGAGTAAAGAGAGGATTTTTTTGAATGGAGGGACATAAAATCATATGAGTATTCCACCTAATAATCCAAAATTTTGATTTAATTGATTATGTGGTAGGTTTATTCACTTTGTGTGATAAAATCGTTGAATATGAAAAGGATCTGTGGAATGTCAGATGGATCACATGAAGGACCTTCAACATGTCATCTTGACCACGTGATGCCTTAGTTGGAAAAATCATGAAAAACATTTGGGGGTATGTGATGATGGATGAAAATGAAGGAAGCTTCTTCTGAAGGTATATTTTATGACTTCCATGTGAAGTGTCCATGTGATTCACATGATATATTGATAGTTAATGTGACGACGTCCATATATTTCAACCAGATCTTGAAAAGACACTCATAAATATCATCCATATTGTTAGAAGACACCCAGACATGTAAACAAAATAATGTGAAGTCACTAGGATATGTCATTCAGATCATGTGAAGACACCCAAACATGTCCGATAGAACTTGTGACACCCTTCATACATGTCATATTGGTTTATACTAAGTCTGTGGATGTGTCTTAGTAATTAGTTTATAACCCTTAGACATGTCCCCATGTCTACAAGACAATAATCATACATGTCATCCATGTGAGAATGAAATCCTTAGACAGGTAAGGTATACATCCTCATACAGGTCAGACATACCATATGGACATCCTTAGGCATGTCATGTTGAAATACTCATACTTTTCAGCCAATTTAGGTAGACACTCTTGTATATGTTAGCCTTTTCAAGTAGGAATACATGAATTTGAACCCTCAATCCATGTGAACAGTAAACCCTGTGTGTTTAGCCAATCATTACTATTTTATGATGAGAGTAACCATAATAGACTATGGTTATTCACTCATGCATCCCCTATGCCCTCAAAAGGGGTCCTTATTCCATCCATGAATATTAAATGGACCTCTTATGGTCCCTATCTTTTTTCATCATAGGATAGATGTGTGACATGGGAACCCACCTTGGTGTAATTACCTTAATATCCCATTTACTCTATCCTTCGAACCCAGATCTTATGGTTTACTCTCTTTTCTAACCCATAAATGGGATAATAACCATAATAAACTATGAGGAAACAAATTCGTATTATAAACATGATACATAATATTCATTTATGGGGATCTATCTCCATATGAAGTAGGAACACCATGTCATTCTTTATGGGTTCATATCCTTTTAAGGTTTATAATAATTTTTCAATAAGACCACATAAACATGTAATTCCATTTTCTATATATATCATTTAAGATATCTTGATATCATTTATTTCTAACAACAAGCACGAATTAGGTGAGCTTAGGTATTTTTAATGATCGTTTTCTTAATATATAAAAAATCCAAACATAAGGGAAACATCAGTGTGTAATTATGACAAAAATATTTGGGCTTCTAACTAGGTATATATATCTTGATTTCCTAAAATCTGGGGAAATGACCCTCCCATGTTTTAATTACACTTTATTATGCATTAGCTAATTGTGTTGGGGGAGGGGGTGTAGCTAAACTATAAAGACATTGATTCCTATTATATGTAGGATATGTAATATGCCTTCTTAATTCATAGTTTTATATGAAATTCTTAAATTCTATCATATGTATCCTTTAAATATGATGATAAACAATAATACATGGTCCAATGTGAACTACATGGGGTTTGATTACAGTTCTCATTAGATATGTAGGATGCATCTTTCGAGGTTCAATCTCAATCAGAAAATACCAACCACCATTCAAGATGGAAATTAAATCCGAATTTATTTTACATATATGTTTGAAAAAATTATCCCGTCATCTTTAATCAATAATAGGAAACAAATTAATAACCTTTGATAAATAAATATGGTGTAATTAACAGAACAACCTTAAACATGTACGATGATTCACCACCCAATCATTTTATTCGGGTCACCTGCCCTTATTGATATTTAGGAAGTATTCCTGGTCCTATACTAAAACTATAAGAGAGTCTTGAAGAATTAAATAATCCCGCACAAATAGGTTTAATTAGAATGACCTCCAATATTCTCAACCAATGTGAGTTCCTACCAATCATTGTGTTTCAAACCCCAATTGACAACTTACATTTAGAAAAAAGTTCAGTGGATCATTACTAATGTGGGAACTATTGGGATTATATGTGAGAGATAATAATTGGGAACCCAATGTTAATATAATTAAAAACTATAGTTAATCAACCAAAATTTATTGTTAGAACCTATCTGTCATTAATGGAAGAGAACATGTTTCCAAATTTCACAAACATCATTCTTTCAGGAAGCAATGTCACTTATCAAACAAATCTTTTATGTATACTTGGACCCATTTGTGGTCATATTCATTAATGACATACTCATTTAAATTTTCATCAAAGGAAGCGCATGCAATGTTCTCGAGCATGGTCCTAGAGATACTTCAGGAGAACCAAATTTAAGTTTAGATCTAACCGTTCTTTTTTTGAATTTATATGGTTCATTTTTATTTAATTTCATCTAAAATAATGGTTTATATTTAGATATCAAAAAGACTGATATTGTGATTTATTAGAATCCTCCCAGGAGTTTGTCATAGGTGCATGGTTTTTTTGGGTTTACGGGATACTACATGAGGTTTATAGAATAATTCTCTAGAATTGAATTACTTTTTATGCAATAATGAATAAATGGAAAGAGTTTACGAGGATTGAACAATTTCATGGATATTTTGATGTGATTAGGCCGAGGTTGGAAAATAATTGGGTTTTGAGATTACTGGATGAGGCTATTGAGTATCTAGTTTTTTTGGTAGCTCTGGAACGAGGATCAATTTGATGTTTATTCAGAGGTATAAAATGATCACATAGGTATTAAAACATATGTGACCCCTTGAGTAGAACTATGTGACTCATTTTGATTTGGTAATGGTAGTCTTTTCTCTAAAGATGTAGATAAAAATTCTTCTAGGAGATCATTTTTGTGTTTACTCATACCACTAGAGTCCTAGGTACATCTTCTCAAAGAAATATATTTACCTGATAAAGAGGTGTTAGTAGGAGTTTATATAGGACTAAAATTTTGAGATAGTCTATAATTATGGGAAGGCGAATGTGGTGGAATATTCCCTTAGAAATAATTTCCATTCACGCCTAATGGAGGAGTCATCTGAGTGGTTATCATTATTACAACATACCCTGGTGGAGTAATGTGGAGGATTATTTCTACAGTTGATGGTGGTGACTTATCCACTTCTTCAGCATGTGATATTGTATTATTTGTGAGACATTGAATAATATATTCTATATGAATATATATCCTCAAGAGATAAGATTGATTTATTTTCTTAATGAGGGGATGACATCATCATTATTTTGAGAAAAAATAGGCATTATAGTCACATTGCATGAGAAGGTGATGAGGGTGTTTCACACCCCCTTGGGTATACATCATAATATGTAAAATATGTACATAGACCATCAATGGTAGTTTGTGGGGAAAACATGAGGTTTAGCAGTGACAAATTCATCCCCTGGTGTCTCACATCTCAGCTGGTAATGTATGAGAATAAGGTTTTTGTTAAATTGACATAACTTATTGAAATCCCAAAGTGGAAAAGGGATGATATATTCATAAATATTATTATGGGGGTTACATGGACAATGTGGGGCCAAAATTCTATCTCTGTGATTATTGACCAACTTATGAACTTGATAAAATTTTATTTCATTAGAGAGGATAGCTTAGTTGAGATTTTGGGATAGTTGTGCATACAAGAAATAATATAGTTTCATGGGGTTCCCACAATCATTATCTCTAATCATAATACTCAATTTACACCACCATTTTATAGATTCCTTTCGATGTATTTTGGGGCCTAGTTACAGAGGAGCATATATTTTCACCTTTATATATTTGTCCACATAAGGTAAACAATCTAGGTTTTGGAGTATATGCTAAGATACTATGTGTTGAGCTTCAGTTGAAGCTCAGAATATCAATTTACATCGTAAAGGTTTTCCTTTAATAAGAATAATCATATTATTATTGGCATGTAAACTTTTGAGAACATGTATGCGATACCCTTTAGGTCACCCTCTTACTAGAATATGACTGGGAAGACACCAATTACTTGGTGAGAGATGGTGAAGGGGATTATAGAGAAGGTAAAAGTGATCCACGAGAATCCAACGAGAAAAAAGAGTAGATAAAAATATCACACATATTGACATCATAGGCTATTGAATTTTGAGTAGGGAGACTATTTTTTACTACGAGTCTCCCCACCATAATGATTGATGATATTTTCATGAGGAAGTAATATATCCATGAGGTTTATCCGGACATTCTAGAACCTAATTAGGGTTAGCAAGGTTTCTTACATTTTATACTTCCCCTATAGTTGGATCATGTGAATGATTCATTCCCTATGTTATATGTTAAGATATACATGAATGAAACTATGAAAATTATTGAATAGGTTGTTCTTGACCTCAAGGATAGAGCCACCTTCATGGAGTATTATGTAGTGATTATGGATCATTAGGAAAGGATCATACAAGGATGGACCATCCCATTTCTATGTGTGCTTTGGAAGCATGATAGTGTGTAGGATAGCTCCTATGAGAGTGATAGTTAGATGCAGACTCAATACCCCAATATTATTGTATAGATTAGAATTTCTGAAAAAAAACCTTGAAGGATGGGAGAATATAATGGCTCCATATTTATAGATTGGGTATTTTGAATATTTCTATATATATCTATTGATTTTTCATTGGAGTTGATACTGTATTGGGGTGTCTCAAGACCATTAAATTAATATATTAAAAATATTCATATATTTTAATGCATGTTCATGCATATTTATAATTTTTATGGGTTTCCCATTGTTTGGAACAATATATGGAAATTTGATACCATAGTTTATTCCATTCAATGTGGTTTATCCTAGGCATAACCTAAAGTTGGCTGGTGAAAAAAAATCTGTGGCAGGTGACCACCCGTGGGTTTGTTTAATAGAATTAATAAATTATTTATTTATTTTAATTTGATAACAGAAACCCTAATCCTCCCATAAAAATACCTACCTATTGAAAATCACTAGGGTTAGTCTCATAAGACGTGGTGTATTTTAGAGGAGGAGGAGTATTATTTTTTGTCATTGGAAAACCAGAGGACGTGGATCAACGAATAGATTGAGGTGGAATATGGAATGGATGGAGAATACTGAGATATATTCTTCTTCATCACCGAGGAATCAATTCTTCATAAATTTTAAATCCATAAGCAAGGTAGGGCTTCTTATTTTAGGATTTCCTCCTATTTTATTACTAATAATGGGGTTTTTTTTATTTTATTATTTTATTTTCATTATCACGAAAAAAAAGAACTAGATATAATCTTGTTGAATAATTATTTTCAAATTTTTTTAATTATTCCATGATTCACCCATTGTATGAACACCTTTGGAAAAATTTCCATTATTGAATTTTCTATGGATGGACTTAGTTCAGTCTTTTAATTTTTCCCCACAGTTCGTCACATTCTTTTTTGTTGTCCCATGGGGATGAATTTTTTTTCTAGGTAGATACAAGCACAAATGAACACCCATATTCATGATGGCTGTGAAACTGTGATACAAGAATGTTATTTTTTCATTGATCAAGGATAGAGGTAAGATATGGTTTTTTAATTCATGGATTTGAGATCCAGAGTCGCGGTAGGCATGTGACAGATTCCCATGTGTTTAATAGAACTTCTGATTATTAGATAATTGAGGTTGTTAATCAATGACTAACAACGTTTCCTTCAATTTTAGAGGTTTGAAGTGGTAATAAATTCATGAATATCAATGTATTTGGAGGATTTTAAATCCATGTGAATAAAATGGATTATATAAATTTCTTAATTATACACTGTGTATACCAAATAACACATTCCATGTAGTCCCCCACCTATGGAGGCTAGGGTTTTGGTTGAAGATAAGGAATAGAATCCATATATGAACCCAACATAGCACGAGACACTATGATTGTGGATAAAAATTTTCTCCAAGAGTATATGAGCATGGGACCTTTCAGATAGATATGCATCACTAGAGTACATGAGCACAACCTATGTACTCTAACAAAGCTAGTGTATACGGGATTGACCAATGTACACATACACAGGTCCGAAGAACATGGGAAGGCCTCGGGTGGCTGAGATACAACATGAAACACATTTATATGACATGTATAACGACATTTATTACCATTCCATGTCCATTATATAACACATACAAGTGATGAGGTGAGGTCAGACACTGGGTGACCCTACATACATTTTATATACTTCTCTTCGGAATTTTCATATTCACTTTGTCCTTCTTATGGACATGGTTTTTGTCCAATGAGTATAATATCATGAGTAGTTTTATACATTGAACATGTTTTCATCCTTAGTAGTGTATTTCATGTTATGATGTGATTTATTCCAAGTCTGACACTTCTTTAGAATATTCTTAACTAATGGAAGTGATCAGGAAGGATCATTAGAGATAAGTCAAGATCAATACTCCCTTATCATACTAGGGATATTGTAACCCATACTATATAAATAGTTATAGTAAGTACTACCCCATTATATATTAGGTTTCATGTTGTTCACCTAAGAATTGGTACTCCCTTATCATTGATCTCTGATAGTAATCATGTCTGTCATAAGAGTGGCTGCTCCCTTGATGGCGGAGTGCAGTAGTGAGGAGAAACCACCTCCACAAAGATTCTTGTGAGTTTGTTCATGATATTGGGAACCAAAATGGAACTTTTTAGTGGGAGGAAAATTATCATTTTTAACAAGACTATAGAGATAAAGATACCCATTCCCTCTTACTTGGATTTCATTTCCCTCTTATTATGGGTTGAGATAAATTTTATTATATATTTTTATTAATCCCTTTGTGGTTTTTGAGTCTTTTTACTATGTATGCTAAAACATGAACATATACGTTGTGTCTTTTGAAGACTAAATGAATATTGATGTTTACATTGATAGAGTATAGTGAATCCTTGGGTGCATTGACTGTGTTTGGTGGTCATACTCAAAGATCAGGCGTCATGTTCTCTCAATTTTTTTTTAGTTATTGATAGGTTGGGAATATATATATATATATAGGAATGTATTTTTCAACTTAATTATTTATATTTATATTTTCATTCTCTGATGTATTCCCTATAATCCATTTAATTCAGGATTGTACTCTAGATGTTCACTTACTTTTATTTTTCTTCCATACATTTTCACGGAGACGGTTGTGTGTGTATAAACATACATTAATAAAAGGCCACCCATTTTATTATATTCCTTATTGGTTCATGTCTCTAGCCCCTAACCTTTTTTAGGATTTGAATTTGTCCAAAAACATGTTGTGGAAGAAGAAAATTTCTAATTATTTTTCATTGTGAAGAAACGTGGATGTCTAGGGTCATCTCAATTGAGTAGAATCACATATTTTCACGTACATAATCTAATTCACCAATTTTTTTTGTTTTTATACTTTCTTGAAAATAGTGATAAATTTTTATTTGTATTTTTTATCAATTTATAAAACAATGAAATTACAATAAATATGAAAATTTATACTATTCTAATAGGCAGTGCTAAAACAAATGTGGTTTGGAAGAAAGCACGTGGTCCTGAGTTGGGTTTTTGAGTTTCATCACTATTCTCCTTTATTTTTTTTATTTTAGTTTGGTAATCCAATAATAATATATCCCAATTAAATACTATCATTTTATTTAGAAATTGTTAAATATCACATTCTTAAAGAAATATAAATCCAACCTCCTCATGTAATCTAGGTTGATTGAACACCATGGTCAAGGGTGTGAATTATTCCAAGCCCCAACTCAATTAAATTTTGTTTCATCCAATGATTATTTAAAATCCATCATACAAATACATAAATATTTAAAATAGGGAAAATAAATTTAAAAAAATAATTGAAATAGATTTTATTTCATTCAATGGGAGATATTTTATACACCTAATCATGCCACTCATATCTACCAAAATCATAAATTAAACATTATGAAATAATTAAAGAACAATGTAACATCCCCTAGTCTAATCCTGGGGTCTGACTCTAATTATCTAGAGCAAGAGATCACATTAGTGCAAATAAAGAATAAAATAAGAGAATAAAATAAAAAAAGTTGATAGATGAAAACTAGAACAAACACATTAAATAAAAAAAATAAAAACCAAAT
Organism: Viscum album; assembly: GCA_963277665.1. Classification (NCBI taxonomy): domain Eukaryota; kingdom Viridiplantae; phylum Streptophyta; class Magnoliopsida; order Santalales; family Viscaceae; genus Viscum; species Viscum album. Next base: position 1,705,010,881 of record OY728161.1, read on the forward strand.
AAGAAAATATAATGATAGAAATAATCAAATATAAAATAAAATAAATTAGGAATGAAATTAGAAGAAGAAGAATAATTTGAGAAGAATAATAATAGGAGGTAGAGGAAAAAACATTATTAAAAGTAAACGTGCATGAATATATTTTATAGAATAAAATTAATTGAAATTGGAATTAAAGAATAATAAAAATAAAAACAAAATAAAAAATGAGTATAAAAGAAGTACGGTTGGGCCTCCCTTCTCATAATAGATTCCCTCCATAGTGGGTGGTGGCCTAACTCACCTTAACGCCAATGGTGGCCACATTTTTATAGGAAAAGGATATGCATTTGTCGTATCTCTCATGATGGGTGATTAGAATATTTAAGTATTGATCACTAATCAGACGTAGGATATAAAAAGTTACACCTGATAAACTAAATTGTTTACATTATTCCATCATAGACATGAATCTTCATCAAGACCTCTTCAAACAAGTCAGTGTGACCTGGTCAGTATAAAGGGATCTCGTAGTAGCAAAGGCACCTGATAGTGGAATATATGGAAAACACTACATCAACCCCTACGAGCTTCACAATGTAGAGAGAGAGTTATAATTATACTTCATGGGGTTCGACCGAGGTGCATAGATAATCATGTGGAGTTTTTTGTGTCTTCTGTGATGTATATCTAGGGACTGAACTCTCAGTCCATGACAATGGGGTTTTTCTGTGAGGATCAACAATTATCAAGGTGATGAATGTGGGGATAATTTTGAGTCTTGGTGGAGATACATGTCTGAGGAAATCGAGGAATGAACAAGGTGAAATAATTCCACATTTATAAAATTTTAATAGTAGTTCATAGTGTTTCTTCCCAACATTAACATGAAAGGAGGGATTCGTGATTATTTATAAAAAAATCCATAACACTCCATTATAAATTTAGTTACATGGGGGATATAGGAACATATACCACCATCATGGACTTACCCATTAATGAGAGTGATTTTTTGTGAACCACAATTCAGTTAAATTATTGTTTACCTAATAATGCACCATAGTGGCACACCATAGGGTCGATCATTAGGAGGCCGCTCACATGCACTATTTTCAAATTATCACAATATAAAATCTATTTAATATAATATTATAACAGTAATATAAATGGGGGGAATAATTTAAAATGCATAAAATATAGATATATTATAAATATATATGTTTATAAAAATGAAAAACACCACGAAAATGACAAAAAGACACAAATATGTTAGTAGAAGAAAACCGTTGTTCGTGGGGATTGATGGTGTAATTATCATTGTTATTCAAAATATATATCAATGGGTTATTCAATGTAGATATCAAGACCAATCACTCCACAACCTCTCATTTGGAATGTATTAACCTACACTGAGACCTCTTCATGCTGGAATAATATCTTCCACATCAATTCCCAATCCAAACTCTACCGTTTGAATGAATTAGATACCGATGGGAAGGAAATGTAATAAATGAGGAGGAAGAAGACAATAGTAGAGAAAGTGGGGAAACTTCTCACCACAATCATTTAACCACTACTGAATCCATAGAATAAATCATTATAAAACAATTAATCACAATAAACTCAAATACCACCACTTGCACCCTTGAACAACACTGAGGGTTAGCACTCCACAAACATGGAGTTAGAAAGAATCATAATTGGTGAAGTACTTAAAATATAATAAATAAAAGAAAATATGAAAAAATGAACAGAAGAAGAATAAATATAAAATTATATATATTATAAATATTAAGAACAATTACAAAAAAAACTCCACCTTATCCCCCTTGAAATGGATATCCTTGTAAAAGGGAGATGATGCACATATTTATAGGTGAAATGGGTGAAAAAATCTTGCTGCAATTCTGTCCTCTACAAGTTATCGACATTTATACCCATTAATTCCTGAATGGGTAAACGGTCCTTTCAGAAAAGTATTTCCATTATGTCTCCTTCATGCCTCCACAATATAGAATCCTCATTTTTCCTATTATGAAATAATTATGCATGTTTTATTGTGGATATTTAATTCTCCTCAATTTACTCTTCGTATTCCACTACTCCAACATCCCATGAAATAATTTCCCTAACCCCAGACGATTCAGACATATACTCCTTAATGAATTATGTTTAATTATTCATTTTCCATCTTAATGTTTAATATCATCTCCATTGGGTATGTGTAAAGCGATATATAACCTTATATTTAAACAATTTCAGATCTGCGCAACGTTTTCGAGCCACGAATTGCGAGCTTAGTTTGGGCCCTCAAATGATTGATTTAGCTAAGGATCAAGGCAGATGAAATGCGGCCAATGATGTAAGAAAACCTAAAAAATGTAATTTCACAATTTGGCTTAGTGTGGAAAATTATATGGCCTCAATAATTAATACTAATTAAATAGTTAAAACCCAAATTTATGCCATTTTTTCATTTGATCTCAAAATTCCAATAAAACAAAAAAATGTGACAATTTCCAATAAAATAACACTGTGGGGGGTATTAGAACTATGAAATACCGTATAAAATATGTTAAAATTATTGTTCATCACTCCCCCACACTTAATCATTGCACTCCCGGGAAATCATCATATATTCAAATCAAAATTCATAAAAAATGAAAAATGAGAAAACTCAATGACCTCTTCTAAAAATAAATTCCATCATGTCTCCTCTATGAAAAACAATTCCCAATCATTTTCATTCCTCGCATTTAAATTTCTCCAACCTCATAAATCCATCCATGGCCCAATCAAAACCTACCTCACCATGGAATTTTGTGTCACTATTCACTCAAGAGAATTTGTATATGGAGTTATTCTCATACTTGGAAAGTGCATGTATCACCATATGCTTGTGAAAATTCTCATCTCTACACCGCATGAAACATGAAAATGAATTTAATCATGAGGAATTTATCAAGGTGAATTATGTGTCTTAGGGATAGTGGATAAATGATAAAAAAATTAAAGATGAAAAGAGGAGGTTAGAATTAAAGCACAATGCGTGAATAATCCAGTGAAAACACAAGATGAACTTCACTCAATTCCCTTTACAATGTGAATAACAACACTTCCCCTTTTTTATGACATGGTATATGAGGAAAGAAATTATTCAAAATAATGATTGCATCTTTTTTCTCTCCTTTTTTTCATTCTTTTTTTTGTAAAGCTCCAAAAAGGCACAACTTTATTTTCTTTATTTTTGATTTTTATTCCTTAGGTAACGAGCTGAAAATTTAATACAATGAAATAATGAACATCATGCACTTGAATTTAGATAGGGACATGAGTCATAAAAGGAATTACAATGATAAATTCAAGATTATCTCTATTTTTCCTATTTTTTCATTTTTTTTGAAGGAGAACCAGATGAAACAACTAAAGCACAATTAAAGGATTACCCATTCACAATTTGATCTTTATCATCCACTGCCCAAAATTTTGACACACACCTCACATCACCCACAATGTAAACAGATCCCAAATAACACACCAAAAATTCCCTTACCCCACACTCAAAATTGAAATATCCACACAAATATAATAAGAGTGTGGGTAGGTAAGGGAAAATCGGCTTATAATGTGGCTTAAACCTATAAGGTAATTCATGGGATCTAAGGGCTAATGATGGATATATGTAATTGTAGGTATCAAGATAAAATAGGGATAGCTAAAAAAATGCCTCAATTATATCAAAATAATTCCCTGAAATCCAATTCTTTAAAAGAGAAAAGTCACAAATTCTGGTTCTAATACAAAATCCAAGATTCTCTTAAAAATGTGTGTGTATTAGAAATAATATTTCAAAGTGGTTCAGAATACCTCAGAGGATAGGAAAAATATATTGAGTTAGTGTTTAATGGGAATGGATTTCCAAAATTTTTCAAACTCATAAAAATTATTAGAAATACAATTCAAGGAAAACAATTTCACATCAACAAGCCTTTAAAATCTATTTCTTCAAAAATCATTTCAACCATCTCATAATCAATTGATGTGTGAACAATAATCAGAATATTCATTAAATATCAAGGTTACAAAAAATAATAAAAACAAAAAAGAAAAATAAATCATAGAAATCAACTAAGTAGGTTGACACTCCCCCACCTTGATTTCAATACCCCTCATTAGATCTCAACACAAAATAAATATAAGGGCAGAAAATAAAGGGAAGGAAAGATACAACATGACATTATTTTTCTGTTGAAGCTTTGAGTTAAGCTCATAGATACTACCACATGACCAAAAAAACATGAAACAAGGAAAATATGAGAAGAATAAATAAAAAAAACTGGAATGTAAAAGAAAGAAGATAATGCTTGGCTTGACCCCCAAGTGGGTGCTAGGGTTTTACTACCCCTATTCCAGCAGTTGCAGTAGTTTAACCTCAATCCAATGGCGTATAGGGTTTATTTCACAGAAACAAAAATAAATTATTTATTTCAATGCTCTTAAACCTAAAAAATCCATATAAGAACCCATGAATAGTCTACAACATCTCCTTCCCCTTTTCAATGTGGTACAACCAAGAATATGGGGGAAGGATAAAGAACAAGTCCTCCACTTCTTCCGCCATGACTTCTTTGGACACTTTGACTTCAACATCCAGGTCTTGATCATGTGATGCTATTTAAAAAAATTCAGAAAGATGAAGTTAGAAAATAAATCTACTTAAATATGATAAAAACATGAACAATCAATTTAAAAATCTTCCCTTTTGTGTAGGTCTTCTTGAAATACAATCTCCTCCAGCAAGGACACTGGGAATTCTTTTTCAACAAGGACTTCTTCATCTTCTTAAAGGTAAAAATAATCGTATAGTTTTATTGATTCTTATTTAAAAAATAATGTAGGATAACTTACCATTTTTACTTCAATAAAATCTAACCAATTTTCATCAAAATCAAGTTGATCTCCTAGAGTTGTATCAGTTGGCTTGTTGTCTTCAAGAACCTCTTCAAGAAATGGCCATGGAGTAATGATTGGATCTTCAAAAAGAGTATTCAAGTCATCCATGGTTTCTTCAACATAAAATGTAGGTGGAACAACATTTACCTTTTCTTCTTCATCTTGGTTCTATTGGTTTTGTCATTCCAGCCATAGAACTTTAACTTCTTTAGCTTCAGCCGCTTGCGATGCTACCATCTGGCATGCTTGTTCAAGGATTTTGAAATTATTTTGAATCATCCTGGAATCATGTTCAATCTGAATCATAAAATAATATTCCTTTCTACACCACTTATCAATAGGCCATGCATATGAAAAATCACTGAAATAATCAATGTCCTATAGAAACAATTATATGCAATGAAATTAAATTTTTTAGTTTTTGAAAATTTTATTTTTTTTGGGGATTTTATGGAAAATTGTGTGCGTAAGTGTTTGGCCTCCCTGGAAATGGCACCAAATTGATGAGAGTGGTTTGTCGCAAACCACAATTGAATTAAATTTTTATTTACCTAATAATGCACCATGGTGGCACACCCTAGGGTCGATCACAAGGAGGCCACTCACATACACTCTTTTCCTATTGTCACAATATAAAATCTATGTAATATAATAATATAATACTAATATAAATGTGGGGAATAATTTAAAATGCATAATATATATATTATAAATATACAGATTTCTGAAAATACAAAATACCAAGAAAAGGAAGAAAAGACACAAAGAAGTTAGAAGAAGAAAACCATTGTTCTTAGGGTTTCATGGTGGAATTATCATTGTTATTCAAAATATTTATCAATGAGTTATTCAATGTGGAGATCAAGACCTATCAATGCACATCCACTTGTTTGAAATGTATTACCCTACATCGAGACCTCTTCTTTCTGGAGTAATCACTTCTACATAAATTCCCAATCCAAACTCCACCATTTGAATGAATTAGATACCGATGGGAAGGAAATGTAATAAACAAGGAGGAAGAAGACAATAGTAGAGAATGTGCGGTGACCGCTCACCACAATAATTTAACCACTACTGAATCCTTTGAATATAACATGATAAATCAATAAATCAAAATAAACTCAAATACCACCACTTCCCCCCTCGAACAACAGTGAGGTTTAGCAGTCCACAAACATGGAGTTAGAAAGAAGCACGATGGGAGAATCACTTAAAATATAATAAATAAAAGAAAAAAATGAACAGAAGAAGAAGAAATATAAACTAATATATATTATAAATATTAATGACAATTAGAAAAACAAAACTCCACCTTATCCCCCTTGAAATGGATATCTTTTAAAAGGGAGAGGAGACACATATTTATAGGTGAAATGGGTGAAGAAATCTAGCTTCAATTTTGTATTCTACAAGTAATCTACTTTTATGCCCATTAATTCCTAAATGGGTAAATGGTAACTCTAGGAAAGTTGTTCCCCTATATCTCCCGTGTACCTCCACAAAATATCATCTTCATTGTTTCAAGTATGAAGGAGTTATGAATGTTTTAGTGCAGATATTTAATTCTCTTTAGGTGACTCTTAGTATTCCACAACATCAGCTTCCCATGAAATAATTTCCATAGACCCAGCGGATTCAGAGAAGGAATCCTCAATGAAAGTTGTTAATTTATTCCTTTTCCAGCTCAATGTTTAATATCAGATCCATTGAGCCTATGTACATCGATATGCAACCGCATCTTTAAACAATTTCTGATCTGTGCACAGTTTTCGATCCATGAATTTCGAGCTTAGTTTGGGCCTTCAAATGATTGATTTAGCTAAGGATCCAGATAGATGAAATGAGGAACATGATCTAATGAAACCTAAAAAAAGGAATTTCACAATTTGGTTACGTTTGGAAAATGATATGGCCTAAATACTTAATACAAATAAAATAGTGAAATCCCAAATTTATGCCATTTTTTTCATTTGATCTCAAAATTCAACTAAAACATGAAAATGTGACAATTTCCCATAAAATAACACTGGGGTGGGTATTAGAACTACTAAATTCAGTATTAAATATGTGAAATTTGTTGTTTCATCACTCCCCCATACTTAATCATTGCACTCCTAGGCAATCATCATATATTCAAATTAAAATTCACACAAAAATAAAAAATGAGAAAACACCAATGATCTCTTCCAAAAAAAATTCCATCACATCTCATCTATGAAAAAAAATTCCCAATCATTTTCATTCCTCAGATTTAAATTTTCTCAACCTCATAAATCCACCCATGGCCCAATCACAACCTACCTCACCTTGAAATTTTGTGTCACTCTTCACTCAAGAGAAATTATATCTGGAGTTATGCTCGTACTTGGAAAGTGCATGTATCACCATACACTTTTGAAAATTCCAATCTCTCTATGGTGAAAAACATGAAAATTAATTTAATCATGAGGACTTTTTCCAGGTGAATTCTGTGGCTTAGGGTTGGTGGTAAAATTATTAAAAAATTAAGGCTGAAAAGAGGAGGTTAGACTCTAAAGAAAAATGGATGAATTATCAAGTGAAAATGCAGGATGAACCTCACTCAATCCCCTTATCAATGTAAATCACAGCACCTAACCTTTTTTATGACATGGTACATGTGGAAAGAAATTACTCCAAAGTATTAATGCAACCAAATCCTCTCCTTTTTTTCATTCTTTTCTTTTTTTGGTAAAGCTCCAAAAAGGCACATTTTATTTTTTTATTTTTTATTTCTTTTCATGGATAATGAGCTGAAAATTTAATACAATGAAATAATGACCATAATTACATTGAATTTAGATAGGTACATGAGTCATAAAAGGAAGTACAATGATAAATTCAAGCTCATCTCCATTTATTCTATTTTTTCATGTTTTTTGAAGGAGAACTAGATGAAAAAAATAAAACATAATGAAAGAATTACCCTTTCCCAATTTGATCATTATCATCCACTACCCAAAATGTTGACACACACCTCACATCACCCTCAAAGGAAAAAAATACCAAATAAAGCACACGAAATTCTCTTCCCCCACACTGAAACTTGAAATATCCATGCAAATATAATAAGAGTGTGGGTAGGTAAGGAAAAATCATCTTGTAATGTGGATTAAACCTATATGGAAATTCATGGAATCTAAGGGATAATGATGGATATATTTAAAGGTAGGTATTAAGATAAAATATTTATAGACAAACAAATGATTCAATTATATCAAAAACATTCCATGAAATCCATAGCTTCAAAAGATAAAAGTCACAAATTCTGGTTCTCACACAAAATCCAAGCTTCTCTTAAGAAAGTGTGGGTATTAGAAAGAATATTTCAAAGTGCTTCAGAATACCTCATAGGACAGGAAAAATATATTTAGTTTGTGTTTCCTGGGTATGAATTTCAAAAATTGGTCAAACTCATAAAAATTATTAGAAATACAATTCACGGAAAAAGTTTTCACATCAAAAATCCTTTAAAATCCATTTCTTCAAAAATCATTTGAACCATATCAAAATCAGTTGATGAGTGAAAAATAATCAGAAAAATCATTAAAGATCAAGGTTACTAAAAAGATGAAAAACAAAAAGAAAAAGAAATCACAGAAAACAACTAAGTAGGATGACACATCTCCATCATGATTTCAATGCCCCTCATTAGAGCTCAACACAAAATAAATATAAGGGAAGAAAAATAATGGGAAGGGAAGATACAACCTGACTTTATTTTTTAGTGGATTCTTTGAGAAAAGCTCGTATATAAAACAACTTAACCTAAAAATCATGAAATAAAGAAAATATGTGAAAAATAAATAAAAATAAATAGTATTGGAAAATAAAGAGGATAAATCTTGGTTTGACCCCCAAGTGGGTGCTAGGTTTTTACTACCTGTAGTCCAGCAGTTGCAGCAGTTTAACCCCTATCTGATGGTGTATAGGGTTTCTTTCTTATAAACTATCATAAATTATTTCTTTCAGTGCACTTTAACCTAAAACATCCATAGAAGAACCCATGAATAGTGTACAATAGATTATTCCCCTTTTCAATGTGGAAAAACATAGAATACGGGGGAAGGATAAAGAATAATTCCACTACTTCTTCCGCCACGACTTCTTTGGCCACATCGACTTCAACATCCATGGCTTGATCATGTGATGAAATTTAAAAAAATTAAAAAAAGAGGAATTTAGAAAATAATTCCACTTGATTATGATTAAAACATAAACAATCAATATAAAAATATTCCCTTTCATATAGTTCAGCTTGAAATACGATCTTTTTAGGCAAGGCCACTGTGAATTCTTTTTCAGTGGGGACTTGTTCATCTTCTTCAAAGGCAAGAGAGGGGTATAAAGGTGCTGATTCTTATTTTAAAAAGATTTTAGGATAACTTACCTTTTGTACATCAATAAAATCTAACCAATTTTCATCCAAATCATGTTTATCTCCCACAGTTTTATCAGCTGGCTTGTCATCTTTAGGAACCTCTTCATGAAATATCCATGGAGTGATGATTGGATCTTCAAAACGAGTCTTCAAGTCATCCATGGGTTCTTAAACATCAAATGTTGGTGGAAAAATATATTCCTCTTCTTATTCTTAAGCTTAGTTCTATTTTTGTTGTCATTCCAGCCATAGAACTTTAACTACTTTAGCATCACCCGCCAGCGATGCTACCATCTTTCTTTCTTGTTCAAGGATTTTGAAATTATTTTGAATCATCGTGGCATCGAGTTCGATCTGAAGCATAAAAGCTTATTTATTTCTAGTCAATTCATCAATAGACCATGCATATGAAAAATCAATAAAATAATCCATGGCCTAAAAAAACAATTATATGCAATGAAATTATATTTTTTATTTTTTGAAAATTTTAATTTTTTCGGTTTTTATGAAAAATAGTTTACGGAAGTGTTTAGCCTCCCCAGCAATGGATCCAAATTGATGAGAGTGGTTTTTCATGAACCTCAATTCAACTAAATTTTTATTTACCTAATAATTCACCATAGTGGCACAACATAGGGTCGATCATAAGGAGTCCACTCACATGCACTATTTTCCTACTATCACAATATAAAATCTATTTAATATAATAATATAATACTAATATAAATTGGGGTAATAATTTCAAATGCATAAAATGTAGATATATTTTAAATATATAAATTTATGAAAATAAAAAATACCAAGAAAAGGATGAAAATACACAAAGAAGTTTGTAGAAGAAAACCATTTTTCTTGGGGTTTCATAGCGGAATTATCATTGTTATTAAAAATATATATCAATGAGTTATTAAATGAGGAAATCAAGACCTATCACCCCACACCCTCTCATTTGAAATGTATTAACCTAAACCAAGACCTCCTCTTCTAGGAGTAATCTCTCCCACCTTAATCCAAAATATAAACTCCACCGTTTGAATGAATTAGATACCAATGGGAAGAAAAAGTAAAAAACTAGGAGGAAGAAGACACCAATAGAGAAAGTGGGGTGACTGCTCACCATAATCATTTAACCACTACTGAATACATTTAATAAAACATGATAAAACAATAAAGCACAATAAACTCAAATACCACCACTTCCCCCCTCGACCAATAGTGAGGGATGGCTCTCCACAAACATGGAGTTATAAAGAAGCACGATGGGAGAAGCACTTAAAATATAAGAAATAAAAGAAAAGAAGAAAAAATAAATAGAAGAAGAAGAAATATAAACTAATATAAATTATAAATATTATGAACAATTATAAAAACCATACTCCACCTTAGCCCCCTTAAAATGGATATCCTTGTAAAAGGGAGAGGAGACACATATTTATAGGTGAAATGGGTGAAGAAATCTTGCTTCAATTATGTCCTCTAAAAGTAATAAACTTTTAGACCCATTAATTACTGAATGGGTAAATGGTCCCTTCAAGAATGTTGTTCCCTTACGTATCCCATGTGCCTCTAAAAAAATATCATCCTCATTGGTACATGTATGAATGAGTTGTGCATGTTTTAGTGAGGATATTTAATTCTCTTCACATGACCCTTCGTATTCCATAACTCCCACTTCCCATGAAATATTTTCCTTGATCCCAGAAAATTCAGACATGGAAACCTTAATAAAAGATGTTCATTTCTTCCGTTTACAGCTCATTGTTTAATATCAACTCTATTGGGGCTCTGTACATCAATATGTAACCTCATATTCAAACAATTTCAGACTTGCACACAGTTTTCGAGCCACGAATAGTGAGATTAGTTTGGGCCATCAAATGATTGATTTAGCTAAGGATCCAGAAAAATGAAATGCGGCCCATGATGTAATGAAACCTAAAAAAATGATTTAAACTATTTGGTTTAGTTTGGACAATGATATGTCCTAAATACACAATACAAATAAAAATATTTAAATCCCAAATTTATGCCATTTTTTCATTTGATCTCAAAATTCCACTAAAACATAAAAATGTGACAATTTCTCATAAAGTAACACTTTGGTGGGTATTATAAATATGAAATAAATTATGAAATATGTAAAAATTATTGTTTCATCACTCCCCCCCACTTAATCATTGCACTCTGGGGAAATATTCAAATATTCAAATCAAAATTCACACAAAAATTAGAAATTATAAAACATCAATGATCTCTTAAAAAATGAAATTCCATCATGTATCCTCTATGAAAAACAATTCCAAATCATTTTAATTAGTCACATTTAATTTTTTCAACCTCCTAAATCCATCCATGGACCAATCACCACCTACCTCACCTTGAAATTTTGTGCCACTCTCCACTCAAGAGAAATTGTATCTGAAGTTATGCTCATACATGGAAAGTGCATGTATCAGCATTGCCTTGTGACAATTATAATCTCTCCAGAGTGCAAAACACAAAAATGAATTTAATAATGAAGACTTTTTATAGGTGAATTCTGTGGGTAAGGGTTGGTGGGAAAATGATTTAAAAATTAAGGCCGAAAAGAGGAGGTTAGACTCTAAAGAACAATGCATGAATAATCAAGTGAAAACATAGGATGAATCTCACTGAATACCCTTAACAATGTGAATCAAAACACCTCCCCTTTTAGTATGACATTGTACATGAGGAAATAAATGATTAGAAATAATGATTTCATCATTGTTATCTCATTTTTTTCATTTTTTTGATATTTTTTTCCTGGAGAATGAGATGAAAATTGATTACAATGAAAGAATGACCACCATACCCTTGAATTTAGATAGGTACATGAGTCATAAAAGGAATTACATTGACAAATTCAAGATCATCTCTGTTTTTTCTATTAATTCATTATTTGAAGGAGAACCAGATGAAATAAATAAAGCATAATGAAAGGATTATCCATGCCCAATTTTATATTTATCATCCACTGCCCAAAATGTCGAAAAAACCCTCACATCACCCACAAAGGAAACACATCCCAAATAACGCACACAAAATTCCCTTCCCCCACACTCAAACATGAAATATCCACGTAAATATAATAAGATTGTAGGTATGTAAGGAAAAATCAACTTGTAATTTTGATTAAACCTATAAGGCACTTCATGAAATCTAAGGGATAATGAAGGATATATGAAAAGGTAGGTCTCAAGATAAAACATGGCTATCCAAAAAAATTCCTCAATCATATCAAAAACATTCCATGAAATCCAAAGCATCAAAAGATAAAAGTCAAAAATTATGGTTCTCAAACAAAATCCAAGCTTCTCTCAAAAAATTGTGGGTATTATAGGGAATATTTCAAAGTGGTTCAGAATACCTCACATGACTAGAAAAATATATTGATTCAGTGTTTCATGGGAATGCATTTACAAAATTGGTCAAAATCAAAAAAATTCTTGGAAATCCAATTCAAGGGAAAAAATTTCACATCAAGAATCCTTTAAAATCGATTTCTTCAAAAATAATTTCAACCATCGCAAAATCAATTGATGTGGGAAAAATAATCAGAATATTCATTAAAGCCCAAGTTTACTAAAAATATGAAAAGAAAAAGGAAAAATAAAGCACAGAAAACAACTATGTATGTCGAAACTCCCCACAACTAGATTTCAATACCCCTCATTAGAGCTCAACACAAAATAAATATAAGGGAAAAAATAAATGGGTGGATATATACAACCTCACATTATTATTCAGTGGATTATTTGAGTTAATATTTTTGATACTACCACTTGACCTAAAAAGTATGAAATAAAGAAAATATGAGAAAAATAAATAAAAATAAAGAGGAATGGAAAAGAAATAGGATAATTCTTGGTTTGACCCCCAAGCGGGTTCTAGGTTTTTACTACCCCTAGTCCAGTAGTTTCAGCAGTTTAACCCCATTCTGATGGTGGATAGGGTTTCTTGCTTAAAAACCACTATAAATTCATTTTTTCAATGCTATTAAACCTAAAAAATCATATAGGAACCCATGAATAGTGTACAACATCTCCTTCCCCTTTTCAATGTGTTGAAACTTAGAATATGGGGGAAGGATAAAGAATAAGTCCTCCACTTATTTAGCCACGACTTTTTCCACTTCAACTTCAACATCCAGGGCGTGATCATGTAATGATATTTAAAAAAATTCAGAAAAGTGGTAGTTAGAAAATAATTCAACTTGAATATGATTGAAACATGAAAAATCAATATAAAAATATTAGCTTTTGTGTAGGTCATCTTGAATGATGATCTCTTCAGGCAAGGCCACTGGGAATTATTTTTCAGTATAGACTTATTCATCTTCTTCCAAAGAAAGAGAGGGGTATACATGTACTGATTCTTATTTTAAAAATACTGGTGGATCACATACCTTTTGGTCTACAACAAAATCTAACCAATGTTCATCCAAAGCATGTTGATCTCCCACAGTTGTATTAGTTGGCTTGTCATCTTCAGGAATCTATTCAAGAAATGGCCATGGAGTGATGATTGGATCTTCAACAAGAGTCATAAAGGTATCAATGGGTTATTCAACATAAAATGTTGGTGGAAAAACATTTACCTCTTCTTATTAAGCTAAGTTCTATTGTTGTTTTTATCGTTCCATCCATATAACTTTAACTTCTTCAACATCATCCACCAATGTTGCTACCATCTTGCTTGTTTGTTTACAGAATTTGAAATTATTTTGAATCATCATGGCATATTGTTCCATCTAAATAATAAATGTCTCTTCTTTTCTATAGCATTCATCAATAGACCATGCATATGAAAAATCACTGAAATAATTCATGTCCTAAAAAAAATTATATGTAATGAAATTATATTTTTTAGTTTTTGAATATTTTAATTTTTTTTGTGTTTTTATGAAAAATAGTGTGTATAAGACTTTGGAATCCCTGGAAATAGATCCAAATTGATGAGAGTGGTTTTTCATGAACCATAATTCAATTTAATTCTTGTTTTCCTAATAACACACCATTATGTCACACCCTAGGGTCAATCACAAGGAGGCCGCTCAGACTCACTATTTTCCTATTGTCACAATATAAAATATATGTAATACAATTACATAATACTAATATAAATGGGGGGAATAATTTCAAATAAATAAAATATAGATATATTATTAATATATTAATTTATGAAAATAAAAAATATGAAGAAAAGGAAGAAAGGAAACAAATAAGTTAATAGAATAAAACCATTGTTCTTTGGTTTTCATGGTGGAATTATCATTGTCATTCAAAATATCTATCAATGAGTTATTCAATGTGGAGATCAAGACCTATCACTCCACACCCTATCATTTGAAATGTATTACACTACACCGAGACCTATTCATACAGGAGTAATCCCTTCCACATCAATTCCCAATCCAAACCCCACCATTTGAATGAATTAAATACTAATTGGAAGGGAAAGTAATAAATGAGGAGGAAGAAGAATATAGTACAAAAAGTGGGGAGATGGATCACTACAATTATTTAACCACTACTGAATCCTTAGAATAAATCATGAAAAAATAATAAATCACAATAAACTCAAATACCACCACTTCCCCCCTTGAACAACAATGAGGGTTATCTCTCCACAAACATGGAGTTGGAAAGAAGCACGATGAGAGAAGCACTTAAAATATAAGAAAAAAAGAAAAAAAGAAAAGAATAAGAAATATAAACTAATATATATTATTAATATTAAGAAAATTTACAAAATAAAATCTCCACCTTATCCCCCTTGAAATGGCTCTCCCTATAAAAGGGAGAGGAGACATATATTTATAGGTGAAATTGGTGAAGGAATCTCACTTAAATTCTGTTCTCCGAAAGTAATCGACTTTTAGACCCATTATATTCCTGAATGAGTAAATGTTACCTTATGGTAAGTTGTTCCCTTACTTCCCCCTCATTCCTATTCAAAATATCAGCCTATGTGGTCCACGTATGAAGGAGTTATTCGTGTTTTAGTGCAGATATCTAATTCTATTCAGGTTACAATTCATATTCCACAACTCCAACTTCCCATGAAATAATTTCCTTGAACCCAACAGATTTAGACATGGACTCCTTAATGAAAGATGTTAATTAATTCCTTTTACAGCTCCATTTTTCATATCAGTTCCATTGTGCCTGTGTACATCGAGAAGAAACCTCATATTTTAAACATTTCAGATCTGCGCATAGTTTTCAAGACACGAATTGGGAGCTTAGTTTGGGCCTTCAAATGATTGATTGAGCTAAGGATCCAGATGGATGAAATATGGACCATGATGTAAGGAAACCTTAAAAAAATTAGATTCAAAATTTGGTTCAGTGTGGAAAATGATATGGCTTAAGTAAAAAATACAAATAAAACAGTTAAATCCCAAAATTAAGCCATTTTTGCATTTGATCTCAAAATTCCACAAAAACATAAAAATGTGACAATTTCCCATAAAATAACACTTTGGTGGCTATTAGAACTATGAAATATAGTATGAAATATGTGAAAATTAGCGCATCATCACCCATCCTAGTGACACTCCCATCCTACCATCGTACAGAGTCTCCCTGTGTGCCGAAGTATTCACTTTTCTAAACTATGCCCCATATTCACCACCAAAGCCCCCCTACAAGGGCCTAATACCCCATGAAAGCTGTGTAACGGGTATTTTAGTGTTCATTTGGAATTAAATTGTTGGGTGGAACCTTGAGGGATACCTCTATGGTGTGTGGGACCTTGGTTGAGGTTCATCACATTTGGATATTTTTATGCAAACACTTGATACACCAATAATTTTCACATAACAGAAAAAAAAATTCGAAGAAACTATTTAATAATTAGAAATTCATTTATAAATTAAAAATCATAAACTTATTAACAATTGCATTAATTTTTAATTATTAATTCAAAAACCAATTTTTAATAAAACAGCGAGTTTTATAGGAATTTACATTGAAAACCATAACAAAATCATTGGAAAACATTTAATAATATTCATGAATTTTATGTGGGTCAAATAACAACAAAAAACCATTAATTTCTCAATTTATAAAATATAAAAATAGAATTACAAAGGTCACCAATGTGTCTATTATTCAAATATCAATGTAATTAAATTAAATTATTTTCATGTTAAATTATACGTTAAAAATCCACCTAAAATATTAATTCAATTTCTCAATTTTCAAGGAAATAATAAATTCTTTTATTTTCCATTTTCTCCATTTAAAATGATGGAACTTCTCCATTAATATACTAAATATCATTAATTAATTATTATTAAACCTTCCAAATCATTATTTTCCCCACTTTTGAATATTTTCACTTATATCCCATTTAAAAAATAAAGTGGATTTATGATCACCACATGATAACATTCTCCTTGTCTATAAAATTGTAAATGAAATAATTTATTCAATATGTAACAAGAAAATACACATAAAATCATGATGTATTTTCAATAAGGGTTCAAATGAATCTAAATATTAAGTTAGGTAGTAATTGATGTTTAAAAATTAATTCTCAAAGAGGAGGTTAATCTATAATTTAAAGTGCATGATATCAAATGTAAAATCTCAATGAAATTATCCCCTTAGAATTGTATGAACTTCAACTTCTCAAAAATCAATGTGAGATCATGAACAAAGAAAATCACACTGAATGATTTGTGCACCCTCTTGAATTTTCTCTATTTTTGTAATTTTTTTATTTTTAGAAGTACTTGTTCATTTTTTTTGAATTTTATGCTAGAAGAAACCTCAAATCCACCACCTAACCACATATGATAAAACGAATTGCTCTAGTAATGGTGATTTTCTGGTTTTCTCATACCACCACACATTGTTTTTCATTTTTTGGTTATTCTGGTCATTTTAATTTTTTTATTTATGAGGGGAAAAACAATAAAGAATACAATAAATATAGGACATTATCAAACCCCATATTTACCACCTTTACAATTGTTCCTTAAAAAGTAAATCCTCACTTTATTCATGAATCCATTAACCCCCACACATCAACTTTTAACTATAATGAAAATATTAATAGGAGGGTAAGAATGGATAAATAATGGAATGATGAATGGATCATCCCTAAAAAGGTCATTCACCATCTTTATGGGATAGATATGATAAATATAAATGTATTTCTTCCAGATAATAGATTTTCATAATATTCCTCAATCATTTTAAATGTATTATTATAGTAATAACATTGAAATCTTCCAATACAAGTTCTAGAATGCGGAATGTCCCAAGATAACTTATGAAATATACTAAAGAATAAAATTTGGAATCATTTGTTCAATAAATTCTCTCAAGAATTTAACATTTTATTTGTAAATGAACTATAGTCATGATTAATAATAAATAATATATTCACATAAATTTTAAAATTAATATTGGTAAAAATATTTGGGAAATTTAATTTACATGAATCAACTAATTCCCTTAAATCATGAATCCCTATTTTAATATCCATTATTCACATTAATCAGTTAGCTCTATATTTTACTCATTCAATCTCATTCACATTGAAATCTAAAACATAGAATTAAATTACTCCTAATAAATTCATGTATCCTACATAAGTAAAGTAAAAAATAAATCCAACCACTGGAATGTAATTTCTAGTTTAAACCTCAATAAATTTCATTAGACAAAAAAATGTAGATATTTTGAATATAAATATAAAATCGAACTCCCTTTCCAATAAAGATTAGTCCTTTTCATCCACGCTTTGGAGATTTACTTTTTCCATAATGGTTAGAAAAAATAACATTACTAAATTATTTATAAGGATCATGTCATTTAATAAGAAAAGGAATAGAGTGAGTGAGGATTTATTCTAGTTACTAAGAATGCGATTTAAAATTTAAATTCCTAGAAAGGAAGTAAAGTGATAATCTTGGTACGACCTCCCAAGTGGTTCCTGAATTTTTACTAGATATAGAGGAAGTTAATAGATATTATCTAAAGTATGATAGTGTATGGAGCGTGTGAAACCTCCTCCTTTTCTAGTGCTAGATCAACATTGGCTAAATTTAATATTTGAAGGAAAACATAGAAGGTATTTTTAATATAATATAATTTAAATTTAAATTTTTAATAAAAAATTTATCCATTTAAATATAATAATCCTCTTTCTTTATTTCAATAAAAAATTTTACTTTTATTTATTCATGGGAATCCTTAAATGCATGTTCATCAAAATAAGGGAGCTTCATGTGTTACTTAATATGCACATGTTCAATTTTTTAATCTTCCTCTAAGGCATAACAATGATTTTTAAAATATTAAAATTTGAAGTAGTGGAAATTAATACTCAATTCAAATTGAATAATATAAAATTAAATGAAGTTTAATACCAGATTAACTACCCAAATTTGATTAGATTAAATATCTCCTTTAGTGTTAAGTGTCACTTTGAGTTGTATTTTGGAAAGTGAAGGTAGTTAGTGGGGATCCTCCATCTTAACAAAAAATTCAACTACTTGGGTGGTGTCTTATACATCCATGGATAGAGTGACATGCAATGGTACTTGATCATATACCTTGTAGGGGTGAGGGGGATCAAGTTATAACATAAAATCATTTTATATATCATCCATATCTTGTTAATCTCACACATGTAGCTCAGTAGGAAAGTATTACTCATCTTGAATCCACTATATCATATCATAGTCATCTTAGATATTGTACTTCAAATGGTTAGGTAGTGTATACTCCTCAATTTCAATGTATCAGATTTTCTATGTATTATTTTTCAATATTATATGGAATTAATTTATTACTAGTCACTATGAAGGCATGCGATTCTGAGGCTCGGTGCACTTGGAATAAATTTTTGAATAATATAAAAATTTTAACTAGCACACTCACTTAGTATTCATGAAAAAAGTTAATTAACTACAAAATCGGTGCTCGAAACAGAAATCAGAGAGCACCATTACATATAGAGTAGTTGGTTTACTCTAGCCATGGACTACCATCAGCTGGTGTGGTCAAATGTGAAAAGTAGTGTTTGGATATTTTAATGAATAAAATAAATTTCATATTTATTTTATTTTGACATAACCATGAAGTAGTGAGGATGTTTCTTTTAAATAAACATCAAGTAAGGGACCCATGGATAGACTCAAAACCCTAAATGTTCCATAGAGGCTCTGTAGATAATCCCTATATAATTATCTTAGCGAATGATAATGAGATCGGGTTCATAGAATGTTATTAATGGATTTCCAATAAAAATTAGTCTTCAACAATGAATGATAAAATTCCTAGGTAGGGAGTTTTGTTTTGATTTATATTCCCCATTATTAGATTCAATGATAAACATGGACCAACCATCTAACATGTTGATCAGGGGTTCGATCCTTCTTTCATGATGGGTTTAATTTCAGGATTTACATGGTTGACTATTATATTGGTTTTTTTATCATTCTTTTGGGAACATTTTAAGGTTTGAGTGAACAACTGTCAAGATTAATTCCTTTGATTTATTCCTTGTGAATATTTTCTGCCATATTTTATTCTACATATTCTTCATTTTTCATGGGTTATGAATGAATGATCATTGTACCATCATTTCATGGTGGAACGATTTGAAATTGATGATCCAATACTAGGATGATCTAGAGGAGGTGTGTTGGTGACAACAAAGACCTAATCAATGTGATTCAGGAGAGATAATTATTCAGGATGTTTTCATCAAATGGTTTTAATGTGGATTTATAAGCTGACTGAAGGCCCCAAAACACCAATATTAAATGTTCTAAGGTGTTTGGGAGACCTTAGATCTTGAGTTTCAAGGCGAACAGACCCCCGGAGAAGAACCCAAAATATTGACCGATGCATGGGAGGAAGAACTTGGAGTTATAGAATATCTCGATGACCATGGTGTGTAACCCATGGTTACACGATGTGTGGCCCCCATTGAGCATCAACTAGGGTTTCTAGAGTTAGTTAAATGCTACATGGCTTGTGAACCTATCACACGACATGTATGACCTTACCAAAGACATGACGTGTATCTCATGACAAACACATACATGGGGTGGAGTACACGATTTTCATACATGGTTTGTACCCCAACACATGACATGGAATGAACCAAGCATATGGAATACCCCTTGTACAGGTAAACGGGCAGAGATACATAGGTTAACAACATGAAATGTCACATGCCCTGAGTATATGGGTGGACCCCAAAGGGAATGACATAGTGAGTGAATTATTTTACATGCTGTGTAACCATATTATACACGACACAGTTGGAATGACACATAACATTCTATCCAGGCCGTACATAGGGTCATCGAAAATGGTGTGTGACCCCAGTACACACCATGTATACATTTATACATGGATTGAATCTCTTTTACACCATACTTTCGACATGGTTTGTTAGGAATTTTTCCCATTATCATTTCCCTGAAGGTTGTTGTTTATCATTTCCTACTCATAAGAGTATGATCACTTGAACTAGACTTCTTGGATAAAGTTATTGGAATCCCCTGAGAGGACTGCAGTTGGATCGTCTAATAATTCATCAATCCTTAGGAAGATTCCTTAGTATTGGAAAGAAAAAATTCATTGGGCATCGATCCTCAACTTAGTGGGTTCATCCAGATGGAGTTGTAGGTATCACCTCCATAGACATTGCTGTGATCCATATCTATTGTATCTTATCTCTCGCTTCAAATCAATCACTGTATCTCCCTCCCACGACGGTTCCCATAAAAAATAGTACATCTGGATGGACATCATCATTGCTACCAGACGTAGGTGTATGTTCTCTCAGATGAGTGGTTCATGGAATCATTAGACTGGATCCCCTGTGTCGATATGTGGTAGTTATGACATACCTATAGATTGCATGTCTTGGATTCAATGTATTTGGATATTCTTGTTATAGGTGATGTATAAATATACTATGTAGGGAGAACTTTATCTTTCCTCTGTGTATTTATTTGTGGTTTCACGGTGTCTTGTTGAGTATTTCTATACCCACCCCTACACAGGATTTCCCGCACCTGTTGTGTCTTGTGTAGTAGAGTGATCTTTTGACGGATTCATAGGCAGAACAGGACTGTACATATCTTTGTGAGATCAGATAGGCTGGGGTGTGTTCCTATGGCTACACATAAGAATCATAGTACCTTTTCATATAGGTTTTACTTCTAGTTATAGACTTATTTTGTGAGATTGTATTGGAATAGTTTCACTTTACTTTACATTCCTACTCGACTCTATTTGTCGGGGTATAGTGGTATTCATGCCTATATTTCATAGTTGTTTTTAGAATTCATCATTTTGTTTGATTGGAGATGTGTGCGTTCATACAGGTACATAAGAAATTCCTCCCATGTCAATGATATGCCTACTCGATGTTAGTCACTATCCCTTAGCCTATTGGAGGTAGTCTCGGGGAGTCGCGGCATGGGCCCTACTTGGATGAGTCTTGACATCCATCTTGGCATCAATATCATGGATGTCCTAAAAAATTATGAAAGACTAGTGGATCATATTTTGGTTTATCTTTAGGTTTCTCGATGGATACATTGAAGTTCATAGTTATACAATCAAATTTTCATTGTAGATCTTGCACCATCTCGTCTATATTTTAAATAAAATATTTCAGTTTTTTATTTTTTCTTACTCCTAATACTTCACTTGGGAAATATTTACATAAATTTCGGAGAAAAAAGGATGGATCTACCTATTCCTTGACTAATTATTGATAAAAACCTAGAAAGAACTAAAAAAATTCAATTAATTCCCTAAACAAACATTCAACCACTACTGGTTTAAGGGTCACTTTAATCTCTTGAATAAGGTCCTTGAATTTATTCTTTATTCTGATTTGTATTATAGATCCCCTGAGTTTTTTAGAAAAAAGTGTAGCACTATATACTAGATACCATAATGATTCTACTATAGGTTCTTGCACCTATGATTTTATAGTCCGTATTGAGTAATAATTATTTGAATACATAATGGAAAAATAATTTTATAGGGGTTTTAAAGTTATAAAAAATATCTAAAATGTGAAAATATAAAAATCAAATAAACTTTTAATTGGATCTCGACAAATAAAGCATGTTTTGATGCCTAATTATCATGGGGATGGAAAAAGTAATTTATAATTATTATATTCTAGTGAAGCACAATGGATGACCAGGTTCCTCTCACTTTAAGAGCATTATAGTTTTTCAGATACATGATCTAATTAACATAATCTATTTTTATTTTATTTTATGAAAATAATGGTAAATTTGATTTTGGTTTGTTGATTAATTTTTAAAAGAATCAAATGACATTAATTATGAAAATTTAAACTATACTGTCATGCAATGCTAAAAATAATGTTGTTAAGAAGAAAACACTTGGTCCAGAGTTTGGTTTCTTAGGTTCCACAATTATTCAACATTATTTTTCTAATTTTAATTTTTATAATCCAAATTGAACTATCTTGATGAATTTATATCCTTTTATTTATAAATTCTAAAATATCTAATTTTTAATGGAATATAAATTCCACCATTATCTGTAATCAAGGTTTATGCAACACATTGGTCGAGGGTGTGACATCATATAGGACCCGAATCAATTGAATTTTGATTGATCAATTGATTGGATCAACTCCATCATGTGATTTCATAACCGATTAAGAGAGGAAAAATAAATGAAATAAAATAATAGAATTATATTTTACTTTCATTTCATTGGGGACAATCACAACACCCAATAATTCCACTCATATCTACAAAAAAAATTTAAGTAAGAATTAAAAAGCACCTTAACCTCTCCCAAGCCATTCATTAGGCTGACCTCCCATTATTGGGACTAAGAGATCACTTTAGTGGAACAAAATTATAGAAGAATAAAAGAATAAAAAGAAGTGAATAATGTATAAATAATGAAGGTGACAAAAGAAGTATATAAAAAAAAATTAAATCACAAAAACAAAAAGAGAAGAATAATAGAGAAAGAGAGAGAGAATAAAAAAATAAAAAAAATTAAATTGATATAAAAAGAATAATTTGAAAAGAATCAAAATAATTAGTATAAGAAAACACTCTTTTTAAAGTAATCAATTATGATTCATATTTATAAAAGAAATATAAATAAATTGGAGTTAAAAAATAATGGAACTAAAAGAATAAAATAAAAAAACTGAGTTTAAAAATAGCATGGTTGATCTTACTTTTTAAAGGGAGATTCCCTATATATTGGTTGGTAGTGGAACTCCCCTTCTCAGAAGTGGTGTTTATATTTTTATAGGGAAAGGATCTCCCTCAGTAGTATCTCTCATGCTAAGTGTTGGAAATATTTTTGTATGGATCACCCATGAGACCTAAGATATTTAAGGTCACAACCAAGAAGCTTAGGTGTTTAATTCCATTCACTGTAGATAAGATACTTCATCATCCCCTCTTCCAACATGGTGCCATGGAATGTTTATGCATGGAGGGATTTGGAAGAAGTGAAGGTATTTGGAAGTTGTAGTGATGAAAGATCCTCCATTAACCACTCTAACCTTAAAAGTGGTTGGAGGGAGTTCAAATTGTTTTTCATTAGGTCGACTAAGGTTTAAAGATGATCCAATGGAGTTTTGGGTGTCTGAGGTGGTGTGTGTATCATGACTGAGATCTCAGTCCCTGGAAATGTAGTTTTTTTATGAGTAGTGGTGGATGACATGAAGATTTTGGCAACAATAGTGGAGATTCATGTCTGTTGTGAGCGAGGTGTGACCAAGATGAAACAGAACCACATTGGTAAAATTTAATCAGTAACCAAGAGAGTTTCCATCCCACATAGAAACCAATAGAGGAAAGTGTTAGTTTTATTAACAATATCGCAACACACCCTTAGTAATGAATCCACATGTGGGGTCAGAGGATCTCCTCCCACTAATTTAGACTGCCTCATCTTGGCGATTCTCTCCTCCATACGCCAATATATAGCAACCCCATGCATCAACAAAGTCAATTTCTAAATTTATTCCCATAGTTTCACCTATGAGGGCCCCCTTTCATGAGATTTATCCCGTTTTGAACTATATTTTTTTTCTATTGGCCTTTCACTCAGCCTACATCGCTGAGTGTCCCCTTTCGGGAAACATACATGGCATGCGGTCCATTGGTTGTGGGACAAAATAGTTGGCCATTTTTTAACAAACAATTACAACAATTAGAAAACTTCAAATCACATAAAAAAATTTTAAAGATACAATTTCTTAAGTCCTATTTTCTTTCCAAATTCAAAATCATTACGTTTATAGTATTAAAATTAACATTCATTATTCATTAAAAAATCACTTTTGAATGAAGAATTGAGTTCCATTGGAATTTACATTTAAAACCATATAAATTAATTGATTTTATTATAAAATATGCATTAAATTTGTGTTTTTTAGGCATGCTTGGAGATGCCACACATAGATTTCCGCCTTTTAGGTGGGCCCCAGTGGGTCGGGTCATGACAAAGGGAGGGATAATTGGATACATCAGAAGTATATTCACCCAAAACATCATAAAATATGATTTATAAACCTTGTATATGAGCAATAAAATGTCATGTTTTTTCACAACTAATTCTATATCCCATATTTGTGGTAGTGTAGCAACATTATTTGAAAAATGTTATGATATGAAAGAATGCGAGGAAGCAGAACCTAATAATACATTTACAAATTTGGAGAAGATAAAAAGTTTAATTTTAAAAACCTCATTATATTGGTCCACTTTAGAGTCTTAGATTTATAATCTCTTCCTTGTTCCCTTAGTTTATGAGGTTATTTGTGCATATTATCATAATAATCCCTTGGGGTTGTGGAATTGATTTTGATAATTCCCAAACTCTTTCCATTTGATGAATTGAAGGGTAGGTGGGTAATTAGATAAAAATACATTTTACCCATTTCATTAATTGTATTATTTACTATTTATCAATATTTACATTCTAGATGGCCATCCTTCCCACAAGTGAAACAAAACTGGGATCATTATAAGAAATTTAAATGGAGATTCCCTTCATATTTTACACCTGCAAGTGATTGGAATTTTGTTCCACCAGTTGATCATTCATTTTGGATTCCATGAAACTCTATCTTCATTTTATTTTATTTATAATAATGATATTAAACAATATTTATTTCCACCATAAGTTCATATTGAACAATTTCTTTTGAGCTAAAAACTGTGTTATATCTAATTCCTTTTTTAGAATTGGTGTTAGGCTACTAAAGAATTATTAAATTTTATTTTTATAAAAATTAATAAAACTAGAAGTGCACCTCATGAGTCTCATGTTGTTTGATTTATAAATAACCACTTCTTCATCCTGCATTTTTCATCTTTGGAAATTGTATATCCATATATGCAATGAAAGTTTTGAGAAAATATTTAGTGAATAATATTTTATTTAATACTCTTATCCCATATATTTATCTAGTTTTCAATTTTTCATATAATTAATGATAATATTCCATTTGATAGCATGTCCTTCATATTATAAATACATAAAATAATATTTTTCAGTTATGAGAATTGAAGGTAAAAAAATTATATCTCCATTTAATTTATCTATTTATTGGTGATTAGTGGTTTGGAAGGCCCCCTAAAGAAGGGTGTACATTACATCATAAAGGACACAATAATAAGTTCATCTATGAGATCATTCAAGAGATCAATAAGATTTGAATTACTATCCAGTGATGAGATATTTGAGTGGGAATTTTCACAAGATTCTATACTCTAACCCCCATATCATTAGGTTTCTTGATTGGAAAATTGATACATTATCTATCCCAGGAAATATTAATAATGTTACTCCGAACTCCATCAATTAATATAAATAAAATAATTTCGAGGTATGAGAATACATAAATTAGTTAACGAGTAAAAAGAAACTATAAAATTCAAAAAAAGTAGCTCATGATTGACCTACATAACCTAGCTTATGAGTCTCTGGGCTTCAATCTGTGTTATTCATGGACCTAATATTTTTAAGTTATCTAACCTAACTAGTCATATATTGAATCATAAAATTCACATTAAATCCTTCATAATAGTTTATAATGGGAATTTGAATTATCAAATTATATCCCATAGAGGACTCATACCAGATTTATAGTTAGGTATCCTTATCACACACCGAGTGAAGATTTTTTAAGGCATAAAAGGAAAATAAAATTAAAAGGGAAATATTACATGAGTCTAAAAGAAGGAATCATATTACAATATTTTTCATGAAGATGGAGAAGATCAGTGGGAAGATCATCAATCCTGGAAATGTCTTGATTTATGCCTTTGTTATCCAGGACATCGACAAACGTATTAGCTTCGCAATAGTTATGAGTGATAATGTAGTTGATGTGAAGGAGCGAGAATGTTCAGTCTATCCATCAAGTAGTAATCGGCCACGCAAGGTTTGTTACATTGTTCCAAATAGCTTGCACCCTGGTAGTGGAATCACTTTCAAACTAGAGGTTATTCCAACCATGGTTCCTAGAGAATGAAACAGCATGTATCATGCCCATCATTTTGGCCTCCAGAGAATAGGAAATACCGCAGTTCCCAAGAATTCATTCGAGGATCTGACCATGGTGATTCATGAAGATAACTCCACAACCTACAGGACCTAGATTTCCTTTTGAGAGTCCATCAACATTGAATTTGACCCAAACAAGAAATGGAGCCCACCAAAACACTTCAACAGTACGACAAGGTTGAAAAAAATTTCCATCAATCATAAGGCCATGCAGAATCATAAAGTCATGAACCATGTTGTTGCAGTGACCCTTTTTCATCAAAGAAGATTCACATATGAAAAAAATATCTGCATCCTACATTCATTATGATTGAGTGAGTATTTGTTATATGTAATAGTGTTTCTATAATACCATAGCACATGATGGATCCCAGAATCAAAAACAAGGAATATGTTATTAATTTACTGAGAGTTTTCTATTTCTGCACATCTCTTTAGCTGAGTGTTGAAAGAGTCAAGTATCAACCATATGCAGTTAAAAATGTCAAAAATATAGTTCCAAAGGCCAGTGGTAGTATCATAAGAGATGAAGAGTTGGTTAGTATGATCTCTGTGTTGAGTGTAGTGCGTAAATTTGGAGAGAAGTTGAATACCAAATGATTGAAGGCAGCTGTCTGTGGGAATTTTATTGTGGGCAAGGTGCCATATAAGAGTGAATCCTGAGGGATATATCTAGGGGTTTTCAAAGAATATTAGTTAATCAAAATCACTTTTATAATTATATAAAAAATTAATGTAAAAGTTTTTTGAATTAAGCATACCATTTTTGGAAGGTTTCAAAATTAAAAAATCACTAATGACTGAGAAAGGAGAGTTGTTAATGATGTTCATAATGTCTTCAAGAAGATGATCATTGTGATAATTTGTCATATCTATAATAGAGTGGTTAGTGTTTTCAAGGATTTTGTCAGGATGAATCATATAAATAAGAGGGGTACGAGTCCATTTATCCAACTAGAAATTTAAAGAGGACTCCATGGTAACCATGCATCTAGCATCATTTATAATGGTGGAAAAAGATTGCTTAATAGATGGAAATATGAAGGAGTTGAGGGAATTTAAATTTCCTTCCATAAGTTTTCCAAGAAATATCTTTTTGAGAAAGGAGACCGAATCTAAATTTTTATAAAGAATATTTCAAGTGAGTCTATCTTGAAGGGCCTCATTAAAGTATCTAATTTTTTTATGCCAATCCCGCCCATATCAATGGGTTTGCAATAGGTCAACTAGGGGACCATGACAAGATTTCATTCCAACATACTACCAGTCCAAATGAAATTTTTGATTAAGGTATTCATTTTTTTATAAGCCCAATATGCCATTTATAAACCATCATAGTGTAAACCATTTTGGAAACAACCGTGGATTTGATAAGGCATAATCTTCCAGCCAAAGAAAGGGATTTCCCTTCCCAAGAGGATAGTTGATTACAAATTAAATCAAAAATATCACAAAGGTGAGAAGACTTGGGTCTACCTCAAAAAATGGGAACACCATGGTATGTAAAAGGAATGAAACCCCCTTTTATGCCTAGGTAATTGATAATGTTACCTTTCCGTCATAGAATGAAACTTTTTCCAAAGAAAATAAAAGATTTATTCCAGCTAATGGTTTGACCAGAGTCCTCTTCAAATTGAGATAGATAATTTTTGAGTTTTTGAATATTTCTCTTGTCACTTTGAAAAACAAGGATGATGTCATCATCATAGATAATATGGGTGGGAGTATTCACATTCCTCAAAACATGAATGGGTTTGATTTTATTCTGGTCCACAAGACGATTGAGGAGACGACTAAAGTAATCTTCCTTAATGGAGAAAAAAATGGACGATATGGGATCACCTTTTATTACACCTTTGGCGAATTTAAAGTATCCCTTTGGAGAACCATTGATCAGGATAGAAATAGTGGCTGAGTTGAAAATGGTTTTGATTGTAGCAATAAAATAGTCATTGAAATCAAAGCCTTGAATAACCTTGATGATTAAGCTCTATTTCATGGTATCAAAAGCTTTTTTGATGTCACATTTAGTGGAAATATTACCCCCTCTGTTGAATTTTTTAAGAGTGTTGACACGTTTAGAGGGAAAAAATAAAATATTATATGGATCTTCCCTTGATAAATCCAAATTGGGTCTCGGAGACAATTTTGTCTATGATGATTGAAAGTCTATTAGCAATGATTTTGGTGATGATTTTAAATATGGTGGTGATGAGAGAAATGGGTCTAAAAAGGTGGATCTAATAATAATTGTCCACTTTAGGGATCAATGAAATAAATTGAGAATTTGGACCATGAAGAAGGATACCATTGGAGAAGAAAGATTTGACAGGTTTAGAAATATCCAAATGTATAACATCCCAATATTGATGAAGGAACCCATTATTAATACCATCAGGACCTAGGTCACTATCAGGATTAAAACTAAATACAACATATTTAATTTCATGATCACGTGGTATGATTAGAAAGATAATCATTATCATCCTCATTAAACACTTTCGAAAGGACCTCAATAATGAGGTATTTTTTCTTTTCAGGACCATTGAAGACGGCTTCAATGTATGAGACAATATGATTAGTGATAACATCCTCATTGTTTGAGAGGTGTTCCCCATCTTTTAAAAAAGATAGAGGTCTGTAAGATTTCCTGACTCTGTGAAGAGAGTTTTAGAATTTCATGTTCCTGTCACCATTATATAACCATTTAACATTAAAAGTATGTTTCCACATGTTAACTTTAAATGTGAGAAAATAATTTAGTTTTACTGAAAGATTGAGTTCTTGAGTCAGATCAGTATTGAAATTAGAGCTACTGTTATTGTTTTAATGCTAACTTAGTTCATCCTCAAGAAGAATAATGTCATTGTTAAACTGTTTAGCAGTAGAAATACACCAAATTTTGAGAATCTTTTTGAGGTTTTTTAAGATACCAGGATAGAAAAGGGTATCATTAACGTGTGATATAGAAGACCAATACTTGTTGATGATATAAGTGCATTCATCATTAGAAGACCACACATTTTTGAATCTGAAAGGAAGCAATGGTTTCATATTTTTTGTGTAGAAATTGATGAGAATGGGATAATGGTCATAATGTAGCCTGATGAAGGTGATGCGGGAGATAAAGTCCCATTTTTCCAATGCAGGGACATTCAAAAACGCTTTGTCCAACATGGAGGCAACGACCCTACTGTAGTGCCTTCTGTACCAAGTAAAATTGGTGCCAGTGAGATTAATTTATATAAGGTTGTTGTCTCTAATAGAAGTTTTCAGTTCTCTCATGGAAATGATTCCATGAGTCGGACCAATTTTATCACTTTAATTTAAAATGGAATTAAATTCCCCAATAAAAAACCATGGAATACTGATATTGGTACCTATATAGGTAAGGCCATTCCATCATGGTCTCCTATCTTGGTATCTATTTTTAGCATAAATAAAAGAGGAAAAGCAGTGAGTTCCATCAATTAAGAAGTCACAAGTAATGCTTTTCTTTGAGACATTAAAGACATCAACATTTTGAAGATATGCATGTGAAAAAACCCATAGGGTTTCAGTATTGGAGGAATTTTTTGTCGCACCTGCAAATGAATAAGCATGTTGTCATAAGTGGAAATATTTGTTTGAAAAGTTATTTTAGGGTTTAGCAATAGAAAAAAACTTTGGGAAATGAGTTCTGGTCATTATTTTTAATATTGTAAGGGTGTCAGAGTTGGAAATACCCAGACAATTCAAGAAGAGAATCTCCATTTGGATTTATATTTGGAGCTGGTACTCCCCTTTTTTTGTTCACAGTGTCGTTTTTCTGAGAAGATCTACTAGGTTTTTTATCTTTGCATGGACTAGAGTTCTGTTTCTACTTTTTTTTAGCATCCACGGGCTTGTTTGTTATCCCCTTATCATTATCCATGGTCAATTCATACAGTGAGGTATTCATATGTAAACCTACAGCTCTCCAAGTAGAGGTATCAGTGTGAACCATGTATTGAGTCTCAATCAAATTTCCAGAATTCACTAATATACCATTATGCATGACAGAATGAGAATCACCATTAGATTGAGATAAAAATGAAGGAGCAAGATTACCTGATCCCTTTTCAGCCAGAGGTGTGGTATCTTTAATTTTACAATTTGATGGTGGAATTGATTGAATGTTGGAAGTAGTCAACGTTGTCTCCTTCTGTCCAGCCATTTCGAGGTTAATCATTTGAACTCGCATGGGGATGTTTGTTATTTGTGACATCAGAAACCTATTTTTTTCATGTTTAGATCCAGAATTAAAAGTGAAATAGGTACCTGAAACAACCAGATTGAGAGGTTTCCAGACCAGTTCTTCAGACTGCTTGCTGGATGAGGGTTCCTGTATCATCGAGGTAGTGCTGCTGTAACGACCCAAAGTTTTTCAATGTAAATTCCATTCGTATATTTATGTCATAAAATAACATTAATACAAAACAAAATTAACTACTAAGTGATAATATACCTTTAAACATAAGTTTTTCACTTATGTGTTTGGAATTCAAAAAATCCGACATACACAGTTATGCTCAAGATGTTTTTTGGAGTCTAATGAAAAAATAATAATTTTCTGTGAATAGTAACATACCCTTAGGAATAGTAACATACCCTTATGAATAGTAATATGACCCTTGTGAATTTTAAATCACCCAACATAAGAGTTACCTTACCCGTGAATAATTAAATAAAATTTATACATCTTTGAAAGTGACAATTTGACCTTAGTAAAAGTTTTGGAATTTTGTAAGTCACAAATAAATAATTATAATTAATTAATTGATTTAAAAGAAATTCCCAAATATGTATTCATAAATTATTTAATCAATTTCTTATAGTTTTTATAAAATTGTATAAGGCCCTATGTAATTTGTGAATGCACTATAAAATCAGTTTTAATCGTAAAAACTGTTTTTCAAGTAAATTATGGTTTTAATTAAATATTAAATTATTAATATATCGAAAATTATTTTTGAAAAATGTACTTCATTTTTGGATTCTACACATTGAAAAATGGTTGTGCTAATTTTTTGGGATTTTTCTCAGATACTTGGATTTTTTATGAATAGTAGAATCCAATAATTTATAATAAATTCTAAATAATAGATTAATTGAGTAATCGATTATGATCTACTGATGTAAGAACAGTTAGTTCAGGATCACATGATAAGATTACTATTCTTGGTAATTCAAGACTCATTATTCCTTGTATTATAGGAAATTCATAAACTAATGAATTTTATATTAAGGAAACCCCTCTTCCTTTCACTAAAAAAGCCACCCTTCACACCCTCATTTCCTCACACCTCTAAAGCACCAAGACATCTCCAAAATCTGCCCAAAAACCTTACCTAGACCCTCCCCCACGTCCAAGTGCTTTTGGTAACATCAAAAGACCAATATTTGGCCCTTAAGGTGGTTCTCAAGAGAAGGATTCAAGAGATATTTTCTCTCCCTCTTCTCCTTTAATTTCCTTTCATGTTCAAGTTCATTTCCTGATATCTCCCCACCTATATTCATACAAATGGTATTTTAACTCCATTATTATACATAAACTGTAATTTTATTATTCTAATGGGATATTATATCATCCATCCCCTTTTCCCTCTTCCTTTTATTTTATTAAAGAGAACGTTGTTCGTGAGGTGTTAATTTATCACCTTCAAGAATGACATGCTTTCTAATTCCATTTCTACCTTCAGATCTTGTCATGAAACCATTTTTAAGGTTGAACCTGAATATTTTATATGTATTATGTCCTTTTTAATGTTCTGGAACTGACTTACGAACGTATTACTATGTGGTAATTTAAAACCACATCATTATGATCGAAAAACCTCCCAAATTAACCCAAACAGTCTTCATTTTATTCTTATGTAATGATTCATCTAAATGGATCTAATATAATTTATTATAAGATCATTAAAACTCCTATAATCTCATTAATGACATGTAATATCATTTCTAGATGTTTACCCATGTTCTACCAGAACTTTAATTTATGAATACAAGTGAACCACCCAAGAAAAACCATAAAAAACAGACATCCCCGAACAATGTTTTTAAACTCTAAGTAATCCAATGGAACATAAAATGACATAATAAAACTATAATGAACCCTATTAATGTATAAAAGGTTCTGGAATTTCTAATTAATGAATATAATGTCATTATATAGGACATTAAAGAGAAGGAAGCATTCAGATAAAAGTTAAGGAGAAATTCTCAAACCCAACATTCATCCTTCGGGTTCTCCCTCTTTCACTCCTTTTGATATGATTAATCCTTAAAAAAATTCATATTTTTCATTCCTTTTATGGAATATACATGTTTTTCATTTTTATTTATGACAAACCAAATTTTTTCCAAAATAACTCTTCTTTTAAGAACTCACCTTTAACTTCTCATTCAATGTTGATGGTTCTTGTATCAAGTATGTCATTCCCCCTTTTTTGGGAACCCAATTTTTATGAATGTGTTCTTATGAGATGAAACACATTAATTTACATGGGTTAGTTATGTTCATTATTGATATATGTTCTATGTGGAATGCATGTTAATGATAATGTTATGATGTGACAGGTGTGCCTGGAATTATATAGCACAATATGAATGTTTAAATGTGGCGGGTGCGCCTGGAATTATACAGCACTACAATGAATTGGGTAAAGTGATTAATCTCATGAGTAAATGTGAAATGATGTGTGAAAAATATTCTATCTTGGTTCACAAGTACCTGTGGTAGTTAACCACCAAGACATGATGTTTCATTTTTATGTATCGCCACATTTCAAGTCTTTTCTTTATGCTCCTCTCATGTTCATGATCTTTTGACTATGTTAGGATTATGCCCACACCATGCTATATTGTTCTTATATATCCTCTTACTAGGATTATATCTCACCCCTTTTTATGTATATCCTCATGTGGCTACAAGTACTAAGGAGAGGACAAGTGCGAATAAGAAGATTGAGAAGAAAAAATTAAATAAATGTTTATGCTTGATGTTACATTTGTAATGTATGGTCCTAGTTTTCCAAATACACTAACCCTTTGGATCCTCTATGTGTAATACAATTATGTTGTTTATCTTTAAAATTATTTAATTGTAATTTAAGAAAAGGCTCGGGTCGCTATAGTTGGTATCAGAGGAAAGGTTTAGTAAATTTGGGAATTAGGATTACTGAATCCTCGAAAACCCTCAAGTATGAGACTAAGTACAAATATGCATACAAGATTATTTACTAGGGATCACATATGTTATGTTTTTTGTATAAATGTTTTAAATTAATAAGTTATTCATGACTTGTTTACTTATGTTTTGTTCTAAACTTTTCTATTTTAGAAAATGGTGGGATCCAGGAGAAATCTGGCCAAAAACTCATGCGAGGGACAATGCAACAATTTCCCGAACGACATCCCTAATGATTTGGGAGGTGGAGTTCAAAAATTCATGGTGATTCTTACCCAGTTATCTCAGGTTATGAATAATAACCATAATAATGGGGAACACCTCTTTCACCAAAGAGGGAGCAACTGGCTATCGAATGTTTTGTGCGACAACGACCACCAACGTTTTGTGGATCTTTTAATCCACTAGTTGCGGAATAGTGGGTCAACTCCATGGAGAAGTTATTTTTTGCGCTTCACTCTTCTAAGATGGAGAAGGTGAATCTATCCATTTATCATCTAGATGGAGAAGCTGATCAATGGTGGGCTTTGATTAAGAACACCAAGCCAAGGGAGGAAATTGAAGAGATGGAATGGGAAGACTTTAAGATAATGTTTCTCAACAAGTATTTCCCAAGAACTATTCACACGAAGATGGGGAGAAAATTTATAAATATCAAGAAAAAAGAAGGAGAATATATCACAAACTATGAAGAGAATTTTACAAGGCTCGCAAGATATGATTTGGGTTTTGTTATCAACAATGATAGAAAAATGGATATATTATTTAGTGGATTAAAAGCACACCTTCAAAAAGCTATTGAAATTCTAGACTTTGGGAGTTATGAAGATGTTTTTCGGTGTGCTCTCAAAGTGGATATGGAGTTTGGAGAATGGTCCCATGGAAATAGGGATATGAAACGAAAGATGGAATTTCAAACCGGTGGATCTAGTGATAAAGGCAGGAAGAAAAATCAAAGAACCACATGCAAAAAATGTTGGAAGTTGCACCATGGGAAATGCCTCAAAGAGATAGGGAAATGCTTCATGTGTGGGAGAGAAGGACACCATGCTCAAGAGTGTAGAGAAGAAACGAAAAGGAAGGAGAATGTAGCCGATGAAAAGAGAGAACCACCCATGGTTCAATGATACATATATAGGCAGCTAGGGAACTATGCAAACCAGTGCACTAATCCTCAAGCTCTCGAGGGTAATCAGCGTCAACATCCACCAAAGCCAAAGGAACAAGAGAAGGATTATTCCATCACTACTTTATAGGTGAGCATGATAATGAAGTCGTAAAAGGTATACTTCCTATTCACTCAAGAATAGTGAAATAATTATTTGATTCTGGTTCTACACATTCTTTTATATCTTGCAAGTTTTCTAGAACTATAGAATCAAATCCCCGAAACATTGAAGTAGAGAAATCTGTAAAAACACCAAGTGGTGAAATCATTGCAACCCAAGTGTTTGTCTCTTCTCCCATTGGTGTATGTGGGAATTTCTTCCAGAAAATTTCGTAATACTTCCCTTGGTGGAATTATAGCTATAATTGGAATGGATTGGATCTCATTATATAAAGAACATATCAACTGTCGGGAAAAGGAAATATCTTTTCATATTCCAAACCAACCCATGCTCATCTACAAATGCACGGAAGATCATGAATATCCTTTGAAAAATCCTTCAATGGTGTGGATGTTGATTCCCTATAAAGAAGCATATCTCTCCCTAATGGTTGATGTTGAACTCACCTATTTT
Source organism: Viscum album (assembly GCA_963277665.1). Classification (NCBI taxonomy): domain Eukaryota; kingdom Viridiplantae; phylum Streptophyta; class Magnoliopsida; order Santalales; family Viscaceae; genus Viscum; species Viscum album. The sequence continues at coordinate 1,705,046,761 of OY728161.1, forward strand.
GATAATCCCAATCTTGTATTCATATGTTTTAACAATCCCAATTTTGTTTTCATATATTATGATATTCACAATTACTGTTGATCTACACTTTAATACTTTCAAATCAATGATTAAGTTAATAATAATGTTAAAATAATTTCTGATTTATGTCAATCTCGCTTATCCATGTTTATATAAGTTTTGAAATGATTCTAAGTGAATTAGATGTGTTTTCCATAAGACAGTCAAGTGTAAGTATCACTTACCTGAAGAGAGCTACCGATATGCTTAATAGTCAGAGCTACCGATGCACAGAGCTACCGATGCACAGAGCTACCAATGCACAGATAGCTACCGATGCACAGAGCTACCGATGCATAGAGCTACCGATGCACAGAGCTACCGATGGACATCGAGCTACCGATAAGAGCCACCGATAAGAGTTTGAAGAGCTACATATGGAAGATCCTACACCGAGTCAACTGTACACGTCTACAAACAAACGACTACCTATAATGAACTGCGGAGTCAAATCCTATATCCTCGACACTATTTGTTTATTACACTAACGGTTACATTTGTTACTTTTGATGCATTTAATGTTATTAAATGATTTATGTTGCCATTTCAGGAAACCGTACCAAGTAGGATCGAAAAGCATAATCATTCCTTCTTCTCAGAAAAAAAATAAGGCATAAAAAAGACATCGTGTATGTATCAAAAAAATGTGAGAGAGACAAGATACTTGAAGAGATCGAGTACACAAAACACACTTGCGATCAAGCTCAAAACGTGACAAGAACAACTGGAGAACTTGCACTCAAAAGACTACTACTACCAGACTCTAGAACACAGAGCATACATCGAGCAATCTATGCTAAAGAAGAACTACACAGAACACTTCATTTTCTAAGCTGATAACCAAGCTGAACCTGGAAGCACTGAAAGAAGAAACAATACTATGTTTTTCAGTCAAATACCAGAGAAGGACTCAGAACCATTTCTGATCAAATCCAAAAGAGTCCAGAGCTGCACTGAAATCACCAGAGCCATTCTGAACTCTATATCTTGCTCTAAGCGATTTAGTATTTGCATTACGAGCAGTGTGTGTAGCCTGTTAATTATTACACACACACTGTCTCTTGAACCTTAACTAGAGGATTTGTAAATCCTCACTCACAATCTTTACATCCTTTATTTCCCACTGTGGATAGTGGTAGAGGTCGAGTGTGACCTGGACAGCTTTGAGCTCTTGTTTGTTATCCCATGTATAACGCTGGTAGAGGTCTCTTGACCTGAACAGTGTGATCACTGTTGTTAACCCAGATCCAGGGTGTGGATCACTTTATATAAATTTTGAGAGGACTAAGTCTCGGCTTGAGATTGAACCTCTTGGATAACTCTTGTGTTTCTAGTTACAACCTATATCCATACTATATACATTTATTTCATATTCCGCTACTATTACTTTGAAATATAATTTATTTTCAAAGATACTTTGATAGTTAAACTCGCAAGTGTTTATATTTATTATAAACCAGTAAGTTAGTTTCAAAAGTTAATCTAATCATCAGATTAAGTTAACTGAGAATTAATCAATCTTTGAGAAACTAATTGAACCTCTATAATCTGTATAAATTCACTACAGTTTAATTTATTTTTGAAATTGGGGGATTTTAATAGAAATTGTTTTTAGAAGAAATTTTAATTGGAACTCAATTCACCCCCCTCTTGAGTTTCCACTCCGACCAACATTTGGTATCAGAGGTTGTTTGTTTTGAAAAACTTTTCATTTACTCTCTGCTTTTCAACTGTGATTTTAGTTGTATTTTAAAGTTCTTAATATTTCTGTTATTTCTAAATTTTTATCTCATTAAATTTTGTTTATAATGGATAATAGACTTGAGGGTGATGCTACTAACTGGCCACCTTTCTTTAATGGAAATAACTATGCTCAGTGGAAACTTAAAATGAAAACTCATCTAGAAAGAATGAGTTTTGATATTTGGACTGCTATTTATTCTGAATACAAAATTCCCACTACTGATAGATCTACATGGGATGAACCTATAAGTACTGCTTACAATAATAATTGTAAAGTTATGAATGCTCTATACTGTGCTCTAGGAGATGAAGAATTCAACAGAATTTCTGCATGCAAAACTGCTTTTGAAATTCGGGATACCTTGGCTGTTTCTCATGAAGGAACAAATAATGTTAAAGAAATGAGATTGAACACTTATACTATTAAGTATGATAATTTTAAAATTAAGTATGATGAACCTATTTCTGACATGTATCTCAGGTTTAATGAGATAGTCAATACGATGAATTCACTCGGAAAAGATGTTCCACCAAAGGAACAAATTATGAGAATCTTGAGATGTCTACCAGACCGATGGAGAGGCACATCTGTCTCAATCAGAGAATCATGTGACATTGTTGCTCTACCTGTCAAAGAGCTTATTGGAAAATTGATGATGTATGAATAAGAGCTCAAGGTAAACAAAGAGGAAGATGATGAACCGAAAATAAAATCTGTAGCTTTCAAGTCTACTGCTTTGAAGAGTAAGGAGAAGGAAAAAATACAAATGGAGGATGAGAGTTCAACTGTTGAAAACTCAGAGTATGACAGTGACGCAGAAATAGATCAGATAGCCAAGATATTCAAGAAGTTTTGTAGGAAAAACAAATTCTTTAGGAAAACCAATTACAAGGGAAAGTATGATCAACAAGGAAAATGGAAAAAGTATTGGAAGAAATCTGACAGGACTGATGAAGTTTTCTGCTATGAATGCAATCAAAAAGGACATATCAAAGCAGACTGTCCAAAGTTAAAATTCAAAAAGAAATATGATTACAAAGACAAGATGTACAAGAAAGCCATGAAGGCTACTTGGAGTGATTCAGAAGAGAGCACTAGTGAAGCCGAATCTTGAGACTCTGAAAGGAATCGAGAAAACATGTGTTTCATGGAAAATACTTTTGAGGTAACATCTGACACTCCTGTTTTAAATTCATATTATTCTGAAGATGATTCTGATTCAGAAAACATGTCAAAATCTGAACTATTTGAGTATTGTGATATGTTAGAAGAAACCTGTAATGAGCTTAAAGACAAATACAAAGGTTTAAAGAAAAAGTATGCTTTAAGTGTTAAACATAAATATGATCTTGATATAGAAAAGGAAAAGAATGCTCAACTATTAAAGGAAAATACAGAACTGAAACTGTCAAATGAGAAACTCAGAAAGGACTTAGAAAAATTCACAAATGGAAAGGATGCTCTAACTAAAATGCTAGGAAAGCAAGTTCCACCTAGATATGCTACTGGTTTAGGATACCAACCTGGACAGAGACAGTTCACCAGAACCCGATTTATTCCTAAGTCTGAAAAAAATATTGCTAGTTCTAGTTTTGGAAATTCATATGCCTCAACAGGATATTCATATGGTTATAGACAAAATAAAGTTTATCTTTCAAAATCTGTTACTTTTTTTAATTGTATAAAACCAATAAAACAAATCTGGGTACCTAAAGCCCTGATTGCTAACCTATCTGGACCCAAGAAAATCTGGGTACCAAAGTCATTTCCTGTTTAAATCTGTTTTATAGGAGACCTGCTTGAAGAGCTATCACAAGAAGATCTGGTATTTAGACAGTGGGTGATCAAGACACATGACTGGAGATTATTCTTTCTTCAAGAGCTTAATAAAGGTTGATGGAGGTCATGTCCCCTTTGGTGACAACTCTAAAGGAAAAATCATCGGCCTAGGCCAGATTGGTAACACTGACTCAGTATTAATTTCTAAAGTTTTATTCGTTGATGGACTTAAATATAACATTCTTAGTATACCTCAATTATGTGACGATGGTTTCAATGTCAAGTTTTAAAATGATCCCTGTGATGTTTTTAACTCCAAAAATGCTTTAGTATTTTCTTCTCTGCGGAATGAAAATGTTTATGCTGTTGATTTAAATTCTTTAGCCAAACAAAATATTTCTTGTTTGAATGCTTTTCATAAAGAATCTTGGCTATGGAACAGAAGATTAGGACATTGCAACATTCACTCACTTAGAAAACTGGCTAGGAAAAACTTAGTTAGAGACTTACCTAAATTAGAATTCCCAAATGACAAAGTGTGTAATCCTTGTGAAAAGGGAAAACAACACAAAGTTTCTTTTAAATCAATGAAAGAAGTCTCAACTTCTCAACCACTTGAGTTGGTTCACATGGATTTGTTTCGACAATCAAGAGTTTCTAGTTTAAATGGGAAGCACTATGTCTATGTTCTAGTAGATGACTTCTCTAGATATACGTGGGTATATTTCTTAGCTCAAAAAAGTGAAGCTTATTCTTCATTTGTTAAATACTCCAAGTCTGCAGAAAATCTTAGTGGACTCAAAATTAAGACCCTGAGAAGTGATCATGGTCGTGAGTTTGAAATTCAAGACTTTGAATCTTATTGCTTACACAATGGCTACACTCATAGCTTTTCAGATCCTAGGACACCTCATCAGAATGGTGTAGTAGAAAGGAGAAACTGAACCCTTCAAGAAATAGCTAGAACCATGCTCAATGAATATGAACTGCCTATTTACTTTTGGGCTGAAGCTGTAAAATCATCTTGTTATGTTATCAATAGAGTCTAGATCAGACCTATTCTTAAGAAAATCCCATATGAGTTATGGAACAATAGGAAGCCTAAGGTTAATTACTTCAGAGTTTTTGGTTGCAAAGTCTTTATTCTTAAGACAAAGGATAATCTGGACAAGTTTGCTTCTAAAAGTGATGAAGGAATTTTTCTGGGTTACTCTACTTCAAGTAAAGCTTATAGAGTGTTTAATAAGAAATCCAAATTTGTGGAAGAATCTGTTCACATCAAATTCGATGAAACCGATCCACATGAGCCTAAAACCTATCTTGAGAATCTTGAAGAAGATTTGTATGTTCTGGACCTTAATGACAAATCCAAAGAACCTGTTATAAAAACTTCCAGTTCTGGACTTTTTCTAGATTCTGTTTCGGTTGAACCCGAACCTACTGATGCACCAGAAGTGTCTAGTCCTACCTTTAATAGATCAACAAGAATTCTAAAGAATCATCCTTTGGATGATGTTGTTGGTAATCTTCATAGAGGAACACATACTAGAGCTTCTCTAAGAAATCAGGTTGAACATCAAGCTTTTCTCTCCTAGCTAGAACCCAAAAACATTAATGATGCTATCGTTGATGAATTCTGGGTAATGGCTATGCAAAAAGAGTTAAACCAATTTGAAAGAAACAAATTCTGGGAATTACTTGACAGACCTAAGGACACACTAACAATAGGCACTAAATGGGTTTTTAGAAATAAAGTTAATGAATTAGGAAACATAGTTAGAAACAAAGATAGGCTAGTTGCACAAGGATATAGTCAAGAAGAAGGCATAGACTATGAGGAGACCTTTGCACCTGTAGCTAGACTAGAAGCCATTAGGATTTTACTTGCATACGCTGCACATCTAAATTTCAAGTTATATCAAATGGATGTCAAAAGTGTATTTCTAAATGGTTTTATAATTGAATATTTTTTTGTAGAACAACCTCCTAGATTTGCAAACCCCCATTTTCAAAATCATGTTTTTAAACTTTCTAAAGCTTTATATGGCTTAAAACAAGCTCCAAGAGCTTGGTATGATAGACTCAGCAATTTTCTTATTTCAAAAGGTTTTACTAAAGGGATTGCTGATCCAACACTTTTTATTAAAAGAATTTCTAAAGATGTTATAGTTGTACAAATCTATGTTGATGATATTATTTTGGGATCTTCTAAACATTATTTATGTACTGATTTTTCAAAAAGTATGCAAAATGAATTTGAAATTAGTTTAATGGGAGAACTCAAATACTTTCTTGGATTTAATGTATTTCAAAATGAAAATGGCATCATTTTGAATCAATGTAAATATACAAAGGATCTTTTAAAACGATTTGGTTTGGATAGTATTAAGGAGAGTGAAACTCCTATGAGTACAATCTATAAATTGGATACAGATGAAACTGGGAAAACAATGGATCAAACCAATTATAGGGGTATGATTGGTAGTTTACTTTATCTTACAGCTAGTCGACCAGATATTATGTTCAGTGTATGTATGTGTGCAAGATTTCAAGCTAAACCGAAAGAATATCATTTGCTTGCTGTTAAAAGAATTTTCAAGTATCTCAAACATACTGTTAACCTTTGTTTATTTTATCCAAAAGGAAAATCCTTTGAGTTAATGAGTTATTCAGATGCTGACTTTGCTGGTTGCAAATTAGACATAAAAAGCACTTCATGAACATGTCATTTATTAGGAAAATCCTTAGTATCTTGGTGTAGTAAAAAGCAGAATTTTGTAGCTCTATCCACTGCCGAAACAGAGTATATAGCTGCTGGTAGTTGCTGTGCACAAATTCTGTGGATGAAACACACTCTCTTGGACTATGGATATGATTTTAAGCATGTTTCGATTAACTGTGACAACCCTAGTGCAATAAACATCTCGAAGAACCCTGTATCTCACTCAAGAACCAAACACATTGATGTAAGGAATCATTTTCCGAGAGATCATTATCAAAAGGGTGATATTTCTCTTGAATTTATCAGAACTGAACATCAATTGGCCGACATTATCACAAAACCCTTAAGTGTGGATAGGTTATGTTACATTAGGCACGAGCTGGGGATTTTTAATCTTCACCGATAGAAATCCTCACCGATAGAAATCCTCACTGATAGAAATCCTCACCTATAGAAATCCTCACCGATAGAAATCCTCACCGATAGAAATCCTCACCGATAGAAATCCTCACCGATAGAAATCGTCACCCATAGAAATCCTCACCGATAGAAATCCTCACCGATAGAAATCCTCACGGATAGAAATCTTCACCGATAGAAATCGTCACCGATAAAAATCATCACCGATAAAGTGCTGTTTTAAATCTTTTGTCTGCCGTTAAGAATATGAACCATTTTCTTTTATTTTATTTTTATTTATTTAACTTATGATTCCTAAATGATAAAACTAAGTCTAAGCCGCTTCTCACTCCACCGAACCCAAAACCGTTTACCTTCAAAACTTAGAACCCAAACCCTCTGCAAACCTGAGATCCCTCGAACCAGCGATGGAAAAAACAAAAATTCCTGTCATCCGAGAAGACTGTGTTGAGCCGAAAGCAAAAAGGCAGAAGTCTGAGCTAGAAGCGAGTAGTGCTATTAGAACTAGGTTAGGAAGGAGACCAGTAAATCCTCATCTGCAAAATAGAGCTATTGTGGTCGAAAAAGAGCTGTGTGTAGACTGGTTGCTGCCCAACAGGTCCTTGGTGCTCAAAGTTCTGGAAGCTCAGAGATGGGTAGACTGCTTTTCAAATAACAACGGTCCCTACTACCCAAAGTTGGTAAAACAGTTTTACGAGTTCGTAAGCTTCGAGAAGTTAGAGGATGAGAACCGAGTATCTTCGTTTGTAAATGGTAATGTGTTATCTTCTTCATCAGTAGAATGGGCTGATTGCTTAAAAGTTCCACATGAAGGTGTGTCTGGATATGTATCAAGAGCAATGCCACCTACCAGTGACATTTTTGATCATGAGACCGCACTGAAAGAACTGACTGGTGATGGAACTCCAAGGCAAGTGGTTGCTGTAGAGATTGATGGAGAGAACAGATTACTATTGAAGTTTGTTCAACATGTATTGATACCAAGGAGAGGAGACTTTTCTAATTTGAGATATCAGGATATGTATCTCCTACATCTTTTGAGACATGATGTCAAAGTCAATTTATGCAGATTGGTGATGAGTCAAATGGAAGATATGACAAGGCCGAAATCAAATACTAATGCCCTATTCTTTGCTAAGCTTATTTCTGTAATGATCAAAGTGAAAGGGATAACTGAGTCTCAAGACGAGGCAATTGTAGTGAAGAGAAAATTTTGTATCACTACTACAATTTGAAAATATATGAAGATTAATTGGAATTCTTGGAGAGGAGAATGGGTCAATGATGACCAAAAGGTATATGATAAGTTCAATCCTGTGGATTATCCTTCAAGGCCAAAGGATAAAAGAGATCAAGGTCTAGGACCTGATGAAGAGGAACCTGAGTACAGTGATGAGTCAGAAGAAGAAGAAGAGGAGGAAGAAAATCCTATGGATGAGGGAGGAGATCATGACTTGCCTCCAAGCCCTGTTGCTGATGTTATGTCTTTAGAAAAGGAAGTGCTAGCAGAAGTAGATACACCTGCTAATGAGGAAGACCAGTAGGTCTCTAATCATGTAGAGGAAGAAAAGAATGTCTCTGAATTATCTGATTCTGCTGAATTGAGTCTGAGTCCAGTTATTGGAAGCTTAGTTGTACCTTCTATGGATGAAGAAAGAGAAGGAGGAGAAGTTGTACCTATTCCAGAAATTCATCCTACTGCTGCAGATATGGAAGTTGTTGTGGAAGATTCTGATGAAGAAAGACCAGAAGAGAATGTATTTTTTATATATGAGAATGCACCCATTGAGGGGGAGCATCACACCAAGCTTGGAAATGCTACAGTGACTATCGAGTCTGAAGACTGTGTAGAAGACCCAGGTTTTATGGTCTTTGGCTTGGATTATCCTGATTTGGATAATGAAGTATCTTTGAATAGACCAAGGATCATCTATGACATCAATTCTGAGTTATTACCTGCTGATGTGGTCCGAGTACATGATTTAGATGTGCTGAAAGAAAATCTCAAAGTCAGTTTTGTAGAAGAAGTAAATACAATGGAATCTTTTTTAGTATCCTCGATTCAATCTGTCATGGATGATTCTGTAGTCAGTTTAGCTTCTGAAAGAGTATCTACTACAGTTGCTCCTACTGATTTTTTAACTAAGTCTGACCTCGAATCCCTAAATCATGAGCTTAAGGAATCCTTCAGTGCCTCTGTTGCTGAGATAAAGAACTGTTTTGGTGAGGAAATGAAGATGTTAGAAAGGTCTTTTGAGCTTTCTCTTGGTTGCAATCTGTAAACTTTTGTGGGTGAGCTTATGGAAGAAGTCAAGGAGTGCCAGACTCAAACTTCTAGGCTAGAAGCAGATCTTGAAGCTCTACGGATATCTGTTGTTTCCTTAGACTCTTTCATGAGTTAAAAATCTCAAACTGATAAGGATTTAGCCTATGTGAAAAGTGGTGTAAGTCAGCTGGTCTCGGTGTTTAAAGCTTTCAAAACATCTGTGAAGGATCATGTCAAAGATCAGGACTCTCAAATGCAAAATCTGATTAGTGGGTTGACCACAAGCTTCAAAGAAACTATATCCTTCTCTCTTGGTCCTCTAGTTCCAAAACCTGCAATTTATCTAAATCAATTTCGTGCTCTGATGAAGGAGGATCTTGGTTCTATGTCAACTAGTGGCTCTGTGGACTCATCAGATTTAAGTCGAGTTGTTCTGTCTACCAGGGATTCAGCCAGAGAAATAATGAAAATCGTCCAGGACTACATGAGAGATGCCTCTGCTTCTCAAGAAGCAATCAAGAATAAGGTGGATACTTATTTTGAAAAGGTTTATACCAAGAAACAACTGACTAACCATTTCAAACTTCTGCTTGAGAATCTAAAGTTACCTCCATTGACTTAGGCCTTCAGAGAGCAGGTTAGTAAGCTTAGGGAGCTTACTCCTGCTTTGGATAAATTCATTGAAAATATAGATGATTTTGTGTCTGCAATGGAGAGAGGAGGAAGCATTATAATGGATTTTAGAAACCTGTTGCTGCCCTTCCTGCATGTGGATGCCAGACCGGTCATTGTACCTCCTCCTTTGCCTGCCTCTGCCTCTACTGCGTCTCTAGTTCAGATGACTCCTACTCAAGCCATAAGAAGTCTCACACCTATGATCCCTCAAAGGACATCCCATTACAGGCCCGACACTGTATCAGTTGCTCAGCCCCCTCTGATCATTTCTGGAATTCCAAAGTCCTCCCCAGTATCCTCAACACCTGAATTCTCTTCTGATCCCAAGGTAAAAGCTCACATTGAAGATGTGGATTGATAAAGTGGAAAGGTTGTTTGATAGGAATCTTTTTGTTTTTTCTATTCTGTTTATATACTTTTTTGTCTGATCTAATACAATTTTTTTCCACTGTCTCAGTTTATCAGTTTTCTATGTTTGGTTTCCCACTTTTTGATTATCACAAAGGGGGAGACAAGAAATATAACAGGGGAAATTGAATATTAATTTTATACTATCTAATACTATATTCTTTGGTACCAATTCTTTCAAACCTTATCTCTGATACTATTGTATTTAATTCTACCTATGATAATTTTTGATCTATATCTTTCTATTACTATTTCCTCTTTCCTCTGATACTGTCTTCTTTGAGAAAATTGAATATTAATGTTATACTATCTAATACTATATTCTCACTATCTTAAAATGGCCATATCATAAGATGTGATTATCAAAAAGGGGGAGATTATTGACCTCACCTGTTTTGATAATCCCAATCTTGTATTCATATGTTTTAACAATCCCAATTATGTTTTCATATATTATGATATTCACAATTACTGTTGATCTACAATTTAATACTTTTGAATCGATGATTAAGTTAATAATAATGTTAAAATAATTTCTGATTTATGTCAATCTCTCTTATCCATGTTTATATAAATTGTGAAATGATTCTAAGTGAATTAGATGTGTTTTTCATAAGACAGTCAAGTGTAAGTATCACTGACCTGAAGAGAGCTACCGATATGCTTAATAGTCAGAGCTACCGATGCACAGAGCTACCGATGCATAGAGCTACCGATGCACAGAGGTACCAATGCACAGAGCTACCGATGCACAGAGCTACCGATGTGGAGAGCTACCGATGCACAGAGATACCGATGCACAGAGCTACCGATGCACAGAGCTACCGATGGACAGAGAGCTACCGATGCACAGAGCTACCGATGCACAGAGCTACCGATGCAGAGAGCTACCGATGGACATCGAGCTACCGATAAGAGCTACCGATAAGAGCCACCGATAAGAGTTTGAAGAGATATCGATGGAAGATCCTACACCGATTCAACCGTACACGTCTACAAACAAACGACTACCTATAATGAACTGAAGAGTCAAATCCTATATCCTCTACATTATTTGTTTATTACACTAACGGTTACATTTGTTACTTTTGATGCATTTAATGTTATTAAATGATTTATGTTTCCATTTCAGGAAACCGTACTAAGTACGATCAAAAAGCATAATCATTCCTTCTTCTCAGAAAAACAAAATAAGGCATAAAAAAGACATCGTGTATGTATCAAAAAAACACGAGAGAGACAAGAGACTTGAAGAGATCGAGCACATGGAACACACTTGCGATCAAGCTCAAAACGTGCCAAGAACAACTGGATAACTTGCACTCACAAGACTACTACTACCAGTCTCCAGAACACAGAGCATACATCGAGCAATCTATGCTAAAGAAGAACTACACAGAACACTTCATTTTTTGAGCCAATAACCAAGATGAACCTGGAAGCATAGAAAGAAGAAACGATACTCTGCTTTTTAGTCGAATACCAGATAAGGACTCAGAACCATTTCCGATCAAATCCAAAAGAGTCCAGAGCTGCACTGCAATCACCAGATCCATTCTGAACTCTATATCTTTCTCTAAGTGATTTAGTATTTGCATTACGAGCAGTGTGTGTATTCTGTTAATTATTACACACACACACTGTCTCCTGAACCTTAACTGGAGGATTTGTAAATCCTCACTCACAATCATTACATCCTTTATTTCCCACTGTGGATAGTGGTAGAGGTCGAGTGTGACCTGGACAACTTTGAGTTATTGTTTATTATCCCACATATAACTGTGGTAGAGGTCTCTTGACCTAAACAGTTTGATCACCGTTGTTAACCCAGATCCAGGGTGTGGATCACTTTATACGAATTTTGAGAGGACTAAGTCTCGGCTTGAGACTGAACCTCTTGGTTAACTCTTGTGTTTTTAGTTACAACCTATATCTATACTATATATATTTATTTCATATTCCACTGCTATTACTTTGAAATATAATTTATTTTCAAAGCTACTTTTATAGTTAAACTCGCAAGTGTTTATATTTATTATAAACCAGTAAGTTAGTTTCAAATGTTAATCTAATAATCAGATTCAGTTAACTGAGAATTAATCAATATTTGAGAAACTAATTGAACCTTTATAATATATATAAATTCACTATAGTTTAATTTATTTTTGAAATTGGGGGATTTTAATAGAAACTATTTTTAGCAGAAATTTTAATTGGAACTCAATTCACCCCACTCTTGAGTGTCCACTCTGACCAACAGTTGAGATAAAGTAATGTGCCGACCTTGAGGAAATTCCCATCGTGAGGGAATACAGTGATGTATTTCCCAATGAGTTACCTGGAATTCCCCCAGATCATGAGGTAGAGTTCTCAATTGAACTCATACCCGGAGCTACTCCTATCTCGAAGTGTCCCTATAGGAAGGATCCTATCGAACTGGATGAGTTAAAGAAGCAGCTAGAAGAGAATCTGGACGAAGGGTTCATATGCCCTAGTGCAACACCTTGGGGTGCACCAGTGCTCTTTGCGAAGAAGAAGGATGGAACAATTCGGTTGTGTATCAATTATTGGGAACTCAACAAGATCGCCATTAAGAACAGGTAACCTCTCCCAAGGATTGATGACATGTTCGACCAGTTAAGAGGAGCTCAATAATTTTCAAATGTGGATCTACGTTCTAGATATCATCAGGTAAAGGTGAAGAAGGAAGATATTTAGAAGACTGCCTTCCGAACAAGGTATGGGCACTATGATTTTTTGGTGATGCCCTTAAAACTTACTAATTCCCCTGCAATCTTTATGGATATGATGAATAGAGTGTTTAAACATTACTTCGACAAATTTTTGGTAGTGTTTATCGATGATATTCTCATCTACTCCATGAGCAAGTAGGAACATGAAGAACATCTAAGACTTGTGTTGGTGACATTAAGAAAGGAGATGTTGTACGCCAAGTTCAGTAAGTTTAACTTTTTTGATGAAGCAAGTCACTTTCTTGGGACATGTGATCACAAGTGAGGGAATTTCTATGAATCCATCAATGAAAAAGGAGATTGAAGAATGGCCCAGGCCCTCTAGTGTCACAGAAATCCATTGTTTTCTTGGATTACCAGGGTACTACTGATGTTTTTGTGAGAAACTTCTCAGCATTGTCAAGCCTGCTAACTAAGTTAACAAGGAAAGGGGTAAAGTATGTCTGGACAGAAGAATGTGAGGGAAGTTTCCAGAAGCTAAAGAGAAGGCTGATCACTGCACCTGTACTCACAATACCAAAAAGTGGAGAAAGTTTTGTGATATACTTTGATGCTTCAATGAAAGGCTTGGGTTGCGTACTCATGAAAAATGATAATGTGATAGCCTACGCCTCACGATAGTTGAAGATCCATGAGCAGAACAACCAGACGCATGATCTAGAGCTAGAAGCCATGATTTTTTCCTTGAAAATCTGGCGGCACAACCTTTATGGTGAGAAGTGTGACATATAAACCGACCACATGATCCTAAAGTATATATTCATACAAAAAGAGATCAACACGTGTCAAAGGAGATTGTTACATCTAATCAAGGATTACGATTGCTCTATTCAATATCATCCTGGAAAAGAAAACAAGGTAGATGATTCTCTATGCAGAAAAGAACCCGCTACTCTCTCTATTTTATGGATTGAGAAAGACCCTATCTTCTTAGATATGCGAAGGATGGATTTGGAAATCATAAGGGTAGGGGATACATCCTACCTTAACCAAATGATTGTGTAACCATCCATCTAGGAGAAGATTAAGGAAGTACAAAGGGATGATGTGTAGATACAAAATAGGGTGAATGCGGTAAAGGAAGGGAAGCTACAAGAGTTCCATATCGACGATGATGGTGTGATTCGGTTTGGATCACGGCTTTGTGTGCCTTCATCACCCAAGATAAAGAAGGAGCTATTGGAAAATGCACATATCTCAACTTTCTCTATCCACACTAGGAGTACCAAGATGTACCATGATCTCTGAGAACACTTATGTTGGGATAACATGAAGACGGAGATTGCAGAATATATATCAAGGTGGTTGGTATGTCAGCACGTCAAAGATGAGTGAAAAAAGTCCAATGGCATGAATTACCCATTGCCTATACCCATGTGGAAATGGGAAATTGTTACTATGGACTTTGTCACTAGTCACCCGAAGATGTCAAATGGAAATAATGCGATAAGGGTTATGGTTGACCGAATCACCAAGACTTCCCATTTTATTGCTATTTGGGAAGACCTCTCACTTGAACAACTTGCAATGATATATGTGATGGAAGTGGTGAGACTGCATAGTGTTACACTCTCAATTATCTTTTTCTGTGATCCATGGTTCACATATATGTTCTGGAGGAGCTTTTAACATGCTTTGAGTACTGAATTAAATTTCAGCATGGCCTATCACCCCCAAACTGATGGCCAGTCTGAAAGGACTATTCAGATGCTTGAAGATATGCTAAGAGCCTACTCTCTTGAATTCAAAGGTGGTTGGGATCACCATCTCATATTGGTTGAGTTCTCATACAAAAATAGCTTCCACTCGAGTATCCAGATGGCTCCATATGAAGCTCTGTATGGAAAGAGATGTAGAACTCTAACCTCTTGGGATGAAGTTTGAGAAAGGAAGCTACTTGGACCCGATCTTGTTCAAGAGATGACAGAGAATGTTCAAGTCATCCAGAAACACATCAAAGCTTCTCAATGTCAGAAAAAAAGCTATGATGAAAATCGTCGGAGGGACTTGGAGTTCGACGTTGGAGATAAAGTCTTCCTTTGAATATCTCCATGGAAGAGAGTCATGTGATTCGGGAAGAAAGGGAAGCTAAGCCCAAGGTATATTGGCCCCTTTGAAATCCTTGACCGCATAGGATCTGTGGCCTATCGTCTTTAAATTCCACCAAATATGGCTCAAGATCATGACGTATTTCATGTATCACTATAGAGGAAGTACATACCAGACCCCTCACAAGTACTGAACTCAGAGGTGGTGCAATTGTAAGATTATCTCTCCTATGAGGAGCAACTAGTAAAGATTCTAGATTGTAGAGATAAGGTTCTACGAAACAAGACAACCCATCTTGTCAAAGTGTTATCAAAGAATCATAAGTTTGCAGACGAAACTTGGGAACCCGAAGAGGCGATAAAGGAGAAACACCCTCACCTGTTTGTGTAAAGTGAAATTTCTGGGGCGAAATTTTTTAAGGGGGGAAGAATTTAACGACCCAATGTTTTTCAATGGAAATTTCCTTCTAATATTTATGTCATAAAATAACATGAAAACACAACATAATGAACTACTATGTGATATGTGCCCTTTAAACATTGGTTTGTAACTTCTTGTGTTAGTAATTTTAAAAATCCGCCATACATGGTTGTGCTCAAGATGATTTTTGGAGTCTAATGAAACAAAAATAATTTTCAGTGAATAGTAAAGTACCCTTAGGAATAGTAAAATACCCTTATGAATAGTAATATGACCCTTCTGAATAGTCAATCATCTAACATAAGTGTAACCTTACCCATGAATAATTAAATAAAACTTAGACATCATAGAAAGTGACAATTTGACCTTAGTAAAAGTTTGGGTATTTTGTAAGTCACAAATAAATAATTATAATTAATTAATTGATTTAAAAAAAATTTCCAAAAATTTATTCATAAATTATTTAATCAATGTCTTATAGTTTTTATATAATTTTATAAGACCTTATGTAATTTTTGAAAGCACTATAAAATCAGTTTTAATTTTAAAAACTGTTTTTCAAGTAAATTGTGATTTTAATTAAATATTAAATTATTAATATTTCAAAAATGATATCTTAAAAATGGACTTCAATATTTTATTCTACACATCAAAAAATGGTTGGGGTAAATTTTTGGGATTTTTCTGAGTTACTTTAATTTTCAATGAATAGTAGAATCCGATAATTTAAAATAAATGCTAAATAATGGATGAATTGAGTCATCAATGATGCTCTTCTGATGTAAGCCCACTTGTTTTGAGATCACATGGAAAAAATACTATTCTTTTTCATTCAAGACTCACTATTCGTTGTCTTGGGGTAAATTAATATACTAATTAATTTTATATTAAGGAAACCCCTCACCCCTCCACTATAAAAGCCACCCTTCGCACCCTCATTTCCTCACACCTCTCAAGCTCCAAGCCTTCTATAAGCTCTGACCAAACACCTTCACTAGACCCTCCCCCACGTCCTAGAGCTTATGGTCTCATCAAAAGACCAATCTTAGGCCCTTAAGGTGGTTCTCATGAGAAGGATTCAAGAGGTAATTTCTCTCCCTCTTCTCCTTTAATTTTCATTCAAGTTCAAGTTCATTTGTTGATCTCTACCAACCTATATTCATAAAAATGGTAATTTAACTCCAGTA
Source organism: Viscum album (assembly GCA_963277665.1). Classification (NCBI taxonomy): domain Eukaryota; kingdom Viridiplantae; phylum Streptophyta; class Magnoliopsida; order Santalales; family Viscaceae; genus Viscum; species Viscum album. The sequence goes on from OY728161.1 coordinate 1,705,063,244, forward strand.
TTATTCCTATACTCTAATTTTATGATTCTAATGGGATATTATATCATCCTGTCCCTTTCCCTCTTACTTTTATTTTATCAAAGACAATGTTGTTCGTGAGGTGTTAATTTATCACCTTCAAGAACGACATGCTTTCTTATTCCATTTCTACCTTCATATATTGTCATGTTACCATTTTTATGTTTGAACCAGAATATGTTAAATGTATTATGTCCTATTTAAATTTCTTTAACTTACTTATGAAAATATTACTAAGTGATCAATTAAAACAACTTCATTGTGATCGAAAAACCGCCCAAATTATCCCAAACAATCGTCTTATAATTCTTATCTAATGATTAATCCACATGGATATAATATAATTCATTATAAGATAATTAAAACACCTGTAATATCATTAATGACATGTAATATCATTTATTTATGTTTACCCATGTTCTACACGAACATCAATTTATGAATACAAGTGAACCAACCAAGAAAATTCATAAAAATGAACATCCCCGAACAATGTTTTTAAACTCTATAAGTCATCCAAAGGAACATAAAATGACATAATGAAACCAGAATGAACCCTATTAATGTATAAATGGTTCTTTAATTTCTAATTAATGAATATAATGTCATTATACATGACATTAAAGAGAAGGAAGCATTCAGATACAAGGTAAGGGGAAATTTTCGAACCCAACTTTCATCCTCCGGGTTCTCCATCTTTCAATACATTTGAAATGATTACTCCTTAAAAATATTTTTGTTCATATTTGTATTTATTTTTCTGGGATATACATTTTTTTCATTGGTATTTATGAAAAACCAAATTTTTTCCAAAAAAAATCTTCTTTTAAGTACTCACCTTTTATTTCTCATTCAAAGTTCATGGTTCTTGTATCAAGTATGTTATTCCCCCTTTGTTTTGGGAACCCAATGTTTATGAATATTTTCTTATGAGATTAAACCCACTACTTTACATGGGTTAGTTGTGTTCATTATTGATATATGTTCTATGTGGCATGAATATTAATGATAATGTTATGATGTTACGGGTGCACCCAGAATTATATAACGCAATATGAATGTTTAAATGTGACGGGTGCGCCCAGAATTATACAGCGCTCCAATGCATTGGGTAAAGTGATGAATCTCATGAGTAAATTCGAAATGATGTGTGAAAAATATTCTAGATTAGTTCAAAATCATATGTGGTAGTTAACCACTAATACATGATGCTTCATTTTTTTGCATTTCCCCATTTCAAGTCTTTTATTTATGCTCCTCTCAAGTTCACGATCTTTTGCCTATGTTATGACTATGCTCACCCCATGCTATATTGTTCTTATATATCCTATTAATAGGCTTCTATCTCAAACCTTTTGATTTATATCCTCAGGTGGATACATGTACTAACGAGAGGACAAGTTCCAATATGAAGTTAGAGAAGAAGAATTTAAAAAAAATGTTTATTCTTGATGTTGTATTTGTTATGTATGGTCCGAGTTTTACCAAGACACTATACCTTTGGATCCTCTATGAGTAATACTGTTATGATGCTTATCATTAAAATGAATTAATAGTAATGTAAGAAAATGCTCGAGTCGCTATAGATGATATGTTCTAAACAATAAGAAGTATTGGGGAATTCAATATGGGGAGCATTGTTAGTACTGAATTTCTGTTCCCCATACAGATCATGATTTGGGACATCAATTTTAAGTGTGTCATCAGTTTCTTTGTTATTACTCGACCCCTGCATAAATAAGTTAGTAATGGAGTTTTCTATATTATGAGAAGCAGGAGGAGTACTATGTGGTTCTTCTTGGATAGTGTTTTCCATACATGGGTCCCTTTCCTCACTCAGTGAGCTTTTAAGACGGTTAGCATTCAAGTGATTAATGATCCCATTGACTAATACTGGAGTATGTGAAATACATTCCAGCATTTTAGGGGATATTTGGGAAGGATCAATGTAATTCACCTGTTTGTGACTAGGATTGGGTTCCAGAGTTGTGACTTCAAAATCTAAGTGAGAGTTATTAAGTAATTCCATAACAATTGTTTCAATTTCATTAGTTATACATTGATTATTGGCTTCATTTTCATGTTACTCAACTAAATAAGACTTGGATTTTACCTCATCAACCTCTGATGGAATCAAGGCCTTGGGTTTTATAACCCACTTTTTAGTGTTCTTCTTATAGGTTTCATGTTTTTCATTGGAAGGAGCATTATCTTTCTTTAGTTTTTTTGTCTCAGTCCATTCCAAACCACTTGGTTATGAGGCCTATTTGTGCACTACCCTACAGTTTAGTATTGAGTGACCTATGATTTTATAGTACTCAAATAAGGGGCTTTCTCTCATATTTTATTCTTTCTTCTGCCTTATAATCCTTAGCATTAAAGGCAATAGAATACAGCATTTTACTTTATCACTGAATGAAGATTGATTTAAAACACTATTATATTTTTAGGGTTATTACCACTAGGTGAATTTTTGACAGATCTTCCATTAAATTTTTTATATATAGACATGGATGTCATTTTTAGGAAATTAAAAACTCAATAATTTTCCCAAAAATTTAGGATTCTTTACAACATTTCGTCTTATCCCGAAGGTCTTAAATTAGTTTTTCTTGTTCTATTAACAAAAAATAACTTAAATAGTCATATAAATATAAAATTAAATATATTTCACATTTATTAAAAATTATATCTTACAATAATGTCACATAATTCCATTCCCAAAATATGTAGTATCATTGGATAATATGTTCCTAAAAATATAATTTTGAACGTTTTCCCACAATTTCACCATATTTTACCCTCTTATAGAAAAATATTAGGTTATACTCATCTTCCTAACCCATGTACTGGATGTAGGAAAGTGTTGAGATCAAATGTACACTAAGGGAAACACTTATCAACTTGTCATCAATGATTATATAATAAATATATAAGAAACAAGATCATGTTATAAATATCTGATTAAAAGATCAAGGATACGAAAGAGTTTTCTAAAAATCAAGATTGAAGGAAATTTTAACTCAATGAACGAACTTATACCATAGTAAAATAATTAATAAATAAAAGGACATAATCATTGGTTAGGAACATAAAATAGTAATATCCCATCAAAATGTGGAATAAAAGTAATCATAGGAAAAAAACATTATGAACATAACTAACCAAGATAATATCTAAATAAAATACCATTATATCATCGGAAATAAAATATTAACCAATTAATTATAGGGGTTTAAAAAAACCAATCTGATGGATCTTATAGACTCAATCTATCTTTGGGATTTAATAGAACCAACCTTTATTAGGGATTTAAAATACCAAAATCATCTCAAAATGAAAATCCATAATCATGTGTGCTATAGAAAAACTAATTTACCTCATTACATGAAGAAACCAATAAATAAACAATAGGTTTTATAAATTTCCCAAAAAGTATCACATAAAATGATCATTAGAGTTAGATCAGTTTAAACAAAAAATTCAATCACCTAAAAGGAGTTTCTCGCAAGGTAATTATAAGGGTGATTCATGAAAAAATAATATCTAAGATAATTATTTTGGATATAAATAGGAAAATTTTATTGAATTCAAAAAAAATATATTTTAGAAAACTTTTCATACCATTATCATAAATTGGTGATGTTATAGGTCACCTTAAAAATTCATTTCAAAGAAGAAGAAATAAGAATTTTTTAAATCAAAAATTTAATAGATATTTAAAAAATATATTATTTCAAAAAAATCATTAAGTAAAAAAATATTTATTCGAAGATAAAATATACAATCATGAAAGTAAAAACAATTCAATATTTTATAATACCTTTACTAAAACCTGTATTGTTAAAAAGATGGACAATAAATTAATTTAGAAAGAGTTAAAGAGAAATATCAAGGTCATATGAAATAATAAATATTTGAGTTTTCAAAATAAGAAAGGGGAAAATTATTGTTAAGAAATAATAAGGGCAGGTAAGAGAAATATTCATTAAATAGGATGAAAATTATTCATAACATCGTCACATTTTTGTGATAACAGAAATTCTTCAAAGGAGAAAAAATTGGTGTGAAATTTAAATTTCTTTAAAAAATAAATAGGAAGTGAATTTTAATACAATCATAGTATAAATTCATTCAATAAAATAATAATATAATTCAATAATAGATTTTATAACTCCAAAAAAGTGAATCGAGTTTCTAAAATCATTTACAATATTGTTATCTATAGAATCACAATAACATGAAATAATGAACTTTATATGGATTTATAAATCCATTTAATTCCATCATTGTATAATAAAAGAATTAATAGGCAAAATTTTACACCACACATTATAAAACAAGTGCTGAATATGAAATATGTCACAAAGAAAGAAACATCAGATGGGAATATAGTTAAATTAATTTTCTATACAAGACTATTAAACCATTTTAAGATAAATAACATAATAAAAATATATTATAGAATCTAAAGGTTTAGTACTGTAATAAAATTAGGTTCAAACATCACTGATACATAATACAATATAAATATAATTTTAATCAATATTTTTTATCTTCTTAAATTATCTCCTGATCTCTTTCGTACATGTAATCTCGTGAGGATATACATCAATAAAAAGTGTTATATAAAATCCTTGTAATTTGAGGAATAATATGTAAGGAATAAGATAAATCAATCAATAGTTCATGAGTAATCGTAATCAACATAATCATATCATAATCATATGATCATCATCATAATAATCAGATAAAAAATTTAAAATGGTGGAATTTGGACATTTCATAATAATAAGACCTCATAACAAAGTTGTCAAATACCACAAATAGTTGTGAAAGAGATAGCATCAAATTCATGAATAAAATATATGCATAAATGGTAACATCATAATTGTAAATCATTCTAGAATCATGTTCATGCATAACACACATAATATCATGAGATACACAACACTACTAAATTTCAGGGAGCGATTGTCCCACCCGACGCACCATAAAATTTTTACAATCATACATGCCACATGGAAAATAAAAATATAATAATCATAGTAATGAAATAAACCCATGTAATGGAATGAGTTTCATAATGGTTTTAGAAATAATACATTCATTAATAGTCTTTTGGTTTCTTAAATGAATAAGGTAAATCATATTTTTCAATAGAACAGAATTATTCTTGAGTGGTTAAGAAACAGACCATGAGGAGTGCATGTCACAAACCAACTATGGTCAACCCCAAATTAGACACCCGAGATGGTCCACGATAAGGATGAAATGGGTGTTCCCGATACCCATGAGCTGAAAACTAGTGTGAGGCACCAATATAAACTAGGTGGGAATGGTTTCAGCCCAAATAAAAACTATTATCAAACAATATAAATAGTATAAGTGGGAAAAAGATAACTGATAACAAATAATTAAGCAGCTGATCCCGAAACAAAATACAATCTAAAAATGGAAATTAAATAAAAAACGTAAAAAAACATGCTACCACAATCTCTATGTGACCTCATGGTCACCTCTAACCACAACACCAACTCTGGTCAAAAAACAAGCACCAGATATTGGAAACTAGAACAAAAGAGGAAACATGAAAAACAAATCAGGTCTACCGACACGGAATAGTATAAATAGGGTGTGAGATAACAACTTAGTAGGAAATAACCACATAATCCAAATGTTTCTGTTCCAAAAAAAACACAATAACACTAGCTTGAATATAAATATATAAATACAGGGTTTTCACATTTTATTAAACAACGCCATTTCCCATTTTTAAAATCCAATATACACCACATATCACTTCTAAATACAGCTACCATTTTATAATCAAAATACATACCAAGGAAAATTAGGGTTGTGATAAAAAGAAATAGATAAATAGTGTAGGATGGAAACTAGTACAGTAGAAAGGAATCAAGAAATAAAGGTGACAACCAAGGGAGATCCTAAACATCCATAGAAAACCCATGGACATGCTCAGTTCGGAACCACCTAATGGAATATGACGAATCCTCTAAGTTAATAACCAACTTGCCACTTTATCCTTGACTCACCACTAGCATGACCCTATTGTTAGTCTACAACACCATGATGGTACCAACCTAACAAATCCAAGGAAGAAAGATACGGTCACTCAATCATATATAATACCACCACGAACCCATGGTTATAGTAATACTATGCATGTGGGAGGCCCATACATGTGTAAATCACCTTACTTTTCCTCACCGCACTTGCTTACACCAAACACGGACAACACTATATGATAAACCATATAGGTAAATCCCTTATATAGAGGTTCCCCATATATATATATATAACAAATCATTATGGGGCCAACTAGGGTGTCACATCATAAGTGTATCAAACCATTTAATAAAACACATTGAATCACTAATATGGTGCTCATGTTTACGAAGCCACATTACTTTCTAAAAATTTACATAAACAACTATTTTTAGTTTGAAGCACTAAACAAAACCTTATGTCTCAAGTCTCCAAATAATTTTTAGAAAAACCTTGTGATCTTTAGAAAACACACAAACTTATAAACATCCAAATTAACCCTTAATTCATAAATTCACCAAAACAGACCCACTAAGGTCTAAATGGGTATACCCTTTGGGATTTAATTTAAAATTAATCTTTTGAAGTTTCACAAGAGAACCCATGTCCTTTATAAACCAAATACACATTCATGAAACCATGGTTTTAAGAAAGAACCACTTAAAAGGTGTTATAGAAATTTGAGGTCACATCCATGTGTGCAACAAGTAAACCCATGGATGTGCCAACATCCAATAGAAAACTTAACATCCAATATGACACTCAAAAACTATTATCACAAAAACACCATTTGTTATGAAACCAAATCTAACCACCCACATTTAAAAAAAGAACACAAACCATCCCCATAAAACCCTTTCAAAGGTGTTATAACATAACCATCAAGCCATAAAATAACCATATTACACACAAAAAACCAAATTAGAGACCAAAAAATACAATCACTACATAATTAGGGTTTAACGTTTCTTAAAACCCACAAACATTCCATTAAAAGAATAATTTCATTTCAATAAACACCAAAGGTTCTATTAGCCTAGACTTTGTAAAAAAATCACTTTGAAAATATATTTTATAAATTTTATCAACATGAAATCACCATTTAAGTATATAAATTGGAATTATAGAGGGGTAAATTACAATTAAAAATTAATAAAAAGAACAGAAGTGTTCGTGGGTTGTGTAAGAAAGGAAAATGTTGGAAAATACTACCTCAACCATGTGTGGATGGAATAGAACTCCAAGAAGAGGAATAAAAGAGCCTCGCAAACACTCATCACTCCCTATATATCAATAAATCATCCAAAAATTATCCAACCCTAACCCTAGGGTTCATCTTTGGAAGATACCCTATAAGGAACCCCTAAAAAGGGGGGAGAAAGGGAGAAAGAGGGGAGAAATGACTAAAAAGGGAAGGATATTACCTTAGATATGAAGGTGGTGTAACCCTAGACATTAGGAAGAAAAGGATTGGGGTCTCCAAGGCCCCTCTTGGTGTGACTTTGTCAGAAGGGGGAAGGAAACTTAGAAAATGCAGTTAAAACAAAAAAGGATGGATTAGGGATTCATGTTTTTAATGAGCTGGCATGACCGCGCGGTTTTCCAAACCACGTGGTAACCATGTGGAACCGTCTACCAACATAAGGAAAAGTTCATGGTTACATGGGATATACTTTATGGTTTTCAACTATCCATGTGGTATGTTCTGTCTAATCCAAGACTTGCCGCTTGGCCAGTCTTCACGGTTTCAAGAAACAATGCAGTAGCCATGCAATACCTGGAAACCCACCCAAACATTTAAAAACCCAAATATTTCGACCTGGACTCAACCCGAATATCACTTTGATGGATCCAAGACCAAGATAAGATTAAAATATCAAAGTATTCAAGGTAGGAGAGTGAAAATTCTCCCCACCATAGACGCTTTCTTCCCCATAATGTCACCAAGAAAAAATACAATCAAAGATTTAGTCCATGCCAAATTAAAACTAAATGGAACCAATAACATTAGGGAAACCATTCCCATTATAATTCACACCCAACTGATCAAGAATAAACCATAAACCATGTTTTAGGGGAGAAAAATAGAGGGTTATCCCCACCATAAAAACTCTACTATCTTAGAAACATCAAAACCCCAACACACCACCCCTAAAAGGGGGCCAACACAAACATTCCCAACCCGAACCAACCCAAGTACTTGAAACTAACCAAACAATGGACTTATCTCAACTGGAGACTAGTAACTCTTATCCCAATCTAAACAAACTTCCTTTGAATGTGAAAAAATACTTCCACCATAGAGACTCAAAACAATATCTTACAATGAAATAACCCATCATACAAAGACACAAGTTCGAGAAAAAATTCTATAAGGACAAAAAACCATCCACATAAGGGTGAATAACATCACCACTAAAAATCAAAATTATCCACACCGTCCAATTCTTCCAACATAAGTGACAACCCATGAGAATAGTTCAAATTGAAACTAAAAAAAGGCCAAAACTACTACTTTTCCTCCTCACAAAACCCAAACATTTCCCAAACGAGCAATGTTGAAACCAAAATCAAAACCAAAAACCAAACGAACCTATTGATCCACATGTGAAACATCCCTTAAGGTAAATAAATGTTTCAAAGGGAAAATTTTTAGAAAAAATAAATATTCATAGATTTTTGTAGAATGTGTCTATCACACCATTAAAATAATATATTAATATAAAAAACAGATGAACAACAATTACAAAATAGAAAACTAGAACATGGCTTCTCGTACCCTAGTAAAATTCTGACTGTGAGCAAGGTTCCCCCCGATCCCTATGGTGGGGGATCTGATGGTTGATGCATCCCTTGTCTCATAGATAGACATCCCATCCTCCAATCATGACTTTTTTTCAGGAAATGAATCCTAAAAAATATCTCTAGATGAAAAAAATATCCAAAATGATGACAGGTCTTTATAATATTGTGACAAGACAGATTCAAGTATCCAAACTGGCTGCATTGGAAACATACACACACAAAATCCAAAAAATGAGGATTTGGGATTAATGAAGGAGACTCCTTGGAAACATGGTCCTCTATTGTGTGACCCTCACTATATGGGGAACCTTCATTAGAACCAAACATCATTGACTGAACCCCAAAAACCAGTTTATCCAGGAATTCATCATTCGCCAAATTGTTGAAATATGTTTCACCAGATGAAAGATATTTTAATAAAATCTATGGATGAAAACCCTAGACCAAAATAGGGGATTTCATATGATCTTATGATGCTACCTCCAAATAAAAAGAATCCAACTCTTTAAAATGGCCAATGTAAGACTTTACTGACCGATGGCCCTACCGAACATCCCACAATTATACCACATTCCTTAGCTTCACCTCCCATGGTATGAACCTCTGGATAAAAGTTTTCTTAAACACTTCCCATGTAATCTCAACTTGCATTGATGATGGGGAAACCAACTCCCCCTGGTCAAAGGATGGACCCTCAAAAAACATCCGAACTGCAAAGACTTTAACAGCTTCAGGTGTTCCCAATGACCCGAAAACAAACTCAACATTTTCAATCCACTCCACATCCCTTAATAAATCTCAATCACCATGAAAGACACAAAAAACTTGAGAATAACTAGAAACTGGGCATGACTAATCAAAAACTTTTGGGACCCTTATAGGTGTCATTTTTTGGGCAACATAGAAAACAATACCCCAATCCAACAACAAATCGAGGCACAATTTAAAAAACACATTGAGTTATAAAAAACTGGTTCAAAAGATAAAAAAACCAAAATGTCTTAAATTATTAATTAAAAAAGCCTCCCATTGAATTAAAATTTCAAAACCTCGTTCTTCCAAGGAAACTTTTCACAAAATAAACCCAAATTTTAAAACAACCCCAATTTCCAAAACTAATAAATTTCAAAAGGTCACCCAAGACATTCTATGAACAATCACAAGTGTTTCCATACAACTCTATTTACATAATCCATAAAATAGTGACCCCACACAACATTTGATACATATCTATACACATGTCACATTCTATAATGTGTACCAAGGGCCACACATCTCCCTTAATTATCATATCCAAACATGCACCAAACTTTTCCAAACCAGAACAATTACCTTTAAAACCCATTTTACCCATTTTTAAGCATTAGAAAGAAAATATTTTCATTTTAAAAACCATTTTTCATTTTTAAAAACACACTTACACCATCAAAAACCAAAATGAAGCACATATTACACCAAGATACCAGAAGGAGGGACTAGAGTTTATGCCTTACACAGTGACATGGTAGTGGGCCATGCCACAAGTAAGTCACAATACTAAGAGGGACTTGAACCCTACACATGGAATCCACATGGGTCAATAATCTATATGAGATCACAATGTGACACCAGCTCGCCTCCGTTGTCATCCCTCAATCCAGAAAAACTAGAAGAATAAAATCCTGAACTACCCCTGATAACTCGATGTTCAAAATGAGCAAGAGTTCACGATGATATTCCCACACCTACATACCAAGTCCGGAAATTCCTATTCTATAACTACCAAAAACCATAAATAGAGAAGGGCCTACTCTAATTCCATTTTTTCACAAACCATCCTTGGTCAACTCAAAACTAGTCAACCGAGTTGGTCCAGGACAAGGCCCAAAGAAAATTCATGATCCCCATAGGTTGAAAACTGGTACTAGGCATCATTATAAACCATGTGGGAACAGTTTGAACCTAATTATAAACTAAGATTAAAAAAAGTAAACAACACATGCATGAAAAAGATAAATAATCACAGATAAGTAAGTAGCTGATCCTAAAATAAAATACAATTGTACAAATGGAAACTAAATACAAAACAGAAAAAAATCATGCTTCCACAATATCCTTATGACCTCATGGTCACCTCATAAAAAATGTCCAACCCTGATCCAACAATCAAAACCTATTATAGGAAACATTATCAAAAGAGAATACCTACCAAATATCTCGGGTCTACTGACACTAAGTTGTACATGTAGGGTGTGATTTAATATCTTAGTTGGATATCACCAAAAAATCCAAATGTTTCCATTCCCAACACAACCCATTAAAACGAATTTTAAAATACATATATAAAAATATGTTTTCCAAATTTTATTAAATAACAATTTTTTACCATTTTAAAATCCAATATATGCCATAAATCATTTTCAAATTTTTTTTCTTTTTATAATAAAAATCAATAATAAGGAAAACCAAAGATGTTCTAAAAATAAGTAGATAAATAATGTAGGATGGAAACTAGTACAAGATAAGTAAACTATAAATACTAATATTAACCATGGGTGATCCTAAAAATCTATTTAATACCCCTAGACACACTTAGTTCAGAACCACCTGATGACGTATAGTGAATACCCTAAGTTAATAACCTACTGATTTCCATATCATAGCCTCACTAGTGGCACAACCCTTATGACCTATCTTCAACTCCAGGAGGGTATAAACCCATCTAATTATGGATTCCACGATACCATTACTAGATCATCTAAAATATTCCCATAAACCCATGATGGAACTAAAAATGTGTAAGTAGGAGGCCCACACTCACGTGACTCACCTTACATTCCCTCACCACACTTGCCTACCCCAAACAAGTACACCACAATATAATAACCCATAGAGGGAAATCCCTTTTATTGTAGGTCCCTATATATATATATATCACACATCACTATGTTTCCAACTGGGCCATCACATCATATGAGTATCAAACCATATCGTAAAACACATTGAATCGACAACCAGGAACTCATTTTTACCAAACAATATTCTTTTCTAAAAATTAATGTAAACATTGATTTTGAGTTTGAATTTCCAAATGATCCCTTAAAACCCAAGTCTCCAATACATTTTTAGAAAAACCTTTCAATCTATGAAAAAACACATAAACATATGAAACAACTAAATGAACCCTTAATCTAGAACTTCACTGAAACACAGACACAAAGTTCCAAACAAGAATACCCTTTGAGATTTTATTTTTAAATAATTCATTTGAAATTGGAAAAGGCATCCCACATCCATTAGAAAAAAAAGAACCATTCGTGAATCCTTGGTTTTAATAACGAAACATTTTAAAGGTGTATCTTCATTTGACGACACATCCAAGTGTGCACCAAGTGGAGCCACAGATGTGTCAATATCTAATGGAACACAATTTATCCAAGAATACATTAAAAACAATTTCCAAAAAACACCTTTTTTATACAAAATCTTACCACCCACATTATTAAAAAAACACAAAAACCCCCTTAAAATAATAAAACCCTTTCTACGGTTTTTTAGCACAACCATAAAGCCATAAAATTAAAAATTTGTACACACAAAACCAAATTCACAAAAAATCAATACCAAAAAAAATAATCAGGGATACACATTTCATAAAATCCCAAAATTTCACTACAAATGAACAATGAAATTTCAACAAACACCCTAGGATCCATAAACCTAAACATGGAAAAAAAATATCATTGAAAAACATTTTTATTTTAAATTTACCAATAAGAAATTACCATTTATGTATATAAATAGGTATTAAAGAGGTGTAAATGAAATTTAAAAATTAATTGAAATCACACAAGTGTTAAGGGATTGTTTTAGAAATGTAATAGTCGTAAATGCCTACGTAAACCCTGTGCAGATGGAATATAACTCCAAGGAGGGGATAACAGAGCCTCAAAGACAACCTTAACGCCCTAGCCACCATGAAATCACCCCAAAATTAACCAACCATAACCATAGGGTTTAGAATAGAGAGGGACCCCACATAGAAACCCTAAAAAAGGGGGAGAAATGGAGAAAGAGAAGAAAATGACTAAAAGGGGGATCTTACATTAGATGTAAAGGAGGAGAAACTCTAGATGTATTGAAGAAAAAGAGGAGGGTCTCCAAGCCCCCCTTGTTTTCTTAGGTTATATTAAAGAGGAGAACCCAAAATGGGGTTAAAATAAAACGGGGTGGATTAGGGTTTTCCGTTTTTAATGACCTAGCACGACTGCACAATTTGTACGCATGGATTGCCCAACCATGTGGTAACTATGAGGAACCCTCTAACCATACAAGGATAAGTGCATTATTTATTGGGATCTAATTCATGGTCGTGCGCTAGTCGTGTTGTTGGTTATGTCCAAACATAGACCTGACGAATGATTGTGCCACATGGTATCTACTAATAGTGAGGTACAAGAGCCCCACTTGAAGACCCACCCAAACATTTAAAAACACGAAAATTTCCACCAGGTCTCAACCGAAACTTCACCCGAATGGATCCAATACCAATAGAGGAATAAAATAAACAAGAATCTGAGGTCAGGTTATGATATTTATTTCAAGGTTTTGGAAAAAATAATCTATCTGAAAGATCATTGTATTTGTGTTAAAACTCATTTGAAAAATGTTGAAACATATATATCCCTAGAAAAATAGGGAAAATAATAGGGGAATTATATTTTGATTAAATTATAAGAACAATAATACAAAAAAATAATGTGAATCTACAGTTAACCCAAAAGAGAGGGAGTTGGATTTGATAACCCCAACCTAAAATTCAGATTTATTTTATCTCTTATCCACCTCATGTATAATAATAATAGATTTATTAAAAAAATTGTACCATATGTGAATTATATTTTTTTGTTTCACTGTTAATCAATTATAATAATTGGATTATATTTCTTAATTCCCTTTGTTAAATGTGAAAAGTGTTGATACCATATTTTCTTTAAAATATCCCATACTACTGGGACTTAATGGTCTAACATTATTACTACTTATACATTATTAATATCAACTTTATAAGAATATATATATTTATTGTTTTATAATTATCCATAGTATTTGTGATAATTTGAAGGTTTGAAATGACTTTGATGGAAGTTTATCAGTCGATGACGAGACATTATCAAACAAGAGGTGGTAGATATATAATTTGTGATTATATTATAAATAATTTTTTATTAACATTAATATTTTAAATATCATGTTAACATAATCATTATTTTTTGAAAAATATATTATAAAATAATTTTTTTAGACAATTAGAAATGGAAAACTAAATAAAATGATGATAGGAAATTACATCTTTTTCAAGTTATTCCATTTATCTAAACCTGAGATTCGAGAAATATTAATGTTTTGTTACTCCAGAACATCATTTTGAATGAAAATTAAATTATGATATGGTAATTGGGATGATATTTTTCTTTGGTAAGTGGAAGTGAAATGGTTTTACAAGGGCAATTAAATGGGTGTTTTTAAGATAAAATATTGGATAAAATATAATTTCCAAAGTAAACATTGTAATAGTAATATTTTTGACATGTTGAAAAATATTTAAATAAGATAACATTATTTGACGATTTCAAAACTATAACAAAATATGATTTTTTCGAAATATATTTTTTGAAATAATTTAATATTTTTTTATATTTTTCATTTAACACAACACTAAAAATAATTATATATATATATATATTAAACTACTATGTTTGGATTGAGTTATATATAATACCAATTTAATCATGAAATAAAAAAAAGTTTATATTTCTCTACACAAAACACTATGGTTAGCGTACATTACAGGAAAGATTGGCTTTACTCGATGTCTTGCGTAACACAAAAGACTGAGTTTAACTAAACAATAATATTCTATTACATATATTATTATTTAATATAATAAGATATAACATCCCCATTAAAAGGATTATTATAAATAGTATTAATTAATTTAAGAAAATATATTTTTTAATTCATTTTCAACCTATTACTTTGAATTTAATATACAAAACCAAATGAATATAAAGGGAATGATTTTATAAAAGAATATTTTTATGTGTAGAAGAGATTGGTCTTAATAATGTAAAATAATTAATGTTATTTAATGATATTAAATTAATTATAATTTTATATTTTCTACAAAATACTTGTTACATTCATTCAATATAATTGATAAGCCTAAAAAGAGAGAAAACCCAATATTACACAGAACAAACTATTTTTTTTAAAAAGTGATTTTACTACCTTTTAATGGAAAAAATTTTAAATTTTAAATATTGATCTTTTATAAATTATTTATTTCAAAATAAATTTTATTTTTGAGATTGAAACAGAAAAATTATGTTATGGTTATTTTTTTGTATTTTTTTGTGAAGTTTCATTTTTAATGAAAAGTGAAAACTTCTGAATTTTAATTGAAACATACAGTATCATCTAATTTATTCATAGTGTTACATTATATTTTAATTTTTTTAATATATCCTTACATAAATTATATAAAAATTAATACAATGTAGGTCATCATAAATAAAATTTCACAATAAAATTGAGTAAAAAACATAGAAAACATTGGAATGATTTTACTTTAAAACCATGCTTTATCATCCCATTTATGGGAATAAATTTAAATTAATTTCTGCCACTTCTATAATTGGAATTTTAAAAAATTGTATATATATTTCTAATTCGAATAATTTATAATATCTAAAAATATAAAAATAATTTTTGAAAAAAAATATTTGTGAACGTAATTAAAAATAATTACAGTGATTAAGGTAAAATTAAATTTAACAAGGGAATACAATAAAAACATAAGATACCATTTGACCTATATTTTAGTACAACATCAATTTTATGGAAACTATACATCTATTAATCATAAATTAATGTGTTTTTTTGGTTTTTGAAGACTTTTTTAGGTAAAAACATGGATTCACCTAATTTATTTTCTAAAATACAAAGTGAGTCCTTTTCCACCCCTCAAAAATCCACCTCTCCCCCTTCCTCACACCTCTCAAACCACTTATTTTCGGACATGATATACCCCATAAATATACCAAAATTTATAACTTCATTATTTAATATACTATTTCCATAGAATGAAATCCATATAATCCTTTGGTGAAAACCAAAATGAGATACTTAAAGAAAAGGTAGCATTCTCCCCCAAAATCTGTTATATTATTTTATTTCTCCACCCCATCCACTCTCCTTTTTCCATTACTATAATATAAAACATTATCTTAAATATACTGATATGTTCTTATGCTAAAGGGTTGACCGAAACTTACACAAACTTCCATCTAATGTGTGATGATCATTCTATTTACATGCACAATGAACTACCAGCTCATGAAAGGATGATTGTTCATTTTTTTCCTTTCCACCATTCATGGTTTGGAGGTATGGTAGAAAAATTGTTTATATATGTTATATATAATGTTTACCATGTCATTATTCTTCCTTAATTCCATTATGACACATTCCTTTACACTTTCCATCTTTTGTAAATATGATAACTTCATTTGTGGACGTGTGGATTTTCACCTCTTTAAAGCGATGTGATTCATTCACACTCTAAAAGGAATATATTAAGGATGGGTTTATTGAACATATACAATAAATATTTTATAATAATAATATTTTAATAATGATATATTTATATATATGTCATTAAATTCTTTATTTCAAGATGATAATAAAACAAAATCAACATTCATGCGTATGTACGACCTATTCTCTCTAGGAACGGTTTATTCCATTTCATATATCTATATTCATTATATTATTTTAATAATAATATACTCAATATAAATGATATTTATATCATGGTATAAATTATGGAATTTATGTTATATGTATATGTACCAATGATATTACAAATTAGGACACATGGTAAAAACAAAGAGAATATTACCTAAAAGATACCCTTAACATGAACATGTTGAAAAGTGGTAATATAAAGTTATAATAAAACCATATATGGTATTAGATATGAGAATATGGATATGTGATAGATTTATAATAAACATATATTTATTATATAGTAATATTGTATGAGTATGACTAGAGTTAAGACACAGGGTAAGAGAATTTGATCTCACATATTATATATGTGAGATACATTCCATGTTCACCACTCTCTTCTTTTTCATGGTTTATAGACTGAATAGTAATGTATTATATTATTATTATTATTAATTTTTTTATATTTACATATCCTATTTTTTATCATTCTTTCATAGGGTTTATGTTTGAAAATTTACAAAATAGTTTAGATAGATTTGTCTGAAATTTCCTTATTCGGACTCAAGTTTTGTTATACACCTAAATTCTATTTTGAGGTGTATATAATTCAATTTGACATGTTAAATCATGAATAAAATTCTATTGATGTTATTCTAAACTTCATGCAAATTTTTTTATTACAAGGAGAGTATAGTTCATTGTAACTAAATGACAATAGTTTATTGAAACAATCTCATTACTTTTCACGATTGTTAATGATTATGCTTCCTTTGATGAAATATTACATCTCTTAAGAAAGCTCTTGAAATTTATTATGCAATATTAAATCATGATATATTCATGAATTATTACCATTTTAACAATATTTGGTACATAGGATAATAAACAAAAATATAAGAAAAATTTGAATGTAATTCTCTCTTCGGTCGAAAATCTTTTTATTTTAAAAATCATGTTTTTAAAAATGATTTCAAAAATTATATAAAATGATCAATGAATATAATTTTCTACGAAAAAATATTTTAAAGATGTTTTTTTTTGTTTTCAAATATTCCCTTATATTTTTTTAATGCGATTTTCAAAGAAAAGGGTTTTGAAAAAGTTTTTACATTTTAAAAATAATTTTTCAATATAGAAAGGATATTTTTTCAAGAAATGCTTTTAAAGGATATCAAAATATAATTTCCCATGTATGATGAAATCCATTAGTGTTTCTCATACCTTTATGGAGAATTGATTACATGGTTCTATTTATATTATTTCTATAAATTCTTTAATTCATGATGTTTATGAAACATATTTCTCTTTAATGGGTTATATTCTTTTGAAACATGCCTCATTTCGTCAATTATCTATTTGTTGAAATGATTTTGAAACTTGTGTATTTTTCCATAGGTTATGATATGATTACATTTTTATGATACCCATTTCATTTCATGGGATATGATATTATTTTTTGTGATTTTGGGGAACAAGTATAGATGATTTCATTATATAATTTGTGGGACCTATATATTCCTTTAATGAATTGGGTAAACATTTATATCTCATTAGATAGACTAAGATGGTTTTTGGAGTGAATCTTGACTACTAATTTGTCACTAGGGGCAAACCATGTCTTCCAAGATGGTATGAAGAGTTAAATCATAATACTAAGATGGCTATGGGAGTGATCCATGACTATCAAGATGGTATGTGGTGTGAAACCATATTACTATGATTTCCTTGGTATTGATTCCTTTAGTACTATATAAATAATTTTTCTATTCTTATTTGTTTTCCACAATTTGATGTTTTATTACCATTTTTTATTTCATGGAATGTGTTCATTATTTTCTTATGATTTATGTCCCATGAACTACCAATCCTTATTCCATGATTAATGTATATGATCTTTGAAATATAGTGTATGATGTTTTTAATGATTACATTATCATACCATTATGATCATGATTATTCTTACATATATCCTTTTTTAACCCTTACGGAGCATCTAAATTCACAATTTTTTTGTTTTCTTCCATAGGTTATAAGGATTTGAATTATATTTGATATTTCTATAAAGGGTTGAAGTTAGGAAGAACCTAGTGGGGGATAATGTAGATCTCTTATGTAATAGTGCTTATGTTTCAATGTTTCTAAAGAAAATATAGTAGTAAGGTCATTGGGAATCTATTTTGTATAATGTTATAAGTATTTATGAAAAAATTATGTCATGTCGATGTACATCAGACTCATTCATTATAGTTGGTATGTGAGAAAATGATAAGTTAACCTTTGGAACTAGGCTTATAAAACCTTATAAAGAACCCCATGTAAATGTCTAAGGATAATTATAAGGATAAGTATATGTATATGAAATTGTCCTTGAATCTTTGTAAATGATAAAGTGAGTGAATTACTTGAAATTCATTACTATCTGGATACTACAAGTGGATGTGGCTCTAGAAAAGATATACTTAGGTGTAACAAACAAAACCAGGTCTGTCAAGCCTGACTAGGGGTATCCTGGTACATGGTAATGGTCCCTACTAGACACTTGTTTTGATACTCCCAGTGGATATGCATTGTAATTACAAAAACTCCTCAAAAAATATCATGAAGGATTTAAATAGGATTTTTCTATGAATAACCTAGGATAATCCTAAGATTTGATCAATTAAAAAATAAGTTTCATGATATAGACATTATATAAGTAATTTTTCATGATTATGTGGATTTCATATATGATATGTGTTTCTCACTCAGTGCTTTATAGTTTTAATAAATTGTGAGAACTAAAATAAACATGGTTAACATTTATTTTTACATATGTGGAATGTATGGGAATTATGAAGATAAATTTTCCAAGTGGAAATGTCATAAAGATAATTAATAAGGTGGTATGAGTAATGGTTATAATTCTAATTTTAAGGAGACTGCAAATGAAATATGAAGTTTAATTGATGTTTGTTGATTATTTTTTATAATAAACATATAAAGAATGTATAGATTAAGGTTGAGGAACCATAAAAACATGATTGATAACTAATTATCTAGGAATGTGGTAATGTGGAATAAGTTGATGAATCTAGATTAATGGTTTTAAAAGAAAATTATATGAATGAAGTATTTATATTTTAGAATTCAAAAATTATCTTATATAAATCCTTAAAGATATAATTATTTTCAGTATAATTTTTCATTTAGGATTGAAAAGGAAAATTTTAATGGTGATTAAGATGTAGAAAAGTGAATTTATAGAACGCTGATATTTTGATTAAGGGATGGTATCCCATATATAATTCTTTACATTTATATAATGATGTTTGGATAATGATATGTTGGATATGAATATGTAAATTGGATGGTATGGATTACCCAAGAACTTATTGTTGAAAAAGTTTTCTATGTAATCTTGGATGATGTTTAAAACTTCTTGTATTTAACGAATTTATCCACTAATAATTAGAATAATAAACCATTCATGTTTTCCAAAATATTTATGGTAATTATTTTTATTACCATGTTTCATGTGAATATACAATTAGGGTGTTCAGAAGTTTGGAAAGTGACAAAAAGTGGTAATTTTTGATATATTAGGGTTCAATGATAACCTCATTTCATAAATGTTTTTCTAATGTTCTATATTTTGATCTTTCATAATGTTTATAAGGGTAACCATTCATGATAATTTTAAGTTAAACTTATTAGGAAGTATTTATTTATTAATGTTGTTTTAAAAACCATAGTTAACATTCTATTTGGTGATTAACATTATTTTAATGATTTACATCATATTTACATCAGAAATTATATTAGTGTTGTTTTAGAAAAAGGACATCTTATATGTCAGGTGAAAACCAATCAAGTCTAACAAGGCCATCGGTCTTCAACCCATGACCTAAGGATGATATGAGTTTCATGCCTACAACTAGACTATGTGATGTCGTAATTAATGTGTAATTATTTTTTATGAATAAATAAAAATTTTGAACTAGTAGTGTTAATATCTATTATTATAGATTAATGAATTAAAAATATTTCTTTTTATTAATAGTTAGAGAAAAATTGTTATAATTTTCATTATTTCACTTTCTTAAGATCCATTAATTGGTTATTTAAGTATTTTAGGCATCAAAGTTAATTTCTAGACATCCATTTCTCAATGTAATGGATGAATTATAAATTGATAATAGCAGAACAAAAGAATGAAATTCTATTTATTGAAATATTTGAAGTATGTATATTTTCTTATATTATTGGGAAATAAAATAATTACTCAATGTTAATAAAATGATTAAGAAAAATGTTGTTACAAATCTCTTATTTTTGTTGAATCAATGGCCTCTTAAATCATCAATAATTAATGAATTTAAGTCCGTAAAATTTTCTTTAATCATTAAGTTGTATATGATTAATAAACTCAATCAGTACCTATAAATATTTACACTTTTCTTCTAGGTCCATATTTTCACTTGCCACCTATGATCCCCTATGTGGAATCCTAGTTTTATTTTATATTGGTAAACTATTATGTTTTAAACATTCAATTTTTAAAACATGTTTTATTATTCAGTTTTACAGTGTGGGTTTATATGAAAGAAACATTTTTGTATTAATCGTTTAATAATTGAGATGAATTTGAATGGATAAATTCATTTTAAGGGGGAAGAATGTGACACTTTGATATTTTGTGAAATATTTTCTTAATTTAATATAATGTTTTTCATATTTTTTATTTCACGCAATATTTAAAATAGTTTCTTATATATATATGTGTGTATATATATATATATATATTAAATGACCATGTTTGGATTTTGTTATACAAAAAATACCAAGTTAATCATGAACTAAATAGAACGTAAAATTTAAATATCTCTACAAGGAACCCTGAGGTTATATGAAGTTACACATAATGTTGACTTTCCTAAATGTCTATCCTGACACACATGACCGAGTTTTACCGAACAATAATACAACATTAAATATATTATTATTTAATATAATACTATATAAAATATCAGTAAAATTTATTATTATAAATAATATTAATATATTAATGAAAATATGTAGTTAAATGTATCATTATCCTTATAATTGGAAATTAATATTGAAACCAAATGAATATATAAGGAATTATTTAATAAAAGACTATATTTATGTGAAAAAGATGATTTATCTTAATAAGTTAATTTAATTAATATCAGTGAATGATATTAAATTAAATTTTAATTTTATAAATTATCTCAATTATTTTATACATTTATCCAATATATTTGACAAGAATAAGATGCTAACTGACCCAATATTACACATAAAAACAATATTTTTATAAAATTAGTTTTACTTCCT
Source organism: Viscum album (assembly GCA_963277665.1). Classification (NCBI taxonomy): domain Eukaryota; kingdom Viridiplantae; phylum Streptophyta; class Magnoliopsida; order Santalales; family Viscaceae; genus Viscum; species Viscum album. The sequence goes on from OY728161.1 coordinate 1,705,085,246, forward strand.
TTTAATGGCAAAACTATTTTAAATATAAATTTGTGAACTTTTATAAATTTTATATATTATAAAATTCTTAAATTTTTAAATTTAAACATAAATAATTTTTAGGGTAAATTTTTGGTATTTTTATGTGAAGTTCCATTTTTTAATGAGTAGGGAAAAATACTAAATTTTAATTCAAAAATACCATTTCTTATAATCTATTCATAATGATAAATTATATTTTAATTATGTTTTAATGTAATATTATATAATTTATTTATAAATTAATCCAATTTTGGTCATTTAAATCAATTTAACATTGAAATTTATCATAAAATCATAGGAAAATTTTCAATATTTTTACTTTAAAACCCCACATTGTCATCACTTCTGCAGGATTAAACTTAAATTTATTTCTACCAATTATAAGTTAAAAATTGGAAAAATGGTTTCCATATTTTTAATCATCATAACATATAATTTATTATAAGTTCAACTTAGTTATTTACAAAAAATATTATTGAATGTAATTAAAATTAATTACAGCAATTAAGGTAAATGTAGGCTTAAAAACGAATAAAACTTTATCATAAGGGACCAAATGACCTAGAAACTTATAAAAACCATATTTTATGTCCATTATTAGTCTATTAACATTTAATTACTGAGTTTTTTTTTTGATTTTTTTAGGTAAAAATATGGGTTCACGTAACATGTTTTCAAACATAAAAAATGAGTCATTTTCCTCCCCTATAAAAAGCCACCACCTTTACTCCTTCCCCAGACCTATCAGACAAATTATATTGTTATATGATAATTCCAATCAACTTACCAACATCCAAACCTTCATTATTGAAGCCTACCATTGGGCATAAATCAATCCAAATAATCCATTTTGTGAAAACCAAAAGGAGTTACCCAAAGATGAGGTTAAACCATCCCTCAAGCCCTTTATATTATTTTTATTATACACCACCTCCACTCTCATTGTTCTCTGCATATGAAACAAAAAAAGTGTCATAAATATAATAATATGTTATTGTTATAATATTTATACTTACATTTTCACACACTTCCATCTAATGGGTAATGAACATACTGTTTACCTTTAAGGTGAACTACCACCTCACGAAAGGATGACTGTTAATTTTTCCTTTGACCCATTTCATGGTTGAGAATTATGATAGAAACACTATTTATATATTATATATGTTATATTTACTATATATTTATTCTTCTATAATTCCTTTATAACACATGCCTTTATAAATTCCATCTTTTGTAAATATGACAACATTGTTTGTGGACATGTGGGATACACCTTCTCAAAGCGATGTGATTCATTTGAAATATATATGGAATGTATAAATGTTGGGTTTAATGAAAATTTATGGTAAATATGATATAAAATCATACTTAAATAATGATATTGTCTTTAATACTACTTACGGACGGCGTGCACATCGTCACGGTGACATGTGCTTGTGGCCCCATGTTCTCTCTTTCTAAAGGGAGGGGGAATTCATCACTTCTTCAGCGATGTTTTCTCCTTGAAAGAAATAGGATGATTGGATGTTAGACCTTCCTTTCTTGGATTACTCATTGGAATTCATTACCTAATCCCATCACAATCATATATTGGATTTTTTGTCTGTGAAACTCATTCCCGATGTAATCTTTTCATGGATTCTGGTTAATTATGATGCTTCTATCTGGACATTCCATGGTGTATTGACTTGGTGGAAATCGTAGGTTGGAGTAGATGGTCACATGAAGCATGTTGGGAGAATATCTGGATGCTTGAACATTGATCCCCTTTATTCATCCACACATGAAGGATTCTCAAAGGCCTGGAACACAAGGAATCCCATGCCGATCATTGGGTATTCAATTTTGGTGGCCTGTCTCATAGGTTTCCCTCAATATACAATGATTAACATGAGTTATGTGGAATTTTTAATATATTTTAGAGATATTTTTTCTAAATGTGTGCCTTCTGAGGTTTTCCTCAGGCATCTCATGATTAACAAAACTTAGACCACATGTTTAATGCCTTTTAGGGAATAATTAGAACGCCCTATAAGGATATATCAGGGAAAAAGTTTGACATATTTTAATTAATGAAAGGGATTATTATGGGAACCACTAAGGGAGGCTTAGGTAGGTGCACCCCAAACTGTGTTGACCAAATGGATGGCTCATAATTCCAAAATGGAGTGGTCCAAGGCTGGTGCATCCCAAAAGGGAGAACTAGATGGATGGATCAGAACAACCAAATAGAGTGGACCTAAGGTGGTGTGTCCCACAAAAGGACGAAGTCACACAGTGAAGACTAATGTGAACACCACTAAGGGAAGATTATAAAGGTGCGCCCAAAATGGGTTTACTAAAAGGATGGATAAGAATGACCAAAACGAGAAGACCCATAATGGTGCATCCCAAAAGGGAGAATCAGATGGATGGATCATAATGCCCAAAAAGACCAGACCCAAGGTGGTGTGTCCCATAAAGGGATGGTGTCACACAATTAAGTCCCATCTAAACACCACAGAGGGGGGATCATGACTGTATAACCTATAAAGGGCTTTATTGAATGGATGGATCCAAATTACCAAAAAGAGCAAACCCAAGGTGGTGCATTCCAAAGAGGGCGCACTGGATGCATAGATCAGAAATCCCAAAAAGGGAAGACCCAAGGTGGTGTGTCCTATAAAATGAATATGTCACACTGTAAAGGATAATCTGAACACCACTGATGGTGGATCCGGATTTTGCACCCCAAAAGGGGTTTACTAAATTGCTGGAACATTTTTTCCAAAAAGAAAAGACCTATGGTGGTGCATCCAAAATGGGAGAAGTAGATGGATAGATCAGAACACCCAAAAAAATTCCCAAGGCGTTGTATCCCATAAAGTTATGATGTCACACCATGAAGGTGGATCTAAACACCACTGAGGAAGGATTAGGAAGGTGCACCCCAAAAAGGGGACACTAAGGTTTACCATTGGCTAGGATTGAACCTCAGGGAGGCCTCCTATGTACCATTTGTATAAGACTTGGATCAAAACCCACATAGTTTGAATGACTGATTTTAGAATTATATATGGATAAATTTCCATCGCAAGAGGGGTAGTCTTGGTTGGATGAACAAGGATTTTGTGGGTATTACACATTGTTATCATCTTAGGTGCGGACAAAAGTATAAATTTAATGTATGGGGCTTCTGCATGGTTAGCTGCATGGGTGTCGTAAAAAGAAATAATTTATTTTAGTGGGATTATATATGGTAATACTATCGGGTAGAATTCATGAGTTCATCGGGATGTGGTAGCCTAGATAATATCGGGATGGATATGGTGGAATTTTTTAAGGTTGAGGATGAGATGGAACTGACATAATGATGTTAGTGTTGGGATTGAACCTCAGGGATGTTTTCTACATATCCCAATGAATTGAAATCAAAGTCCATGTTGTTCAGTAAGGCGATGGTACACATAAAGAGGAAACCCATGTGAATGGATTGCAGGGTTATGGACCTGAATGATGTAAAACCATGATTCTATGGAATGAACATCCTAATACCCAAAGGATCTATGGAAAGCCCATGATGGGAAATGGGTGGTGGGATTGAACCACAGGGAGGCTTCCTACATATCATAGTGGTTGGGAATCAAAGTCCACATAGTTCAAGATGGAGGGAAAAAATCAGGTCATATGAATAAGACATCAACATAGATATACGGTAGGGGATTATGCATGGTTAGAGGCCCTTAGAAAGAGGATCACTCTTGGTTGGAGGAGTATGGTGATGTTTAGGTATTATTCATTGTTATCTACCCATGTAGATCATAACTCCTCAAAGGATGGATCCAATAAATGTTTCCCAAGATGTTAATTTGACATATTAGGAGGGTATATTCCTTGAAGGGATATACATGGTTTAGTATTAGTTGGGATTGAACCTTAATGAGGTGTCCTACATAATCGAAATGGATCAGAACCCATATAGTTCAAAGGGTGAAGTTTAACATCATATAGGACAAGTGAACCAATGTTAAATAGAAAAGACATGTGGGTTTTAGAGTGTTAGTGGATTAATCCACTATGAGTCTTACTATGAACCCTTTCTAATAGAAAAGGATTAAGGTCCACATAGTTTGGTAGAGGGGAATGAGGCTTATGGAGGGATTACGGTCAAAAGTCCTATTGGGGCTTATATGTGGTCTGCTACCCAAAATCATGTTGGGGCTAACTCGTTGGTAGTGTCCCAAAGAAGTGTTGGAGATTACATATGGTTAGTATCCCTAGTGGATGGATGTGGATAGAGTGTTATCACCATCATAAGGGTGAGGTGATGGATGAAGTGATGAATGATGGATCAGAAAACCTCAAAGAGGTGGATTCAAGTGGTGTGTCTCATAAAGGGAAGATCTCACACCATGAGGGTTCATCCCTTGGATGGATAACCTACGAATAACATTGGATGGATCCAAACACCTTATGAGAGAAGATTTGATAGGTGTGTCCCATAAAGGTAAGTTGTCACGCTGTGAAGGATTATCTAGCACTGATGGAGGTTGATCAGGGACGGTTCAATCATAGGATGGGGCACCAATGTTTATCATTGGTTGGGATTGAACCTTATGGAAGATTCATATGTACCATGTATAGAAGACATGGATCCAATCTTACATAGTTTGGAAAGGACAGGGTATTACCCATAAGAGAGGCCCAAGTGCCGTAATGGAGTGGAAATGGTGGATATGGAATTCACATTAAAGTATCTCAGGTGCAACTAAGGAGAAGAAATAGTGAATGAGGATTATGTGTGGAAGGTGCCCTGGTTCCACTAAGGAGAACCAACAGTGAATGGGGATTGCACATGGATGTTTCCCAGGATCCGCTAAGGACAGTAATGGTGAATGGGAATTATGCTTAGAAGTTGCCTGGGTGCCGCTAAGGAGATACAACAATGAATGTGGCATACAAATAGAAGATGATTGGGTGCTACTAAGGAGCGGAAATGGTGATTGGGGATTACATGTGGAAGCTTCTTGTGATCCACTGAGGAGCAATATTGGTGAATGGGGATTATGCATTGAATCTTCTCGGGTACCGCTACAGAGCAGTAATAGTTAATGGGATTTATACGTTGAAGTTTCCAAGGTACCTCTATGGAAATGTAATGATGAATGTTGGTTAGGCATTGAAGATTCCTGGGTGCTGTTAAGGAGAAGCAATAGTGAATAGTGATTATGTGTGGAAGTTGTCCAGGTACTACTATTGAGTGAAAATGGTGAATGGGGCTTACATGACGAAGTTTCCAAGGTCCCTCTAAGGAGTGAAAATGGTGAATGGGGCTTACACGTGGAAGTTTCCCATTATGTATTCTTTATGTCAGGTCATGATGGAATTTCGAAGTGATGATTGGTTGAGGGAAAATGTTTTGAGGATTTCACCTTACGAAGAGGCCCATAGTGGTTTCTTACTATTTTTCAAGTGATAAGGAATCTTGTTCTTGATGTATAAGATACCCTATTCATGAATGATATGGTATAATATAGTTTAATGTAATGTAGTGATGACTGTTGGCAGCTTATGTGTAACGCATGAGGAATCTATTATCTAGAACAAGAGGAAACCAATGTTTTTATATATGGTGTACAACAATTTAAATTAATGTAGTGAGAACTATTAGGTATAATATGTCTAGAAATGGTATATGTGGGACTTATGCAAGAGCATCCTTTTCTAGTTCAATGTGACATTAGAGGATGGTGATGGGGTTTTTTGGAGTTGATTAAGGAATGGTCTGACACAAGGTACAAAGGAAATTTATGAATATAATCTAAACTCATGACATGGCTAAGGGACCAAGAGGAATATGTCTTCTTAAATATTTTCATGGAGTGAAGAGGACTATCTCAAATAATGGTATTTTATGTTTGGATGGTGGGTGCACATAAGGTTGGAAGGTAAAATATTCGCAAAATGACATGAAATGTCTCTGGTGTGACTCACCATTTTTCATGGGAGTTTATGATGATAGGGAAAGTATTATATCTAAGGGCCAGGACCACAACCCAAAGTGATCTTGAGAGGGAGTTCAGGGGAAGAGAACCATCATTATATACTGATGTACCTGAAGGTAGGATTTTCATGAAGGATAGGGATTCACAATGTATAGGGGTTCATAGAGCGTAAGGGCTCTCAAAGTATGGGCCCTAATGGAGCATAGGGACTCCTGAATGATGGGTCTTCACAGAGCTTAGGGTTTCATGACAGATTCCCTGATTCATATTCGATTGCTTTTCAAAGGCTGAATTCTTCACGGAGCCTCATGTTCCTTAGAGGGCCCTCTTCCTTCATGATAGGCATAAGCCTTAGTAAAGGGAATCTCCACTAGTGGAGGATTCTATCAAGAACACAAGGGAGGTTGATTTTTGAAACATAGTGGCTCTATATAAGTGGATATCATGAAGCAAATGAGCTCCACAAATTGTGATCATGAGGGTGAAGCCTAGTGATGTCTCCCCTACCAAATGAAGGCATTAAGGGATTATTTATAGGAAATGGGAGTCTCACGATGCTAGGAAGAGCACTGTGAAGTTAATAACACTTCAAAAATGGAGGTAGATCCATTAGACTAATGGAGTGTTTCGTCCCTATATTGTGGAAGTCGCGGAGATCATTAGACTGCAGAGGCGTCCGTCAGCACTACATAGTATAGAGGGAGCTTTGCAAATGGGATCTACAACCTTGTTTTTGGGGCCTAACATCGAACAGTCTTAACATCTAATCTTTAACATCGTTTTGGATCTTTGACCAATAAAATAAAAGAATGAAAAATTAGCTACACTAATAGATTATGTATGGATGCATTCAATGAATCACTTGGATGCATTTACTAGGGTCAATAGATTTATATACATATATTTTATTTACATTATTTCATTCAATACAACAATAAAATGGAAACAACGTTCATGCATATGTATGTCCTACTTTCTCCAGGAATAGTGTATTCCATTTCATACATCAATATTATATAGATTATTATAATATAAATATACCGAACATATATGATATTTATATCATGTTTTAGATTCTTGAGTACACATGCAAAAATCAAAGATATTATTACCCGAAATGTAACCATAACACGAAATTGATAAAAAGAGGGTAATATAAAGTCATAATAAAACAATATATGGTATTAGATATTATAATATGGTTATTTTATAGATTTATAATAATATTATTTTTATTATATAAGAACATCGAATGATTACATTGAGTGTCAAGACATAAGGTAAGGGAATTTCATCTCACTTTTTAAAATGGTGAGACACATGTCAGGTTCACCACTCTTTTCTATTGCATGGTGTATATATTCCCTATGAATGAATAGTATGTTTTTATTATTAAACTTATGATAATTTACATATCCACTCTATTATTTTTCTTTCATGGGGGTTTAGGTTTCAAATGTTACCAAATCGGTAAGATAGTTTTGTCTCAATTTACCTTCATTGAGACTCATGTTTTGTTATGCACCTAAATTATTTTTCAATGTGTATATAATTAAATTTTAAATTTTATATAATGAATATTATTATTTTCATTATATTTTAGTATTTTTATTACTTTTTTTAATTACATGGGTGTTATGGTTCAAATTTACCTTGTGATAAGAGTTTATTGAAACATTCACATCGCTTTTCGATATTATTTATGATTTTTCTTCCTTTAATGAAATATTATGATCCATAGATTAAAGAATCTCATAAATTTTATTATCATTTATTTCTTAATGATATATTTATGTATTAGTCAAATTGTATCACTCTTTTTTACTAAACATAATAACAAAAAATTAATGAAAATATGGCTGTACTTCCCCCTTTGATTGAAAATATTTTTATTTCAAAAACCATGTTTCAAAAATGTTTTGAAAAATTATTTACAAATGATATTTGAAGGTAAATTTCATGGAAAAAGGATATTAAGACGGATTTATTATTTTAAAATATTCCTAATTCTTTTTTCAAATCTATTTTCAATGAAATGTTTTTTCAAAAATGTTCTTTGTTTTAAAAATCCCTTTTCAATACAGAAAGGAAACATTCCTCAGGAAATGTTTTTAAAGGATATATCAAAATAATTTCCATTATAATATGAAATCTATTAGGGTTACCCATTCCTTTATTGAGAAATTATTAACTTTTTCGATTCATATTATTTCTATTAGGGGTTTATGGAATGATGTTTGTGAAACCCATTTCTCATTTAAAGGTTATATTCTTTTGAAACCTGATTATTTTCCCTGATTATGCTTTTGATGAAATGATTATAAAAATTATATCTTTCTCTTTTGGGTACGATATGATAAAATTTTTATGAAACCCATTTCTCATTCTCAGTTTATATTGTTTTGAAACCTGATTATTTTCCCTGATTATTCTGTTGATGAAATGATTATACAATTTGTATCTTTCTCTATTGGTTACGATATGATCAAATGTTTATGATACCCATTTCATTTCAATGTTTATGATTTGATTTATTATTATTTTTTAGCATATGTATGTATGATATTATTATGATATGGGTGGGACCTATATCTCTTTACAATGGATAGGACAATGAATCATATCACCTGAGATAGACTAAGATGGTCTTGGGAGTGAAATTTTACTATGGAGATGGCCATGTGAGTGATTCATGACTAACAATATGGTATGATGAGGGAACTAATACCCTTGAGATGTTTATGAGAGTTACCATGAATGATAAGATGGTATGTGGTGTGAACCCATACAACTAAAATGGTATTGGATGCAATGGCTTGACTATTATAGAAATAATTTTTATATGCTTATTTGTATTCCAAAATTCCATGTTTTATTTATATGTTATCATTTATTGAATAATGTTATTTATTTATTTATGATTAATGTATTATAAACTACCAATACTTACTCCATGATTCATCTATTCGATATTTGATATAGAAGGTATGATCTTCTATTTTTATGATCATGTTCTCATACCATTATGATCATGATTATGATCACATATATCCCTTGTTTACCCATAAATAGCATCTGAGTTCACTCATTTTTAGGATTCATTCCCTGGGATATGAAGATATGTATTATGTTTTATATTTCTATGAAGGATGATATTCAAGAAGAACCTAGTGGGAGATAATGTATCTCAATTATGTACCAGTGTTTATGATTTCCAGGTTTCCAAAGGCACTATAGTAGTACGGTATCTACACGTGGGTTTGTATAATATTTCATATATTCCAAAAAATAATGTAGTTTTAATTTATTAAAAGAACGTTAATATATAAAAAGCATTATAATTTTAACTTATTAGTCGAATATAAATGAGTGGAGAAAATTGAAAATAATTAAAGGGAAACATTATTGTTTTACCCTTTGGAAATAATTTTTAGGTTTGGAAATTGCATTTCCTAAAAACTTTTACATGTTAAAAATGATTTTAGTCAAAAATAAAATTATATAATTTATTAGGACATCATTATATATTAAATTACACAATTCAAATCAATTTTTTATATAAAAACCTTATTTTTCTAATTTACTTAAAAATTGATGTACTTGAGAGAATTACCAAAAATAAGCCTTTGAAAAGTTGGATGTGCTGATTATAAAAGTAAAATTAATTTTATCAAAGAAAGTATACAATATTACTATTTTTAATTTTTAACATTCAGACTTATGATTTTGGTGATATGCCTCAATATATAGTTTATTAGAAATTTTTTTATAGTTTTTTTGGGATTTTAATCCTGATATCTATTTCATCTCATTAAAATATTAATATTTTCTTAAATAACTCAGGATAAATATTATTTATAATAAATTATTTATTATGTCAAATTACTATTCCCAATGGTCAGGTTACTATTCTCAATGGTAAGGTTTCTATTCCTGACAGTCATGTTACTATTCCCAATTATCACATTACTATAACAACAATAATATTACTATTTTAATAGCTGCATTGCCTCCTATAAATTCCTCTTCATTCCTTTCTATATCATTATATATAATTAATTACATGTTTTTATTTTTTTAAATGTCTGTTTTTTTTTCTAATGTTTTGTTATTTTTCATAGTGTTGTTCATCAGAGTGATGATTCTATCATATAAAGATAATCCAAATTTTTGAATTCTAGATTTTAAATTTTCTATTTTTATCCCATTTTAATATTTGGTATTTTTTAAGTATTATTTTTTAAATTATGTAACAATTTTCACCAATTAAATAATGTTTTTGTCACTTTTATATTTTTTTTATGTCTAGGTAGTTACATTTTACCCCCTTTAAAAATTGCATCTCTGAAATTTCAACTCATATTCTCTACTAAGAATGTATGAGGGTAACTATATTTCATTTTTTTGTAGGTTACATTATTACCTCTTATTATTTATTGTACTTCCATAAAAATTTTGGAAGGTGAGTTTTCTTGTTTTGTATAGATTTGTCTCTACGGCCCATGATCTTCACTGGTTTCTCATAATAGTAGAGATCATACAATAGTTGTACCACCTCCAAATTCAATACATGTGGGTGATCAGTTATGATCTTCATCAAGAGAGATATGTGGAACACATCATTACCTTAAGTCATTTTTGATGGATGTTCTAGATCATAAGAAACTGATTATATGTGATCAAGGATCTCAAAGGGGATAATGTACCTAGGGATGAGATTTCCCTTATTCCAACTAAAAACTATAATTTCCTTTGATATTTGTCAACAAAGATCATCTATTGACTCTAAGATTATTTTATATGTTTTTTTATAGTTTGAAGATTTTCTATCATTACATTCACATTATTATGTCCATATATATTCTATTCAACAACTTCATCACAACCTTTATGAGTCATACATCACTTACCACATAGAGCTTCAAATAAGGACATTTGAATAATTAAGTGGAAGCTGTTATTGTTTGAGAACTCAACAATGGGATATGTTGATCCCATCGTCCTATAAATTCCCCCCAACAAGCTCTCAACATGTCCTTGTTTCTCTGAAAGGTCCTGTTAGATAATCCATTTTTTTGAATGATTGACCATTCTACAATTAAATTTAGTATCAAGATTATATATAAGACTTATATAGAATATATGGGTTAACCATAAATCATAATCATTAATGATCAAAATTGGTGCCCAATATAACTTAAACTTTTATTTTATGTATATATTGGATGTTTTTCAAGTGATAAGAATGCCAAAATATCAATTAATTGATCATCATTAGTGACTCGAGCAACTAAAAACCACATTTCAATGATTCTTTTGGATGTATTTGGATGACAATCAAAAGAATATCTGGTGATGTTTTCCCATTTCAATTTGTGTGTGGGTAATGGCTACATAAACCACTTGGTCTTTTGTATATATGATTTAACTTTTTTACATTCCTAACACTTTGATGTGTAATCAACAACTTCCTTATTTTTTCCTGAGAAGAAGTTCCCATAAAGAGAAGGATTCATCCTTGAACTTACTTAATGGATGTTGAAGGATGTGATATGAGAATTATCCCATAACTCATTCATGATATCAAGTAATAAAGTCACATAATGTCTAGTTCCAAATAGAATGAAACCATATTCATTGACGTGTAACTCATAAATATTCCCTCTCCATGAAATCATATAGATTATTTTGAATCTCTAGATAATCCCTCTATGCCTACATGGTATTCTCTTTGGTAGATGGTTAGGAAATAATTTTGTAATGGTATGATATCTCCCCTTCCATTATGATTTCTAGATTCATCTTTTTCATGTCCATGAATATATGGTCTTTATTAATCCTTATAATGGATATTGTAGTAGGTTATTTTCTATAAAGAGAATCAACTACCTTGTTTATCTTTCCATGAATGTATTGGATAGATAAATCATAGACTTTGATCATTTATAACTATATTAGATGAAAAATAATGAGATTTTTCTATGTGAATATATACTTTAGACTATGGGGAAATATATATTTATATATTTGTATCATGCCTCCCATTATAGAGGTAGTACTCCCAAATACTCAAAAATAAAGACCATAACTACTTACTCCAGATCAAGTATTTTGTATTTGTTCTCAAGGATGTTTAATTATCATGAGGAATATTCACTTAGTTTTTAATTATGTATTAGTACACAACCCAAGACATTATCTACAACATCAATGTATATAATAACCTTCTTTATTTGAGGTCAATGTGGGTATATGCACAATAATTAGTCTCTTCTTGAGCTTCATAATTATTTCCTTGTATTCTTTCACCCATTGATACATTACCCATTTCTAGGTCATATTAGATAGTGGAATATAATATCATGATATATTTCTCACAAATCATCAATAATACCCAACTAATCCAAGAAAACTATGTATTTTTATAATAGTAATGGGTCTAGGCCATTCGAAAATTTCTTTTTTATTTGCAGGGTCTAAAAAATTCGATCACTTGTGATCACATGCCCAATGAATGTGGATTTTTTCATAAAAAACTCATAGTTTTTGAATTTAACATTCACCTTATCCTTTATTAATTTCATCAACATAATCCTTAATGGATTTTAATGTGGCTCTTACTCTTGGATTAAATGAGGTATCATAAATAAATACTACTATAGAATTTTTGAAGGAGTATCTAAATACTATATTCATAACATCCATGAAGATAAAGTGGAATTAGTAAGTCCAAAGGTAATCACTATGAATTCATAGTGTATATACCTCATATGAATGGTTTTCTTCTAATTATCTTCCTTCTTCACATTTATCTTATTATAGAAATAAATAAGCTCTACCTTTCAGTTGTACTACACTTTTCTTAATTGGTCAAACAATTCATCAATCCGTGGTAGGGGATAATTATTATTTATAGTGATATTTCTTGAGTTCCCAATAATCAATGCACAACCAAATGATACATCATTTTTCATGATAAAGGGAACCTATTATGTCCAAATTGATATATTAATACATGTGAACCCTTTCTCTAAATTCTCTTACAACTACTTCTTTAACTCATATAGTTCTATTTATTCCATCCAGCATGAGAATCCATCAATAGGAGTAATGATGACTCATGATCTTGGGGGAGTCTGAGAAACTCTCCCAAAAAATACATTAGTATATTCCCTCAGATGGGTAAATTTTGTCAAGATTGATACCTTCCTTCGACTCAACTAGGTATACATGTTCACTGGGTATCAATACTAACATAATTTATTTATTTTCCAAATTAGATTCATGATTATACTTTCATTTGTATAGGTTCATGGGATGGTTTGAAATATATAACAATATTTATTTTTGAAAAATCTTATGTAATATGTATATAATAAGGCTCAATATGTTCTTTATATAGTGTAAAATTATTCAAAATGAAGGATTAAATTATTTAATAAAAGAATCTAACCAAATACGCTAATAGGATAAGATTTTAACACTTGGGTTTTATTGATCTCTATGTTAGGTGTTTTTATAATTATATCTACTTCAAGGAATTCGTGTTGTGAGTTAGTAGGTTTAGAAAACATAGAGGGGGAAAAGGAATACATAGAACCATAATCAAATAAAACATTTTCCATTTTTTAGTGAATATAAATTTCACCTTATATGTCCATATTTTCAATTTCCATATCCACTGTTATAATGTAATAAGATTTCTCTTTCTTCTTTAGCATTGTCAGTTACTAACATTGACTACCCTCATTGATCAATGGTCTAGTTAATTGGATTTCAGAGTTCTTTTCTATATATATTTGAAACATTTAATAATGTGTGGTTTATTGGGGGTTCATTATTTTCCTCCATTACAAATTCCAAATTATACATGTATCTTTAATATTCGTGATCATATTTTAATTATATCCCTTAGTTAAATCATACCATTTTCCATTTTTTGGACATTCCCCTAATGATTCTTTCAACATATTTGACACGTGGGTGGTTGGATATTCTACATCCTTTGTTAATCGATCTTCTATATTGAAGATCCTTTGTTATCTTCTTCTTTCCATGTATTGGGGATCATTATCTAAACTCTATATCATTATTGAGATCATATTGAAATAATTCATTATACCATCTAGATTCTCGGATTTCTAGATCCTTCAGAAGGTGTGGTTATAAAATTTCAAAGAATCTGTCATTTTAGTTAACAAAAATCAAGGTGTATCTTGAAAGAATTGGGATGTTTTCATTATTATCTCTAATAGAGTGACCCAAATTATTTATATGGTTTATGTGTTCTATATCTATCATTTTTTGATGATTTTTGGGTAAATACATGGTTTGAAATATCTTCTTAAATTCTAACTACTCCATTTATTCCATTTTATATTTTGGATTCATATTCTCTATCAACACCACCCATTTATTATTCTTTTTATCTTAATTATAGACTCCTATAGTGTCTTCATCCATTTCAAAATAGTAGAGCATTGAAAATATATTCTCCATTGAGTTAACTCAGTATTTTGTGATAGGTGGATTGATTATCTGCAATATTTTGGTGGTTATTTCCATATAAAGGACTTGACGGCTGGTTACCCATTCTTCGGTGAATTTAGATGTTCTATATGGTTCCGGTTATTGTTTATATACTAATATTGATGGGTAAGAATTACCAGGAATCTTTTAACTCCTCCAACTATTGCATTAGGAATGTAAATTGATAAATCATTGATTTTTCTTTCACATGGGTTGTTGGTTTCATTTTTAATAGTTTCCACTATGTTATAAAACATAATTTTTTTTGAAAAAATCATAAGTCACTAAAGAATAAATAATTTATTTCTTGAATAAATTAATTATAATGTCACATATTATGGGATCACATTGTTTACAATAGTATTATTCTCAAAAAAAATGTTTCAAGGATTACTATAGTAATATATACTCCGGAATGGTTTGTATATAGATTGTGGTTATCTAAATCATATCTCCCAAGAGTGTTAAACCAATTGTGCATCAAAGATACTTTATATGCATTAGGTGGTGATCGAGTTAATACCCAGTCCAACATTATTGGGGTTATTAAACCTAGGTATATCTATACCAAATCTATATCCACATTAACATGTTTGTATATCTATGCCAAATCTACATAAATTGGTTATTTAATTTGTATTAAAATGTATGGTTTTGATATTGAATTTCATAAATAGATTATCATTATGTGTTTGTGTCTATTAAAGTTGTTTTATGATAGATTTTTTGAAAACTGTAAGTTCCAAACATGTAAATGAATTATTCACTTAGCGGAGTATGATAATGAAAATGGGTGTCACCCAAAAAAATTATTCAAGTATTTTTAATATATTATGGATCATTCATGCTATAGAGGCTCCCTACTAGTTAATAGTAGAAACTAGAAATTCACACTTTTAGATACCCTAGATTCCTTTACCTTATGAATTTATATTTCAAAAATGAATTAGTATATTTTGGATTTTTTGAAATCTGTATTTTCTATTGACCTCTGACCTATATATTTCTTTATATGTTTGAGAAAATAAATTTTTTTTTGTATATATATTTTTTAATTATTAAACATGGTTTTATGAATAAAATGGTTTTATGAAATTTGTGGATGTTTGATCGAATAAGGTATTTTTTATAATGAATGATTTTGTTTCAAAATGATATAAATACAATATTTTACTATTAAAAAATTTAGGATTTATAATGATTTATTATAATTGTATTTTAAATTTTATTGTACTGAATGTGTATTGGAGTGTTAGGGATATATTACTAAGGGTTATACCCACTACTACTTGTGCATTTCAGTAAACATGTATATGCTATGACACATGATATAGTTAAGGTGAAGATATCATTGTTTCTATGTAGTGATTCATTATACCATCTTGGAGTTATAAATGAGGGGGTTATATCCTATTTTCATATATTTTATCTTTAGTGTCTTTATATAACACTTTACATTACTATATAATATGGATTTGGATTGTTTTTGTAAAAAAAATTATTTTTTATGTTAATGTATATTAATTTTTTATTAAATAGGTTATTTATGTTAATTAGAATTTTTGGAATGTATTTTAGTGAAAATCAATCCCTATGAAATTGATTATATTCCTAAGTTCTTATTAGTATTGTCTGGTTGTATGGGAAAATAGTTGAGGCCATGTCGAGTCTTGGATTTGGTCTTGAAATTCAAGAACCCATGTCAAAAAGATATTTTTTTATTAGAGTGGTATTTTGAATAATTTATTGATATGTTTGATATTCATGGAGAATATAATGATTTTGAAATTGAACATTTCTAAAAAATATGTATCTATCCTTTTGATGGTGAAATCTAAGTCAATGGGATGATTGGTAAATCATAGTTCTGTGTTGGATTGAAATGATTGTATTTTTTCCTTGTTAAACAAAATTAGGTCAAAAATAATAAAGAGTTAATTAATCATGGTAGGATTGTTATTTAATACATCACATTCCATGGTTTTGATAAAAAATGATGTTATTATAATAAAAGATAAGATTTCTGACGACCCTATGGTCAGAATTTTTTTAAATGGAGTTTGATATTATTTTTTGATGTATGTATAATATAATTTTTTTAAACCTGATTAAAATTTTGTGATGAAAATTTGGGAATGAAATTATCCAAGATTAGATTACACTAAGTCAAGGTTTGAAATATGTATTTTTATTATAAGGAATTGTTGATGAAATATATGTGTTTGATGGAAGTTATTTTGTGTGTTATAGAATATAAAACCTATGAGAGTTAAAGTTGGCTGTAATAAAGGGATAGTGGGGGTGGTGCATGATCCCATGGAACTATAATTGGATGGGGCTTTTCTTAGTGGTAAGAACCTGATAATAATACATTGTAAATGGGGGTTCCAAACCATTGGGTTTAGGGAACTATAACAGGACTATACCGTACTATATAAATTGTGGAACTATTGAGTGGAGGCACAATAGTGGTTGTGGGAAATATAGTATGTACTGTAGCCACGAAAACACTATAACAGTCTAGGTACTATAGATGTACTATCCACCAAAGGGACTATCGGTCAAACATTTGGGCCTTTAGGGCCACATAATGCTATTTCGTACATACTGGGCATACGATCGATCTAATTGGATTCGTACCAACAAGGACAACATTCCAGGTATTGAATAAATAAGGATTTTTGGGTGGTCTATCCCTTGGGGGGATATGATCTAGATTTCCATCCTATCTATGTGTTGTGTGTGTGTTTAATTTAATTATACCCTAAGCAGCCAATAAAAACTCTTTATCAATTATATGAGATGTTGGACTTCTAATGATCCATATAACTATATGATGTTAATTTTAGATGAAATTTTAAATTTTAGTCATAGATTTGGGAATGATTTTGGAACTGGGATAATAATTTAAATTTCAATTATTTTGATATTTGGAGAGGATTTTATGTATGTGTTTAATGGTTTAAAAGGAAAAAATTTTGTTCAGGTGAAGGAAAGACAAGTAAGTGAACTGGAATATGGATTCATTTAGAACATGATACCTGGTAGGGAGTCACTAAAAACATAGTAGTGCCATTATATGGGAAGTACCCTCTGGTGTTCCATCATGTGGATGGCAGAACTCCACCTGCTGGCCAATTGGGAAATGACTACATAGTGATGGGAAATGAAGTACCAGGTAGGCCAATTTTCTATGTTTTTAGTTGTGTAATAATATCATTTTAACAAAAAGGTACCTTGGGTTTTCTAGTTTTGGATGGATTGAGAATGGATACATTGGTATATTCCTCCCCCATTTTCCCTATCCCCCTATAGAGGACCCCATTGAAAATAGATGTGATTAATAGAGGATTCAAAAAAAATTATGGTGAGACCTCTCCCATAATCCTTTACTCTTCCTCCTGGATGTCCTATGATTTATTGTTTTCACAATTTGATGGATTATATAATATTCTACAATATAATGGTGGAATCATCACATATGGTATGGATTTTATGTATAATTTATTTAAGGTTCTAAATAGAAATGAATGAATTCTATAATACACTATTTTTAATGTATTTCATCTAGAAAATTTATTTTTAAATATTGGTTTTATTGGATTGAATATGCCACTAATTTTGGGAGGAATGAATTGTATTTGTGTACATATTAGTGCAAGGTGTAATCAATGGAAATTAAAAGACTATGGGTTTTAGATCTAGTGAAATGGGGTTCCCTGATCTACTATAAAAGATTATGCCACATTGGAATAATTTTTATAGTTAATTATTATTTAATTTAATTAGTTTTAGAGTTTAATCACTTAATTTATGGGCTCTAAGCATGGATGAGATTTCTTATGGTCATGGATGAGGTTTAGTGATGATGGATAGACTGGTATAGCTCTAATAAAAATGTAGGATTCTTCTATGAAACTAAACGATATTCTTATTTATATACAATTAAAATTATTATATGGGTTATAAGATTGGGATAATTGGATAAGGACTATGAGTGCCCTATGTGGATTGTTAAGTTGTATATAACCCGATAGACATGGGGAGAGTTCACCAATCTAGATCAAATGAATTTATATAACTCGATGAAATCATAGGTAACAGAAAAAATTCTATTTGAGTGCATGAAGGTCCAAATATTGGTTTGAAGGCCACATTTGAGTTTTGGATGGACTAGGTTTTTAGTTATGATTGAATCAGGAATAGTGGGACTAGGACAATGGGTGATATGGTCGTTCATCTCATGTATAGTTTGGAACACCCTTATTGAGGGTAAATAGTGTCCTTTGTACTCGTCTGAGTGAAATGAGACCTCTAGTGAATGATGTAGATTAAAGAGGAGGGGATCCATTAATATTATTATTGGATATATCTCTTATGATACAAAATCGATAGGGAACCATCTATGGGTCACATAATAAGTGTTTTTGGCATGTTTATGAGTTTATAAGGGGCATTGGTTGTGTTTTTATTACCATGGGGTTTGTATAAGGACCCAACCTTAAATAATCCATAAAAACGTATTCATTATACAATAATTAATTTTAATATATTCTGAGAGATATCATAGTCTTATAGTTTTATATACTTAGGTAATCAACCTTAAAAAATAAAATATTACAACATAATGAGTACACTTCCACTAAGTATTAATTTTTTCAAAATACAATACATTGATGATATAACAAGTTTTACTATCGTGAAATATCATAACAATTTTCATATTGACCTCATCCTTATCCCTAAAACTCCTTAAAAATCAATGAAAATCATTTGAAAATGTTTTATGATGACACAAATTACATCCAGGGACCTATAAAATGATGAATGAAACCTGGTAGTCTTTGAATTCTCATAAAAATTAATTTTCTTAAATTAAACTATGAAATAAAAATAAATATTTTAGTACTTAAGAAATAAAATTCACATCCCTAATATTTTTATAAAATATTTCATAAGAAATAATAATGGAAAACTAAAACCCATAATGTTCTTTTAAAATCATGAAAAACATATGAAATCTTATTCACAATGTTTTATATTCCTTCCATAAGAACTTGAAAAAACACTCATTTTAACATAGTATCATTATATTACCATTTTAAATATTAATATTTCCATAAAAAGCCATTGAAGGAATAGATAAATCATATAGGTAAAATGGGACATAACTATCAAATAACTATTATAACCACCCTTACAAATGGACTAACCTCCCCCATAAATTCCAATCATCTCATAGGATGAAATTATAAATTGTTAACTATATCCCTTTACCTAATAATTTGAAGAGATATATCATTTCACCAATCATCATGAACTATATCAGGCTCAAACTTCAATATGATCTATATTGGGATCACCTGTCATCAGAAATAAAGTTCAAGAACCTATATTAATTTACTGAGCTACTACCACACTATCAATGGACATAGACAATGCCTATTTAAATATACACTAGGGGATACCTATATTTCTACAATGTCCTTATGTGTAATGTTCATGGTCATAGTGTATGGCCATGGGCATTGGGCCTCTGACCATGGTTTTTACCTATGGTTGTAGACCTTTTTAGGTAGTGTATAAAGCATTACCCAATTCATTGGTGAGATATATAAATCTAAGACCACATATAACATAATGAAACATCATACATATTTTATCCATAATAAATTAATTATTTAACAAACTATTTTTAATCATTGTAAATAATATGGTTTAGAAAAAATGAAGGTGTATCACATAAGAAGAATTTGAAATTTTATTATTTTATACATAAATTTTAATCACTAAAAAACAAAGAGAATTAGAATATGGAGGCTAATACATGAACCATAATTCCATATAGTAATGACCATTTTGATATAAGATGAAAAATGGATGAAAATTCATAAAAAGGTTTTTATATGCTTTTGGTTATATCATTGTAAAAACAGAGTCATATTTCACATTAAAAAATGTTTCCAAAAGATAAAAAGAATAATTTCAATTTTTTAAAATAATTCAAAATAATGTAACCATGAAATTGAACAATTTTAATGAGATATAAATTTTTATTGAGTGATAATTTCTTTTCATAATCTGAATGAATGAATTTTAAGTATTATTAATAGTTTTAAAAATAAATGGCATCAATAAAAGAGAAGAAATTTTTTGTTATTTATGAAAAATAAGAGTTACAATTTTTTTACATATTTATCTTTAAAAATGAAAAAATATAAAAATGGTAATAAATAAATACATTATATATGATAAATAGATAATGATTTTATTAATAATTATTGTTAAAAAGGAAAAAATATTTATTGATTATGAAATAAACCAAAAAAATGATTTTGATATATAAATTTCATTTCACTATATGAAATATAAAATTAAAATGTGATATAGAATGAGAAAAACAATTTAACTTAGAATTACATAGCCAAATAATAAATTTTACGACTCAACAAAAAAGAGATTGAGAAAGGGAAAATCCTTACGACTTAGATAATACATGACACAAACTATAATGATATAGAGATAAAAACTTTTATTTTAATTCCTAGGAAATAAGTGGTGTTAATATATATATATATATATATATATTGATAAATATATACCTCATATAAATTAATGTAGTGGTATAAATGAATAATTCCCCAAATATGGAAAATTGAGGTAAAAACAAATATGAATTAGGTAATATAATAATAAAAATACATTGAATGATATAAAAATGGAATAATAAATAACTTTAATCATATGTAAATTATTATAATATATTTCTATATGGATGTATGTAAACCATTTAAATGATGATGGGTGTATATTGAGAAACATGTCTCAAGGAATGGAAATTACGACAAAGAAACCTTAAAACATTTTATTTTATGAAATAAGAATCAATCGAAATGGTGGTTATGAGAAATAAATGAAAATAAACATAAACTAAAGGGTAAATAAATTATAATAATATAAAAAATTATAATTAACCAATATTATATGAACAAATTAATGAAAATAGTTTATGGCTTAACAAAAGTACATTAATTAAATAAAAACCCTTAACGAATATTCTTAATTGGTGAAATTCCCTATAACAAAATTATAATCTATATAGTTTTATTATTAATCTATATAATAATATTATTCATTTTTATTTTATGTTTTATCAATAATTTATAATTTCATATTAATTAATTATTGTTTATCAATAGTTAATATTAATTATTTTGTGTGAATTGTTCTACATCTAGTTTGATATAGTGATATTTGTCCTTTATCGATTATCATGTGTTAATAATAAATATAATGTTCATATGGATTATATATATACTGAATTTGTATTTTTATATAATTCCATTATCATTTCGCTGATTTTATGGATATGGTTAATAATGGAATGTTAAAAATATTCTTTTTATGATTTTTAATACAATAAGAAGAATTCATTTTCATTGATGAACATATTTTAGTATATAACCATATAGAATTGGGAAAACATATTATATAAATCACCGTTATAGTATTTTAATTTTATTTATCTATTATTAACAATTCATGATGTAAAAATTATAGTATCATTCATGTAAGTGGTAAAATCGATTAGAATAGGATCGTGTTATAATGATTGATTGAGTGTGAAAAAGTTATTGCATAATTTTTTATCTCTTTTAATGAATTTCAATAACTTATAAAATATTTTATTAATGTCTTAAACTATATTATAGAATTAAATTAGATATAGTAAAAAAAATTATTATGGAGGGGATGACACTTACATTGAAGACCTGAATCATCTTTTAGAAAGGATCTTAAAAATGAATGATTTGAGGGGCCTTCTTCTGACTAGATGTTACCAAGAAAGAGATAATAAATTTAGGGACATAATTTTGGAACAAATTATATAAGAAATTAAAATTTATGTTTTATTTAAGTTAGTATAGTATGGGTCCTTTTGTAGATGATTTTGTGTGGAATTTTCAAAATCACCAATTACTAAAGGAATAGAGAATGTAACTTGACATCAAAACTAAATCCAAGTTGTAAAAATACTATAGATGTGTGTAGACCCTGTAATAAATCCAATTTAGAGATAAAATGTGATATATTTTATGAATTTATGTTTTTAATTAACCCTTTAACCTCATTTTACCCTTTATCATGTTAATTTTCTTTTACATCGGTAATTTATTATTTTCCCAAAAAAAATTAAATATAACATATTGATTTTTTTTTGAATTTTAATTAAAAAATTGATATCTATGTTATTATTTTAATTATTTTAATTTTATTATTTTTTTATATTATATATAAAGAATACATAAATATAATATTTAGGATACTACACTTATATTTTTAATAGTGAATTATTTATTATTTCTTATTAAGTAATGATTATTAAAATAATGGAAATCGATTTTTAAAAAAATATATAACAAAAATTTCATTAAAATAATTATTTTATAGATATTTATTAATATTATATATTTAAATAACAACATATTAAAACATTTATTAAATTATATCCCAATTTAGTAATAAATGATTTTATCCCAATTTCTTCTAAATTAACTATTTATTTACTTAAAATTCATTTATTTTTTTCAGTATATTTTTTTTAAAGTAATTTTTTCTATGAATATATTTCATTAAAAACATTTTTAAAATTTAATTTATTAAATATAATACAAAATTTATGTAAACACAAATAAAAAAATTTAATTTTAATAACTACATGACATATCATCCTATATTATTCATAAAACATTCATAATACTACCAAATAAGACCTAAGGGTGAGATAAGAAATTACCGTTTTTATGTGTGGTAATTTTTCTATCATTGATCTCATATTGATTTCCATGATCTTTAATTTATCCCATATACGATTCTGATTAATACAAACATGTTAAAGTTAAAATTAGGCTTGGTTAAGGGAAATCCCTAGTAACGAAACCTCCTTCACATGATCAAATAAATGATCTTATCATTAATGTATTTAACTACTTTATTACATAACATCGCTCACTGTACATAAAATCTATAATATAGTCACATATATTTATATCCAACATATCAACCGTTATATTATAATGTCCATATTGAAAATCAAATATTATTTCCACTAAGAATATAATTTTACTCCATTTAAATTATTATACTAAATTTTTTTATATACCTAATATCCATAAAAATTGATATATAACCAATGAACATGCATAGAACAATAATATTCTGTCCCTATTCATAACCATATATACTCCTCTGAAACCATTCATCTCATTATCTATTCTATTTTATCATAATGGTTGAAAAATTTGTACCATTTTCTTTTTTATTCCATATTCATCATCAATTGTATAAAATTAATTAAATATCAAGGTTATGATAATTTAAACCTTGTAGTATTTTCTACATGTGGTTTTATTTGATATTTAATTTCATAATTAAGATTCATTTAGTTGTCTCATAATGTATTTCATTTTATACAATAATGTTCTAAGTTTATGAGATAAAGAATTTTCATTTATTAATTTTTTATAATAAAAGATATCTAATAAATGGTGGCTATTAATTAAAATTTCCCAAAAAAAATATCAGGTTTTATATCCCCCTTTAAAAAAATGTCATGAAATTTCATTGCATATATAAAAACAAATGAGGATACTTCTTCTTCATTACATAATCAAGTTACCAAATAGCCTCTTCAAACATGCATTTTCTCCAAACAATAATAGCCAGGTGAGTGGTATTGTTTCATATAACTTTATCTCCATGGTAAAATATCTTCATCAATAGTTCGTAATATGAGAGTTCATGTTTCAGTTTTAAAACTTATGAGTTTATTATAACTGATGGGATTGTTACATACTTCCTTGAATATGATACATGAAACACATCATGCACATTATATTGGTTTACTAGAAGTTTAAGGTGATAAGATACACTTCCCACTTGATCAAAAAATATTAATGTTTTTTATTTATTTGGGGAATACTTTTCTATTACTAAAATACATTATAAGCCTCTTCTATTGTGGTATTAAATGTAAGATTTTTTCTCTAAATTTAATGTCTAAATCTCATCGATGATAATGAATGTAATTATTATATTCACATTGTGATAATTTAATATATAATTCAATGGTTATATATTTATTTAACATTGTTTGGGAAACATTAGTTATTAATAGTTTTATCTTTCTATAGTTATCCCAATGTGTCAATGTTTATCATCTATTCCCAAATAGATCCTCATATGGTTCCTTTTTGACTAGATTGTAAGATGTTATTATATGAGAACTAAAATAGAGTATGATATTGATCGTAGATTCATTTGAAACCCATTTAGTAATATTTTAGCATAAATTCAAATGAATAAATAATACTTTTATATTAACCATTGGATTAAGGATGATATGATAATATAAATAAATCCTGGTATCTCTTTCTTGTTGAAGTCTCTTAAATATCTTCTAGGTAAACCTCCTATATTGATCCAATAAAATATAATGAAGTACACCATATAGCCTTACAAATTACTTTATACATAACACTAAAAGTTGATCAACTGAGAAATCCTCTCAAATAATAATGAATTTAACTAACTGTGTATGCTAATAAACCACAAACCAAATTGAATTATAAACATTAGAAGTGTTTGGATTAAATATAAGAACATCCAAGGTCATATTATTCTATTTCTATATGGATATTATTAATGGTTCTATCATAAACATAATATTATATCATTCATCCTTAACATTATAAAAAATATAGCATCATTATGTATACTCCAAAAATTATTGTTGATATCTCTATACATATTTAATCTTATAGTATAAATAAATAATGTTGAGCAATTTGTGTCATCTAGAAGACACTTCATCAATTCTATTATTGGAGGGGGCCATATTTATTTTTTGAATATTATAACTCCATAATCACAATGATTGAACTCTAGAATATATGAATCCTTCTTTTTTAGATATATATCATCCTTTTATGTATTCTTGATCACCACATAGATTTATAGATTATTAATAATTTTATAATAACGCTATTTAATTTCTTCTATTCTGATTTCAATTTCCATTATCTATATACCAATGGAGAATGAAACTCATTAAATCCTCATAAATATTATAAAATAATGATCCTTTCTATTTAGAGCATCAACCTCTTGTTTTTGAATTCCCATGATATTAATGAATTGATAATTAATATTCCTTGATTATCTTTAAGTGTTTTATTGGGTACATGTTGAACTAATTTTATGAGAATAAATCCTTTATTCTCTTCAAATCAGTATCTGTATCAGACTTCAATTAATAAAGATAATACCTATAAAAATTTAATTAAAAAACTACCATTGTTTATACATATCACATGTTAGGTAATTTTATTTGTGAAACTTTATTTTACATATGGCATACACTATCAATTACTTATTTTGAATAAGGTTATATCCCGAGACCTTATTTAAAGAAAAATTATATATAACATACACTTATCTACCTAATGGTAGTGTGAGTATGGTATTAGTGACTAACTTCATATAAATATCCTCGATTATATCCATATATTCATCTATCAAGTGAAACATTTCACCCTTAAATTTTACCATGGATAGTGGATTTGGAAATCATGATTTATTTTTCATGAATCATTCATAGTATTCAAACAGTCCATGAAAACTACTAACCTTGTAACACCCCAGGTAAATAAATAGTATGAAATTTTCACATTTATCCATATTTGCGAATAAAATATTAATATTACTTTAAAGGGGACACTATGCTCGATGGCGTACCCAATACGCAACAACGAGTTTCTTGGGAATCTTATGTTGCACTCTAATAATAAAATAATATTATTTTAAATGGTAGTTAACGCCTATCCATTGTAATGGCGGGAATGAACAAAACTAACTACAAAATGATTATATATGTTTGTCAAATATTTTTACTCTTTACAATAAATGTTAGAGGATTAAAAATGTGAATGTATCCAATTTTAAGCGTAAACATTCTAATATTGTTTTAAAGGTCGATTAACCGCCTTTTGATGGAAAACCTCTTTTAAATACACATTTTGAAAATTTTATGTGTTATATTTGACAAAATAAAATTCTTCTTTAGAATTGGGACATCAAAATTTACATTGTGTAAATTTTTGACATTTTTCTGATAAAGTTCCTTTTTTAATGAACAGTGAAAAATGTTGTATTTTAATTCAAAAACTATTTTTAATATAATTTATTTATATGATTATATTATCTTTTGAATTGGTTTTAATGTTCAATTAGAATATATTTTTACCATTTATTCCAATAGTGGTCGTTGGAATTAATTTCATCTTGAAATTAGACTTAAACTAGAGTCAATCTTTTGATACTTATTGTTTCTTAAAAACACGCTATTTGTTTTGACATCGGGAATTAATTATTAAATTAATTAATGCAACTTATATGTTATGAATTTTGTAAAATAGACTTCATTTCTGAATTCGTAATATCAAATATATCTTAGGGTGGATTTTCGGTATGTTTCTGAAAAACTTCAATTTTTGATGAATAGTTAAACCACTAAGTGGTAGTTAAAGAAACTGATTTTTTGTTTAAATGAAAGTTTTCCACCTCTGTGTTTTGAATTTTGAAAAATTCTACATACATGGTTTTCATTAAGAAGTAAAATGTTGTTCAATGGGATTAAAATAATTTTTTGGTGAATATTAACATTTATGTTCTTAATCGCGATTAGAGGTAATTAGTGTAGTTTAAGTTAAAAATAATGTTTTAATAATATGAGATGATCTTGACACATATCCTACCCTTATTGGATGTTTCATGGATGACCAAGAAAATCCATGGGTCAACATGGGGACCCCATGGAGCCACTTTGGTTGGAAAATGACATAAATACCTTTTTATTTAATGTTAAAATTAAAATGACACAAACATGAGTTATTTAACTAAAACAATTTTTAAATGGGGTTATACAAGTCATATTTTTGACTATAAATATTCATTGGAAATATAAAATGATTTAATACATCATATTATTTTTTTATAATTTTTATACATTAAATAAATTAAATTATTTATGACATCATGATGATGCAGTGATGACCTCATTATTTAACAATTTAAATAAAAGGGAATGATAATGTAAAATATAAGACCTACACATGTCCAAAACCTATTAGATTGGTGGATTTCGAAACAATATCACCTTATCCTAGAATTATATCAATGTGGTACCTTTTAAATCCGAAACTCATTTTCAAATAAAGTAACATTTCTTTACATCCCAAGAGTGCCCCTCCTCTCCTCTTATAAAAGGCCCCCACCTCTACCTACTTACCCACACTTCAAAAGCCTTTTTCTCGCCCAAGCCCTGCCCATTTTGTCTCTCCACATCCCTATATAACTCTTAGAAGCATCACTTTTGGCAGAAGTCTTTCCAAGGAAGCCTTTGAGCTCAAACCAAAGGGAGTTACCCGATTTTAAGGTAATGTCTCCACTTGTATTCTTTTGTTTCATTGTTCTTCTCCAACCCTCTAAACTCTATTTATTCATTTCATTTGTAACAAATCCAGTATCTTCAATATACTAGGATGTTTTTATAAGAATAATTAGATCTACACTTCCAAACACCTACATCAAATGGTTAAATAACATACTGTTTCTATGGATGGCGAATTTCTCCCTCACGAAATGATGATTGTTCAACACTCATATAACACGTTAAAAGGTGGCCATTAAGATGTAACTATATTTATATATGATATATAAGATGTTTATGTTTTACTTAAGCTTCTTTACTTTTCTTTTGTGGAATAACATTATGGTTTCCCTTGTGGGTAAACACGATAATTTTATTTTAGGAAGTGCGGACTACCGCCCCCTCAAAGTGATTTGATTCGTTGATGCCATATGTGGGATGTATAAAGGATGTATATAAAGTTATTATATATGATTTATGATAAATATAAATTATGAATATAATTCTGGAATTAAAATATACATACCTCTCATTTAGTTTTAATTCCATTAATATGACATAGAAATGAAAGTAACGTTCATGCGTGCGTACGACTTACCGTCTCCATGAACGGTGCATTTCATTTATTACCTCTAAATGATTATGTAATATTATAAATACATGTATATTATGTATATATATTCTATATATGATATCAAAATCATGAATATCATTCTGGATATAATGAACCTTTGACCACACGAACAACATGTAATTGTAAGAAGTCCACTTTCGACTTAAGAACCAAATATCGACAAAACAAACATTATTAACGTAAATGATTACATAAAGTTTATAACATGGAAATAAGTGATATAAAATTAATAATGAACTTGAAAAATGTTCTTATGAATGTAGAAATTAACTCATGTTTGTTATTCAGGACGTTAAAGAACTATCAAGTCAAGTCGGACCCGAGGTAAGGGATCCTACTCCTCTCTTTCTTTTTAAGTACACTCTTTTATGTAATTCCTTTTAATCTAATCTTTTTTATGATTGGGATTTTCTTTTATATTACTCCTACTGTAATTTTTTATGTTCATATGGTGAGAGACCCAATTTTCTCTCATCAATCCATTTTGGAAGTTTTGAGTGGCGCCGTTAGGCTGCCGAATTTTCGTAAGAGATCTAACCTCTCTCTTTCTTTTTAATTACTCTCATTTATGTCACTTATTTTAAGATCCTATTTGTTATGATGGGGGATGTTCTTTTATATTCCTCTTTCTGTAAATTTTATTCTAATATGATGAGATACTCTATTTGATCTCATCAATCCATTTTTGGATGTTTTAAGTGGCATCGTTAGGCTGCCGAGTTTTCGTAAGGGATTTTTCATCTCACTTTTATTCCCGTGAGATTTATGCTACATTTGCCACAATTTCCTTTGAGTGTGGTATGTACTTCCCATTATTTTACTCATTTTGTAATATACTTTCATTTATGTGTATTTACATCAATGTTGTATTGTCCTTCTTTCACGGGGTGTATGTTTCGAAAGATACCCATGTCGGTAAGGTAACCTTTCACCCTCCTCTTTTTAAAAGACATATTTTGTTATGTATTTTAATTCACATAACATTGTGTTGGGATATGTTCTTATATATCCTTAGTGATTTAAATTTTATTTCCAAGTGATGATATACACTTTTTATCTCTCATCAACTCATTTTCTGAATTTTGTAGTGACGCCGTTAGGCTGTCAAATTTTTTCAAGGGAACATCTTAACCCAATTTTTATTCTTTGGGATAATCTTGTACTCCTTGAATATGTCAGTTCTATGAATATGTGTGAATAACCTCTGATTTTTATATACTTAATATCCACTTATATTTGGTGTATTAGTTTGTCACAAATAATTATGTAATTGATTTATCCTTAATCCAAGGATACCGTCTTTGTATTGGACTTTGTCTCAATCTCATTTCATTGAGGCATATTTTGTTTTATACACAACCTTCTTTTATACGGTGTATAAAAACCTTTGACTTTTATGTTTATCCAAAATGAATCTTTTTTATACAAAGCGTTATACTAAACGACAAAAGGGAATGTTTTTGTCACATGTATGCCGCGACAAGGACTTCTCTGCCGCCGTGACCATTATTTGAGTTTCAGCTTCCTCTACAAGCCATACCTTTTTTTAAAAGAAAAATAAATACCATGTTTTACTTTTCTTATATTTTGGTATTGAAAATGTTATTCATAATGTTTTTATATCAATGTTTTGTATTAATATCTTGTGATTGAAAATTGGAAATGTTATGTTTCCTTTATGCATATTTTATGTGATACGATTATGTTATGGTTCTTGGGAATTATTATGAAGACGGGTAGTTCCGTGATAAACTAAGGGCGGATGAGCCCGATATAGCTCTCCAATGCATTGGGTAACACGAAGGGGTTAAACGTTAAGGTTTCTCCGAAGAGATTTAGGGAATATACTGTGATGGGTATTCCAAACGTTACCAAGAGGGTTACTCCCTACGTAAGAATGTTATGAATGCCTTAAGTTACCTTTATGTCTTATGATTTCTATGATTTATTCATGATTTTATGAGGTATGTTAAAGTGCTTATGTTTTATGGGTAAAGTATGATTTCATTCTTATGTATACATGTACTCATGTTTCCTTTCCATATTTTTATATCCCTTACTGAGCCTTTTATGCTCATTCCAAGTTTTTGAAATGTTTTTCACAGGTCAAGGGAAGGGTAGATGATATGTTTATAGTGTCAAGGAAGTGTCAAGAAAGAATCCATGTTTTATTTTAAATATGTTTCCGTTGATGGGAAAAATGAATACTATCTTTTGTGTAACCACCTTGTTTAAATATGGATTGTAATGCAAGTTTAATGATCTAATTCTCTAAAACTCTAAACCTGAAAAGATCCTCAATATGTAATCTTGTAATAACTCAAGATTAAGTATGGTTTATGGCTGGGGCCTTATAGTTGGTATCAAAGGTCGGTTTAGATAACTTTAGAGGTTAGGGTATTCTATAAGCACAAGTGACATTACCATAATGGTTAGGATTTCAAAAAAAGTCATAGTTTTAGATAAATTGAATGAGTAAGTATATCTTAGTGTTTACCTTCCTCATCAGTACATGATGGTTTTGTTGATATAATCACACTGACATTTCTGTTTTTAGAGAATGGATGGATCTAGTAGGCACCAAAGAGACAACAGGTTTGAAGGAAACTGTGGTGGTTCTCTTATTAAGATACTAGATAAAATGGGGGATTCAATGAGGAAACTCGTGGTTGTTCTAAACCAACTATAAAGGATTCATGATCAACCATATGAACCTTGGTATGATCTGTAATGCATCATGTACGAGATGACCAATCAATGTGGATGTTCAGGTAATAATTATAAAGGTAACCATTAGAGTTTATATGATCCTTACTTTTGAGGTAATTATGGGTTATTATATGTTATGATGGAAAATGAAAGGCATGAGATAAACATGAGGTTAAAATATGTTATGATTATTTTTTAGGATTTTTTCTCATTTTGGGGAATGTTTTAAGAATTATAGAGTTTTGGAAAAAGGACAACACATAGACCATGTGACAACCCGTCGCGTCGGACAAAGCTGTGGGAACCGAACCCACAACCAAAGTGTGACTGGTATTTATCGCCTACCACTGGACTACGTGAAGTACCTTGTTAGTTTGACTAATTCTTTGTAGTTAGATGATTTTAGGAATCAAGAGTATGTTTATTTTGGGTTATCTATGGAAATTATTAACATATCATCGAGGATATGTGATTAGGTTAATTACTTTTCAATATGAGAATTTAGGAGCAACTGATGTTATTTGGAGACAAAAGTTAATTTGTACCTTGGAAGACTATGTGACTAAATCCTTCAAATATTTGGGTTTCAATCTTAGTTTGGTTTACTTTGAAGAATTTTATGGACAAATTTTTTATTTAATAGTCTTTGTTGAACTTTGGGTTTTGTTGGAAAAATTTTAGAGATTAAGAATAGATTTTCCTTTTTATAAAGGATTATCCATTTGTGGATTATCTGATATTGTTCTATCAATTTTGGTTTTGGTTAAGGTCTAAAGACATGGGAAATATATAGTTCTCTTTTTTGGATTAGGTGATTCTCTAGAAGTTGATTATAGTACTCTTAATGTGAACAAGTCTTCCTAAATACTTGTCTTTTGGGGAAAGTATGAGTCTGTGTGAGAGATCTAGTAAAAGTTGAAAGTCAACATGAAAAGTAATTATGTTTCCTTAAGATCAAAAATAAATTCCTCAATGAAGAGTAACTTAAAACAAAAGTGTTGTCTTTTTAATTTTCCTACTGGGGAATCGAATACTGTTTAAGCCACCACAAGTTTGTGATTTTCTTATGGTTAACTTTCTCCTAGAAAAGTTTACTATCACTCTCCCTCAGAACATGACCCTTTGTTTTTTCTTCCATGTCTATATTTTCATACTTTGAATCCTAGTATGGGTTAACTTGGGTGACCTTTGTACTTATCTTTCTTTATTTTAAAGTGATTGTTTTACTGACTCTTGTTCCGATGTGGGAATTTCAATGAAGTTTCCAAGCCCAATTTTAAAATTTCGAGGACGCAATTCCCAAAAGGGGGGAAGGATGTAACACCCCAGGTAAATAAAGAGTATGATATTTTCACATTTATCCATATTTGTGAATAAAATATTAATATTACTTTAAAGGGGACGCTATGCTCAATGGCGTACCCAATACGCAACAACGAGTTTCTTGGGAATCATACATTGCACTCTAATAATAAAATAATATTATTTTAAATGGTAGTTAATGCCTAGCCGTTGTATTGGAGGTAATGAACATAAATAACTACAAAATTATTATATATGTTTGTCAAATATTTTTACTCTTTACAATAAATGTTAGAGGATTAGAAATGCAAATGTATCCAATTTTAAGCGTAAACATTCTAATATTCATTAAAAGGTCGATTAACCGCTTTTTGATGGAGAACCTCTTTTAAATCAACTTTTTGACAATTTTATGTGTTATATTTGACAAAATAAAATTCTTCTTTAGAATTGGGACATCAAAATTTACATTGTGTAAATTTTTGGTATTTTTCCGATAAAGTTCATTTTTTTAATGAACAGTGAAAAATGTTGTATTTTAATTCAAAACCTATTTTTAATCTAATTTAATTATATGATTAGATTATCTTTTGAATTGGTTTTAAAGTTTAATTAGAATATTTTTTTTACCATTTAATCCAATATTGGTCGTTGGAATTAATTTCATCTTCAAATTGGACTTAAACTAGACTCAATCTTTTGATACTTATTGTTTCTTAAAAACACCCTATTTGTTTTGACATCGAGAATTAATTATTAAATTAATTAATGAAACTTATATGTTTTTAATTTTGTAAAATAGACTTCATTTTTGAATTCGTAATATCAAATATATATTAGGGTGAATTTTTGGTATTTTTCTGAAAAACTTCAATTTTTGATGAATAGTGAAACCACTAAGTGGTAGTTAAAGAAACTGATTTTTTGTTTAAATGAAAATTTGCCACATATGTGTTTTGAATTTCAAAAAATACAACATACATGGTTGTAATTAGGAAGTAAAATGTGGTTTAATGGGATTAAAATAAATTCATGGTGAATAGTAACTTTTATGTTCTTAATCGCGATTAGAGGTAATTAGTGTAGTTTAAGGTAAAAATAATGTTTTAGTTGTATGAGATGAGATTGAAACATGTCCTAACCTTATTTTATGTTTCATGGAAGACCAAGAATATCCATGGGTAAACTTGGGGACCCCATTGTTCCACTTTGGTTGGAAAATGACATAAATACCTTTTTATTTAATGTTAAATTTAAAATGACACAAATATGAGTTGTTTTACTAAAACAATTTTTAAATGGGGTTATACAAGTCAAAATTTTGACTATAAATAGTCATTTGAAAGATAAAAATATTACCTACATCATAGTATTTTTGTTTGAATTTTTAGACATTAAATATATTAAATTTTTTATGACATCATGATGATGCAGCGATGACCTCATTATTTAACAATTTAAATAAAATGGAAATATAATGCAAAATATAAGACCTAAAGATGTACAAAACCTATTTTATTTGTGGATTTCGAATCCTTATCACCTTATCCTAGACTTATATCAATGTGGGACCTTTTAAATCCGAAACGCATTTTCAAATAAGGTAACATTTCTTTACTTTCCAAGAGTGCCCCTCCTCTCCTCTTATAAAAGGCCCCCACCACTACTTCCTTAACCAAACTTCCAAAGCCTTTTTCTCGGCCAACCCCTGACCATTTTGTCTCTCCAAATCCCTATATAACTCTTAGAAGCCTCACTTTGGCCAGAAGTCTTCCCAAGTAAGCCTTTGAGCTCAAACCAAAGGGAGTTACCCGATTTTAAGGTAATGTCTTCACTTGTGTTCTTTTGTTTCATTTTTCTTCTCCAACCACCTAAACTATTTTTATTCATTTTTTTGTTACAACTAAAGTATCATAAATATACTATGATGTTTTTATAAGAATAATTATATCTACACTTACACACACCTACATCAAATGGTTAAAGAACATACTGTTTTTGTGGATGGCGAATTTCTGCCTCACGAAACGATGACTGTTCAACACTCATATAACACCTTAAAAGGTGTAAATTAAGATATCACTATATTTATATATGATATATAATATGTTTATGTTTTACTTAAGCTTCTGTATTTTTCTTTTGTGGCATAACATTATGGTTTTCATTGTGGGTAAACACGATAATTTCATTTTTGGAAGTGCGGACTACCGCCCCCTCAAAGTGATTTGATTCGTTAATTCCATATGTGAGATGTATAAAGGATGTATTTAAAGTTATTATATATGATTTATGTTACATATAAATGATGAATAAAATTCTGGAATTAAAATATACATACCTATAATTTTTTTTTAATTCCATTAATATGACATAGAAATGAAAGTAGCATTCATGCGTACGTACGACTTACCGTCTCCCTGAACGGTGCATTTCATTTCTTACCTATAAATGATTATGGAATATTATAAATACATGTATATTCTGGATATATATTATATATATGATATCAAAATCATGAATATCATTCTGGATATAATGAACCTTTGACCACACGAACAACATGTAATTGTAAGAAGTCCACTTTCAACTTAAGAACCAAATATCGACAAAACAAACATTATTAACATAAATGATTACATAATGTTTATAACATGGAAATAAGTGATATAAAAGGAATAATGAAATTGAAAAAGGTTCTTAAGAAAGTACAAATTAACTCAGGTTTATTATTCATGACGTTAAATAAGGATCGAGTCAAGTCGGACCCGAGGTAAGGGATCCTACTCCTCTCTTCCTTTTTAAGTACACTCTTTTATGTCATTCCTCTTAATCTCATCTTTATTATGATTGGGATGTTCTTTTAAATTACTACTACTGTAATTTTTATGTTCATATGGCAAGAGACCCTATTTTCTCTCATCAATCCATTTTGGAAGTTTTGAAGGCGCCATTAGGGTGACGAATTTTCGTAAGAGATCTAACCTCTCTCTTTCTTTTTAAGTACTCTCATTTCTGTCACTTCTTTTAATCTCCTCTTTGTTATGATGGGGGATGTTCTTTTATATTCCTCTTTCTGTATAATTTATTTTAATATGATGAGATACTCTATTTTATCTCATCAATCCATTTTTGGATGTTTTAAGTGGCGCCGTTAGGCTGCCGAGTTTTTGTAAGGGATTTTTCATCTCACTTTTATTCCCGTGAGATTTATGCTACATTTGCCACAATTTCCTTTGACTGTTGTATATACTTCCCATTATTTTACTCATTGTGTAATATACTTTCATTTATGAGTATTTAAATCAATGTTTTATTGTCCTTATTTCACTGGGTGTATGTTTCGAAAGATACCCATGTCAGTAAGGGAACCTTTCACCCTCCTCTTTTTTAAAAGACTTATTTTGTTATGTATTTTAATTCACATAACATAATGTTGGGATATGTTCTTCTATATCCTTGGTGATTTAAATTTTATTTCCATGTGATGAGATACACTTTTTACCTCTCATCAACTCATTTTCTGAATTTTGTAGTGACGCCGTTAGGCTGTCGAATTTTTGCAAGGGAACTTCTTAACCCAATTTTGATTCTTTGGGATAAGCTTGTACTCCTTGAATATGTTGTTCTATGAATATGTGTGAATAAACTCTGATTGTTTGACACTTAATATCCACTTATATTTGTTGTATTAGTTTGTCACACATAATTATGTAATTGATTTATCCTTAATCCAAGGATACCGTCTTTGTATGGGACTTCATCTCAATCTCCTTTCCTTGAGGCATATTTTGTTTTATACACAACCTTATTTTATACGGTGTATAAACCCCTTTGACTTTTATGTTTATCTGAAAGGAATCTTTTTTATACAAAGCATTATAATAAATGACAAAAGGGAATGTTTTTGTCGTATGTATGCGGCGACAATGACTTCTCTACCGCCGTGACCTTTATTTGAGTTTCGGCTTCCTCTACAAGCCATACCTTTTTTTAAAAGAAAAATAAATACCATGTTTTACTTTTCTTATATTTTGGTATTGAAAATGGTTTTCATAATGTTTTTATATCAATGTGTTGTATTGATATCTTGTGATTGAAAAATGGAAAAGTTATGTTTCCTTTATGCATGTTTTATGAGATACGATTATGTTATGGTTCTTGGGAATTATTATGAAGGCGGGTGGTTTTGTGATAAACTAAGGGCGAGTGAGCCCGATATATCTCTTCAATGCATTGGGTAACGTGAAGGGGTTAAAAATTAAGGTTTCTCCGAAGCGATTTAGGGAATATACTGTGATGGGTATTCCAAACGTAACCAAGAGGGTTACTCCCTACGTAAGAATGTTATCAATGCCTCAAGTTACCTTTATGTCTTATGATTTCTATGATTTATTCATGATTTTATGAGGTATGATAAAGTGATTATGTTTTATGGGTAAAGTATTATTTCATTCTTATGTATACATGTACTCATGTTTCCTTTCCATATTTTTATATCCCTTACTGAGCTTTTTATGCTCATCCCATGTTTTTGAAATGTTTTTCATAGGTCAAGGGAAGGGTACATGATATGATGATAGTGTCAATGATGTTTCAAGAATGAATCCATGTTTTATTTTAAATATGATTCCGTTGATGGGAAAAATGAATACTATCTTTTGTGTAACCACTTTGTTTAAATGTGGAATGTGATGCAAGTTTTATGATCTAATTCTCTAAAACTCTAAACCTGAAAAGATCCTCAATGTGTAATCTTGTAATAACTCAAGATTAAGAGAGGTTTAAGGCTAGGGCCTTATAGACCACTATTAAATATACTGGTCTATAACATTCTTCAATCACCACTATCGTTGAAGGATCCACTAATATACCCAATATTGTAATTACATGACTATTTATTGACACTTTTTATTTCCAAAACTCACTTTGGATTAATTTATCATATACATTATCCTTTATTATGATATTTATTATAACCCATAAATTATTATCATTTTCTTACATTAACTTTAATTATATGTTAATATAATCAATAAATACTTCTAAATTTGTTTCCTGGTAATCTCTAAAGTCTATGAAAATCAAATAAAGAGGATAAAATGGGTATTTATAAGTCTTAATGGAATAAATTCGATCTCAAAGTATCAATATATTATTTTAAATGTTTTTGGGGTATATATTATCTCTTCACCCTTATATTATGATATCTTGGTTGAAGATATATCTTTGTGAAGTGTCGATACACTTTTTTTATCAAAAAAATAATTAATTTTATGGTATATGATATATTATTATTAATAAAATCCCTATTATGTTCACTATAATCAATGTAAATATGGATTCTTCCATGCATATTATAATTAATGTGGAATATTTCACCCCATGTAGAATCATAGAGTTATATAATTAACCTATCCCAATTATCTTATGATATATTCTTTAATTCATACTACTCTATGAGGTCCATTATATACTGATTCTTTGACATAGGCATATAACACAAATTGATTTCAATAAAAACCTCAGCATCAAATTCATGGGGATGAAACAAAAATTTCTTGAGAAAAAACATTGACATATTCTCTAATAAATGGAATGTATTAAAATTTTAAGTTCCACCCAAAATATTTGAGATCAATATAGTTCATTACTAGATTCATGATCCACGTTAATTAATTAGTTACCAATGGGAGTTCATGATCATACTATCATTTATATTTGATCATTGAATTTTTGGGATATGAAATTGCATGTACCTATATTAATAGTGTATATGGGATCTATATTGAGAATGATAGTCAATGTCTTACATTACCAAAAATTATACCATTGGTAAGAATTAATATATTTACAAGAATTATCTTCCCAAAAACCATAGTCAGAAAAGAATTATATTATTTGGATTAGTCCAACGCACCATTGAGTGTTTTAAATGACAACCCAATATCCAATACTTATGTTTGTGATTGAAAAAATCATAAAAAACATTCATGATATTAATGTATTTAAATAACTTCAATAAAATAAAAAATTTGAATTTCATGAATAGATAATGAACACATGTGTCCCCTTTGGACTATGTATATAATCCATTACAATAACAAAAAAACGTTTAGTGTGAGTAATACATGATAATTTTATAAGAGAATAAAAATAAAAACCATCGAAATAAGGAAAATAAATATTAAGAATCCTTATCCTATGAAACCTTCATTTAAATATATATTTACTTTAGAATAAATAATCTCGATTAATGTTTGGTTTCTATTATATTTCTTAAAAAATACTAAAAATTAAAACCCTTCTCTGAAACAATAATAGACAACCAATGAATTATTAAAATATATTTTAAATTATTCTAGTGATTAAACTATTAATCTAAAAATTAAAATAGATAATCCTATAACCCAAAGGATTATCATGTTTAGAGATTATCTATGGAAATATATTATTACATATTATTACTTATACATCAATTGTAATATTCTCAATAGAATATTTCTTTCTAAACAAATTGATTTGTATATGTGCTTGAGGAAACATGAAACATATGATAAGGTTAAAACCAAATTCTATGTAACTGAATATGTATCAATGATAAATGAATGAATTATAATTAGAACATAAATATGGGGGAAACACATGATTTCTAAAATTAATATCTTATAATTTTTTTATAATGATCATTAGTGATGGTAGAATAACCATATAATAAGGAATATAGATTCTCAATGAAGAAGGAATCCTCATGAAGTCATAACATATACCATAGCTGAATAATTTGAGATAATAATAAAATAATCATGATAAATGGAAACATAATTCAGGAGTGTGGTAAAAACATACATATTGAAAACATGACATATATTATAGTCAATCCCCATGGTAGTCACGCCCTATTCTATCGGGCCTCTCCCAACATATAATATAATATAGTGGACATGGAATCACTAATCCTATCCCAAATTAAGATGGAGTAAGAATTAATAGTTACAACCTATAATAATATTATGAGGAAAAAATCATTACAAAATGGATTTTTTTTAATTTTATCCCCATACATTATATATGGGCAAACCATACACATGTTTCCATTAATAAATCAACCATAAAAAAACTGTGATCAACCCATGGAATGAAAATGTGTCACATAACATATTCTAGGTGTATCATATAATAATAATAAAAAACTTTATTGGATGACACCCTTATATCAACAAACCAAAGAAATATAGAGAATCATAACATAGAGGATTATATGTGATGAATAATTACATAAATGAGTTATAATTTACATACAACAAGTAAATGGAAGATAAATCACAAAAAATATTTTTCATAAACTTTTTTTGAAATTATTTTAAAAATTGATTTATATATAGATTTAAAAAATATTTTCCAAAATTTTAAAAGAGTAATTTTAAAATAATATTTTAAAAGAAATATCGATAATATAATCATTAAATAAAATAATGTTAATATAAGGTATTTGTTTAATGTATGTTTAAAACTGTTTCAAAAGTGGAGAGATGTGCTTTTAAACATTTGTAAGGCTTAAAAATAACCCAAATTCACAAGTGGAATAAAAATTCATTTTTATATAAAATAAAATAAAATAATGATAGGTATAAAAGATATTATATATTTATCTTTTAAAATAATAAAATAATTTTTTGGAAATAATGAACATGGATATGGTAGAGGAATAACCAATTTTAAGGATGTGAATTATTCAATACAATATCACATTTTATTAGAGTACGAAATTTACCAAGGAAAAATATTTTGATATAAAAATTTAATTTCCACTGACAAAATAGAATATAAAGTATAATATAGAGAATATATAGAATATATTTATCTTAGAAGAGAATATTCAACGATAAAATGTTGTTACTCAATGGAAATGATATTGTGTCCATAAGAAACTATTATGACATAGATAATATGAATATAAAAATGAAATGAACAATAGATAAAAAATGGA
Organism: Viscum album; assembly: GCA_963277665.1. Lineage (NCBI taxonomy): Eukaryota > Viridiplantae > Streptophyta > Magnoliopsida > Santalales > Viscaceae > Viscum > Viscum album. The sequence goes on from OY728161.1 coordinate 1,705,125,907, forward strand.
ATAATATATACAATGAATAAAATAATTGTAAAATATGTGGGTATGATAGTATATTCCCTGTTTAAATGAAAATAACTGTATAAAATCAATCATTACGCAATGAAGGGAAATTGAGAGGAAAATAACCCTTACTAATTAGGTAAAATATTAACTAAAAACAAATGAATGAGATAACATGAAATACAAATTTAAATACATAGAATCATATATAAAATATTATAAGATATGTTGATTGGGTAGTAAGTACTCCATATAAAATTGAATTGTTGAATAATATGTAACTTGTCACAAGGAATGTAAAATAAGATGATGACAATTTTTAATTTCACATTTCATGAAATAATAGTAAATTGAGAAGGGGTTATGAGATTGAAATATAAATCCATTTAAAATAAATAAAATAAAATATTTTATAATATACCAATATAAAATGAGAAAAATTCATGATAAATGTTACCATTTCACGAAAGGAGATTCAGTCTACAAAACAATTTACCATAAAGTCCCACTTGGTAGAACACAATATAATCTCCTATATACTAAATTTAGGTTTATTATTAATATTTATCAAAATTTTGTTGACATTTATTTAATTTATTACAACAATTTAATAATTATATATATATTGTATTTTTTTATTTATAATTTAATGTACAGTGTTAATTATTGTGTTCGTTCAAAATATGAATCAAATTGGTTGTTTTGGTCATCTCTATTTGATCATGTGTTCATAACCTCTATATTTTTCACTTAAATTATATATATTTGTTTTATATATTTTTATATTATCTTGGAAATTTCATGTATGTAATTTTGATTTATCAAAATGAATAATTAAACATCTCTTTTTTTAATCTTTGAATCAATAATAAAAATCGATTTTTTATTATTGAATATAAATATATATATATAACCATTTAAAGATAAATATAAAATTAAAAATTAAAAATTATTAAAATATTTTATCATTATTTATTTTTTCTTGGACATTCATGATGTAAATGTTGTACCATCATTCAAGTAGGTGATAAAACCAACCTAAAAATGGCATCGTTATAACGATTTAATATGTATGAAATTATTAATTAAAAGTTGTAATATAATTTATTGAGAATATTAATCATTTAAAAATAATGAATTAGTTTTAAATAGTGTTTTATGAATAATATAATAAAAAGTTATTAGGGATACGATAAAACTTTTGTTGAATGTGTTAATATTCTCATGGTGACACACATGAAAATAATGGATTTGAGTGTACTTCTTAGGACCAAAAGGTCACAAAATGGGAGATGATTATTTGAGGGAGAAATTTTATAGGGATTTGAGATGAAATAAATAATGTGTTGTGGGTTGAACTAGGTAGCGGATGGGTCCTTTTATAGGTGATCATCAATGTCACCTTCACAAATACCCATTACATAATTAGTAAGAAATAAAATTTGTCATGAAATATGGGTCGAAAGATGAAAAAATATGGGATATGTGTCAAAAATCCTCTCATTCACTGAATTTAGATATCATTTTATTGATAATTTATGAATTTAGACATTAAATTAACAATTTTACCTTCTTTTACCCACTCCCATGGCAATATAAATTTACTTCGATAACTTTTATTACCAAAAAAGTAAATTTACCATACTAATTACTTTTACATGTTAATTACAAACTGAAATCACATTTATTAAATTGATTTTATAAAATTGATGATAATTAATTATATATTAAAAATTTAATACATTCAAATTTTTTGAGGTAACAATATTTTAAATATAAAAAGTGAATTAATTTTAATTCATTATTCAAAAACAATTTTAAAATTTTGTTAATTTATTTTTTATTATATATAAACTATAAATTTCATTAAAAAAATATTTTTTAGCGATTAAATTTATTTATTCAGCTGGAACAAAACACATAAAAATTAATTTCATGAAAAAAATAAATTTTTAATGTTAAATGAGTTTATTTCAATTCGTTTAAAATTGAATATTTATTTACTAACATTTTATTGAATATTATCAATAAAATTGTACTAAAATAATTTTTTATTTAAATATATTTAATTAATTTCACTTTTGAAAAGTAATATACTATATTAAATAAAAAATGTATAGAAAAACATATAATTAAAATTTATTATAAAAAAATATAAGTTGCATCTTCCTAACTCATACTTGAAAACCCGCTCACACATTAACCTAAAGACCATCGGGTGATATAAGTAATTGTGGTAGTATTGGGTGGAGATCTAGCTATCAAGGATATCATATTGATTACTATGATCTTGAACTTCTCATATAGATGATTCTACTCAATCCATACTTATTAATGTTCATAATGATCTTGGTCTAGGGAAATCCCTAGGGATGTATCCTCCTTCCCTTGATAAGATAAATGAGCCTCATATGGTTGTCTTTCAACACTTAAAGCCATAAAATCCTTCTTTCTATACAAAATTGAGAATGTGATTACATTTATTTATATAAATTATATTAATAGTCAAATAGATATTGTCATATTTTGTGTCAAATATGATTTCCATGATACCTATTATTTAACTCCTTCATTATTCAAATATTAAATGATTGTATATACAATAAATATTATATAACCAATATCCATGTATATAATGGTAGTATTACATTCTTATATAAAACATTACATACTCTACTAAATTCATTATTTAAATTATACCATTTATTTTATCAAAATATTTACAATATTTTTAATACATTGTATTCTTTCCATAGACGTCATCAATGATTAGGACATCATGAAAGATCGAGATGATGAGAATTTCAACACTGTAATATTTTTGTATACATGCAGTTTTATTATGTTTTTTAATTTTCATAATAATGTTTCATTTACTAATTTAATAATATATTTCCTTTTTTATATTAATATTTTACATTAATGAAATAAGTCATTTATCTTTTTTTTGTGTCATCTACAGAACAAGATATCCCACAAATAGAGATTGTTAAATATATTTTCACACAAACATATTGGGAGATTCATTCTACCCCTTTTAAAAAATTTATTAATCAAAATTTAAATACATAAATAAAAATAAATAAGGGTAATTTTGTCTCATTACATCTCTAAATTATCATATCGGTTCCTAAAACATATGATTTTCCACAAAATAGTGACCAAGTGAGTGTCTTACTTAATTGAATATTATCTTTTTGACTAAATGTAACCACTAATTATTACTTTTAATAGATATCATGTTTAAATTATACAACTTATTAAAGTACCAAAAAAGAGTAAATTAGTGAATTATTCTTAGCAACATTTTTTAAAACATAGCTAATTTAGTGATGTATCATGATAAATAGAAAATTTAGCGATATTTTGTGAAAAGCATAACTACTTTAGAAAAATTTCATGTTAGTTATTGTTCATGAAAGGTATTTATAATTTAGAGATGTTTTGTGAAAATATTCACTAATTTGGGGACATTTTATGAAAAAATTATCTAATTTAGAGACATTTAGTGAAATAAACATTGTTAATTTAAGGATGTTTCCTACAAAACAACTCTAATTTATCGTCATTTCTGGAAAACATCGCTAATGTTGCACATTTTTTAGGAAATATCCTTAAATTTGTTTCATTTTTCATGAATCGTCCCTAAAAATATTTATATTATCATAACTCATTTCACCGCATTGATGTAAATATATATTTATATATATATAAATATATATTTATATATATAAACAAGGACAAACATATATAATTATATATATATATTATATTAATATAAACACACACAGACACATAAATAAATAAATAAATATATATATATTTATATATTTATCTATAAAACAAAATAAATGATTTATATTTAGTCAAATTTTTAAGAAAATGTGGGTGTTTTAGCGACATTTTTACCAATGTTTTAAAATGTGACTAATTATATATATACACATATATTAATATAGAAACACATATATATAAAATATAAATATACATATTTATATAAAATACAAACATATACTATATATAATAAAAACATATATATAAACATTAAAAATGAAAATAAAATATAAATAGATATATACAATATAAAATATTGATATATATATATAATCACAAAATAATAAAATATACACATATATATATATAATATTATATGAACATATATATATTATAATATATACACAAATTTCAAAAATTTTGACATGTATATAAGACAATATAAACTTATATATACATATAAACAAAAAATATATAATATAAAATATAAACATATATATACACAAACACATATATTTAGATACACACCCACATACATATAGAGATATATATATATATACATACAAACACATTGAAATATAAATACCTAGATAAATATATATATACACTAATATATAATTTTGTTTTGTCACGTTCTTTAACAAATATCGCTATTTTAATGAAATTTTTACTAGTGTTTTGAAACATGAATTATTATATATATATGTATACATACACATATATATTTACACACACACACACACACATATATATATATATATAAACATATAAATAAATAAATATATAATATAAAAATATAAATCTTTAAAATATGAAGTATAAACACACACACATATATATAATATAAACCCACACACACAGATATATATATATAATATCTATATAATATAAACATAAAAATATAATATGAAATATAAACATATATGTATCATACAATCATATATATAATATAATTTAATATAACCAGATAAATATATATATATATATATGAATATATGTACATTAATATATATAAAATATATAAATATTATTAAATTTTAAAAATTGAAATTTAGTTTTATATATAGATACATATAACATAATATAATTAAATATTTTAAATTTAGTCACGTTTATAAGAAAACATTAATATTTTAGTGGTATTTTCACTAGCGTTTTAAAACGTGGCTAATTATATATATATATATATATATATATAGACACGCACACAAACAACCATATATATAATATATATAAAATATATAATATATATATAAATAAAGAGAAAATATAAACATAAAATATAAAATAAATATAAATATAAAATATAAACATATATATATATATAAACATATATATAATATTAAAAAATATATATTAATATACGTATATAAAATATATATATACAATATATTATTTTTTAAAATACTAATAACATTTTATATATAAATAAATATAACATAATTCATCTCAATGTTTAAAAATAAATAGTTGGGTTGGTTTTCCTGTATGTTTTAATGATGGAAGTACACGGAATAATTTATATAATAGAAATTTATCTTGAGTGGGGTAAACTAGGTATACAACCATCAGCCATCGGAGGTGGGTTGAGCCAGCAACTAGAGGTGGTTGGTCCGACATTCTGGATGTGACACAAAGACCGGGAGTTCTAATGGGACATGAGAAGGGTGTCATTTACCAATATTTATAAAAAAAACATCAGAAAATGGGGTGTCACTAAATAGAGAAGTTTATAAATGTTAATAATTTAGTGATGTTTATTTACTAACGTTTCTAAAAAATTCTAGTAAATAAGGCCTTCCTAAATAGAAACGAATATAAATGTTTTTAATTTAGAGACTTTTATAATTTTTAAAAAATAAAAATGTTTATAGATTCTCCTATTTTAGATATGTTATTTAGAAATGGGTGTAAATGAATTGATGAAGTTTATAAACGTCTCAAATGGTGAAAGACAAACATCGCTAATTAACTTATTTTTGTAGCTATATTGGTACAAGGGATGGGTTTGGTATATACATTATAAATTATGATACATGGATCATGTCATTCACTTGGGATAGGTGTGGTGGATGTCTAATGCGATAAGATACTATCCCTAGGTGATCAAGAATATCAATGGAATATATGTATCAAAGGTCAACATAACATCTTCAAAAACATCACAACCCTCTTCCACGGTGATATTTAAATGAAAAATATTTATCCTCCTTCAAAATCCCAATATCATCGATTATTATCTTCATAAATCTTCTATTAAATTTTCAATTATTTAATATTTTATTTAATAGTTCAAACATTAACGATCATTTCATAACAAACATCAGTTCATAATGTATTAACTACTCCAATATTATCCCAAATTTTCTTAGTTTATTATCACATACGACATCGAGCCTCATACATTTCCATTTGGATATTGGAGTGTACGATGTTGGTAGATGATTACATGACCGGTGGAAGAAGTAGATCCTAAACCCCTATGAAATTCACTGAGAAAGAATAAAACATATATTCTAATGCTGGAATAGACAATTAAGGTTAACCACCAGTTTATGGATGATAATCTAAGATAAATATCATCTCTGTATCTATTCATTCTTAAATAATCCATTATAATTAAAGGCAATATTTAGATTTCAGTAAGATTCTTTTGAAATTTGTAGAACATATAGATGTACCACTAACTTTATATATAATAAAGAATGTTGATCTTCTTATATATCCTTATGAATAGTAATGAAGTGAACCTACTATACAAAATGATCATCCATAACCCAAATGAAATAATATCCTTTAGATGTATTTAGAAGACCTATGATAAAATCCATGGTGATGATCTCCAAATTCTATATGGGTATAGGTAATGGTTTCATAATTCCCTATGAATTCTAACATTCATCCTAAATTTTCTAGGAAACCAAGGATCATGATGAATACTACATAATAAACCTCATTATGGTGTGCCTCCAAGAAATAATTTTTGATATATCTATAAATCATAATGATTCTATTATGGATACAGAATTGTGATCAGTGTGCATAATTCAATAGATCATTCTTCAATTTCATTATTATAAGGACTCATGTTCATTTATTCAATCTTATAACTCTGTCATTGTCAGGGATGAAAAATAGAAGAACTCATACCTTCCTCTATATCTTTATATCATCTTTGACACAATCCAGGCTGAGATTCCATCTAACCCATCATACGACCTAATCTAGAACACGGCCCGAAGAGAATTATTTATCCCCAAACGCTTGAAACAAGTGTTGAGACTCAAAGTAATCACAATGGGAATGATTTTGCACAAAAAAAAACCAAAATCAGATAAATAAATAGAAAATGTAAAAAATAAAGAAAATTATTAAACCTAAATGAATATATTACAAATTAAAATAAAAAATCTACCAAACCAAAAAAAATAGTATAAAAAATAACCCTTTAACACACCAACTAGATATCAATGCTACCTTTTTGTCCTCACCATCCATAAGAACATCCTTTTCTAAGTGAAAAAGAACTAGAATCCTACACCTACAATACAGATCAGGTCTACTGACACTGAATGGTATATGTAGGGTGTGATCTTAAAAAGATCATTAAGTAATCACCATAGAGTCCATATATTTCCTTTCCATAAAACACTCCACAAATACAAGTTTGAAATAAAAAATGAAACCAAATTTTTAATCATTTAAAAAAACCAAACAAATCATCCAATAAATTCCCCCTTTAAAATTACACTCATATATTTTCTTTTCAAAAATGGTTTCACTATCCACAACCCATATTTAAACCCAAACCCATATAAAAACCAAACCAGGTAACCAAAAATGGAATGTGCATAAAGTAAAGGAAAATAAACATGAATGAATAACTAGAAAATAAAATATCCAACATGAAATAGAAATAAATAGAAAAAATATATTGATAATCTTGGGAACATACTACACATATTTAGAGGAAGTATATGGATGTACTATGTTTAAACTAACTTTTTGGCATATGATGAAAATCTATTATCAATAAACAAATAGGTGCTTTAAACTAGTCAATCCAGTTGCATGTCACACCTAGCCCCATGATTTCATGGGGGGGTACTAACCCATATAATTTGGGTCGATAGGAAACCATCACTCAGCCCTATAGATGACGCCCATGAATAAAAATATAATAATAAAAGTAATAATACTTAGCTAAACAAGGAATAAAAACCATAACCCACAACATTCTAATGCACAACCCAATAGTGGGGAACATATCCCATGGTTTATTGGACATAATACCAAAACATTCATATGCAAAATCCATTTCAAAAGATCCCATCCCAAGGACTAGTAGATTCCAAATGTAATCAAAGTCATCATGAACATACACAGAATTCTAATTCATTCACTAGAACACTCATCCAATAATCGAAGATTTCATTGAAACCACCATCTCCCATAATCAAAATAATTTTAAACATCATATTAAATTACAAACAGGGCCTTCATGCTACCCACTCTATCAATATATTTTTCAAATCATTCCAAAATTCCAACTGAGATTTCACATCACATCCAATAAAAACTATCCTTCTCAAGGTTATAATGTGAATGAAACATGATTTCACATCATGCATGTTTAAAAAAAATCAAAAAATATATCAAATTCCAATAGGGAAGCCTATTACAAAACGAATTCCAATTCAAATAAAAAAAAGTTCTCTGAACCGACCCTTACTCTATTTTGAAACCAACCATGTTAAAATTTTCTAAATGGGACATAGTTCCATAAATTAAAAAAGTTTCATGCTATGTCATAAAATCCAAACAAGGCTTTATACTAATTATTCACCAATAAATATTGTAAAATTACTAATTGTCCAATAATTCGTAAACACACTTAGAACCACATTTAAGTTCACTAAATGAACAAAGTCCATTTAGAAACTTATTTAACACCACTAACATTACTCAAAAAACCCATTTATAAATACATCAAGAAAAGAACACTTAAAACCCATCCATATCCATAGGAAAATCATTTTTCAAATACACTCTTCCACTAAATCCATTTTCAAAGAATCTTTACACCACCTATATAATTCATTGTACATTTTTAGGAAACATAAAAAAGAATATAACTTAAAAAACAACCCATTTATTTTGAAAAAGAAACATTAACAGAATCACACATCAAACCACTTTGAAAACATCTTTTTAATGAAACAATACTTGTTCGTAAACCAATAAAGTAAGTCACAGATAAGAATCCTTCCATTAAAGTAGCTGATTTTCACCCAGAACACCTAAATCAAAACAAAAAATATTCTAAAATCATAAACAAGGAAAAACACCACCCAAAAAAATAATTTCACATTAAAAGATCAATTTTCATTTTATCAAATACCTTGCATGCATTCAATATAGTCTTAGTAAAATAAACCATTAAAAAACCCATTTCACACCAAATATTCATCCTAAAAATAAAAAATAAATTCATACTTGAAATTAAAAGAAGGGAAACACATTTATATATCATTTTAAAAAACTAATTCTTTAAATGGAATGTTCAGAAATAGAAATGGATGGAATCAACAACCTCTATGATGTGTGAACACAAGAAAACATCGGGAGGATGAAGATCCAAGCCTGAGAGATGAACCAAACACCCTAACATCCAAGAAATATAATTATACAAAAAACCACACCCTTAGGGTTTTTATAAGAGGGAGAACCCACCAATAAAATCTAAAATCTCAATAGAGAAGGGAGAAGAGAAGAGTAAAATTGAAAAAACTCAAAGAAATATACCTGGGACCTTCAAGAAGAATCCATGGATGTTGGGAAGAAAGGTAAGAGGGTATCCCAGAGCCCCCTATTGCACCTAGGAAAGATAGGGGGAGGAAAACCTGAATATAGTTAAATGTTCATAGGATTAAACCTATAATTTCTTGTTTTTGAGAATCTTGGAAACTTGAACCATTTGGCCGCATGGTTTTCCAATCCGTTAAAAAATCTTGATGTCACCATTGTAAAAATTAATAGAACATCACACAAGGTTTCCAAATGGTTTACCAAACAATGTGAAACATGTGTACCACATCCCTTGACCCAAAAATAATCTTCTAGGTTACTTGGGGGAAGTCTCATGGTTTCCATTAACCACTCACCCCTTGCCTCTAAGCCCAAAACATCAACTTTTCTACAGAAACTAAAAAATTGAAATTGGGACTCAACTCGAACATTAATGAAAGGATACAAATCCCCGATATGAATTAAACAACTATTTCCATGGTCTAGGTGTGAAAATTCGCCCCACCGAAAACACTTTATTCCACTATAAAGTCACCTAGGTGAAATAGAATAAAACTTAGTCCCAAATATGGAAATAAACCTAGAAGACCATGAAAATAAGTGTGACATTTCACTACATATGTCACACCTGACCATCTCTAGAGTGAACCACGACATAAAAAAATGGGTGAACATGAAAGGGTTCTTCTCACTATAAGAACATAAATACCACCACCAAAAATGAAAACCCCAACATGGAAGCACTGATATGGGAAACTCAACACGAATTAACATAATGTTTTCTACACAAGCTAACCACACCACAACTGGAACTAGAACTAAGAACATGGAACCCCCCATGAAACCCAAAAACCAAAACCATAATGGGAAATCCTACAAATGAATCTCAAACCAAACAGTTAACCCAATGACAAACTATAATCAAAAGTTTACACAAACACAGATATCTCTAAACTTCTGTAACAAAAAACTAAAACCCATTGAGAAAAAGGATAACCATTTTAGGATTCACATAAATGGAACAAAAATGGGATTACAAGAGAACTATACCACTGAGTCTCTAATATAAATAAATTATACTCAAAATTAGTAGGAAATTATAATAGGAAACTTATACTATCTCACCCCCAACACCAGAGAGAAAAACTAGGCCAAAGTTTCCCGCATCCTTGAAAATATCTTGATTTTGTAGGAGATTTACCCCATGTCCTAAAACAAAAAATTATTCATAGTTATGTCCTGAAAACCCCCAGTCAAGGCATTTTCCTTGGGAAACAGGTCCTTCAAAACTTCTCTAGATAACCCAAACATCCATAATGACGAAACACCCTCATGAAGATTGCAAAAAGACAACCTCAGAAGCCCGAACCAACCACACAAGTGGAACACAAGATAATGGCTTGATGAACGGAATGCTGGAACCAATGAAGAAGACCCCTCAAAGAGAGGCCCCTCTGATACGAACTCTTTGCCAAATAGAGAACCTCAATGAACAAAAAGAGACACCAGATTTCTGACCTATGCTCTAGAAACCAATTCATCTTGGAATTATTCATCCATCAATGTCTCAAAATAATTTTCTTTTGATGAGAGGGATAAGTCCATGATTTATGGATGAAGGAAAATCGTAAAAATAGAATCCACCAATTGATCCTATTATTAAATTTATGAAGAGAAAGAAACCATATCCTTGAAATGTTCAACATAGTCCCTCACTATCAACTTTCCTTAGTGAATACTCATGAGATATTTCAAATTATTCATACTCACCTCCATATATATAAAATGAAAAAAATGAACTAAAAAACTATGCATGTCAGCTTAAATTGCATCAATAATTGATCAAACATCTTCAACTTCTCTAAAGAGAGACCCTCAAACAATCCCAGAACAACAAGAACTCTCACTGATTCTGGAGTCCAAAATTATCTAATGAAACTCTCAAAATTTCCAATCCATTCCACCACCTCTAACAATCCTCGATCACCAGGAAAGAAAGGAAACAACCGAGAATAACCATAAATGAGAAATACCCATTCAAAACCTTGAGGACCATTCTGGATAGTATATTATGAACATAATAAAAACATAGAACTGAAATCAACATCAACCAGAAACATAACCCATAATGGTATATAAAACCAAAACAATATCCTCAAAATCCAAACACATATCACCATAAACAAAATTATCTTTTCAAAACATCCCTTTGTATTTAAATTTTTAAAAAATTCCCATTAAAGTCCACTTTTAGATGCCAAAATCCATTTAAAAAAAATACCTCTCAATGTAAAACAATTCCCAAAACCATTTTACCTTTTCATTTTTTTGGAAAAACAATGCTAACACATTGATTTCAAAAACTCACCCATTAAATCTTATGAACTACGACATATGCATTCATCCCAACTCCAATTTCACCATCCATGCACACATGACTACAGGAACATTCCAATCATACCCACACATTTATAGATGATAATAAATAATTCCATGCGACACACATTCCATTTCACAATCAAGCCCAAGATTTCACCAAATGTTCAATCCAATATAGTTTCCTTTAAAACAAATTATTGATAAATAAAAAAACTGAACATAAACCATTTCCATTTCAAAAACCACTTTCATTTTAAAATCTTACTCACATCAACTAAGTTTGAAACAAAACATAAATCATGCTAAAATATTGGTGTTTAGATTTAGTATCTATACCTAACCTGGAGACATAGTTAGTGGGCCACACCCCAAGTGAGAATCAGTAACTAAATGGAGGTTGAACCATGTTTTCAGAATCTATATGCTTCACTAATCCATGTGATATCATAATATAATATCGGCTCACCTCCATTGCGATTCCTCATCCAATACAAATTAGAAAACAAAAAAAAGACACAAAACCCGGACTACCCAAGGAAAATCAAGGATCAGATCGACAAAGGGTCCACGACATCGTTCCCATACCTAGATCTAGATTCATAAATATCATAATACTCTATCTATAAATCACACCACATTACAAGGGATAGCTCTGATAACATTCTTTCATGAATTAAGTCGGGATTCCATCCAACCCGTCATCTAAACCTGTCTAAAACATGGCCTGAAGGGCATTCCAAATCCCCAGGGGTTGGAAACTATTATTAGTAATAAAAGTAGTCCTAATAGGAAATATTTTTCCCAACCAAAAGAAGATTAGATAAATAAATATAAAATAAAAAAAAAGATTAAAACAATTAAACCTCAAAAAATACATAACTTATTTTAACAAAAAAACTGTGAAAAAAACTAAATCTGGACCATGGAAACTAGATCTCTATATGACGTCCAGGTTACCACCATCCACTAAACCAACCTAATCCAAGGTCAATAAAACCATAAACCTTCACCTGAAAATTTGATCAGGTATACAGACACTAAATTGTTCAATTGCGATGTGATCTTAAACAACCCAATATGTAATCACCATGTATTCCATAAATTTAAATTCACAAAATAGTCTACAAATACTAGTTTAAAATAAAACCAAAAAACAAGTATTTAGTAATTTAATGTCTCCCCTATATTCCCTTTCGAAAATAACACAATCATCGTTTCCTTTCAAAAAAAAATTAACTTTCCAAAACCCATATCTAATCCGAAACCCAAATAAAAATTCAAATTGGGTAACCAAAAAGTGGATGTGTTTAATGTAAAGTGATTTAAAGAAGCAGAAAAAACTAGAATATCCAATATCCAACATGAAATAGAAATAAACAAGATGAAAAAATGGATAATCATGGACACATAATAAACATATCTAAAGAAAATATCTATACATACTTGGTTCAGAATCACCTATTGTAAAATGGTAAAACTCTATAGTAAATAACAAACTAGACACTCTAAACTAGCTAATCAAGTGTCACACACCACTAACCCCCATCATGTCAAGGGGGTACCAACCCATCTAATTGGGGTCAACAAGTAACCATCAATAGACACGCTAAATGGCACCCAATTGTCTTCTGATAATAATAAAATAATACTTTCCCAAAAATGGGGTAACAACAATAATGTATAGAACTATTGTGCACGATCCATTAGAGGGGAACATATACGAAGGTCTAGTGGACTCAATGCCAACACATTCCCATGCTCAAGGCACTAGAGGGGATCATATCCCAATGTCTTGGGATTCAAAACATAATCCACATCCTGAAGAATATATATATAATAATAACTTTTTTCACAATAACACTAATCAAACAATAAAATAATACCTGGAAACCATAATTTTCCATAATCAAAACAATTTCAACGTTATTTTAAAATACCATTTGGCCCTTCATGTTACCCATAAATTCAATATATTTTAAAAAACATGAAAAAAATGAAAACTAGTATTTCATATCATGTCACATTAACACTAGACTTTTCAAGGATATGAAGAGTAAAAAACATGACTTCAAATCATGCAAGTTTTAAAAAATCCAAAAATATATCCAATTCTAACCAGGAAAAACATTTCAAACCCTTTCAAATTCCAAAAACACTTTAAAACAAAGATAAAAATATACAACATACATAAGGTTTTAAAATGGGACCTTACACTATTTATGAAACAAACATGATTCAATATTAATAATTATACATAGTTCTATACATGACACAATTTCCATGCCATGTCATAAAATTCCAAACAACCATTTATTCAAATTATTCAACAATAAAAAAAATTAAAATTAAAAATGGGAAAATAATTCCCAAACACTTTCAAAAACACATTTAAATTCACTCCAATAACCAAGGCCTCATAGAAACATATTTCACACCACTTTAACAACTCATAATACCTATTCTGTAATACAAAAAAATGACACATAAAAACCTACCATTTCCATAGGTAAATCATCTTTCAAATCCACACACACACCAATCCCAATTTCAATCACTCTTCACCTCACCTACACCATTGATGAAAAATGTTTATCTAAACATAAAAAATAAAATCAATTGAAAAATAATAATTTATTTTGAAAACCCCATATTCCAAATTATGCGTTTTAAACCACATTAAAAACATAAGTTTAGAAAAACAATAATTTTTCTTAAAAAATACAACAAGTTACACATAATAATCACACAATAAATGTTAGATATTTTAACACATAATACCCAAATCACAACCCAATAACATTCTAGAAAACATAAACATGGTAAAACACCCCCAAAATCACCCAATTTCACATTAAAAGATAAATTGGTATTTTATCAAATACAATAAATGCATTAAAATCTTGGAATAATTAATTAAAGAATTTAAAAACCATTTCAAAATTTTTTTCCATCATCAGAACACAAAACAATTCATACAAACACTTCAAAAGTAATAGAAACACATTAATAAATAATTTGGAAAATATCAATCATAAAATGGAATATAATGGAATGGAAATGGATAGAAACACGTACCTAAACAGTGTGAAAATGTAACCAAAATTATGGAGGAGGAAGATCATAATCCTAGAGATGAATCCCGCTACCTAGCATCCAAAAAACATAATCATACACCAACCATAATTCTAAGGGTTCAGCCAAGAGTATGCCCTCCAAAATAGAAACCAAATTTTGAAGAGTGAAGGGAGAATTGATGAGGAAAATCAACTAAAACTCAAAGAAACATACCTATGAACCATCAAGAAGTATCTATTGAGGCTAGGGAGTAATGTAGGAGGGTTTCATTGTGACCCCTAGTGTTCCTAGGTTGAAGAAGGAGAGGAAAACCCAAAATAGTTTTACAAGGATAGAGGGGAAAAGATATAATTTCATGTTTTTATGAATATGGGAAACTCCAACAGTTTGATTGCATGGTTTTACAAATCATGTGACAACCATGAACTATCTGGTTTCCAAATAGACATAACATCACACATAGTTATTGTATGGTTTCCCCAACCATGAAGAACCCATTTTCCTTACTCATGGACCCCAAAACACGCCACACAGTTACCTGGGAGAAGCCTCACAATTTCCATCAATTGTGTGCTAACTATTCTCCCGTTACTTCCATGCCCAAAACGTCAATATTTCAATAAAACATAAAAATAAAATCTTGTAATAAACCTAATATTCAATGAAAAGATCCAAATCCAATAAAAAAAAAATGAATGTATTTTTAAAGTTAGGGTGTGATAATCCTTCTAGGCCTCCTTAAATGTCACATAGATGGCTGGTTGAGAAATAATTTAGTAATGATAGGATTTTATCCCTTCATTTACGATTTACTTGTCCATCCTCTATATATAAATTAATAGTTTTCTCCTTAAATAATCATCAAGAATAATTAATATTGATACTTTCTCCTTAGAGAATCAACTATTTTTCTTGACTTCTTATGATAGTAATGTTTTGAGTAATATTTTCCTTGGTTAACGTTAACTATTTAATTTGAAATATTTTCAACACATTCCATTTTAATATGTAATTTAAGCTCCACTGATAGGTGTATATATCCAACATTTATTAATAGAGAAAATACATCCAAATAATTAATGAATAAAATACTATTATTAATTATAGATGGTTTTTGGGTAATGTTTCCAACAGATATTTATTTGATATGAGGAATATGAAATCAATTTATTATTTTTCATAATTACACACCCTAATCCCTTAATTAAATAGTCTCTATATATCAAAACCCTTATCTACTATAGGGTAGTGTTTGTATATGAATTGTGACTAACATTTTCTTAAGATCCATAATGTTTTCCTCGCATTTATCTATATAGAGAAATAATACATCCTTCTATTTTAACAAGGATATTTGATTTAAAATTCATGATATATTTATTAGAAATCATTAATATCATTCATCCAATCCATGAAAACTACTGAACTCCAATATAGATGTTATACGAGGACATTATTCACTCACCTCTATCTTTAAAGGATTCATAGATATACACTCTCTTTTGATTACATAACCCATGAATGAGAATTTTTTTCCAAAACTAACACTTGATAAAATTTATAATATAGTTTCTCTTATACTATGGAATTTTGTGCAATCCATAAATTCTCTTCATTTTTTATTATACTTTGAAATATTTTTAACTATCATCAATAAAGACTATTAAAAAGTTATTTATGTAATATCTAAAACTATATTAGTGATATCAAGATTATAATAATGGAATTAATAAATCAAACCCAAATTATTGTGAATTTATACTGTCTATATCATATTTGTAAGGATGACTTGGTATTATCTTCTCTCCTCAGCCTTAGTTTATGATACCTTAATTGAAGATTAACAATAAAGAAGTGATGATCCCCTATATGTATATCAAAAAAATAATCAATATAGGGTAGATGATACTTTTTACTGATCATGATCTCATTACATTTATGATAATAAATGAAAACAAACATTAATAAATCCTTTCACTTATTAAAGAGGAATGATTCACTTCATGGTGAAGAAATGGGGAATTGAATACCCCTATCCAAATTGTATTATATTTTATTCGATAATTCTTCCAATTTAGGGAGGGTTATTAAATATGGACTATTTGATATTGGAAAATGACATAATAATATTTCAATAGAAAACTCAACCACACATTCTTGGGGATGAGGCAATAACTCTTCAATAAATACATTGGAAAATTCCCCTATAATTGGAATGTACCGAATGTTGAGTCAAAATAAAATATTTGAGCTAATGGTTTTTAATTATTTGTCATAAATACTCATATTAAGGAATTATTTATGAACCAGTGTTCATCATCATCATAGAATCAATATTGGATCATTAATTTCTTGTGGATATAAAATGAGATTTCGTTATCTTTATAGTTTATAAGATCTCTATATTGGGAGAGAAAATTAGTGACCATTGAAAAATAAAATTATACTATAGTGAAAATAAATATATTTACATGAATTATCATCCAAAATACCACTATTAGATAAGAGTTATCTACTTGTATAAAATCATCACATTATCGAGTGTCCTAGAAAAAAACTCAATATTCAATGGATTACGTGGGGAGTAAAAAATTACAAAAAACATGGTATAAAGTATTGTGAAGAAGATTAATTAAATAATAATTTAGAAATACATGAATGGATTATAATAATACCTTTCTCAACTAGAATTTTTTAAATCAATTATTTTAGTGTGAGTAATAAAAAAAGTATTTTAAGAAAATAAATGTAAAGATGTATTTAAACATGAATATAAGATCATAATTTGATTTATATTTTGATACATTTATTTAAAAAGATTTTTCTTTCAGTTCAAACTAGGTTTATTTATGATTTTGTTTCACTTATACTTCTTGATATATGCCCCAAAATTTACTAAACCCAACTTTAATAGATTTTGAGATGACCAGAGCATTACATACCCATATTTTCTTTCATTTATATGATTAATAATGACTTCTTACAATTAAAACACATTGTAATAAAACACCAAGTATTAATGCATTTAAATATTATCTACTTATAACTCTTATTACATATTATTTATTCAATATATCCCTAAAAGTAACCACACAAGATTTTTTTATTAACATATTCTTGTATATAAGTACCTAGGGAAAAAAGAACCATATGAAAATGGTGAGGTCAAATAACCTGTAAGGGAAAACATTTCAATGAAACATGAAATCATTTTCATCAAAATGTAAACATGGTAGATAAAATTAACAATGGGGAATTAATTAATTAATATATTTACATCATTGAATCATGCGAATCTATCATTAGGTATGGTTGAATAACCCTAGAATAAGTCATAAAAACATATAATCCGAATGGACTCATAATTAAATTACATCATATACCATGGAATAATAATTTGAGATCACAAAATATTAACAATGATTCATGGAAACATATCTTAAGAGTGTTGGAAAATAATAAAAATTAGAATTAAAACATATGTAATTTTTAACAACAACAACCATCATGACATAGTGAGTTTCAAATTATTAACTATATCACAAAAAATAGTTGATTAAGAATCAATATATGTGTACCATAACAAAGTATATCTATAATCAGAACTTATATCCTATAGTTTTATCATGAGATATAATCAATTACCCAATACATTAGTGGGATGTATAATTTTGGGACCACCTGTCATATAATGTTAAATCAAACATATGTATTATATAATAAATCAATAATAAAACAAACCTTTATTATCCTATGAAAATAAAATGGGTCATATAAAATTTTCAAGTTGTATCACAAAATAAGAATTAGAAATTGGAATGGATTATACCAATATTTATACCACCCAAAAGAAAAATAGTGAATGTTAACTTGGGGGTAATAGATAGTGCCTAATTTCATATATTAATAAGAATTTATGTATAATATGTAAAAGAAAAAATAAATCAATAAAAGTTTTCCATAATTTTTTGATATTGTTTTCATAAAAAACAATTTCCAAAATTTTTTCCAAAATTTTTTAAGAATAATTTAAAACTAATATTTATAATGATTTCCTGTTAGTTGTACATTTAAATTTATCAATGGTAATAAATGAAATTTTTGTAATGAATGATAAATGTTTTAATTTAAGTGAAAAAATTTACATTCAATCAATTTTAATTGGATTTAAAGATTACAAACATTGATAAAAGAGAGAAAATTTACATTTCCACAAAATTAAAGAAAAAAATATAAGTATAAAATATATTAAATATGTGAAATTCATAATAAAAATTAAATCATCTATTATAAAAACGAACATGTATATAGGATACAAATCCCTAGTATAGAGTTTTCTGAAATATTCTAAGCAATGTTATATTTTATTAGAGTTTTAAATTTAAAAAAAGTAAAATAGTTTGATATGAAAATAGATTTTACTCATATAAATGTGAAAATAAAATATGATATAGATAATCATTCATATATATTTATTATATAATATCCTATTCAAAGAAAAAATGATATGAATGAATTAATATGATATATTGTTAAGGAAAACCATATGAAAAAGTAATAAAAAAATAAATAACTATTGAAAGAGAGATAAATAATTGAATCATATGTTTTATGAATAAAATAACGATAAAATATATTTATGTGATAGTATATGACCCATATAAATTAAAATAACCTTATAAAATGAATCATGAATCATTGAATGAAATTTAGATGGATAACCTTTATGATTTAGGGAATTTATTATTCAAAATCCAATGAATGATAAATCATAAAATATAAAAGTAAATACAATGAATCAAAAATACACTATGATAAGATATTTCAATGGGGTAGTAAGTAAAAAATCTAAAAGGAAATTAGTTTATAATATGAAAAATGTCTCAAGGATTGAAAATTTAGACAATAAACCTTTTTAATTTCAGATTTTATGAAATAAGAGTCAATTGATAAGGTGGTTATGAGAATTAAATGTAAATACCTAAAAAATATCCAATAAAATAAAATACAATTATATGGTAGAATAAACTAAAATCAGAAGAACATGGTTATGATAAATTTTTAAGACTCATTGAAAGGATATTGATATAAAAAATCTCTTACAAGGGACTCCCTCTTGATTAAACACCATATCACCTCCAATATAATTATTTTTCAATTTTTTGTTTATATATTTTATAATAAAATTAACATTATTTTTTTATTACCATTTATTTTTAACTCTCTATAGTATATTTATTTGTTATTTTTTTTTAATTTAGTTTTTGGGGTTAATTCTTCTGTTTCTTCCATTCTTTCTTAGATATAGATTAGTCCTTTCTACTTACTCATGTTTTAATCACTACCAAAATGTTAATTTATATGATATAAATTTTTCTAATATAGTTATGGATTATCCTTTCCATTTCATAAATTTTGGGGTAACAATTATTAAATAACGGTTAGATGTTTCCTTTATATTATTTTTGATTCAATAAGAAGAGTTGATTTAAATTGATGAATAAAAATATATATACAATGAATTTAGAATAATTAAAAACATATTAGATTCAAAATTATTAAAATATATTATTTCTATTTATGTTTTATTTTTCATTCATCATGTAAACATTATAGCTTAATTCAAGTTGGTGGTAAAACCAACCCAAACATGAACATGTTATAACTACTGAATGATTAAGAAATTTCCATTGTATAGTGAAAATATAACATTAAAATATGATTAAAAATTATATTCTTTAATTGAGTTGATAAATTATTTTATAGAAGATGTAGATGATGAATATTATGAAAAATTATTATGTAGATGATAAAACATACGTTGAAGACATGAATCTTCTCTTATAGATCCAATAATACATGAAGAATTTGGGGATCCTTCTTTTGAATGGAATCTTCAAAAAGTGGAATAGGATTTTTTTGGGGGGAGAATTAGGTTAGGTATTCTAGATAACATATAAATAATGATGTGGGTTGAAGTGGGTAGTGGAGGGGTACCTTTATAGGTGAACTGGAGTGGAATTTTTGTAAATACAAACTCCTTAATGAATAAGGATTGAAATTTCTCAAGTAATGTGGACTAAAGTGAAAAAATAATGGATATGGCATGTTAATTCTATCATCCCACCAATTTAGAGATAAGGGTATCGATATTTTATTATTTTCCACTATCAATTAACCCTTTATCATAATTTTACCATTTACTACGGGAGCATACTTTTAAAACATTAACTTATTTTTTATAAAAAAAATTTAGCATCAACTAATTTCAAAATTTTGACTTGATAATTACAAATATTATATTAATATTATAAAAATATTTCTTTAAAATTGATTAAAATTATTTTTAAAATAAAAATACTGAAATAAATAATTTTTTTAGGGTGAAATATTTTATTTATAAATGTGAACTTATTCTTATATAATATATTTTAATGATCAATTAATAAATGATAATTTTTTTTTCTGTACATAAAAAATAAATATAATAAAAATCATTATTTTGTACTGATGAATTTGAATTTTTATGATAAAAACAAATGCATAAAAAAATTATTTGAAAATATTCATTTTTAAAATTAAATGACTTTATTATAATTTAATAAAAAATGATTACTTATTTAAAAATAATTAATTTTATTTTATTATTACATATTTATTTAATTTTTTTATCTATATTAATCAATTTAATGAAAATAATTATTTAAATGTATAAAATTAAAAAAAATAAAAATGTGTAAAATACTTATAATAAAAATATTATATCAATAATTACATCCTATATCATTATAATCTCTAATTATAAAAATCCCTCAAGGACTTTCCAAAATTTATAACAGTGACATAAGTATGGTTTTAGTAGAGAGTGGTGCTTCAACATGCATGTATCTAATAATTATTTCATCGAGTTTGAACATCTTTTATGAAATATTCCACACAATCCATACTTATTGATGTCCATTTTGGGATTGGAAAGGGAAAATCATATTGATGTTACCCCTTCCACTTATCAGATATGTTTTCCTCAAATGGTTTGATTCTCTTACTTGAAATTAGAAGTTCATTGTTACTATATATAATTTACAATGTGATTACATCTATTTATACACATCATATAAATAGTTTTATTATAACAACCATATTTTGAATAATATATTATTTAAATAAATCTTATTATATATCACTATTATCCTTATTATATAAAATAATGGTACATACCCAATTACTATATAACTATGTCTAAATCACCAATGAACATGAATATAGTGGTCATATTACATTCCTATATATATCCTTATATACATATTTAAAATTATTTATCTTATTCTTTTTTCCCTATTATCATGATATTTATTCTATTTCAAATGTATTGTATTACTGTCATTGTAATCTACAGTTTTAAAGTTGTTATTTTAAATCTATATGATGATAATTTCATCCTTATGATGTTTTAATTTTCAAGGGATTTTATTCCTTTTATAATTTTCTAAACTTTTGTTTTAATTTAGTCATCTTATAATATATTAAAATTCATATTACAATGTTATACATTGTTTAAATTATTAATTATTAATTTTTTTCATGTCTAAAAAAGTTATCCAATTAATGGTGTTCATTAAAGATAATTTTACAAAACAATATTGGGTTTTATAGTGAAAACAGAATTATGTTATACAAATATATTATTTGAAAAGAATAACTCCTCAAAAATGATTGGTCATTTCCCCTAAATATCCTTGGGAAATTTCTATGTTATTTAGTGGATTTTGTCATCTTTCAACCTGTTATCAAAGAATTGAAATTAATATTTTTTGATTTTATTTTATATCACATGTAAAATGAAGAACTATTTTTAATATCTCATTTACTCTCATTATTCCCATTGAATATACATATTAGGTTGTTAAGTATTCAAGTAAATTGTTATAGATTAATTATATTGTTCATATTGACATATATTTTTTGTAATTCTTCCGTATAGTGTAATATTTGGATCATGGAATTATGGACATCTAGATAATTATATGACTAGTTAGGTGGTTTCAATATAATGTATGAGCTATATAATTAAATTTTTTCATTTTATTGGGAAATATTGAATTTCTAAAAAATGTAATTTTTATATTAATGTATTTATGATTAAAATTTTTATTTTCAATAATAATTCTAATGTAGAAGTAAAATATATGAAAATTTAAATATGGGTTTAAATTATTGAATTTGGTTAATTTGGAAAAGAAATTGGAATTTCTAATTTAATAGACTTGATTTACCAAGGAACTGTAAGTATATTTTTCATTTGAATTTTTATCGATGTAAAAAAAAGAATTGATTTTTTAGAAAATTGTGTAATTTTATAAATAATATTTTTTATAAATTATTTTTATTATTTTGAATAAAATGTGTGGATTAGATAGTATAATTTAAATATATATTTGTTATGGGTGTGTGCATGTGGTAAAATTCATTTACAATACCTTTTTAAATGCTCTATTTTTTACTCCTGGAAATTATTTTTCTTTGATGCAAATGAATAAGTGGAATAAGTATAATTTATAAAGTATAAAAAAGGTTATACCTCACACTGGTGTGAATTTAGATGTGTAATTGGAGATTAATTTTTTCACAATATAGGTGTTAGATAAATATTCATTGTGTAAATGAGTCATACATATTTTTAAAAAGAAAGGAAGGCTTTTCACTTTGTATTGAGTTATATTGAATAAAAAAGTGTATTATATATTTTATAAAATATGAAATTTTATTTTACTTTGGAAATAGATGATTTTATAGGATTATGGGAATGTATAATTTTTGGGTTTTTTAGAGATAAAACATTGTATGGAGAAATAAATGGTTTTAATAAATCAAAGATGTTTTATAAAATGATGAATTCATTATAATGCATTAATTCTCTTCAAAATTTGGAAAATAAATTATTTTTATTTTAGAAATATTTTTAACAACATAATATTTTTTTGCATTGAATTTGTAATTGTTTTTGGATGGATTTTTATTAGATTTTTAGGGATATCTTGATAAATTTTATACAAACACATAATTGTGTATTTTGGTGAAAATTTGTATGTTATTATAAATAATACTAGTAATGTAAAAATATCATTCATTTTTATATGGTGATTTATAATTATAAATTGATATTATGGAAGTGCAGATTGTTGATCATTTTATAGATTTTGTATTTTTCATTGGCATGTTTTAGTTTACTATTATATTTAATATTCTTTGTGTCTGTTTTTTTAAAGAAAATCTCTCCACTATTATTGCTTATTATTAGTTCTGATTAAATGGGTCTCTCATGAGAATTTATTTCCTTTCTTTCATATTTTTGATCAATTTTTTCCATAAGATTTATCTTTGATCCCTCATCACTTGTATATAAGCTTAGGTTTTTAAGGGACGGGGTTAAGACTTTGTGAAATCATATTATGGGTCTTTGGATATAGGATCCCAAGATATGGTGCTAAAATATTTCATGATTGTTCTGATTTGCTATTCATGTAAAAAAATCCCTATGATTTTATATTTTAATTTTATTAGGTTGTAACTAATAAGAAAACATTAAAGTCAAATTCATGTAAATCATGTTTATATAAATCCATTCCTGAAAAACTGACTCCCAAAAATTTTATAAGGCACCCTCAAGTATAAATGTTAAAATTTTACCTTCAAGTCCTCTAGAGTTTTAATGAATCTAGTGATACATTATTTTTTTTCAATATTATCCAATAAATCCTAATAATCCAAACTACCTTGGAAACTAGGTGGGTTATGGAAGATGAAGTATTCTTCTTGAATATTAGATTGAGTTTGATTGTTTTCAGGTTCCTGTCCATTTTCTAAATTTTTACGAATAATGCTTCAATGATATTATGATCAAATAGTGGGGATTTCCTTCTGTAATTGTCAAATTATACCTCATTAGAGTTTACTATGACTTATATATAAGTTATGATTCTATAAAAAAAAAAATATATAATTAACTAAAAGAACACATTTAATTTTTTTAAAAATTAACAAACATAATTAAAATATTAAATAAATATTAAAAATGGAATTAAACCTTAAAAACATAGTGATAGAGGAAAATAAAAAGATATAATATATTTTATCATTATTAATTGTTTGGATACATGGTTAGTAAAATGAAGAAAATAACAATTTGTTGCCACTTCTTAAAAAATTATGGTACTATGATTGGATACATCGTCTTCATCCTACATTTCGTAACCATTAACTCATATATTAAATTGAAATATCCATTATCAATGATACATTTTCTAAAAATAAACCCTGTACAATCATAATATTAAAAATACCAATCCCAAATATCTTATATTAACTCATCTATCTTTATAAAGGGTCTTTGAAAAACACATACTCAAAACATGCTTTCGGATCTCTGATAATCCTATCTTCCCTATATTAGGAATTTATAAATATCATCCATCTAAAATGGGTCAATACCCTTTTCTAACGATCCAAGAGGGGCTCTAAAATTTTGGTACCTAAGCCAGCACACCAAACATCCTAAATTGTAATCCTGATCACCATGGCCTTGAAACTATGTTGAATATAAAACATAATTAAAGTAGAATGATTACCTATTAAAATATAATTTAAAAAATAAGTTTCAAACTAAAATGTTAATTTTTCATTATCTATATTGGCAATGTGATAGAAAAAAATAAAGGTTTTTTTATTAATTATAAATCCAAACAAAGAATATCACGAGGAAAAATAACTCAATATATGTAACATCCCAAGTAAGTTATGAATAATAGATATTTTTAATAGTGTTTTAGATTCTTAAAATGAGAATAAATCCAATCTTAAACACGGAATACACTAATATTTTTAAAAGATTGTTTTACTGCTTTTTGATGGAAAACCATTTTCAAAACAAAAATTTGAAAATTTAATAAGATCTATTTTTATAAATAAACTTAATCTTTATGATTGAAACATTGAAATTTATTTTTGGTATATTTTTGGTATTTTTCCGATTAAGTTCATTTTTTTAATGAATAGTAAAACATGATGTATTTTAATACAAAACCTCTTTTCAATCTAATTTTTTTATATTATTATATTATATTTTTAATTGGTTTTAATGTAAAATTAGAATATATTTTTACCATTTAATCCAATGGTGGTCATTGGAATTAATTTCACATTGAAATTGGACTTAATCTAGTGTCAAGCTTTTGATACTTATTGTTTCATAAAAACACGCTATTTGCTCTGACAGCGGGAATTAATTATTAAATTAATTAATGGAAATTATATGTTTTGAATTTTTTAAAATAGACATCATTTTTGAATTCGGAATATCAAATATATCTTAGGGTGAAGTTTTGGCATTTTTCTGAAAAACTTCAAAATTTTGATGAATAGTGAAACCACTAAGTGATACTTAAAAAACTGATTTTTCGTTTAAATGAAATTTTACAACCTTTGTGTTTTGAATTTCAAAAATACGACATACATGGTTGTCATTAAGAAGTAAAATGTTGTTCAATGGGATAAAAATAAATTTTTGGTGAATAGTAACTTTTATGTTTTTAATCGCGATTAGAGGTAATTAGTGTAATTTAAGGTAAGAATAATGTTTTAATAATAAGAATATGACATAGGCACATGTCCTATTCTTATTGGACGTGTCATGGCCGACGAATACAACCCATGGGTCGATTTTTGGGTCCCCATGGAGCCACTTGTGTAAGATAAAGACATTAATGCTTTTTTATTTAATGTAAAATTAAAAATGTCACAAACATGAGTTGTTTTACTAAAACAATTTTTAAATGGGGTTATAAAATTCATATATTTGACTATAAATATTAATTATAAAGATAAAAGGATTACCTACATCATAGTATTTTTTTATAATTTTTAGACATTAAATAAATTAAATTATTTATGACACCATGATGATGCAGCGATGACCTTATTATTTAACGATTTAAATAAAATGAAAAGATAATGAAAAATCTAAGACCTAAACATGTCAAAAACCTATTGGATGGGTGTATTTCGATCTATTATCACCTTATACTTTAAATATATAATTTTTGGTCTTTTTAAATCCGAAAAGCATTTTATAATAAAGTATCCTTTCATAATTTTCCAAGAGTGCACCTCCTCTCCTCTTATAAAAGGCACCCACCTCTACCACCTTACCCACACTTCCAAATTCTTTGTCTTAGCCAAAACCTGCCCATTTTGACTCTACACACCCCTATATAACTCTTAGAAGCCTCACTTTGGGTAGAAGTCTTCCCAAGGAAGCCTTTGAGCTCAAATCAAAAAGAGTTACCCGATTTAAAGGTATTGTCTTCTCTTGTGTTCTTCTGTTTTATTTTGCTTCTCCAACCCCCTAAACTCTTTTTATTATTTTCTAATGTAACAACAAAAATATCTTAAATATACTAGGATGTTGTTATAATTAGGATTATAGCTACACTTACACACACCTAAATCTAATGGTTAAAGAATATACTGTTTTAGTGGATGGCGAATTTCTGCCTCACGAAACGATGATTGTTCAATATTCTTCTAACACCTTCAAAGGTGTCCGTTAAGATGTCACTATATTTATATATGATATATAATATGTTTATTTTTTACCTAAGATTCTGTATTTTTCATTTATGGCATACCT
Organism: Viscum album; assembly: GCA_963277665.1. NCBI lineage: Eukaryota > Viridiplantae > Streptophyta > Magnoliopsida > Santalales > Viscaceae > Viscum > Viscum album. The sequence continues at coordinate 1,705,153,628 of OY728161.1, forward strand.
TTAGGATTTCCATTATGGGTAAATGCGATATCTTCATTTTAGGAAGTGCGGACTACCACCCCCTCAAAGTGATTTGATTCGTTAATACCATATGTGGTACGTATAAAGGATAGATTTAATGATATTATATATGATACCATACTGTAATTATAATACTATTATGTATCATTATATTTTAATTCCCTTAAAGTTTGAGATAGAAATGAATGTAGCGTTCATGCGTACATACAGCTTACCGTCTCCATGATCGGTGCATTTCATTTCTTATCCCCAAATGTAATGTACTATTATAATTACATATATATAATGAATATATATGATGTATGTTACATATATGTGATGAATATAATTCTGGAATTAAAATATACATACCTCTCATTTAGTTTTAATTCCATTAATATGACATAGAAATGAAAGTAGCGTTCAAGCGTACGTACGACGTACTGTCTCCATGAACGGTGCATTTGATTTCTTACCTCTAAACATTATGTAATATTATAAATGCATATATTTACTGGATATATATGATATATATGATATATACATCATGAGAATAACTCAGGATATAATGGATACATGAACAACTTGTAATTATAAAGAGCATATTTTTGGCTCGAGTACAAATGATCATTAAAATGACCATTATTAACTTAAATAATTGCATAGTGTTCATGACATGGTAATAAGTTAGTAAAAAGAATAATGAAACTGAAAAATGTTCTTAAGCAAGTAGAAATTAACTCATGTTTATTATTCAGGAGGTTAAAGAATGATCGAGTCAAGTCGGACCCGAGGTATGGGACATCGTCTCAATCTCCTTTCATTGAGGCATATTTTGTTTTATACACAACTTTATTTTATACGGTGTATAAACCCCTTTGAATTTTATCTTTATCCAAAAGTAATCTTTTTTTATATGAAGCGTTTTACTAAATGACAAAAGGGAATGTTTTTGTCGTACGTATGCGGTGATAACGACTTCTTCACCGCCGTGACCATTATTTGAGTTTCGGCTTCCTCTACAACCCATTAATTTTTTTTAAAAGAAAAATAAATACTCTGTTTTACTTTTCTTTTATTTTGGTATTGAAAATGATATTGATAATGTTTTTATATCAATATGTTATATTGATATCTTGTGATTGAAAAGTGGAAATGTTATGTTTCCTTTATGCATGTTTTATATGATAACATTATGTTATGGTTCTTGGGAATTATTATGAATACGGGTGGTTCCGTAATAAACAAAAGGTGGGTGAGCCCGATATAGCTCTCTAATGCATTGGGTAACATGAAGGAGTTAAACGTTAAGGTTTCTCCGAAGAGATTTAGGGAATATACTATGATGGGTATTGCAAACATAACCAAGAGGGTTAATCCCTACGTAAGAATGTTATGAATGCCTCAAGTTACCTTTATGTCTTATGATTTCTATGATTTATTCATGATTTGATGAGGTATGTTAAAGTGCTTATGTTTTATGAGTAGAGTATGATTTCATTGATTCTTATGTATACATGTACTCATGTTTCCTTTCCATATTTTTATATCCCTTACTGAGATAATTATGCTCATCCCAAGTTTTTGAAATGTTTTCAGAGGTCAAGGGAAGGGTACATGATAAGATGATAGTGTCAAGGAGGTGTCAAGAAAGAATCCATGTTTTATTTTAAATATATTTCCGTTGATGGGAAAGATGAATACTATCTTTTATTGTAACAACTTTGTTTAAATGTGGGATGCAATGCGTGTTTCATGATCTAATTCTCTCAAACACTAAACCTGAAAAGATCCTCAATGTGTAATCTTGTAACAACTCGAGATTAAGTAAGGTTTAAGGCTGGGGCCTTATAGTTGGTATCAGAGGTTGGTTTAGATAACTTTAGGAGTTATAATTCTATTAAATGATTATCCAAAAATATTATTTTATGTTCAAATTGAAATGATATAGAATTTGAAGACTACCATGTTGCTTCGCCTAAGATATTTATGTGTTAAGAATGGTTTTTCATAGAGGAAACATAATAGATTTTCTAGGAAGGAATACAGAGAGAAATGACCTTTCAAATCAGTATCCTGAGATTGTCAGAATCAGAATTGAACAGTTCTTTGTAGTGATGGCTCAATTGACTCAGGTGATAAATCGTGGTTGTGTTTACTGACGATATTTTGGTGTTTTCAAAAAGTATAGAGGAGCATGAAAGACATTTAATTGTTGTTTTTCCAACCTTAAAAGAAAAGAAATTATATGGGAAATTCAGAAAGTGTGAGTTTTGGTTGCAAAAAATTTGTTTCCTTGGTCACATTGTTTCTAAAGATGGGATAAATGTTGATCCTTCAAAAACAAAGGTTGTTGAAGAATGGCCAAGACCCACAAATGTAACTGAGATTATTAGTTTCCTTGGTTTGGAAGGCTATTATTGATGGTTTGTTAGAAATTTTTCATGGTTATCTAGTCCAATGACGAAGCTAACTCGGAAGGGTGTTAAGTTTATCTGGACAAAAGAATGTCATGATTGTTTTCAGGAACTGAAAATAAGATTGGTGAATGCTCCAGTTTTGGCACTACCTTCCAGGAATTGTGAGTTTGTTATCTACAGTGATTCTTCATTGAAAGGACTTTGTTGTGTCATAATACAGAATGATCAGGTAATTTCTTATACTTCACGATAGTTGAAAACTCATGAGGTAAATTACCCTACACATGATTTGGAATTAGCTGATGTTGTTTTCAATTTAAAAATTTAGAGGCATCATTTGTATAGAGTCAAGTGTGAAATATATACCGATCACAAAATTTTAAAGTATATGTTCACTCAGAAAGAATTGAACATGAGATAGATGAGATGGATAGAATTAATCAAGGATTATGATTGTACAATTCATTACCATCCGGGAAAAGAAAATAAAGTGGCTGATGCTTTGAGTCGAAAAAGTAATTCTTCATTAACAATGTTACGTTTGGAACGTGATCCTTTGGTAATGGATTTAATAAAACTTTGCATAGAAGTTTTTGGTATGGGATGTTCTTCTGTTTTGTTTCAGGTATCAGTGAAATATTCTCTATCAGACAGAATCAAGAAAGCATAGAAGCGAGACAGTGAGTTGCAGAAAAAGGTGGAGCTGGTTTAGAAGGGTAAGTTCCCTGAATTCAACATTGATAATGATTGTGTTTTTAGATTTGGGAAGAGATTGTGTGTGCCTTGTGATTCACAGTTGAAGAGAGAGTTGTTATGTGAAGCTCATAGTTCTTCGTTTTTAGTTCATCCTGGCAGTACTAAGATGTACAGAGATCCGCGAGAGTATTACTGGTGGGATGGAATGAAAAGAGATATTGCTGATTTTACTGTGAAGTGTTTGACTTGTCAACAGGTTAAAGTAGAGCGGTAGTTACTGAAAGGGATGATTCAGCCTTTACCAGTTCCAGAGTGGAAATGGGAGAATATATCCATGGACTTTGTTGTGGGATTACCAAAGACATCTCGAGGTAATAATGCAATCTGGGTTATTGTTGATCACTTGACTAACTCTAATCATTTCCTTGCTATAAAAGAAATATTTCCCCTAGATCAACTTTCCCATTTGTATCTTAAAGAGATAGTCAGGTTACATGGAGTTCCTCTATCCATTGTATCTAATCATGATCCCAGGTTCACATCTAATTTTTGGAAAGGCCTTCAGAAGTCGTTGGGTACTGAATTAAATTTTAGTACAGCTTTTCATCCTCAATCAGATGGGTAGTCAGAATGAACAATTCATACTTTGGAAGGTATGCTACGTGCTGGTTCTATGGATTATCAGGGAAGTTGGGACCAACATCTTTCTTTGGTTGGGTTTTCATATAATAACATTTTTCATTCCAGTATACAGATGGAACCATTTGAGACGTTATATGGGAAGCAGTGTCGAACTCCAGCTTTCCAGGATAAAGTGGGTGAAAGGAAACTGATGGGACCAGAATTGGTAGAAGAGTTGGCCGAAAAAGTTTAGCTGATACAGAAACAAATGAGAACAGTTCAAAGCAGGAAGAAGAGTTATGCTGACAACAGGAGGAAGGATCTCTCTTTTGAGGTAGGTGATCATGTTTTTCTCAAAGTTTCACCATGGAAAAGTGTGTTGTGATTTGGTAAGAAAGGAAAGTTGAGTCCAAGGTTCATTGGACCATATGAAATTCTGGATAAAGTTGGATCAGTGGCTTACCGAGTGGCTTTACCTCCGAGTTTATCTCAGGTACACAATGTTTTTCATGTTTCAATGTTAAGGAAGTACATGCCAGATCCATCTCATGTTTGGAGTCCAGAGGTAGTTCAGTTGGAAGAGAACATATCTTATGAGGAACAACCGGTCCAGATTCTTGACCACATGGAGCAAGTGTTACGGAATAAGTTGATTCATCAGGTAAAGGTTTTGTGGAAAAACCACATGGTTGAAGAGGCATCAATGGAATCTGAAAATGTAATGAGGGCTAAATACCCCCACTTATTCGATTAGTAAATAAATTGTGGGGACGCAATTTTCTAAATGGGGGAAGGATGTAGCATCCCAAGTAAGTAATGAATAATATATATTTTTATTAGTGTTTTAGAGGCTTAAAATGATAATAAATCCAATCTTAATCATGGAATACACTAATATTTTTAAAATATTATTTTACTGCCTTATGATGGCAAACCATTATTAAATAAAACTTTTGACAAATTTTTAATCTCTATTTGTCGAAATATACTTATTCTTTGTTATTGGGACATTGAAATTTACTTTGGGTAAATTTTTTGGTATTTTTCCGATAAAGTTCATTTTTTTTAATGAATATTGAAAAATGTTGTATTTTAATACAAAACCTATTTTTAATCTGATTTGTTTATATGGTTATATTATCTTTTTAATTGGTTTTAAAGTGAAATTACAATATATATTTACCATTTAATCCAATAGTGGTCATTGTAATTAATTTCACTTTGAAACTGGACTTAAACTAGTGTCAATCTTTTGATACTTATTGTTTCATAAAAACACGCTATTTGCTTGACAGCGGGAATTAATTATTAAATTAATTATTAAAAATTATATGTTTTTAATTTTTTAAAATAGACATCATTTTTGAATTCAGAATATCAAATATAGTATAGGGTGAAGTTTTGGTATTTTTCTGAAAAACATCAATTTTTTAAGAATAGTGAAACCACTAAGTTGTACTTAAAAAACAGATTTTTCGTTTAAATAAAATTTTACCACCTCTGTGTTTTGAATTTCAAAAATCCGACATACATGGTTGTCATTAAGATGTGAAATGTGGTTCAATGGGGTTAAAATAATTTTTTTTGTGAATAGTAACTTTTATGTTTTTAATCGCGATTAGAGGTAATTAGTGTAATTTAAGATAAGAATAATGTTCTAATAATATTAAATGACCTAGACACATGTCTTACCCTTATTGGACGTGTCATGGCTGACCAAGAAAACCCATGGGTCGATTTTCGGGGCCCCATGGAGCCACTTGTGTAAGATAAAGACATTAATACTTTTTATTTAATGTAAAAGTAAAAATGTCACAAACATGAGTTCTTTCCCTAAAAAAATTTCAATGGGGTCATACAAGTCATATTTTTGACTTTAGATATTCATTATCAAGCTAAAAATATTTCCTAAATCATAGTATTTTTTTTAATTTTTAGACATTAAATAAATTAAATTATTTATGACACCACGATGATGCAGCGATGACCTCATTATTTAATGATTTAAAAAAAATGGATAGATACTAGAAAATATAAGACCAACACATGTCAAAACACTATTGGATGGGTGGATTTAGAACTATTATCCTCTTATCCTTGAAATATATAATTTTGGGACCTTTTAAATCTGAAAATCATTTTATAATATAGTATCCTTTTATAATATCCCAAGAGTGCCTCTCCTCTCCTCTTATAAAAGGCCCCCACCTCTACCACCTTACCCACAAATCCAAAGAATTTTTCTCAGCCAAACCCTGGCCATTTTGTCTCTACACAACCCTCTATAACTCTTAGAAGACTCACATTGGGCAGAAGTCTTCCCAAGGAAGCCTTTGAGCTCAAATCAAAAAGAGTTACCCGATTTAAAGGTAGTGTCTTCTCTTATGTTCTTATGTATTATTTTGCTTCTCCAACCCCCTAAAATCTTTTTATTATTTTCTACTATAACAACACCAGTATCTTCAATATACTATAATGTTGTTATAATTAGTATTCGAGCTACACTTACACACAGCTACATCTAATGGTTAAAGAACATACTGTTTCTGTGGATGGTGAATTTCTGCCTCACGAAACGATGATTGTTCAATATTCTTCTAGCACCTTCAAAGGTGGCAATTAAGATGTCACTATATTTATATATGATATATAATATGTTTATGTTTTACTTAAGCTTCTCTATTTTTCATTTATGGAATAACTTTATGATTTCCATTATTGGTAAACATGATATCTTCATTTTAGAAAGTGCGGACTACCGCCCCCTCAAATTGATTTGATTCGTTAATACCATATGTGGTACGTAAAAAGGATAGATTTAATGATATTATATAAGATACCATACTGGAATTATAATACTATTATGTATCTTTATGTTTTAATTCCATTAACGTTTGAGATAGAAATGAAAGTAGCGTTCATGCGTACGTACGGCTTACCATCACCATTAACGGTGCATTTCATTTCTTATCCCGAAATGTAATGTACTATTATAAGTACATATATATAATGAATATATATGATTTAATTTACATATAAGTGATGAATATAATTCTGGAATTAAAATATACATACCTCTCATTTAGTTTTAATTCCATTAATATGACATAGAAATGAAAGTAGCGTTCATGCGTACGTACGACTTACTGTCTCCATGAACGGTGAATTTCATTTCTTACCTCTAAACGTTATGTAATATTATAAATGCATGTTTATACGAGATATATATGATATATATGATATATACATCATGAGAATAACTCTAGATATAATGGATACATGAAAAACTTGTAATTATAATGAGAATATTTTTGACTCAAGTACCAATGATTGTTAAAACGAATGTTATTAACTTAAATAATTGCATAGTGTCCATGACATGGCAATAAGTGAGTAAAAGTAATAATGAACTAGAAAAAGGTTCTTAAGAAAGTAGAAATTAACTCATGTTTATTATTCAGGAGGTTAATGAACGATCAAGTCAAGTCGGACCCAAGGTATGGGACTTCATCTCAATCTCCTTTCATTGAGGCATATTTTGTTTTATACACAACCTTCTTTTATACGGTGTATAAAACCCTTTGAATTTTATGTTTATCAAAAAAGGAATCTTTTTTTATACTAAGCATTTTACTAAATGATAAAAGGGAATGTTTTTGTCGTACGTATGTGGCGACAATGACTTCTCCACCACCGTGACCATTATTTGAGTTCCAGCTTCCTCTACAAGCCATACATTTTTTTAAAAGAAAAATAAATACCCTGTTTTACTTTTTTTATTATGGTATTGAAAATTGTTTTCATAATGTTTTATATCAATGTGTTTTATTGATATCTTGTGATTGAAAAGTGGAAATGTTATGTTTCCTTTATACTTGTTTTATGTGATACGATTATGTTATGGTTCTTGGGAATTTTTATGAATATGGGTGGTTCCATGATAAACTAAGGGCGGGTGATCCCGATATAGATCTCCAATGCATTGGGTAACGCGAATGGGTTATACGTTAAGGTATCTCTGAAGAGATTTAGGGAATATACTGTGATGGGTATTCGAAACGTAACCAAGAGGGTTACTCCCTACGTAAGAATGTTATGAATGCCTCAAGTTACCATAATGTCTTATGATTTCTATGATTTATTCATGATTTGATGAGGTTTGTTAAAGTGATTATGTTTTATGAGTAGAGTATGATTTCATTGATTCTTATGTATACATGTACAAATGTTTCCTTTCCATATTTTTATATCCCTTATTGAGCTTTTTATGCTTATCCCAAGTTTTTGAAATGTTTTCACAGGTCAAGGGAAGGGTACATGATATGATGATAGTGTCAAGGAAGTGTCAAGAAAGAATCCATGTTTTATGTTAAATACATTTCCGTTGATGTGAAAAATGAATACTATTTTTTATTGTAACCACTTTGTTTAAATGTGGGATGTAATGCGTGTTTTATGATCTGTTTCTCTAAAACTCTAAACCTGAAAAGATTCTCAATGTGTAATCTTGTAATAACTCAAGATTATGTAAGGATTACAGCTGGGGCCTTATAATATATATAAAAACTAAATAACATCACAAAAAATATAGTTCTTTCTTTAAAATAATCTTCAATGGCCCAAATATTATATAAAAGATAGATATATGTCTAAAAATAATTAATAATCAGGATGTGAATTTGACAAAGATATATATAAAATAAAAACCAAAATGTAACAAAAAATGACAATTGTTTCTGCCCATATGCATGTTATAAGATTGAATCTTCACCAATTCACATACTTTAAACCTTTGTTTAAATATATTTGGAATATTATATATCATAGACATATTCATTTACATTACTATTTTTTGCCAACGTAAGGTCTAGAAACACACAAAGTGTGTATGTTTGGTGGTAAAAACACTTTTCCAGTTGGAATACATTAAGTTATACATGTATGATGATTATAAAATAACCCATATCATGTTATTTAAACTAAAACTATAAAAATTAAATTTTTTTTATAAAATAAAATAACATGGATATATTATTATAATTAAAGGAATTTAAAAAAATTAAATTATTCATGTTTATTGAAACAAATTAAGATTCATATTGTAAACACGGTGAAAAATAAATCTTTATTAAAATATAACTAAGAATCAAAAGGTAAAATCTAAGGAACTAAGGAAAAAAACTACGATCCTCATAATAAGATCACATCCATATCACTAACCATATCCATCTTCCCATAAAACATATTGCCATATTTTAAGAATATATTATTATGAGGCCAATTATGGAGCTAGATAGGGTTACCCCTAAATAAACCAACATCATTAAGGTCACATCATTATTCAGAATGATTAACTAGGATGAGTTTTATCCTTCACCCATAATAGAAACATTCCAATGTTCCTACCTAAGTGCCAAAAGTGATCCCATGAGGAATGAACCATGAATTAAACAATTTAATTATTTCTAGAAACCCAATTATTCATTAGATCACTGAAACAAATTTTTCCATAAATTTATTATAATCAATAACATGTAATTCCAAGGAAACATACTAAATTAAATCCAATAAAATATCTCTAGAATATATTCATATAACTAAAGTTAAAATTTTAGTAAAAAATAAAATTTTACTCATTAAGATATAATCATTCCCATATCCTTTATAAGTACATAAGGAAAAAAAATATTTAATACAAGTCATCATAGATATCAGATATAAATTTCATTTATATAAAAGAATCAATTAAAATAATTAATTTTTCATAATTTACAAAATAAAGGGATGAAAATAGATCACCCAATTAGTAATTATTGATTATATTCATTATTAGTGTTATTCAACTATAGGTATTAGGATGGAGACTTGATGTTGTTATAGAAATCCCTAATGATGAAGCTACCCAATTTATTATTCATTTTACATGATTAATAATCCACCATGGGCATGGGTATGAGTGAAAATAGATGAATATAGAGAAATTCACGGAAGGAAGGTGTTCAAGATAGATTTAAATTTAATATTTACCCACATTGAGGATAATATAAAACAATTTAATCCTATAACCTATCGAGAATAAGTGGATGCTGGACTGGAATCTTCCTCTAGAAGTAAGATACAAAATAAGACCTTCCCCACTAAAATGTGGGTTTTCAAAATAAAACTATCTAAATTTTAATTTTATGCATGGATTTAATTAAAAGTTAGAAAAATTATATGTATAACCATGTAGACCATTTTAGGCTAAAAAATCTGATAAGACCTATTTCCATAGTTGGTAAACCATAAACCTTAACCATGTAACCTAAAATTCTCTATAAAGTAAAAAACTACTATTAAAACATAATAATAGTGATAAATTTTATATTTTTGAACATTGAATTATTTGATTATTTTAAAATATCAATATTCTAAAATATTAAATTTATTAAAAATCAAATACCAATAATCCTTAACACTAAAAATACCAATCTTTAAAATCCCATAGTATATGGTGTCTTTTCAATAGGGTTCTTGGAATGTCACGTACTCAAAACATACCTCCTGATCTCTAATAGTCCTATCATCTATACATCATGGGATCATAAATTTCATTAATGAAATATGGGATCCAATACCATTTTCTAATTTACCAACTAGGGATAAACTGTTTTTGTACCTGAGTGAGCCCTTCAAAATGCCTAAAGTGTATTCTCGATCACTGTGATCGAAAAAATTATCATAATTATCAAGCATAAATAATTTAGAATTATTTAATTGTGGAAATAAAATTCAAACCATTGTTTTCAGCATAAAACCATACATTTCCATTAAATAAATTAGTAATGTGTGAGAGATAAATAAGTAATTTTATAATAAAATCACATCAAAACGTGGAATATCTTGAGTAAACAGAACATTGTATCCATAAAAACATAACAACATCAAAAAAACATATTTTTATATATAAAATAAAATATAAATTACCCACCACCATATATAGAAGATATATATGCATCTAAAAATAATGAATAATCATGATAGGAATCTAATAAAGATATATATAAAATAAAAACCAAAATTTAACAAATATGACAACCATTGCTACTGATATTCATGTGATAAGAGTATATCTCCCACCTCTTAAAATAATCTTAAAATTGGTAAAAATTTATCATTGATATGCTAAATAAGATAAATTCCTTTACATTACCAATACTAGTCAACATAATTCATATAAAAAAACTGATTTGGTATATAGGGTGTAAGAAACACTTGTCCAATGAGATTTTCTCAAGTGATCCATCAATAAATGTTAAAAAATAAACAATAATTTTTCAGTTGAACCATTACTACAAACATAATTTTTTTTCATCAAATAAAATACATATATTATTTTTAGAGTTTGAAGTTAGGGAAAAAATTATACAAATTTACTAAAAAAATACAATTCTAATAATGTTCACACAATAAAAAATCATTATTCATAAGAAACCAGGAATTATCAAAGATAAACTCAAGAACTAAGGGGATGAAAACTAATATCATCAAAATAATATCACATCTATATCACTATGCATATCCAACTAAATATATAACATCTTTCCATAGTTTAATAATGTGCAATTATGAGGCTAATTATGGAGGTAGCGAGAGTTACCTACTAAATAAGTTACACCTAATTTGATTGAAATAATTAATTAAAAGGATAAAATAGGTTATTAATGATCATTTTACCAATATAGTTACTTTTATAAGGTCCTATCCTAATTAATAAAGATATTCCCATGAGTAATTATTCCTTTAATAAGCACTTTTAATATTCTAAACTCCCATTTATTCATGAAATAACTCACTGAAAAAATTCCTTGAATTTTAGAAAAATCAAAATATGTCTTTATAATGATACATTATAAATTAATTCATATAAAACATCTCTACTATATTAGAAAACACCTAATGTACATTTATATATGAAAACCCAAATTTTACCCTTTAGGAAATACTCTATTCGATATCATTTATATGTTAGGAGGAAACACTAATACATTTAATGAATTTAGTTATGTAAATCAGATATACATTTTATATATATAAAATAACCAATTAATATAATTATGTTTTCATAATTCTTCCCAAAAATAGAAGAAGACATTGGTACCTATTATTAATATCAGATTCCATTAACAGTTAATGTTATATAACTTTTATAGTTAAGAGGGATCCTCGATGTGGTAATAAAAGTTCAAAAATATGAAAATGAAAAATTTATTATTTGATTACTGTGAGTAATTAGACACTGTATCCATGGGGATGAGATAAAATGAATAAGAATAAAATAAATATATGTTGTAATTTGATATAGATGGAGTTACCTTGATGATCCACCCACATTGTCTATGGTCTAAAAAGATGGGATCCTATAAAATATATAGATTTCGTGGGAGTTTTTCTAGAATCATCCTCATGAAATGGGATAAAAAATGAGACCTTCCTAGCAAATGAAGTGGGTTTTAAAAATAAAACCATTTAATTTAAAATTTATTTCATAATTATAATTCATAGTAAGATGGATTGTGTCCAAATATTTAGAACTTTTTAGGATAAAAACCCCAATTATGTCTATTTACATGATTAGGAAAACCATGAACACTAATTGTGAAACCTAAAATTTTCTATAAATTTAGAAAATATTCCCTCCCCACATTAAAATTGTGATAAATATTTTCCATCCATTCATTCATTTGTTACATTGAAATATTCATTTTCCGATATAAAATTTCCTCAAAAATACTAATACACCTCAATACTGAAAATACAAATCCCAAACATCATATAGTAACTCATATCTTATCATGAGTGGTTTGAGAAAGACAACTACTCAAAATATACCTCTGGATATCTAATATTCATTTCTTTTCTATATCATGACTTCCGTAATATAACTAATTATAAATGGACACAAATACCATTTCGTAAAATACCAACCTAAAATACATTTTTTTATGTCTAATATAACACATTAAAAGGCCCAATGTGTATTATTTATCATGATGTTCTTGAAAAATATATTGACTATCAATCAAACTTAATTTAGAATTATTTCACAAACTAAATTAATGTTTATAAAATTGGTTTCAACTTTATACCATTCATTTAAATAAAATAAGTTGGTTATGTGAAATATATAATATATTTTTAATAAATTTGAAACCCAACGTGGAATATCATTAGGAAAAGGGACTCAGTATCCCTAAAATCATAATAACTTCACCACATACATAGTTAAAAATATAAAATAATCATAAATGATCCACCATAATATATACATGATAAACATGTTTCCAAAAATAGAGAATAATCATATGGGAAGATGATAAATATATGTATAAAATTAAACCCAAAATTATAATAAAAATTAAAAAAGATGCTAGTCATCTACTTGTAATAAGAGTTTATCCAACGTGTCTTAAAATAAATTTAACCCTATTCAAAAATATATTATAATATGTCATATTATATAAATTCCTTTACCTATATTAGTGAAAGAACAGTATACCAACATATAGAGTATTTATGTGGGGTGTGAGAAACACTTTTCCATTGAGATTCCATAATGTGATCCATGTATAACAGTTATAAAATGAACCATAACATGTTAGTTTAACTAAAACTTTTAACACACCATTTTATTGTTAAATAAAATTATCAGGATATATTATTTTTAGAATATGATGTTATGGAAATGAATTTATACAAGTTTACTAAACAATATACAAGATAAATAATGAAAAAACAATGGTAAATAACTCTCAATTAAAAACAAACCATGTATCACTGAAGAGAACCTAGTTAACTAAGGGAAATAAATCTAAGATCCTCAATATAAGATAACATCTAGATCACTAACCATATCCATATACTTGTAGAACCTCTCTCCAATTTTTAAGAATATATTATATTGATGAAAGTTATAGAGATATCTAGAGTTTATGAATATAAAATATACCCTTAGTTAGATACATTTTGTCACGACCCATCCCCCGGAGTCATGTCATGACAAATTGGTATCAGATGAGTAAGTTCTACTATTGAACATTGGACTCTAATATTTTTAATAGTAATAGTTTTAAGTGTAGTGAGTGTGGTTATCAGTTTAGGGAATCCAGTGTTTGTACGACGGCCAATGTATCTATACACTAGAACCATGACTTCTAATTTCTGACTAAGTGCATGAAAACACTAATTGGGTGTGTGTTTTAAAAATATTTCTTGTTTTTTCTTAAGTCAGCTCACCAGGTATAACAAAATAATCGTGGATCACTTGTTCCTTATCAGGATTCGGCTGCGTAGATAGCCAGCTAGGATTCCTGAGAGAGTACATGATGATGGCCCACCGAGCGACGAGGCTTCAGTACAGGGCCCTCTTACTATGTTAGAACCATTGAGTGGTGTACCTGCAACACCACCACCCATTGGGCAATAGACACCACTAGCTGCACTGGTGGATGGTGCACTCCAACTGAGCACATTTCATGAGTTCAAGCATCAGAGACCTCTATGGTTTCAAGGCGATACAGTTTCCCAGGTGGCTAAAGATATACATTAGGAGGTGGTTGAGAGTTCTCAAGAGCTTCTACATCTTTTACAGGACGACCTTTCGGTAGATGAGTATTCATCAAGGTATACCGAACATTATTGGTACTCTATGAATACGATATGATCAGTGCTTCGGGGCTCAGACTTTCGAGCGCAGTGTGTTTAAGGACGTCTGAGCCAGCACCATTCCCTGTTTCATTCCTACTAATGTTGGGGTTCCAGAGAGTACCTTTGAGGTTTAATGTTCTTTGGTTGAGCAGATACAACCAAGGAATGTTAGTAGTGGGAAAATAGGAAACTGTCTCAAGTCTCAGAGACTTGGGTGTGTAGAAATGTTACATGAAGAAGAACTGTTAAGGATAAATGAATCTGCAGGGCTGTAGATGTGGAATCAAAGCAAGGAGAGCAGCATGTGGTGGTTTACATTTATACATGTTATAACCACCCACTATATAGTCCTCTCTAGTCTTAGGAAGCTGGAGGATAGGGGAAGGGAGTAGCTGTATGCGGTAAAAAAGTGCGACCCAAGGGCTCTAGGAATGATTCATTATACGGTCTGTGTCTACTACTAGATGTCGTATCAATAGACATAGGTACCATTCATTCCAACTATCCACGAATCCTATTCAAGTCCTAGAGTTTCCGGTTATTCCATTGACTTGACCCTCACATTTAGAGATACCTTTGGGAGGAGAATCAATAATCTCACTTCTGCCTAAGGTGTGATCTAACCCTTGAGGTGAGAGTTTCGGTTGGAACCTCTTGGTGGTAGCGTCGAGGCCTCACGATGTTAGTTTGGGTATGGACTAGAAATCAATAATTCCTACTCATTTTGAATGTATTTGGAAAAAAATTTGTGGTTTATCTATAGTGTTGGAATGGGGTTTTCCTTGGTTGGAGAAAAGGAACCCCAGGAAGCACAGGATGGACTCATGCATAAGAGGGTGCAACCGATCACTCATGAGTTAGCGAGACTTACCCTTGTGGCAGCATGAGTTTTGTGTTTTGAGTTCCAAACAAGAGTGGTGAAACATGGGGACATCTTTTCAAAATAATTTGCAAGGATTACCTTCCCAAAGAGAGATGGAAATCTACTTTGTCTAGGTACTACCAGATATTTGTACATGACTTCCCCAGGGTAGCGACACCCTTTTCAGCATTGACGAAAAAGGGGGAGCCTTTCCTATGTATGGAAAAGTGTTAGAGGAGCATTCATTAGGTGAGACAAAGAATAAAAATTAGAACTATGCTACTCATGACCTGGAGACAGTAGCAGTGGTCTTTGTGGTGAAGGTGTGGTGGAATTATTTGATGGGAGAATGTTTTACAGTCTACTCGGACTAGAAGAGTGTTGGGTATATCTTCTCTCAATAGGACCTACACCTAAGACAAATTAAATTGGCTCATGTTCCTCCATGAATATGACTTTGAGATAGTTTATAATTCTCGGAAGGGGAACGTTGTAGTAGATGAAACCAACAGGAGATCTAGTATGCATCTACTAGGTGAGGCGATGGAGCAGCTGGCTGCTTTACGAATATCCTTTGTGGAACGAGATAGAGCAGTTTTTCTTCAGTCTGTCACAATCACTCCCCCACTTCCTTAGTGAGTTAGGGAGGAACAACATGGGTACAATGACTGTGAGGCTCGACGTGTTTAGATATCATCGGGGCCGACACTATATAGTTTTTCTGACGGTGGGGATCACATCGACCTCTTCAGAGGACGTACAATGGTACAAGGACCTTCACCATCAGTACTAGTGTCTAGGAATTAATAAAGTAGTGGAATACTTGTTATCATGATTTATCACTTGTTAGAAAGTGAAAAATTCTCATATCTGGTAGATGTCTTATGCTGACAGGAGACGAAGACCTCTAGAGTTTGAGGATGGTGACCACGTCTTTCTACGGGTCTCACCTTGATGAGGTTTTTGGAGATTTGGTCAGGGAGGAAACTTATCTCTGAGGTTCATTGGACCCTTCCTGGTCCTCAGCAGGGTTGGTGAGGTGGATTACCACTGAGCACATCCCCCTAAGATTCACCAGGTGCACGAATTCTTCCACGTATTCCAGCTGAGAAGATACGTGCATTACCCATCTCACGTCATCGACCACAGCGAGATGAACATAGAGTATGGGGGGATGTTTTCGGAGGTTCAAATGGAGATTGAGGATTGACGGGAGAGAGTCCTTCATGGGAAATCGACACCTTTGATTCATCTGTGTTAGCAGCACATGAACCTCCAGGAGATCACATTGGAGCGGGAGGCTCTGATTCATACTCAGTACCTCCACTTGTTTTCCTAATATAGGTAATGTGGCTTTTGAGGACTTAAATCCCTAAAGTGGGGAGAATGTAATGTCCCATAAATTCCGTATAATTTTCTTTAATTATATGGAATTATGAAGAGACCGAAAAATCTGACGGTGCGTGATTCCGAGGCCCGGAGTGCCCAAAATGATCCATCAAAGGTTTTGTTATGCTTAAATTAACGTGCATAAGTAGTTTTCCTAAAAATGAGAAATAACTCTTAAAAGGTTACCCGAATCAGAAATATGATGACACTGTTGCGTTTAGAAAATCCGGTTTACCTAAGGAATTACATAAGTTTGGTTGGTGCGTGTCACGACCCGTCCCCCAAGGCCCATGCCATGACTACCCCAAGCCCACCTTCCATAGGCTAGGGACTGGAAACTATCACCAAAGACATAATCTCTTAAATATGGGAAGGAATTTCCTTTATAACCTATAAACACACACACAAGAAAGCACATAGATGGATGAAAATCCATGTAAACTATATAACAAAATACTGTTGAAAGTAAAAGAGGCCAGAATTGAAGCCCAACAATAAAGGTACTTGTAAAACTGAAATGCAATACAACTGGAGAAAGAGAAAATACATCTACTGGATCATCCTCCGAGGTTCCAACCTGAAGGATAGGTAAAAATGCTATCCTCAGCACTCCATGTTCGTCCGTCTCCTCCGGGTACCGACACGCCGTATGGTCCACCACTGGGTACCGTCCAGTCCTGGTATTCTCAGCCTTCGTCAGCGATGTCCGTCATCTGCATCGAACAAAACTATGTGTGGGCATATCCTATTTAAGGGTGAGTGTAACGATACTTAGTAGGGACCATGAGACCCTCTATATCTCACAAAATCTATCAAAGATAAACATAAATAATTAAATCAATAGATAACCCTACTTAGGTATATGCCCGTACATATACCTAATTTATCAATTGATCAATCTCAATCATGAGAAAAAATATAGAAAGACTGAATCACCTCAACCAGGATTTTATTCTAGGGGGTAGTATCAAGTATCATCCCCAGTTAAATTAATGAAACCTCGGCTGCTATATAACTCCTCCTCTATTGAGTACAGTGGGCCTGCCGCGACACCCATCACACTTCCCTCTAACCTTGGAGTGTTGAGGTACTTCTCTTGTCGAGTACCATGGATCTGCCGCATCACCAAGAAAGCTTCCCACCGTGGGTCTGTCATGTCACTAAGCGCTCTCCCCCTAATATAATACTGATTTACTCCCCTTGTTAATTATCTTGGGTCTTCCATGACACCAAGGCGCTCCCCACTGGGCTAGTAGAGTCACTACGAGTCAAAACTGTTAGTAGTCGTCAGGTCTCATCCAGCTATTAGGTCTCCGCATTACGCTCGCTCGTCTACGGGAGCATCCATTCCATGTGCAATGGGTTGATACTACAACTATCACAAAGTCCAATGAAGAAGTATCTCAATGGTCCGCCATGTCATTGGGGTCTCAACGCAATAGACGACGCATCAATCAGACGTCCAGTCTGTGAGTTATTAACTTTTTTGTCCCGAGGGCCCACTTGAATTTGTGATTGATCCAATGTGACCATTTCCCATCTCAAACCAAAACTCAGTGTAATATACACATAGGGACTGTATCACTTCATGATTTCGATTGCCACTGACGGTTCATCAAAAAAACGTCTGGTGCCAATGATATGGCCAAAAGAAAGTAAATTGGGTCATAGGGGGCTGTGGTCTAGTCCGACCAGGTCGGACAAACCCGACCCGACCTGACATGGGTTGACCCAGTTCAGGTCTACCCGGCCCAACCCGCTGGGTCCGGCCTGGCCCGTGATGCGGCCCGGCCCGCTAAGAGGTCAAGAAGAATATGAGGGCTGCGAGGGGCTCTGGAGCCCGCGGGGGGCCATGGGGCAGCTCTGCCGTGGGGGTGCCGCGAGGGAGCGGGGTCAGTTTGGCTGGGGCACCGCGAGGGGTGCGTGGACTGTTCGGATAGGGCACCGCGTGAGGCAGGGACCGGTTCGGCTGGGGCGCTGTGAGGGGTGCATGTCAGTTCGGAAGGTGTGTCGCGAGGGGCGCGGGCCGGTATGGTCGGGGGAGCTCAGCTGGTAAACGGGGCAGCCGAGGGGGCGCGGTCGGTGGGCGGAGCGGCCGGGGGGCGTTGCCAGTGGGTGGCTCATCTGGCGGGCCGCACGGCCGGGGGGGGGGGGGGGTGGGCACAGTTGGGGATGCTCTTCCAGTGGGCGGCGAGGTTGGGGAGGATCGGCTGGAGAGCGGCCCGGCCAGGGTGACGCGGCCGGCGGACATGGGACCGGAGTGCCGCGGGGGTGGCGAGGGGCGTGGTGGCCGTGTTGGGTGGCACTGTTTCCTTCGTCGCATTCCTTCATTCTGAAGAGTAACACAAAAAATAATGACATAGGGGTCCCACTATATTGGTTTTTCCCGCACGCTTTGCATTTTGGGTGGTATCATTTGGCTCAAAAATAAAGAAGAATGATGAACTTATAATTTTTACAATCCCCATAACTATTCTTCCCTAAGCCACAAAGAATTCAAGGAAAATATTATCACACAAACAAATCCCTACCTCTTATTGTTCATTGATGACGATGAGGAGGGAAGTTCGGTCACCGAAGACGTCCCACGTCAGTTTCCTTCACAAGGTGTTTCCAAGGAATAAGTTGAAGACGTTCCTCATCGTTGTTCTTCATGGAGGAAGCATTCATCATGGATGTAGTGTTATCCTCCAAGTGTTGGGCATCACATCACGTTACCAGCGCTTCGTTGCTTGGTGAAGCAGTCCCAAATCCTCCTCCCAAGGACCTTATATATATGTGAGGGTGGAAGGTAGGTAATGATCGTGGAATTTATGACGGTTCATTTATTAGGAATATTCCAAAATTCTAATGACACTGTTACTTAATTTAAAAAGGGGGAAAGATAATTAACTAAGTATTCACAATTAAAGGTATGTGCATTGAAACAATTAATGTAGAGTAAGTCAAGAGGATCCTCTACATTAATGAGGGGGTTTGATAGGTTCTATCAATTGAGGGGGGGGGGGGTTAAAGGGGGTTTAATCCCGGGTGTTCCCCACCACCATAACCTCTCATGGGAGGTTAAGTTTGGCTGTCCCCACTTCCAACTTTTACATGGAGGTTTAGTTCAGGTGGACCCCCCCCTTCCAACACCCACATGGGTGTTGCAAATAAAAATAAAAATGTCACAAACTTTTATTTTTATATTATTCTTACAAAAAAACCCGAAAACTATTTTTCACTCTCGACCCACTGCGGTCGAGGTGAATGTATCCTTTAGAAAAAACTTGCACTATGAGTTCAACAGTTACCTTGGATTTCAATTCGGAGCACCGGTTCAATAGATAGAAAAATATCGCTAGCACGTTTACTAAACGTACCAAAAATATTGTTCATAAATTCCTTCCGAGCACTTTGGGCCTCAGAATCATGCACCATCAATTTTTGTGGTCACGTAAAATTCCCATATATTAAAAAAAATTACATGGAAATTCTGGGTCTTTACATTTTCCCCACCTCAGTCTTTACATCCCTTTAGGACAAAACTCAAACTAAGGGAACAAGTGGGGGTACCGAGCCTACATATGAGCCTCCCACTCCCATGTCCTCTCCTAGAATTTCCCATTCTTCCAGTGAACACGCACCAAAAGTATTGATCATCCATGAATAAACCGCTTATGTCGGTCCTCAATCTCTATTAGACCCTTCGTAAACGTCGCACCATCATCGACATCCATATCTCTATGGTCGATGATATGGGAAGAGTCGTGCATGTATCTCCATAGCTGGGATATGTGGATGAAATCATTAACCCGGTGCAACTGAGTTGGAAGAGCTATGCGGTATGCCACCTCGCTAACTCTACTAAGGTCCTAAAAAGGTCCGATGAACCTCAGAGATAACTTTCTACCTCGGCCAAATCTCTGTAGACCACTTCGGGGTGAGACTCGTAGAAATACGTTGTTGTCATAGTTGAAAATTATAGGTCTCTATATCTAATTGGCATACGAATTATACCTACTCTTTGCAGTATTTATCCTCTCCTGGATGATAAGAACCTTCTCTGCGGTAGCCCATACAATATTTGGTCCCACTAGTGCTGACTCTCCTGGGTCAGTCCAGCATAATCGTGATCTGCAAGGTCAACCGTATAATGCCTCAAAATGTTCCATCTCTATGGTGGAGTGATACTTATTTTTGTATGAAAACTTCACCAAAGGTAAGTGATCCTACCAATTTCAACCGAAGTTGAGGACACAAGCACGTAGCATGTTCTTAAGGTTCTGAATGGTCTGCTCAATCTAGCCATCAGTCTGAGGATGGAAGGCGGTGCTCAAACGATGCTATATTCCGAAAGACTCCTGCAACCCCTTACATAGCTGGGAAGTAAAACATGTGTCAAGATTAGAGACAATCTCAAAAGGTACTCTATGTAGACACACAATATCATGCGCATAGAGGTCTCCCATGCTCTCTTCTGAACTCTACTCTCTGATCGGTAGGAAGTGGGCCGACTTGGTGAGTCGATCGACGATCACCCAGATAGATTCATGACCCCTCGATGTACATGGAATTACTGTCATGAAGTCCATGGATATCCCACTTCCACTCTAGTACCTCTAAAGGATGAACCCGTTATGCTGGTACCTGATGCTCTACCTTCACTTACTGAAAAGTGAGGCATCAAGAGACAAACTCTGCAACTAATTTCTTCATTCCTCGCCACCCGTTCTGTCATGGGAGGTCTTGGTACATCTTCATACCTCATGGATGTACCGCTAGAGGGGATTTGTTGAACCCCCATAACACTTTCTTCTGAAGTGACACTGGTACCATGGTACATCCTCTGAATAGGATGATGTGCTCCCCACATTCAGAAAATACATTAGGTGTCTATCCTGGGGATATCTGAGCATGTTGTGTCTCGCAGATAGCATCCCACATTGCACCTCCAAGACTCGCTAAAAATTTTGGGGAGTGACTATAAGAGACTGAATAAGTGCTACCCTATCCTGATCCACAAAGGATATATGTAAAGCAGCCAGCTACTCCGTCACCTCACCCAACAACTATATATACAAGATCTCATGCTGAGTGCATTGGAAAAAATGTTCCCCTTCCTAGAAGTATATACTATCTCGAAGTCATTGTCCTGGAAGATCTCAAGACAACATCATTGTCGTAGGTTTAGGTCATTCATAGTAGAAGATATACATGAGACTATTGTGATCAGAGTACATGGTAAAACGCTTTCCCATCAGATAGTGCCACCACATCTTCAAGGAAAATAACACTACTGCTAACTCCAGGTCAAAGGTAGTGTAGTTATGATCATGTTATCTCATCAGCTAAGAACCATAAGCGATCACTACTCTCTCTTACCTTAGGAAACATCCGAGTCTGTTCCCTAATGCGTTGTAGTAGACAACGTACCCTATGCCTTCCACTGGAAGCCTCAAGATGGGGACACTAGTCAGCCTCTGCCTCAAATCCTGAATGCTATATTGGCATCTCTCCGACAACATAAAGGGGTTCTCCTTCTTCATCAATGCTGATAGTGTAAGAGACCAAAGCTTGATGTACATGGACACTACATTACATTTTCAGAATACATAATACATAACAAAAACAAACACACAAGGACCATAATAGTTTACTGTCTTTGGAAACTCGGAACATAATATTCTAATCGTGGTGAAAGATCTTCAACATCTCCCATAAAGATCTTCACCTTTTGTTTTTTTACCTAAAACATTTCTTTATATCCTGGGGAAAAGAAAACATATAAAGGGTGACCTCAAATTCTTAGTAAGGTTAATCATAGATAAAATAAAACAATCCATAAACATTTGAATGAAAAAAAACCTGAACATAAAATCTAAACATAAAAATCATGAGAAAAGACATAAATCTTGGAGGTATTTAAGGCATATATCATAAAGGAACATCAATCATGATAAAATATCATGGGAATAAAAAATTTAATTGTGGAAAACCATTATGCACATGATATAATTTCCATAGTAGCCAAGGCATTGATGCATAGACCATCTTAGTGGACAAAGTCCCTTTCTGAATCGAGTTCACTCCTCGTTCCAGTCCTGTGACACTGAACCTGATTAACTTATCGTTCCATCCATGTATATCTCATGAGATATAAATCATTACCCAATGAATTGGAGGGAGATATAGTTCCCACACATCTCATAATGAAATCATCCTTATGTGTGCCACAACATAAACATAAATCATTCATCATAACCCAAAGAATAAAATGGGTTTCATAAACATCATCCCATCATAACATAATCCATATAAAAAAATGGGTATCATTTAATCATAAGAGAAGTGAAACCATGTAAATCATAGAGACATTATACTTGAAACATAAACATATGAAATAATGTCATCTTAGATGGAAAATGGTTTTGATAAAACAACTGAAATAAATTCTTGAGGAAAATATCCTTTGTTATTCAAAATCATTTTCTTTTTACAAAATCCCATGCAATTTTAAAAGAAGATGATTTTTTTGAAAATAGTCATGAAATCATTTAGAGTAAGATTCATGAAAATAAGGTTTCATGAAACCGTAAAAAACCTATTCATGTCGTATAAGTTAAAAAAACATTCTCCTCGTACTTTTAATGGAAAAGTCTGAAAGTAACTTCTATAGTAAAAGTAATATTCCTTCCAAACCATGGAGTAAAAGACAAAAAGGGGTAAAAAGGACATTAAACAAACATGGAAGAATACTAAACATTTTATAAAAACATTTTGAGAACATATGGATGTGGATAATAAACATAACCCCCGTAAATACTTACAAATAAACAATCTCGGATAAGAATGAGTTTGGAATAATTATCCCTTACCTTAGGTCTAATATGCTTCGTACATAACAGAACCTCCTGTATAATGATTTAAATAATGTCATTGACTTATTAAAGAATAATATTCATTGTTATGATATCATATACGGTTCACTTATGTCTTTATATTACCCATTCTTTTGTAAATTCCATGTTAAAGCAGCGTTTTGGGTAAAATAGTTTTATTTGTCATACGTGATTGGACTTGTTGTTCTTGATATTATTGTTACCTATATAATGATTTAATTACTTAAAGAATGTTAATCATGATTTATATATCATATATATTCAGTATATATATATAATAGATAGATAAATGAATTAAAATACACCGTTCATGGAGACGGTAGGCCGTACGTACGTATGAACTTTGTTTTCCTTTCCTTATTAACTTGAATGGAAGTAAGTAGATGACATATATATATATATATACACATAAATCCAGTAGATTTATCATGTCATATATTTCACTTTTATTCATTATATATACTTTATAATCATTCTTTAATGGCTAACATAGAAAATGAATCTCATCGCGTCGTGGAGACGGTAATCTGTACGTACGCACGGGCGATGATATCGTTCCCATAATTATTGAATTGAATTGGGGAGGATGATATAATATATCAGAATCAGTATGATTTTATAATAACCATATATAGTTATTATTTACAAAATTATACCCATCCAAGTAAGGTGGTGGTGGAAAAACAGATTACACCACAGCATGGAGACGATATTCCCTACGTATGCACGCTCAGTGATTTCATTTTCTGTAGGATGGATAGAAGGTGAATTGGGGTTGTTTCATATTTATAATAAAATATTAGTATATTAGTGATACTTATGTTATTAATTTATAATGAAACAACTAAAGAATATGATGTTGAAGAAGAAATAAAACTTGAAATAATCGGTAGAAGAGATTACCTCTTCTTCGACGCACCTCTTTTATGCTTCCTCTTAAGGCACTAGAGTTGGTATTTTTAGGAGACAAGAACCTCTAAAATGTTTCTAGGGAAGGTGATAAGAGAAATGGTCAGGGTTTTTCCATGATTTAAGGGTCAAAATTGTGTGATGATAACGGGGAGGAGGTTCCCTTTTATAAGGGAGGAGAGGGGCACTTTAGGAAAAACTTAAAATATTATTTTTTAATAAAGTCATATTCGGTTTATAATGGCTCCAAAGTGACTTATTTAGAAGCTAAAGTGGGGATGGGTCTAAAGACTCTCAACCAATATGTTTTAGACAATTTTATGTTACTATTGTAACCTTATCATTTAGATTTAACTCTAAGTTAAATAATTTAACTTTTACCGTGTCCTCTTGTTTTCTTACACTATATGGTAAATAAACATACTATAATATGGAAAACGAATCCCAATTGGTTCATTACTAATATATATAACCTTATATAAGTCATTTGGATGAACCTTATATTTTTAGGAATAATATTAGAATTAATAATATAATACTTGGTTTAAAAACTATTTTATGTCAATTTTAACAGGATTTGGTAATTGATTTTTGTGAAACTCATAACATCATGATTTGTTAGAAAAAAGTAAATTTAATCAATAATAACTTGTAATATTAACCTATATAATTAGTTTCATTCAGAAAAAGTCTCAAATTACATTTATTTGGGTATTTATATCATGAATTATGTTAATAATTCATTAATAAGGTAATTATTGCATCCTCATTGTGTCATAAATAAATAAATTTATTTAATGTCATAAAACTATAAATAAAATACCATTATGTAGGAAATAATTTTACCTTTATAATTAATATTTATAGTAAAATTTATCTTATGTATAACCCTATATTAAAAATGTTTTAGTTATTAAACTTTGATTTTAACTATTTTAACTCTTCTTTAAATAAAATAATAATAAGTGTCATAATCTAATCCATGTGGACCTAAAGGGTAATATTTTATTCATAATGTTATTTTTTTTCGAATTAAACTTATCCAATAGAATTAGGAAATGTGTTAGTGTAATGATAATATAATTTTTACCCTTAATTACCCTATTTAATTTTAACTGTGGTAAATAAAAGTAAAAAGTTACTATTCACAAAAAATTATTTTTATCTTATTGAACCACATTTTACTCATTGATATTAACCATGTCTCTTGGACTTTTGAAATTCCAATCACAGAAGAGGTAAAATTATATTTTATGTAAATTTTCAAATTCTCCTAGGAGGTGGGTAAAAGACGGTGAAAAGTTCAATAAAATTTTTATATATCCCAAATTATTATAAAATGACACAAATTAATTAAATTGAACTTATATAGGTATTATGTATCAATTTTGACCTAAAATAAATTTAAATAAAATAAATAATTATTTAAATAAAAATTCAGTTTTTAAATAGTAACCCAGTGTTTTCACTATTCATCAAAAATTGGATGTTTTTAGAAAAAAACCAATAATTCACCCTAGTATAATTTCGATATTCCGAGTTCAAAAATGATGTCCATTTTGATAGATATTATTTATAAAACTTCCAAAAGTGGGTATTACTATTCATAACGGCTAGTTCATAATAATATTATAATAATATCACGTTTAGTGAAACTTGGTATTGTGTACTACACACGCTATTGAAGAAGATCTTAATTGTGTGTAATGCAAGACAGGTCAAGGTGGCGTGTAGTGAAATCTCCGTTTGGTGTTGCGTATAACATAATCAATACTTATTTCATTTATACATTAAACAAAATCTATACTTAATGTTGCGTAGAATAATTTCCACAAAACTAACTTGAATTTGAGTGTAACATAAGCCAAGAATTGTGTTGCATATACTGCAAGCTAATACGGTGTTGCGTATTGTACAAGATAATATTTGTGTAGTTTACACTAGAAGACATCAATGAAATTAAAAATAATATATCTCATAAAATCTCAGGGTGTTACAATCTACCCCCCTTAAAATGAATTTCTCCATTGAAATTCATTGGGGTTATAATTGGTTTACTACTTGAAAGTTTCTTTAATAGAAACCCACATTATAAAATGGAACAATAAAACATCATTTTAGAAAGAAAATTAGAATCAAAATGGTCACCCAAAGTGACTCAGCACTGGGTTTCCACATAGGAAAACATAGGTGAAAATATGGATATTGAAGAGAAGTCTATCCATCACATTCTGATGGAGATTGGTAGAGAACATGGCTACGAAAAATCTATAAATCACAGTGCCATAAATTTGGGATGATTTAAGGTACCATATAATTCATTAGGTATGTGTGTATTAGGAAAACGTTTTTTTAGTTCTCAAGATCATTTCCCTAATGTTGAATACTTGTTGAATTAAAAGAAATACTTACTTGATTTTGGTACAATCTCACCATTGTTCGTGCCTTGAACAATTTCCAATTCATCTCTTAAATAAATGATGTTGAATGTGTCATTCATGAAGTGTTAGCAAATCATGTGATAGAATGATAGGACATTCCATCTGTTTCTATCGCAAAACGTTTAGCACAATTTATTAAATATACATAAGTCCATCTATGCTGATATTAATCGTATATGGTTGCTAAAATGGACTTATACTTCATCTAACATAGCGCTTAATAAAATAAAACTAGTTCCTAATAACCATGGACTTCCTATAGGCCAGAGGTAGGCGATAAAGGCCCGTCACACTTCAGTTATGGGTTTGATTCCCCCAACCTTGTCCGATGTGATGGGTTGTCGCCCGTCCTACAGGTTTTCCTTTTTCTAAAAATACATTATTATAACATTACATAAATAATATCGAAAAAGTTTTATCCTTAAACAATACTGACTTATGTCAAACATAATCTATTCCAATCTTTAGGATTATCCAAAATACTCTTATCTAAGCTCATAGTATAAATAAAACAATTACTAGAAATGTTATCTACCGAGCATGTGAATACCATCATTTATCCCCCATATATCATACGATATATCTTGTTGGTCAAGTTAAAAACATGTGAATACCTTAATCATATATTCTCTTGAAAAGTGAATACCCCCATAAATTTGGGATGATTTAAGGTACCATCTAATTCATTAGGTATGTGTGTATTAGGAAAACTTTTTTTTAGTTCTCAAGATCATTTCCCTAATGTTGAATAATTGTTGAATTAAAAGAAATACTTACTTGATTTTGGTACAATCTCACCATTGTTCGTGCCTTGAACAATTTCTAATTCATCTCTTAAATAAATGATGTTGAATGTGTCATTCATGAAGTGTTAGCAAATCATGTGATAGAATGATAGGACATTCCATCTGTTTCTATCGCAAAACGTTTAGCACAATTTATTAAATATACATAAGTCCATCTATGCTGATATTAATCGTATATGGTTGCTAAAATGGACTTATACTTCATCTAACATAGCGCTTAATAAAATAAAACTAGTTCCTACTAACCATGGACTTCATATAGGCCAGAGGTAGGCGATAAAGGCCCGTCACACTTCAGTTATGGGTTTGATTCCCGCAACCTTGTCCGATATGATGGGTTGTCGCCCGTCCTACATGTTTTCCTTTTTCTAAAACTACATTATTATACCATTACATAAATAATATCGAAAAAGTTTTATCCTTAAACAATACTGACTTATGTCAAACATAATCTATTCCAATCTTTAGGATTATCCAAAATACTCTTATCTAAGCTCATAGTATAAATAAAACAATTACTAGAAATGTTATCTACCGAGCATGTGAATACCATCATTTATCCCCCATATATCATATGATATATCTTGTTGGTCAAGTTACAAACATGTGAATACCTTAATCATATATTCTCTTGAAAAGTGAATACCCATTGACCCTTAGTGAAAACATGAATACTGTCAAAATTTAACACTTTCGACATACCAAAATCCAGAAATTTCTATATACTCAAACAATGACATAACTTTGTCCTTATATATGTCAAGAGCTCATTTAATTTTTTTCATTATCGCTTTATTATGTGCATATCATCTTCTTTAAAAAAAATATTTCAATCACTTTTCATGGTTACCGGTACCAAATAATTTTTGAAAACAAATAAATAGATATTCCAAAATTCCATGATTCCATAAATGAGATTCCATGATACTATTTTGAAATCACATTACATAAACACTTAATCATTACACAACATCATTTTCATACTCAAAATCACAAATAGTGATCACATGTGACTTCCCTTTATCCTTTTCATTAAGAGGTTTATCACGTTGATCATCATTATCCCTTCGATTAGGGAATTCATTAGCATAATGCCCCATTTCCTTGAACTTGAAGCATTGAAGTGTTGGTGGTGCATTCTCGGCGGTCTTTTCTTTATTCACATCATTAGCAACCCTTTTTCCATTTTTTCGACACTCAGCTACTCGATGACCTTCTTTTCCACACATAAAACATTTTCTAGTCCCTTTAAGACAATCTCCACCATGCTTCTTTCCACCCCTTGAGCATAAAGAAACATTCATATTCTTTTCACCATTATTATGTGATTTCTCTTTAAACTCCATCTTTCCTTTCTTGTCAAAACCATGAGATGGATATGTAGCACCAAGTTCCTTTTCTTCCTTGATAGCACAACACACAGTTTCTTCATAGCTACTGAAGTATCTTATAGATAATTCCCTACGAAGACTTGGTTTTAAGCCACTGAAGTATCGATCAAATTTACTTTCAGGTTGGATGATAAACCAGATGCATACCTTGCAAGCCTTGTAAAATTCGCTTCATATATACCAACAGATTCATCATCCTATTGCTTATGCTCAAGGAAATCATTTTCCATATTTGTTTGAAGAATATGAGGGAAGTAATTATTGAAAAATAAGTTCATAAACTCATCCCATTCCATGGATTCAATTTCATCTCGAGGCATCATATTCTTAATTAGAGTCAACCATTTATCTGCTTCACCTTCTAAATAGTAAATATCCAGAATGACTATTTCATGTTCTGAACAACGAAGTATGGAAAGTATCCTTTCAATGGTATTGGTCCATTGTTCAGCAACAAGTGGATCAGATGATCCTCTGAAAGAAGGTAGACGTTTCTTCATGAAGTACTCAATAGAATATTATTCCCTTCTCTACTCATTTGGAAGTCCAGAATGATTCATAGCTTGTGTAAGTATAGCAATAAGATTTTTCACTCCATATCTCATAACATTAGTTTGTTCAAGAAGAAAATCATTTCATTGTCCATTACATTTATCAACACAGTTCTTTCGGGTTCCATCCATCATCTAAAACCCATAAAGAATTGTGTGAGAGGAAAAAATCATGCTAGGGAAAACAACATAATAAAGGGGGATTACCTTCAATATAAAACATGTTAGGGTTAATTCTAAGACTGTTACCATAATTCTAGGACTATAACCAATACTTATACTTAACCTTAGGGACATCCCTAGACATACCTTAGAAATATCTCTAGGGATCTCTCTAATGTTTTCCCATCCTAGTTTCCAAAGGTTAACTAAACCTTTCCTCTGATACCAACTATAGAGACCCAAATCTTGACGTACATGGACATTACAATACTTTTGTGTAATAATTAATACATAACAAAAACAAACACACAAGGACTGTAATAGTTTAGTTTCTTTGGAAACTCAGAACATAATCTTCTAATTGTGGTGAAAGATCTTCAACATCTCCCTTAAAGATCTTACCCTTTTGTTTTCATACCTAAAACCATTCTTTATATCCTAGGGAAAAGAAAACATATAAATGATGAGCTCAAATTCTCAGTAAGGTTGAACATATATAACATAAAACAATCCATAAACATTTGAATTCAAAAAAAAACTTGAACATAAAATCTAAACATCAAAATCTTGAGCAAAGACATAAATCATGTAAGTATTTAAGGCATATAACATAAAGGAACATCAATCATGATAAAATATCATAGGAATAAGACATGTAATTGTGGAAAATCACTAACCACATGATATTATTTCCATAGTAGCCAATGCATTGCTGCCTAGACCATCTTAGTGGACAAAGTCCCTTTCTGAATCGAGTTCACACCTCGTTCCAGTCCTGTAACACTGAACTGGATTAACATGCCATTCCAGCCATGTCTATCTCGTGAGATATAAATCTTTACCCAATTAATTTTACGGAGATATAGGTCCCACCCATCTCATAATGAAATCATTCTTACATGTGCCACAACATAAACATAAATCCTTCATCATAAACTAATGAATAAAACGGGTTTCATAAACATCATCCCATCATAACATAATACATATAAAACAAATGGATATCATTTCATCATAAGAGAAGTGAAACCATGTAAATAATAGAGACATTATACATGAATCATAAACATAAGAAATAATGTCATCTTTTATGGAAAATGGTTTTGATAAAACACTTGTAATAAATTCTTGAGGAAAATATCCTTTCTTATTCAAAATCATTTTCTTTTCAAAAAATGCCATGAAATTTTGAAAGAACATGATTTTTTTGAAAATAGTCAGGAAATAATATAGAGTAAGATTCATGAAAATAAGGTGTTATGAAACCGTAAAAATCCATTCATGTCGTATAAGTTAAAAAAACATTCTCCTCATACTTTTAATGGAAAAGTCAAAAAGTACCACGTATGGTAAAAGTAAGATTCCTTCCAAACCATGGAGTAAAAGACAACAAAGGGTAAAAATGACATTAAACATGCATGGAAGAATATTAAATATTTTATAAAAACATTTTTAGAACATATGGACATGGATAATAAACATAACCCCAGTAAATACTTACGAATACACAATCTCGGATAAGAATGTGATTGGAATAATTATCCCTTACCTTAGGTCTAATATGCTTCGTATGTATCAGAACCTCCTGTATAATGATTTAAATAATGTCATTGACTTATTAAAAAATCATATTAGTTGTTATGATATCATATATGGTTCAATTATGACTTTATATTACCCATTCTTTTGTAAATTCCATGTTAAAGCAATATTTTGGGTAAAATCGTTCTATTTCTCGTACGTGTTTGGACTTGTTGTTCATGATATTATTACTAAATAAATAATTATTTAAATTCTTCCATAATGTAAATCATGATTTATATATCATATATATTCAGTATATATATATATAATAGATAGATAAATGAAGTGAAATACACCGTTCATGGAGATGGTAGGCCATATGTACGTATGAACTTTGTTTTCCATTCCTTGTTTATTTGAATGGATGTAAGTAGATGACATATGTATATATACCTAAATCAAGTAGATTTATCATGCCATATATTTCATTTTTATTCATTATATACACTTTATAATCATTCTTGAATGGTTTACATGGAGAATGAATCTCATCGCGTCGTGGAGACGGTAATCCGTATGTACGCACGAGCGATGATATCATTCTAATAATTATTGAATTGAATTGGAGTAGATGGTATAATATCTCAGAATAATTATGATGTTACAATAACCATATATATTTATTATTTACACCATTATACACATCCAAGTAAGGTGGTGGTGGAAAAACAGATTACACTACGTTGTGGAGACGGTATTCCGTACATACGCACGCGCGGTGATTTTGTTTTCTGTAGGATGGACAGAAGGTGAATTGGGGTTGTTTAATATTTATAATAACATATCAGTATATTATTGATATATATGTTAATACTTTATAATGAAACAACTAAAGAAGATGAAGTTGAAGAAGAAAGAAAACTTTAAAGAATCGGTAGAAGAGATAACCTCTTCTTCAACGCACCTCTTTTATGCTTCCTCTTATGGAACTAGAGTTGGTATTTTGAGGTGACCAGAACCTCTAAAATGTTTATAGGGAAGTTGATAAGAGTAATTGGAATGTATTGGGTGATATTGAAGGCTCAAAATTGTGTAAAGAGAAGGGGGAGGAGGTGCCATTTTATAAAGGAGGAGAGGGGCACTTTAGGAAAAACATAAAATATTATTTTATAATAAAGTCATATTCGGTTACTAATGGATCCAAAGTTTCTTATATTGAAGATAGTTTCGGGACGGGTCAAAAGACTCTCAACCAAGAGGTTTTAGACACGTTTATGTTTCTATTTTAACCTTATCATTTAGATTTAACTCTAAGTTAAAAAATTTAACTTTTGTTGTGTCTTCTTGTTTTCTAACACTATATGATTAATAAACTTACTATAACAAGACAAACGAATCACAAGTGGTTCACTATTAATATTTATAACCTTATATATGTCATTTGGTGGAACCTTAGATGTTTAGGAATAAAATATCAATTAATAATATAATATTTGTTTTAAAAACTATTTTATGTCAATTTTGACCCTATTTGGTAATTGATTTTTGTGAAACTTATAACAGAATGATTAGTTAGAAAAGTTTTTATTTAATCTATAATAACTTGTCATATTAAACTATAAAATTAGTTTATTTTATAAAAAGTCTCAAATTACATTAATTTTGGTATTTATAACATCAATTATGTTAATATTTCATTAATAAGGTAATTACTGCATCCTCATTGTGTCATAAATAAATTGAATTATTCAATGTCTCAAAATTATAAATAAACTTCCATTATGTAGGAAATCATTGTATATTTCTAATAAATATTTATAGTCGAATTTATCGTATGTATAACACTATATTAAAAATGTTTTAGTTATGAAACTTTGATTTTATCTATTTTAACTCTTCATTAAATAAGATAATAATAAGTGTCATAATCTAATCCAAGTGGACCTAAAGGGAAATATTTTATTTCTAAGGTTGTTTTTGGTCGAATTACACTTATCCAATAGAATTAGGACATGGTTTAGGGTAATAATAATATCATTTTTACCCTTAATTACCCTATTTACTTTTAACCGTGGTAAATACAAGTAAAAAGTTACTAATCACCAAAAAATATTTTTGAACCAAATTTTACTACTTGATATTAACTGTGTCTCTCAGATTTTCGAAATTCCACTCACAGAAGCGGTAAAATTATGTTTTATGAAAATTTTCAAATTCTCCTAGGAGGTGGGTAAAAGATGGTGATAAGTTCAATAAAATTTTTATATATCAAAAATTATTATAAAATGACCCAAATTAATTACATTGATCTTATATAGGTATTATGTATCAATTTTGACCTAAAATAAATTTAAATAAAATAAGTCATTTTTTAAATAAAAAGTCGGTTTTTAAATAGTAACCCAGTGTTTTCACTATTCATCAAAAATTGAAAGTTTTCAGAAAAATACCAAAAATTCACCCTCGGATAATTTCGATATTCCAAATCCAAAAATGAAGTCCATTTTGATTGTTAAAATTTATAAAATTTCAAAAAGTGGGAATTACTATTCATAAAGGCTAGTTCATAATAATATTATAATAATATCTCGTTTAGTGAAACATGGTATTGCGTACTACACACGCTATCGAAGAAGGTCTTGATTGCATGTAATGAAAGCCAAGTCAGGGCTGCGTGTAGTGAAATCTCCGTTTGGTGTTTCGTATAACATAATCAACACTTATTTCATTTATACATTAAAAAAATATATAATTAATGTTGCGTGGAATAATTTCCACAAAACGAACTTGAATTAGTGTGTAACACGAGCCAAGAATAGTGTTTCATATACTGAAGGCTAATATGGTGTTGTGTCTAATACACGCTAATCCTGGTGTAGTGTATACTAGAAGACATCAGAGAAATTAAAAATAATATATCTCATAAAATCTCGGGGTGTTAGAGATAGTGGTGCTACAACTCCAGAAAAACCTGGCACAAATATATGGTAGTATCACGGAAAACCCATGAAACTCTTTACTTCAATCACACTCCGTGGTGGCTCCAAAGCAAGTACCACCCCAATCATTGCAAGATACACTGCAACTCCAGCCTTTGAGATGACATGTCCCAGAAAGCGAACCTATCAGATCTAGAACTGGCAGTTCAAGAGCTTACCATAAAGCTGGTGCCCTCTGAGCATGTCCAGTACTACCTACAAATGATAGGTATGCTCCTCCTCAGTAGCCGAGTAGATCAGAATGTCATCGATGAAGAATATGACAATGTGATCAAGGTATGGCTGAATAATCATGTTCATGAGTCCCATCAACACTGCTGGAGCGTTGGTTATGTCAAATGGCATAACCAAGAACTCCTAATGGCCATACCAACACCTGATGGCTATCTTCTGCACATCCTCGTCTCATTATTTATGCTAGTGACAGCCTGATCTGAGGTCCATCTTCAAGAACAACGGTGCACCATTTATCTAATCAAATAGGTCGTCAATCCTCGAGAGTGGGAATTTGTTCTTCACTATCACCTAGTTCAGGCACCAATAGTCAACAAAAAGCCTCAAGATCTCATCTGCCTTCTTGGTGAACAGAATCGGGGCTACCCAGGGAGAAACAATGGGCCAGATGAATCCCTTCCCCTGCAAGTTCTCTA
Source organism: Viscum album (assembly GCA_963277665.1). NCBI lineage: Eukaryota > Viridiplantae > Streptophyta > Magnoliopsida > Santalales > Viscaceae > Viscum > Viscum album. The sequence goes on from OY728161.1 coordinate 1,705,188,616, forward strand.
GCTGCACCTGCAGCTTGCGAATATCCGCATGAGCCATCCGATATGATGGTGTAGATATCTGTTCCATCCCAGGGTAAAAGTCAATGTAAATGTCCACTTCTCTACGAGGAGGTAGACCTGGGACATCCTTAAGGAAAATATCTGTGTACTCGTCCACCACTATAGGATAACTCGGAATCTCCACATCAGCTGCTCCATGGGTAAGGCTAGCCAACTGATGAGTGATCAGCTGAACTCTCCTCGGAGCAAGTCCATCCTCAACTACAAAGGATCCCTTCTCACAGATGGAGGTAAACCTGGTCCCATCCGTGCGGAAACACTATATATTTCACCTAATACAGTCAATCTGAGCATGGACTGTAGATAACCGGTCCATACCCACGATGAAATCGTAAGGCCTTGACGAAACAACTAGGAGATAGCAGCCGAATCTGTCGCATTGTAGAGTAATCTCAGACTACCAGCACCAGTGTGTAATCATAAAATCTTCTCCCATAAGAGTCTCTTTCCATAAGGATCGAGCCAACGACTCTGCCAGAATCTCCGACCTCCGAATGAGGGAAGTTTCAATAATAGAATGACTGACACATGTAACTATAAGTACTGCAGCTAAGGTGTAGTAGAAACAGATCGTACCTCGTATCATATCCGGAGCGCCATGATTGTAAGCCTTACCTTCCTGGAGCTGAGATCTCCCCTATCCCCCTGCTCCCTGCGGTCGGGGTTGACCACCTGCTGGTGGTGGCAGTAATATCTCGAATCTTCTCCCACTGCCATCTACACGAACAACTCCTCTTCCACGTCTACCTGCTCTTTATGGACCAACTCAATCGAATATATGTCTCTACCTAGGTGGTCCTTCGACTATCTGATGATCATCCAAATGGCGGGTCGGACAGTCACGAGCCATGTGACACTGACCACCGCATGTGAAACACGGCCCGCTCCTGGCATGTCTATCTCTAATTTGGGATCCCTGCACAATCGTTCTTAAGTGATGTGGTCGTCCACCTATAGGTCTGGTCCTCTTGGACCTCTATGATGTCTGTCTACGGCTAGCTTTAGAAGACTCCGCTACGTGATGACTTGTAGTGGGTCTCGCTGCTGGAGACTACTCAGCAAGGAAACTATCCACTATGAGGGCTCTCGCTAACACCCTGCCTGTATCAGGATACTGAGTGAGACCATAAAAGCTCTAATCTTCCACCTGAGTCCCTGTTCGATGTTCCAAGACCAAAAGAATGGGTCCCACACCAGATCAGTGGAGTAGCGTGAGAGGATAGTGAATCTCACTGAGTTCTGAGCTATAGTCATGCTGCCCTACTACTGATGAAGTAGCTCCTGTATGGACACTGCGCAAAGAGTAGATAAGATAAATACTGCTAGAAATAGGCTTTGGAATTCTGCCCAGTGAAGTGTCACCTCCTCACGAACCTAGGCCATCAGGCCCCACCATCTGCCTGCTGATGCCTGTAGAAGGATGGCAGCAAGGATCACCATGTGGTCTGTTGGTGTCCCTACCAGTTGAAAGACTCTCACCACAACCTCTAAACAATACCTAGCCACCTTTGGGTCCATCTCTCCCCTGAACCTGGGCAGCCAATGGCACTGGAACTCATGCAATGTGCTCAATTGACGTTCATGGTCTAGGGTTGGGGCTGGTGGCATCAGTGGCCCAATGGGTAATGGTACCACTGGTGCCTCCGCTGGTGCCTCTAATTGAAGAGGTCCCTGCATCGAGGCCTCATCACTCGGTGGGCTATCATTGCATACAACTCTCAGAACTATAGCCGGCTTTCTGCGTGGAGGCATTCTGAAAATAAACAGGTGCGCTATGGCTAAAAAGTTATACCTGGTGAGCTGACCTAGTGAGAAGACTTAATGAAAACTTTAGGAAACCCACACGCAATCAGTGTTTTTTTGCACAGAGTCCGAAATCAGAAGTCTGGGTCTTGGTGTTTGGATATTTCGCCCGCCACACCAAATCTAGACTCCTTGAACTAAAAACCACACACACTACACTTAACACTATTGCTTCACAGAAAAGATCGGAGTGTAATGCTATACAGTATAACTGACTCCCTTGATACCAATTTTTCACGACCCATCCCCTAAGGACCATTTCATGACTACCTTAAGCCCACCTTCCATAGGCCAGGGGCTGGAGACTAGCACCAAAGGAACAATCCCCTAAAACTGGAAAGGCATTGCCTTTATAACCTATAAACACACACACAAGCAAGCACACAGCTAGATGAAACCCCAAGTAAAATGTATAATAAAAGAGTGCTGAAAGTAAATGGTGCCAGAATACAAGCCCAATAGTAAAGGCACATGTACAACTGGAATGAAATACAACTGAAGAAAGAGAAAAAACAGCTACTGGATCATCCTATGAGGTTCCTACCTGAATGGTAGGTACATATCATCTCCTCAGCACTCCATGTTCATCAGTCTCCTACGGGTACCGACACGTCGTATGGTCTACCTCCGGGTACCGTCCAGTCCCAGTACTCTCAGCCTCCATCAGTGTTGTCTATTTTCTGCATCCAACACAACCATGTGAGGGCATAGCCCATGAAAGGGTGAGTATAACGATACTCAATAGGGACCCAAAATGGCATAATAATTTACTGAACATACCCGAAATAATGTTCAGAAATTCATTTCGGGCATTCCAGGCCTCAGAATCACGTGCCATAAATTTTTGCGGAACTGTAAAATTCCCATATATTTAAAAAAATTACATAGAAATTCCGGGCCTTTATAGCATGGACCTCCTTTGAGAAACCCCAGAAATGGAATAATCATAAATAAAATAATTAAATAAATTATTTTATTTTTTAAATACTTATAACTCACAAACGGTAACCCGGATTGAAAATATGAGACAACTGATGAAATCATGAGGGTATTCTTTATTTAGGTAGATACTAACATTGGCCAGTGGGGCCAATGGTGGAATTTAGTTTTTGGATGTAAATATAATAATTATGTGAAAAATATTTTATTATAAAATACATAACATTTAAACGGCAACTCAGATTGGAAATATGAAAGTGCTGTTGAGTTCTTTGGGGTTTTTTCACCAAGGAAGACCCTAACCATTACTGGCATGGATTTAGGGTGATTGATGGTAATTTTCTAAACTTTTTTTCGAGTACATTCAGTAAATGCTTGAGGGACGTTGTCTAACTTTTGAACTAGTGCTTAGATTAGAAACCCGAATACACTGTTCAACTCACATCACTGGGATTCACTTATGGGAGGATTTACCTTGATAGTAGTCGGTTGAGAGAAGAAGTTGGGTTTTTCATTTTTCATGGAGGATTAAATAAAATAAATATATATTATTTTATATATCCTCCCACCTATTCTTTTAAATTCATGGTGGTGTGGACCAACCGAACTCACCTTTAATTTGAGTAAATCCTTGGAATTCTCCCTTGTTAATGGCCAACAATTAATTTTTTTACTAATTAATTAAGTGGTTCCCCACCTCTTAGTTGGGGGTATCGTTGGCAAAGGAAAGGTTTTGTGGATAGACTTTGGGAGAGCCTTTGGGAGATTTTTGTTAGTGGAAGAACATACTTCAATGAAGAACTTCCTCTAGATCAAGAATGAGGAAGACACATGATCTTGGATCGGGAGCGTGGTGCAGGAGCAATGAACGTCAATGTCTTCATATCCTTCCTCGCGACATCTCCAACAAACATCAAGGTAGGGGGTTTATTTTTAAGTATGATTAATATCTATTTGTTGATTCCCCAAATTATTGATTCTCAATGATGATGGAAAAATAAAAATGGACATCGATCGACACATATACTGTGATCTTTTTATTTCATTCTTCAAGAATTCGTCATGCATTTTTCATTGCCAGTTATTTATTGGCTCTAGAAACACAATGTTTTTCTGAGCGCGATATATGGACGCGAATCCCATGACACAAGGATAAAAAATATGCGATCGTTTAATTTTTCGGGTTTGTAACGAAGCTGCAATGGCTTGTGGAAGGAGGAAGCCAAATATTAAATGGTTCTGGAAATAACTTTTTTTGTTAAGCGTGACATATGGATGCAGAGCCCTCGACCCTAGTATTGCGAATATGTGATCATATTATTTTTCGAGTTTATAATGAAGATGCTGTGGGCCACGGAAGGGGTAACGTGATGGTGCGATTCAGGTGAGTCTTTGGGGAATGGCTTCGGGATAGGTATACGGTGCGAAGTGCTACAGCAGGGTGAGCGAGAGGCCGAGATGGCGTAGGCCAAAGGGGTGCGGCTCCCGAGCGGTGTGGCGGCTAGGCAGACAACATGGTGTAGTTCTTTGGGTGCACATACAGGGTTGTGCAAGAAGGGCTATGTTTATTACAACAAAAGTGTGATCGATGGATGGGAGGTGAGAGTTTACATTGCTGAGCATGTACAGCAGGGATTGAAGCTGAAAAAAATCGTGAAAGAGGTTAATTGAAGATAGAAATTGTTGATAAAATATAAGTATAAAATTTAAAGCAATTAAAGATGAAGTATATTGAATAAGGGGATGCACACCACATTGGAGAGGTGTGGGTTTGGGCGTGGAATGCGATAATTCAAGTAAATGAATTATAAATAATAATAAAAAAAAATATAATAATAATAATAATGATATTATTATTTTTGGTTGTAAAACCATATTTCATCCGTAACTTATCAGTGCGACCTTGATTTCACGAACTGTCAGTGGCAGTGTGACCCAGACTTGGAAACAGAAATTATGAGTCCAATTTTGGATGTCTTTTTCATGTTTTTGGATCATGTACCCGAAATCGTCAAATAATAATAATATATTATTATTATTAACTCTTTTACCCTCCATTACTTATAGGTGTGATGTATGATTCACTTACCATATGTGGCATCAGAAACCTTGGATCGAGATGGTATTTTTGGAATACCCCACTTGAGTTTTGGATATAGTTGGGATTTGTCCAGGTTGGATCGAACACGAATCCAACTCGGCCCTCGAGACTGAAAGGCCAACAACTTACAGACCAGGCATCGGATTGATACACCATCTATCACATCGAGACCCCTATTATGTGTTAGTAATTTGGGATTATTTTTCATGGGACTTCATGATAGTTTGAGTATCGACCTATGGATTGAGGAGAAGATACTCCCAGAATCAAGAGAGCTTAGTGTGGGAACCCTGTAGCTGGTTGTAACATGAGAAGGGGATCCTTTGTGGGTAAATGCTTGACGATCCCATATATATACGCTCTAGGAATCTATGTGGGAATAATCTAGGATCCTATGTAGGTATGATGTACTAGGATCATGTGTGGTTCTGATGATGTACTAGGATCCTATTTTGGTCTGCTGTACTAGGTTCCTGTGTGGGTATGATGATGTACTAGGATATTGTATAGGACTATTATACTAGGATCCTGTATGGGTATAAATATGTACTAGGATCCTGTGTGGGTCTACTGTACCAAGATCCTGTGGGGGTCTGACGATGTATTAGGATCTTGTTTGGAATTGATGATTTAGGATCCTACGTGGGTCTGCCACTTAACAGAGTAAGATGATTTAGTAGTTACGTCTAATCATCCCTACTACTATACATAAGTTATAACTGGTGTGAAATGAGTCCTTAACTTCGTGGTGATACCTTTGTGGTATTCTTCTATGTTGAGTGCTTGTGTGGTACATTTCTTCATGGTGATACCTAGGTGGTATTCTTCTGTTTGGCGTACCTATGTGGTATGTACATTCGTGGTGATACCTTTGTGGTATTATTCTATGTGGCATACCAGTGTGGTACTTTCCTTCGAGGTGATACCATAGTTGTATTCTTCAGTGTGGAATACCAGTGTGGTATATACCTTCATGGTGATAACTTTGTGGTATTCTTCTGTGTGGTGTTACCTTTGTGGTACTTACATTTGTGGTGTTACCTTCGTGGTATTCCTTCCATTGTGGAATAGTTGATCCTTGGGCTGTGAATTTGGGCCTTCTGTTCCCTCATGAATGAGTTGGGTATACTTGATAACTTAGGTATATATATGGGCATATACCTAAGTAGGTTTGACAGTTGTTTTTATGCTTTTTGTTTTATCTTTTTTCAATTTTGTGAGACCATTAAAGGTTTTGGGGTCCCTACTGAGTATCATTTTACACACCCATGCAAGGGCTACGCCCACACCTTGTTGTGTTTGGTGTAGACGATAGACAACTCTTACTAAGGACATGAGTAAAAGGACTGGAGGTAGCTCAGAGGTGGACCTTAGACGAGGCATACCAAAGAGATGACTGTTCGAGAGAGGTACCTACCCATCGTGTAGGATACTTGGTGGGGGTTCACAAGAGCTGTTCGGTTTACTTGTACATTCCAGTTTTCTTGTACTTTCCAGTTGGGCTTGTATTCTGGCCCCTTTTACTTACTGTACCCACTCTTTTTACTATCCAGTTTACTTGTGTTCATATCATGCTATGTACTTGGTTGCATGAGAAACAGGTTATAAAGGCAATGCCTTCCTAGTTTTAGGGAATAAACCTTCGGTGGAAGTCGCCAACCCCTGGACTATAGAAGGCAGGCTTGGGGTAGTCACAACATGGGCCCTCGTGGACGGGTCATGACACATGTCATTAATTTTAGGGATAAACTAGGATGAGTTCCATCATTCACCAATTATAGGTACTTTTCTTTGGTTCCTACCTAAGTACCTAAGGTTTTCCTAAGAAGAATGAAACTTGTAATAAAAACATGAAATGTTACAAATACCTTTTTATTCATGAAATCAAATAATTAAAAACCGTCCAAAGATTTTTTATAAATTAGATCATATCATTAAAATGAATCATACTAAAGTAAATCATAATAAAGCATCATTATAATTTTAGCAAAAATCTAGTTTTCATATGTTAATTTAAAATAAAATTTTAAACAATAAGAAATCCTCTCACATATATTATTTGAAATTTATGAAGAAACATTAAAATATTTTATGAAATTCATCATAGATATAATATATTCATTTAATGTATATATAATATTCAATTATAATAATTGTTCTTTCGTAGTTCTTCAAATAATGGGATGAGAATATAGCAAATATTTTTAATCATTTATTCGATTAATGATTAGTGTAATTCCACTATTATAGTTGATATAGATCACTGATGTGGTGATCAAAACAACTAAATATTAAAATAAAAAATTTATTATTTATTAGACACAATTCATAGGAAATCATTATTATGATGATTGGGGAAAATGAATAAATTGATGAAAATTTCTTAAAGGAAGGGTATTTAGATAGACATACCATTATGATTCACCCACCTTGGGGATGATATACAAGGATGGAAGCCTGTAACCATGGGATAATATGTGAGTTTTTATGTGGAACCTTCATCTTGAAATAAGACAAAAATGATACCCTCTCAACAAAAATGTGTGTTGTAAAAAACAAATATTTAATTTTAGATGTGGGATAATTTTTTTGTACATATTTTGAAACGAGATGTGTTTACCATATAGAATATTTTAGGAAAATAATATCAATACATCTATTTACATGGTGGGGGAAACCTTTCACCATAACCATTCATGTTAAAATTTTCTCCATTGTGAGATAATATTCCCTCTAGACATCAATATACTGATAAAATAAACAAATATAAAAATATATATTTAAAATTGGAATCATGTGTGTCATAATGTGATTCCAATATTATAATTATGTAACATAAAACTATTTGTATATTTTATTCTATAACCTATTTTTGTAATTTTTGTTGTGGGATAACTTCTCAATTGAATGGAATATGTAATTTAATAGAACTTCTTGGTCTAAATATAAATAAAGGTTTATCTATAATAATTATAAAACTAAGATAAATCATATTCATAATCAAAATATTTCATCTATTTAATTTGTATTATTCCTAGAATAATCATTTACTTATGTTATAGGGAATGATACAAATGAATACTTAGGTCATATCATTTACTGATGAAAAGGAATGCCCGATTTTGATATCTTATATCTCATTCATATGTTAAATGATATGTTTTATGTTTTATACTAGACCTCATGTTTGTTTGACTTTTATAATTATGATAAGTTACATATATAATTCATGGTATTCCTTAGATTATAGCAAAACATATACATTAAATTCTTATGAATGACTCTGGTTTATTTATTAATCTAGATATTGGATTATAATATAATTTTAAAGGGTTTTATTTTTTCATTTCTCCAGATAGAAATATAGATAATATATAGAATATGAAGTGTAAAAATCACTTAAAATACCCTTAATACAACATAAACTTGATTTTACGAGATTAGGGATTACTATTAGAAAAACTAGTGATTAGACTTATTAAAAGTTAGAGTTTTTATTAAATTTATAGAGTTAATCCAATCCATTGATGATGTATTTTATATATTTTATTATGTATAATATACCAGTTACATTTTCAAAGCATATCCATTTATAAATTTTTATGTTTCTTTATATATATGTAATGATAATAAATCATAAGGGAAATTATCTCTAGTTTCATCCCCATTTGATCTAAATAATGAAATATAATTTCTTGTAATGTAAAAAAAACTAAATAAAGGGTTCATTATTATATAAATATGTGATGAGAATAATGATGGAAACGTAATTCATGGACATGTATTCAAATACTGATAATAATAACATTTCAATATATATTGTTTACTCATAATTCAACTATGTTTATTGTACACATTGTTTAATACTCTTTATACCTCTTATTATATTGATCTATAATGTATATTTTTATATAATTTGTAACACATGTTATATTTTTCTTGTGTTTTAATCAATAGAGTGTTCTTGGGTAAACTACTAATCATATAGATGAGACTACATGAAAAAGGATTATATTATTAAATTAAATACAAAGTGAAAATTATTTTCCAAGACTAATGAAGTGTATTAATATACATAGATATATATATGATAAGTGAGAAAATGTACTAAAATACCACAAAGTGTAATTAATATATTTTTAGATTAGCTTTATGAGAATTACAATCACATTACCTAAACATATACTTATTAAACATAACAAAGGAACAGATGGTCATTTTATGTGTACTCAGTGGTTGATTTATTCAATCAAAAAATTATTATGGACTGAGTTAAAATTTTGCATTTCTAGATATTAATATTTTATAGTAATTAAACTACCTCCAATAATATATTGGGTAAATGGATTATATAATGAATAATTCTGATATGACTTATTATTAAATTTGATATGATACATTTTAATTTTATTATTTTCTAAATTCGTTAATTAAATACGACACAGAATTAGTTAATTACATCTAATATATTAGATATCTATATTCATTTATAGAATATATAAATAAATTTTGTTAAATATTAGTTATTTTAATGAAATAAAAAAATTATTGGAAGATATATGACACGTATTATTTTGTTTTTGAAATATATTATATTCAATTATTCTCATGTTTGTCATGGAAAAATTTAGGGGCATATTTTAATAAATTATAACATTATTTTATTTAATTTGAATCAGTCATGTGAAGAGAAAATATATAACTTCAATATAATAATAATCATATATTCGGATATCTAATTATAAAACTTGTATCATACCCCAACATAAGATACTCTCTTAATCCCCTCCCCCATGCGAAATAAAAATGTAACTTTGATGTTCAAGCCATCCTTTGACCACACATGGTTTAAATATGAACCTAGAACATCCAAAAAATATCCATGGTTAATTTTTATATATAAAAATCCTATGAAAAATTCATCCTTGTAAAATAAAACATACTAAATTAATTAAAATATAGGTGTATACATATATAATGCAAATATTACATATACACCAACTAATAAATAAAAACATTTAAAAAATTCTAAACCACATTGGATAACATACCCTGCACTAGTCTCCATTATCTAACCCCAAATTATTCATCAAATCAAATAATTAAACAAACATGTAACCTTTATCATGTTAAATATAGTATTTAAGAACCCAAAATGTACTATTCGGGGCGGGGGGGGGGGGGGGGGGTTAGACCTCAATAATATTTTCTTAATGACACCCCATGCACCACATACATGTGAAAACCAAGTTTCTTATATGAACTTTGTGAACAAATATCCCTCAGATGAAAATTTATTTCATCAAATCAATATATATAAATTATAATAATCATAGTATTATATTCATTAAATTTCTATAAATCATTTCATAACAACAATATTTCCATATCAAATTACTTATATTCATTTCCAACATAAGAAAAATGTATCACTAATCTCATGTCACAAAAATTTAGTAATAAAAATAAATTTCATCCTTGTTGAATCAAATAGGATTTACTATATGTATATAAATTAGTTGGATCCTTAAGTATTTCTTATATGACAACCAACAAACTATAACAATGTAATGACCCAATGTTTTTAATGGAAATTACCTTCTTATAAATATGCCATAAAGTCACATAATAATGAACTACTAAGTGATAAAGGACCTTTAAACATAAGTTGGTAACTTTTGTGTTTGGAATTTTGAAAATCTAACATACACGGTTGTGTTCAAGATGTTATTTTGGAGTCTAATAAAACAAAAATAATTTTTGCTAAGTAGTAACCTACCCTAAGGAATAGTAACACAGCCTTATAAAGAGTGATATGCCCTATGGAATTTTAACTTTACCTATTGTGGTATAAAAATAATATTCATGTTGGAAGTATGATATACCTATAGTTTAAAATGAGATAATGAATGTTTTAAAACTGGTTTTGATAATAAATTATTATTTTATTTAAATATTAAAAAAATAATATTTAGAAAATTATTTTCGAAAAATTCACTTCATTTTTTGATTCTACACATCGAAAAATGGTTGGGGTAAATTTTTGGGATCTTTCTGAAAAACTTGAGTTTTTGTTGAATAGTGAAATACCGTAATTTACAAAAAAATAAGCTAAATAAGCTAATTATAGAGTCATGTGTGATTTTCTACTGATGTAAGCCCACTAGGATCCGGATTAAATTATAAAATTACTATTCTTGGTCATGGAAGGCTCATATTCCTTGTCTTGTGGGGAAATAATAAACTAATGAATTTTATATTAAGGAAACCCCTCTCTCCTCCACTATAAAAACCCCCATTCACTCCCCTTTCTCTCAACTCCTCTAAAGCCTAGTGACATGCCATTATTCTATCCAAATATCTCCCCAAGGTCCTCCCAAACGTCAAAAAGCTCATATCCTCCTCAAAATATCAAAACCTCTTCCCTTAAGAGGTTCTCAAAGGAGGAAGTCTCAAGAGGTAAATTCTTTTCCCCAATTTCTTCTTTTCTTTTATGTTCCTTTCTTTTTATTTATTTCGTCACCTCCCTTAACCATAATAGTATTGTAAATATAATAACATACAATTACTGTAATTTATTTATTATGGTGGGTTATTTCTTTATATTCCCATCTTTCCCCACCCCTTTTATTTGAAAGAAACGAAAGCACCGTTTGCGATGTGCTAATTTAGCACATTCAAGGACAATGGTTTATCAATTTCTATTATTGTATTTAATTTTGGTCATGAAACCATTTGTGTTATGGATGAAACATATTATTATATATGTTATATATCCTATTTTTGGTTCTGCAATCTTTTGGTACAAATGGAATTAAGTTATATTGAAAAACACATTCTTTGTAATCATATCCAACGATCAACAAAAATGGTTATCACTATGGTTATATATGTAATAATTGATCATTACTATAAATAACCTAATTAATATTAAAACCATGTATTCTATTGGATATGAAATAAATAATGTAACTTCAATTTTGGAAAACCACATTCATATTTCTTATAATCCAAACTTGAATATAAGTGAACCGATCTTTTAAAGCCAAGAAAACAAACAGGCCCGAACAATGAAATTGAACCTTATAACAAATAAAAAAGGGTTTGAATGAACTAAAAAAGGATATAAAAAATAAATTACATATATAAGAGGTTATTTAATTATTAATTAATAATCCTAATTTTTTTATTCAGGTCATTAATAACATGTGAAGAACACCACCCGATTTAAGGTAACGGATCCTCCCCTTTCACTCTTAATCAAGATTGTTCTCTATGAGATGCCCTTTTCCTGTAATAAAAAGTTATGGGGTATGTTTATAATCCTTCCCCATACTTCCTTAATGTTTTATATGTGATTAAAATCCCATTCTCTCTCTCATAAATCCCTCTTAGGTACTCCCGACACTAAGCGGGTAAAATCATAACGAATTCTACCCAAATATTCTTCATTCATTCGGGTTGCCTTATCTTTATTTAAAAATGGTTTTATCTTATATATTTATGTGAGTCTTATTAATTCTCTTTAGTTTTACAATATTCTTATATCATGACCCTTTCATCACATTCTTTCGGGGATAGACATGATTATGGAAAGATTCCCTTCTTAGAACTTTCTGATAAACAAACTTGTTTTAAGGGGACTTCCCAAATTTTTACCCAAATTTAAAGTGCACTCTATCCTATGTTTTGAAACACCATTTTATTTATAAAATCAGTATTTTTATTATGAAAAAAATATTGGTTCAATTCTGTTTTTATATAAAATAATGTCATCTTTTCTATTTGAAAAGCTCTAGAGCGTTTTCCTTAAAACCGCAAAAAATTGTTTTAATGCTAATGTTTCTGAAATATATTTTTAGTATGTTTTCACTTTTATTTGACACCAATTACCATGTTATATTCCTATTTTACCCTATTAATTTTTATGTATGTTCTAATACTTTCCTCTCAAGTAAACGTTCGTGATACTCCCATTGGACATGTTTTATGTCTTGATTTTGGTACCCAATTCTTTCTATGGGTACCCTTATGTTTATGTATGGTTGATTATGTGTGATTATTTATATTGCAAAATTATATATGTGGGAAGAATATTCATGAATATGTTGAGATGGGTGGGCTTAGATAGAGTTCCAATGGATTGGGTAAGGATAAGTCTCATGAGATACGATCCGAAATAGGATTGGCGGATAGCCTTGACCTGTACTAAAATGGGAAACGGGATTGGCGGTTAGCCTTGACCCGTACTAATGATATGATTTATTATTCTGCCACATTTATTTGAAACCATGTCTATATGATCCCATTCTTATATAAGTTTCATTCTTTGGATATCATTATGTCATGCCTCCTAACTCATGTGCTTGAGATGTAGCCTTATGTTCATTCCTTTACTGGGATTTTTAACTCATCCCTTTGTTCATGTGTTCCCCAGGGTACCCTCTGAAGATATAAGAGATCAAAGGAAGTTAGAAGATCTTTATGGAGATTAAATAAAGAATTTTTTCCCATGTTTTATGTTATATGTACCTAGTCTTCCAAGACACTAGACTTATCGATCCTTGGCTTGTACTCTGATGATTAATTATGCTTAAAATCATGAAATGTTTTATGTAAAAGGTTTGGGTCACTATAGTGAGTATCAGAGGATGGTCTAATTATTTTTACAGATTAGGAATAGAGTACCTTAGCGATAACCTTAAGGATGAGACTAAGTATATGAAAAAAGTCCTAAATTTTGGTGAGTATAGAGTAAGTGGTTTATCAAGAAAATACATCCCTGTCTGGATATGAGAAGGTAGAGGTAGATCTGGCACAGATTTATCTAGGGGTAAAACACGAAAACACCTCTTTGAGCTAGAATCAAATGGGAACTGGTGCACAACAACAGGCCTTGCTGAACTTTTGGTTACGACACTCTCGGGGGATATTCTTTGGTAGATTCATGGGCTTAATAAAACAATTATTAAGGGACAAAAATAATCCCATAAGAATATAAGTTAAGAAATAGATCGAGGATAACCTAGATATAAACCTAAGGATCACAAGTTAGGATATACTTATTCATTATAAGTTCATACATATTTTTTCAAATTTTATTTTTATGCTCAATAGCTATGTATTCAAGACCTCTAATTATACGTTCTTTTTCTTAGTTAATTGCTTGAAATTGAAGAACTCGTTCCAACAACCAATGTGATAGGAAATGTAATGATTGCCCAAAGGACATGTTTGATGTGATGGAAACAGGTGCTCAAAACGTCATGGATGTACTTGATCAGTTGGATCGATTTATGAATATTAACTTGAATCAGGTGGAACGTCCCCCTCCTCTAAGAGAAGAGCAAGTTACCGTATAATCCTTCATATGGAAAAGGCCTCCCATGTGTAGCGGGTCGTCTAATCCCCTCCTCACAGAACAGTGGATTAACTCCATTGAAAAGATTTTCTTTGTACTCCAATGCTCAGAAGAAGAGAATGTTGTACTGGTAGTCTGTCGTTTTGATGGGGAAGCTGATCAGTGGTGGACACTGATCAAGAATACAAAGTCTCAAGAAGAAACTGAATCTATAGAATTGGAGGAATTCAAGAGGAACTTTTCAACAAATATTTTCCTTGAAACCTCCATCTCAAGATAAGAATAGAATTCCTTAGACTCAAGTAGAAGGAAGATGAGTCCATTAGGGCATATGAAGCGAACTTTACAAGGCTTGCAAGGTACGCCTCTTGATTTTTCATGAACACTGAAAGCAAGGTGGATCACTTCTTTAGCGGACTAAAGCCGAGTCTACAAAAAGTGTTGGCGATTCGAGATTTCGACATTTATGAGGAGATTGTTTTTTATACCCTCAAGGTAGAAATTGATATTGGAGACTCTCAGTGGTCTCATTGGCCTAGTGACAAGAAGCGGAAAATGGGGAACAACATGGGTGGTTCATCAAACAAATACCATGATGGAAAGAAGCCTCACATTCCCCTTTGCAAGAATTATGGGAAGAATAATCATGGTGACTATCTCAAGGTAACTAAGAATTGCTTCAAATGTGGAAATTTTGGTCATCTATCCACGAACTGTCGAAGGGATATGAAAAATCCCACTAATGTTGAAGAAGAAAGGAAGGTTTAGATCAACACTCAGCCTGCAGTGCTATGTTTTAATTGTAAGGAGCATGGTTATTATGAGAACAATGTCCCTAAGCCGAGGGTTGTCATAGGCAATCTTCAATAACCTCCAAGGCAATAAGGAAGACCTTATTCTATCACTACTGCTTAGTTGGAGCTGGAAAATGATTTCGTGATAGGTACGCTTGTTATTCATTCAAGAATAGAAAACGTACTATTTGATTCTGGTTCTACGCATTATTTCATATCTTGCAAGTTTAGTAGAACTATTCAAATACCACCTCAAAATTTGGGGGAAAAGTTATTTGTGAGAACAGCGAATGGGTAAATTATTGCATCCATGGTTTATAAATCCTCCTCAGTTAATGTTTGTGGACGAAACCTCCCAAAAAACCTTTTCATACTTCCTTTAGTGGAATTCGACGCTATCTTGGGCATGGATTGGCTATCTTTGTACAAGGACAACATCAATTGTTGGGAAAGAGAGATTACTCTTCACATCCCGAAGCATCCTCCGATTCATTACATGTGCAAGGTGGAAGATGAGTCTCCTTTAGAAGCATCGTCTCAAGTGTGGATATTGCTTCCTTATGAGCATCCATATCTAGCTCAAAGGATTGAGACAAAGGTGAGAATCATGCTTGAGGACATGCCCATCATGAGGGATTACACTAATGTATTCCCCAAAGATTTTCCTAGCCTTCCTCCTGACCGAGAGGTTGAGTTCTCAATTGAACTTATCCCTGGATATCTGCCAATCTCAATAAAACCTTACAGAATGGCCACTATAGAGCATTAATATCTGAAGAAGAAGTTACAGGAGAATATGGTGAAGTTTTTTATATTCCTGAGTGCTTCACCGTGGGGTGCTCCAGTCCTCTTTGTCCAGAAGAAGGATGGTCAATGAACCTCTACATTGATTATCGTGAGATCAATAAAATCACTATAAAGAACAAGTATCCCCTTCCACGGATATATGAATTGTTCAATCAGCTTCGTGGGGCCAGTTATTTCTCTAAGGTGGACCTTCAGTCGGGATATCACCAACTAAGGGTGAGGAAGGAAGATATTCTCAAGACTGCCTTTCGAACGAGGTATGAACACTATGATTTCATAGTGATTCCCTTCAGACTCACTAATGCTCCAACAATTTTCATGGATTTAATGAATAGATTCTTTAGGGATTATGTCAAAAAATTTGTGGTGGCCTTTATTGATGATATTCTAATATACTCCAAGAGCAAGGAGGAACATGAGGAGCATTTGGAAATTGTGTTAAAGACTTTGCGAAGGGAGAATTTGTTTTCAAAGTACAGTAAATGTGAGTTCTGGATGGAGGAAGTATAATTCTTGGGGCATTTTATCACCAGGAAAGGGATATATGTGGACCCTTCCAAGACGAAGTCAATTGGAGAGTGGCCGAGGCCAACTTCTGTAACGGAGATCCGCATATTTTTAGGTCTAGCGGGGTATTATCGACGATTCGTGAAGAACTTTTCATGACTGTCAAACCCAATGACCAAGATGACATGGAAGGGAGTAATGTTCGTCTGGACACAGGAGTGTGAAGACTGTTTCTAGGAGTTGAAAAAGAGTCTTATCACTATGCTGGTACTCACACTCCCATCAAGTGGAGAACTCTTTGTGGTGTATAGTCATGCTTTTAACAAAGGATTATGCTGTGTGCTAATGAAAAATAATAAAGTGATAGCCTATGCCTCAAGGCAGCTGAAAATACATGATGAAAACTATCCCACGCATGATCTGGAGTTGGCAGCTGTGATCTTTGCATTGAAAATCTAGCATTGTTATCTCTATGGGAAAAAATGTGAGATATATACTGACCATATGAGTCTCAAATATATATTCACACAGAAAGAGATTAATATGTGCTATCGAAGATGGATAGATCTCATCAAGGATTATGACTACTAAATCCACTACCATCCTGGTAAGGTAAACAAGGTGGAGGATGCTCTAAGTAGAAAGGACCCTGCATCTTTATTAATGATGAGAATTGAAAAGGATCCAATCTTCTTAGATTTTCTAAGGATGTACATGTGAATCATTAAGGAAGGAACATCATCAATCCTTTCTCAAATGATTGCTCAACCATCCCTCAAGGAGAAAATAACGGTTGCTCAAAGAAAGGATGTGGAAATTCAAAAAATGGTGGAAGTTGTTAAAAATGGGAAATTCTCCGATTTCAAAATTTATGACGAAGGAGTTGTAAGATTTGGGACACTATTATATGTACCATCTGATCCAGAGATAAAGAAGGAGCTATTGAATGATGCTCATAGATCGACCTTCTCTATCCATCCTGGGAGTGCCAAAATGTTTCGTTATCTCTGAGAACACTTTTGGTCGGATAACATGAAGAGGGATATTGTGGAATATATATCAAGGTTCTTGGTATGTCAGCAAGTTAAAGCTGATCGAAAAAAGTCCAAAGGTATGATGCAGCCATTTCCGATACCCATGTGGAAAGAGGAAAATGTAACTATGGACTTTGTCACGGGTCTCCCGAAGACGTCGAAAGGAAATAATGCGATATTGGTTGTGGTTGACTGACTGACCAAGACATCCAATTTCATCGCTATTCGGGAATATATCTCACTTGAACAACATGGAATGTTATATGGGAATAAAGTGGTGAGACTGCACGATGTTCCACTCTCAATTGTCTCTGACCGCGATCCAAGGATCACATTTAAATTCATGTGGAGTATTCACCTTTCTTTGAGTACTAAATTAAATTTCAGCACGACCTATCACCCCCAAACAGATGTCCAATCTGAAAGGACTATTCATACTCTTGAAGATATGCTATGATCTTGTTCTCTTGAATTCAATGGTGGTTGGGATCAGCATCTCCCATTGGTTGAGTTCTCATACAACAATAACTTCCACTCAAGTATTCAGATGGATCCATATGAAGCTTAGTATGGAAAGCGACGTAGAAACCTAACCTGTTGGGATAAAGTTGGAGAAAGAAAGCTACATGGACTTGATCTTGGTCAAGAGATGACAGAGAAGGTTCAAGTCATCCAGAAACACATCAATGCTACTCAAATTCGGAAAAAGAGCTATGCTGACAACCGTCGAAGGGACTTGGAGTTCAATGATGGAGATAAAGTCTTTCTTCGAATATATCTATGGAAGAGAGTCATGCGATTCGTGAAAAAAGGGAACCTAATCTCAAGGTATGTTGGCCCCATTGAGATCCTTTACCGCATAAGAACCGTGGCCTATCGGCTTGCACTTCCACCAAATATGGCTCGATTTCATGATGTTTTCCACGTATCACTCTTGAGGAAGTACATACCTAATCCCTCACATGTACTAAACTCAGAGGTGGTGCAACTGTAAGATGATCTATCCTATGAGGAGCAGCCAGTAACGATTCTGGATCGGATAGATAAGGTTCTATGAAACAAGACAACCCATCTTGTCAAAGTGTTGTGGAGGAACCATACGTTTGAGGAAGAAACATGGGAACTAGAGGAATCAATTAAGGAAAAGTACCCACATATGTTTTTGGTCTAGAATGTAAAATGAAATTTTGAGGGAGAAATTTCATAAGCCGAAAGAATGTAACGACCAAATGTTCTTAATGGATATTCCGTTCTTATAAATATTCCATAAAATAACATAATAATGAACTAATAAGTGATAAGTGACCTTGAAACTTATGTTTTTCACTTATGTGTTTGGAATTTTAAAAATCTTACATACATGGTTGTGTTCAAGATGTTTTTTGGAGTCTAATAAAACAAAAATAATTTTTTTCTGAATAGTAACCTACCCTAACGAATAGTAACATACCCTTATGAATAGTCATATACCCCAAGGAATAGTAACCTTACTGATGGTGGTATAAAAATAATATTCATGTTGGAAGTACGATATTCCTATAGTTTAAAATGAGTTAATGAATGTTTTAAAACTGGTTTTGATAATAAATTATTATTTTAATTAAATATTAAAATAATAATATTTAGAAAATTATTTTTTGAAAAATGGACTTCATTTTTGGATTATAAACATCGAGAAATGGTTGGGGTAAATTTTTGGGATTTTTCTGAAATACTTGAATTTTTTATAAATAGTGAAATACTGTAATTTACAAAAATAAGCTAAATAAGCTAATTATAGAGTCATGTGTGATGTTCCTCTGATGTAAGCCCACTTGTTTTGGGATTAAATTATAAAATTACTATTATTGGTCATACAAGACTCAATATTCCTTGTCTTTTGGGGAAATAATAAACTAATGAATTTTATATTAATGAAACCCGTCTCTTCTCCAATATAAAACCCCCCTTCAGTCCCCTTTCTCTCCACTCCACTCAAGCCATGTTTCTTGCCATTATTCTGCCCAAATCTCTCCCAAGGTCCTCCCCCACGTTCAAAATCTCTCAGCCTCCTCAAAATATCAAAACCTCTTCCCTTAAGAGGTTCTCAATGGAGGAAGTCTCAAGAGGTAAATTCCTCTTCCCAATTTCTTCTTTTCTTTTAAGTTCTTTTCATTTTATTTCTTTCCTCACCTCCCATCACCATAATAGTATGGCAAATCCAGTAACATACAAGTACTGGAATTTCTTCATGCTGTTGGTTTATTTCTTTATCTTCCTTCCTTTCCTCACCACTTTTATTTTAATGAAATGACAACACCGTTTGAGATGTGCTAATTTAGCACATTTAAGGACAACAGTTTATCAATTTCTATTTTTGTATTTAATTACGTTCATGAAACCATTTCTGTTGTGGATGACCCAGATTATTATATATGTAATATATCCTATTTCAGGTTCTTTAATCTTTTGGTACAAATGGAATTAAGTTATATTGAAAAACACATTCTTGGTAATCAAATCCACCGATTAACAAAAACTGTTATCACTGTGGTTATATATGTAATAATTCAAAATCACTATAAGTAACCTAATTAAAATTAAAACCATGTAATTTCCTGTATATTAACTAAATAATTTAACTTCAATTTTGGAAAACCACATTCATCTTTATTATAATCCAAACATGAATATAAGTGAACCGATATTTTAATGCCAAGTAAACAAACAAGCCCGAACAATGAAATTGAACCTTATAACTAATCAAAAAGGGTTTTAATGAACTAAAAAGGGTTATGATATATCGATTTTATATATAATAGGTTATGTAATTATTAATTAATAATCCTAATTTGTTTATTCAGGTCATTAATAACAAGTGAAGAACACCACCTGATTTAAGGTAAGGGATCCTCCACTTTCACTCTTAATCAAGATTGTTCTCTATAAAATGCCCTTTTTGTGTAATCCCAAGTGATGGTATATGTTTATAAACCTCCCCATACTACCATAATTTTTTATAACTGATGATAATTTCCTTATATCACTCATCAAGACCTCTTAGGTACACCTGACACCATGCAGGTAAAATAATAACAAATTCTACCCTAATCTTCTTCGTTCATTCAAGTTGCCTTATATTTCTATCAAAATGGTGTTATCTTATCTATTTATGTGATTCATATGAATTATGGTTATTTGTTCAAGATTATTATATCATTACCCTTTCATCACATTCTTTCGGAGTTACACATAATTTTGGAAAGATTCCCTCCTCAGAACTTTCAGATTAGCAAACATGTTTTAAGGGGACTTCCCAAATTTTTACCCAAATTTCATGTGCACTCTATCCTATGTTTTAAAAAACCACTGTATTTATAAAATAATTATTTTTATTATGAAAACATTCTTTGTTCAATTATGGTTTCATATAAAATAATGTATTCTTTTCTATTTGAAAAGCTCTAGAGTGTTTTCCTTAAAACCGCACAAAAATGTTTTAATGCTAATGTTTCTAAAATAAATTTTTAGTATATTTTCATTTATATTTTACACCAATTACCTTGTCATATGCCTAGTTTAACCTATGAATTTCCATTTATGTTCGAATCCTTTCCTCTCATGGACAATTTCGTGATACGCCCATTGGAAATGTTTTATGTCCTGATTGTTGTACCCAATTCTTTCCATGGGTACCCTTATGTTTATGTATGGTTGATTATGTGTGATTATTTATGTGGAAAGATTATATATGTGTAAAGAATATTCATTAATATGTAGATATGGGTGCGCCCATATAGATCTCCAATGAATTGTGTAAGGATAAGTCTCATGAGATGCGATGTGAAACGGGATTGGCAGCTAGCCTTGACCCGTACTAAAATGGTAAACTGGATTGACAGTTATCCTTGACCCATACTAAAGATATGATTTATGATTTTTCCACATTTATATGATACCAATTTTATATGATCCCAAACTTATATAAGTTTCATGCTTTGGATATCATTATGTCATGCCTCCTAACTCATGTTCTTGAGATGTAACCTTATGTTCATTCCATTAATGGGCTTTTTAACTCTTCCCTTTGTTCATGTGTTCCCCGGGGTACCCTTTGCAGATGTAAGAGCTCAAAATAAGTAAAAAGCTCTTTATGGAGATTAAATAATGATGTTTTTTCCCATTTTTTTTGTTATATTTACCTAGTCTTCCAAGACACTAGACTTATCGATCCTTGGCTTGTACTCTGATGATTAATTATGCTTAAAATCATGATATGTTTTAGTAAAATTCCTGGGTCACTATAAAAAAACATTAAACACAATCCATAAATAAGAAATATATTTAAATTTCATTTAAAAATAATCAAATACATTATAATAATGAATTATCACCCATTTCCTTACGTTTATGATTTCAATTAAATACCCTAATATGTAAATAAATCAATATATTTGTCCTTGAATCTTAGGAAAATAAAATCACTTTATCATATTAACCAAATATAAGGATTGAAATGTGTTAGGTACCCACTATATCTAGTATAATGTAATACTAACATGTTTATTTTGTTTAAAATAAAACACAATTATGACCCCACTTTTTAAATGCATTACCCTATCATTAGGATATTAGATTTTCAAATAATCGTTTATCTACCTTAACACGTTAATATAAAGAATTTGTAATCTCATTTTTTTAAAACCAATTTATTAATCTAAATTGAATTGATACTTAATTAAAGAGAAATATTTAAAAATTTTGTAATCACAATCAAAATAAACTTAATGAACTTGTTCCCCCTTGTGTTCATTCCCACCTTTTGTATTTAGAAGAAATCTTCCTTTTCTAAGGTAGGTGGTCATAGGGATATGTTGAAGACACATAAAATTACATATTGTGGTTGTGAGGATGGTAGGTGTGCTCATACCTTAATGGGTCATATTTCATAGTCTAGGAATCTCTTAAATATTTAATATATATTCATAAGGTATCTCTTTGTGACTATACATATTTACATGGTCATGATAGTGATCGATCCTTACCATGAATCAATGTTATATTTTTTCTCTTTCAAAGGGCCTATATATTTTCCTAAGTGTTATATTACCCAATGGTTTATAGACCCAATGCTAAGAAATCCTGAGTTTATCACCATTCAGAGATGTAGTATATATTTTGGAGTAAGTATTAATTCCATGATAGGGCCTTCCTATATATCATTATAAAGGGAATCATAAACCATGTATTTCAGTGCTTCTTAACATGAAATTTTGTACCATTTATGTTATTTGATAATCATCACTATACTTCATTTAATGGTAATTGAAGAATGACCAATGATGATACTTTTAATTTCATGTATCAAGTACCGATGATATTCCCATTATAATTATTTATCTAAGATTTATGATGTTGTTCATATAAAACTGATATTATTCTTTTCAAAAATCATGAACTAATGAAAAATTATACACGTTTTTGGTGGTGCAACCATTACCACCATGTCTTTTATTTTAATATATTATTTCTTGGATTTTTTTGGAAGTTAACATTACACACAATAGAATACTAGGTTATAGGGGTGTAGAAATGGTTTATGTAAAACATCCTCATGTGATATAATTTTTAATTAATCACATTTTTTGGAAAATAAACAATAGTTCACATGGTTGATCCTTACACCATATAGATGGATCAAAGTATTTATATGTAAATTATAGGTTATAGGGATGCGATCATCTGTGAGAACATAGTTGGGGGGTTACAATCGGTAGGAGGCCTTGAGTTATTTATGGTTCATTGATGGGTATTAAGGATGAGATCATAAAAGATAAAATGTTTAGAGGTAAAAACTAGTAGGATTCCAATGGAATAAGACTCAATAGTGGGACAGTTTAGGTTATAGAGTGTTTGATAAGTATTTTGGGTAATTATATTATCCTTATTAAAGGATATATGTAAATGGGGATCCCAAGATGGTATAATTTTTGGAGAATCATGGTGATGCAATACAACACCAGGTAGAAGAAATATGTTAATCAGTACATATTTTAGTGAACCTTGTGTATGAGTGCTCAATTGAGAGAAATGGGAGGCTTGGAATCTAGTTATGTGAACTGAGAATAGTTTAATCCCATTTAGATGAACTGGTTGTGTATCCAATGATGATGTCCAAAGAAGTATATGGAGTATTTCTTTGAGTTTTTACAACATTATTGAAATATATAACATGGTGAATGTGTAGTCAATTGGAGAGACTATGAGAACTTGCTGTTATATTTTGAGAAAAAACTACGTGTGACAACATTGGGGAAGATATGAAACTAAGATATCCTGATCTGGTTACTGGATAGAACCTCTAGCAATGGAACCTTAAAACTAGTATTGGTGATAAATAAGGATAAGTTGTCTTATAATGATCTTGATCATTAAAACACACAAATAATTTTATTTAATTTTAAATTGAAAATAAATTAAAACGGAATCATGGAAGGCCATGGTAACATGTTCCTTGCACTCATATACTAACATGATTTATATTTTAGACTTATTCAATGCTAACACTGAAAATATAGAATCAATTTGTATTTTATATCCAATGTTGGATGAGAACCCAAATAATCAGATGTAACTTCTTAGGGGAAACAAATCTTTGGAACATGTTATGCAGTGAGGATGAGTAGAGAACAAGGATCATTGGTGTTATGGGAACATGGTGCATGAGAGACATATGTAACTGAAAGTGATGAACTATAACCCAAATATTTTTATCTCCTTTTAAAAATCCATTATAAATTTAATGATTCCATGGAATTTTTCCATTTCAAATGTTCACAAGAAAAAAGTACCCCCCGCCCATTGAATTTGATTTGATCACCCTAATGATGATAAAATTTTTAGGTAAATATGTAATGGGAATAAATTGGGCATGGTTTAAATTCTTAGGTGGAGGGATATGTTATGTTCCTTGGTGGAGGCATGGTGAAAAAAATTATCGGTGTGAATTATATGTTTTGGTATATAGTTATCAACTATAAATAATATGGAATAACCTAATCAATGAACATTGTTAGCCTTGGTGATTCATATAGATGAAATATATCTCATTTCCCATAATTCTAGAGTATATCCCTTAGTTAGTCGTATTTGTAAATTATGTTTCTGTATCAAACATGAGTGATAGATAATGGGAATAAAGAGTAAGATACATCGCATGGTTGTATATGTATTTGATTCAATTGTGGCCTAATTTTGTTCAAATTAATGCGTTTTGTGATGCAGTCTGATACTTATGGGAATAAGAAATTGGTCACTATGACTTGATCATGATGAGTTGGGTGAAATTTCATACTTAGTGAAATTTATGATAGCCTATACTCATACCTTGTCCCATTATATCACCATTATATCGCATTTCTATTATCTTCTATGTCAAAATGGATCTGAATTTACTATATTATATTTAGTAAATGGATGTATCATCAAATACAATTTTTGATATATAACATACTTTAGGTATCCTTCACCTAATCCATGACATTGAAAATAAATAATCCAAAACAATTGGACGATATTTATTGGATGTCACATAGTTTATGTGGGTAAAACAATATGAGTATTTCAGCTCCATACTTCATCCCTATATATGTTTTTTACAAATAAATGTTTTGTAACACCCTGAGTTTTTGTGAAATATTTTTCTACAAAATAAGTTAATATTTTTTTTGATATTTTTCATTTCCTGAAACACTAGATATATCTTCTGTTATATGAAACAACTAAGAAATTATTTTATGATATGATACACCATGTTATCAATTCATTATACGATACCACAAGATATTTTTTCACTACACGCAACACCAAATTGGCTTGTGTTACACACAACAATGACTTGGCGTGCGGTATAAAGAACACTGATTTTCTACAAAATATCATTTAAATGTAATAAATTTTTAAACAATATAATTAGAACCAATACATTAAATATTTGATTATTAATAATAATAACTAAATTTAAAAGATTATTTATAATGGATATAATGAAAATTATTTTTTTTTGTAAATTATTTAGTTGTTTGAAAATACTATTTTCTCAAAAGAACCGTTTTTATGTCATTCTATGAACAATAATAAAATAATGTTT
Source organism: Viscum album (assembly GCA_963277665.1). Classification (NCBI taxonomy): domain Eukaryota; kingdom Viridiplantae; phylum Streptophyta; class Magnoliopsida; order Santalales; family Viscaceae; genus Viscum; species Viscum album. The sequence continues at coordinate 1,705,214,150 of OY728161.1, forward strand.
ATAAACTTTTAAAAATTTTATTTTATAAAATAATTATCACTTTTTAATTCAAAATGTAAAAATTATCTTATTGTGAATTTTTTGATTTTTTTCTGAGAAACATCATTTTTGGATGAATAGTGAGAAATAATGGATTTTATTTGAAAACCCATTTTTTGTATAATTTATTTATATAGATAAATTATATTTAATGTTGTTTTCAAAGTATTATTAGATCAATTATACATATATTAATCAAATTTAGTTCATTTTAATCTTTTTATTTTGAATTTATATATAAAATTAGAATAAACCTTTCAACATTATCACTTTATAAACCTGCTTTCACACCACATCTACAAGATTAAAACTAAATTTAACTTTTATGAATCTATGAATTAAATTAAAAAGATTTACATAAATTATTTTAATGAGTATGATATTTAGATTCAAATAAGATCAATTTAATTTTTCACAAAAAATATTAGTGAAAGTGATTAAGATTAATTAAAAAAATTAAGGTAAAATTAAGATTAATAATAAAATAAACCTTAAAATTAAGCTCTATAATAACTGATAAATTTTTCCTCAACCCCATTAATAGCCATATTTAGGACAAAAACCTAACATTAATTTTTTTGGGATTTGGATGATTTCTTTCGGTTTAAACATGGGTACACCTAACTTGTTTTAAAAAATGTCAATTATGTCACCTCCATTACTTATGAAAGTCCAGCACCTATCCCCGTTATTAGAATCTATATAAAAACTTAATAATTGAAATTATATTACCAATTCACTTTGAAATATATCTCCATTAATCCATGAATCGTACCTTTGGTCAAAAATCCAACTAAAGAATCCCCTTGGTGCAAACCAAAGGGAGTTACTCAAAGAAGATATGATAGCCATCCTCAAGATCATATCCTTTATTTTATTTCTACATGAACAAAATTATTAATATTCAATGGCCATATAATACAATTATTATCCTAAATATACTTATATTTTGTTATTATGAATTTTTGAACCACACTTACACACACTTCTATCTAATAGGAAATGAACTTACCGTTCTTGTGTACAGAGACCTACCATATCACAAAAAATGGTGTTAATAGTTTTAACACCATCACCTATAAAGGATGATAATTATGATGTAAAATCTATATTTTATTATATATATGACACATATGATTTATTTATTAGTTTTTATTTATTATAAAGCCTACTATCCTTCTTTCCATTTTGTATATATATGATAATTTCATTTGGGGAAGTGTGGACTATCGCCATTTCAAGGTGACGTTATTACTTCAAACACCACATGGAATATATTAACGATGGGTTTAGTAAAATTATATGATAAATATCATATAATATTTTTACTATAATGATATTATATTCATATATACAGATATTTCATTTACTTTCTTTCTTTAAATTTGATAATGAAAAATATAAACATAACTCATGAATATGTTTGACCAACCATCTCTATGAATGGTTTAGTCCATTTTTACATTTTAATATTCTGTATATTAATATAAATTAATTTATACTGAAAATAAATGATATTTATATTATGTTTTACACTCTATAAATCAATATATGAGTATGAGGACAAAAAATATAACAAATTAAGACACATGCGAAAAACAAACTGAATATTCCCCAAAGAGAAACCATAACTTGGAATTGAAAATAAAAATCTAATATAATGTCATAATAAAACCATATATGGTGTCAGATTTAAAAACATGATTAGGTTAGTAAAAGTGATAATAGTTTCAGGGCATAATGTAAGGGGATTTCTCATCTCATTTTTAATGTATGTGAGATACATGCAATGTTCACCGCTCAATAATTTTGTGTGGTGTATAAACTTTACATGAATATATTATTTGAAAAAAATTCAAAAATTTAAATGTATTTAGATATCGATTTTATTATTTCCCTTTCATGGTGTTCATTTTTCAAAAGTTCCCAAATCAGTAAAGTAATTTTGTCTCAATTTTACTTCTTTGATACACATGTCATGTTATGGATGTATATTTTTATATGAGGTTTATATACAATATTTGAAATGTTATATCAAGAATCTCATTATTTTAAGGATATTTTAAGCTTCATGTAATTTCATTATTTCAATTGTGTAATGATTTAATGTATCAAAATTGCTAAAGGTTTATAGCTATAATCTCACCGTTTATCAAGATTATTTATGATTATGATCTCATTGATTAAATATTATGATACATATATCAATAAATATGAAGTGTTTTATAAAAATATTCTTATTCTTCGTATATTCATGTTATGATACCATTTTTTCACTCATTGAAACATAATATGATTAAGAATATTCTTTTAAGGAAGTATGAATTTACCTCTGTCTTCGACCAGAAATCTATGCTCATTGGAAACCCTATTTGCTAAAAGAGTTTCCAAAAATATTATACTATTCCCCTATGACTAGTAAAATAAATTTTTACCCATGTTTTATATAACGACCCATACTTTACATACATTATTAGTACATTAAAATTGAAGTAAACTTATTACAACATATAACAAAACCATGAAAGCACCGTATAGGTATAGTGTCATTAGAAACTGGGAAACATAAAAAACTAGTTTATAAAGCGTCTACACTGTCTCCCATTTATTTCATCATATCTATAGTCCCTTTTGGCATATCTTACTTAATAACCTTCTTCCTGACCTGGGGAAAGAAAACATACAAAAGGGTGAGCTCAAATTCTCAATAAGGGTAAACAAAAGAAATATCAATCACATAATGTTCATAAGAACATAACATTTTGGAAATCTTACCCTGCAAAAGAGATCATAATTTCATAACATGGGATAAATCATGGTAGTTAAATGTAATCACAATAATCATAACTTAAAACATGAATATTTGTGTCATACACACATAATCATAGAGAATCATTTCTTATTATTCAAGACTCATTGCCAAGACTATCTTAGTAGACAAAGTCCATTTCTGAACCGAGTTCATTCCTCGTTTCAGTCCTGTTTCACTGAACCGATTTAACCTGTCATTCTAGCCATGTATATCTCATGAGATATAAAATCTTTAACCAATGAATTGGAGGGAGATATAGGTCCCACCCATCTCATGATGATACCATTCTTATGTGTGCCACAAAATCATAAAATCATACATCATTGTATAACCCATGTAATAAAAATGGGATTCTTAAACATCGTGACTTCATAAAAAAAATCATATAAGATAAATGAATTCATAAAAATAATTCCATCACAACATAATCAAATAAATGTAATAATAGGGATATAAACAGAACCCTATATTATCAAAGATGGAAAATAATTTTGATAAAACACTTGAACTACATTCTTGGGGAAAATATCCTTTCTACTTCATAAACACTTTTCCATTCTTAAAATGTCATACAATTCTAAACTAAAAGAATATGATTAAAAATAAACTTAAAAACTTTTAATGAATTTTCATGGAAATAATGTTTTAAAAATCCATTCATGCCGTATAAGTTAAAAAAACATTCATCTCGTACTTTTTTTGGAAAAGTCAAAAAGTACCTCGTACGAAAAACGACAAAAGATTCCTTTCATATCTTTTTCTCAAAACTCACTGAAAGGTAAAATTGTATTTAAACAATTGTAGGTGGATGGAAATAATATTACATATTGAGAAAACATGGATGTGGATGATAAAATGCACCCCAGTAAATTCCCATGTATAAACAATCGCGGATAAAAATGAGATTGTGATATTTCCCTTACCTTAGGTCCAATTTTCTTTGTAAGTGTCCGAACCTCCTGTATATTGATTTAAATAATGTCATTTAATTATTAAAGAATAATAATCATTGTTATGATATCATATATAGTCATATTCTTAGCTTATTATTAGTAATATTTCATTGCTACTTTTTATTCGGGTGTTTATTACTTTTTGTTCTTATGCATGTTTTGTCGAATAAATTCTTATTCTTCTTTTTTGTTAATAGATAAATCATTTCCATAATGGTATTAGTGTAATATATATCGTATTTATTCACTCAATTCATTTAAGTAATCATTATGCAATGAAAATCATGTAGAACGAGTCGCATCACATCGTGGAGACAGTATTCCGTACGTACGCACGAGCGATGATATCATTCCCATGATCGTGGAATAGTATTTGAGTGTATGTATACTATTTCAGAATCAATATCACTTAAGAATAATCATATATATTCATTCGTTACACCATTATACCTATCCATGTAAGGTGGTGGTGGAAAATAGATTACACCACGGTGTGGAGTCGATATTTCGTACGTACGCACGCGCGGTGATTTCATTTTCCGTAGGATGGATAGATGGTGAAATAGGGTTGTTTCAAACTTATAATAAAATATATGTATATGAGTGGTACTGATGTTATTAATTAATAATGAAACAACTAAAGAAGAAGAAGTGGAAGAAGAAATAAAGTTGAAAGAATCGGTAACAGACATTACCTCTTCTTTGAAGCGCTTCTTTGAGACCTCCTTTTAGGGCACTAAAATTGGTCTTTTAAGAAGACCAGGACCTCTAGGATATTTATAGGGAAGTTTAGAGGAGAAATTGGCTGGGTTTGGCCGGGATTGAAGGCTCAAAATGGTGTGAGGAAGAGAGGGAGGCGGTTCCCTTTTATAAGAGAGGATAGGGGCACCTTTGGAAAAACTAAACATATTATTTTATTATAAAGACATATTCGGTTTTAAATATCTCAAAATTGATTTCTTTATAAGATAAGGTGGGTATGGGTCGAAATCCTCTCATCCAATATAATTTTTCCAAGTTTAGTTTACTATTTTAACCTCATCATTTAGAATTAACTTTAAGTTAGATAATTTTAATTTTACCGTGTCTTTTTGTGTTCTTACACTATAAGGTTAATAAACATACTATAACAAGACAAATGAACCCCACTTTGTTTATTATTAACATATGTAACCTTATATAATTCATTTGGTATAACATTAGATTTTTAAGAATAACATAACAATTAATAATATAATATTTATTTTAAAAACTATTTTATGTCAATTTTGACACTATTTAGTAATTGATTTTTTTGAAAATCATAACAGAATTATTAGTTCGAAGAAAGTTAATTAACTAAATACTAACATGTCATATTAACCTATAATATTAGTGGAATTCATAAAAAGTCTCAAATTACATTTATTTGGGTATTTATAACATCAATTATGTCAATATTTCATTAATAAGATAATTACTGCATCATCTTTGTGTCCTAAATAAATTAAATTATTTAATATCTAAAAATTAAAAATAAAATACCATTATGTAGGAACTTTGTTTATCTTTCTAATGAATATTTATTGTTCAATTTATCTTATGTATTACCCTATATTAAAAATTATTTACTTATTAAACTTTTATTTTTACTATTTTAACCCTTCTTTAAATAAATTAATAGTAAATTTCCTAAAATAATCCAATTGGGCATAAATGGTCATATTTTATTCATAAGGTTGTTTTTGGTCGAATTAAACTTATCTAATAGAATTAGGACATGTGTTAGGGTAATAATAATATCATTTTTACCCTTAATTACCATATTTACTTTTAACCGTGGTAAATAAAAGTAAAAAGTTACTATTCACCAAAATTTATTTTCATCTCATTGATCCAAATTTTACTTACTGAAATCAACCGTGTCTCTCGGATTTTTGAAATTTCACTCACAGAAGCGGTAAAATTAAGTTTTATATAAATTTGTAAATTCTCCTAGGAGGTGGGTAAAAGACAGTGAAAAGTTCAATAAAATTTTAATATATCTAAAATTATTATAAAATGACTCCAATGAATTTCATTGAACTTATATAGGTATTATGTATCAATTTTGACCTAAAATAAATTTAAATAAAATAAATAATTATTTAAATAAAAAGCCGGCTTTTAAATAGTAACCAGTGATTTCACTATTCATCAAAAATTGAAAGTTTTCATAAAAATACCAAAATTTCACCCAAGGCTAATTTCTATATTCTGAATCCAAAATTGAAGTCCATTTTGAAAAATAAAATTTTAAAAAATTTCAAAAAGTGGTTATTACTATTCATAATGGCTAGTTTTAATAATATTTTAATAGCATATCTTTGTTTAGTGAAACTCGGTATTGCGTATGACGCAAGCTATCGAGGAAGGTCGTGATTGCGTGTAAAGAAAGCCAAGCTAGTGTTGTGTGTAGTTAAGGATTCCTTTGATGATTTATATAAAATAAAAACAAAATATTTCTTATAAAAGTCTCGGGTGTTACATTCTACCCCCCTTAAAATGAATTTCGCCCTCGAAATTCGTTACTTGTAACAAACAGATGAGGATACCTCTCCCTCATCATATCCTCAAGTTCCTACGTAGCATCTTCTAATTGGTGGTTCCTCGATAAAACTTTCACCAAGCGAGTGGTCTTGTTCTGTAGGACTTTTTCACTACGATCGAGAATCTCTATCGGCTGTTCTTCATAAGAATGGTCTTTTTCCAGCGGTACAACTTCTGAGCTGAGTACATGTGAAGGATCAGGTATGTACTCTCTCAGGAGAGATATATGGAACACATCGTGAACTTGAGAGAGATTCGGTGGAAGTGCCAATCGGTAAGCTACCTTCCCAACATGATCCAGTATTTCGAAAGGACCGATATACCTAGGGCTTAACTTTCCCTTATTTCCAAATCTCATTACTCTCTTCCAAGGAGATATTCATATGAACACTTTATCACCCACATTAGACTCTAAGTCTTTTCTTTGGTTGTCGACATAACTTTTTTTCGACTCTGAGCTGCTCTTATGTGTTGTTGAATAGATCAGAACTTTTCTGTCATCTCATCAACAAGATCAGGTCCTAATAGCTTTCATTCCCCAACATCATCCTAGAAAGTTGGAGTCCTGCATTTCTTTCCATAAAGAGCTTCATAAGGAGCCATCTGAATACTGGATTGAAAGATATTATTATAAGAAAATTCCACCAAAGGTAGGTGATGATCCCAACCACCTTTGAAATCCATAGAGCAAGCTCTAAACATATCTTCTAGAGTTTGAATTGTCCTCTCAGACTGACCGTCTATCTGAGGATGATAAGTAGTGCTGAAACTCAACTCTGTATCCAGAGTATGCTGAATACTTCGCCATAACTTTGAGGTAAACCTCGGATCTCGATCAGATATAATAGAAAGTGGTACTCCATGAAATCTTACCACTTCCTTTACATTTATCCTGGAATGGTGATCCAGAGAGAAATCCTCTCTAATAGTAATGAAGTGTGCAGACTTTGTAAGATGATCAACTATGACCCAGATATCATTATTGCCTTTGGATGTTTTAGGAAGTCCTGTGACAAAGTCCAAATTGATGTGTTCCCATTTCCATTCGGGTATGGGTAATGGTTTTAACATCCCCTTAGACTTCTGTCTCTTAGCTTTAACTTGCTGAAAAACCAAGCCTCGAGAGACATATTCAGAAACCTCTCTTTTCATGCCATCCCACCAGAAGTACTCTTTCAAGTCCCTATACATCTTCGTGCTTCTAGGATGAATAGAGAATGAAGAACTATGAGCCTCATCTAGCAACTTCTTTAATTCGGGGATGGGAGGAACACAAACCCGATTCATGATCTTTATTATCCCATCACAATCAAGGTTGAATTCAAGAACATTTCTCACCTTCTTTTGTAACTCTACATATTCTTTCTATGCCTCTTTAATCTTAACATGTATAGATGGTTGAAAATTCCTTTGAGAAAGATACGATTTTCCCCTTTAATTATAATTCCAAGATCCATCCTTTGTAAATCCATAAATATTTGATCTTTTGTGATCCTCATCATGGATAAATTGGCATGGTCCTGTGGACATAATGCATCTGCCACCTTGTTTTCCTTCCCAGGGTGCTAATGAATTGATCAGTCGTAATCCTTAATCAGCTCCAACCATCTTCTTTGGCACATATTCAGCTCCTTTTGTGTGATAATATACATTAGAATTTTATGATCAGTATAAATGTCACACCTTTCTCTATAAAGATAATGCCTCCAAATTTTTAATGCAAAGATTACCGCAGCTAACTCCAAATCATGAGTTGGGTAATTTTTCTCATGGATTTTCAACTGTCGTGAGGCATAAGCTATCACCATATCATTTTGCATAAGAACACTCCCCAATCCCTTATTTGATGTATCACTGTAGATCACAAGCCTTTCTCCACTACAAGGCAGTGTGAGTAAAGGTGCACTGGATAACCATCTTTTCAACTCCCTGAAATTCTCTTCACATTCCTCTGCCCAAACAAACTTAACTCCTTTCCGAGTCATCCTGGGGAGTGGATTAGATAATCATGAAAAATATTCCACAAAACGTCGATAATATCCAACCAAACTGAGATAACTTCGGATCTTAGTTACTATTGTTGGTCTCGACAATCTTTCGATAACCTATGTTTTTGCTGGATCCAAAGATATCCCCTCTTTTGAGATTATGTGACCCAAAAATGAAACTTTTGGATCCAAAATTCACACTTGGTAAATCTGGCATGAAGCTTCTCCTTTCCCACGGTCTTCAATACAATTATCAAGTGATCTTCATGTTCTTCCTTGCTCTTTGAATATACAAAAATATCTTCTATAGAGACTACCACAAACTGATCATGATAGTCTCTAAAGACTCTATTCACCAGATCCATGAAGATAGCAGAGTAATTAGTAAGACCAAATGGCATCACTATAAATTCATAGTGTCCATACGTTGTACGGAAAACCGTCTTTGGTATATCCTCCCTTTTGACCCCTAATTGAAGATACCCTGAATGAAGATCAATCTTGGAAAAGTATTGAGCTCCACGTAGTTGTTCAAATAAGTCCTCAATGTGCGGGAGAGGATATTTGTTCTTGATAGTGATCTTGTAAAGTTCTCGATAATCAATGCATAGTCTCATTGATCCATCTGTCCCCTTAACAAATAGAACAGGTTCTCCCCAAGGTGACACACTAGGGCGTATGAACCCCTTATCAAGATTCTCTTGGAGTTTCTTCTTCAACTCCTACAACTCAATTGAGGCCATTCTATAAAGTGTCTTTGAAATAGGTAAAGCACCCGGTACGAGTTCTATTGAAAACTCAACAACACGATTTGGTGGAAGACATGGAAATTACTCCAGAAAGACATCATCAAACTCCTGTACAATGGGAAAACTCTTAATCGTGAGTTTCTCACCAACCATTTGAGATAAATAAGCTTCATTTCGTGGAATCAAGACCCATAAGATGGAAGAAATTTCTAGTGGAAGGTTATGTTCATCCTTGCATCGATAGACGATCAATGATTGATCTGGAATTTGAAATGTGACTTCCCTTCTTTGGAAATTGATATAGGCTCTATATAGAGAAAGCCAATCTATGCCAAGAATCACATCAAATTCCACTATATGGAGGATAAAAAGATTTTCAGAAAGCACTTTCCCACAAACGTCAATCGGAGAAGAATTTTAAACTTTTGATATGACTATTGTGCCATTAGGGGTTGTCACAGCTAACTCAACATCTAATTGTTGAGCCAATACGGTGATGCCCTTAGAAAATTCTGCAGAGATAAAGGAGTGGGTGGATCCAGAATCAAATAAAACATTTTCTACATTAGAGTGGATGATAAGTGTACCTTTCAACACTTTGTTATCATACTCGACATCGCTGATAGAAATTGCATGTGACTTTCCTTTGTCTTTAGCCTTAAGAGTTTTTTGGCGTCGATCATCATCAACAACCCTTAGATTAGGGCATTGATTGGCATAATGCCCCATTTCCTTGCACTTGTAACATTGAAGTGTAGGAGGTGCACTATGTGTAGCATTTTCATTTTTCGCATCACTAGACATCTTCTTCCCATCATTGCTGCATTCAAATGCCCGGTGACCTTCCTTTCCACATTTGAAACATTTACTTGTCCCTTTAGGACAACACCCTCCATGTTTCTTTCCACACATTGAGCATAAGGGAAAACTTATCTTCTTTTTAGTGTTCTCTTTAGATTTTCCTTTGAATTCCATTTTCCTCTTTTTATCAAACCCATATGACTGATGGGTTACTCCAATATCCATCTCAACTTGGAGAGCACATCGAACGATTTCCTCATAGCTATTGAAGTACCTTATGGCTAACGCCCTTCGAAGTCATGGTTTTAGGCCACTAAATAATCGATCAATCTTACTCTCAGGTTGGATAATAATACCAGAAGAATACCTTGAAAGTCTTGTAAAATTTTCTTCGTAGGTACCAACAGATTCATCATCCTTTTGATTTAGTTCTTGAAACTCCTTCTCCATCTTTGTTTAGAGAATACGAGGGAAGTACTTATTTAAAAATAAGTTCTTGCACTCGTCCCATTCCATGGACTCAATTTCATCCCTTTGCCTCGTATTCTTAATAAGATTACACCATTGATCAACATCACCTTCCAAACGATACACTACTAAGATGACTTTATCATGTTAAGAACATTGATGAACTGAAAATATCTTTTCAGTAGTACCGATCCATTCTTCAGCAACTAATGGATCAGTAGACCTGCTGAATGATGGTGGACACTGTCTCATGAAGGATTCAACAGAATGTTGCTCCTTCCTTTGCTCGTTTAGAAGTCCTGCATGATTCATAGCTTGAGAAAGTTTTGTGAGCATGGATAAAAGATTTTTCATTCTAGCCCCCATAACGTTTGGTTGCTCAGGGGGACAATCATTGCATTTCCCTTCACATTCCGCATTAACACGGTTCCTTCGGGTTCCATCCATTGACTAGAACAAAGAAGAATTTTGTGAGCAACACTAATTATACTAGGAAAACCACATAATCAAGAATAAAATTTCACACTTAAGGTCTTATCCTAGGTTATTAATGGTCATTTCTAAAACACTAAGATTGTGTTCTATGCTTAGAGTTATCCTTAGGATTCTTACTAAGGCTTTCACATCCTAGTTTCCAAAGGATGATTATACCTTTCCTCTGATGCCAACTATAACGACCCATACTTTACATACATTGTTAGTACTTCAAAATTTATGTACACTTATTAAAAAATATAACAAAACAATTAAAGGACCATATAGGAATAGGGTCTTTAGAAACTGGGAAACATAAACAACTGGTTCAAAAAGCGTCTACACTGTCTCCCATTTATTTCATCATATATATAGTCCATTTTGGAATATATTACTTAATAACATTATTATTAACCTGGGGAAAGAAAACATACAAAAGGGTGTGCTCAAATGCTCAGTAAGGGTAAATAACAGAAATATCAATCACATCATGTTCATAAGAACATAATATCTTGGAAATCTTACCCTGCAAAAGAGATCATAATTTCATAACATGGGATAAATCATGGTAGTGAAATGTAATCACAATAATCATAACATAGAACATTAATATTTGTGGCATACACACATAATCATATAGAATCATTTCTTATTAGTCAAGACTCATTTACAAGACTATCTTAGTGGACAAAGTCTATTTCTGAACCGAGTTCATTTCTCATTTCAGTCCTGTTTCATTGAACCAGTTTAACTTTCCATTCCAGCCATGTCTATCTCATGAGATAGAAAATCTTTACCCAATGAATTGGAGGGAGATATAGGTCCCACCGATCTCATAATGATACCATTATTATGTGTGCCACAAAATCATAAAATCATACATCATTGCATAACCCATGTAATAAAAATGTGATTCTTAAACATCGTGACTTCATAAAACAATTAATATAAGATAAAGGAATTCATAAAAATATTTCCATCACAACATAATCAAATCAATGTAATAATAGGGATATAAACATAACCCTATATTATCTTAGATGGAAAATAATTTTGATAAAACACGTGAACTCCATTCTGGATGAAAATATCATTTCTACTTCAAAAACACTTTTCATTTCCTAACAAGTCATACAATTATAAACTAAAAGAAGTTTATTAAAAATATACTTGAAAACTTGTAAAGGAAGCTTCTTGGAAATAATGTTTTAAAAATCCATTCATGCCGTATAAGTTAAAAAACATTCTTCTCGTACTTTTGTCAGAAAAGTGAAAGAGTACCTCGTACGAAAAATGACAAAATATTCCTTTCATATCTTATACAAAAAACTAACCGAAGGGTAAAATTGGATTTAAACAATTTTAGGTGGATGGAAATAATATTACATATTGAGGAAACATGAATGTGGATGATAAAATACACCCCAGTAAATTTCAAAGTATAAACAATCTCGGATAAAAATGAGATTGTGATATTTCCCTTACTTTAGGTTCGATTTGCTTCGTAACTGTCTGAAACTCCTGTATAATGATTTAAATAATGTAATTTACTTATTACAGAATCATAATCATTGGTATGATATCATATATGGTCATATTATTAGCTTATTATTAGTAATATTTCATTGCTACTGGTTATTCGGGTGTTTATTACTTTTTGTTCTTATGCGTGTTTGGTCGAATAAATTCTTATTATTATTTTTAGGTTATAGATACCTCATTTCCAGAATGTTATTAGTGTAATATATATCATATATATTCACTAAATTCATTTATGTAATCATTATGCAATGAAAATCATGTAGAACAAGTTGCATCACATCATGGAGACGTTATTCCCTACGTACGCACGAGCGATGATATCGTTCCCATGATCGTGGAATTGTATCGGAGTGTAGGTATACTAATTCAGAATCAATATCAATTTAAAATAATCATATATTTTCATTATTTACACCATTATACCCATCCATGTAAGGTGGTGGTGTAAAATAGATTACACCACGCCGTGGAGACGGTATTCCGTACGTACGCACGCGTGGTGATTTCGTTTTCCGTAGGATGGATAGATGGTGAAATAGGGTTGTTTAGTAATTATAATAACATATCAGTATATTATTGATACTGATGTTATTAATTTATAATGAAAAAACTAAAGATGAATTAGTGGAATAAGAAATTAAGTTGAAAGAATCGGTAACAGACATTACCTCTTCGTTGAAGTGCTTCTTTGAGACCTCCTTTTAGGGCACTAAAATTGGTCTTTGAAGAATACTAGGACCTATAGGATGTTTCTAGGGAAGTGGAGAGGAGAAATTGGCAGGGTTTTTCTGAGCTTGAAGGCTCAATGTGGTGTGAGGAAAAGAGGCAGGAGGTACACTTTTATAAGGGAGGAGAGGGGCACCTTTGGAAAAACTAAAAATATTATTTTGTAATAAAGACATATTCAATTTTAAATAGATCCAAATTGATTTATTTTGAATCTAAGGCGGGGAGGGGTCTAAATCCTCTCATCCAATAGAATTTGGACAAGTTTAGTTAACTATTTTAACCTTATCATTTAGATTTAACTTTAATTTAGATAATTTTACTTTTACCATGTCTTTTTGTGTTCTTACACTATAAGGTTAATAAACATACTATAACAAGAAAAACGCCCCCAAATTGTTTATTATTAATATATATAACCTTATCTAAGTCATTTTGCCGAACATTAGATTTTTAGGTATAACATAACAATTAATAATATAATATTTGTTTTAAAAACAATTTTATGTCAATTTTGACACTATTCAGTAATTGATTTTTTTGAAAATTATAACCGAATGATTAGTTCGAAAAAAGTTAATTAAATCATTAATAACATGTAATATTAACCTATAAAATTAGTTTAATTCATAAAAAGTCTAAAATTACATTTATTTGGGTATTTATAACATTAATTATGTCAATATTTCATTAATAAGATAATTACTGCATCATCTTTGTGTCATAAATAAATTACATTATTTAATACATAAAAATTACAAATAAAATACCATTATGTAGTAAATATTTTTATATTTCTAATGTATATTTATAGTCTAATTTATCTTATGTATAATCATATATTAATAATTATTTCCTTATTAAACTTTGATTTTAACTATTTTAACCCTTCTTCAAATAAATTAATAATAAATGTCCTAATCTAATCCAAGTGTGCCTAAATGGTCAAATTTTATTCCTAATGTTGTTTTTGGTCGAATTAATCTTATCCAATAGAATTAGTACATGTGTTAGGGTAATAATAATATCATTTTTACCCTTAATTACCCTATTTACTTTTAACCGTGGTAAATAAAAGTTAAAAGTTACTATTCACCAAAAATTATTTTTATCTCATTGAACCACATTTTACTTACTAAAATTAACCATGTCTCTCGGATTTTTGAAATTCCTCTAACAGAAGCGGTAAAATTACGTTTTATGTAAATTTTCAAATTCTCCTAGGTGGTGGGTAAAAGACAGTGAAAAGTTCAATAAAATTTTTATATACCTAAAATTATTATAAAATGACTCAAGTGAATCTCATTGAACTTATATAAATATTATGTATCAATTTGGAACTAAAATAAATTTAAATAAAATAAATAATTTTTTAAATAATAAGTCGGTTTTTAAATAGTAACCCAGTGTTTTCTCTATTCATCAAAAATTGAAAGTTTTCATAAAAATAGCAAAATTTCACCCTAGGCTAGTTTCGATATTCTGAATCCAAAAATAAATTCCATCTTGAAAAATAAAATTTACAAAATTTCAAAAAGTGGTTATTACTAATCACAACTGCTAGTTTTAATAATATTTTAATAGCATATCAGTGTTTAGTGAAACTCGGTATTGCGTACGATGCAAGCTATCGAGGAAGGTTGTGATTGCGTGTAAAACAAACAAAGCTAGTGTTGTGTGTAGTGAAAGATTCTTTTGATGATTTATATAAAATAAAAAAAAAATATTTCTTATAAAAGTCTCGGGTGTTACATTTTACGTGCTTACAATTTTGTTAGAAATGTATCTTCTTGGCATTTCCTGATCACGACACTTTTTTAAAATTTTATGGTAAAAAAGGAATGTTCAGCATGAATGGATTTACCCACTGTTGTGATCGTCATTCTCTCAAATATATTATTACATGATTTAAGGGTTTATTTTTTAAAATAAATTTCATAATATTCTAGAAATTCATTTGTTCAAAATCACTTTTCAACGAAAAATAGTTTCAATTTTTTAAAAGTATTTTAAATGATTTTAAAAATGTCATTTATATGTTTTTAAAAGTTTGTTTTCAATGAAAATGATTGTAATTATTTAGAATATCCTTCTTTATGTATTCAATGTATTTTCAATTAAAACTGATTTCAAAATAGGTTCCAGTTTATATAAGTTTTGAAGGTAAAATGTTTTCAAAATGTTTTCATGATTTCTTTATAAGTTTTTAAAATATTTTATAATAAATTGGTTTTTAAATTTATTTATTTTTCAAAGATCCTTTTTAAAAGAGAAAAGAATGTATTCCTAAATAATTTTTAAAAAATATATTTCAATATTATTTTCCATATATGATGACATATGTTGATGGTACTCATAAACTTATAGAAAATGGTCAAAATTTTCAATTCATATTCTTATTTGAATTATTTATGTTTTTATGGAATGATTCTTATGTCACCTATTTCTCTTCCATGAGATATATTATGTTGAAATAAACTTATTTTCCCATAATATTATTTAATTATATTACTTGGAAACATATCTATTATCCATAGTTTATTATGTCATGAAATTTTAATGATACCCATTTCATTTTATGGGTTACGATTTTATGTTTATAGAACCCAAAGTTTTTCATGGGTCATGATATGATTAATTTTTTTTTATTTTGTGTAACATGTATGTATAATTATGTTATGTGAGGGGTGGGACCAATATATACCTCCAATGAATTGGGTAGTGATACATGATTTATGAGCTCAAGATGGTACATGAAAGGGAATCTCAATCCTTAAAGAAGTGGAAATCCCAAGCCCAAAACAGGATGTTAAACTAGAGGGAATCTAAATCCTTAAACAAGATGTCAAATGTGAGGGCATATAAAGCCTGAAAAAAGTGGGTAAATGGGTCAGAATCCTAATACTGAAAGAAGAGGGTATCCCAAGTTCAAAATAAGAGGTAAATGATAGGGTATCCCAGGACAAAAAAGAAGAGTGTACATGGGAGGGAATCCCAATAATGATATAGGTTTATAGTTTATTATCCCAAGACTAAAATGTTATGAAGGTCTTGGTAGGTTTAATTGACTTAGGTTTTTCAATGTAAATGTGTATTCCACGATTATATTCCTTATTAAAATTTTATTATTTTAGGGATTATTTAATTTATATCTTTATGATTCATGAATTATGAACTGATAATATTTATGTTGTGAGTCATGTTTTTGAAGATATATATGATGGGTATGATCATATAATTTTATGATCATGTTCTCATACCATTATACTCATGTTTATGAATACGTATATCCCTTGTTTACCCTGAATATGCGTCTGATCTCACCCATTTTATGTTTTCTTACCCATGCTATATAGATATATTTAGTGTTTGATATGACTAAGGAGGGTTTTAGTTTTATAGAACTCTGTAAGAGATAATTAATCTCACTCATGTATTAGTGGTTGTGTTTTAATTTTTCTAAAGGCACTAAACTAATATAGTCTTTGAGAATATGTTAGTGTATTGTTCTAAATATTATAAACAAGTGATTTAATGTCCATTTATGTTAATAAAAGGTTGTTATAGTTGGTATTAGAGAAATATTTTAGTCATCCTTTTGAAACTAGGATGAGATAATATTAGTGAGATATATATGATACTTATTTAAGATATGTCTGGTGGTATCTCTAAGGATAACATTAAGGATGAGGAAAAGTATAAGAAAATTTCATAGAATCTTCTTAAAAGATAGAGTGATTGGTTTCCCATAAATACATCCTTATCTGGATAAAACATGTGGATTTGGCTTCAGAAAATATCTACCTAGGGGTAAAAAATATGATAATGTGTGTTGGGAATGACTCAGTGTAACCCAGTACATGACCACAAGCCTTTCTTAACAAATGGTTTTACACTCCACTGGGGATAGTCATTGGGAATTAAAAAACTCTTCATGAATGATCATGAATTATTTAAAAAAAAAATCAATATTAATTACCAAGGATAAACCTAAGGTGTCATATATTAGGTAAGGTGTCCCAATTTAGACATCCTACGAGTGGTATTTTCATGATTATGTGGTTACTCACTATGAAACATGATTATTACTCTATGGTTTCTGGTTTAATTCAATGATGATAGCTAGAAGGAACTAGGTTGATGATGAATATTATAGAAAAAATAATGAGGATCATTCAAATGGGATGATCACTTGTGTGAAAAATTGTAATCAATCCTAATATGTTTTCATAGAACATGATTAATAATGTGTATCTTAAAAAAACTCAGACCCACCAATGAAGAGAAGGAAATAGATCACTAAAATTTTGTGTAATGAAAACCATCATTGGAATAAAATTATATTTTTTACATGTCGTGAATGTGGGAAAAAACACCCATGTGAATCTCTTATTGTAATAGGTAGATGTTTTGACTTTGCAGAAGAAGGTCACAAAGAAAGTAGCTATAAAAGAAAAAATTAAAAGTTTATATAATGTAATGTATGATAATGATGGAATATATAAGGTATTATGAATTGATGAATGCATTAAATTTGTAGTGTATGGGCATTAAGAAAATTGAAGTTCAATGTGGAAGGCTCATGAAGAAAATCAGAATGGTAGTACAAGCAATTTTTTTGATGATGATGAAGAAACCACAGATGAAATATGAAAGGTAATTGTTTTTATGATTGAATTTTTGAATTCCACTATTAAATTTATTTTTATAAATGTTAATACATGATTCTTATTTCATATTCATGGAATGAGGTATTAAAAAATAAGTTATCAAAACCAGGGTAATGGTTTACCAAAAATGTTGGATTATTAAAGTGTATATGTTATATAATTCAATGATTATATTATAATAATCATTAAATATATAATTATTTTCAGTATAATTTTATAATTTTGGATTCTAAAGGATATGTTAAATGGTACTCGTGAGGATGAAAAGTGATTTCATAGAAAATTTATATTTTGATTAAGGTAATATAGTTCTTAATTTATTCCTAATATTGAGATAATACTGTTTGGATAAAGATATGTGGTATATAAATAAGTAACATGTATGGATTTTATTACAAAATAAATAATAAATTATTATTTTACAAATTGGTTTATATTATTTTCAATAATGTTTATAACTTCTTAGATTTAAAGAATATATCAATAAATATTTGGAATATTGAAGAATTAATGTGTTCTAAAATGATTTATGATAATTCATGTTATTACCATGTTTCAATAGAATACATAATGTGGGAATTCTCATGTTTGGAATGTGGCAATGAAGTGATAATTTATAATATATGGGTGATAAATGTTATGATGATTTGGTGACTTTAGTTTTAATGTTTTAGATTTTCATCTTTTGGAATCATAATATGGTTAACCATTTATAAAACTTCTATGTTAAAATTCATATGATTTTTTTATTAATGTTTTATATCACCACATGAATATTTATACATATTGGATAACTTTCTGTAATAACATTTTGTTGATGGTAACTAAAGAGAAATATGCTGACTTGTCATAGATATCATGATCTGTAAGTACTTTGGGAATAAATAATTCACCGTATTTTTTAAGAATTATGTGATGTTGAAATTTGTTAAGATAAAAACAAACTTTGAGATTTTAAGTATTGATGGGAATAAAATAAAGTAAGTATAACTTCTCTATAAAATTCATCAACTCTAGGGAATTAATCATGAAACTGAAAAGGTTATCCTAGTAGATTATTTTATAATAAATAAAATTTCCCATTATATCATCACATATTTATGGGTTTGTGATTGGTAACATTCTCCGGACCAAGTTCTCCATGAATCTCCTCTAAAAATGAATAGTTTTATTTATCTTCGAGGCCATTTTTTTTCTTCCCACCTTTGTTCAACTATATGGAAACCTAGTTACATATTACTTTTTGTAACCATAATGTTTCTATATATTTCTCTTTTTTATTATTTGGTTGTACATGAATGGGACCATAAAGTATTAAACCATTTATAATAAAAAAAATTAGGGAGAAAATCATTTCAAGGTGGTTTGAATGTAACAACCTGAGTTTTTGTGAATTTTTTTCCAATTAATTTGAACTATTTTTTTGATATTTTAAATTTAATGCATCCCTGAACATATCTTGTGTTATATGAAATAACCATGTTATTCTTACCTTGTATTATAAACCACGTTAATTTTTCATTATAGGATACCCTAAAAAATGTTTTCTCTAGCTGCAACACTGACTTGGTTTGTACTTCTATCAACCCCAACTTTTTATGCATTGCAACCAACATTGAGTTTATATGAAACATAATTTTATTATTATAATTTGTCAAACAAGATAATTATAATGTAAAAATTAAATTTCTTAATATGGGAATTAATAAATACTTTAAAAATATTATTTATATTGGTAATAATGAAAATATTGTTTTCTGTTAATGTATATAAATGTTTTATAAAACTATTTTCTCAAAAGAATTACTTTTTATGTCCATATATAAAAAAATAAAATTAATTTTTGAATATTTTATAAATATAATTTTATAAAATAAATATTATTTTTTATTTAATAATTTTAAAAATATATTAGGGTTAATTTTTGTGATTTTTATGAGAAACTTCTTTTTTGGATAAATAACAAAAAATAAAGTATTTTAATGAAAAAATAATTTCTAATATAATATATTTTTATAGTTAAATTATATTTTAAGTTGTTTTAAAAGTTATATTAGATAAATTATAAATATATTAATCCAATGTTGGTAATATAAATTATTTATATTGAATTTAGATATAAAAGAATAATGAAATTTTGTATATTCTCACATTAAAAACAAGTTTTTTCGCCAGGTTTAAGAGATTAGAATTAAACATATTTTTTCAAATTCTATTAATTGAATTAAAAAAACCGACATAAAAGTGTAATAATTATGATATTTATACTGTAATAAGATAAAATTATTTTTTTACACTTTATATTAGTCAGAATTAAAAGATTAATTACAATGATTAAGGTAAAATTATTCTTAACAATGGAATAAACCTTAATCATAATGGAATAAATTACCCAGACACTTTTATAACACCCATTTCAAAGAAATATTTCTTCTTTAAACATTCAAATATTGATATTTATTTGCTTTTTATGACTTTTTTTGGTAGAAACCAAGGCACGCCTAATTTTGTTTTGAAAAATGCCAACTAGGTCCCCTCACTACCCTATAAAAGGCCACCACCTATCCCCTTATTCACAGTCTCAAGATACTTAGGTTTTGCCAAGACCTTCCCAATAATATTTCCATCATCCATACCCTATTAATTGAATCCTTTATTAGGTTGAAATATATCTGTGTAACCCCTTTGGTTCAAACCAATATGTGTTACTCAAAGAAGAGGTAATATCATTCCTCAAGCTCATTTCCTTCATTTTCTATCTCCACCACAACAATTATTTTTATTAAATTTTAATATTATAACACCACTTTAATAAACATACTGAGATTTTGTTATTATAAGATTCATACCTACACTTGAAAAAACTTCCACTTAATTGGTAATGATCTTACCATTATTGTGTAGGCTGAAATACTACCTCACGAAACAATGTTGTTCTGTTTACGTTTAATACCTTTAATGCCCAGAAATTATGATGGTAAATATGTTTTTATATGATATATATTATATTTTTTGGTGTAATTATACTTATCTAATTATTATTAAATCTACCATCATGCTTTCCAGTTTGGGTAAATATGATAATTTCATTTGGGAAAGTGTGGACTACCACACCCTCAATGAAAGGTGATTCATCCAAACACTAAATAAAATGTATTAATGATGTAGATAGTGAAATTATATGTTACATATAAAATAATAATTACAATTTAATGATATTATATATATACACATATATTTAATTTACATTATTTCATTCAAAATTACAATGAAAAACAGAAACATCGTTTATGTGTATGTACGACCTACAATCTCCATGAGCGATATATTATATTTTAATATTTATATAATCTATATTCTATTATAAATACATATATAATTTTTATAAATGATATTTATATCATTTTATACATTATATAAATCATGATATAAGTATGTGGGAAAAAATAGGAAATTAAGACACATGCGAAAAAATAGAATATATTTTCCAAAGTGAAACCATAACTTGTAATTATCAAGAAGCATATAATATAAAGTCATAATAAAACCATATATGGTATTATATATAATAATATGGTTCTAAATAAAATATATAATAATAGAATATTTATTATATAAGATTTTTTTGAGTGTGAAGAGTGTCAAGACATAAGATAACAGAATTCCTCATCTCACTATTAATGTCTTCGAGATACATGTCATGTTAACCACTCATTACTTTTGTATGTTGTATATAATTTCCCTTAATGTATCATATTAAACAAATAATTAAATTTATGGTTATTTACATATACATTTTATGATTTCTTTTTAATGGGGATAATTTTTCAAAAGTTATCAAATTAGTAATGTAATTTGGTCTCAAACTGACTTTTTTGAGACAGATGCCATGTGATGCACATATATTTTTCTATGAGGGTTATATAATTCCTTTTTTATGTTATATCATGAATCTTTTTTTAATTTAATGATATTTCATGATTCATTAAATTATATTATTTTCAGTTTTTATGATTCAAAGTTACCAAATTGCTAGTGGATTATAGAAACAATCTCACTGTTTATTGAGATTATTTATGATTATGATTCACTTGAAGAAATATTATGATTCATCTATCAAGAACTCATTGAAGATTTGATTATCTATAGTTATTCATGTTCTATCTAAGTAATGGTTCCCTTTTATCACTATTTTTTACATAAGATGATCGAGAATCTGTTTTTAATAATGTACAACTTTATCAATCTCTTCCATTATAAATTTTTGTTCCTTAAAAACCATGTTTTCTAAATGATATTAAAAAAATATTATACTATTATCATATGATATTTAAAGGAAAATTTTACCTATGTTTTACCATTTAGAAAAAATGTTTTAAAAAAATAATATTATTATAATTTTCCAGTTGATTATATTTTCTGAACATTTTACAGTGAAAAATGAATGTTCAGCATGAGTGGATTTACCTGTTGTCTTGACCATCATTCCCATTAATCTTACTTTATATGATTAAAATAATATTTTTTTAAACACGAAATTTTTTTCTTAATATTCTGGATTTTTTGTTTTAATGTATTTTTCAATGAAAAATGTTTTCAAAAATGTTTTACATTTAAAAAATATTTTAAGTATCATTAAAAAAATTATTTAAATATCTTAAAAAGGTTCTTTTAAATTAAAGGGATTGAAATTTTTTTGATGATTTATATATAATTTATCAAAAATTTTAAAAAAAAATTGAATTTTTTTTCCTGTATCTTTTATATGTTTTCATGGAAGAAAATTTTCAAAATGTTTTCGAGATTTTTTTATAGGTTTTCTAATTATTTTATATAAATGGTTTTCAAAAGATTTTATGTTTTAAATATCCTTTCTAAAAGAAGATAGGATATTTTCCCGATGAAATTTATTTAAAAGATATATAAAAATTATTTTCCATATAAGATGACATCCATTGATGTTACTATAGAAATTATAGTGAATGATCCAATGGTTCCATTTATATTTTTTCATGAATGGTTTATCTTTTGATGGAATGAATCTTATTAAACCAGTTTCTCTTCCTAAAGTTATATGATTTTGATTCCTACTTCTTTTCATTGGTTATGATTTAATTCAATGATTAATAAACCTATATACTTTACATTGCTTATGATGTGGGGAGATTTTAATGATATACATTTCATTTCATGTGTTATGATTTAATGCTTATAAAACTCATATTTTTTCTCTCTGTCGGGATATGATGAACATTTTGTTATCATATGGAAAATGTGTGTATGATTTTATTATGTGATGGGAGGAACCTATATCTCCCCCAAATGCATTGGGTAAAAAATATAAATTATGTCATGAGGGTACATGAGAAAGATTCCCAATCATGAAACAAGTGGGTATCCCAAGCCCGAAGTAAGATGGTAAATGAGAGGGAATCCCAAGATGATAAAAAGAAGGTACATGGGAGGGCATCCCAATATCAATACAAGAGGGTTAACAGGAGCGATTCCCATGAGTTATATAAGATGGTAAAAAGGATGGAATATGAAAAAAAAGAGGATATATGGGAGGGCATCCCATGTTTGGAACAAGAGTGTACACATGAGGAAATCCCATTACTAAAGTAGGTAAATTTTTTATTATCCTAATCCTAACATTTAATGAATATCTTGGTAGGTATGCATGATATAGAATTCTCAATGATTATGTGTATTCCACATTACGATGTCTTATTTGAATTTTATTCTTTTATGGATTCTGTTTTATCTTTCATTATCATTAATGACTTATAAACTGCCAATTTTTATTCCATGATTCATGTTAATGAACATTGATATGAAGGGTATGCTCATCTAATATCATGATCATGTTATCATACCCTTCTGCACATTTTTATGATTACATAACTCCATTTTTTACCACTACGAAGAATCTGAGATAACCCATTTTTATATTTACTTTCTTATGTTATGTAGATATATTTAGTGTATGATATGTCTAAGGAGGGTGATTATCTTAGACAACCTAGTGGGAGATAATTTATCTGACTCATGTACTAGTGTTTATGATTGCATGATTTCGATGGAACTAATTAAATATCATATTTGAGAACATATTTGTTTAATTTTCTACATTTTCTAAAAAAATCATGTAATTTCCATGTATGTTAAGATTGGGTTGTTATATTTTTATATCTCGAAGGTAGATGACATATTTTTTCGGCATACATGTATACAATTTCACATTTCATTCCAGACATGTTTAGCAACGAGAGTCCTAAAAATCTTTTCTTATGTCAAATAGAGAAATGGGAATAATAATATTTGATGTATATGTGGTGTTTGAGGTGATAATCTCTGAGTCGGTTTTTGATGATCTTATTTATCCAATTAATTATCGAGGAGAATTAAAAGAGACACACTAATTATATCATGCATTTTTGAATAAATATATTAAGGTTATAAAGAAGGATCATTTTCCATGAACGAACATTTGTTTTGATAAATGGAAAAATATTATAGTCATAAAACATTGCACATATCCAACCATAAATTATCGCATAGTGTGTCACAAAATAAAATATATTTGAACAATAGGATGTTATTATATTAATTGTATTGTGGTCAATACATGTAATGGTTATCTAGATCAGATAAAATGATATATCCCTAGAATCATCTCACTAGATTCCAGGTAATGTGATTGGTGGGTAAATTACTATAGTTGATGACTCACATATAAGGGTATGAAATAGTAATTTCATTATTAAATGTATATTTGTGTAAGTGAATCCCTTTTAAATGTAATTTCTAGTGTTGTATAAGATTCAATAGTGCCTACTTTATATTTATAACATAAAGACTATCCCAAATTTTAGTGTTATTATAGGTATTGTTGTGTAGGATCCGCACATACATCCATACATATGAACAAAATTAATATGGATATAATCCTAAAGTGTAGGTTCAGACCATTCATTTTGTTATTGTTAGTAATTCATTCCCCACTAATGAAATATGGTATAATAGTTGTAGAATTTGTGATAAATTCATAATTCAACTTATTTTTTATGGGAAAATCGTGAAATGGACAATGACAGATGATGAATGTGATGGGTATAAGAAAAAATCATTAATGATTTATTTAATGGATTTTATACTACTTTCATGAGTTTACTAAAACAATGGTAGTGAATCCTATATATCATAATGGTTTTCATTATAGATTTGATTACAATAGTAAAATTGTTTAGCAATAAGTATATATGATTGGGTAGAGAAACACTCTATAGTGGATAAATAAATATGGATAATAATGTCACAATATACCAGCCATGTTGAAATTATGTTGGCCTTTTCAAACCCCTTTATTTTTTTAGAATCAATATTTTCACGTTCTTGGATTTTTTTCACATCCTAGTGATATTCTAGATTAGAATATCCCTATGATGAGCCGGGACCTATCAACATTGAAAAGGAAATTGGTCACCAAAAATTCCTAGATGAAGGGAACTAAATTTGAATCATACATATGTCTTAAAATGTTTTCCCCAAAATATTCCCAACATCTTATTATTTAATAAAAACACAATTGGAAAATTTGGTGATTGTGTCAAGTCAAACGAGGTGAGATAGTTATTTGACAGAAGGAAATTAGATAGGAAAATAGCTATTTATGAAGGGGATTAAAACATCAACAAGGCCTAAAATAGTCTCCCAAAATCACTTTTATATAAGGGCATTCCATTTATAGAGTATCATGTTAGTGGTTGAAATGGATGGGGACTTATAGACTTCACTATAAGGTGACATATAAAACACGTAGATACGATTCCTAAAATCACTCGCTGAAATTATCCTTGAGAATCATATATTAGAGGTTGACATATATATTCTGATGATGAATCCGTTTTTTTATGAAATTGGTCATAGGTTCCACTTAAAAATATTATTTTTGTGATAAATGTTAGATATATAAAAAAAAGTGATGATAATCCATTTATTTTATGAGGAATGGAATGATGGACTTGATCTTGAATACAAATGAAAATGAATTATTGGAAAGACTTTCATTGATTTTAAATTGGTTATTAACATGTTAAAATATGTTCTTCTTATAGAGGATGTAAGATTCACATGAACTTATAAATTTTCCCAAATATGTTTAGGGTGATGCTTCAATAGATAGTGTTATAGTTTCATCCACTATGGTGTAACAAGAACTATCATTGGGAAATGATGAAGTGCTATCATATTATCTAAAAAATTAATATAGACTTGAGAGACTAATCCTCAAAATTTTACCTTTATATTCCATTAAGATGTTATAGACTAGAGAGACTAATCCTCAAATGTTTCCCATAATAATCCACTAAGATGTTAATACATTGTCCATTTTAATTTTATAATCAAATTTCCAAGAGAGGTAACCTTATGAAGTAATCTTCGAAGAAAAAAATAGAGTAATTGGTCTCATTGGGTAAAGAAGCCCTCTCTTATTATCTGGATCCATGTCCTATATCAGGACCATTAATGTATTAACAATTATTTAATTTATTTTATTATAATATATCTTTTGTGGTCTATTCATCAAGGAATTATTTCAAAATATAATTACTCGGTATGATGTGAGAGAATATTTATTAAATGAAGCGTTAGAAATCCCAATGTTTCAGGCCAAATTTCTATAATAATATTACGTTCTTAGAAAATCATTCAGTCACTCGCAGAGTGGTGGGGGTGAATCCATGTTTCCCTATCTACTAAACTATTTTCTCCATGAATTTACACTATTAATATTTGATCGTCTATCTAGGTTAATCTGTATATACCTACTTATGCATTCTCAACACACAAAACCATAAGCAATAAAACAATAAAACAAGGGAAAACAACACATATTATTTTTTATATGGTTCTATCTGAATATGGATATTTTATCCTTGATGTGTTGGGGTCATTTCATAGACACATATTATCCCTAGTTTAATATAGTGATTATAAAATCATGAGAGTATATAATATTTAAGTGGAAACATACATGATGTGGTATGGTATACTAGTTTTCTCAAAGGAAGGTATCTTCCTTGACCTAATACTATATAGTGGATTTTATCTATCTACAAATAGATCCAATATCTCTCTGCTGGTTTCTGTTAGATTATATTGAATCCATCCATTATATTATTCTCCTCCGATAATATTTAAATAACAAGATGTTCAATATTATTTAGTTGTCACTACATAAACAATGAAAGATATTCTTCCTAAGGAATAATTTTTCAATTTCAAATCTATTTTCTGGAATAGTAGCATTCACATCATACTTGTGTATCTCAACTAAATATAAAAAAAATCAATATGTGAAGAATAAATGATTATTAAATTATTATTCTTCCTTATCCATTATAAAGATCATTGAAATATATCATCAATAAGAAAAAATGTAATCTTTATTTAACACTTATTTTCTTATTTTATGTCTTCTATAATATTGAGATATCATAGGAAAAAACCCAAAACCACTTTATCCTACCATTTATTTTTTCCTTTTAATTATTTCTCAATGTATAAAATCCTACAATTAAATTTTCATAAAATTCTTTACCATTGAGAATCTAATTATTCTAAAAAAAATACAATATCTTTTAGATTATCCTAAATCATATTCTATTATATATTCATAGATTGAAATGAGTATATTTTCTATTTTTAAATATATAAAAAATAACATTAAATTTAGGTAGACTTATTCCCCATTTAAAACTTGAGAAAACAACACTCAATAAAGGCTCTAATATAATCACTATAATTAGTTTCAGATATTAATATTTGAGACCCCATAATTATTTGTCAAATATCTCTAAAAATATTATTATTTTTACTTCCATAAAATTTTCTTTCTCATTACAAAATGTTTGTGTGAGAATGTGAAGAAACCATCATTGAATAGAAAGACTCACCATAGAGAAATTTTACTCTTCAATTTCAACTTTCATTATTTTCATTTATATTCAAGGATAAAAAAAATTATTTTTCAGAAATCGTCATAGAATCATCTGCATTTTTGTCTCCTTAAATTTCACATTTTTTTTACTAGTAACCTTTCTATATCATCCTAAGCACTATTATACATTCTTCTAAAATATTGGTTGAATGTTTTGTATAACCATGTTACCCACACATTCCTCTAGGTAATACCTACTTACTATTATATTTCAACTTGTTGAGTTTATCAATACTTTGAAGTCCCCAAATGTTATAGATGTATACTCTTATAAACCTCTATATATACCATAGAAATTTGGATTTACTCTTATATATAATAGTGAATTTTTATATTTTTCTACACTTCAACTCATATGAGTACCTTTACACATATAGTATAAATTTTTTTTTACAGATTTTGAATTATACCTATATGTATCATAGTGTCTCTCTAGAATTTTCTGACATTCAATCAGTAAATAATGAACTACCCTTACAAATTCATTAAGGTTTAATAATTATTTATACATATGTTCATATTAACCATAATATATTTAATTACGATTTTCACATTTCTACATTTCATGAATTCAAAATATCAAGGATCTTAAATATTCTTTGGTGAACTCTTCAGTGTTGTTGTAAGGATGTTTCCTTTTCCAGTTTTTAGTAGGCACTATAAGAGATATACAATTCATGCATTTAAATTTATTACATACAATATAAAATCTTTTTAACACACCAATATCATATATAAATTTCTCGTTCGAAATAAACTTGATTTATTATATTGCTACCTTTACACTCAACACTGAGATTAAACGAACAGTGATATACTATTAAAATATTTTTATTAAAATATGACCATTATAACAAAGATGTTAAATTGGAACCATGAATAAGAATAAATAAATATGAAAAATATTTAGAGTGTTTTTATATAATTAATTTTTTTATTGACTCGTAATAAATATGTACTCAATTATGTATAATGTTATTTTATTCCCAAAAAATATATTTTCTTCAAAAATAATTTATTGCATTCTCTGCATG
Organism: Viscum album; assembly: GCA_963277665.1. NCBI lineage: Eukaryota > Viridiplantae > Streptophyta > Magnoliopsida > Santalales > Viscaceae > Viscum > Viscum album. The sequence continues at coordinate 1,705,242,977 of OY728161.1, forward strand.
AAAATTATAACTAACTTATTAAAAAATTATAAATTAAAATTTTATAATAAATATATCATTATTTATATAATCGTATCAAAAATTATCTAATGGTAAAATTTTTGGTAATTTTTAGGAAAATAATTTTTTTGTGAATACTGAAAAATACCGATTTCATAAAAAACAAACTTTTACATCAATTATTTAAAAAGTAATTTCATATTGAATTTAGTTTCAAATTTAATTAGTTATGTTTTATTAAAAATAACACAATATATATAATCTGAATTAAAATTATATTTAATTTTGGGATAAAAACATCTTTATAGTTAATTTTTTATGGAAAACAATTTTTCACCACGGTTTACAAGTTTTTTAAAACTGATTTCTTATTATCATATATATTTAATTACATAAAATGGATTCCATATTTTTAATTATAATTTACAAACATAGTAATTATTATAATTTTTTTGACATAATGAATAGTAAAACCAACAATATTTCCATCCCATATTTAAGTATAAAACACGTTTAATCACGGGTTAAACTATGTGAGAATCGAAATAATTCCAAATTAAATTATCTAAATCATATTTTATGTCAATATTTAGACCCAATATCATATTTTATTTTAATATAAGTCATTATACAGTCATTATTCATTAATTATGCATTAATATATTTTAGACTTTTGAAAAATACAATGTTCCTCCTCTATATCACTTTTTAGATGGAGCCCACTATATTGTTTTCTACGCACATAAATAAAATTTTATCATGGAAAATAACTACCAAAATCCTTTACTAAAATAAATCCCCACTTTTTAGAAGTCATTTTTTATTATAATACCATTCATTCAAGTCTTAATGCATAAGCCAATGGAGTTGTTACAAAGAATATGAATTACACTTAACTAAGTACTTTCAGTTTTATTTCTTCTTCGACCTTCAATAATAAATTTGTATCAAAAAGAAAATTATTAATATATTATCATCAATATACTTATTTTTTATTAATCTTTTGAAGAAACCATTTAACACCTCATTTAAATCAAATGCAAAATGAATGTATCACTCGTTTGTATCGGTGGACTACCGCCTCCAAGTAGGGATATGATTCTTTTTTTAATCACCGCCATACATGGATGTTTATAAAGTGATATTTAGTAATTACATATTATATTCAGGAAATAATTATACTTATGAAATTATAATACTATATCTATCTTAATATCATCTCATTCATTGAAAAATGATAGTGTCCCTCTTGTGTACGTGTGGACTGCCAACTCTACGAAGCAATGAGATTCATTTTTCATTTTTACATTACAAGGATAGAAAGAAGTATATTTTTAAATTATTAATATATATATATTGTGATATAATAATTATTTTTTAAAAGTGACACATTATTAACTTTCTTCTGTTCCATCCATCAAAAAAGCTGAAACATTACTTGTATGTGCATACAGACTTCTATCTCCACAATGTGATGTAATTTATTTCTCATCACCACTTTATATGAATTATAATAAAATTTTATATATTTATTAAATATTATTAATATAAAATTATTAATATTATTAATATGTTGAAACAATGATCAATATGCAAGGACTGAAAATGAATAACCAAAAGTCACATGAAAAATTAAGAAATTAAAACCTATAATGACAATTTTAATAAATAATTATTAATAAATGGGTGTTTAAATGTTATAATTGGTTCATATATGTTATTATAAGTATATATATGGTTGTATTATATGGATAAAAGAAATTTAAATATATTATACAGGAGGTTGGAGTGACTACGAAGCTTGTTGAACTTGAGATAAGAGTTTTTTGTCTCTATACTCTTTCTTTAAGACATATTTTATGTTATGAACCTATTTATGTTTATGATGTGTATATAATACACCTTTGATATTTTGTAACATTTATATTATAATGTTCAATTTATTTAGGGTTTCATTTGATCTTATTTCTATAACAACCAAGAAATTTATTAAATGAGTTTCCTTCTGAAAATATATTTGCATTAAATATAGTAATATAGTATTATATAATGAAAATATGCCACATGATTAATCCAAAAGTAATTTATTATAATAATTTTAAAAATAAATTTATAGAAAAAATATTTCTATAAAAATTTATTTTCTAGTGGGACAATAAATATAAAATAATACAATAAGAATAAAAAATCACAATCTACTCAATTCCCCAGAATAACTACACTCACAAAAAACAATGCATAAATAAAGAAGTATATTAGTAATGAAATATAAATTTTTAAAAGTATGTTATATGTAAACATGAGATAAAATATAATTAAATAATGAATAAATGGGTTGTTTGGTATTTATAAAAAGTAGGGAGCCTGTATGATCATTACAAATATAATAGTTAGAATAGTAACATGACTGTTGGAATAGTAATCTGACCATGATGAATAGTAACATAACCATTAAAACAATATCCTCAATTATTTATGTGTAATATAATATTTATGTTACTCAAAAAAGGAAATATATTTTATACTTATATCATTATACATGTAAAAAATGTTCTAAAAATTAAAAATGAAGTCTTTGTATTTTTGTAAAATATGTATATTTTATTTTTACAGTTATAATAATATAATGATCTAAAAGAAATTTTATCATCAAAAAATGGATCAATAAATTAAAATTTAGTTTTATTGTAATTATAATATAATTATATGAGTCCTTAATTAATTTTTCATCGTGTTAGAAATTTTTTCATAATAATAAAATTGGAATTTTTCAAATAGATGTGAAATTTATTTAAATATTAAATTTCTAATATTTAGAAAAATATTTTTATAAATTGAATTTCATTTTTGTAATCATAAAATTTAATAATAATTAGGGTTGTGTTTTGTTTTTTTATAAAATAATTGGATTTTTGGTGAATAGTGCAATACAACAAATTACTCTATTTGGAATTATATGCTAATATACATGAATTATTTAATCATGGATATTGTAAAAACCCATTATTTCATACTAAAATGATATATTTAATTAATATATTCAAAATAATAATTTCAATTGATAGTTTTGATCTAAAATATTTAATTAATGAATATAATATTCTGAAAAACCTCTCTCCTCCCCTAATACAAGCCACCATCACCACCTTTTATCCTCAAACCTTCTAATCCTTTTAGATTTACAAAATTCTAAAAAAGCTAATAAAAAACCTCTACCTAATGTCCTAGTACTTTTATTCTCACAGTAATACCAATTCCATTTTCCTTAAGAAGTATTTCATGTAGGTGTCATTTAAGATGTAGTATTATCACTTTACGTCTTTTAAAATATTTTCTCTTCTTCCTTTTCCTGACCTCCATTATCCAAACTGAATTAATTAATTCTTTATCATATATTTAAATGGATTACTTGGTAATAATGTAATATATTCCATCCATAATAATCTTTTATATGATTATTCGATGAATAAAACCATTTTCCATGTTATGCCTATTAACCACCTCAATGAATAATGAGTTTTCATTTTCAATTACCAATTTCAATGACGGTAATAAAACTATTATTATAGTAAAATAATATATATATATATATATAAGTATATTTTATCTAATTTAATGTTATTTAACCAATATATATATATATATATAATATAAAATAAAATGAATCTTGTTCAGGTTGATCGATAAAATAGCAAAAATGAACTAACCACAGAACGTTATCATTTTTACTCAATCAACCATCCAAATATCCGGACACATATGTATAATTTAAACCGTTTAATTTTTTCAATACATTAATAACATTTAATTTCACTTTTTTATTATATTATCATTTGAAAATATCTTCCACATTTATATACAAGTGATATGACCTTGAAACCTTGAAAGGAATGCTCATAAAATAATGAAATTGAACTTTATATTTCATAAAAATGATGATAAGTAACATAATAAAATTATATTAAATATAATATAAAAATAAAATATTCTGAATTATTTAATTAATAAATATAATTTAGTTATTTAAAACCCTAATGTTATGTGTAAAATGATTCTAAATATAAGGCAATGGATCGTTCTGAACCACCCAATTTCCATTGGGGTAATGATCTCTCTCTTACACCACATTTTCACTCTAATATTAATAATTCCATATAATATACTATGTATATATGTTCCAAAAAATATATATATATTAAATAATATTTTTTTGTAGGAATACATTTTTTAAAAATTTACCTTCTAAATTCATCCCGAAAAGTATAACCAATGAAATGGGACTTTTATTCTTCATACCCATTTGTAACCACCACTCTTGATTTTTTTAAATGAATAATATTTTCTAAAATAACTAATTTTATCATGGAAGAAAATTTTATTTAATTTATAGTTTTATGTAAATAATTATACAATTATCTACATTAAAGGCACATTTCTCTTTCCCATAAAATTCTTCTTAAGCAGAAAATATACAATGCCACCTAACCAATATTTTTATTATTTTCAATTTAGTTGGTCCTAAATTGTTATTATCTAAAATTATTTTTCATTTATTAATGTTAAATAATTATTCATGCACATCTTTCATGGAATCCTTATGATACACCCATTGGATGTTCCTTATCACATGATTATGAAACCCATTTCTTTCTACGAGTAAACCCCATTTTTAAAACTTACATTTGATGTCTTTATGTTTCACACATATGCATGTAAATGTTATTAAGGGTGAACCTAGATATTACTCTAATTCATTGGGTAATATTTCTATCTCATTAGGTTATATTTATTGGATTAGGGAGTAAACCTAATACATTAAGGAACTATTTCCACCTTGTTATATCATCTTAGCTGTAAGCCATGACATATGTTTATATCATGTTATATGTTTCACCAAATTACTATATATAAATTATCTTATGATTACATGTTTTTATTTTATTCATCTATAATATTATTCATGAGCCATTTATTTTATGATATAATGTTATGCCTTATGACATTTAGATTATGATTCACTTCCATGTTTATCCAAATTCTATGAAATTTTAGCTCACTAATTTTTTCATATATTAGCTATGTTATGCTATTCAATTTTATTTTCTCAAGAGAAGTTAGGATCTCATTATAGAGTTTAAAATAAATATGTTTCATTCTAGTTTCATGTTGTCAAATTATTTAACTATTCTTCCAAATATACTGTTCACTTCGATCATTAGTTATTATTTAATGGATATTAAAATCTAAAATAATGTAATAATATCTATAAAATGGTTAGTTCATTATACATAGTACCATAGAAAAGGGAGGAATATGATCCTCGAAAACTCTTATGTGTGAACATTGGGAAAATTATAGTTCTCCCCCAAAGGAATTCACTAGGAAAGGGATTCCAATAGGGGTGATTATATGCATCCCTAGTAGGAGGTTTATAAACCAATGTAGCTCTTTGATTGTTATCAATTATAGCCCATTAGAAATAAATCCTGACCCCAAAATTCAATATTAGAGCATAAACTAGTCATTTTTGTTAATTAGAACAAGAAATCATTATTGAAAACCATAGGGATATGTTTATGTATAGGTAAAAAATACATTGGAAAACCTTGATTGAAACATAGGGTACCATATGTTAGGATATAATTTTAATTTATATGTTATTCCTTCTTTGTTTAGTGTTTTTTATATTTTATGATCATTATACGATTATTAAAACCTGTATTTATTTTCTTTTCTAAATGATTAGAAATAGGTGAACCCATTCCAACTACCAATATAATTTAATATGTGGTCATTTACCTAATGATATTCCTATCATCATGGGAGAATTAGCTTAGAACATCATAATAATACTACCTCAACTATATAAAGTTATGAATAATAACTTTAATCATAAGGACCACCCTTTTTTTATTAAATAGAATGTTATATTAAAATTATTTTTTCAAAAAGGAATCCTACCTTTAGTTGATCTTATAATCCAAAATTCATGTTAAAATGGATTAACTCTATTGATAATATATTATCAATTTTCTAATTCTTAAGTGAAGATAATGTTATATTGGGGTTTTATATTTTTTCTAGAAAAACAGATCAGTGGTGAAAATTGTGAAAGAATATTAAAAAAATTAAGAAATCAATTCCATATAATGGGAAGGTTTGAAGAAATATTTTTTCATAAATATTTTCCTAGAACACCGTGTAATAAAATATAGAGGGAGGTTCTAAGACATAAGTAAAAGGATGATAATTCTATTGGGGTGTATGTGGAATCATATACAACGATTGAATGATATGACTCTAAATTTTTCATGAATAATAAAATATAGGTGGATAGATTATTTGTGGGATTATAGATGAGTCTACAAAAATCCATGGGGATTTTAAACATTATAAGATATAAAGATATACTCAATTGTGCGCTTAATGTCAAGATAGAGGTGGAAGACTCTCAGTTTCCTCATGGTATTAAAGGTAAAAACTGAAACACAAATATTAATATGGGAGTATCTAAAGAAAATCCCCATGTAGGAAATAAAACCAAAATACCAGTGTTAAATGTGTTTGGAGAAGCATCTTAAAAACTATCTAAAGGGAACCGAGATATATTACAAATATAAATAAAGGGAAATCATGATAATCACTTACAAAGGGAAATGTTTTAACCCAATAACGAAGAATAAAAAAATATGGGATAGATCAATACTCACTCTATGGAACCGAGTTTCAATTTCAAGGAAAATTATATTTATAATATCTGATGCCCAAATACAAGGGTTATTGGGAATTATAAATGAAGAAAACCAATAATTCGTAGAGATATTGGAAGGGAATATGTTACCACTACTACCAAGGTGGATCCCAATAAAGATTTAGTGATTCATATACTTTTGAATAATTTTATAATAACAAATATAAAATTGTATTTTCATTCAATGAATTCTTTTATATCTTTTAAATTTCATATAAATAGTCAAATATCACTTTAGAAAATGGTGTTAAATTACCAATTGGAACAACCAGTAGATAAATTATTTCATCTCAAGTATATAACTCCAACCCGATCAATTTATGTGGAGTAAACCTCTTGTAAAATATCATTTAACATATTTAATTGAAATATAATGATATATTGGGTATGGATTGGCTATATTTATGTAACACTAATATCAATTACTATGTTAGTGAGATCACTCTTAATATAATTAGTCATCCTACGATTTTGTATGAGTGTGTGTATGTTGATGGATATCGTTTATAATCCTCTTCTAAAGAGTGGATATTATTTCATTATGAGCTAGAATATATTGGTAAAATGATGAGTAGAAATTAATGGATCATGTTTGAATACATGACTATCATGAGGGACTACACTGAAGTGTTCCCGGAAGAATTTACTAGTCATCCTCATGAGCGAGAAGTTTATTTCTCAATAGAACTAATACTTGGATAGCTACCCATATTAAAGAATCCCTACTTAATGAAAACCACTGAGTTGGAATAAATGATGTAAAATATTAAATATAATTTAGAAAATGGTTTTATATACCATAGTGTATCACCATGTGGGTCACCATTATTATTTATCATGAAGATGGATATATCAACGTGCCTTTGTATTGATTAAAAATACATAAAATATCATGATAAAGAACAAGTATCACCAACCTTGAATAGATGACTTTTGTCACGACCCATCCTCAGGGCCCGTGCCGTGACTATCTCAAGCCTACCTTCCAAAGGCCAAGGGATAGAGACTAACACCAAAGGCGTAAATCCAGATAACTCGGAAGGCATTTCCATTATAAAACATAAACACATACAACCAGAGTACAGGAAAAATTGCTGAAAAGTAGATGGGTGAGAATAAAAACCCAACTGAAAAGTTCAGCTACAACATAACGAAAGTATAATAGAAAATACAAATAGCAGAAATATAGAAGCAGCTCCTGGGTCGTCCACCTCAGATCCTAAATGAAGGGTAGGTACAGATTGCCTCCTCAACGCTCTCGCCCGCCAACCTCCTCTGAGTACCGTCTCATTGTGAAGTCCGCCTCAGGGTACCGACTCGTCATGAGTTCCACCTCTAGGTACTGACTCGTCGTGAGGTCCTCATCCGAGTACCATCCAGTCCTCATAAACTCGGTCTCTGTCAGCACTGTCTGTTGTCTACATCCAACACACCGAGGTGCAGGCATAGCCCATGCAGGGTTGAGTATAACGATACTCAATAGGGACCCTGATACCCTCAAGGTCTTTCTAAATCCAACAAGTATAACCACAAAGAAGTATCTCAACAGATAACCCATACTTAGTTACTAGCCCATACTTATACTAAAGTTATCATATAACCCATATCAATCATGAGGAATCACAAAGGTTATGAAATCAATGGATAACCACTACTTAGGTATATTCTCATACAAACACCTATGTTATTATGTTACCCATCACAATCATGAGGAAAACACAAAGGTCATTGACTCAGCTCAAACCAGGATTTTCATTAATGATATCAAAACCAAAAATACTGAAGTGCTCCTTATCTGTCGAGTACAATGATCCTGTCATAACTCCGAGGCACTGATGACTAACCTTATACTGCTAAGGTACTCCTCCTGTTGAGTACCACAGGTCTACCACCCAAACACAGCAGTGCTCCCCGCCATGGGTCTTCCACCCCAACACAGTAGTGCTCCCCCCTAATAGCATACAGAGGTACTCCTTCTGTCGAGTACCATGGGTTTTCCACCCAAACACAGTAGTGCTCCTCGCTGTGGGTCTGCCACCCAAACATAGTAGTGCTCCCCATAGGGCTAGTCAAGTCACTCCGACTCGAATCAGATAAGCAGTCATCAGGTCTCTGCCAGCTACAAGGTCTTCGTACTTTATACTCTTGTCTCCATACTCCGTAAGCTCATCTCTGGGAGGGTCCACTTCATGAGCTACTGGTCGATACATCCAAGTGTCACGTAATCTCACGTGGAAGTATCCCAAATGACTGCCTCGTTATAGGGGTCTCAACGCAACAAATGGCGCGTCAATTGGACGCCCAGTCTGTGAGTTATTAACATTTCTGTTCCAGAGGCCCGATTGGATTATGAGTACAATCCAACCCGACCATACTCCAACTATGTCCAAAACTTAGGTGAATTATTCCAAATAACCTTCTCATTAAGTGACACCCAACAAATTCTATTGCACATCAATCAGACATCCGGAGCTAATGTTATAAGTGTTTCCACTCCGCGGGCCCAGTTGGATTCGGTTTCGAACAAACCTGGACATAAAAAAAACTTCAACGAAACCATGAGTGTAATATACCGAAATGACCGTCTCGATCCACCGAATCCTACGCAACATACGGTGCATCGATCAGAGGTCTGTATATCATGATATGTCTGTTAAACCAAAAACGGTCTGAAAATGTGGGGTTTGGGCCCGGTCTAACCCGGCCCAATGCCCCCTGGGTCAGCCAAAATTGGGTCGACCAAACCTGGATCCGAGTCTGGCATGGATGGGCTCGGCCCGGCCCGGCCAGTGCGGCACGACCCAGCGCTAGCAGCCAGGCTTAGCGCCGGCGGCCCTTCCCATCGCGGGCGGCCCGGCCCGGCGCTGGTGGCCTGGCCTGGCGCTGGCGGTCCGGCCCGACACTGGTAGTCTGGTCTGTGTGGCCTACCCCAGCCTAGTCGCGGGGGTGTTGGCAGCCAGCTGGCACAACATTAAGCCACGCCTCACCCTTTCTGGAATGGCAGGGTCATTCTAGTTTTCCTCTGCTGTCGTGACTCAACCAGGGGAGATTTGTTCCGGTGGCGCGCCACTGCTGCCGGACGCAAGAGCCGCACTGCCGACAGGGCACGACGACAATGCTTTCTGCGGACCACCAGACGTGGTCCGGTGGTCCGATTCTCCCACTGTCTATGCCCGCATCTCTCCCGGGACCTGCTCTTCCTTACGATGGCTTCAAATTGCCGTTGCGGCCCATTTCATCATCTCCAGTCAATCCGCGCACAAAAGAACAACCAGTGGAGGGTCATCGGGCCGTGTTTCTTCGGCCTGCGCCCTCCGCATTAGGCATTATCATTTGGCAATAATAAAACACATGCTTTCAATATTTACAATGGTATAATTTATTCAAGAATAAATTATACTAACATAATATAAATAAACGCTCATGCTCGTGAGATAAAACCACTCAAATGAGAAATAAACAAAATTTCCCTACCACAAAAATTGATGTCGAAAATCGGGCATTGTGGTGGATGGAGTCGGAGAACGGCGTCGCGGAGATCGGTCTACGATTCTGTGGATGTCGGGGTGCGTCCAAGGAGGAAACATCATTGGCTACAATGCGTTCTTCAAATCATAAAGCATTCCTTTTCGAGGGAGAGAGTCCTTCTTCAGAGGCATTCTTTGTCGAAGAGGGTGGTGTTCTTTCTCTGAGAAAAGAACACCCTTCTCTATCCCTCCAGAGCTCTCACCAAAATCTCAACCCAACAAATGCCCAAAATAAAATAATAGCAAAGATATTATTTAATTCTCACAAGTATTTCAAAATTCAAACAGCTTAATTTAATTAAGTGAAGAGTTAGAATTAATTTATTAACTTGTGTTGGAAAACATTTAAGAGGGGGAGAGGAAGAGGAAGAGTCCTCATTAATAGAGGAGTTGAGGAGTTAACAAGTTAATTAAATAGGGGTTTAAGGAAGATATTTGGGGAGTTTAAAGTGGGGGATTAAAACGAGTCTAGGGAATGTGAATGGTTGGGATCGTGTGGCCCCTACCTCACATATATCCTCACATGGGTAGTTAGGTGCTTGTGGGTCCCACCCCATCCCCACATGTAGGATATAACCACCTTAGATATAAAATAAAATTGTTCGACCATTTTATTCACTTCGTATTTAATCCACAAATTTTAACTTCTCCTCCCACAAAAACGCAACTGCGGTAAAGGTCCCCTTAGGATATTACCTGCGTTGCGAGTTCATCGGTGCCCTCATATTTCAATTCTGAGAACCAGCTCAAAAGATAGAAAACCCCGCACATTCGTTCACTGAATGTACCTGCGCTTAACTTCAGATATTGATTCGTGGCATACTGGGCCTCAGAATCAGGTGTCTTCAGAAACCACAGACTCGTAAAATTACAAATAAATTTAGAAATATTTTTTTTAAATTTCCGGGTCTTTACATTACTCCCAAATCATATCTTTACGTCCCCGTAAAGATATAACACAAACTAGGGAAACTAAAGGAGGAACCGAGCACGCATCTGAGCCTCCAGCTCCCATGTGCTCTCCTAGAGGTTTCCCGTGCTACCAGCGAAAGCGCACAAGAGGAATTAACCGTACCTGTAGGAATCACTCCTATTGATCCTCAACCTATAATGGAACCCCGTGAAAGTCTCCCCATCATCTATTTCCAGCTCCTCGTGGTCGATGATGATGGATAGATCGTGCACACACCTCCTCAGCTGAGATACATGGATGACATCATCCACAAGGTGCATCTGAGGTAGTACGGCTAGGTGGTAAGCCACCTTGCTTACGTTGCTGAGAACCTGAAAAAATCTGACGAATCGTGGAGATAACATTCCACCTCGGCCACATCTCCATAGACCTCATCGAGGTGAGACCTATATAAAGACGTAGTTTCCATCCTCGAACTCCAGTGGTCTCCGTATCCTATCATCATAGGTCTTCTATCTTCTCTACGCAGTCTTCATCTTCTCCTGGGATGATATCCACCTTCTCCTTCGTAGCCTGAACCATCTATGGTTCTACACGTGATGATTCCATCAATATCCATAAAGGATATCTAAAATGTGGGCATCTGCTATCTCGCCACTCCTAACAGCTGGATTCCTGATCTCCTACTAAGATCATCTTCTACAACATTCCCCTCCCTAGGAATATAAACTATCTAGAAGTCATAGTCCTGGAGGAATTCAAGCCATTGCTGCTATCTCGGGTGCATGTCCTTTTGAGTGAGTATACACCTGAGACTAAGGAGTTGGAGAGAACCGTAAAACATTTTCTCCATGAACAATGGGTGAGCCTAGCCAATTGTAAGAAATAATCTCCACCCTTCTTTGTCTACGTTCTACCGAAGAGCTGATGTGCTTTCTCCTCTTCTGAAAGGAGAATTTTGGTCTCATCCCCTGGATGAACCACGTTCTTTTCCTAATACATTTAATCCTTACATGAACGGTACTATTCATGACTTGGATGACGTCGTAAGGCCTCGATTATACTACAATGAGATCCAACAGTTACTCTCGCCTCCAAGGTCTGAGTCACACTGTCGACATCAGTGTGTGGTTACTGGGTCTCCTCCAATAGGAATCTCACAAGTGAGGGTCAAGTCAATAGTTTAAAGTAGAGCCTCTTAGTATCAACCACACAATGGAAGGAAATAAAATGTCACAATGAAAAATGTCTTATATTAATACAGCTCGAAGTACAAAGACACAAAGAAAACAAAACAACAACAAAACGGAAACTAGAATCACCAAGAACAAATGACTCTAATCTTAGAAATAGTCTTGATCCCGTACACCTACTTTCGGAACTCCACTGCCTTGTACACCGCTCGGCTGATGCTCAAGATCCTACCGCTCCTTCTGTCTCAGTGGCTCCTCCAACGCCTACTGATCAACTGTGCAGGAAGTTTGACATTCACGTGCCAAGTGACCCTGCTTTCCGCATGCATAGCACTTCCTGCTCCTCGTATGGCTAGATCTTTTTTGTGTGCCTCACACAACCAAACATGTAACCAGAGGTCACCCACCTATTGGACTAGTCCGGTTGAACCTCTGCATCATCAGTCTACTACCTAAATATGACCCGGCTACTGACGGAAAACCTTGTGGCAAAGGCAGCAACTCCTGAGCATGCTCAAAGTGTAGAGTCACTGGTATAAACTCTACCCTGAAGAAGGTTTCTATGTCTTCCCAGGTGAAGGTTATTTTGTCGCAAAACTGGAACATTTGGCTCCACCACCTCTCAGCTGCTCCTTGAAAGAGACTAACATATAGGTACCCCATCAAGTCAGTGGATGTCCCTGCTGTGTGGAGAGCTCGCGCTACAAACTCCAACCAGTACCCATCCGTCTGAAAATACGACTATCCTAAAAACCTCAGAGGCCCCTGTCGCTGGAACTCGAGCAACGCGCTCAAGTGACGTGCACTCTCTACTGGTGCCTCCTCTGGTGGAGGGCCCTTTACTGAAGCATCGCTACTCGGTGGGATATCATCTTGGTCCCCACTCGGTACCCACGCAGAATGACTAGGTGAAGACATTCTAAAAGAAACAGATGTGACACGGTCAAACGATTATACTTGGTGAGGTGACCTAGTTTGAATTAATTTAAAAGAACCTATTTTAAACACACATGCAATCAGTGTTTTCATGAACTGAGTCAGAAATCAGTAGTCTGGGTCCTGGTGTATGGATACGTCGGCCGCCACACCAACACTGGACTCCCTAAACTGATAACCAAACTCGGTACGCTTAAAACTATTTCTTCAAAGAAAAAAAATATCAGAGTCATAAGTTATGCAGTAGAAACGATTTCCTTTGATACAAAATTTTCACGACCCATCCTTGGGGCCCTTTCCGTGACTATCCCACGTCTTCCTTCCATAGTCCAGGGGATAGAGACTAGCACCAAAGGCATAAATACAGATAACTAGGAAGGAATTGCCTTTATAAAACATAAACACATCCAACTAGAGTACAATAAAAAGTGATGAAAAGTAGATGGGCCATAATAAAAACCCTACAGAAATGTATAGCTACAACTAAATGAAAGTACAATAGAAAAGACAAAGAGATGAATGATTGAAGCAGCTCCTAGGTCGTCCACCTTGGATCCTACGTGAAGGGTAGGTATAGATAGCCTCCTCAATGCTCTCGCCTGCCAACCTCCTACGAGTACCATGTCATCGTGAATTCCACCTCCGGGTACTAACTCATCATGAGTTCCACCTCCAGGTATTGAATCGTCGTGAGGTCCACCTCCGGTACCATCCAATCCTCTTACACTCAGTCTCTGTTAGCGATGTCCTTCATCTGCATCCAACACAACATGGTGCGGGCATAGCCCGTGCAGGGGTGAGTATAACAATACTAATTAGGGACCCTGAGACCCTCATGGTCTTACTAAATCCAACAAGTATAACCACAAATAAGGATCTCAACAGATTAACCCTTACTTAGTTATACGGCTATACTTATACCTAAGTTATCTTGTAACCCATCTCAATCATGAGGAAACACAAAGGTTATGAAATCAACGTATAAACATTACTTATGTATATTGCCATACATACACCTATGATATTAATTGAACCATATCAATCATGAGGAAAACACAATGGTCATTGACTCAGCTCAAACCGGGATTTTCATTAATGATATCAAAACCAAAAACTACTGAAGAGCTTCTTCTCTATCGAGTACAGTGATCCTGTCATAACTCTGAGGCGCTGCTGACTAACAATAGACTGCTGAGGTACTCCTCTTATCGGGTACCACGGGTCTGCCTCCCAAACAAAGTAGTTCTCCCTACCAAGGAACTTCCGCCCCAACACAGTAGTGCTCCCCCTAATAGCCTATAGAGGTACTCCTTTTGTCGAGTACCATGGGTATACCACCCAAACACAGTAGTTCTCCCCGCCATGGGTCTTCCACCCAATCACAGTAGTGCTCCCCACTTGGCTAGTCAAGTCACTCCGACTCGAGTCGGACAAGCAGTCATCAGGTCTCAGCCAGCTACACGGTCTTCGTACTTCATAAGCTCGTCTCCGTACTCCGTACGATCGTCTCTGGGAGGGTCCACTCCATGAGATACTGGTCAATATATACAAGTGTCACTTAATATCATGTGGATGTATCTCAAAGGACCTCCTCGTCATAGGGGTCTCAACCCAATAGACGTCGCGTCAATCAGACGCCCAGTATGTGAGTTATTGGCATTTCCGTTCTAGGGGACCGGTTGGATTTCTGGTACAATCCAACCTGTCCATACTCCAACTATGTCCAAAGATCAGGTGAAGTATTCCAAAATAACCTTCTCATTAGGAGGAATCCAACAATGTCAACGGCGCGTCAATCAGACGTCCGGAGCTCATCTTATAAGTGTTTCTGCTCTGCGGACCCGATTGGTTTCGGGTTTGAACCAAACCGGCCATACAAAAAATTCACTGAAACATTGATTGTAATATACCTAAATGAATATCTATATCCAAGGAATCCTATGAAACTGATGGTGCATTTATCGTAGGTTCGTAGCTGATGATATGTCCGTTTAACTGAAAACGGTCGGAAAATAGTGGGTTTGCGCCCGGTCCGGCCCAGCCCAACACCCCCTGGGTCAGCCTATACCTGGTCGACCTGACTCGGGTCCGAGTCTGGACCTATTAGGCGTGACCCAGCCCTATTGGGCATGACCCGGCCCTGGCTGGCGCAGCCCGGCCAAGCCGGCGCGGCGCGGCCCGACGCTGGCGGTCCAGCCCGGCGCTTGCAGTCCGGTCCGCGTGGCCCGCCCCGGCCTGGCCAGGGAGGCATTGGCAGCCAGGTGGCGCGACATTATGCCCTGCCTCTTACTTTCTAGAACGGCTGGGCCATTCCGGTTTTCCCCCACTATCGCGGCTCTGACGCAATGGATTTCTTCCGGCTGCGCGCCGCCACCGCCGTGCCGGCGAGGCACGCCGACAGTGCTTTCTGCGGACCACTGGACGCACTCCGGTGGTCCGATTCACCCACCGTCTGTGCGTGCATCTCTCCCGGGACCTTCTATTCACTGTGAAGGCTTCAAATCTCCATTTTGGCCCATTTCATCATCGCCCATTAATCCGCGCAAAAAAGAAAAACCAGTGGAGGGTCCTCGGGCCATGTTTGTTCGGCCTGTGCCCTCCGCGTTAGGCGTTATCAATTAGCAATAATAAAACACATGATTTCAACATTGACAAGGGTATAATTTATTCAATAATAAATTATACAAACATCATATAAATAAACGATCATGACTGTGATATAAAACCACTCAAATGAGAAATAAAAAGAATTCCCCTACATCAAAAATTGATGTCGAACATCAGGCGTCACGGTAGATGGCATCGGAGAATGGCGTCGCCGAGATCGGTCGACGATTCTGTGGGCCTCTGGGTGCAACCAAGGAGGAAACATAATTTTCAACAACAAGTTATTCAAATTGTAAAGCGTTCATCGTCGAGGGATAATGTCCTTCATCGGAGGTGTTCTACGTAGAAGAGAGTGGTGTTCTTTCTTTGAGAGAATATCACCCTTCTCTTTTCCTCCAGAGCTCTCACAAAAATATAAACACAACAAATGCCTGAAATAAAATAATATCAAAGCTATTATTTAATTCTCACAAGTATTTCAACATTAAAACTACTTAATTTAATTAAGTGAAGAGTTAGAATTCATTTATTAACTTGTGTTGGAAAACATTTAAGAGGGGGAGAGGAAGAGGAAGAGTCCTCACTAATATGGGAGTTGAGGAGTTAACAAGATAAATAAAAAGGGGGTTAAGGAATATATTTTGGGAGTATAAAGTGGGGTTTAAAAGGATATTAGGGAATGTGAAAGGTTGGGGCTCGGGTGGGCCCCAACTCACATATATCCTCACATGGGCAGTTAGGTGCTTGTTGGTCCAACCCCAACTCTCCCATGTAGGATATAACCACCCTTGATATATAATAAAATTGTTCCACAATTTAATTCACTTATTATTTAATCCAAAAATTTTAACTTCTCCTCCTGCACAAACACAACGGTGGTAAAGGTCCCCTTAAGTAATTACCGGCATTGCGAGTTCATCGGTGCCCTCAGATTTCAATTCCTAGAACCTGTTCAAAAGATAGAAAATCCCGCTTGTTTGTTCACTGAATGTACATGAACTAAACTTTGGAAATTGATTCCGGGCACACATGGCCTCAGAATCAGGTGCTGTTAGAAACCAAAAACTTTTAAAATTCTTAAGAAATTTAGAATAAAATTCGCTTGAAATTTCTGGGTTTTTTAAACTTATTCAATCAACTATGTAGGCCTAGAATTTATCTATGGTGGAGCTTTGGTTAGGTTTTAACTAATTAAATGTAAATTATGAAGATATTGAAGAAATTACCTTTTGAACTACATATGGACACTATATGATCTTATTTAATCCATTTATACTCATTAATGCTCAAAAAATATTTATATAGTTAATGAATAGAGTAGCTATATACTATTATGAAAAATTATTGTTAGTATTTATGGATGATATTCTGATATACTCTAAGAACAAAGATGAGCATGAAAAGATTTTGAATACCATGATAAGGAATTATTGAAAGGATAAACCTTATAAAAATTATAATAAATGTGAGTTCTATATAGAGAAGTTATCATTCATTTTTATGGTTATAACATGTAAAGGGATATATGTGGACCATTCTAAGACGAAGGTTATTGAGGTGTTGTATTGGACAAAAAATATAAAGAAGTTTTGAAGATTCCTTAAACTATCTTGGAACTATTAATGATTTGAGAGAAACTTATCTTAACTATCAAAAATATTAACCAAGATAACACAAAATGGGTAAAGATTGTCTATAATAGTAAATAAGAGGAGATATTTAATGAGTTAAAAAGGAGTCTCATCCAAAAAAAAGTACTTACACAACCCACAAGTGAAGAAATATTCATGGTATAAAACAATTTTTCAAAAAAGGTCTTGGATTGTGTACTAATGGTGAATGATAAAGTTATTTATTATTCCTCAAGGTAGTAGAAATTTCACAAGTAGAAGTTTCCACCACATTATATAGAGTTGGATCTAGTAATCGTTTGTTTTAAATCTTGTGTCATTATCTATATAGGGTGTTGTATGAGATTTATATGGACCATAAAAGCCTAAAATATATTTCTACATTGAATAAGATTAACAGTAACTATTTATATTCATAGATATTTTAAAGGATTATGAATCGTCAATCTTGTACCATCTTGGGAATGAAAATAAATTAGAATATTTTCTAATATTAAAGGTTCTTGTGACCTTATCAAAAATGATAATTGAGAGGGATTAAATATTATGAGACATGAAAAGGAGTGATATGTGAATCCTAAGGTAATAAATATCATCCTTTCATTATCAAATGATTACCCAACCATCCCTTAGAGAAACGATAAAGGATTATTAAATATATGATATGGAAATTCAGAAAAAAGGAAGCTATCAGAAATTAAAAATACAAAAAGTTCAAAATTTACGAGGAATGAGTTTTAATATTTGGGTCAGAACTATATGTTCCATAAAACATAAAGTTAAATAATGATATTTTGAATGATTAATATAGCTAGATTCTCTCCACCCCCTAGGATCGTGAAGATGTATCGAGATCTCCATGAGCATTACTGGTGGGGCAATATGATGAAGGATATCGCTGAGTATACATTTATATTCTTTCTATGTCATTAAATAATGACTGAAAATAAAAGTCCAAATACATGATGGAATCATTACCCATACATATATGGAAAAGGGAAAACATCACCATGGAATTTATCACTAGTATTCTGAATATATCTTGAAGAAGAAATCATTATGAGTTATTATGGTTCATAATATATAGACTGATCACATAATTTCTATTCAAGAGGACATATCAATAGATTGACATGAAAAAATATACATTAGCAAAGTGGTGAGGGTATATGAAATACCATTATAAATTGAATATGATTGAGATCCTAGATTCACCTCTATTTTTAGTAAGTCTCTAACATGATCTAAAAATTGAGTAGAACATCAATATAGCTTATCATCCCAAATAAATGTCTATTCTGAACGAACTACTCAAATATACGAAAATATTTTTAGGTAATGATTGATTAACTTCACAAGAGGATGCGACCAATATCTGTATCTAGTCTTGTTCTCTTACTACAATACTTTCCACTCAAGCATCCAAATATCACTATCTAAATCCCTTTATGGGAAAATTTTAGAAAAATTGTGTTCTTGGGATGTATTTGAAGAACATGAGTTTATGGGACCTGAAACGGTTAAACAAATGGCATAAAAGGTTAAAACCATTCAGTAGAACATCCGAGATACTAAATGTTGACCAAATATATATGATAAAAAAACTCCTAATGGGATTAGTGTTTGAGGTAATAGGTAAGTTTTTCCTCCATATATCTCCATAGAATAGTGTCATGATATATTTGAAGAAGTTTAAGCTTTGTCCAATGTACATTGGCACCTTTGAGATTCTTGACCGCATTGGATCTTTGGTATATCGAATATTATTTCCACCAACAACATCTTAAGTAAATGAAGTGTTCCATATATCCCTTTTGAAGCAGTACATACAATATCCCTCACATGTAATTAATTAAGATGTGGTAAAACTTTAAGATGATCTCTTTTATGAGTAGAAATCAAGAAATATCTTGTACTATAGAGATAATGTTCAACATAATTAGAAAACTCACCAAGTAAATGTACTATGAATAAAACCATATGTATGAGGAGTTGACATTGGAATCCGAGGAAGTGATAAAGGAGAAGTTCCTATGATTATTTTCACCTTAGAATGTAAAATTAAAATTTCAGGGTTAAATTTATAAAATTCTAATAATGTAATATCCTATAAATTTATCTGCATAATTTCCTTTTAAAAAAATAATTTTGTTACATTTAGTAATGTGTTATTATATAATTCACATATACCACAAGATAAAAAAAATAAAATTTAATTATAATATTTTGAAAATTACATGTAGAGAAAAAATATGGATATAATAATTTGAAGTATTGTAATGGGATAATTAATAGAAAATAATACAATAATAATGGAAATTTTTTTATACGATCAATCCTCCCAAATAATCATACTCACAAACAACACTGTATAAATGAAATAGAATATTATTAATTACATATAATTCTTTAAAAGGAAAATATATATTACCTTGATAGAAAATAAAATTGAGTGAATGGAAAATTTTGATATACTCAATCCTCATTCTACTTTTCACAGTAAAAGACCAAATCCAAGTTCCCTATATATTATTTCAAGGAGGTGTCACTTATGTGGTAGTATTCTAACTTTTTCTCTTTAATTAATTTTTTTATCCACCTTACACTAAACTCACTCATCCAACATGCATTGATGACTATATTACTATTCATATAATGAAATTTCATGGTGCTAATGTAATATCACTATCCATCCTCATATTTATTCCTATTATTCTATGAAATAGACTATTGTCCATATTTTTAGGGTAACCATATCTATGGATAATAAGTTTCTGTTTTCCATTTACACCTTCAAGAATATTCATGAAACTATTATTATTGTTAAACAATATGTTATTAATTATATTACAACTTATTTAATGTTCTCTAACAAATATATAGACATGATATTAAATAAAATCATACTAGTGCGTAATGGTCAGTAAAATTTCCCAATTAAACTAACCATGTAACACTAACTTCTATAATCAATGAACTGTCCCCATTTTGTAAAAAATATAGAGATTCTAGACTGTTTAAATTTCAAGAAGTAAATTACTACAATTTTATTCATTTTTATTGTTTTATTTTGATTTGATAAGAACATAAATAACTATACATAATTGATACAACCATGAAACAATGAAATTCACACTCACGGAACAACAAAAGTAAACATTATATCTCATAAAAATGAATATAAATAAATAAAATTAAATTATTATAAAAAAAATATAAATAGAAAATGTTATTAATTATAGAATTAATAAATCTTGTTTGGTTATTTTGGACATTATGGTCATGTGTAGAGTGATTCTAGAACATAAGGTGTGGGGTTTATCCAAACCTCCCTATTTCATTTCTTGTTATGAACAATCTATATTAACTCACATTATCAATATCTTTTTATTATTTTCTTCTGTTATATTCTTTATATATTTTCCAAATATATATATCTATCTTAATTAATATTTCTTTGACTGGGAAATAACTGTTTTAAAATGTTCCATTACCGATTCCTCCTGATAGGGAAACCCTATTAATGGTAACTTCTCTGTTTATAAACCCATTTCACGAACCACTCCTTACATTTTTTACACCACCCATGTTTTAAAAAATAACTATTTTTTTCTTAGAAAGATATTTTAGGTCATTTATAGTTTTATGGATATAATTATGCATTTAACCTCTTTAATGAATCTATACTCTTTTCCATAAAATACTACTTAAGTGGCATATTTCCAAAGTTACATAATCATTAGTTTCACTTTTTCATGTCATTTGGACATAATTTATCATTATATATAGTTATTTATCTTTTAATATGTCCAATATTTATTCAAAACCATATATTAGAAAATCCATCATGTGACACCATTTGGGTATGCCATATGAAATTATTATGAAAACCATTTTTTTATGATTAATTATTATAATTATACCCAATGCTTGATTTTTTAGGGCACACATATACATGTTTTTGTCACTTTGGGTGTTTCTAGACTGCACAATAATTCATTTGGCAATGATTTAATCTTATGAGGTCTTATGTATGGGATTTGGGAATAAAAATATTCCATTATGAGACTCTTAACACTATATGATATCATCTTAGTAGTTATCATTTATTTATGTTTAAGTCCTAATATATGTTTTCACCACATTCCTATATTTCCATGATATCATAATTCCATTTTTTATCTTATGACTCCATATGATTATTCATGATTCATCCTTGTGTAGATATAATGTTATTCCTTCTGACTCATATGTTATACATCATATCCCTGTTTATTCCCTTACATGGAATTTTATCTCACCCCTTTTTTCTATGTATTTTCTAGGCTATCCTATATAGATATAGGATCTTAAGGGAGTTTATAATCTCATTATAGAGTTTAAAATGTCAAAGTCTCATTTTAGTTTCATGTTGTCAATTTATATACCTACTCTTCCAATAGCACTACGTTTTTCGATCCTTGTTTTCTAGTTCATTGATATTTATGTGTAAAATCAAATAATAAATTTTCTAAAATGCCTAGGACATTATTTTTTTAATGGGGGTTAGTATTCAAAATTTACTAAAGTCATTAGAATTTTATGTTATAATCTCATTTTTACTAAGATTTTTTAGGCTAATGTTTCTAATGATGAAATTTTATCATTTATATCTCACAAATCATATTTATTTTTTTAAACATGTTATACCAACAAATTATAATTTTTACTTTTATTTTCCTCTCTCGATGAACTTAATTTATGAAATAATATTTTTATAAAGACTGAACATTTTTTCTATTCAATTTTGAATATTTTTCATCCATGTCAAAGTTTTTTTGAAAATGTTTTGAAGAATGTTTTTATTACCCCAAAATGATTGATTAATGTCATTTTTACCCATGTTTTATTTTCTATAAAAATATTTAAAAGGAATCTTCTCAATATTTTATGAATGTGTTATTTTTTACTATTTACCAATAATTTGAAATGAATATTTGTTTAAATGTACACCACATAGATGAATTTTCCCACTATCAGGAATAATATTTTCTTTTAAGATTACATTACATGTTATTATTATTATTTTATATGAAAAAGTTTACCTTAATATTAGGGATTTTTATATGAAATAAGTGATTTTAAAATGAATAGGGTATTTCACCCCAAAAATATTACTAATATATTTTAAATGAATTTTTCATTTATGAGAACATTATTTAAGGATACATATGCTTCATTGGGGTTATAATTCTATGATACCTACTATATTGGTTCTATAGATGGATATTTATTATGATGATGAAATCTTAATTAAACTCATATTTTTAGCATGTGGTATGTTAGGATTTAATTATTAATGTTTTCTTGATATCATGGAATACATATGAATAGATTATTATTAGGTGATGAGTGGTTCCATTTTAGACCTCCAATTAGTAGGGTATGTTTTTGTTTTATGCGATCAAATGGTACATGGGAGGTTATCCTGATCCAATAAAATAGGGTAAATATGAGGTTTTCTGATGACCCAAAGATGTTACATACGTGGTTATCCAAATCACGATGTAGGTAGACATGTTTTTATCCCATGCCTAATATTTTATTAATATATTTTTGGGTATAATTTATATAATACTTTTATGATTATGATTACGAATCACTTTATGCCACTCTATTATGAAATAATCTGATGAAAATGTTACTCTCAAAGATCGTGTTCATTGATTCCTTTATGATTCAGGCCTTATGAATTTTTAATATTCATGCCATGAATAATGATTATGATACATGGATTTTTTTATTATTATTTTCAAATGTTATGGTCATGTTATCATACCCTTATAATCATATTATTCTTAATTGATCATTGACATAATCCTTGTTTATACAATCTAATCATCTGATCTTATCATTTATTATTGTTCATTTTCCCTAGGATGTGATAAAATGTTTTAAGTGTGATATATTCCTGATAATGTGTTAGTTATTTAGAATTAATTGGGATATGATGTAGATATTTTAAGTAACATTTATTTAGGAATATAAGTTTCCAATGACACAAAAAAATTATTATTTTGGAATGTAGATTAATGATATGTAATGAATATTCATCTAACAAGATATAATATTTATATATTTAATGATTGGGTCAGATCAATCATTTCTTATTCAAATTTAAAAATACTTTAACAAAGAGTTATACTTATATATCATTCTTATAAAAATTTTATATCACTGTGTCATACAATTCTTTTATAATTCTCATATTCAGGGGGAAAAAATATATTGAATATGAAATCCAGACTTATTATAATCTTATTAAACACTCTCAGAAAATTCTCATGGTATCTCAAATCATTATAAAACATTTCAAAACTTCTTAAATGATTTTTTATTTCATTATAATTCTCCCAAATATATCCAACATCATTTTAAATGCCTTGCAGCATATGATTACTCAACATCGAATTCTTTAATGACTATCCATTACTTCATTAGTTTCATCTTTAATAAAAATATTCTCTAATCATTATCTAAATGATATTTTCTATATATTTCAAAATCCAACATTATTAATAATACATGAATGAAGTATCAACATTAAAAAATTCATTATTAGATTGATTCAATACACTTCCCTAGAATTATTCTTTCTAAACTCATTTGAAAACAATAGTATATAATGGTTCAATGATCCAACCTTTCATAAATTTACAAGATTAAATTAAAATATAATCATTAAAATAATAATATATATAAAGTATTAAATTTTTATTTTTTCCAAGAACAATAATATGATGTATAAATCCATTCATATAGTAAAGGGAAATATTTTTTTATTCATTGGGATCTTCCTCCATCACCCAACACATATTTAACACCAGTTTACTCATTGAAAAAAATCACAATCTATTAGTTTCTTCAATATCCCCCTTTGGATTTGTTGTCAATACCCTAAAACTCCTCACATAAATCATTTTTCAATATATAGTCAACATTTATCCTTTTATATCACACTGCATTAAGAATAAATAAAAATAATGAATATTAAAGGAATGTAATAATCATATGATACTTAAATATTTTCTGAAATAACACCTATTCCCCTTAATAACACCTGATTCATTTGAGAGTATGGTGGAATCACAATTCCATAATAAAATAGACAACAATTAATTAACTATATGTTTACTTGTGCTATCTAGATGTAGAAACTAAGAGCGATTAACTGATGAATTGATGATGTTTATAAAAATATCTTTTACTTGATATCAAAACCTTTTTCTCATTTCAGGGGTTGTTTAATGTAACACCCCAAGCTTCCATGGTACGTTTCACTTTGAATAATACAATACCTTGTGTTGTATGCAGATTCAAGTTTTAGCTCACCACAACCAATCAAACTAGCCTTAATAATAATAATATGCACTTTTTGAAATTTTATAAATTTTATTTTAAAAAATGGACTTCATTTTTAGATTCATAATATCAAAATTATCTTAGGGTGAATTATTGGTATTTTTCTGAAAACATTCAATTTTTGATGAATAGTGAAAAACACTACCTTATTATTTAAAACCTACATCTTATTTAAATATTTATTTATTTTAAATTTATTTTGGATAATAAAATATACATAATAATTTTATAAATTTAATGTAATTCATTGGATTCATTTTATAATAAAATTATATATTTAAAATTTTATTAAAATTTTAACATCTTTTACCAACCTTATAGGCATGTTAGAATATTTACATAAAATGTAATTTTACTGCTTCTTTGAATTTAATTTAAAAAATATGAGAGACGCGGTTGGAATAATTAATTAAACAGTTGTTTAATAAGAAGAAAATAATTTTTCTGAATAAAAACTTTTGACTTTTATTTACAACGGTTAAAAATAAATAGGCTAATTAAATGTAAAAAATGGTATTATAATTACCTTAACACATGTAATAATTCTATAGGAAAATTGTATTTTTACCAAAATAAACCTTTGGAATAAAATATTATCATTTTGGTCCACTTTGATTAGATTAGGGATTTTGTTATTATGTTATATAAAGAAGAGTTAAATGTGTTAAATTCTATGTTTAATAAATAATCCATTTATCATATGGGGTTATACATAAGATCAATTCAACTATAAATTTTCATTAGAAATATAAAATGATTTCCTAGATAATTTTATTTTATATATAATTTTTAGAAATAAAATAATTAAATTTATTCATGACACAATGATGATATAATAATTACCTTATTATTGAAAGATTACAATAATTAATATTATAAATAATAATATAAGGGTAAATTGAGACTTCGAGTGAATTAAACTAATTTTATACACTAAAATGACATGTTTAGGTTGATTAAATAAATTTATTTCGAAGTGATAAAGATATTATGACTTTCAAAAAAACAAAATACCAAATAGTGTCAAAATTGACACAAATGAGTTTTTAAAACAAATAATATATTATTAATTGATATAATATTCATAAAAATATAAAGATCATACTTAAGATATATATAGGGTTAGATATATCAATAATTAACAACTTGGTGTTCTCTTGGATTTTTATAGTATGTTTATTAACCATTTATTATAATAATACAAAAAATACATGGTAAAAGTTAAACTATTTAACTAAGAGTTAATTATAAAAGATAAGGTTAATATGGTGACCTAAACCTATATAAACATAATGGTTGATATATTTATGATGAATCCCCACTTTATCCTCAATATATATCATTTTGAGCCATTATAAACTGAATAAGATTGTATAATAAAATAACATTTCAAACTTATCCTAATGTGACCTTCACCTCTCTTATAATAGGTTTGTTCCACTTGTCTCAAAATCACACCTCCAAATCCATTTGGCTCGGCCAAACCCAGATACAATATCCTCCCAACTACCCTCAGTTCTACCTAGAGGCCTTACATTGATCAGAAAGCCAACCTAACGATCTATTTTCATCAATTCAACTGGAAACACCCAAAGAAGATGTAATAATTTCACCACATCTTTCAATGATTTTTATTCCACCACTTCCTATTTCTTTGTTGTTTTTTTCATAAAAAAATAATAACATCAGTACTTTTAAATAACATAATGTTATTATAACTATGGTACAAACATATTCATTATTCTATCCATCCTATGAATGACAATATGTACGTACGTACAACTTACCATCTCCACGTCGTGGTGTAGTTTGTTATTCAAACACATCATTATTTGGATGAGTATAATAATGAGTATAAATGATTTAAATAATAAATATTACATGATTAGGATTATTTATATATGATATACCATCCAATTACATACTATTTCACCATCAATAGAATGATATTGTACCTCGTGTGTACGTACAAATTACCATCTCCATGAATGCGATGAAATTAATTCCCCATCATAACCATTCAAGAATAATATTTATTTTATGATTAAGAACAATTTTTAAAATCGTAATATCATTCTAAAAATGAATAAAATACATCTTATCTATAAAAAACATGGATTTTTTAACCATTCATATAAAGAAAAATGAATTAGTTAACACCTGAAACAATGATACTATTGAAATATTATTATTAACAACGCAGTATTAGTAGATCATATATGCTATAATATTTATATATGTAGTTCTTATATAATTTAATAACAATTATTTGACTATTATACAAGAGGCTAATATACATTGATAAAATAAATGTTCAATTTAAGGGGTAATTATATAATTTCTTCATTATTTGAGGTTGTTTATACGTGAGTATCTACTGGGACCTCTTTGTCATCCACCTCCGTGATTCATAAAAATGTATTTCAAATAATTTTTACTATTTCCTATACTATGGGTTAATATCATTTATACCCTTTTGAAATTTATTTAAATATTTTATAAATTAATCATTCCGTCATTTTCCAAACAAGGTCCTTTACCTCCTTTTCGAAAAAATTAAAGAAATAATGTTTTATAACTTATATGGTGATTGAAAATATTTTACTCCGTTATAATATCTTCAAAGATTCCCTTAAAATAATATATGTTTATTTTCAAAATAAATGTTTTATTTTATAATTATGTGAATTTTAAATGATTTCAAAATATAAAAAGAGATATTTCTCTCAAATAGTTTTGATTTCATCAATTTCAATATCCATTGATGGATTTTACAATTGTTTGATGTTTATTTATTCTAATTCTATATTCTAGATTGTATTGAAGGTTCTGTGATATGTTTGACTATGGATGTGATGGTTTTATACATTTCATGGGTTAGAGTTAAAGTATTGACATTTAGTATTCTATTTTTAATATGAATTTTTATGTTATGTTTCAACAATTTCATACGAGGAATGAATTAGACTTAGTAAGTGACAGGTGGAGCCCATTGTACCTCCTCAATGCATCAGTAGGTATCATGAGAGAAACTAGTGTCTGGGAACAAGGCCTTGAAAAAATATTATTTGTAGTCTGGGAATGAGGCCTTGACTACGTGGTTTTGATGTATGGAATTATGCATTCCATCATTATGAAATTATCTATTGATATTAAATGCGATTATTCGACTCGTAGAATATCCTTGTGAATAATTTAATGGAAATATTTGATTTATCTTTTCCATATTATTCTAAATATTAAGTTTAAAATTATTGTGTTTTAGTCATATACATTTCTATAATGTTTATGCCTATTTATGAAAGTTTCTACTATATTGTTATCCTTACTGAGCACCTGAGCTCACCCCTTTCTATGTTTTATTTTTTCCAAGATGAGAAGAATTTTATTATTAATGACCTACATGGATAGTTTGAGGGAGATTAATGTGTTCAATGGGGACAAAATGTTATTGTTTTTAATTTACTAATGTATTATAAAACTTATGTATGTATCTAAATCTTCCAAGTCTACTAAAATGATCAGTCTTTCAGGATTTTATCCCTTACGATCATGATAATGTTATATAATAATGCACGGACTCTAGGTAAATAGGGTCGGGGAGATACAATTGGAATCAGTGGAATATTAGTACAATATTTGGAAGCTAGATTTAGAGAAACTATAATTAGAGAACATTATCCTAATATAGAGTTTGAGGATTAGTATAGAAGAATTTCTTATAATTTTGGTAAAGTAGATATCTTTTGTATTTTCGGAGAAATACATCACTGTCAAGATACCATAAGGTAGAGGTAGCTCTGTCACAGATGTACATAGGAGTGAAAACTCTGACCAGGAGTTTTGAGCTTGACTTGGGGTATCCTAGTACATGACAACATGCCTTGATACACTCTTGGTTATGAAACTCTCGGGGGATATGCTTAGGATAATTAAAATTTTCATTATAAACCATTATGAATGATTCATGAGTATATACCTTCTCAATGAAAAGAATTTATGATTATGGATTATATCGATAAACTATTCAATTTATGTTAAGTCTTTTACAAGTATGGAATTATTTATTTCAATTCATAATTTTGCCTAGTGTATGCCATTGTTTAGAAATGGTGCCCAGTAGAAGGAATTGAAATCGTATCAATGCATGTAATCCATATAGGTATTTCCCTCCTAATCAAGATAATTATAGTGGAGATAGTGATGCAACTGGTGCTGATCACCTTATCTCCATACTGGGACAAATCACATAGGTTATGAATAATAACATTACCCGTATGGAGCACCCCGATCCACAACATGGAGTATTAGTGTTACACAACTTCATGAGGAATCAACAACCAACATTTAATGGGTCTATAAATCCATTTGTAGTTGAGAAATGGATAAGTTCATTAGAGAAAATATTTCATGCTTTGGGGAGTATTGAAAGGGAAAAAGTTTTCATGGAAGTTTATCGCCTCATGAGAGATGCATATAAATGGTGATAAATAATTAAAAACAAAAAGGAGGATGAAGAAGTATCAAATATGAAATATAGTGATTTTAAATATCATATCATAGAAAAATAATTTCCTCATGACCATTGAGCAGATATGGAATGAAAATTTTTGAGTCTGAGGAAAAAGGATGATGGAAATGTTGCGAAATATGAGGATAACATTACAAGGTTAACAACGAATTCATCATATTATATACTTAACTGAAGGAGTAATATTGTTTGATTCTTTTATGTGTTAAAACCATTTCTCTATCAATAATTATTCTCACTATACTTCTAACCGTACAAATATATTGTTTCATGTGCTATCATGATCGAAAATGAATTCTCTAAATCTTATGACATTAATGAAATGAAAGAGAAGAAGAGATTTGTTGGAAACTCTTGAAAAGGAAATAAGGGGAAGAAGGAAAAATTTTAATTTCCATCCTATGGTAAATGTGTGAAGAAACACCCCAGTACTTGCCTGAAGGGAATGAGATTCTGTTACAGGTGTGGTTAAAAGGAACACCAAGCTCGTGATTGAAAGGGAAAGAAAGAGACCATCAATGTTGAAAGATACAATTGTAGAGAAATGGGGCATTATGGAAATTAATTTCATAAGAACCATGGAAAATTACCTTAGAAAAGGCCAGTATAGAATGTCCAAGCTTATTTGATCACCACTACTAAGGATGATGCTTCTAAAGATTTGGTGGGAGGTAATTTAAAGGTTTCCTCATGTTTAGTAAATGCTTTATTTGATTCTGAATCACAAAATTGTTTCATATCATCCTTGTTTTCTAAGAAAATTAGATATTTCCAATTTGATTTAACAATGGAGTTATTTGACAAAACTCCTATGGAAAGTATCATTGAAACAATGTTTTGTGAATCAGTTCCCATTAGGGAATATAAATATTCTTTATTTTTTGATCTCATCATCATACCCACCATTGAATTTGATATAATCCTTGGTATGGATTGGGTTTCAGACCATGATGTGAAAATTCATTGTAAGAATAAGGAGGTTACAATTTTTGATGATGATAAGGAGTACCTTATCTTTAGATAAGAAACGTCACCATCTAATTCTTATCTAGTTCCACCCATGTATATCTACTAAATTCAATTATTTGGGAGGAAGAGAATGAAATAACTATGTGTGAGGAAAATAATGTTTGAATAGAGGATGTATCTATTGTATAAGAATATGTTGACATTTTTCTAGATGATATACCTAGACATCCTCCAGAATGAGAAATTGAGTTTTCCGTTGATTTAATTCCTAGTTCATGGCCCATATCAAAGACCCCATATATAATAGACACTGTGGAATTAGTGGAAATAATGAAAAAACTAGAGAAATTGAGTAATAATGGATTAATATTCCATACTGTTTATCTATGGGGAGCCTCTTTATTTTTGTTAAGAAGAATAAAGTATCTATGAGGTTAGGAATTGAATATTGGGAGATCAATTCTATAACAATAAAGAACAAGTATCCCCTACATCACAATGATGATTTATTCAATCAACTTCATGGAGATCAATATTTTTCAAAGATTGAAGTTAGATCTAGATATCATCAGTTGTGGGTGAAGAAGGAAGACAATATGAAGTCAACATTTCATACTAGGTATAGGCTTTACGAGTTTACAGTATTGCATTTTGGCCTGAATAATGCACACTTTTTTTCATGGACCTAATGAATAGATTTTTCAAGGAATATTTTGATAACATAGTAGTAGTATTTATTGATGAAATATTGGTATACTCAAAAATCTATGAAGATCATAAAAATAACTAGCACAACATTCTGAAAAGCCTCAAGAGAAATAAATTATATAGGAAGTTTAGCATGTGTAAATTCTATCTTCAGGAAATTCTTTTCTTGGACATATTGTCTCTAATGATAGAATTTATGTTGATCCTTCTAAGACAGGAGCAATACAAGAATGGCCAACACTGACGATTACAACTGAGGTATGTAGTTTTATTGGTTTAGTAGGTTATTATTGGTGTTTCCTATAGAATTTTTTATGAATGGAAATCTTATTATCCAAGATCACTCGTAAAGGGGATAATTTTTTTTGAAAAAAGAGCATTAAGAAAGTTTTTAAGAAATGAAGAGGGGATTAGTCAATTTTCGTATCTTGAATCTACTGTTGGGGAATAATGGGTTTGTTATTTATAGTAATTCATTAAATAAAGGACATGGTTTTGTTCTTATGTAGAATGATAGAGTTATTTCCTATACATCACGACAACTAAAAATTCATGAAAAAAACAATCTTACTCATGATATTAAATTAGTAGCTGTAATATTTTTTTTGAAGATATGGAGACACTATCTCTATGATGAAAAATGTAAGATATATACAGATCACAAACAATTAAAGTATATTTTCTCACAGAATGAAATCAACATGAGGCAATGATGGTTTCATGAACTACTCAAAGATTATTATTTCACTATACAGTACGACCACATGAAGGAAAATAAGGTGGCTGATGCTTTGAGCAGAAATGATCATGGATTTTTGAACAAGATGAGAGTTGAAAGGGATCCCATGTTAATGGATCTAGTAATGTTGGATATGGGATAATAATGGAAGGATAAACATCAATAATTTTTCAAATGGTTTCCAATAAAACTATAATAGAAAGGATAAAAATTTATCAAGAAGATGAGGAAGAGTATCAAAATAAAATTAAAGCTGTGAATGTTTGGAGATTGACTGAATTTTTATATGAAGATGGAATTTTGAAATTTAGGAAGAGAAATCATGTTCATGATATAACTGATCTAAAAGGGGAATTTTTGGATAATTCTCATAGCTCAAATTTTTCTATACACCCTGGTAGAACTAACATGTATAGATGTTTGAAGGAATATTTTTGGTGGGATAACATGAAGAGGGAGATTGATTATTATTTCTCAAGATGTATGATTTTTCAACAGGTTAAGGCTGGAAGACAATGTCCTAGAGGATTCATGAAACATCATCCCATACCTGAGTGGAAATGGGATGATAATAAGATTGAAATTTTCATGGGGATACCATAGTACTAGAAGGAATGAGTCAATATGGGTTATTGTTGATCATCTTACCAAGTAATCACATTTTTTTTCTATAAGAGAAGATTTACCACTTGAACGATTAGCAGGACTATATGTTAATGAATTTAAAATACAACATAGAGTACCCTTATTGAATGTTTTTGATCATGATCCCCATTTTAAATCATGATTCTGGAAAATTCTTCAGAAAGATTTGGATACTGAACTTTATTTGAGCACTGTCTACTACCATCAAACTGATGAAAAATCTGAACAAACTATTAAAACCTTATAAGACATGTTGAGATCATTCTCATTTGACATTCAAGGTCTGTGGGATCTATATTTACCTTTATTATATTTTTCTTATAAAAATATCATCCATTCAAGTATTCATATGGAACCATATGAAGTGTTACATGGAATGAGATGTCTCTCACTAACTTGTTGGGATGATGTTGGTGAAAGAAAACTCATAGGCCCAGAACGTGTTGAAGAAACAATGGAAAAGGTAAAGGTTCTCCAAACCCACATCAATGCCACTTGATGTTGGAAAAAGAGCTATGCCGATAACCGAAAAAAGGATTTGGAATTTCAAGTAAGATATCATGTTTTTTTGAAGGTATCTATATGAAAAGGTGCCATACAATTAGGTGAGAAGGGAAAATTAAGTACCAGGTACATCAGACATTTTGAAATTCAAAAAACGGATTGGAGTTGTATCTTACCATTTGGCAATGCCTCTACGTCTCCCCAAAGTTCATGACATGTTCCACGTATCACTATTGAGAAAATACATGCTTGACCCAACGCATGTACTCAACTATGAAGAAATAGAATGGGAACCTGATGTGTCCTATTATTATGAGCCTGTCATGATTCTTGATACCATAGAACAAGTGTTGAGAAACCATACAACTCTCCTAGTAAAAGTTATATGGAGAAATGATAAGATGGATGAGGCAACGTGGGAAACCGAGGAACTTATGATGAAGAACCACCCGAATCTTTTTATGCAACAATATTCTAGAAATTTTGAGGATGAAATTATATGAAGTAGGAAATAATGTAACACTCAAAGATTCCATGCGAGGTTTCCCATATAATAATAAAATAGCTTGTGTTGTACGCAACTTTAAGTTCTAGCACAACATAACCAATCAAACTAGCCATTTTGAAAAGTAATACCAAATTTTTAAAATTCTATAAATTTTATTTTTCAAAATGGACTTCATTTTTGGAATTGGAATATAAAAATTATATTATGGTGAATTTTTGGTATTTTTCTGAAAACATTCAATTTTTGATGAATAGTGAAAACACTGCGTTATTTTTAAAACATACTTTTTATTTAATTAATTATTTATTTTATTTAAATAAATATTAAGTCCAAATAGATACATAATACCTATATAATTTTAATGTAATTCATTGGAGTCATTTTAGAATAAAATTAGATGTATAGATATTTTATTGAATTTTTAAATATCTTTTACCCACCTTACAAGCATGTTAGAAAATTTGCATAAAACATAATTTTACCACTTATATTAATTGAATTTAAAAAACCCTAGAGACAATGTTGACATAATTATGTAAAATGTGGTTCAATAATTTAAAAATAATTTTTGTTGAATAGTAACTTTTTAGTTTTATTTACCACGATTAAATGTAAATAGGGCAATTAAGGGTAAAATATGATATTATAAATACCCAAAACGTGTAATAATTAAATTGGATAAGTTTAATTGTACCAAAATAATCCTTAGGAATAAAATATGATCATTTTGATCCACTTGGATTATACTAGGACATTTATTATTATTTTATTTAATAAAAGTTAAAAGTGTTAAATTCAATGTTTAATAACTAAACCATTTTTAATGTATGGTTGTACATAATAAATATTCGACTGTAAATATTACTTATAAAGATGAAAATATTTCATACATAATGGTATTTCATTGATAATTTTTATACATTACATTATTAATGTTATTTATGACACAATGATGATGTAGTAATTACATTATTATTGAATGACTAAAATAATTGATATTGTAAATATTAATATAATTGTAAATTGAGACATCATATGAATTAAAATAATTTTAAAGGTTAATATATCATCTTATTCTTTATTAAATAATTTCTAGTCAAAGTGATATAGTTTTTATGACTTTCAAAAAAACAAAATTCCAAATAGTGTCAAAATTGACATAAATCGGTTTTTAAAACAAATACTATGTTATTAATTGATATAATATTCATAAAAATATAAGGTTCATAAAAAGGACATACATAAGGATATATATATCAATAATGAATCACTTGGGGTTCACATGGCATTTTATTGTATGTTTAACAACCGTTTATTATAATAATTCAAGAATACATGGTAAAAGTTAAACTATTTAACTAAAAGTTAAATCTAAAAGATAAGGTTAATAATGGACCTAAACATATCTAAAACCGATTAGTATAGAGGTTTTAGACCCATCCCCACATTATCCTAGAAATAAAAATTTTAGAGCCATTACAAATAGAATATTATAGTACAATTAAATAATATTTCAAACTTTTCCAAAAGTGACGCTCAGCTCTTTTAAAAAAGGGTACTTCCCCATCTCTCAAAATCACAACTCCAATGCAATTTGGCTCAGACAATCCCTTTTCATATAACCACCAAAATACCCTCAATTATACCTAGTGGCCTTAATTTGATCACAAATCCTTCTTAAGGATCCCTTTTGATCAATTCAAAAGAAAACATCCGAAGAAGGGGTAATGATTTCACCACCTCTTTCAATGTTCTTTTCTTCTTCCACATCCTCTTTATTTGTTGTTTTGCATACCAAAATAATTACTCAATTACCATATAAAAACAATAATGTTATTATAAATATTTTACATACATATTCATTTTTCTATCCATCATATGAATGACAAGTCACCAAAGGTGTGTATGTATGACTTACCGTCTCCACGTCGTGGTGTAGTTTGTTATTCAACAACTTCTTTATTTAGATGAGTATAATAATGAGTAAAACTGATGTAAATAATAAATATATAGTGTTAAGTATTTTTTATATATGACATACCATCCAATTACATACAATTTCACCATTAATATAATCATATTCTCGATCGTGTGTACGTAAGGATTACTGTCTCGCCAAATGCGATGAAATTCATTCCCCATCATAACCATTCTTGAATAATTTTTATTTTATGATTAAAAATAATGTCTCAGAACATAATATAATTCTATATATGAGTAAAATACATCGTATAAATAACAAACATGGATTACTTAACAAATAATATAAATGAAAATAGATCAGTTAACACTCTAAACAATGATACTACTACAATATTATTAACAAAGCAATATTATAAGATCATATATAATATCATATTTATGTATGTGGTTAATGTATATATTAATAAAAATTATTTTTCTACTATATAGGAGGCTAACATACCCTCAATCAAGGAAAAGTACAAGGTAAGGTTTAATTCTACAATCTCTTCATTATCTGAGGTTATTTATACGTGAGTTTCTACTATGACATCTTTATCATCCACATCAATGTTTCATAATAATGTATTTCAAAACATTTATACTATTTACAAGGTTATGGGTCAAATTCATTTATACCATTGTTTTACTTTTTATAAAATCATTATAATGGAATTTTTATAAAGGAATCTTTCTATCATTTTCCAAACAAGGTCCTTTTTAAACTTTTCGAAAAAATTAAGAAAATAATGTTTTTTAACTTATACAGAGAGTATGAAAATTTTCCACCATTATAACATCTTCGAAGCATCCCTTACAAGATTATAACAGTATTTTTAAAATAAATGTTTTCTTTTATAATTATATTACTTTTAAATGATTTCAATATAGAAAGAGACATTTCTATAAAATAATATTGATTTCATCTATGTCAACATCCTTTGATGGATTTTACACTTATTTGAAGTTGATTTATTATGATATAGTCATCTATATTGTATTGAAGGTTTTGTGATATATTTGATTGTGGATGTGATATGTTTATACAATTCATGGTATATGGTGAATGTATTGATATTTTTTATGCTAGTTTTAACATGAATGTTTATTTTATGATTCAACTTTTTCATATGAGGAATGCATTGAACTTAGTAAGTGACAGGTGGAGCCCGACATAGCTCTTTGATGCATTGGTAGGTCTCAAGAGACAAACTAGTGTATTGTCTTAAGGCTTTGAAAAAATTTTACTTATAGTCTTGGCACGATGCATGGACTATGTGGTTATGATGTTCGGAAATTTTCATTCAATCATTATAAAATTGGCTATTGATATAATATGTGATTATCCGACTAGTAGAATATCCATTTTAATTAGATTATGATATTATTTGATTTATCATTTCCATATTATGCTAGAGTTTATGTTTAAAGAGATTATGATTTAGTCTTAAACATTTCTTTAAATGTTTATTCTTATTTATGAAAGTTTCCACTATATTGTTATCCTTACTAATCACTAGAGATCACCCCTTTATATGTTATATTTTTTCCAAGATATGAATAAGTATATTATGAATGACCTATAGGGATAGTCTAAGGGAGATGAACGTGTTCTAAGGATACACAATGTTTTTGTTTTTCATTTAATAATGTATTGAAAAATGTATGTATGTATCTATCACTTACAAGGATAATAAACTGAATAGTCACTCGGTATTTGACCCCTTTAGATCATGCTAATGTTATTTAATAATGCACTGACTCTCGGAAACTAGGGTTTAGGCGTTACATTTTAGTTGATTTTGAAGAAATTTACTACCCATAAATAATATAAAAACACTTAAAAAATTCATGTGAAAGAATGTTCCTCTTCCTTCAAGCCATATTTTAGTTTAAAAAACTAACCCCCTTTAAAAATAAGATTTGATACAATCGAAAAAAGGATAAAAATGTGGGTTTTATACTTCAATATCTGCTTTTTCAAAATGATATCTAGATTTTCAGAAGTATTTTAATTAATGTAATCTAGAAAATTATTCATCTCAACCTCCCCACATAATGGATTTACAATATTAATCTTAATCGTAGTTGTTATTATTAAAAATTAACAACAAATATTTCATTCAAATTCCAATTAAAATATTTTATGGAGGCATCATGATGCCAAAGAGAGTATTACATGATATATATATATATATATATTCTAGCTATAATGCATATAGGACATTCATATTGTTCTCCTACCATATGAAACCCATTTAAATGTATAAAATAAAACACAAAATAAAAGATATGGGAATATTTTGGGTTTCTATTTATTGTTAATGATAGAACTATGACTAAAAATTTATTCTAAAACCTAATACCCTTTTATTTACTGATCTATTCTAATTATAACAATCCATGCTAGCTCTTCATTTGACTTTATAAACATAAACATTCATGGATAGCATTGAATTCCTTTTACCATCAATTTTTTCCATTATTGGAATTGTATTTTTTATATTATCAAGAAACTAAAACTCATTATTTCAATATTTCCTTATTTTATTATCTATTTTGAATTTTTTTGGTTTAAAATAATCATTTAATTTAGAACATATATAGAATTTTGAGTTTTTACATTTAAAATAAATTGTGATTTACATTTATTTTTCTTCAACTCCTTCTATCCTGATATCCATGTCCAAAATTTATTTGGAGTGTTAATTATACATAGTTCCAATTCTGGGATGTCATATAACGAACCAATCCATTTATGTATTTCATGGAATAATTATATTTTTTATTTAATATTTAAAAATAAAAAAATTATTATCAAGGAATTTTTATAAATTCCAATTATGTATCCTTTTATTCAACAATGGGATAAACTATTCTTTCTATATTTGACATGTTCCACATTATTTTTTTTGCAAATACATTTCCTAACATTATACTTTTTTACACCCCAATACTGACTGCATTTATTTTTGTTTTTTATTAATACATTATGTTATTATTTTCTCATGTGGATATAAATTTTCATTAATAAAAATATATCCACACTCATCATTATAGTGACCAATTTTTGGGGAATCATATTGATATTTCATTATTTTCAAATAAGTTATTAGTGAACAGTTTTTTATTTTTTAGAGTACATTAATTTTCATTACTTTCTCCTCCTTATGTAAGGACTTCTATAATATTGATAAATTTGTATAAAATGTAAAAATTAAACTTGCCTATTAAAAAACCTACAACAATAAAATCAATGAGAAATAAAAATTCTTCTCTTGCATTTTTTTGCAATCTGGTCATCATAGAAACCATTCTGTTTTTACAAAAAGAAGATATTATTTTGAGATTTTTTAGGAGCTATTATTATTTAATGTTCTCAAATATAATCCTACTGAAATTGTTTTATCATAATTATTATTATCTATAAATTTATAGAATTTAATCTGTAACATGAACTAACAAATTCGAAACATCAGTGTAAAAAAATTTCTTGAGTATGGTTTACCTATTTTTTATCTTGTTGTAGATAAATATTTAATGGATATTACTCAATTCTATCCAATAATATGATTAGTTTTGGTATAAGAAATATTTAATGGAAAATATATTAAATCACATACCTTCTCACCATTATTTAATGATTCATCTTGTTTGATTTATAGATTTCTCAAATTGACTTCCATACCATGAAATTTTATATATAGAATGTACTTTTGAGCATAATGGGATTTTACCCTATATTTAAATTTCTTTTTTACTCTACATTTGATATTAGGGAAACTTATTTATTTATTATAATGAATTTCAATGTCGTTTTCTCTTTTAGGTAAAATCTTGAATAGATATTGCTTAAAACTAATAATTTTTTCTATTGAGTATTTGTTATCATCCAAGAATTCAATAATGAAAAAATTCTATCCACATAATTTATAAAGTGTATCCTAGTATAGGGAAGTATTTTTAAGACAATTTAATAAGAAATGTTCCTTATCCTCCCCAGGTTGTGTGATATGATTTCAATTTTGTATATTTTTAGGCAATTGTTTCTCCAAATCACCTTCTTCCATCACTAGGATTTTTTTTTATTCATGTAGTCCTTTGATAAATGAAATTTTATAAGTGACTGCTTAAATTGGAACATTAATCTTGTAATATATAACATCGTTGTAGAGGAATTTTACAGATTCAATAGTATCATTCTATTTATACAGTTCACAACCTAAAAATGACTCTTTCAGAGGATCATTATCAATAGATATTATTAAATAATTTTCACTATTTTTACCTTCTGATAGTGTGAATAATATATTTATTTTAGAATTTTTCTTTATTTCTAATCCTCTTTTTTTATCAAATAATTCAATGTTTGGGATGAAAATTTCATATTTTTATGAACATATATGAGTACATTATTTTTCAAATATGGAAACTCTAAATCTTCTTCACATATTACCTTAATTTATTATTGAAAAAATTAGGAAACAAAATAAATACATTCATAGGTAACCCAAGTTAGCTTCCATACCACATAAAGTGAACAATATATATCATACAATCAAATTGAGGTAGGGGTAGGGGTGGGAGGGGTGGTGGGAGGGGATGATTTAGTGTGACCTTTTTTATTTGATTCATTTACCTTTATATATTCTCTCTTAATATATGAAACATTTACTCATTTAAGATGTAAGATCTTCTTTGGTATTCCTAACAAACAAAAAAAATGAAATATAGTAAACATATAATATATAAAAGAACATTGTATTTTTTATAAGGTTCAATCCCAATTTCGTTTTTATCCTTTCTATGGTTAGGTCGAGAATGAGACATAAATTATTAGTAATCAATTTTAGGGTCTACAAAATAATAAGAAGATATCATCCTTAACTCAACACATATAAGTGGTGTGAAGGTATCATCCTTAACCTTGGGGAAGGTATCATCCATCACCCAAATCTATCATTTAACAATTTCCTTATCCCATTAACTCCAAAATATCCTAACATGATTTACGTACATTATATTTTATCCCTTATGTATCAAATTATTTTATGACTTCCTCCGTGGAACGAGATCCTTATTATGATTTGAATTTCACTACATTAATAATGAATTAGCTTCTTCATCATGAATAGGTATTCAACTGACAATATATCTTATTGAATAGTAAAATTCATACCATCCTTATTTCAGTCAACCCAATTTCAGAATGAAAAATTCCCACAAATTTTCATGTAAAAAAATTCTTCAAGCATTATTCTTCCTTATTATTTTCTGTGAGCTTCAAAACATATCATAAAAACAAGAATTGTTGCCAACATTTTTCAGCTAATATGATATTCTTATTTTTATTATATGATATTGATATATAATAGGAAATGTCATAACAACCCCTCCTCCACCTTAACAACTCCTTCTTCATTTTTATTCTCCTTTCCTGATGCACCAAATTTGCTCTTTATAGCAACTTTTACTTCTATATATTTAGTGATATGTGTATTATTCATAAATAAAATTTCAATTATATTATATCATTTAACATTCTATTATATATTCCATAAATGATGGGAATATATTTTCCATATATTCAATTCGAAAAAAAACCCCGTTAATTGTGTCAATTTATTCCACATTTAAAAATAGTCAAAATATATTGAAATAAAGTCTCAAATTTGATCCCAATAATTTCTTTCAAATAATTTTATTCGAATCCCCATAATTATTTTAAAAAGATCTCCAAAAATATCCCAATATATCATTACATCCTCAAAATATTATTTATCATTATTACATGTTTAAATGAAAATATTAAGAAATCATCCTCGTCATTATTTATTTAAAAAATTATTGGAAAAAATATTATAGAGAGAAAGAAAAAGAGACTATGGGGATTGAATGTGATAGAAGTAGAGAGAATCCCCATGGAAAATTTCAACACTTTCCTAGTGGAAGATTACAATATTAAAGTAGCAGTTAATCAGACCATCATGATGATGTAGTAATTCCATGATGTGTATATATTTTTTAGTCTCTCACTAGGTGTGAAGGATCTCCCTATGTTCAGTGATGTACCTGTTGAATTTCTAGATATAATACGATATTGACCACCAAATTCCACTCCTATCATAGATAGAGTTCTATATAATATTATATTTATTTTCTAATACAACTAGATTAATGAGACATTTACTATATAATTGGAGTCTTATAAGTATAGTCGGGCTTTAAAGATTCCCTGGAAGTTGTGGTTTACTCTTACATTTCATAATGTATATCAGTACATTTCCAAATTTAATTCTCTTAGATTACCTTTACACATTCACTATAAAAACCATTACACATCAATCATTGTACCGTTATGTAACATAATGTAGCTCAAGTGAACTCATATTTATTGAAATTATATTATTTTTCTTTGAAACATTTCATTA
This sequence comes from Viscum album, assembly GCA_963277665.1. Lineage (NCBI taxonomy): Eukaryota > Viridiplantae > Streptophyta > Magnoliopsida > Santalales > Viscaceae > Viscum > Viscum album. The sequence goes on from OY728161.1 coordinate 1,705,284,933, forward strand.
GGAACTCCAAAAAATATAAAACACATGAATACAAATACCTTACACCCCATGAAGATATTTACCTTCAATAGTATTTGGATACATTAATAAAATATTATTATTATGTATTATCCCGATAAAAAGTTACATAGAGTATCATAAAATACTTTACCAGTTATTATATTAATAGAAAAACAAAAATGTATCATATATGAAATTCATACTTCTTCAAATCATATTTAATCATTTTTAACCTTATTTGAGATTCTTGGATCACTCTAAAACACTCAAAAACAAATATAATAACTTTTAAAATCATTAAAATATTCTCAATTTTCTTTAAAATTTCCCCCAAAGTGTTTCAACATATCATTACTCAAAATTATATGTTCCAATGGATCTCCTTTTCTTCATATGTTCCATTGTCAAGATAAATCTTCTCCAATCTTGATAAATTTTAAATTATTTATCTATTTCAACAACATTAATTTTTAATAATACAAGGATGGATTATTAATGTTCTAACTTTAATTCTTATCTATCCTCACTAAACTCATCAAGAAGTCATATTTTTAAAACGAAATATTTAAAACTATAGTATACACTTAATTATCCACCATATTTTAATCGTATATAATAATTTTATTAAAAGGAAACATTTATAATAACGAGTTGTACCAAATAAATATTCCCTGAAACTATATGTGAAGAAATTCAACAAGTAGATAAAATCATATCCCATAGATGTGGGTGAGATATTCTATATTCATTATACACTTCCTCCATCACATAACACCTATTCAAAATAAACATACTCAATTAAATCAAATAAAATCAATACAATATATGGGGATATTCATAATTGATTAAGTTCTAGTTCTATGGTCTAATGTAGAATCCATCAAGAAGGAGTCCCTGGAGGTGGAAGTCCATAACACTACTAGAAAAGAAGGTTATATCAACTGTTTTCCAAACCATTGGTTAGTAACCCGTGAGGAAAGCCTTATACCAACGATTTGATCTAAACCATTGGTATATTGTTTTATTAAATTTATCCCAATGTATACCAATGGTTTATAACCATTGGTACTGCATTTATTTAGAATTTTTATACCAACGGTTTTCAACTATTGGTAATGTGATTTTCCAGAACACCTATACCTACGGTTCTAAACAGTTGGTATTGTGTTTTTCCAGAATTCCAGAACACATATACCAACGATTCTAAACCGTTGGTGTAGGTTTTTTCCCAGAATTCCAGAACACCTATACCAACGGTTCTAAACCATTAGTATAGTGTTTTTCTATAATTTCAGCACTCTTATACCAACGGTTTAGAACCGTTGGTATTGAGTTTTCCCAGAACTGCTGCACAGAAGCCCCCTCCAGCAGCCCCTCCACTATACACCTACACCTGCATAAAAAATATCACAATAACCACATAAAAACATAATACAGTAAAAAAACACCTAAAATAGCACACAAAAACACATAAAACCATCAAATTCTTCTAACCATGTCATGTACTACAATTACCTATTTCAATCGTCATATGACAAAAATCATCCGATAGTAATTCACGTCACCCCTACACAACCCCCCAACCAGCATAGCCCCCCCACCTCCCCATAAAATTCTAATAGGCATAATAGTATGAGAAATACCTATTAGAGTTGAATAAGAGTTGGAAATTGGCACATATCCCATTTTTTCTGATCCGAGATTTGGGTATGTAATGATTTGTGATGAACATTTCATTGAACATGTATTGTTTATAATATATAGTGAAAAGTTACTTTCTTAGGAGTCTCTTCACTTATGACCCCATGAGTGAAACTACCCAACTCATGAAAAAGAGTTTGTGACTATCATTGATGAGTGTAAATTTCAGTAGTATTCACTTAAAATGAGGTCCTTTCCAAACAAAAGAGAGACTATGAGAAGTGCCATCCACACCGCCCCTCGGATTGAGGCAGGGTTGACTCGTACATGTCACATATGACCCATAGATCGTTTTCCTAAAGTCTCAACAGAATTAGAATGTGTTTGGTCAGTTTTCTGTATGCCAGTAGTTGTTTTCACTTAAAATATTGTCCATTTCAAATAAAAGTGAGATAGTTTGAGTGGTACTAGCCACACTATGCCTCAGATTGAGGTGGGGTTTACTCGTACACGTCAAAAATGACCAATGTATACTTTTCCTAAAGTATCAACAGAATCCGAAGGCGTTTGGTCCATTTTCCATATGTCAGTTGTTGTTTTTACTTAAACTGTTGTCCATTGCAACAAAAAGTGAGACACTTTAAGTGGTGATGGCCACACCACACCTCAGATTGAGCTGGGTTGACACTTACATGTCACAAATGACCCATGGATAGTTTTCCTAATGTATAAACAGAATCCGAATGTGTTTGGTCTGTTTTCCATATTTCGTGTATTTTACTTAAAAGAGCATCCATTTTAAACAAAAGAAATACACTTTGAGTGTTTCCGTCCACACCGCGCCTCTAATTTATGCGGGGTTGACTCTTACACGTCACATATGACCCATGGATCATTTCACTAAAGTTTCAACAGAATCTGAATGCGTTTGGTCAGTTTTCTATATGTCGGTAGTTTTTTTCATTTAAAATCTTGTCCATTTAAAATAAAAGTGAGACAGTTTGAGTGGTACCGGCCACACCGTGCCTCAGATTGAGGCGGGGTTGACTCGTACACATCAAAAATGACCCATGGATAATTTTCCTAAAGTATCAATAGGATTTGAATGCATTTGGTCCGTTTTCCGTATGTCAGTTGTTGTTTTTTCTTAAACTGTTGTCCATTTCAAAGAAAAGTGAGACACTTTGAGTGGTACCGGCCACACCGCTCCTCGGATTGAAGTGCAGTTGACTCTTACACGTCAAAAATGACCCATGGATCATTTTCCTAAAGTATCAACACAATACAAATGTGTTTGGTTGGTTTCCCATATGTCGTTTATTTTACATAAAAGTGCATCCAGTTTAAACAAAAGAAAGAGACTTTGAGAAGTACTAGACACACTGGCCCTCGGATTGAGGTGGGGTTGACTTTTACACATCACATATGACCCATGGAAACTTTTCCTAAAGTATCAACAGAATCCGAATGCATTTGGTAGGTTTTCTGTATGCCGGTTGTTGTTTTCACTTAAAATCCTGTCCATTTCAAATAAAAGTGAGACAGTTTGAGTGGTAACGGCCACACAGTGCCTCATATTGAGGCGGGGTTGAATCGCATATATCAAAAATGACCCATGGATACTTTTACTAAAGTATCAATAGTATCCGAAAGTGTTTGGACCATTTTCCGTATGTCAGTTGTTGTTTTTACTTAAACTATTCTCCATTTCAAAGAAAAGTGAGACACTTTGAGTGGTTCCGGCCACACCTCGCCTCAGATTGAGGGAGGTTGACTCGTACCCATCACAAATGACCCATAGATCGTTTTCCTAAAGTATCAACACAATATAAATGAGTTTGGTTGGTTTACCGTATGTAGTTTATTTTACTTAAAAGCGCATCCAGTTTAATGAAAAGAAAGACACTTTGAGCGGTACCGGCCACACCAGCCCTTGGATTGAGGCGGGGTTGACTCGTACATGTCACAACTGACCCATGGAAACTATTCCTAAAGTATCAATAGGATCCGAATGTGTTTGGTCGGTTTTCCATATGTTGATAGTTGTTTTCACTTAAAATCATGTCCATTTCAAATAAAAGTGAGACAATTTGAGTGGTACCGGCCACACCATGCCTCAGATTGAGGCGGGATTGACTTATACACGTCGAAAATGACCCATGGATTCTTGTCCTAAAATATCAACAGAATCCGAATGCGTTTGGTCCGTTTTCCATATGTCAGTTGTTGTTTTGACATAAACTGTTCTCCATTTCAAAGAAAAGTGAGACACTTTGAGTGGTGCCGGCCACACTGCGCCTTGGATTGAGGCGAGGCTGACTCATACACGTCACAAGTGAATCATGGATCATTTTCCTAATGTATCAACACAATTCGAATGTGTTTGGTCTGTTTCTTGTATGTCGTTTATTTTACATAAAAGCGCATCCAGTTTAAACAAAAGAAAGACACTTTGAGTGGTACTAGCCACACCGGACCTCGGATTGAAGCGGGGTTGACTCGTACATGTCAAAAATGAACCATGGAAAATTTTCCTAAAGTATCAATAGAATCCGAATGCGTTTGGTCAGTTTTCCATATGCCGGTTGTTGTTTTCAGTTAAAATCTTGTCAATTTAAAATAAACGTTAGACAATTTGAGTGGTACCGGCCACACCATGCCTCTGATTAAGGAAGGGTTGAATCGTACACGTTAAAAATGAGCCATGGATACTTGTCCTATTGTATCAATAGAATCCGAATGTGTTTGGTTTGTTTTCCGTATGTCAGGTGTTGTCTTTACTTAAACTGTTTTCCATTTCAAAGAAAAGTGAGACACTTTGAGCGGTGCCAGCCACAACGTGCCTCGGATTGAGGCGAGGTTGACTCGTACACATCACAAATGAAACATGGATTGTTTTTCAAATGTATCAACACAATCTGAATGAGTTTGGTCTATTTTCCATATGTCGTTTATTTTACTTAAAAGCCCATCCATTTTAAACAAAAGAAAGACACTTTGAGCAGTGTCGTCCACACCACGCCTTATATTGAGGCGGGGTAGACTTTTACACATCACATATGACCCATGGATCATTTTACTAAAGTTTCAACAGAATCCGAATGCGTTTGATTGATTTTCCATATGCCGGTAGTTGTTTTCACTTAAAATCTTGGCCATTTCAAATAAAAGTGAGACAGTTTGAGTGGTACCGGTCACACCGTACCTCAGATTGAGGTGGTGTTGACTCGTACACATCAAAAATGACCCATGGATACTTTTTCTAAAGTATCAATAGAATCTGAATGTGTTTGGTCCATTTTCTGTATGTCGCCGGCAACACCGCGCCTCGGATTGAGGCAGGGTTGACTCGTACACATCACAAATGACCCATGGATCGTTTTCCAAAGTATCAACACAATACGAATGCATTTGGCCGGTTTTACATATGTCATTTAGTTTACTTAAAAGCGCATCCATTTTAAACAAATGAAAGACACTTTGAGAACCAAATACATCCACAATGAAGACACCCTCTCTAAAGGTCTGTTTTAAGAGGACATCATGAATGATCAATATTATGCACCTTATAACAATATTACTTTCCAACCAAGGAGAATTTTTCATACCGTGTTTAAAACTCAAAAGTTGTCCCAAATGAGATTCCACTTCAGCAATAACCATTTTGTGCTGATGTCATATCATAAATCCCACCAGAAGAGACCTGTCCTTTTCTTTAAGAGAACACCCATCACAGAAGACTAATTGAACTTCATAATAACCAAACTATTGATTTCCGTGAATAATTTTCCACCACACATCTACACAGCTAAGAAAGAGTAGAAAGTATAAATTATATTAGAACATGATTTAAAAATTTATTCTCAACAAACTGAAATAGTAATCCTTAAGTAACATACATTTAAATTAATAAAAGGAACCAAAATCAATGAAACATGCAGCACCTCACCCTCCCACCTCAGAACCCCCACTGTGCAACCCCTTCCCCCAGCAGCCCATCCCCTGACCCTCTCCTCCCCTCCCCCTTGCCCAACCTTTTCCCCCAACAACCCCCTCCCTCCTGCCATCACCCAACCCATCCCCTACCCTCCCCTCCCTTTCCCTGCCCTCCCCTCCAACCTACCCAGCCCCTGCCCATCCCCTCCCCTCCCCCCTACCCACCCTTTTCCACCAGCAGCCCCCTGCCCATCCCCTCCCCTCCCCCCTGCCCAACCTTTTCCCCCAGTAGCCCCCTCCCCTCCCCTCCCCCTTGCCCAACCACTTCCCCCAGCACCCCTCCCTCCTGTCATCATCCTCCTCTTTCCGACCCTGCCCTCCCCTCCCCTCCCCTTCCCTGGCCTCTCCTCCAACCTGCCCAGCCCCAGCCCCTCCCCTCCCCTCCCCCCAGCCCCTCCTGCCCACCCTTTTCACCCAGTATCCCCTCCACTACCCTCCCCCTCCCCTTCCCCCTCATTCCCACCCTTTTCACCTAGGACCCCCTCCCATCCCCGCCCCCCTGCCCACCCTTTTCCTCCAGCAGCCCCCTACACCTCCCCTCCTTCCCACCCTTTTCACCCAGCAGCCCCCTCCGCTCCCCTCCGCCTTCCCAACCTCTTCCCCCAGAAGATCCACCATTACTAAAACAGAAATCATCCCCTGAATAGAATGGAAATTCCAAAACGACACGATTCACTTCAAAAAAAACAAAAATAAGAACATAATAAATAATGTACAATTACTACATGAAAAAGAACATTTATTTTCATGTTATTATTACATGCATGTTACTATCAGGCATAAAACTATCATCCATAAATTACATAAAATGCAGTTCTATGGGAAAATGACATAAACATGAAATACATGGAAAACTAAGAAAGATAAGTAATACAAAATAGAAAAATGGGTATCACAGTACCAAGGAATACTAAAGGTCTAGGAAGTGGACTAATCATACAATAAGAATCAAGTGAAAAAATAGATCTGATAACAACATCCCTATAAAGCAGAGGAAAACCGCAGAGTGGAAAACCAGGTTAAAAAATATAGTGTTATACATAATTCAAAAATGTACTAGATCAATCTTCCCCTGATCACCATGACCATCACCCACTGTCATCATCAGCCTCATCCTCACCGCCATCTCGGTCCTCGACGTCATCCTCATCATCGTCCCCATGCTCATCGTCGGCCTCATCCTCGTCCTCGGCCCCATCCTCGCCCTCGGCCCCATCCTCGCCTTCAGCCCCATCTTCTCCCTCATCCTCATCGTCATCCTCTCCCTCATCCTCTTCAGTATCCTCGTCATCACCAGGAATGTCATCATCTCGACCGCCACTAGAGCTTCCTCCTGGTGCATTGGATAATGCACACATTGTTGAAATAAATGTCTAACAAGCCGTGCTAGCCTCTGGTGGAAGTGATGAAGATAAAGCTTTCATCAGTTTCATAAATTCTTTATCCCTTGTTTGAAATTGTACTTCCAACAATGTGACCTTTTTATCAGACTATCTTGCATTCTCCTTGACCTGTTCTAACTCGGTGGTACTAGAATGGATACCTGGAGAGGACCAATACCTCACCAGGGCTATATTCTTACCAGGTCACCAGTGTACTCGACCAGAGTACTCCTCTCCCAAAACCTGATATAAATTATCTTGTAGCCCAAAATTGTAAGGCTCCTGGGCATCAAGAGCCTCTAAAGAAGCCTGTTGAAAAAATTAATAGATTATTAAATTTCAAAATAGATATTAAACTCTGAAATAAACAAATAAAAACTTACAATATTTTCTTGGGTTGATTCATTTACCGCAGTTCCATCTTTTTTTCTTCTACTCGAGCAAAAAAAAATTTCTCAGGGGATACGTCCTTCAATATTCAACTTTTGCTTCTGTAATGACATTGAAACAATATAAATTTCAAGTATAATCATATATTCAATATTCAATAAATCACATAATTTTAGTAGGAAACAATAAAAAGGGAATGTCCTAAAAAATTATAAACAACTATATCGTACCAGCTGCCTCTCATGATCTGACATAGTTCTGCGCCCCAAAGTGTTGAGGTATTTCTTCGAATCAATGTTTTTTCTGTTTTTTAGAAGATTCCTAAATAATGTTTAATAATAAATAAGATTATATTAATTCAAAATATGAAAACTCTCATTTAAATAACTCAAATGAGATTAATACCATAAATTTGGCAGTCTCCCAATGGGTAATCATTTGGGGATATTTCTCTATTGGGCAGTCTTCCATGATAGGTAATTTCTCTAACTCTGTGCCCACTCTATCACACCAGCCAACATACATGTCATGCTTATAAGCTCTCCAAAGCTCTCCTAACTCTTTTAAACGCGCTGGTCGTGCACCTTCGCCATCAGGGAAGTTAAACCGAAGCTGAAAATGAATAGATTAGTTCATACAAATACAAAAAAATACTACATTAAATCTAATCGATTTTTTACCCATATTTGTGCCCATGCGTTATCCTTGACTTCGTGTGGAAGATGTCTTCAAGTGAGAGGGCTGGCCGGAATTATATCGGAGTATTTGGCTAGTGTTGCCAAAAAACCCTGACATTCCTGCCCAGATTTCTCAATCATTTGTCCATCAACAATGTATTCAACCATAAACTGTGTCTAGAAGTTCCATACCGCACGCAAGCGAGTACACCCCCTCCCCTGCCTCCTATCTGTAGTTGAATCTATTAGTAAAGAAAAATAATATCAGCACAAGTTATAATAAAATAAATTTTGGTATAAAAATTTTATGGAGTTATATAAATATACTTGTGGTATTTGGATAGATGGGCATCACTGGATGTGCAGAAGCTGAAGGAATATCTTGTACAGGGGGAGTGTCCCTCAGTGTATGCTTCTCAGCCACATATTGTGTCACATTAGGAGTCGAAGAAGGTGGAATATAATAGCTCGAAGATAATGAACCGGAAGAAAAAGATGATGGAATAGACGTCTGGCCAACTAGTAGTGTAGTCCTTAGAGGTCTAAATATCTCGTGTGTCCCTGAAGACATGCCAAGATCAAAATGGGGGGAAGAAGATACGTCTGTGGAATTGGATCATCTAACTCTTGCCCCATGAGCCCTTGTACCACCAGCCTCAGTACCGGGACCACTAGATGATCGTCCATCTCTGAAACCACCCCCTCATACCCCGAGCCTCTCTAATGGGAGCAATATCAGGCTCCTCGTCAGATATCTCTCTTCTAGGGGGTCGATCATGAAAAAAAGTTTAACACAAAAGTAAACACAAAATATTATAAGTTATTGAAATATTTATATTTGAAATAAAATACTCAGAATAGGGATGAGTGGAGGAACACCCATCTGTACCATGCGACGATTATTATCTTTCATCTGTTTCCATCGCCTCTCTTCAATGGGAGTCATTTCCTACAATGAAAACAAATATGGATTCAATTAGAAACAGATAACAAATGTGTAACCCAAAAAATATAGAAAAACAATTCTAATAAAAAAACATAAAGTAAAAGATAATTTATGGTGGTTTGAAGGTAAGTACTAGGATGCACACTCTAAATGATTTAGGTGAATCATGTAGGTGAGAACAAGACTGTATGATTCTATATATTCCCCACCACAACTTGGGGTTCACAATCAACTCTGAAAATTGAGCTATTGGAATCATCATAAGTAATAAATGGATTGCTTCCAATTGCAGTAGGGATAGTGTCAACTTCATCATCACCATCATCAAAAAATTGTTTGGGATTTACAACAATAATTACACAGAATTTAAGATGACAATGATCTTTGACATAAAAAACATTTTTCATCGTTGATGCCAATACATATGGTTCATCGGTGGCAAGAGTGCGAGTCATGTCAATAACTCGATATCCACAATCATCAATAAAGGTGCCTTGACTCTTCATTTAATCAAAACATTGACATTTCATCATCGTGACTTGACCATGTGAGTAATAATCCAAAATTATTATTTTCTCCATGACTCCATAATAAGAAACATTTTCAGAACGAGGTCTAGGGTTCGATGAACTGGCATAACAGTCTGTTGTGGCAGTTAGCATAACACCATTATGCTGTGTTCTCATGTTTCTTGCTCGTTCAATGATAATAAATTTATATCCATTAATCACAAGTGATTTACAAGCACAAACCATGGTATTAGAACCAAAAGTCAAAGCTCTTATTTCCTTAGAAACAGAGTCTGTAAGAAAACTCGATACCTGAAATATAAACAAATAGTAAAGTTAATTACATTTTAATTTTATTTAGTTATTATAGAAATATTTTTACCTTCAATTTCAACCAAGCAGAGAACCCTTTGCTATTTAATGTCTCTTTCCATCTCAAAGATAAAGAACGATGCTTTCTATATATCAAATACTTATGTTCCCTGTAGATAAAAATAATAATAGTTTAACAAATATTTAAAATTACAAGAGATAATATAAGAGATACATGTACAATTTACTTACTTGATATACTCATTGAACAAATCACATTTGAACAACACTATGCGATGTGCCATGTCTCACTCTTCAAGGATTATTGTCATCAATGTATATGATCCCGGAATTCCTCCTGTAAGAGGAAGTGATGGAAAACTAGGGTCAATTTTCCCATACTGTTCTTCATCATTTCTCATTGGTCTGTTTATTCTCGTAGTAAGATCAGACAAATACATTGCGAAGAAATCTATACATTCTTGAGCTAAGTAACCGTTCACAATAGAACCTTCGGGATAATTCCTATTCCGAACATATGATTTCAATGTGCACATGTTCCTTCAGTTGGATACATCCAAAGAAAAGCAACGGGTCCTCCATGAAGTATTTCGTTTGAAAGATGGACAGTCAGATGCAACATGAATGTAAAAAATGATGGAGGGAATATTTTCTCTAACTCACCCAAAATTAATGGTGTCTCTACCAATAGTTATTTCAAGAGTAATTCGGAAAACCTCTTAGCACAATGATCTCTAAACAAATAGCACAACCGAATAACTGAGACTCTAACATTATTGGACAAGAGATGACAGATTTCTATTGGAATCAACTCATGAAAAAGGATGTGATAATCATGTGTCTTCAATGATTTCAGCTTCAACACTTTTTTGTTTTCTTGTTTTGATATATTGCTTGAATATCCATCAGGAACATTAATAGTCTCTAGCACTTCCAGAAATTTATTTTTTTCAACAGGTTTAATCACATAAGAATCACATGGAACATGCCATTTATTTTCACTGATACAGACAGGATGCAATTCTAGTCTGATCCCCCAATCTACCAAGTCAACCCGAGATCATAAATCATCATTTATCATCCCCTTGAAATTTATAAGAATCGAAAGAAACATTTCACATATATTCTTTTCAATGTGCATTACGTCTAAGCAATGACGTAACAAGTTCGTTGACCAATACGACAACTCAAAAAATATACTCTTCTTCTTCCAATTGTAACAGGTATCAATGGAATTTTTTTTCCTCTTTCTAGATTTCATTACACCCTTCCCAAATGAATAACTGATATCTTTCAATTCATTAAGCACATCAGTTCCAGGCATATGCTGAGGTGGATCATCATTCTCCATGGCATTGTCAAATCTTCGACGATTGTTTCTATATGGATGGTTCATTGGAATGAATCGTCGATGTCCCATAAAACTAATACTACGAAGATATTTTAGTCTTCTTGATCGAGTATTATTCATAAAAACAGGACATTTCAATTTTCCTTTTGTGCTCCATCCATACATCATTGCATAAGCAGGAAAATCATTGATCGTCCACATAAGCGCATCACGCATCTGAAATATGTCTTTCGAACATGCATCGTCTGTGGGAACACCCACATCCCAAAGATGTTTCGACTCTTTTATTAAAGGTTGCATGTATACATCTATATCATTTTTGAGATAAGAAGGGCCAGATATCAGTATACTCAAGAATGTGTAAGGCTTTTTTATACACAACCAAGGGGGAAGGTGATAAATGTTTATGAAAACTGGCCATGTGCTGTGCAAAGTAAGCATCTTCCAAAATGGATTAAAACTGACACATGGAAGAACCAGTCTCACATTACAACTTCGGCTACAAATGCAGGATATCGAGCATCAAATCTCTTCAATGAAAATACATATGTAGGGTGAACCAAATCTTCATTATTCTTTTTTCTCTCAGTGTCATGCCATCACATTTTTACGGATATTTCATCAGACATGGAAAGGTTATGTAATTTGGGGATCAATGGAAAGTTCCAAATTACTTTTTTTGGCAGACGAGATGGTGTTCCATCATCATCTGGCTTCCATCGGGAGGTTCCACATTTGATACAATCATTTCATTCAGCAGTTTCTTCCCAAAATAAACTACAATCATTCGGTCAAGAATAATTTTTTTTTGACAATCCATGTTCAACAACTAACTTCCATTCCATATAGTGGTTTGAGGGAATATCTACATCATATGGAAGTAATTCCTTCAAGAAGGTAATAATGTATTCAATTTCAGTATTTGAAATCCCATACATAGTTTTCCCATGAAACAATCGGATTAAAAATTCCAACTTTTTCATTTTACCACATTGCCGATATACTAGAGTCATCGTAGCATCATTCAATTTTTCACCCTATCAACATCATCATTTTCATTGGATGCATCATGTGTGCTTGTATCGAAATCTTGTTGGCTGGACATCCTTCCATTCTCATGATGCCGCATAAATGGAAACTGATCATATATCAAACTCTCCAATTCCGTCCTATCGTTTGGATCATCAACATTTTGAGATTCCATTTTCTCTCCATTGTGATACCACACATAATAGTTTGTTGGAAACCATATTTTGTTATATGATAGATAACTACTCCGTGACTCAACCAAGGTCTTCCAACACAATTAAAACATGGGCAGTGTATGCGACCACTATCTGAAGCCTTGTCAAATGAAAAATCTAGAAAGCTGTTCAAATTATTTGGAAAATCGGTTGAAATCTGATCGGTTTCGTACATCCAACTTCTGTACATTCTGTAAAAAAATTGAGATAAGTCATTTCAAAGCAATTCAATAATATTGAAGCTTAATCAAAAAAATAGTTAGGTAAATGACAATTTTTTACTTTATATAAATGCACAACTGACACATTACTCTATAAGAGAATCATATTAAGAAGTACAACAAAATACATTGTATATAAGTAAATAAGATACAAAATTTCTAATGCCTATATTCAATGATTTCCCAGTAAGATATTGGAAGTGGATCAAGGAATACATAATCCTTAAGGATCCTTTTGGGAGTACATGAGTTTTATACTTTAACTTCTTTAGGGAGATTAGGATGAGGAGTAGGATGAGGATCATGGGAGTTGCGGAACTGTCCAAGGGGGGTGCAGGGTGTCCAGGGGGTGCGGGGTGTCTAGGGGGGTGGTGGGGCAGTCTGGGGGGTCGGAGGTGTCCAGGGGGTGGGGGCTGTCTAGGGGGGTCAGGGTGTCCAGGTGGGAGGGCTGTCCGCGGGGGTGGTCAGGCCGTCCAAGGGGGTAGTGGGAGTCTAAAGGGTGGGCGGGCTGTCCAACGAGGTGAGTGGGGTGTCCAGGGGTGGTTGGGGCTATCCGGGGGTACGGGGTGTCCAGGGGGTGGGAGGGCTACCCATGGGGGTGACGGGGCTATCCAGGGGGTCTGGGGTGTCCAGGTGGGTGGGCGGGCTGTCCAGGGGGGTGGGCGGGCTGTCCACGATGGGTGGTCGGGCTGTCCACGGGGGTGGTGGTTCTGTCCAGTGGGGTCGGGGGTGTCAAGGGGGTGGGGGGGGGATTTACAAGGGGTGTGGGCATCCGGGGGGATGGGTGTGTCCGGGGGGTGGTGGGAGGGTATCTGGGGGTGGGGTGGTCGGGCTGTCAATAAGGGTGGGGGCTGTCCAGGGGGGTACAGACTGTCCAAGGGGAATTGTTAAACCTTTAATAGATGAGTTATTTTGAAATAGCATAGATTCTCTTACTGGCATGTCAAAATTAACCAAACATAATTTCCTACTACCATAGAACCCTATGATAAATCTAGATAAATCAGGGAATTCAATCCTAATTATTGTATTCTTTTTAATTTTTTTAAGTATCTTGATATTAAAACATTATACTTAATTTATAGCAATGAAATGCCTCAAGAGTATTATTACTTATGGTTCTATCAAAAACTCAAATCCTTAGAATATTTTTGAGGATCAATGACAACCTATAAACAGGTTTTATCATCATCATTGTCTGAATGAATAGGATTCCGAACAGATATCATCACGAGCTATAATAAAAAATTTAACCATATTCTATTGCTTTTTTTGTTACTATCCCTCAAATGAATGAATTCACTAGTAAACATTATATATAACATTACCTATATTATAAGTGACTTTTTCTTTATTTACTAGGGAGGATAACTCATCCCAAGGCGCACACTCAATCCACTATTGAAGATGAGTTGCAGATGTAACCAAACAATACATTTACCAGCCACCAAAATGAATATAGAGGAGAATGAAATAACTTGAAATTTTGTTAAAATAAATTTACACTAGATTTATGTGTGATGATCTCTCTAGTCACAGTCACACACTTCCTTGGAAATAGTAATATTATCTAAAAAATAAATTAATTATTGGTGTTAAATGACATGGTCCTTTTGTAATGTATTCCCCCCCATATGAGAAAAACTATGTATTATCTATACATTTAAGCCGTTATAAATTATAAATATCCCATGAATGTAATTTTAAATCTAACATATAAAAAATTTCTACCAAACAAATATAATTCATTTCAATAGTTTAACAACATGATAAGTGCCACATGAACAAATGTGTTCTAGCTCTATATTTCACTATCATAGTTTCACACCAATTAGTACATTCTATTGGATCATCATCCCTATGAAGCCAAGTATATAATATCACATACAAGTAATTTTCTCTAGAGTTTGATTAACTCTAATGACTATTAATATAGCTAATGACTTCTTGATTCATCTATCAATGATTAATAATAAGGTTCATTTAACCTTCTATGTTTTCAACCATTCCCTAGGAATGTATAACTCACAAAATCAATGAATTGCATGAGGCTATAACCCTTATGTAGTTTAAATTTATAAAATGATGACACATAAATCATTGGTGTCATTTTAGAAAAAATAACTCCCACATGGTATGAATGGTATCATAATGACACCTATATATTGAAAATATTCATATATAATTAGAAATATTTTTTTTTATTAGGTTGATAAATCTACCGATAGAATAATTTAATCATACCTTAAATTAAGGTCAAAACAATGAATGCCACGTTATGGTCTTATTTAATACATTACTAAAACATAACATTTACTTATACACAACTCAATGAAATTTTTTAAAAACATCAATTTTCAAATATTAGTCATTGATTCACTATCAAATATTGTGAATCTTCAAATTTTTTAAAATCCCTAAAATAGGAAAAAATGACGTGATCTTTCAAGATATTGAAATAAATGTGGAAATCTGAAGAAGAGAGCATGTATTTGGGAAGAGTTTTAAAGAATCTAACTGGGATAATGGAGTTGCAGCCGATCGGATGAAAGAAATCGGGTTAGGGTTCACTGGGCACCACAACTTCTGCAAATTGGGGAATGATGTGTCGTGCTGTGGGGGCCTCTGGAATTGGATGTATTTGAAGAGTACTTTCCCAACGGTTTGTAAAAACAGTTGGGAAAAGATGAAAAAAATTTCTTTCCCAACGGTTTCTTCAAACCATTGGGAAATCCTTCACCAAACCATTGTTTACCAACGGTTTGTTAAAACTGTTGGTAAAAACCACTTATACCAATGGTTCTGGAGAATCGTTGGTATATATGTGTTGGGAAAAGCCCACTTTCTAGTAGTGTATGTTATATTCAAAGACATTAATTTTAGTATAAGAAAGATCAATATTGACCTCTTTGTACACATTCGGTGATAAGTAATTAAATCATTATTTTAATCTTAAAGAAGCATCAATGACATATTATGCTTATTTTTACATTCTTCTAACAGCAGGTGATGAATAATAAGTGGGCAAGATAATGGGGATGAATATCCTATATCACTCTATGTCCCTCTAAGATTGAGAGGATTTATCTATTGTATTTATATAAACTGATCTCCCTACTACAAAAGTATTTGGGTCTTAAATAAACCATTATATCTTTTTGAGGGCATAAAATGAACATGAAAGGTGAGTACCTCCAATGTAATACAGACCAAGCAGTTTAGTAGGTGAATTAGAGTAAGTGATAGTGATTATTTCCCTTATAAAAACCCATGACACATCTATGATATAGAGAATTCCATTATAGAGTTCTACATGAGATGTAATAAAAGGTGTATTAACACTCTCAATATCATATTTTAATATAATTATTCATTTTAATAATTCTTATATATAATGTCTGATGCATATTTTTTTATAATCAACCATTGTAATAACCCTGATATCTAAGAATTTTCAAATTATTTAGGATATTACCCTAGTGTCACATTCATCAAAGGAATCAGAGAGAAATTAAAATTTAAAGATTATGTTGAAGTTAAGAAACTTGGAGATGACTTATATTATAGTTTCCCCAGTAGGAATGGGGGAAACAGTGTGTCAGGACCACCAAATATTGACCCCTGAGACTCAAATGGGATATATAAACAACAAATTTACCAATATTGACTATATGTTCATCAATATATTGTATGGTGGTTGTATCTATAGAGATATAATTTCCTTCATGGGTACAATTATTTATGATTGATATAAGGATGAGAAACTCAAACCATATATTATAAGGTATAATATTATTTTTATTCCTTATGAACTTGGGGAAATTTCACTCAAAGAGATAACATTGAATTCTATGATAGTGGATAAATGAAAAAAAAAATATTGATGGGATATCCTTGGTAAATAAAATATCTAAATAACTACCAAATATTATGGAGATGATAAGGGAGCCTGAGAGGATTACTAAAGAGGCTAAACAGATAGGAAAAAATTCTTCAATCACTTGATATGAGTGACTATTTGTGGATTATACAGACACCAAAAATCTATACATATATCATTAGGTTATTGATGACATTTATCAATCACGGGTCAAACATAGAAAATGTATATAACACATATTGTAGTGGTCTCATAATATTGTTTCCTCCTCCTATTTTGTCACCTATGAAGAATATGCTCAAAATTAGATTATGTCCCTCCCTTTAAATTTAATGAATAAAAATATTCTTATTTATTACAAATTTTATGACTTCCTACTTGACATTATTTAATACATTTATATTTTAATAAATACAATGTTCGATAGTGCACATGACATACAATTCCGAGCACTAATGAATGTGAAATATTATTATTTAGAAATCACTACTATTACCTAGCTATTGAATTGGAAGATATTAATACACATAATCACATTATAAAATGTATATTCAATTTTCACATTAATAAAAGTATTTATTAATTTTATTAAATAAGAAATAATTATTTTATAAAGTCAATTGATGCTTCAAAAATATGTTTTCTTCAAAAAATGATTTTATATTATTTTTTGTGTAGACATTTCAAATTAATTTCCCAATTTATTAACTTAAATTTTTTATAAAGGAAATAATTTTTGAAATCATCATATTCTAATTATATTAAGATGAAATTTTTGAATTTTTTTTGAAAAGGATAAATTTTTAGTGATCAATTAAAAAATAAACATTCTATAGAAAACTCTTATTTGAATTCATGTACTTAGAAGTAATTTTTTTTGAATAGATTTAAAAATTAAATTATTTCATTTTGATTAAACGTAGTCTAATTAATTTCATTAGAACCTCCATTATTCTTAATTTTGATACAAATCCATTATTATACATAGAATTTTTTTTTGTGGAGAAATGTTTTTTGTCACGTTTTTTAGTTTATTATAAATATATGTTATGCCACTTATATGAACATAATTTGAAAAAATGGATTCCATATTTGAAATAATTCATTTAAAATTTTATAAATATATCAACTTTATTTTTCTTCATAATGAATTGTAACATTGGTATAAATGATGTCACAACGGTAAGTGTAAAATGGGAATAATAGGGTGAATACTATGAAATATGGCCCCAAAATCATCTAAAAATTTTCAATTATTTAATTTGATATTTGTAATTATAACAACATATTGAAATCTTCCACAATATGGCATTTCAGATTCATTTTTCTTTGAGAAAGACTTATATATTAATTTAATTAATAGAAAATCCTTAAATGTCTATTTATTTTTTAAATATCTATAATATTTTTTATCATGGATAAAAATACGTTATGAATGGTTTTATATGGTTATATTGAATATTAATAATTTTATGATGTTATTTTTTTTAATTTTCTGTTATGAAATAAATTCTTTCAATGCTTACTTAATTCCAGCCCAGTGCGTGTGCATTCAGTAGGAAAATAAAGTAATTATATTTAAAATAATAACACTAGTATTTCATTGGGTTATTAATGGTTTCCTATGAACGTTTATGATAAATTTAATATATTATTAATGTTTTAAATTTAATAATTGAATTAAATCACTATATTGATATTATAAATTTCAAATTATGTGAATAGTTATGAAAATGAAATTAATGATATTTTATGTAAAATAATATTTTGGTAAATTATAAGAAAATATATATTATATATTACAAAGTGAATGTGATATGGTCTATAATGTAAACCATTTTCAACTCATGTGTAACATTTATTTTAATAGTGACATTATGGACCCAAAATGTGTAAATATTGTTATCACGATAATCATTAAATATAGTTAACATGTGTTTAAAAAATAGATAAAGGTTAAAAAATCACATAAAGTGACTATATTTTATTTTATAAGTTTATTTAGTCGCATTACCACCCTATATTAAAAATCTATAAATTGTATTCCACTTGAGTAAGAAAATAAATTTATATAAATTTAATGGTTTATATAATTCCAAATGCGCCCTCTCATATCTTATATAATGACAAAAACACTCTCCAATCCCTCACAATTCATGAGCCATGTATCTCAACCACTACCTAAGAAAACAACTTTCTAAAATCAAACCCACTTTTTATATTTCTTTATCTCACCAAAATTTATACCTAGAAGTCTTAAGGTGTAAGCAAAAGTACATTCTTGAAAGAGAATGTAATGATTTTAACTAAGCGTTTACATTTTAATTCTTCTTGTACATCATTAAATTATATCATAAAAATTACAATATAATATCATCGGTATGTATCATAAAATTATATATTATCATTTTAATATCACATCTTCATTCATCTCATTTTCCATCTAATTGGTAATGAAATCATCATTTGTATGTATATGCGGACAGTTGCCTTGCATACCGAAGTATTTCATTTCATATAACGTCCTTTAATGGATAGTTATTATGATGGATTATATATATATATATATATAATTAATGGAATAATTATGATTCCTGAAATATAATATATCATCTATATTCATACCATTCATATGATTGAAAATAGAATCATCGTACGCGCACATTTATAGACTGCTTTCTCCACATAGTGATGCACATAATTTTTCTAAAAACCACTTATCAGGGATGGTTTTGGAGATGGATTTAATTATTTTGTTGTGATTTTTATAAAATCATAATGATTTTATAAAGACAATCTTATATTTTATTTCTTTTTCTTCCATTAAATGGAGCGTAAAAACATTGATCATGTGTATGTGAAGTCTACTCCCTCGCGGGATGATGTAATTGGTTTTTCAAGAAATATTTTCTTGGATGAAACTATAATTTTTTATGTATAAAGAAAATAATTTAATGGATAATATTCTATATATGAAGAAATAATTACCCCTTTTACCACGTTCAACCAACCAATGTCATTTTTCAATTATAAACTAAAAAATCTCAAAACACTCTACATGAACATAACCAATAAATTAATTAAAAATGTCATTGAATTAAATTATTTAATGATATGGACATGATTATGATAAATTTTCTACAAAAATTAAATAATTAATATATTTTTATTATATAAAATTTAATGGACATACAAAGAAAGTTACGACATGAGGTATGAGGTTAATAGACTTAATTTTCTAACATTGGGTCATAAAACTAGTTCAATGAATTTTTAATTCCATAGTTATTTTTAAATTGATATATAAATTGAATTATCATGGATTTATAGTTTTTTATGTGTAATTATATATGTTCATATAATTACATAATTTATTAATTATCAATTTAGATGTTATGATCTTAGAAAGGGTTTTCCTTGTCTTAATCTCATTTTATTGACACATGTTTCATTTTGTACACCTTGATATGTTTATATAGTGTACTTACTACCCCATGAATAAATTATTACATATTACATAATTTAATTCATGGTATTTATATATCAATATCATAATATTTTATTTTATGAATTTTGAATCTATCCTTACCAAAAACTCATTTATTTTTAGTAATATTTATATTCAAGGACCCTTTGAGGGAAATTCAATGATTTTAATTTATTAAACCATATTTCTAATATTATCACCACATTGTTTCTTATTTTTTCAATATTACCATTCATTTAAATTTCTTTTTTTACTTAATAAGATTGAAATAATTTTTTAAAGAAACCCAATCTTATTCCTCTTTTTAGAAGGGAATAATTTCCCTTCCTTATCCGTGATCTTTAAAATGTTTCCAAGAATTTTATTTTATATGAATTATTTATTTTTATGTCATTTTAAAATATATTTCAAATTATTTACAACAATTTAAAACAAATAATTATACCATATTCCAAACAACATAATTTTAATTTTTACCAGAAGTGTGAAGGGGATCTTTGTTTAAACATTTACCAAGTTAATGGGCTTTAAAACTATCATATATATTATTTTATTTTATGTTTTTTAAAATTTTATATGGTTACATATATAAAAATAGTTTCCAAATATTATTAAGCATTATCAATATAAAAGTCTATTTTCCTTGTATTCAAATAAATTTCTTAAATATTCTATTAAATATAATTTTCATTTATGGAAAATATCCTTTATTATTTGCATATTCCCTAAGAGGGATTTCTTTTATTGATAGTATACTAATTATTTATGTGAATGAATTATTGTTTTTAAATATATTTTCATGGAACCATTTTAATTTCCATGGTAATATATTGATAATTTTTTTTGTTATTTTCAAGGGTGTTATGTTCAATAGTGAAATATTATAAATGTTATTTTCATTATATGGTACTTATATATGTGTATTGATTATTTATTGTTTCTTATATGATGAACCAAATATGAATGGTTATGCTATAAACCATGGATGGATAGTAATGTTATAAACTAATGATGGGTGGTTAAGCTATTAACCATGGATTGGTGGATCTGTTGTAGTCATCCAATGTATTGGGGAAGGTGATAAAAACTAGTAAAAATAGTTTATTTAACATTTCATTTATATATCGGTTTATTTTGAACTTAGGCTATATTTATATGTAAATAATTTTTGAATCTTTTTCTATTATAACTAATGGAATCAATTTTATTCAAACATTTTTAAAATTATTATTATAAAAAGCTGACACCAAAACAAATGTATGATTTTTTTTGGATATAGTTTTTGGAAAAAATGACAAAAAAATGTTCAAATGAAATATTTTTTCATTTATTTTTTATAAAATTGGTGAAAAAAATATTAATGGTGATTCTTTGTTTAATGTTTCTATGAATCGATGGAAAATAATATTCGAATAATTATTTTGGGAATCATTTTTTAAGAAAATAATCTTTGAAAATAAATCTTCAAATATTTTTAATATTGGTTTTGAAAAAAATTGACATTGAAAATACTTTTGGAAAAAATGACACCCTGAAACCATAAACCCAAATTTTGGGTTTTCAACTTTCCATTTTGTACTCGGCCTATGGTGACACTGATGGCTACCCGATAGTCTACCATGACTATTGAAGTCAATTTGGTTCGATGTTGGTGTTATTTTTGTGATCAAAAATCATTAATATTAAATAATATGTTTTTGTTTTGTAACCCAAGATAATATTCTATCGTCGATAAATCTATCATGGTCGAGTGGAAGCACAATTCGAGTTTTTTAATCCGCATTGTTTAAAAAAAATTATTCATTATGAGTGTGTTCTCAATACAAACATATTCAAGGGAATAATTCTATGTCCAATAACAAATTTTAATTTTCTAAATATAAATTTTGTTTTTTTTAAATATGATGAATTTTTTTTATCTGTTAGTTATAAATTGTATTTATGACATAATGGTTTTGTATTCATTTGACTGTAAATTATAATTTTTTAATGTTTATATAATTATATATATTTTTTACTTGATGGAATTATCAATTTCTTTCCAAATAACTCCACGTTCCTCTCAAAATATAGATTCATTCTCCATTTATAATTTTAAGAACATTACCAATAACTTCTCAAAACTGAAATGATATTTACTAGAGTGAGACTTCTATAATTCGTATGAGATTGAATACGATTAAAATAATGTAAATGTGTTAGAAATAAATTACTACTAAAATATATTGCAATATATAACATTATATCAACATCAATTCACAACAATAAATCGTACACCCATTATCTTAAAAAACCATTAACTGCATACCTACAATTTCAATCATCTCCATGTTTTATTAAGTGTCACTATATTTTGTTAAAATTAAAAAAAATCACTTTTAACAATATTACTAAATAATTGTCAAAACATTTTAAGATAGTTTGACTTGTTTTTTAGTTTGAAATAATAATAAGGATTAAAAATTTAAATGCTCTCAATAATAATTGTTGGAACAGAATTATAAAAAACACTTCCATAACTCCTTTCACTGAAATATATATAGCAGACAAACTCAATAAAAAGGTCATAATTATCCACGCATTACCCAACACCATCATTAATATAAACATATGGAATTTGTGTTTAATTTTATTTATTCTTATTTTCCTAATGAGGAATATTAAAGGTTCTAGGTAGAATTAAAGTGATGTTATATGATATTAATTTAAAAAATATATCTAAATGTAACAAAAGTATACTTATTTATTTAATAGGATCTCAAATAATAATTTATATGTAATTATGTATATAAAATAAATACATTGAGTAATTTAATTTTAATTTTATTTCGAATTATCATTGATATTTTCCACCTATTCATCAATAATTTTGATTATATGTTTTTGTCTTTTAAATTTAACTATTTATATATATTTTAATTTTTTATATGTTTTAATATAATAAAATTATATATTGAGATCATAGGTATTTAATGGGTTGTAATTGCATAAATTTATGAAGAACCACTATTGAATAAGAAAAAGGAGTTGATGATTTCTTGGAATTTTCTATTTTTTTTTTGCAAACATCTATTTTATTTTATATCTATGCATGATGTGTTTTATTATGAAAAAGTTAATTTTTATAGATAAAAAAATATCACCTCAATAGATATTGTTTAATTAATTATTATACATGAATCTGGCTGGGTTAAATAATAGAAAATTCAATAAATAATGTTAATAAAAATATTCAGAATTAGATAAAGGATCATATTGAAAAATTAATTGATGATATCAGTTTTGAAATCATCAGAAAAAAGGTGTAATAACTATATGGATATTCTTAGAAACCATTATTCTCAGGTTACACTAAATATATAGTTTTATAAGTTGTTATGAGATTAGTTAACTTGATATAAAGTAATGTATGGAGTGAAAAAAGATTCTAAAAATTCGTTTAACATTTAAAAGAGACACCCTAGAAGGAAATGAGATACCTAAATTATATTATGAGGAAAGGAAAATATTTATTCATTTGGATTGGGGTATAAAAGGATACATACATTCCCAAATATTGTGTATTGTATAGGAATAAATATGAATATTTAATAAAATCTCCTTGATGTGGGACATCATGCTATAAAATGGATGAAAATTTAAAATTTGATTCATTCTCAGTTATTGAAATGTAACCTCCAGATAAATCAATTAGGTGGATTTAAATAATTCCATTAAAAAATTATGATAATTCAACTCTGATTCATTATGAGGTACTAGAGTCAAACCTACCATTAATGAAGTTTGGAACCTTCTAATAATTCCTCAGTTGAAGAATCTATTTACAAATTCAATTGAAGAAAATGGTTAAGATGTCATATTTATGAGTGTGTTTATGATGGTAACTTACATCACCATACTGATTCACAACATTAAAATATATTAGATATTAAATTTCCTAATTTTTTAAAGTCAAATTAAAAATTTAAAAATGGGATGGTTCACATATGGAATGAATCCATAATGGAGTCTAAGTAGCCATCATATTTCACGGATTTTTTTGGTTGTTTAAAATTTGACCCCATAGATATGTATGATGAAAAACAATTTATCATGAACATGAAGATCTCTAAACTAAAACAACTAGTTATTGATATTTATGATTATCTTTCACCACTGATTGATGATTTGAAACTTTTATTGGAGACACATGTTATAGTATTTGATGTATATTAAAAAGTGTATTTTCAATTGCATTATATGTTAATGTTCACAATAAATGTTTTTCTTTCATATAGAATAATATCTGGATACAATGTTCTGGGATATAAAGCAAGTCCAGGTTTTGAATAATCGAACTCATATTATCAAATTTAGAATGAAATATAGAGAGTGTATATGGGGAATCAAATATTTTTGACATTTGATCATCATTATCATTTATTGGATAGTTAATTTTATGGTTTTCAAGAATATATCTTTTTCCATGACCAATGTCTACTGAAATTATAATTATAGGGTAAAAATTATTGATATCACATTATAAAGAGGCGTAATTATGGTCATCAAAAAATTATTTGGAATAAACAATTTATCTTTTTTGAACTACCTTATTAGATATTTTTAGAGATAAAATTGTCTATTTATATTAACAATATGTGATATTTTGATTGGAAAATTGTTAAAAATAAAAGTAAATAAAATTTTTATATTTAATTACTTATTAGAAATGATATCAATGCGAATACTTTTTGAGTCAGCTCCCACTCTGAAAAGAAATAGAACATATTTACCTCAATCTTATCACATGTTAAGAAATAGTGATAAGATGAATTTATTTCATTGTATTCATGGTATTAAAGTAACTAGTGGATATTATTATAATTTTAATAATATTTCATCATTGAAGTATTATAAATTAATTTGTATTAAATATCATGAATATCATTTATTTATGCAATAACTGTTATCGATCAAACTGGTTGGAATATTTCCAAAAACATAAGGGAAAGAATATCATTAGGTAATATAATTTTTTCAAATACATTTATAGTATGTTCATTGATAAATACAAGTTATATATGTTGGAGGATTCATATTCTCTTATTCTTTTTCAACTATAAATGTATTTCCATCCTACGTTTTTTGATATAATGGCCCATCTGGTTATTCCTATGGATTATGAGTTAGGAATGTGTAGGCATGTTTTTTATATTAGATATAACTTTTTAAAATTTATATGAATATTTTAAGGGGATTTTATAAAAATAATTATTTATCGAATGCCTCTATTATTTTAAAATATGTATCGAAAGAGGTAATTGAGTTTTGTATTGATTTTTTTTGAGGTGGAGAATTTTGAAATCCCTATATATCAAGATGTGATAGTTTATAGTGAAGGTAGAGGGATTCATGAATAAATGTTAATGTTAATTTCACATGATAGTGTGGTGTAGAACCACTCATAAATTTCTAACGATGCCGATTAGGTTAAACCATATATATCATTATATATTTATGAATTAAAAGTATGATATCTAAATGAAAATAAAAAATTGTTGCTGATCGAGCATAAAAATATATATGAATAATTTTTTAAAGACATGTTAATTATAGATATATATACCACATAAATATAGAAATGGTAGGCATGTGTACTATATCGTAATGTAAACACATCATTAGGTTTTGATATTAATGGATACACATTTGATAGAAAAAATTAGCAGGAAAAGAGTACCATTCCAAATAGTGTTGCAATGGTCATCTCTGATGAAGTTAATTTTTTTAAACACCAAAGATAAATACGAAAATTTCTACATATATTTTATATTTTGGACTTTCTGAAAATATATGATAGATTGATTATACTAATTTTTTAATCATAGTTTTCATATGTAAATGGGTTGATAGTAATAGATGTGTGGAACACACCGATTATGGGTTTACACTAGTTGACCTGAAATGATTTAGTAAAAAAGATGAATCATTATTCATTTAGAAACATATTAAGAAAATATTTTATGTCATTGATCCATAGAATGATATCTTACCTGTGATTTTTTATGGGAAAATAATTCATTTGCGTGATTAGGCTTATGATGATGTTATGGATTTTTCAGAGTCTTATTCATCCATTGAGTGATTTCTGGATGATAACAATAAAAATAATGTAGATATGTTCAATGTTGTATGAAATGATCATGCTAAAGTGATATTGGAAAATGAAAATTACACACCTAATTAGTCTATTATATATGAATATTTTATTTCTTTTTTGAAATTTACATTTTAAAGCACTCTTTATTATTATTTATTAGAAATATAATTATATATATTTGATTAATTATATGTTCTTTATGTTAAATTTAGTATCTTATAGTAATGGTTAAATATTTTATTACAGAAAAACTTGATGTACATCATTATGTTTTGGTTAAATTTTCTCATATAAATACACTTTTTTGTAAATGTGTTATTTAAATTTAAAAATGTTTCTATCATTTTAGAATTTATGTTTACATATAATAGTTTATATTTTATACTTTTTATTTAATAATCATGAAATCAATGTTATTTTTTTGAACGTACGTATGAGTGAAATTATTTTTTACGTACATATTTTTTTTATCAATGTTTTTAAATATCCCCATTTCTAATAATATGCAGGTACATATATTATCATTAAATTTACTCATTTAAATGATTAAAATAGAGTAATATGAACATGAAGTGAGGTATATGTTATTGTTATTATTATTATTAAATATTAAATTCTATATTTATTTAATTAAAAACATTTAATTTACAAAAAATAATTGATTGAATACTGATTAGCCTCTTAAAGAGAAGTCTTATCTATATTCTACTAAGAAATTAATTTCTAGAGCTTGTAAATGTTGGATTAATGGATTAAAAAACTATTACTTTCTCTTGAAGATAAGAGATTACATTTTATTTTTAATTAAAATAATAACCCAATTGGTCCAAATGCAATGCATTTCACCAATTATATTTCATAGCAATGTATTTTTATAATGAAAATTTTATATCTTGATTGTAATTCTATTGATAATATGAAAAATGATCATCTAGTGGAGCCTACAAGGGTAAAATATCTCGATTAATTTATTTTTATCACATTTTTCAGATATTATATATTTTACAAGACTAATATTTAATTTATATTATTACAGATAGAATTAAATTTTAAAGAAAATAAGGAAATTAGGAAAGGATTCCTATATTTGGTGGTAGTTTAATGTAATGATTTTAAAAAAAATCAAAAAAAAAATATTTACTTTGTTGATTACTTAATGAAAGCCCATGTATCGTGAATTAGTTTTTATATACATATACACGGAATAAATTTTTATCAAGCCGACATGATGAAGTATTTCATGTAAGATAATAATTTTACATAATAAAATTTATTATATATTAATTTATTAATTATTAGTTTATTTACAGGTAGCATGCTTATAAGAGATCACATTAAGAGATCCTATTGAAAAATGATTACCTTCATACTCTATCACCCAGATCATGCCATTTATTAGAGGAGAAAATGATTATAGAAATGTTTGATGAATTAAGTGATCGAATCAGAAGTGGTTCTGAAATGGTCCAATTCAGTCCTCTGTACCCCTACTTAACCCGACAAACAGAAAATAGAGTGAACAAATACAAATAAACATTTTCTTAAAAAGAGTATGATGAAGTATCTGAGAGAATTCTAATAAATTAATATATATTATCTTGGAATGTTAGTTTTTTTAACAGCGACAACACTAATATATAATTTTGTTTTTTTTATTTTTAGATGAAGATCAGGAGAAAGAGATATAGGACACTTTTATCCCTATGTGTAGGATAGAAATCCTATTTACCACTTATGGAAATCAATAACATCATGACCGCATAAAAAGATATATTGAATGTGTCTGTATTAGGAAATGGAACCATGTTCGCAGGGCCAGTTGGAGACGTGGTCCACCCCAGGTGGACTGGGCCAGGAGCGGGCTGGGCGAACCGGCCGAACCCAGCCATCAGGCCGGACCCACGACCCAGAAGGCTAGCGCGTGTGGGACGAGCCCCACCTAGAGGGTTAGGCCAACCGCGTCACGGGTCCATGAACCAGCCAGGCCGACCTCAACAGACAGGTCCTAGTGAACCATGATGACCCTTAACGGGTCGGGTTCAGGCAGTGTCAGGTAGACCTCGAGGCCCCTTACGACGGGTGACCTGACCACGTCGGACTGTGGAAAGACCCAACCATCCCTCAAATATAGAAACACTCATAGATGAAGATCCATGTTTCTATTTAACATGAAATTAGTGTAATTTGGACCCCTTTTAGGAAGCGATCCCTTTGGAATATTTCAGCAGGCCTGACCGAGCTGTGGTGGAATGTGGTGCAATCACCCCCGTTTCACAGAAAGGGGTGTATCCAACAGACCAAGTGTCTGATCGATGTGAAATATGTGGAATAAATACCCTTGTAATTAGATGGTCCATTGGAGATACATTAAGTTAGATTTTATGGTGTTTGATGTGAAAATTTTTTTCGACGAAACTTGAATCCAACGAGGCACTTTTTAAAGAAGTGTTCATATCTCACAGACTAAGCATCCTATCGACACACCATGTGTCATGTTGGGACCCCTATTGTGGGGTGGTCCCTTGGGTATGATTTTTGTGGGACACCATGCTGGATGAAATATGAATGATGGCATGAGGAGTATAGTCTTCCAAAGATCAGATGAGTGTCATGTAGGAATCAAATGGATGGCTGTGACATGGGGAAGACGAGCGACCAATACGGGTCAGTATCAGACACCCTAGTGTTGGATGATCTAGCTGTATGACTAATCATCCCTACCTCTGTAACAATGAACCATATAGGTCAGCACTAGTGACCAAAACAAGTCATCACCAGTGACCGATACATGTCAACACCAGCAGCAAATACAGGTCAGCACTAGCGACCATTACAGGTCAGCACCAGCGACTAATAAGGGTAAGCATTTAGTAACCAATACGTGTCAGCATACATTGACCTATAATGTTCATCAGTAGAGTTTATATGGATAAGATGATTTTTATTTAAGACTAGTCATCCATTTCAAAATAACCTTGAAGTTATACCATTAGAGTGAGCTTTCTCTTTTTTTGTGCATCATGATTTTCATCATGCATGTGATATTACCTTTCTGGTATTTCTTGTGATGGTTTTCTTTATAGATCACTGAGAGACCTTAAGGGGTCTCAGGATCCCTTATGTAATTTAATAATCACCCCTGCACGAGCTCCACCCACACGTGTGTGTCTGGTGTAGACTACAAACACTCCGAGCCAGACATTGGAGGTTCAAAACTTGGTGAATCTTGGTCTGACAGGAGGAGTTGAGATCCTATTATTTGAATTCAGAATTATAGCTACTACCTTCAAGGTAGAGCTCTAGGGAAGATAAAGAATCTGTTTTCTTTCTTTTCAGCTTCTAGGTATTGAATTTCAGCCCACTGTTTTCTGTTTATAGTTGTACTTGTGATTGTACTTTACTATCATGGTTATACATTGCTTTTGTTGGTTGTTTACTTCGGTTTCCCTAGTTGGGTGTGTAAATATATATAAATAAATGCCTTCCTTTTTTTTTTCAGAAAAGGCCTTCTTGTAGTAGTCACCAACCCCTAGCCTATGGAATGTGGGATTTGAGTAGTCACATCCAGGCCCTGTGGGATAGGTCATGACATATTTGATGATAAATACTGAATTCGGAATAAGAAATCATATGTATATTATGAAAAATTAAGAAATAAAGATATGGATTTTTTTCTAAATAGTTTAACCTAATTTTATATAACTATAAACCTAAAAGTTCATTGGGCCATAAATAATCGAATATATTAATTTTATGTTTTATGTTTTAGATTAATAAAATCCGGTCATGTTTATTATTATCAAATTTATAAATGAAAGGATCTTGTTTTTATCACCCGATCCAAGAGTGTGGGGTTTTGGATATTATAGTTGGTATAAGAGTAGGGAATATATAACATTTGATATTTGGATGTTTTCAATAAAGTTTTACTTAATATTTATTGGCACCATCCTAATATTATAATTTTAAGATTGATCATAAGTTCAAATGCATAAACACTCATATTAGGTTTTATGTAATGTGTTTCTAATGTGATAAATGATATTTGGGAGATTTCTTTTGGGTTGAGGTGATAGTAACCCTTAGTATTATCATGTGATTTATCAGAAATATTATTTAAGAACAATTCCATAACATTTTTTGGGATATAAGCTAAAAGGAATAAAAAAAACATTGATGTTAAAATATTCTTTAACTTAGAGATTACTGTGGTAAATTGAGATATATTTTAATTTATCTATTGAATATAATATGTTTACACTTGGGATATATTTTTGAAATTTCAGAGTAAAATTTAATATATATTGATTTATTGGTTTAATAATTTTGGGTATTATAATTGTTTATGAAAACCATTTTTTATTTAGTAAATGTTGGAGGAATATATTTTCATGATTTTATGTGTCATATGTTATATTGAAAGATTATTCTTTATGCATGAGAAATAATCATCATGAATACCCATTGATTGGAATATGTGAAGTGATAGTGGTGGAATGTTGTTAAATCATATACCCAAAAGATGAATTTAAATTTATTTATTTCTAAACCATCATACAATTAAATTTTCTAATGTCTTTAGTGACAATAATAAAATAATCCCTCATAATTATGTTTGTAATCTTATTTAGAATCATTCTGGAGGAATTTCTCATTTTATTTCTCTCTTTTGAGTTTATGATTTTATGGTCACTAACTTTATTGTGATCAAATTATTTTTCACTTATCCTCAATATTTAGATATCATATTTCTCATCTATGTCAATATTTTCTCTTCCCACTAATTTAATACTATTTATAATCAAATTTAAGAGTCATTCCAAATAACCATTATATTTTATTTCCATATTTTCAAAATGATGTTTTATTAACACTTTTTATGATGTGGGTTTTCAACAAATGGTTTATCAAATATTAATACCCTAATATAAAAGGAATGAGATCAGGATTGAAATATTACATTTATTTTTAGTGGGGATGGTGGATAATATAATACCCACAAAAATTAAGATAAGTTTTAGTTTAATAGTGTATAGGGCATCATACACCAAGCATTATTGACTACAAAAAACTATTATATAAATATGAACGATATAAATAGCTGTTGGATTGAAGGATGTGTATAGAGGAAACAAAAGTCTAACATATATATTTTTAGGCACATATTCAATACAAATTTATTCATTAATTATTATAATATAAGCACTCTATTTTTTGTGAAAACATTTTCTACATAAAAAATATGTTCTCTTTAGAAATATATTAATATTTTATTTTTTCTCATAAATTATATACATTTCCACCTATTTTATATATTAAATTTTATAAAAAGGATATTTTTTAATTCAAAAAAAAAATCTTAAAATGAATTTTTTGGATTTTTATGAAATGATTAATTTTCCAATGAAAAATTAAAAATAAAATATTTTATAGAAAAAATATTTTTATTAAAGTATTTACAGTCCCATTCAATATTAAATTTATTTTAAAATGTAATTATTTATTTTCAATTAAAATTTATTTATTTACATTCATTATAATCTAAATTAAACTCAATTTTGGTATAAAAACAATTTTATACCTAAAAATGAATTTCTTGGGATAAAGATTTTTTGTCGCCTTTTGTGGGTTTATTTAAAAATTAATTTCTAAAACCTATGATTACTGAATTTTGATAAAATATATTCAATATTTGGAATCAGGATTTATAAATTTTATAAATAATTCATCTTTTTTTTAATCTTAATGATTAGTTAGATTAGTAAAAATGATTATCACCATAGTAAGTGTATAAATAGTATGCCACCGTTAAAACCATGAAATAAGACTTCATACCAATAAATAAAATTACCTATATTTTTTATGAGTGTATTTATACCAACCCGTTAAAATATTCTAAAATATGGAATTTTTGTGATTTTTAGTTGATAAAGACCATAATATTATTCTTAGTAAATGAAAATTAATAAATATCTCTTTTTTACATTTAATATCTATAATATTTTATTTTAGGGATAAAGACAAGTTATGAGTTTTTACAAAGACTTTTATTAAGATGTATTATTTTTTATAGTTTTGTTTTATTTCTAATTGTTAGTTATCAAATGATTACTATAAATTCTTTTACAACAACGACATTGTGCATGTGAATGTAGTAGAAAAATCAATTAAATGATTTTAAAGACAATAAAAGTAGTATTCTTTCATGATTTATGGTCTATTGTTATTTTTTAGATAAATATAATAATTTTTTAATATGTTAAATGATTATATATTAAATAAATTACTCTTTTGTTATTAATTAATGTAAAATTATATAAAAAATCCCAAAAATTATTTTAATGATATTTTGTATTCAATAATATTTTATTTAATGAATCAAAATTCATAAAAATATTTTTTTGGCCAATAGAATGGGATATGGTATATTATATCAATATTTTTTTCACTTTTCGGTCAATTTTCCTTTTATATTAACCTCCTTGACACTTGATGTGTAAAAATCATGTTATCACGATTATCATTAAATATGGTTAACGAGGGGGTGGGGTGGGGGTGGTGGGTAAACAAAGATATAAGGGATAAAGCATCACCTAAAATTCTATCAATTTTATTTATTGATATTATTTAAATGGAGATTAACCCTATATTACAAATATATCAATTTAATGCCTTTTTTACATGAAAAATAATTTATATAATTTTAATACTATTTATATTTCTAACGGTTTCCCTCTCCTGTCTTATATACAGACACCACCTATCTTATATTCCTAAAACATAATGATCCTTGTATCTCAACCAATATATTATCAAATAACATCCAAATATTTATCTACACTTCTTATATTTGTGATTTTCACTAGAATAATAACCTAGATGTTTTACGGAGTAAGAGGGTGGGGGTTTTTCAATGAGGATTCAATTGTCTTTACGGAACATTTTCATTTTTCATCTTATTCTACCTTCTAAAATTAAATCCTAACAATTCCAATATAATAACATAAATAT
Source organism: Viscum album (assembly GCA_963277665.1). Taxonomy (NCBI): domain Eukaryota; kingdom Viridiplantae; phylum Streptophyta; class Magnoliopsida; order Santalales; family Viscaceae; genus Viscum; species Viscum album. The sequence continues at coordinate 1,705,318,140 of OY728161.1, forward strand.
ATTCAATATAATTATATATTTATTAAATTAATATCATAAGCGTATTCATATACTTTTCCATCAAATGGAAAACTAAATCATCGTTCATGCGTTGGTGCGAACAGTAGAATTTAGAATTTTTCTTTTTTGGTTCTCATCATCGCCTTTCATGAATGGATATTGAGAAATATTTTCTATTAATATATTATATTAATGATATAATTATGATTATATAAATATAATATAAATTCTATATTAATATCACTATAATCATTAACATCAGAACTATAGAATGTGCTTACGTTTAGACTACCATCTTAACATTGAGACACACTTTCTTTCAAAAAAACCCCCATACCTCTATATATTTAGTAACTATGTGTGGTTTTTTAAAATGATAATTATTATTTAAATAAAATAAAATTTTATGTTTGTTTATTTTCTATCCAATGTAATTTAAAAACAAAACGCATGTGTATTTGTGGACTACAACCTCACGAGTTGATGTGTTTTGGTTTTTCTGATCACTTATCATCTATGAAACTTAAAATTTTATTTAACATCTAAGTATGAATATTATAAAATAATAACTATTATATATATTATGGAATAATTTTCCCTTTTACCATAGCCAACATAAAAAATACATTTTATAATTTTGAATAAAATGTCATCAAAACTCCTAAAATTGACATTAATGATTAATTAATTATATATTTCACTAAAATAGTAAAAAAATTGTTAATGATAAGGTAATAAAACTAAATTTTTTTTCATCAATAAGTAAATAATTTATATAAATTTATAATAATATATTCAAATGAAATACATAGAATGTAGGGACTCATGGTAAGGGGTTTATTAACTAAATTTTATTGTATTGGGTCATAACATTTCTTTATACACTTTTTATTCCATGATTAAGTTTTAATTGATATGTTAAATGTATATAATTTTATTAAACTTAATTTATTCGGATTTAATATATGAACATAATCACTTCGTGTATTAATTATCACTTCAAAATTTATGATCTTTTAAAGGATTTTCTTTATCTCAATCTCATTTTTATCAGACACGCTTCATATTGTGCACCATGATTTCTATGTATTGTGTATTATTTACCCATAGATAATTTTTTCAATATAACTTCTTGTAATTCATTTTATTCATAGACACATATCATATTCTTATCGTCAATTAAGTTTTATTTCAATTTTACTGAAGTGGTAAAGGGGTTATGATATAATCTCATTTATTTATAGGATTGTTTATTTTCAAGGTTACTTTATGAGAAATTTTTTTATATTAATTTATTAAAAAAATAGACATTCTTATCCTCTAATTAATTTTTATGTTTACATGATTTATTTTCATTCTCTCCTATGTGTTACTTATGATGATCAAAATAATTTTTTATGTAAAAAAGTACCGTCTTTCTCAGTTCAGTTAGGAATATTTTCTCTTCCATACCCATGATCTATAAAATATTTTCACAACTATTATTTTCCTTAAAAAATAACTATTTAAAAAAACAATCAAATATATTTTACACTCACTGAAAATGATTAAAATGAATCTTTTTTTGTCATTCTCCAAACATGTTACTTTTTTCTACATAATATCTGAAAGAGATCATTATTTAATATTTACCAAATTGATGGATTTTATCTCCATAATATATATTTTTTTCTTTTAAGTCTCAATTAAAATTATCCATTTTTATTTATAATTAAAATAATTTTCTCAATTTTCTTGAAATATTTATTTAAATGATTATAAAAAGAAATATATATTTTCTATGTTTTTAGTGAAATGTATTAAATGTTATTTTCAATGTGTTTTTATCTATATAAAAAAAATGTTTTGGTTTCACTATTCTATAATGGTGATATGTAACAATTATACGATCCTCATTATTGGTTAAAATGGATTATGTGTTTTTCAATTATATTTTCTTGAAATCAATTGTTTACCCAATATACAACCTAAAAAAGATTTATGGTTATTATAAATATGTTGTTCTTCTGGTTGTTTTTTGGACTCAGGGGTTCTTACTCTTCCGTTAAAAGTGATTAAATAGTCAAATAAAAAAATAATTTTCAGTCAGTTATTATAAAGGGTGTTTTGTATAAAAGTGAATGCTTATGATTTTATTAATTATAAGGTACTAGAATATATTTATAGATGAATTATGGGTGGTTTTTTATAAACTATGAATTGGTGGTTAAGTAATAAACAGTGTTTGAGTGGTTACATTTTAAACCAATGACGTATGGGTATGTTATACCATTCAATGCATTGAGTAAAGCAACAGAGATAACTTATTATAAGATTATCCTACAATATTATAGAGTTAAATATTATTTTACCCCTATGATATACTAGATTTATCCTATTTTTAGTGATTCCATGATGAATGTTTATTTTTCCAATATAATAACCTGGTTTTTCTGTGCTTCCTATGAGTTTTTAATGGCTCCTTTGATCAAGGATGACATCATATTGTTGATTTTTATTTATTATTATGAATCATTACATTTATAAAAATATATTCCTTGTAACATGTTATATTATCCATGTTTTAGTGGGTATAAATTCTATTAATTAATGCTCATGCATTTTGAATGTGTTCTCATACCCTAATTCTACTATTTTAATCACCAATTATATTTAATTATTAATTAATATGTTTACCCATAATAGGTTTTTTGATCACCATTATTATGTTTATTTACCCTATAATATAATATTTGTTACAAAATTGGATCGAGAACACTAAGAGGGGTTGAATGAGTTGTTCATTATTTTTCTTTTATAATAATGGTTTTTAACTTCTTTAGAAAAATTTATAATCTTGAAAATCTTGTCAAAGTTAAGAAACACATAAATATTACTTATAAACATTACCATTCATGTGCAACAAATATAAATAGTAATAAGCACTCAATACATATATGTTTCGGTACAATGGCATACTCCTTCCATGTTGAACAATCCCATCAACATGGATTATTTCAATTTTTTATATTCAGTATGGAAAGGCACAAGAATTGAAAAAAAATGAAAAACCTAGTAGATTTTTTTTGATATAGTTGGATATACCCCAAAAATATACATTTTTTTTCCAGTTCCCCATAGTAGGTTATATACACCAGATAAAAAATCCACTTCAAAAAATGGTATGTAACCATAGTTTCATGCTTCACTTTCTTTATTTTCTCACCCACTTCAGAAGGTTCTTCACTTCATCCACATGTAAGATGAATCAAACATTCAACATTTAAAATATTCAATAACATAAACTGTTATAAGAAGAATATTTTAGTCTTGAAACATTTTCGAAAAGCATGGTTCAAAAAAATATTCACCAAAATTCAGCCTAATCAACCTTAGTCTAGTAACCTATATCCAATGGTCTCCATATGATTTTCCTCCATATGATTATGTTTCTGGTACATATAATTTAATTAAGTAGAAAATCATCTAGAAACTCACCACTTCTTTATCTGATGTATCTATATCGGATATACCTTACTCTGATGAATATCTCTATCATGCAATCTCTCTAATTGAATCTCTCTGATGAATCATCACCCATTAAAACATTCTCTAATGGTCGGAATGAATATCAATTCTATGGATCTTCCTTATCATAAACCTAAAACAAGAAGTTATATGGGAATCATAAAGAATCAAAAAATTATCATGGTTCCAACTCTCAATGCATATGAATAGTTCATGGTCTCAATGTATGATTTTATTGTTCTCTAATTTTAGGGGAATCACATAATTGAAATGTCAGGTAAACTAATTCCATTCCACTCTGAAGGAATTTTAGAAATCATGAATTTCACATTCATTTATGTATTTATATTTTTATTTTTCAACTCCTCTCAATACTGTTGGGGAATTCTAAAATCATCATAAATCTTATCAAAACATCATCTAACATCAATCTATCTAACCATTATTCAGTCCAATATATAAATCATTCTAATAATTTTTTCATTATGATGAAAACATGTGAAAAACTAAAATCACCCCATTAATATGATCCATATTAAATGAATCTTTGAAATAATTCTACCATAAACACTATTTCAAATTTCATAGACATCAAAACCCCCTTTATAAATAATTTGGTGTCCATAACTACATTAAAAACACATAAAAATGTCTTCAATCTATTTATCGTTTTTTTTCAATTCCTAAAACCAATTTTACGAATCCAATTATAACTTGGAAATACCCTTGAATGGTTTTATGTTTTATAAAAATTGATCTATACAAGTTCTTTTCTCATTACCCATGTCTAAATTGTAGAAAACATAATCTTGATGAAAAATGTTGACTGCATTTTTTATGATAAACAAGTTTATTTATCTTTGAATCCTTCTTATGGATTATAATTTTAAAAAATTCAGGATTTATTAAACATTATACCTCTGATAAAAATATGTATATAAAAAACAATTAATACCAAAAATATAAAATGAGTTAGTTTAATAATCCCCTAGTATGTATTAGTGGCACATTGTGTCCGATGAACTGATATCCCCAGTGTCTTCCTTCATAAAGATTCATTGTACCAATGAGTTGTTATCAAAACTTCTCATTCTTCCTTATCAAGGAATATCTATCTTTTGAATAGAAATTTAGTATGATATATCATATTCTCTATCTCATACCAATCATAACTTCTCTATATTTATTTTACACAACATGGATCATAGGTGTATCATATTGCTTATGATGTTGAGAACTAATCAAACACTAAATCATTGTCACTTTTACATTTGAGTTTTCTATAGAATCACATACTTCCAACACCATATTTATTTCCAACCAAGATTCATTCTAATGACTTTGATCTATTGACTCAAGTCCATAGGACATGTTTGATTCCTCATAACAATGGCCTGAGTCAAATGTTGTGTGTTTTCTTTTGTTGTGTGAATATGATTTACTATGTTTGATGCATTTTCTTGGTCTGTTTGGTGGGGTGTCTTTAGAAACCAAAACATCGCATTCTATTAAATTCCATCATATATCATATAATAAAAAAATGAAACCAAAACTCAACTTGGGTCTATCAATCTCTTCCAATGTGTTTTTTTAATACCCACATCAAACGATTACCACATGTTGTTTTATTTTCTTGCCCTTTCTTCTCCCCCGATATACAGGTCTTCTATAAGAATTATTCACCGAAATGCATACTCCTCCTTCATATATTCTCACCATTATCTCATTTACCCATATATTATTTATCTCCCCCTATTCCTTTTCTCTCCCCTTATTGACAATAAAATTCAAATGGCCCATCATGAAAACTTTTCCCCCTTGTTAAAAAATTGATTCACTTCTAAATGTTTGACCTCTTTATCTCAAAATCTTGAAATTATTATTTAGTAGAACATAAATATCACATGCGTTTATGAAAAAATATCCTTTAAATAAAAAATATTAATTATATTTGGACAAACCAAGTGAAGAAAAAATATTGTATAATCATGTTCATCAATGTAGTCCATAACAATAATTTTATGTAATACCATAACATGATTCATTAAAAATTCACATATTTGGGTAAATTATAGGGAGGTTTTTATTAAGATTAAAATTATTATTAAACCATCTCAAATAACATATCATAAAGTTCTGTTGTATGAAAACAACTTTCCACAAACTCATATTTTGTAACCTCATTACATTGTTTTATAAGAATAACAATTGAATCACATATTAGATTTATTTTTTCAAATCATTTAAATCCATGTATGTTAGTATAAATAAAAATATTTTGGGAATAAGGAGGAACCTTAGTAGTTTATTAGATATATATTTTGGACTGAGAGTCCTCTCTATGTCATGAAATATTTGTCTTATTCATTGATATTTTGGATGTATTTTATTCTTTATGTTCATCCTTATCAGATTTTATAAGATGTTTATTTTAATTTATGGAATATTTTTGTAATTATTTAAATTTATTTTCAACATTAGTAATATTTTTCTTATAGTGAGTTTTTGAAAACACTTCTGTTCCTTCCAATTGATCGTACAAGATATCCAGAAGACTTTTAGTAACATTCCTTTCTTTATCACATCTCTTTCATCTTTCCTGAATTTTCTAACCATAATATATTGATATATTTTTATCAACATTTCTTCCAAACTCAAAAAACATTTTAGTCCCCTTTTATTCATATATTTTTTAAAACTTCTAACTTTATATCCATGTCAACATACTTTATCCAAATAAGAAGGCATGCTTTCTTTTTTGAAATAGAATGCTTATTTTTCTCCACTTTTTTAACATACTCAACATTCATTATCTTATCATCATTCACTATTTAGGATTCAAAATTATTTAACTTTTGTTTTTGTTTTTTAATAACACAAATATTTTATAAAAATTAGATCTTCTTTGATCATCGTATCTCAACATTGATAGATACCTTTTTCTTAGATGAGAAATTTTATACAAATATGAGTAAGTTCTATTTTTGAAAATTCAGCAACACCTATAGTGACCTATTAATAATTATTTTCTAGACAGATGGTGAATTTTTTCATAACAATTTTTTATTATATCTTTATAAATCATGGATTACTATGAATAGTGATATTTTTTACAAATGAATTGTTTCATTATTGGGGAATGATTTTTTCTCACAGAACTAGTTTTGTAAACCTTTCATTCCACCATATTTAGAAGTTTCACCTTTAGCATCAACTTTATTAGTTCTGTTCTATATCATATTTTTTATCTCACCTTTCATCATTATAAGAACTTGTTTAGTTTCAATCAACCCCTCTTCTTTCCCATCCATCATTTTTTCAGAACATCTATCATTTTTATAAATTTAGTTATATTAAACTTGTTTTTCTTACTTTCTTCAACACATGTATATTATATCATATTAAGGTTATTATTTATATCTGATATTTATTTATATCATTCTTATGTTCATTAATCCTCAACATAATTCATATTCTGAGAACTAATAAAATTGGTATTTTTCTATTCTTTAATCATTTGGTTATCATTCTCAAAATTTATACTTTCAATATCTTTCTTTGTATTTATTATTTATTTGTTAATTTGAGTATTCTACTCAATTTATTTTTCAATATTATCATTAAGAATACAATAAATTTTTTAACTTCTTCATTATCATCATCTCTTTATAAATAATTAATTCCATTTATAACATGAAAAATAAAGATAATTTGATGATTAAATACATATTTTGTTAAGGAATCATCATTATTTAATCAACTAAGATAAATTTTATTCTTCATGGCATAAAGAAGTATTTATTTTGTATTTCCTACAGATTTTTTATTATACTTATCATTATCTTCTTCGGAATCATACTCTTCAACATTCATTATATGATTTTTTTGATAAATGTAAATTCCATTCAAAATTAAAACATTTAAAATTTTTACCTTGATACTTCCCATTATTGTATTTATTAGAAAAGTGAGTGACTATTATGTTGAAATATTCAGCTACATATTCTTATTCAAAAAAACTAATCTTGTTGAACTTCTTCATCATCTTTCCACTATTAAAAATGATTTAAAATCTATATATAAAAATTGTTTTCTTAAAGGTAAAATATTTTCTCATTCCCTATGTCACCATGATATTTGATGTTCTTCCAAAGAAAAAGTCTAAGGATATTATATAGTAGAAACTTTGTAATCAAATATATCTGTAATGTTTCTCATAAGATTCTTTACAATTGTATCATCTTCCATATTCTCACAAAAAATTCTAATGTTTTTGATAATATCATTTACCCTTGAAAATTATCCATCAATACGTACATTCTCAGCCATTTTCATATCATTATATATACTTCTCTAGAGATGTATCTTGTATTTCTAAGCATTCTCATTTTCTTCACATCTTCTTCTAATCTTATCCATCATTTTCATTATTATCGAAAACCACACAATAATTTCATAGACATTATTAGTAAAACCCATGAATAGATCCTTTTGATATTTTCTATTATCTTGTATACTTCTCTTATTAGTAGTTATCATAATAGCATCATTGAATATAGGAAATCCCACTATTGAGGCATCTCTATCTTTAAGAAAAATTGAAAATTTTCAAGGTAACATCATATTCATCCTACTAGGATAGTTTTGATGGATTCAATTATATTGATATCATTCTATGTGAGTTTAAAATATCATTAAAACCCAATAATAATGAATTTAAAAAATATTTATCATAGTCATAGTATCAAAAATGCACTGAAAGGGATAATGTGTACAAAGAAATGACCAACCAAAAACAGAAAAGGAGTCCAACATGATTATAATGAGGGGAATACTATCAAATTCAATTATTTGTAAACACCACTATTTGTCAAATCCTATCTAATCTCCAATATCCCCTTATCATTTAAATGCACTGTCAAATTGTTTTTTGTCTGAATAATACATGATTTTTTTTGGAAAATCCCATATAGGGTGAGTATAAAAAACCTATTAGGACACCTTGAAATCACTATTTATTGACTATCAAGAGTTTTCATCTCATAACCATAAAACAATAACTAAGATATAATCATAACAGAAACATGATCTCCAAAGTTCTGAACCAATACTATTAGGTATATGAAACCATCTGAGTCTTCAAAGAAATTGTTTTTTAGACTGAACTCATATGATGAGCCATTTTTGGACTTATAACACTCTTTCGAGAAGACCTTCTCTTCTACACTCACTGAGAATTCCCCATTATATATATTATGCATCGTCATCTTGTTAGGGGATGAAACCCATGGCCAGTGGGGGATAGAAAAAACACTATACGACCAGTATTCTAGATAGGGTATTGAAATTATGAGTATGTTGGTCACATCGATACCACAAAACCCACCTTGTAATGATAAGTAATTCCACCCTGGTCCCATAATGGGATTCAATGAACTCTATTCGATATTGAATTCATTATGGAGATCACAATCTAATGTTGATGACTTAATTACACACTATAACCTCAATTTATGTAACCAAGGAATCACACACAACTGAACCCAGTCTAAACTTAGGGAATGAAGAGAACCAAATACCACGAAAGGTAAAAAAGGTGTTTAATGTACAGAACTATGTGTCTTTAAAACAACTAGTCTTTATGTGTATTATTATCTCAAATAAAATGAAATAAAAAAAATACATGGAATGTCCCCTCTAGGTATATCTATTGTAGATTTCAATTTAAAATCTACTAATTCCATCTACACATTCCATTCTACATATATCCAAGGCCATGTACATTGAGTTTTTCCCATGTACTATAGTTGTGCCCATGTACTAGGATGTTTCCAAGAACCAATTTTACTACTTTACTAAACCCATTCTCAGGTTCCTGTCTATTCCTATTTCATCGTATCGTTCGATATTCAAGGAAATCAACTAGCATCGGTTCATATGGAATGTGATATGTTTCACAAGACTTGTGATACATAACTTTTAACAGAAACCCTAATGTTATAAATTGTGGTCCCATACAGTGTGTATCTCTGGATTACCTGATGTATCAAACATGATTTGAAGAAACCTATGATTCATTTATTGAAATTACCATTCTTCAATGACCTCCATACCCACTTCCAATATTTCTTATGGATTGGAAATATCATCTAATTAATCTTTTCCATCATCAAATATCAATTTATGGCTATCAAAAATGATATTGACACCATCATCTTCGCCTAGGACATTTCTGAATGCCAATCTATGGAACTGGGACCTCCTAATCGAGTTGATCTATCACTGTTCATCCTGCTCCATCATTGAACCATTATCACAACCTTTATAAAAAAATTAACCCCCTAAATAGATTTTTTTTTTAGGATTGATCATATAAGAATTGTATAATGGGTATTCATCAAACAATGAGCCTACGAAATTGCCCACGATCATCATTTGAAGAAACAAGGGATATATCCATGAATCAAAATAGAAGACCTAATATCATACATGTTTTGGTTGGACTAAATTCATATCTATTTGAAATACAATTTAAGAACCAAGATGTAGTAAAATAAATCAACTATTAAGCAACAAGAAATGGGCGGATCAATTATTTCTTGTGGGATGGATCCACATTTGAAATAAAATAATAAATACGATGAATCCATAAAAATAAAACATCCAACATCATGTTTTCATCAATTGTTAATGAATACTGATCATTAATCATAGTCATTGGTGATATCCATGAACTCTGCTGGAGTAGATGAACCATGTTGTATTGATATGATATTCTAATATATTTTCATCCACAAATGATCACCTCAATGATATCTCTAAATTCTTATGGTTATATGGATAACTCCATGTATTTTCCATAATAGTGTATTTATATATAAGTCTTGATTTTTTTGATAAAATTAAAAAACTAAATAAATAATCTATTTATTTAATTACTTATATTCCCACAATGGCACTCACACCAAGTGTCTGATGCGCTATGAGGTTATATCGCACCTAGGTTAAAAACTACACTCTGAAATCAATGGAATCCTCATATTTCTGATCTATGCCTCCATTCTTATTTTATTCCACAATTTCAAGAAATCAATGGAGGAGTGATGCTAATATATTTACTATTTTTATAATATCATTATCGGCTCACCACGCCTTGAAATATCATTCCATATTAGTACATACCTCGAAAAATATTACTAGATATATATCGATGCAATACATGAGAAAATGTGATCATGAATTCTCCCCATGTTAGTTCTTTTTTTCTCAAAAATGGAAATGGCTACACTAAATGTGTGGGTAGGGTGCTCACATCTCTATCTTCTTCTACTATGTGATTTATAGATGTTTCCAATGAATCCATAGTACATGTACCAAATGAATCACACACCCATGGAATATATTCTCCAATCAATACATGATCTCAATTACGAACTCCACAAAGATAGCTTCATCATCAGTGTCCATCTCTCCCCAGTCAATAAAATGTGATGGTTCACGCACATACTTATTCATATGAAACATGTGGAATACATCGTCTAACTAGGCTAACTACGGAGGTATATCCATGTAGAACACCACCTATCCAACCATATGAAGTATATGTAAATAGATAATGAATGTGTTATATATCTTGATACCCTATCCAAATCTCAAAAATCCTTGTTGTGGTGAGAACCTCATGAACACATGGTCTCCCTACTCAAACTCCAAAGGCCCCTATTTTTTGTCCTCATAGGATGTATTATGGATAAGTGTTGTCTTCATCTTCACATATAAGATCTCAACCTTCTCTCTTCTTTTTCATAGTACCTCTGGTCCTATGATTTTTGACTCTCCTAGATCATTCCAACATAGTAGCGATCTATAGGAGCACATGTACAAGACCTCTAATGGTTCCATTATGATAGTGGAGTGGTAGAGGTTGTTTATATAAACTACAATAATGGTCAGGGATCCTTACAACTATGGTCATAGACTAACATGAAATCCCACAACATGTACTTCAGAACTCTAATGGTCCACTCAGTCTGTCCATCAGTCTGGGGGTGAAACACATCTCTCTAACATAACTGAGTCCTAAAGGCCTACTAAATTCCTCCCAATAATCATGATGTTATGTAATAATCATGTTAGGAAATTACCCTGAAAGGAAATACATGGATCCAATATATCCCCTGAATATAATGGGTTCCCATGATATCTACTGAACTCCACTTTCAGATAGCTAGGAAGTGGGATGACTTAGTGAGTTGGTTTATGATCCCCAAATAGAATAATGTCCTCTATATGTCTCTATAATCCTAATCATAAAGATCATTGATATTCCATCCCACTCCCACTATGGATCCTCAATTCATTGAGATAAATCCACTTAATATTGTTTATCATCCTACACTTACATTAAAGTGAGGAATTGAAAGACAAACTCCACTATGAAATTATTAACAACAACACCAGAACTAATGTTGGTGTTTCAAGTATATCGTTTCCACATATGTAATTTATCCTAAAGGTAATGTATGAAAATACATCATCACATCCTTCTAAAACATCACTAATACTATAGTGCATCTTCAAAAAAGGATAATTTCTTACATAATTTTATAAAATCTATTAGGAGAATGTCCAGCGGATATCTGAGCATATAATGTTTCATAGTCAGTATCCTCATGTTGAGACTATATAATGTGTTGTAGATTAAGTGGGTCAATAACCATAAACTATAGATAAGATGCACCATCATATTCCACTAAGAACAACTGAAATGAGGCAAACTTAACTAAGGAACCAATTAACAACTATGAGAAAGATATAATAATAAGAGTATATGCCATATTTTTCCCCTTCCCAAGAGTACACACAATATTGGAATTATAATATTATAAGAATTCTATCTAACACCTCTATTTCATGTTAATATCATTATAAGAGAAAATATACTTGCAACACTTATGGTTAGAATGTGTAGTAATATGCTCTCCCAAAATGTAGTTTCACCGCATATTCCTGGAAAATACTTACACTATGAACTCTAGATCATGGGTTGCATTGTTATAATCATGCAGTATCAACTTTCAGGACCCATAAGAAATCACTACCTACCTTTTTTTCCTAAAAAACCATTTTCTATCCATAATTCATTAATGAAAACTTCATAATCGACACACTCCTCTAGAAATATCAAGATGATGAAGCTTTTCAACCTCTTCCATAATTCCTAAAAACACTATAAGAATTTATCAACTAAAATGAAAATATTCCCTTTCTGGATCAAATCATTCAAAGGGGATGATATCTTGGTGAAATTGGGAATGAATCTCCTGTAATAGTTTTCCAAACCCGAGTAATATATACATCTCTTTCACACTCGTGGGTGTCTCCCTTGATAACATAGCCTCAAACATCATCAGGTCCATTGATACACCATTATATAAGATGACATATACCAAAATGTGGACCTATTAATTATAAAACTAACACATAAAGAGATTCTTGTAAATATAGTTCTCTAAAAGTATTCCTAGAACCATCCCCATTTGTCCTCCATGATCATCCTCGGATTTCAAGTAGACTAGGATATCATCTATAAAGACCACTACAAACTAGTCTAAGAAAGGATAAAATATATGAATCATTTGTCCCATAACAAATGATGGATGTTCATAACACATAAAGGTATCACCATGTACTCATAATGATCATAGTGTCCTATAAATTTCATCTTTTATACATCCCCGTCCCATACTCAAAGTTGGTGATATTGTGATCTGAGTTCTATCTTCATGAACCATGAAAACCATCTCAACTGATCGAAGAGGTCTTTGATTAACGATAGTGGATGTTTATTCATCATGGTCACCTTGTCCATGAAACAATAATCCATAAAAACATCAATATCTCTTCCACATTCTTGGTGAATACATCTTGGAATTCCTAGAGGGAAGCACTTGGGCTCACGAATCTCTTCATCTGTGAGTCCTACAACTACAACCTCGACTATTGAAGCTCTCTAGAATTCAACCGATATACTGTTATAGATATCAAGTCCTTTCTGGGATGTAATTAAATGTATAATTCTATATATGAATAGTTATGTTATCCTTCCCCATCATCATGAAATACACCCTCATATTCCACAACCACAGTAGGAAACTGGTATCCCATAATATACACCACTCCTAGAGTCATGCTTCCCAACTAGTGAGTAATTTAGATCATATAACACCCCAAAATCTTCTCAAATACTTTTTTCAAATGAATTTAATTTGTTTGGTATTTATAATTATTGTAGACACTAATTTTTTTCATATAGAACATGTAGTTTATCTTACTTTACATGTAACACTAGGTGTAACTTGTGATAAAAGTTTTGTTTTTTAAGGAAAACATGATATAATATTAAAATTTTAATCTGATAGTTATTTTATAGCCATTGAACTGGAGGGTATGAATAAGATTTTATAAACTATGAAAATATATGTTTTACACATGTATATAAAATAAATTCTTTAGTGATAAAAAATTAGAGATGAAAATAAAAACTATTTGAAAATAAAGGAAATGTATTTATAAAAAAACTATTTTTATTTGAAAAGGCTTATTTTACATTAATTGAATAAGAAAACCATTTTGGTGAATGATTTTGATTAAATTTATATATTAAATATTCATTCAAATTAATAACAATAATCTTATGTGTTTTTTACATAATAGAAAATCGTAAGTCCAATTTCATTCTTAAAACTGAATTTAAAAGAAATCATTCTGTCCTTTTTCACAAACATGTTTTATATTTTATGGAAAAATTATAAAATTAATTTTAAAAAATATGTTTCCTTTTTAAATAATCATGTAAAAATTTATTAGGTTCATTTTTTGATTTTTTTTAAAATACTTATATTTTATGAGTCGTAAAAAATATTGAATTTAAATTGAAAAATTCCTCATCATTTAATTTATTTATAAATACAAAATATATTTAAATTTTATATAAATTTAAATTAGTAAAATAATATATATATATATATATATATATATATATTAATCCAATATAGTTCATTGTAATCATTTTAATATTTAATTTTGACAAAAAAACCTTCTAAACCTTTGAAAATTTTCTTTTAAAAAAGTCACTTTCTCATCATGTTTACGATATTAATTTAAAATTACATTTTCCCTCTTACGTGAATTGAAATTTGATAAATGGATTAAAGTTCTGTAATAATGATAATTTATATTATCTAATATGATAAACATAATTTTTTACCAAAATTAATAGTGAGACCTATAAAAATTAATTACCACTCTTAAGGTAATAATAGGTTTACTGAGGAGTTAAACATAAAATACAATGGGTAAAATGACATAAAACTTGTATAAAATATATTTTATAGAAATATTTAGACCATATAATGTATCATTATCTATAATACTCCATTTTTTATAATTATTTTTATGATAAAAACTTGGTTACACCTTTTTATTTTCAAAATATTACAATTGTTAAACTGCCAACACTTATAAAAGGAACCCCCTCTCATATATTATTCACTCCATAAGACCATTTATTGGCCCCTAAAAATCACAATACCTTTCCAAAATACCCCTTATGAAAATATTATCATTATTTTGGGAAAAATCATCATAATAACTTCTTTCATGGAAATATAATTATGATACATGAAGAAGAGGTAATGATCATCAATGCTATTTTTATTTAATTTCATCCTCCACCTACTTCAATTAGTATTATAACTTGTTTAGATAATAACCAAAAAATATTAAAGACTTTCATATGATATTATGTTATAGAAAACACCAAAAACCATTTCAATTCCGTCAAATAGGTTACAAAATCATTATCCATGGGTATGGAAGACTACTACCTCGTGAATTAATGTCTTTCATTTTTTCCATCACCACCTCTCACGGTTTGGTATAACGATCGATAAAATGTATATTTATGATATTTATGACATAATTATTTATATGGTGTCATTATATCATATATAATATTTTATACATTCCATTCAATATGGGATTCGATAATGTCATTTGTGTGTACGACAGAATACCTCTTTGCAAAGCGATGTGATATGTTTTCCCTTACACTTTACATGGAAGATAATAAGGATAAATGGATGAATATATGTTATATAAATTAAATAATTATAAATTAAATATTTATCATTCTTAAAATATAATATATAATTTTATTTCTTACTATTTCACTCATTGAATGATGATTACATCATTCATATACGTGTTGGTTACCACATTCGAAGCGGTGTTTCTCTCCCTTTTCCTAACCACGCCAAATAATTAATATGTATAATTATTTTCAAATAAATAATTTGATAATTATTATATTATTATAATTATTTAAATATAAAATATTACCTACCTTTTTTCTATAGTGATAATTGAAAAAATAAAATGTAACTATTACATACGTACGACCTACCATCTCCATGATCACAACAAAACTCATTTCTCAAATCCATATTTCATGATTGATATTAAAAGTATAATTAATTTATAGATATGATAAATATATAATGATTATTTTTATGGATATAATGGAACCATGATTAATGTATGTGTTCCAAAAATAAGAAATCAAAACAATTACAGAAAATAAACAATAATCACTCGAAACATGACTTTAACAATGAATTGTTAATAAAAGGGTAATAAAAAGACATAAGAATGTCATATATGGTATGATATATGTATTTTTGGATATATAATATATGTTTAATAATGTTTTTTATTATATTGTAGGTTTAAATGAGTATGTATTAAGTTTATACTTATAGTAGGGGATTTCTAGTGTCACTTTTATTTTGAGAAGATAAATGTAAATTTAACACTCATTAATTTTGTGTGGTGAATATACATACCTATTGAAATGTTATTTAATGAATATAATAACTTTAATTTTATTTAATTTTTCATTTTATGTTTTGATTTATTGGGGATTATGATTTAAAATATTATTAAACAGATATGAGATTTCTGTTCACATTAATTTTATGTGATAAAAAATCCATATTCACCATGTGTTTTATTATGTGGTTTATATAATTCCCAAAAATTTATTTATGATTCTTATAAATAAAATAATTTTTAATTACATATCAATTTTGTTATATCTCTTTAATGGGGTTTATAGTTCAAAAGTTACCAAAGAAGTATGATATTTTTGTGTTCATTTTCTTTCTCTGAAACATAAGTTCTAATACACCCCTATATTATTTTATTATGATTATATGTGGTAACATTGAAAATTTATAAAACTAATGTATTTATTTTATTGATACTATAATTTTTATTTAATTATAGTCATTCATGGGTCTTAAAAATCAAATTTACCAATGCATCAAATATTTTATGTTACAATCTTATTGATTTTTAGAATTATTTATGATTATGGTTCCAATAATAAAATATACTTATCTATATCTCAGAAAAATAATTAATTTTTTCTCTTATGTTTATGTCATTAGAATAATTTTTTCTCTTAGTTTCCTCTCTTTAAATATTCAATTGTTCTAGAAGAATTTTTTTAATACAAAACTTTTATTTTATCAAAAAACTTTTTTCTTCCAAAAACATGTTCTTTAAAAATGATGGATTTTTTGATTATTTAAATTATTTATTAAAAAAACATAACCATGTTTGACTTTTGAAAAAATAATTTAAAATAAATCATTATGTATTTTTTATAAATAATAACCATTTTGGTTTTGCTAAAAATTTAAACAGAATCTTTGTTTACGACATGAATGGAATTTCCCAAAATAATTTTCATTAAATCATAATTTATATGTTTTAATGTTTATTTCAAACTAAAATTATTTCCAAAAATTTTAATACTTTTGAATGTAATTTTCCAAGAAAAATTATACCCCTTATTAAATAGTCTATGATATTTATCATTCAAAATCATTTCTATCTAATGTGGCATCCATTGCTGTAAGTATGATTTATTTGGGATATATAACACAAGGATACCATTAGTTATATTTATATGAATAGTTTATAATAAATATATGTTTATGAAACCAATTTATATTACATGGGTTATAACATAACAAAATTTTAATGAAACCAATTTCATTTCCATGGGTTAGGAAATGATGAAATATTTTGTGAAACCCATTTCATTGGGGGTTTCTGATATTATAAATTTTATATGATCTTATGGAATATAAATGTATGGATTATGTGATTAGTGGAACCTATATATCCAAAAGCATCATTGGGTAATTATTAATTTCATATGACTTCAAAGGGTATATGGGAGGATATACTAAGACCAGAAGACACTGCACATAAGGTTTTTATGAAGCTCAAAAGTTGGTGCATGAGAGATTATCCCAATATAGAAAAAGGAACATGGGTGGTCATACCAACACCTAAAATGTTTTGAATTTATTAGGGGGACTCATTCATATAATATTATCTATTATTATGTGAATTCCACGAATTTATGTCTTATGGAAACATTTTTCTCCATTGGCCCATGTTCATTAACTTACTTATCACTCGTGTCTTATAAACTATTAATATTTATGAAATGTCTTAATATTATGATCTTGTGTGTGTAGGTTATAGTTTTAAAATGTTATTCTCATGTCTTAAGAACATTAATATCATGTTTTTTTTTAATATTTCCCCCTTTTACCCTTACTAATCATTTGAAAACACCTTTTCATTTGTTTCCATTTCCCGGGTTTTGAAGAAATATTTTTTTTAGGGTATATTTGTGAATATTGTTGAAAGGGGATATATTTATAAGATACTTTGAATATCTTTCATGATATTTGAATATTTTCAAATAAGTATCCAAAGGAACTAAATTATGATGGTCTATTGGCTTTTTTCTTTGTCATGTATTGAATATTCATCTAAAAGGTGTAATATCTATGTTTGAAAATAATGGGTCTCTATAATTAGTATCATAGTAAAGGTTTTTTTGAACAGTGAAAAATGGGATGTAGAGGATTTAGTGAGATATATATGTTTATTTAAAATGATATTTTTACAGATATCATTAATGATTAGTCTAAGGATGATTCAAAATATAGAGAAATAACATATAATTTGTTAAAGGATAGAAGATGTGGTTTCCATGAAATTACCCCTGACTATATATTATATGTGGATGTTTCAATGGATCATTGTAATATTGGGGTAATTACTCCAAAAAGGGTGAATTGAATTGATTTTCACTTTTTCCATGACAACATGTCTTGCTACGACTTGGTTTGACCCTCCTAAGTGATATCATTTAGAAATAAAATGATTTTTTTGAACTATAATGAAATATTTAAATAGTTGATGAATATTATTGAACAAGGTAAAACCTAATCTGTCATAGATTAAAAATAATTTTTTAGTATTTAGACATCGTATAAGTGATTTTTCATGATTATGTGTTTCCCAACTATGTTTATTATCACTCACACTATGATTTGGGTTTTAATCGATGGATGAAACCCAAATAAAACATGTTAATGGTGAATGTGATTGAAATGAAATGATTCTACCCATGATAAATTGAATGTTATTGGAGATATATTAAACAATCATATTTCGATGCTCACAAAACATTCTAAAGATATTAATCTTGAGGGAGTTTGAAAAATTCAAAGGAGGGAATAACATTATGTTAATTACTTAATGTGGAAACATCCTCTTTTTAGTGTGTCTTTTAATCCACTAGTTGATGATAAATGGATCAAAACTAATGAAATTTTATTTTCCTTCCCCCAGTGTTGGAGCATGGTAAATTCTTTTTTTTTGTATACCATTTGGAATATAATGTAGATAAATGGTGGAATAATATCAACAATAAAACAGAATAATATACAACTGAATACATGGATTGGGAATAGTTAAAGAACTTATTTTTCAATATGTGATTTCTTGTATTATTCATAAAAATATAGGGAAATGAGTTCCTTTAGCTAAAGAAAAAAGATGATAAATCTGTTGGTACCTATCATGAATATTTTACAAGACATTTGACCTACACATATGGAATTATAATCCAACCTGAAAGTAAATTTGATAAATTCTTTAGTGGATTAAATCTTAGTTTCCAAAGGTATTTATATAAAATATAATTCGGTAGGAATGAAGAGATTATTTGATATACCATCATGGTGGAAATAGAGGTTAGATTTATGTATCAATATCATGGTTTTGATAAAAAGTGAAAAATGTAATTTAGTGGCAAATCTAAAAACTATGAAAAAATTATGAGCTTTCTTTTATGCTCAAAGTGTTGGAGGAAACATGGATATAAGTATTTAAATGGGACTAGTAAATGTTCTATGTTTCGAAGGTAAGTCCATCATCAATTCTACATATGAATTGATGAGAATAATTTAGGTGATGATGTAAATAAAGAGAAATATTCATATAATTAACCACCCACATTTTAAAGTTTCAAATTGATGGATTATTGGAATTATGCAAATCAATTACCCAATTCAATGGATAATTTGAATGATAGGACACATCAACCTCTATAGACAAATGATAAAGGGATATATTATCAAATCACATTGGTTGAAGTGAATCGTGATAATTAGGGCACACTTATCCTATAATCCCATGTAGGTGATTTTATGTTTTCTTTTATACGAATTAGACCCATGAAAATATTGTTTTTCAATATTTAGTGAAATTTTATGTGATTTTGATAATTTATTATCACCTTAGACATGGATTATAGAATAATGAAATCACATTTCATATTTTATCGATACAAGGATGAATTCAAGATTCTATAGGAATTTTTGTTTTATAAGACCCAATACTATTTATGGAATAAAGGGTAAGTTATATTTTGGAAGCATATATGAATCTAGGTAATATTAACATAAGAATTATGGATACCATCATAGGTTTATGAGTTTATGGTTGATCATTGGATCAAAGTCACTAAAAACCTTTTGAGTTATATGTGATGGTATTTTAACTATATTAATGATATTTTAAGAGATAATTATTGGAATATAACCATTTGGTTTTGTATATTCTTTACTGACAAATTTATTTGAGGATTATTTCCTTTAATATTTTTGGGCATTTTATTAATGGTACTGGTAATATTAAGGGTTTATCATATCTATGATGTTGAGTTAATTATTCATTGTAGGTGATCACTTTATGAAGCCAACATAATTTATCTTTATTATAAAAGGTTTATATTTTGATAACCTTAAAATTATAGGAATTAATGGAGTTTTAATGGTTTCATGGAGTAAACAATTATATAGTATGTGATCTGGATCCAAATTTTACACTGAAATTTTGGTAAATTATTCATAATGATCTTGACGTGGAGATGGTTTTTAGCACTGTGTATTATCCATAGATGGATGGTCAGTCTTTGGGGATAATTCAAACCCTTGAGGATATTATAAGATCATGTTATATGGATTTAAAAGGTGATTGGTATCAACACCATCATTATTTTGAGTTTTCATGTAATAATAACATTCAGTTGATCATTTCGATTGATCATTGTGAATCCCATTACACATACATCAATGAATTTGTAGAATGAAATATATTATGACCTAATCTAGATGATGGGATAGAAAATATAGTTATATTAATCAAGAAAAATTTAAATACTAAACAAATTTGAGGGAAAGTTTATTCTAATAATCATCAGTGTGATCAAGAATATGATTATAGTGAAAACATCTTTATGTTAATATCTATATGGAAGAATGAAGGGAAAACTAATCCCTAAATATATCATTCCCATTAAAATATATGATCATATCCAGACAGAAGGATATAAATTTTATATTCCACCTAACCTCTCTCTTGATCAGGATCTGTTTCATAAACCTATCATGATGAAGTACACACAATATCCATCACATGTATTGATCTTGGAGTTCGAACTGCAGGATCATGATCTTTTTAATAAAGAGAAATCATATGAGATTATAAATTATAGAGATAAAGTCCCTAAAAACAAAATTACATACTAGTTAGATGATTTTTTGGTGAAACTATTAGATTTATTAATCTACACAGAAACCTATGGATGTAATTAGGCTAATGTATCATTAGTTTTTTGTACTAAAGTAAATAATTTTGAGGTCGAAATTCATTTTAAGGGGGGTAAAATGTAACACCTTGAGATTTTGTGAAACATTTTTTCAAAAATAATTTATTCTTTTTCTTTTTTATGTCACATGAATTTTTTTATCTTTCACAGCACTATCTTTTTATTACATTACAGCGATCATTATGTGTAACTTGCGATACATGCTACACCGGGCTTAAACAAAATATAGAATATTATTAAAATATTATTATCAAAGTTATTTTATAATTAGTGAAATAGTGGGTATGAATTAGATTTAATAAAATATAAAAATATATATGTTTTAAAAAAATTTATAAAAAGATTTATTTGTTGACCAATAATATGAATTGAAAATTAAAAAAAGTTAAAATAACAAAAATATTTTTCGGAATAAAAAAAGTAAGGAAATTTTTTAAAAAAATTAATTAATTAATTAATTTTTTTGAAACATTTTAATGAAAATTATATAGTATATATTAAATAATATATTTAACACTCTTCTTATGTGTTTTTTAGACAATAGATAAGAATATTTAGAATTTTATACATAAAAATTCAATTTTTCAAAAAATAATTTATATGAACTTTTTGTGATCTTATTTAAAAAATAATATTAAATTTTTTTAAAAAGATAATTTGAATAAATAAATTTTATTTTTAAAATTATCTTTGGGTAAATTTGTGAGAATTTTCAGAAAATATTAACTTTTTGATATAAAGTGAGAAATACAGAATATTAATTGAACTCTAAATTTTCATTTTAATTATTTATAAATAAAAATTATAATTAAATTTTGTTTTAAAATTAAAATTATTAAAATTATACATATATTAATTCAATTTAGGTTATAATAATTATTTTTATGTTGAATTTTTATATAAAACCCATCAAAGCTTCTGAATAATTTCTCTTAAAACCCCCACATTCTCATCATGTTTGTATGATAAATTTTATATAAAATTTTGAAAATTATTTGAATGGATTTTTTCAAATTGGTTACATATTATTATAATAATAATTTATATTATATTATTAGTTAAAATTGATTTTTGATAAAAATAAACAGTGAAAATAGTAATACTTAATTACCACTTTAAATTGAAAAACTGGTTTTCCTAGGGTTAAACGAAACTGATAAGGGTCAAAGTTACATAAAAACATATGTAATGTATGTTTTATGGAATTATTGAAATTGTAAAATGACTAAAATTATAAAATAATCTATATTGTTCTTTTTTTCATGAGAGAAACATGGGTACACCATTTCCTTTTCAAGTAATTTAAAGTGTGTCACTCACTTAATATATAGAAGGACACTACATATCCTTTATTATCCATACCTTAAATAATATTTTCTTTGTAAAATACCTAAAAAATATATTAATTTTTTTTAATATTATCCTATAATACCTATTTTTTCATAATTCAATCTTAGTAATTCTTGTGGTGAAAACCTAAGTAGCATACCTGAAGAAGAGGTAACATTCTCCAAAAAGTGTTTTAATTTAATTTAGTACTCCACTTTCATCAATTCTTATTAAAAAATTATTCTATTAAAACTTCATTATATAAAATAAAAATATATGTTCTTAATTTATTTGTATGACCTACAACTAAAAAAACATCCATAAAATGGGTTATGAAATCATTATTTAGTGTATGGTGGACTACCCCCACACAAACCGATGTCATTCGTTTTTCAATTACCACCATTAATGGATTGGTATTTGAAGAATATATTGTATATATATTATATTAATAACAATAATACTCCCATAGAGTCATTATATCATATATACCATTTTAATTCCCATTCTATATGGTGTACGATAGCGTCATTTGTGTGTTTGGAGGACTACGGCCTCGTGAAGTGATGTGACTCATTTTCACTAATGGTTTAAAAGGTATTAAATATGGATACAATTGATGAATAATGTAATATAAATAACATAAATATGATATTAATGCAATATTTTTCATTATTAAAATATAATATATTATTTTATATATTACCTTTTCACTCATATAAAGATAATAACATCTTTCATCTACGTGTGCACTACCTTCATCATAAAGTGTTGTGACTCTATCTTTTCGTCACCAAAACACATGGATCATATATATAAGTATATTTAAAAAAATAATATGTTATGTATGATATTATCATCCATATTTACTGGTATTATATAACTTAACTTATTTCAGTAATGATCACTGAAAAAGGATAATGTCACTTATCAGTATGTATAGGCTACCGTCTCCATGACCATAACATTCATAATTTATCAAAAAATAACATTTAATGATTAATATGTATAGTGTAATTATATTATAAATATTATAGTTATGTCATCATTATTATTTTTTTATACTATGTAACCATGATCAAATTAAGTGGACCAAAAATAAAAAATCATAACATAAATGAAAAATAAAGTTGTTATTACACAAAACATGACATTAAAATGGAATTGTTATTAAATAGTCAATAAAAGGACATAATTAAATCATATATGATATCATTTATATAAGTGTATTTATGTAATATATGTATAATAAACTTATACATATTATATATTTGGTTTCACTGAATATGAAGTATGTCAAGATTTACGTTAAGAAAATTATATTCTCTATTTTATTTATAAGAGACATATAAAAATTCACCACCCATTTATTTTATGTGGTGTAAATAATAAAAATTTGATATTTTATATCCTTATTCACATAATAATCATGATATTTTTATTTTATTAGTTTTTTATTTATTGGGGATTATGAGTCAAAATATTACTAAAGTGATAAGGGATTTTGGTCTCACATTTATTTTCTATGAGACGCAAGCCATATTCACCATGTGTTTATTTTATGTGGTTTATATAATTTTAATTAATACATTTTATTATAATTATCCTTAATAATATGGGGTCTTACATAACAATTTTTGTATCCATCTTTTATGTGGTTTATGGTTCAAATGTTACCAAAGCTGCAATGGATTTTTTTTTTCAATTCGCCTTCTTCGAGAAATTTGTTATTGTATGACCAATCATATTTTATAATGTTTATATAATATATGTTTTACATATAATATCATGAATATTCTTATTTTCATTATATTATATGTTTCATTTAATTTTATTTATTCAGGGGGCTTACAATTCAAATTTACTAAAGCGGTAAAGAATTTATGTTTCAATCTCATTGTTTATAAGAATTGTATATGATTATGCTTCCAATTATGAAATAAAATGATATATATCTAATGACAATAATTAATTTTATTCTACAATTTTTTTAATGGGAAAAAAATTACCCCATTTGTTCTCATTATCTATTCAAGAGATGAAATTTTTTTTTTTGAAATTTCATTTTTGGTAAAAAACAATTTTTCTTCAATAACAATGTTTTAAAAAAATTGTTTCATAATTGTTTATAATATTTTTAAATTATTTACTTAAATTTTCTTTACCAAATTTATATTGTGTATAATTTTTTTAAAATTAATTTTCATGTCATTTTAAAAAACAAACCGCATTTACATTTTATAGAAATTGTGAATAAAATCCTTGTGTACGTCATGAATGTAATTTAACAACTTCATTTTATTTAAACATTACTTTGTAAATATTCAAGTTTATTTTCAATGGAATGTATTTCAAAAATGTTTTTTTAATGTTATTTTCGAATAAAACCATTCCACCTTAACATACATTCTATTTTATTTATCATTCAAAATCATTTCCATTGAATATGACATTTTGGATTTAACTTATTCATTACTCGGGATATGAACTAGGGATACCAATATGTTTATTTTTATTAATGGTTTCTAATGTAAATATGTGTTGGAAACACATTTCTCATCTATGTGTTATACAATGAAAAAATTATTATGAAATCTATTTATTTTCTGTGGGATATACTATGATGAAATGTTTTATGAAACCGATTTATTTTCATGGGTTATGATAGGATGCATTTTATATGATCCTATATAATATAAATGTTTTTATTTTGTAAGGGGTGGGACCTATATCTCCCCCAAATTCATTGTATAATGATTAATGAAATATGGGCTCAATGTGTATATGGGAGGTTATCCCATAATTGAAAGAGGTTATATAAAAGGTTAATCCATGTTTGATAGAGAATACATGAGAGGTTATCCCTAGCCCAAAAGAGGGTACATGGAAGTTTATCACAATCCTTAAGAAATTACATGGGTGGTTAGGCCAATCTTAACATGTTATGAATGTCTTTGTTGGTAGAATTGATATTAGATTTTCTATTCTTATATGTATTCCCTAAATTTATCTCTTATTCCAATTTTTTTATCTCATGGCTTGTGTTATTTTATTTTTTATAATTCATATCTTATTAACTATATATATTTATTTCATGATCAATATTATTATTTATTATATGTAGGGAATTGTTTTCAAATTTTATGCTTGTGTTATCATATACTCATACTCACGTATGTTTACCTATTTCATTTATTTCACTTTATTGAGCATCTTATCTCACCCATTATTATGTTTCCATTCCATATATATAAACCCATGATTCTCATGCATGGATATCACACCATTTTAGATGAATATTCATTACATTGCACAAAAATGCGCATGAGGAGCATAATAGTTTGGTGCCTATTACAACATGTAATGAAGTTATCATAATTCATGAAATATCTTAAACATATCCTATAATGATATTTACCTTTAGTACATATACATTAAACCATTATTCATTACATGTGTAAAGTAAGAAATAATAAAGTATAACCTCATATGGTTATTTAGGGTAAGCAAGAGAAATATGTAAGAATATAATGAGAATAAGGATATGATAAATCGAGCATAACATTAAAAATACGTACCCTGTAAATCAAAGATCTTAATTCTTGTCAAGAAATAAATATTGGAATTTTTTGTGAAAAAAATAATAAGGAAACTGATGACCAAGATCTATGAGAGAATAACATTGGCATATGAAATTGAATTTTGGAATATATATACACATATAAAACCTTATGTCAACGAAACCTATCCCAAACATCCAAAACATGTTAAGATTTAGCTAATCAATTGGGTACCTACATCGAGCTTGGGATGACATCACATGTACCCTCTTATTTTGGGATCAATATAACCTCTCGTGTACCCTCTTTTTTGAGATTTAGAATAGATTTAGTATATCCTCCTTTTGGGTAAGGGAATAACTCACATATACCCTCTTGTTTTGGGATTTGGATAACCAATCTCGTACCCTCTTGTCTCAAGACTGTAATAACCCCCATGTAAACTCTCTTTTTGGGCATGGGATAACCAGCCATTTACCCTTTGAGCTCATAGAACATTAATCATTAACCAATGAATTATAGGTAGATATAGGTTTCACCCGTATTTGATTATAATGTAACAACCATACTTGGTTGTAATGTAACCACAATCACATAATGAAAACAATACATAAGTGTCCCATAAGATCAGAGAACATTCACCATTTCATACCATATGAAAAGAAATGTGTTTTGTAAACATTTAATCATCTCATTATAGGTGGAAAATAGAAATGTTTCATAATAATTAAAATATTTCATCATATCATAACCCATGAAAGGAAATATAAAACATGAATTTTTATCTTGGTATAACCGGTGGAAGTGAAACGGGTTTCAGATTCATTTTTTCAATGTATAACCCATGGAAGTGAAAGGGTTTTGAAAAACATATTCTCATCATATTCAATTTATTTTAATAATGATAATGGTAACCATTTTCCATATCCCTATTATAGAATCAATTCTATCAAAGGATCTCATCTTAGATGGTGAAATATTTCAAAAAAAATCACATAGAAAGATTCTTTAGGAAGATAAACATTCTTGGAAACTAAATTTTTAAATCATTTCTATATAAAATATTTTATAAATCATTTTATTTGAAAATAAACTTGAAAACATATAAAATAATCATTTAAAATCATTTAAAACATTTCATGAGGAAAATATACTTAATAAATTTATTTTTTAAAAGAATAATTTTTTTAAAATCATTCTATTTAAAAATTACCTTCAAAAAATATAAATGACTATTCAATGAAAGTAATTTTCTTAAAGAGGGGAAATTCCATTCATTTATTATAAATTAAAACAAAAATTCCTTTAACATTTTCCGTAATATATGTGTGTATTGTTTGGAAAAAGGAATCAATATTCCTTTCAAATCATTTTTTTAAACGTAATACATGGGTAAAAATGACTTTAATAAATAATTTTGTTAATATTAAAAACATTTTTGAGAACATTTTCAGAAAACATGGTTTTCTAAGAAAAGCATGTTTTTATTGATTATAGAAATAATGATAACTTATCTTCAAAACATATTAATTATTATAAGTACCGAATAGTGAAAAAACTATACTATTACGTAAAAATATAATGAATAAACACAGAATAATAAAAATAGTATTTTTAATGGGAATTGGATCATAAAATATCATCATCAGATTTATAATCATAAAAAATCCCAATAATTTATGAGATTGTGACATAAAATCATTTCCACATTTAAAAATTTTAATTTTAAAAAAATAAATAAATAAAATTAAATGAAACATAAAATATAATAAGAATAATTAAACTAATGATATTACATGTCTAAGTTATTTTATATTCACCTCATTAAAGAGTATATATGTATAACATACCATATGCCTCAAAGTAAGGTACATTGAGGCAAAAATTCCTTACTCCTTTAGTAATAAGGTGAATCATGAGACCCAATAAAGAATAAAATAAAATTAATCCTTAAATATCATGAATATATATATATATATATATTAATTATTTAACAATATAATTAGTTAGTATACACACCACCAAAAAGAAAATTAATGGTTACTTTCTATTTCTCTCTTAGAAATTAAAGAGAGACTAGAAATTCCTTATCATAATTATGGACATCTTTCGTACTCATTCAAGAATCCTATATAATATATATATAATTTTAATAAAAGTATATTATATTACTAAAATTATATATATAGAACAATATATTAATAAATTATTTTCATTTATTACCCATTTATTAACAATTAAATGTTAAACTTAATGATTTGGGAAATAATCACTTTGTTTTTCTTATATGTTTTGATTTGTTTTTTACATTCTAGTTAATTTGATCATCAGTCCATAATATCTAGAATAATAATAATTAAATAATTATAATATTTATAAAACAATTATATGTTAAATACCAATCATGAGATATTTTATTGGGAACTAAAGTTCTTTGCAATCTTGGATATGATAAACTCTATATACGCATTAGTAATGTTTCAATTTTATAATTATCATTTTGGATAGGGGGTAAATAATATTTTATCCTTAAATAATGATCTTATTACCGTAATTTTGTTCTTTAAAAGTACTTAAACATATTATCCATGTGGTATGGGGATGAAATGATTGATTCACATCGCTTTGTCAAGGCGGTAGTATACATTCACACAAATGTTGTTATCATTTTTCAGTGAGTGAGAAGGTAATAATGAAACTAAAATAATATCATTTAAGAATTATAAATATGTAATTAATTTCACAATTATTTAATTTATATAAAATTCTTTCATTAATTTAATCCATACTGATTTCAATTTAAATCATTATTGAAGTCGAATCACATTGCTTCACGAGGTGGTAGTCTACCATACAAACGAATGACATTATTGTATCCCATGAGGAATAGAAAGTGAAAAAAATAAATATGATATAATTAATGACTACTTATAATTATTTTAAAAATATTATATATATATATTAGATCCATCATAAAACCTAACCAAGATATGTGGTAATAGAAAATGAATTACATTGTTTTTTGCGAGGTGGGGGTCTACTGTACACGCGAATGATGAATTCATAAACCATTAGATGGATTTGGAGATTTTTTAAGTCCATTTCCTTAAAATAAATAAATTTAATTATATGGAATATAAATTATTATTATAACATAATTTTTTGACATGAATTGAAGGAGGTAGATAAATAAGTAAAATATAAATGTTTGTGGAAGAATGTTACGTCCTTTTTGGGTTTCCTTATTTGGTTTGCACCGAAATCATTCCTGGAAATGATTTATTCACAAAATAATGTTTATAAGATAATAGGATATAATTTGGGAAGGAATAAATGTAGTTATTTGTCAAGACAAAATGGAATGAATGTATGAAGAATAGAAGATAGGAGGTGGCCTTTATAAGTGAGGTGTGTGGAACAATTTTTATTCATTGAATAGAAAAATGTGTACCCATGATTTTATCAGGATAAAAACTTCCAAAACGAATTATTATAGATAATAAGACATTATATGGTCTAAATATATACATAAAATATATTTTAAACATATTTTTAGGATATTTACAACCTTTTATATTTAATTTAATCCCCATGTAATTAAAATTTTACAATAAATGCCGAAATTGGATTTCAAAGTATTCATTATCCATTTTTTGTAAAAAAATTATTTTCAAATAATAATATATTATAAATTTTTCTGATTAAAAATATGTAATCCATTTTTTAAATTCCATTAATATAATTTTAAAATTTTAACTTAGCATTATTCATGTAGACGTGACGGGAATGCATGTTTTTAAGAAGAAAATGTTTAGAAGTTTGTAAAGCTTTTATATCAAATTTTAATATGAAATTGATTTAAATTATGTAAATTGTGTTAATATATATATATATATATATATATATATATTTATTTATTAAATTGAACAATTTTTGATTAAACCTATTTTACAATATTTTTTTACATTCTTAATTATTTATATGAAAATAATTTTTTCAATTTAAATTCAGTATTTTTCAATATTCATCCAAAATATTATATAATTAAAAAATTATAAAAAATTAAACAATGGATAATTTTTACATGACAGTATAGAAAATGACAAAATATATTGTAAAATAAATTTTATAAATTTTTTATAAATTAGTTTTAAAATAACCGCACAAAATAGAAAAAACTACTTTTTTGAAACATACTACTTTAAAGAAAAAAATTGTAATTATCCATATCACTTGGAAATAAAATACATAGTATGAATTCTAAATAGTTTATCTTTATATATAAAAAATTTTTAAATAAAAATAATTCACTAAAACTTATTAGTTTAATTTGTTGAGTTAAAACACTTTTTTTCATAAAAATAGATTTTTAGAACATTATTCCCTTTATTTTAAATTGATTTTTATTTTTATTTAAAAATAATTTTTAACCATGAAATTCATTATATATATATATATGTGTGTGAAAATCATATATTTTCATAATTTTATTTAATCATTTTCATTCTCTCCATTCTTAAAAACTAGGTGATAACTATCAAAATAATATTTTAATAGTATGTTGCATTTCTGTTAAATTCGGTGTTGTGTGTAACAAAATATAAACCCGATTATGCACGTAACAAGTGTTAAAATAATCATTGTTTTTATTAAAAAATATTTTAAATTTTAAATTTATTTAAAAAATATTGCATAAAATTTCAATTTTTATATTCTATTCCATTTTAAATGAATTGATCCCTCAAAATTCATCACTTTATTAAAAAATGGAGATACTTATGCATCATTAAATCCTAAATTTCTTATATAACATCCTCAATATAATGATTTCCGTAAAAAAATTGACCGAGTGAGGGTACATGTTTAGAAAATTTTCACTTTTCTAAAATCGTAACTATTTATTCCTTATAAGGAATACAATTCTCAGTGGTACGACATCTATATTCAGTACTTGTGATGGATCTGGTATTTAGTTCCTTGGGAAAGACACATATAACACTTCTTGAACCCATGATTGGCTCGGTGGAAGCTCCAATTGATATTCTACCGTCCTGAGGTGATCAATAATTCCAAA
Organism: Viscum album; assembly: GCA_963277665.1. Taxonomy (NCBI): domain Eukaryota; kingdom Viridiplantae; phylum Streptophyta; class Magnoliopsida; order Santalales; family Viscaceae; genus Viscum; species Viscum album. Next base: position 1,705,349,716 of record OY728161.1, read on the forward strand.
TGGGACGATATTTATTGTTTTTATCATTCCATTCTATCATTAGAACAATTTGTTCATTTTGTTGTGATTCAATCAATTTGGACATCATATATTACTCTATTAAAGGAAGATGAATTTGGTTTATACTTGAAGAATTAACAGATCACAAGATCCATAATTGAATTATATGTCATTTCATCCTTCTATATTAAAAAAAGTAGTTATCGCTGGTTATAAAATATGCATAAATATCCATATGGTTCTATAATATGCCTCACTCTAAATCATAATCTAATGATCAAGATAAATCATTCCATAAATGGTTAGCCTTATACCCCATCCAAAATATTAAAATCAAAAACATTATATATACAGTTAGTATATTTCCAAAATAAACTTATCATTAATCCCTCAATCAATATGAAGTAACTCTTTATTTTCACATACCAAATATTTTAATACCTTTATAATGTATTATATTGATACAAGGTAACAACATGAACTACTATAAAACATTATTTTAAACTTATATTCTTCCTTATTCCTTAAATAAATAAAGAATTATTGGAGATATTCCCTAAATTCAAAAATGTTGTCAACTTCATCAATGATGTCACAGACCCCCTTTTCAACTAATAATTAGTAAATTAAAATGTAATAAGTACTAGAAAAATACATTATCCATATAAATTATATATTTATAAAAAAAATAATCATCATTGTTTCAACATCAAGAACATATTTAGTGTTACATTATTTAGTCACATGTTTTTCATCAAGTATAACCATTCCATTAAATCCCTATTATAGGGAATAAATATCATTCATCATCTTATTTTAAATATATTATGAAAAAAATTTACATAAAAATCCTTATATATTCCATGATTCATATAAAACAGTTTTGGTATTCTCATAAACATACACTTTATTCACTTTACCTCATCCGCAAGTCATTAACTGGGATTCGTCAATTAATTCCTTTATACCTAATTCCGTTGACATGTCATTTTGTTTAACTTCATCATCAATAGAAAAACATTACTCATAATAACTTAGTAATTCTCTTCATGATATTTCCTTCTTAGGAAAATGAATTCTATAATTCTCATACTTTCTATATTTATGCTATTCAACATTAAATGATACCTTATGGTGACCTTTAATCTCATCCCCTACATTTATTGAAATTTTCCATTTTCTTTGAAAATTAATTAATTTAAGTTATTTATTTCACACTAAGAACATATTATCATCTATTTGAGATATTAAAATGAGTTATTATTCCCACATAATTGAAATATAGTAAATTTAGTTTGTTTTCCTCCATGGTATCTATCACTCGAACTGTCAGAAATCTATATCATTTTCTTCATTTGTGACCCTTGAGTTGGTTAAGGTACATGATATTAATCATATATCCTAAAAATTCATTTGGTACAGTCAAAATATAATACACTACATTAGTTATACCATATGGGTTCTCATCAGAAAATTGTCTATCACTTTAAATGTTAACCTAGTTCATTCTGGTTCCCACCATTGAGTAAAACTAGAAAAAATATCATGATAAATTCTAATCCAAATGGAAAACCACACTATCTAAAAAAATACTGAATATGAGGTATAAATTGAGACATGTTATTTTAAATCTATGAAACATACTTTTAACCATGGTCATCCATGTTCATTATCTATTTAAATCCTTCCTCATGGTTTGTATGGAGTTTGTGAATTTCTATATCATATACATATGGAGTGTCACACAAGGTAGGAAACAAGGCACATTATCTTACACTGGGTGATGACCAGGTCTAGCTAAATGTTACATTTTGAGAGTTATTATTACTAGATAACCCTATTATAGACCCACACAAAATTGTATAATCTCGATATGTATGTAATTTCTAGGAAAGAAGTCGCTGTATAATTTACCCAAAATCCTGGACATTTTCTAAAACATCGAATCATCCATATAATTATCCTTATATACCACCCTATAAATATCTGTATAAATATCCCTATAGATCTCATTAAAATTTTATCATCCTGTTATCAAAAGTCTATCCCATTACATTGATACCAACTATAGAACCAAAGGTTCTCACATACGAATATTTCATTTATTAGATGAATATTCATTACATTACGAAAACATACACCGAATAACTATAATAGTTTAGTGCCTATAGAAAATTATCACACAATCATCTTAATTAATTTAATATATTCAACATCCCTCATAAATATATTCACATTTATTACTCTTTCTTTTGAATATTATTCATAAACTGAGGAATGAAAGAATAAGAAAGGGTGAGCTTCGATACTTATTAATGAAAAGAAGAGATATATTTAAGTATAACAAGACAATAGGGTATGAGATCAAGAGAATAACATTGTAAAAACATATATCCTAAAAATCAATGATGTTGATCATGATTCCAAAAATAAATATTGGAAATTTATAAGACATGAATCTTTAGTAAATAAAATAACACGATCTATGAGATAATAAAATTGGCATAATACATATAATTGTGGAATACATAAAATAATTGATTTTTTATTAAAGATACATAAAAAACATTCATAACATTTTATGCTTGGGATAATCACCCCTGTACCTAATTTGGGCTTCAGATGAACTACCTTATTCACTCTTATTGTTGTCTTAGGATAACCTCACATGTACCGTCTGGTTTCGGGGTTGGGAATAACTCCCACGAACACTATTTTTTGGGATTCAGATTACAACTTGTGAGCATTATTATTTTATTCCTGGGATAACCTCTAGTGTACACTATTGTTTCTATCTTAGGATAACCTACCATGTTCTCATTGATATCATATGTCCTTTATTATTACCTAATGCATTGTAGGGAGATATTGGTACCACCCACGATTATTTATAACATAACCACCATCCTTGGTTATAACGTAACTAACATGACTTAATGAAAACAATACATAAGTGCTCCAAAGTATCATAAAACATTCATCATATCATAACCCATTAAATTAAATTGGTATCATAAAAATTTCATTATAAAATAACCTATGTAATTGTGTCAAGATTCATAGTCATTTCAACTTTTCAACATATCATTTTCCATGAAAATAATATGGTTTTATAAATTTTTTGTCATATTATAACCCATGAATGAGAATTGTGTTTCATAAAAAACATATTATGGTATAACCTGTAGAATTGAATTGGTTTTCATAAACATCATTTCATCATAAACCATTTAGATTAATTATAAGAATAGTATCATTGGTTTGTATCCCATGTAAATCATAAATTATATCAATGGATGTCATCTTAGATGGAGAATCATTTTGAAATATAAATCATATGGAATGTTTCATGATGAAAATAGAAATTATTCAAAATAATATTTTTAAACTTAAATTTGTAAAATATTTTGGAAATCATTTTCCATGAAAATAAAATGACATCTTGTAAAGAAAGCTCAAAACCTATTTAAAATATTTTGTAAAGAATATATCTTTTCCACTTTTAAATTTAGTTTTAAAACCTAAAATATTCTTAAAATAAATTTCTATTAAAATTACATAGAAAAAATAAAAAGGAATTCTTATAGAAAATAATGGTAATTACAGTGATAAATCACATTCATGTCAAACACATTAGAACAAAAATTCCATTCTTATTTTCGGTAAGTTAAAATTATAATTGTATGAAAAAATACACAAATATTTCATTCAAAAAAAATTTATGCCAATAATGAGTGAATATTTCTTTAATAAATCCTTTTTATAATGTTAAAAACATTTTAGAAAACATTTTTAGAAAATATTTTTTAGGAGAAAATTTTTTTTTGACCAATGATATAAATAAATATGAGTTTTCATAAAAACAATCAATCAATTATTTTATGAAAAAAAGAGTAAAAAATAGTAATATTACTTTAAAGAATAATAAATATATAGAGTAGAATAAAATTCATAAGATTATTGAGATATAGGTCAAATGATTTTGTCATTGGAAACACAATTCTAAAGAATCTCGATAAATGATGAGATTGTAACATAAATTATTTACCACTTTAGTAGGATTGAATTGTAATCCCCATGAAGGAATGAAATTAAATGAAACATAAAATATCATTAGAATTTACAATTTAATTATATTAAATGTTAAATTTCTTGTATATACACCTCATAAAAGAATATAGGTTCACAATATGACATATTTATCAAGGAAGAAAAATTGGGGCAATAATGCCTTAACGCATTTGTAATATTTTGAATTGTAATACCCAATAATTAATAAAATAAAATTTAACATTATATATCATAAAAAATAACAATATTTATGATCTTATGTATCATAGTGTAGTCATATTAACCAAATAAAATAAAAAAGTGGTGAATTTTCATATATGTCCTTAAAATAAGTAAAATACTAAAAATCTATTACCATTAGTCCCAAATTTCATCATAATAATTAGTACCTTCAATATAATAAATATTATTTTAATGTACATATTTTAAATAATCTTATGTAAATATATCATACCATATATGATTTAATTACGTTCTTTTATTATCTTTTTATTAACAATCCCATTTTAATGTCATGTTTTTGGATGTAACGACTTTGTTTTCCATATCTATTTATATTTATTATTTTTGGTCTTATTATTTTGATTGTGTTTCCAACATATAAATAATAATAATAATTAAAAAATTATAACATTTATAAATCAATTATAATATTAAGACCAATCATGGAATATATTTTTGAGAAATTAATTACATTAAGATCATGGGGATGGTAGGTCATACGTACGCATGAGCAACATTTCAATTTTTTAAGGATCATTATTGAAAGATGAAAGTAATATTTTTTTTAATAATCATAATTATATAATAAATAAAATATTATTTTTTAAAATATAATTATACATATTATCTATGTGATTTGGTGATGAAAATATAGAGTCACATCACATTCTGAAGGTGGTTTCCCACACATACACGAACAATGTAATCATCTTTCACTGAGTAAAAATATAAGAAATGAAATGATATATTAAATTTTAATAATTATAAAGATTTAATTTATACTGTAAATTTTTTTATTTATATCAGATATATTTATAAATTTAATTCTTATTATATTTCTTCTAAAGTGTTGGTGGATATGAATCACATCGCTTCACGATGCGTACTCCACCGTACACACGAACAATGTGTTTGTATCCCTTAAAAAAATTAAAGTAAAAAAATTATATATCATATAATTAATCCATATGTATATTTAGTATATAAATATCATATATATAATTTATATCCATCATCATAGGCAACTATGATAGTTGGTAATGGAAAAAGGAATGACATCAATTTTCAAAGCAATAGTTATGCATTACACACAAATGATTATTATGTAACCCATTTTATAGAAATGGATACCTTTTTAGGCCATGTAATTAACATAAAAAATATCATTTTATATTATAAAATATGTGTAATATATCATCATTTTGTAGTAATAATTTATGGAGGTGGCAGATGAAATAAAATAAAAACACCCGTTGAAGAATGTTTCCACTTCTTTCGGTATCCTGCTTAGGTTTGCAAAACAATGTCTTATTAAGTTGAATTTATACATAACATGTAGAATATAATATGATATTAGGGATGTTGGGAATGATTTTGGGCAATTATTTTCTTGAACAAGAGGGTTTTATTGTGTGAATAAGATATGATAGGGGGTGAGCATTTATAATTTAGTTTAGTGGGAGAATTGTAAATTTTTTAAAAGAAAAAGGTGTACCATTGTTTTTATCATTTCAAAAGGATCAGAATTTTACAATTCTAAGAAAATAGACAAGACAAGATTGAAATGTTTCAATATAATATATTTTAGATATGTTTTTCGGTCATTTTAATGCTTATCATTTTATTTTAACTTTCAGAAAAAACCATTTTTACCTTAACCCTAGTAAATTATATTATATATTTTCGACATTCATTATTGTAAAAATAAATATGACCCTATTAAAAAATATAAATTATTATGAATATATAAATTTAATATATTTTAAAAAAATTTCATTTAATGATGCAATAATAATTAATTGAAAATTAATCCTCTTGACATATTAAGAAAGTTGGTTTTCAAAAAGAAACAGTTAAAATTTAAATAAGTTTTTATGTCCAATTTCAATATGAAATTTATTAAAATAAAATAAATTGGATTAATATATATATAATTTAACTATTTTCACTTCAAATATAATATAAAATATAATTTAACATTACAAAGAATTTAAATAAAAATCTACCATCAAATTAAAATTCAACATTTTTCATTATTCGGCAAAACATTAATATGTAAAAAAATTATCAAAAAATCACCATAATATATTTTTGACCATATTATCTCAAAAATAAATTAAAATTTTAAAATATATTTTATAAAATTTTGAAAATTTTAATTTTAAAACAAGTGTGAAAAAAGGAAAAAAACTACTGTATAAAAAATACAGTTTTTAATAATAAAATTGTATTTATCCTTATCTCATATTTAAAAAACACATAATAAAAATGTTAAATAGTTTATTGAATCTATAATATAAAAATTTCCTTATAATCATTCACTAATATATATATTTTTTATTTTTTTATGTAAAACAAATTTTTGTACATAAAAATATTTTTTCAGAAAATGATTCCCTTTATTTTCAAATGGGATTTATTTACATTTATAATTGATTATTTACAAAATAATTCAACTTATATACATGTGTAAACAATATATTTTTATAATTTTGTTAATCATATTCCAAATATCCAATCCAATGACTAGGCGATAACTGTTATAATAATGTTATAATAGTTTGTCGGGTATCGTTTAAACATAGTGTTACTTGTAATGAAAGATAAATGGAGAGTTTCGAAAAATGAAAGCTAATATCAATGTTAAATGTTATGGAAAATATCGAAAAGATAAAATTTACATGAAAAATATTTCTCAAAATCTCAAGGTGTTAATCCAAGGATATAAATAATGGTTTTAAATAGGGTATTTTTGTGAAGAGTACAATAGGGTCAGATCTTTATGGGAGATTTTTAAGATCATGCACCATATTAGAAGATCATTTATGTAACGTCCCTGATCCGGGGGCCACTCAGTGGGTGCCCCGAACTCGGTTGGTCACATGACCTCAAGCACATTTCCCCAAATACTAGAGGTTGTAGACTAGTAGCAAGGGCCCAGGTATGATAGTGGGGAAACTATTCCCTCATTTGTCAAAGTGTGATGTAGTGGAATAAAATATACAACATACAACAGCGGAAGCAGTAAACAATATACAAATGAAATGGACAACTGAAGTAAAAGAGAGCCAGCAACCATATATAAAAAGATGCAGAATGTCACTAATTCAATGAAAATTGCTAGAACAGGATACAATGCAGTACAATAAAATAAAACTCAATGTACAAAGTACTGTCAAACAGTTAAAATAGAGTAAACAGAACATAGCAGCATTGCAAGCCTAAGCTCAGTCCCATTCTCTCCCAGTACTCTAATACAATCAGGTACCTATATAGGGACCCTTTCCCTTATCCACACCTGCAGAAATTTAAACTGTTTGGGCCGAAGACATGACCCAAAGAGGGTGTGAGAAATAAATCCTAGAAGGCACCCACCAAAGGCGTGTGCCCAACTGTAAGTGAAAATTTGCAACAACAGTGTCCCAACGTAAATTCAGTAAACTAGAAAGTACTCAAAAGTAATTATTATTACCAGTTTCATTTCCATTTTAATTATTACTTATCAATTCAATATAATTGAAATATAATAAAATGAATCTTTCCATCAGGCTAAATAGTACCATACCATCAGGCTAAACAGAAACATTCCCTCTGGCCATTCAGAACCTTTCCCTCGGGACTTTCCCTCAAGAAGAATAAAATCTTTCCCTCAGGAAGAATAATACCTTGACCTCAGACCTAGCCCTCATGTAGAATAGAAGCTTTCCCTGAGGCGGAATAGTACCTTGCCCTTAGTCCTAGCCCTCAGGCGAAACAGAAACTTTCCCTTAGACCTTGCCCTCAAGTGAATTAAAACAAGCAACCAGGCCAAGCCTAACACATAGAAAGTAGTTTATATACAAATCCTCTGAAGGAAAATTCAAGAATAATATAATCTTGGCATACCCTCAGGTATCCTGGACAAATGGATAAACAGAGGAACACACCCTCGAGGTGGTCCTGGATCCAAGAAGTGATCCCAAACAACAGTTATACACATTCATTAAACTACTTATGTTGTTCTAGGTATTTGATTCAACAAGGTCTCAGACATAAGACACCCCCAACATGGACGTGTAGCACAGTGGTATAGAAAACAAATAGAAGTTGGAATTTAAAAACTATACCACCTACCTCGATCGCCCTTGATCGGAATACATGAATAGCGCCTCCCGAATCGTTCAAGAATGACGTAGATCTGGGATAAGCGAATTTTCGTTAAAATATAAATAAATTCCCTTAGAGGAATAATTGGTAAGAACAGCACAAGGAGAAGATGGAGAGCATACCCGTACAGTCCCAACGTGATCGACGGAAGCGAAAACGGATTCCTGGTGTGCGGTCAGGAGATCCCTGAAGCTCCGGCTGTCCTCCCGAGATCCTCCGGCATTCTAATCTACCTCTATTAATACAGCAGGCTACTGCCTATTTTAAGTGAAAAAAACAAACTATACAGTGTGTACTCTAAAGTACATGGAGTGTACTTCTCATCAATTAACTATTCCTATGGTGGATACTTTTCACCGCCAAACTGTTAATTCGTCGACATGAGTACACTGTGTGTATTCATTATGACATAGTGTGCACTATCGCTCATATGGTGGGATGCTTTTACAACATTACTATTCACCTTCCGACTAACTACACAGTGTGTAAATACCCACTACACTGTGTGTACTCATGTTTTACACCATTCATCACTGATAGGGATACACGCTCTGAGTACTCATCCCTCACGGCCAAAGTACAAGATGTGTGGAAAAGTAAACTGCGTGTACTCACAAAATTTGGTATTTTTCCCCATTTTCCTAATTTTCTAAAAAACACATAAGGAAAATGGAAAAGATGAAACCCGCACCTGAAAACAAGAACCAGGTTCTTACAAACGTCACCTTTAAAGAGATTCGTCCCCGAATTTCCCTTCCAACGGTGGCAAAGATAATGTTGTAAACAACTCTTCCCAATGGGCATGTACGTCGGTCTTCCACTACCAGTTTTCATCCTGCACTCCTCCATGTTTCCATATCACCCATCCAATAGGAACTGACCGGCCTCAGAGAACCTTCATGCTCCTATCCACAATATGAATCAGATGCTCCTCAAAGGGGACATCGGCCTGAAGCTCAACCCCCTCAGGATGAAAAATGTGAGATGAGTCTCAGTGATAACGACACTAGTGAGATATATGAAAGATGTTTTTCATGGCCCGATACTATAGCATCCCACCATTTTATAACAAAAACTTTCATTACATTACACAAATCTGAGGATCGTTCAGGTTTAGTGTCTTGGAAACAAGGATCATAATACATAAAAAAACATAAAAAATTCTTCTTAAACACTTGAAAGGCGTATCCTTAAATTCATTCTAGGTTCATTACTGCATCTCATAACCTGGGGACATACATCAAAATAAAGGGTGAGCAGAAGGCCCAGTAAGGGAAACAAGAGGAACATTTTACATGTGAACATGAGATACTTCAATAAGGACATGAAAAGAACTTTAAGGCATGAGAAAGAAATCATGAGGCATTTCATAATAAAAATAACATTTTTCATAACTTGAAGATGTGGCTACATCATTTAACATAGACAATCATGAACATATCACCAAGGTCCATCCCCAAGGTGTCATTTGAAAATTACCAAGGTTATTCACCAAGGTATCGTGAAAATTGTAATCTCTAGTGGTTACATCATTACCCAATGCATTGGAGCGCTATCAGGGCGCACCCTTAAATATGCCTTTATTATCATGTGAGCCACATATATCATCATCAAACATTTCATAAATAACCCACATAGCATAAAATAAATGGGTTTCATTTCATAATCATAACGTTTTAAAAACTGCTTTAAAGACATGATCTTTACGTCACTTTAAACCCACGGAAAGGGAAAGAGGGTCTCATGTATGTAAATCCCAGAATTTAAAATGGAACATTTTGATATATATGTGAATACCCTTGTAGAAATAAGAGCTTTGAGTATTCACTTTATAACATAAAATAATTTTTGAGAAAAGAGAGAGACATTTTGAGGGGAAAATTCTGCAGCATAACAGCTAAGTTTCAGGGTTTTAGAAAACATTGAAATGAGAGTGGACATGGGTCACCCACTCATAAATGATCCATATAACAGTAGGGTGAAATATTAAGAAGGACATATGGACATGGTAATGAAATTTGAAGGACATACCATTTGAAATGAAAAACATGGAAGGAAAAAAGATTAGATTTCTCTTATGAAAATTCGGCAGCCTTACGGCGTCACTTAATTTCAAAAGAAAATGATTTGACAAGATCAAATAGGGTCCCTCATCATATGATCATAAGAGATCAGTATGATAGATATAGAGATCATACCCCAACATAATAAAAAGGAACTTGAAAGACTTGACATGAAAATCGAACTTGAAAAATGAGAAGGGTGAAAGAATCCCTTAAAAATTCGGTAGCATAACGGCGTCACTTAAACTTTAATAAAACGAAATGATGAGAGTAAGAGGGGATCTCTCATCATATAAACATGAAAGGGCAGTAATAGAAATAAAAAGGAACATCCTCTCACATAAAAACAAAGAGCATAATAGGAATGACATAAAAGAGATTACATGAAAAGAAAGAGAGGGGTCAGATCCCTTACCTTAAAACGTGACTCTTGGAACTCAAAGGATTGGACCTTGAGGGCTTGGGGGCACCTTGGGAGGACTCTTTGGAAGGTAAGAAGACCAGAACTTCGTTGGGGGAGAGTTGGGAGTGAAAACTAAGGGAGGAAAGGGTGGGTATTTATAGGGAAAGTGAGGGGACAAAGCATTAATGGCCAAGGGACACCTCACATGTGCTTTTGTCAAACCCATGTGCTCTCCCTTGCCATTTATCATGGAGTTAGGCCACATGGGGCCCCCAAAACAATAATTCATCACCCTTGGGCGGCCAACCCTTGAAATATCTCATGACATCATCATGACACCGTTATGATGTCATTAAACATACCGAAACCCTAAAACTATATTTTTACTATTCACTAAAAATTCAACTTTCTCAGAATAATCCCAAAATTTCACCTTAACCAAATATCAATGCTCTGATTTCAAAAATGAAATCCATTTTAGGAAAATAATTTTCTAAATATTTTTAATTTAATTTTTAAATAAAAAAACTATTCATCGAAAATTCATTTTTTTCAGAAAAAACCCCAAAAATTACCATAACATAATATCGATGCTCTGAGTTCAAAAATGAATTCATTTTTATAAAAATAATTTTCTAATTATTTTTAATTAAATTTTTAATTAAAAAACACTATTCATCCGAAAAAACTAATACTTGAATAATAATTTATGAAACCGTTATTTAACCATTTTATTGAATCACATTACATAATCAAGGTGTCTAAATTATATTAAAACTTTCTTCGAGTGAAAATTACTAATCCATTTGGTCATATTACTAATCCTAAGCGTAAAATCACTATTCATAATTTACTATTCATCAAAAATTATGTTGATCTTATTAGACTCCAAATTCCTTAATGAACACTTTTGTAGAAGACCATTTTTTGAAAATCATTACACATCATTAGTTATTTAGGGTTTACATAAATATTTCAAAATATCCCTTTTTCAAAATTCATCAATAAAATACATTCTAAAATTATCTAGACATTTGAAATTTCACAAACATCACTAAAGGAGGAAATCTCAATTTATTCACCTGAAAGGATTACACGAGGAAACTAGGGTCTCATCACATAGCCCCTTATAACACTGGCATAAGACCTAAGTGTAAGGTGTGCTATGGTGAGAGAATCTGAGGGAGTCTCAGATAACATTGCCCTAGTAGCAATCTCCACTAACTTGAACTTCTCCTGCAACCGTTTTCGTTCAAGCTTGACATGCTGGATCTCGGCTTGGGCTTGGTCCAAAGCGAAGCCCACAGATGCTACCTCCTTCCCAAGCTCTGATAAGTGGGCTTCGTAAGGGTTTAGTCTACTAGATGAAGCCATAGACTCCTCTTTCTGCATTAACCATTAACATCTTATTAAATCAATAAGAGTAAGTTAATATACTACTCAAAAAGATTGGGTCGTTACATTCTTCCCCCTTTAAGAAATTTCGTCCCCGAAATTTATACTTGAGGCCTAGTCGAAAAGGTGAGGGTACTTTTGCTTCATCGTTTCCTCAGGCTCCCAAGTCGCTTCTTCATATTTATGATTCCTCCACAACACTTTCACAAGGTGGGTAGTCTTGTTTCGTAGGACCTTGTCTCTACGGTCCAAGATCTCCACTGGCTGCTCCTCATAAGAGAGGTCATGTTCCAATTGTACCACCTCTGGGTTCAGTACATGTGAAGGGTCGGGTATGTACTTCCTCAAGAGAGATACATGGAAGACATTGTGAACTTGAGCTAGGTTCGGTGGAAGTGCTAGACGATATGCCACTGCTCCTATGCGATCATGGATTTCATAGGGGCCAATGTACCTAGGGCTGAGCTTCCCTTTCTTCCCAAACCGCATGACTCTCTTCCATGGAGAGATTCGAAGGAAGACTTTGTCACCAACACCAAACTCCAAGTCCCTTCGACGATTGTCAGCATAGCTCTTATGCCGACTCTGAGCAGCCTTTATGTGTTGTTGGATGGCATGAACCTGTTCTGTCATCTCTTGCACGAGATCAGGCCCAAGAAGCTTCCTCTCACCAGTTTCATCCCAACAAGTAGGAGTTCTACACCGCTTTCCATATAGAGCTTCATAGGGTGCCATCTGAATACTAGCATGGAAGCTGTTGTTATAGGAGAACTCCACTAATGGGAGGTGTTGATCCCATCCACCTTTAAATTCCATTGAGCATAATCTCAACATGTCTTCGAGTGTCTGAATAGTCCTTTCAGATTGGCCATCAGTTTGAGGATGATAGGCCGTACTAAAATTCAATTCAGTATTCAGAGCATGCTGAAGACTTCTCCAGAATTTTGATGTGAATCTTGGGTCACGATCAGATACGATGGATAGTGGTACCCCATGTAGCCTTACCACTTCCTTCACGTATATCCTTGCAAGCTGATCCAGAGAGAAATCTTCCCGAATAGAGATAAAATGGGCTGTCTTGGTGAGATGGTCCACAATAACCCATATCGCTTTGTTTCCTTTGGATGTTTTTGGGAGACCAGTTACAAAGTCCATGGTGATATTATCCCACTTCCATACTGGTATGGGTAGCGGTTGTAATACCCCCTTAGGAAGTTGTCTTTCTGCCTTTACTTGCTGACACACCAGGAACCTTATAGTGTAATCGGCAATCTCCCTCTTCATGTTATCCCACCAATAATGATCACGAAGGTCTCTATACATCTTAGTGCTTCCCGGATGTATAGAGAAAGTAGAGCTATGAGCTTCATCCATCAGATCATTCTTTATCTCGGGAATAGATGGAACACATAGTCTTGTACGAAATTTCAATACACCTTCTTGATCAGTATTGAAATCAGGGAACTTCCCATCCTTTACAGCCTCGAACTTCTCCTACAGCAAAGGATCTTCTTTTTGAGCCTTCTTGATCTTCTCTAGTAATGAAGGTTGAGAAATCATTTGGGATAGGGTTGATGATGTCCCTTTCCTTATAATTCCCATGTCCAGTTTTACTAGATCTTTAATCAAGGGATCCCCTAAGATCCTCATTGTTGCCAAGACAACATGATCTTTCCTGCTTAATGCATCCACGACTTTGTTTGCTCTTCCAGGGTGATAGTGTATTGAACAATCATAGTCTTTAATAAGCTCCAACCATCTCCTTTGTCTCATGTTCAATTCTTTCTGTGTGAAAATATACTTTAGACTTTGGTGGTCAGTGTATATATCACATTTCTCCCCATAAAGATAGTGCCTCCATATCTTTAGAGGAAAAACAACTGCCGCCAGCTCTAGATCATGCGTAGGATAATTCTGCTCATGAATCTTCAACTGTCGAGATGCATAATAAATTACTTTGTCATTTTGCATGAGGACGCACCCAAGCCCTTTCAGAGATGCATCGCTAAAAATAATGAATCCTTCTCCGATAGAGGGTAGTGTTAACACAGGTGCAGTAACCAATCTCTTCTTCAGCTCTTGGAAACTTTCCTCGCATTCCTTTGTCCAGATGAACTTAACCCCTTTTCGAGTCAACTTGGTTAGTGGATTAGAAATCCGTGAATTTTTTTTCACAAACCTCCTATAATATCCCGCTAAACCAAGGAAACTACGAATCTCAGTTACTGTTGTGGGTTGAGGCCACTCCTCCACAACCATTGTCTTTGCAGGGTCAACCGAGATTCCTTCATTGGTTACGATGTGCCCCAAGAAAGCCACTTGTTGTAACCAAAACTCACACTTGCTAAACTTCCCAAAGAGCCTCTCCTTCCGTAGAGTTTTCAAAACAACCCTCAGATGATCTTCATGCTCCTCACGACTTTTTGAATATATCAAAATATCATCAATAAAAACTACCACAAAGTTATCAAGGTAGTCCTTAAAGACTCTATTCATCAAATCCCTGAAAATAGCAGGAGCATTAGTCAAGCCGAAGGGCATAACAGTAAACTCATAATGCCCATATCTTGATCGGAAGGCAGTCTTTGGAATATCTTCCTTCTTCACCCTCAGTTGATGATAACCAGATCGAAGGTCAATCTTATAGAAGAATTGAGCCCCACGAAGTTGGTCAAATAAATCATCAATTCTTGGAAGAGGGTATCTGTTCTTCACTGTGATCCCGTTCAGTTCTCTATAATCAATGCATAGCCGCATTGATCCATCCTTCTTCTTCACAAAGAGAATTGGTGCTCCCCAAGGAGACACACTCGGTCGGATAAACCCCTTCTCCAACAAGTCTTGGAGTTGTTTCTTTAGCTCCTCTAGATCCACATTTTCCATTCTATATGGAGTCTTTGATATTGGTTGAGACCCAGGTACGAGTTCAATGGAGAACTCTACCTCTCTTTCTGGGGGAGGTCCAGGTAACTCCTCAGGAAATACATCCATGTATTCCTGAACAATCGGAACATCTTCAATTGGTATGCTCCCTTTCCCTTCTTCCTCATCACCGATTAACTCCATAAAGAAAGCTATAGGAGGTGCTTCTAGATAGGGATCAGTTCGGGATATCTCTCCTCGGAAGATAACTGTAGGCCGTTCATTCAAGACTACTGATATTTCCTTACTTCTGCATTTTATCTTAGCATTATACTTTGAGATCCAGTCCATCCCTAGTATAACGTCGAATTCCATCATGGGAATGACTACTAGATTTGCGATAAGATTGTGCTCACCAAAGTAAACACTAGAGTCTCTAAACACTGTTGATGCATGGATAATCCCACTTGGAGTCTTGACTGACAACTCTACCTCAAGCAATTCGGGGATTGATTCTATATTCTTTGCAAACTTGGAAGAAATAAAGGAATGCGTAGAACCAGAATCAAATAAAGCACTTGCTAGTTTTGAGAGGACAACAAGAGTACCTGCTACCACATCGTTCGGAACTTCAACTTCAGTTGTTGTGATAGCGAAAGCACGACCTTGCTCCCTTGGCCTCTGCTGAGGTTGATGGTGATTCCCCTCCACCGCCCTCGGATTTGGACATTGATTAGCAAAGTTCCCAAGCTGTCCACACATGAAGCATGTGACTTCGGGTAGGGACAGAACCATCTTTCCTCTGTCGTTAGTGTTGGGAAGTTGAGGCTTCACATCACCAAGACAATTCCGAGAAATATGGCCTTCTTTTCCACACCTATAGCACTTGCCACTTCCGATCAAGAAGTTCCCCGGATGCTTCTTCCCACTTTTATTGCATGTGACATGTTGCATATGCTTTCCACCTCTTTCCTGATCAAAACTTCTTCCCAGTCTTGGTTCTAGAGTTCTCTTCTTCTCATTAGATTTGTGAGACCATTGTGTCTCCCCAAACTAAAGTTCAACTTTCATAGCACTTCGAACTATTTCTTCATAGCTATCGTAGTCCCTATTGGCTAGATTCTTCCGCAGATGTGGTCGTAGTCCGCCAAAGAATCTATCAACCTTCCCATTAGGGTCCATGACAAAGCTTGAGGTATAACGGGAAAGCCTTGTGAAGTTCATCTCATAGGTTCCAACAGATTCGTTCTCCTTCTGCTTCATCTCGAGAAACTCTTTCTCCATTTTCGTTCTCAAGGAACGAGGGAAATACTTGTTAAAGAAAATCCCCCGAAATTCTTCCCACTACATAGCTTCCATCTATCCTCATGGCTTCGTGTTTTTGATCAGTGACCACCACTGATCAGCTTCTCCCTCTAGGCGGTAAACAGCAAGGGTGACTTTTTCTTGTTCCGAACTATGAAGTACAGAAAAGATCTTTTCAATGGAGCTTATCCATTGTTCCGCAACCAATGGGTCAGTAGATCCACTGAATGTTGGCGGTCATTGACGCATGAAGGACTCAATAGAAAGTTTTTCCCTTCGTGGTGAGGTCGGCCTGTCAGCTTGATTCAAGTTATTACTCATAACTTGAGTCAGTTGGTTCATCATTCGCATGAATGTTTCCATTCCGTCTTCCATCGGAGGGCCGTCAGCACATGGTGCATTGCGGTCACCATCGGCATGGTTCCTCCTATTTCCCTCCATTTTCTAAAAGAATAAAACCTTAGTGAGAAACTTATTTCATTTATGGATCTTTTAACTAAGACTTCATGCTTATACAATTACACTTTTCTATAATTCCTTCATAATGATTCATAAAAAGCTTGTGATTAACCAAACATATCCCCCGGGAGTGTCGTAACCAAGAGTGCAGCAAGGCCCGTTATCGTGCACCAGTTCCCGTTCGAGTCTATCTCAAAGCGGTGTTTTCGGGTTTTACCCCTATGTACATCTGTGCCAGAGCCGCCTCTACCTGCTCGTATCCAGACAGGGATGTATTTGTTTGATAAACCACTTACTCAATACTTACCAAAATACTAGGAAGTTTTCCAATATTTAAACTTTTCTATAGGGTTCTTCCTAATGTTTTTATATCCTAATTTCCACAAATAACTAAACCATCCTTTGATACCAAATATAGCATCCCACCATTTTATAACAAAAACTTTCATTACATTACACAAATCTGAGGATCGTTAAGGTTTAGTGTCTTGGAAACAAGGATCATAATACATAAAAAAAACATAAAACATTCTTCTTAAACACTTGCAAGGCGTCTCCTTAAGTTCATTCTTGGTTCATTACTGCATCTCATAACCTGGGGACATACATCAAAAGAAAGGGTGAGCAGAAGGCCCAGTAAGGGAAACAAGAGGAACATTTTACATGTGAACATGAGATACTTCAATAAGGACATGAAAAGAACTTTAAGGCATGAGAAAGAAATCATGAGGCATTTCATAATAAAAATAACATTTTTCATAACTTGAAGATGTGGCTACATCATTTAACATAGACAATCATGAACATATCACCAAGGTCCATCCCCAAGGTGTCATTTGAAAATTACCATGGTTATTCACCAAGGTATCGTGAAAATTGTAATCTCTAGTGGTTACATCATTACCCAATGCATTGGAGCGCTATCAGGGCGCACCCTTAAATTTGCCTTTATTATCATGTGAGCCACATATATCATCATCAAACATTTCATAAATAACCCACATAGCATAAAATAAATGGGTTTCATTTCATAATCATAACGTTTTAAAAACTGCTTTAAAGACATGATCTTTACGTCACTTTAAACCCACGGAAAGGGAAAGCGGGTCTCATGTATATAAATCCCAGAATTTAAAATGGAACATTTTGATATATATGTGAATACCCTTGTAGAAATAAGAGCTTTGAGTATTCACTTTATAACATAAAATAATTTTTGAGAAAAGAGAGAGACATTTTGAGGGGAAAATTCTGCAGCATAACAGCTAAGTTTCGGGGTTTTAGAAAACATTGAAATGAGAGGGGAAATGGGTCACCCACTCATAAATGATCCACAAAACAGTAGGGTGAAAGATTAAGAAGGACATATGGACATGGTAATGAAATTTGAAGGACATACCATTTGAAATGAAAAACATGGAAGGAAAAAAGATTAGATTTCTCTTATGAAAATTCGGCAGCCTTACGGCGTCACTTAACTTCAAAAGAAAATGATTTGACAAGATCAAATAGGGTCCCTCATCATATGATCATAAGAGATCAGTATGATAGATATAGAGATCATACCCCAACATAATAAAAAGGAACTTGAAAGACTTGACATGAAAATCAAACTTGAAAAATGAGAAGGGTGAAAGAATCCCTTAAAAATTCGGCAGCCTAACGGCGTCACTTAAACTTTCATAAAACGAAATGATGAGAGTAAGAGGGGATCTATAATCATATAAACATGAAAGGGCAGTAAGAGAAATAAAAAGGAACATCCTCTCACATAAAAACATGGAGTATAATAGGAATGACATAAAAGAGATTACATGAAAAGAAAGAGAGGGGTCGGATCCCTTATCTTAAAACGTGACTCTTGAAACTCAAAGGATTGGACCTTGAGGGCTTGGGGGAACCTTGGGAGGACTCTTTGGAAGGTAAGAAGACCAGAAATTCGTTGGGGGAGAGTTGGGAGTGAAAACTAAGGGAGGAAAGGGTGGGTATTTATAGGGAAAGTGAGGGGACAAAGCATTAATGGCCAAGGGACACCTCACATGTGCTTTTCTCAAACCCATGTGCTCTCCCTTGGCATTTATCATGGAGTTAGGCCACATGGGGCCCCCAAAACAATAATTCATCACCCTTGTCCGGCCAACCCTTGAAAGATCTCATGACATCATCATGACACCGTTATGATGTCATTAAACATACTGAAACCCTAAAACTGTATTTTTACTATTTACTAAAAATTCAACTTTCTCAGAATAATCCCAAAATTTCACCTTAACCAAATATCAATGCTCTGATTTCAAAAATGAAATCCATTTTATGAAAATAATTTTCTAAATATTTTTAATTTAATTTTTAAATAAAAACACTATTCATCGAAAATTCATTTTTTCAGAAAAAACCCCAAAAATTACCATAACATAATATCGATGCTCTGAGTTCAAAAATGAATTCATTTTTATAAAAATAATTTCCTAATTATTTTTAATTAAATTTTTAATTAAAAAACACTATTCATCCGAAAAAAACTAATACTTGAATAATTATTTATGAAACCGTTATTTAACCATTTTATTGAATCACATTACTTAATCAAGGTGTCTAAATTATATTAAAACTTTCTTTGAGTGAAAATTACTAATCCATTTGGTCATATTACTAATCCTAAGCGTAAAATCACTATTCATAATTTACTATTCATCAAAAATTAAGTTGATCTTATTAGACTCCAAATTCCTTAATGAACACTTTTGTAGAAGACCATTTTTTGAAAATCATTACACATCATTAGTTATTTAGGGTTTACATAAATATTTCAAAATATCCCTTTTTCAGAATTCATCAATAAAATACATTCTAAAATTATCTAGACATTTGAAATTTCACAAACATCACTAAAGGAGGAAATCTCAATTTATTCACCCGAAAGGATTACACAAGGAAACTAGGGTCTCATCACATAGCCCCTTATAACACTGGCATAAGACCTAAGTGTAAGGTGTGCTATGGTGAGAGAATCTGAGGGAGTCTCAGATAACATTGCCCTAGTAGCAATCTCCACTAACTTGAACTTCTCCTGCAAGCGTTTTCGTTCAATCTTGACAAGATGGAGCTCGGCTTGGGCTTGGTCCAAAGCGAAGCCCACAGATGCTACCTCCTTCCCAAGCTCTGATAAGTGGGATTCGTAAGGGTTGAGTCTACTGGATGAAGCCATCGACTCCTCTTTCTGCATTAACCATTAACATCTTATTAAATCAATAAGAGTAAGTTAATATACTACTCAAAAAGATTGGGTCGTTACAGATACCTCTGTGGTAACTGAAACTGATAGGAAACCAACCCGACTCTATTCAAAATATCAAACAACCCCACATACCTTGGTGAAAGTTTAACCTGTCCCCTGATCTGCCTGCGTCCCAACCACGGTGAAACATGCAAGAAAACCTGATCCCCGGCCACGAACTCCAAGGGTCATCTACGGCGATCAGCATAAGATTTATGATGAGAATGCATAGTATCCATCCTCCTCTGAAACAATTGGACCTTCTCTGAAATCTTCTACACAAGGCATGGTCCCAACAAAGCTACCTCACCAACCTCTAAGCAGCATAAGGGTGATCGGCATGGCCTACCATATAAATCCTCGTAAGGTGCTATCTGAATAGTTTCATGAAAACTGTTATTATAGGAAAACTCAACTAGGAGCACATGTTTCTCCCAAGATCCCCCAATGTCTAGGATGTATGCGCGCAGCTTGTCCTCAAGAACCTGAATCATACGCTCTAACTAACCAGCGGTCTGAGGGTGGTAAGTTATGCTCAGAATCACCTGTGTACCTAGTGACCTCTGAAAACTCTTCCAGAAACGAGATGTAAAGAAGGCATCCCTATCTGAAATGATAGAACGAGGGACCCCATGAAGACGCACTGTCTCTTGGATATACAACATCTTGGGCTCGTTAACACTGAAGGTCTCCTTGATCGGCAAGAAATGAGATACATTTGTAAGTCTTTCCACAACAACCCACACATCATCAATGCCTCGAGGGGACCTCGGAAACCCGGTCACAAACTCCATCGCGACATCATCCCATTTCCATTCCGGAATGGGTAATGGCTGTAACAGTCTTGCCGGCCTCTGATGGTCCACCTTCACCTATTGACAGGTGGAACATCTTGTAACAAAACAAGCTACTTCTTTCTTCATACCCGGCCACTAGTACTGATGCCTCAAGTCATGGTACATATTGGTAACTCTAGGATGCACTGCCCAAGATGAAGCAAGAAACTCCCTCATCCGCACCTCACGTATATCCCCTAGAACCCACACTCATCCATGGAAACATAGTACCTCATCATTTCCTATCGCCGAACCAGGAGGAGGGTCCTCACTGGCCGCCGACTCCCATAGAACTAGGCCTTCTGAATCAGGTAGCTATCTCGTCCTCACTCTATTTAGGAGGGTAGAAGTCACAGGTAAGAAAGAAAGCTAGGTATACCCCTGAATTTTGTGTACCTCCAAATGCATATCAGAGAACAAAGACATAAGCTTACACTCACCACTGGCCTCCTGCATTGCATGTATATGAGTCCTCCGGCTCAGTGCATCAGCTACTACATTACATTTACCAGGTGTATAGGCAAGCTCCAAGTAGAAGGAATGAATGTATTAAACCCACCTTCACTGTCTCAGGTTCAAGTCACTCTGAGTAAAGATATATTTGAGGCTTTTTTGGTCAGTGAAACCCATAAAATGCTCTCCCAAGAGATAATGTCTCCAACAACACCACACATGAACAACAGTATCCCACTCGAGAACATGCGTCAGGTAATTCCTCTCATGTGGCCTCAACTGTCGATAACCATATGCAAAAACTCGATTTCCATGCATCAACACTGCTCCCAACCCAATACCTGATGCATCATTGAAAAATGTATAGATCTTCCCTTGATATGGAAGTATTAGGACCGTCACAGATTTCATCCTTCCCTTCATCTTCTGAAAGGATGTCTCGCAAGCTTCTGACCAAATGAACTTCACACCCTTCTTAGTCAAACCCATCAACAGTGCTACTAAGGGGGAGATGTCTTGTATACAGCACCTGTAATGACTATTCAGCCCTAATAAACTCTATATCACAAACATGTTCTTAGGATGCTCCCAGGACTCTAGTGCTATCACCTTATCTGGGTCTACTGCAACTCCTGCATTTAAAATGATATGACCCAGGAAGTGTATTTGGTCCATCCAAAAGTGTCACTTTGAGAGCTTAGCATATAGCTGATGTCTCTTAGTGTACTTAGTAAGATCGAAAGATGGGTGGCATGGTCGTGTCAAGTGTGAGAGTATTCCATGATGTCATCTATGAAGACTACCACAAAATAGTCCATATAATGGTGGAACACACAATTCATCAGATCAATGAAAACTGTTGGCGCATTCGTGAGTCCGAACAACATAACCATGTTCTCGTATAGACCTTATCTTCTTCGAAAAGATGTAAGCAGAATATCTGATGGTCTATCACGTAACTGATGACATCTGGATCTCAATTCAATCATTTAGAACACTCGATATCCTCGAAGTATATCAAAAAGATCATCAATCATCGGCAAGGGATATCGGTTCTTAACTATCAACTGGTTCAGCTTCCGATAATCCACACAAAGTCTGAGGGTACCATCAGCCTTCTTCGTAAAAAGGACAAGAGAACCCCAAAGAGAAATACAGGGTCAGATGAAACCCTTTGCCTCTAACTCCTCTAACTTCCTCTTAAGCTCCTGCAACTCAGGTGTAGCCATCCTATATGGAGGAATACACACTAGTTCCTCTCCTAGCACAAGCTCAATAGAGAAATCCACCTCTCGCTCCATAGGTAGTCCTATAATGTCATCCGAGAAGTGAATCCTAAAACGATCAACTACCAGAGGGAAATCCTTCTGACAAGTCCCATGATCATCCAGATATAAACTCACAATCTGGGCTGTAACGCCACCACTCCCATGACGCTCAGGTCTGGCTCGGATCGCCTGTACATCCCACTCGCACTTGTACAGAAATTCTCTGCCCTTTGGTGATGTGAGACTCGCCTTGTGATGATAGAAGTCCCAAATGGCTCGAAATGAAAAAACTAGTCCATCCCAAGAATGAAATCAAAAATTGACATCTCTAAGACATAGAGGTCCCATAGAAAGTGACACCCACCAACCTCTAGGGGCACTCCCTACACTGACACACACCAGCTGTTCTAGTTCTCAACGGCGTGTCTAGAACCATAAAATCAGAAGAAGAAGAAGAATCGAGCCCATTGCTCTCCATAATAGGCATAGATATAAATATATGTGTAGCACCCGTATCGAAAAGTACAGAAGACAAAACAAAAGATACTAGAATAGTACCTCTTAAAGTTGAAGGTTAGGGATCCTGCTCCTGCTGGGTCTGTTGTACTGCATATGCTTGCCCAGTGTCGCGGCTTTGTGACACAGCCTAGCTACCCTGAGATGACCCGCCCTGCTGTCTCTGAGATCCTGGGGTCTGGCCCCCATAGCCATGACCACCAACGCTGTATGTACATCCTGATGTATCTAAATTTACCTAATAGTAAGACGTTTCTAGTCCTGCTCCCACTCACAATGTCTACACAGAACCCTTCTCACTAGTCACTAGTAGAAACGCCCAACAAAATTGTTGTAGATGTCTCGTCTTGCCGTAAGCACGACACTCCACTAGGTCACGTGGACACTGCGGTCTTTTGTGACCCTCTCTACCACACTGGTAGTACATTATCGGACCGCCTGAAGGATTACTGTGGCTGGTAGTTCCACCGTGAAGGAAATCCATATGACTCTTCCTCTTACTGGTAGAAATAGTACCCGAAACTGGTGATGAACCACCATGCTCTGCACCACTAGCTTCCTGCAAGTTCCACTCAGTAATCTATGCCACGTTCACAATATCATCTACTGCAGGCAACCTGAAAACATTCACCAGTACTCAGATGTCATACCAAAGACCATCTTAAAAGCGTCAAGCCCTCAATGTCTAATCACCCACAATAACAGGTGAAAAAATCTGAAGCTCAGTGAAGTGGGCAGAATAGTCCATCACCGACATGACACCCTACTGTAGATTCATGAACTCTCGAGCTCGATCTGCTCATAGAATCTTAGGAAAGAAGAAGTCGTAGAAGAACACCAGAAAATATTCCCACGCTATATCTTTGTGATGCTCGAACTGATTGGTAACATCCCACCACCTCTTGGTAGAATCAAACATCATATATGTAGCGATCTTGACCCTACGCCCTATAGGCGTCTCAAGATGCTCGAAAATAGACTACATTGAATCCATCCATGACACCGTAGCCTATAGTCCATCATCCCCAGAAAACGTAGGTAGATGCTTCTACTGGAAATTATGTGTCAACACTGCGATAGATGTGACAACCTATAGTGCTCCTTGAAAGGTCTGCATGAACCGCATGAAGCCTTCACGGAACTGCACATTTGCAGCTCCATATGGTATAATGGCTGGCGCCGCATCTAGCTCTGCTAGAGGATCCATTAGTAGCCCATGGCCTACCACCTCTAGTGTATACTCATTTCCGCTATCCTGGAAAACAACTCAAGGTATTCTTGGTGGAATGACTCTATAAAGTCAAACACACACCATAGATCAAGATTATTAAAGACTGAAAATAAGGAGACTAAGAAGGGAACATGAGAAAGAGAGCATTCAAGATTTAGAAAACTTGACTACACGACATGTTTAAATACTACCCGGCGTGTTCTCACAAGCCATTCACATAGGTGTATACTCCAGCTAAAAATGGTCGTGTAACACCCTAAACACATGGCGTGTCCTCAGGGTATATGGTGTGTACTTGAATCCTCCTTTCCTGCATGGGTCCTTCTACACGGCTAGGCCACACAGCTCCTCTAAAACAAGACTACACGGCCTATCGCACAGGCACACGGTGTATTCAATGATGCCCCAAACCTACCCATGTTTCTTGATACACGGCCATCAACATGGCATTTTCCAGGCAGACACGACGTGTACAAAGGAAGATAACACCGACCCGTGTTGTTTGTGACACAACGAGGTACCTGGGTCATACAACACGGTGTGTTCAAAGTAGATACGTTGTGTATGTCTTAAGGTGTCCTCCATCCATGTTGTCAGTTACATGGGAAGAGATCAGGTCAACACTACATGGTGTGTACAACTAGAGCACGACGTGTTTCCCCAAGGCATTCCATACCCCGTGTCCCCGCCCACTCAGTCTATGACACACGAAGACACTACATGGCATATACTGAGGGTACACGGCGTGTACTTAAAAAGTTTTCATTTCTTCCCGAACAGAAGAACACACAACGTGTTTCCATAGAACTAAATGGCGTGTATGCTTGGTTTTCTGAACAATAATCTTCAAAAACTTCTCTGAAGCCCAGAAAAATACAGAAACCAACACCGATGTTCCAAATTCTGATATGTGAGGGCCCATACTCCCCTCGAATCAATGTTTGGTATCATATGCATGCTATAACAAGTTTATGATCCACCAAATTCCGATTAATGAGGGCCCATACTCCACAATAACAAAATTTTGGAATTAATTATATCAAAAACCTCATAAAACAATACCCTATCAAATAGGAGGTATTTATCAAAGCAGTTATCACAACAACATGCATTTCTAGCATAACAACTATCACAACAACATGAAATTTCTTATGGACCTACATGGCATGGAAGAATGCATGACATGTGATTTCTAGAATGTGCCTAAATGATGCCTGTGATGACATACCCTCATCTCATCAGGTTGCGTCTAAATAGAGCCCAGTATAAAAATGGAAATAGCACACCACAATTGTGTCACCCAAACGTGAAAATAAAATCTACAGGAACATTTAAAAATCAGAAAATGTGAAACTATTGAGGTAGATTGGCTTTTCCCTTTACATGGGTTAGCTACTCCTGAGGACAACATATTATGAACTGCTATTTCCATCCTATCCCTGACTAAGGCTCCAAATAGTATGTCAAAGAAAAGAAATCCTTTGATACCACTTTGTAACGTCCCGAATCCGGGTGCCACTCAACGGGTACCCCGAACCTGGTTGGTCACATGACCACAAGCTCATTTCCCCAAATTCCAGAGGCTTCCGACTAGAAGCGAGGGCCCAGGTCTGATAGTGGGGAAACTATGCCCTCATTTGTCAAAGTGTAATGCAGCGGAATAAAATATACAACATACAACAGCGGAAGCAGTAAACAATATACAACTAAAATGGACAACTGAAGTAAAAGAGAACCAGCAGTCATATATAAAAAGATGCAGAATGTCACTAATTCTATTAAAATAGCCAGAACAGGATATACTGCAGTATAATAAAATACAACTCAAATTAAAATGTACCGTCAAACAAACAAAAAATAGTAAAATCAACACAGCAGCATCGCAAGCCTAAACTCGGTCCCACTCTCTCCCACTCCTCTACTACAGTCAGGTACATGTATAGAGACCCTTTCCCTTATCCACACCTGCATAAATGTAATTTGTTTAGGCCAAAAACATGACCCAAACAAGGCGTGAGAAATAAATCCCAGTAGGCACCCACTAAAAGAATGTGCCAAACTGTTAGTGAAAATGTGCAAAAAAAGTGTGTCAATGTAAATGCAGTAAACTAGTAAGTACCTGAAAGGAGCTATTATTACCAATTTCATTTCCATTTTAATTATTACATATCAATTCAATATAATTGAATTATAATAAAATGAATCTTTCCAACAGGATAAATAGTACCATGCCCTCGGGCTAAATAGATACTCTCCCTCAGTCCATTCAGAACCCTGCCCTCAGACCTTTACCTCCGGCGGAATAGAATCTTTCCCTCAAGTGAATAGTATCGTTCCCTCAGTCATAGCCCTCAGGTGGAATAGAATCGTTCCCTCAGGTGGAATAGTACCTTGCCCTGGGGCCTAGCCCTCAGGAAAAATAGAAACTTTCCCTCTGGCCTTTCCCTCAGGTGAAAAATGAACAAGAAACCGGGCCTAGCCCAACACATAGAAAGTAGTTTATATTAAAATCCTATCAAGGAAAATGAAAGAATAATATAATCATGGAATACTGTCGGGTATCCTAGCCAAATGGATAAACAGAGGAACGCACCCCCGAGGTGGTCCTAGATCCAACCAGTGATCCCAAAAAACAGTTATACAAATTCATTAAACAACTTATGCAGTTATAGGTATTTAATTCAACATGGCCTAATCCATATGGCACCCCCAACATGGGTGTGTAGCACAGTGGTACAAAAAACACACAGCAGTTGGAATTTAAACACTAGACCACCTACCTCGATCGCCCTTGATCGGTATACGTGAACATCGCCCCCCGAATCGTTCAAGAATGACATAGATCTGGGATAAAAGAATTCATGTTCAAATGTAAATACCTCCAATTAGAGGAATAATTTGTAATAGCAGCACAAGGATAAAGGAGATCTTACATGTACGGCCCCAAAATGATTGGCGGAAGCAGAAACGGATTCCCGGTGTGTAGTCAGGAGATCTTTGAAGCTCCGACCATCCTCCCGAGATTCTCCGGTGTTATAAGCTTCCTCTTTCAACTAAGGAAGCTAATACATGTTTTAAGAGAATAAAACAAACTACATGTCATGTAATCTCAAGTACATGGGATGCACTTCTCATCATTTAAATATTACTCTAGAAGCTACTTTTCACCGAAAAACTATTCATCCATCGACATGAGTACATGACGTGTTTTAATGAAAAACTATTCACCGATAGGGCTACACGCCCTGGGTACTCATCCCACACGGCCAATGTACATTGAGTATCGAAACCTGCACGACATGTACTCACAAAATTTGGGATTTTTCCCCAATTTCCATATTTTCTAAAAAACACTTAAGGACAAAAGGAAAAGAAGACACTCATACCTGAAAACAAGAACCAGGTTTTAACAATGCACCTAGTCTCCAAAGACACTAAACTATTATGGTATTGAGCAATGTGTCTTAGTAATGTGTTCAATATTAAGATAAAAATATTTAATATCCATTTATGAAAATATTGGGTCCTGATAATTCACCCTCCTATGTATGAGCATGTACTACATTGGGTGAGTTTTCTTTTCACCCCTAAAAGAAAATATCATCCCATTACAGTAGACACAACACATCCTCTACTTGAAACAGTCAATCCAAGCATGAACTGTTGATATACATTACATTCCTAAGATGACATAATAAGGGGTCATCACTACTAAAAATAGGTCCCAAGGGAAACTGCAACTTCCATGAGTCAGATCACAATGTCAGCAGAAGTGTGACATCCCCGAGTCACCTCCAGTCAGAGTCTCCAAGAAAAAGGGTCTATCCAAAGGCTCAACCTGAAACTCTATGTCATGAAATTGAGAAATGTAATGAATTGAGTGGCTCATAGTCTTATCAACCATGACATTAATAAAGTATAAAATGATGTGATCAAACCTCTAATCATCCTTGGAGCCTCTGGGTTGTAGGCCTCCACTTCAATGTAAATTCTTCTACTTCCCACCATCCCTCTGATCCTAGCATGGTCCACCTTGGGGTGGTGGTGGAAATAAGTTTTATAGACTTCTAAATTCAGTGACTCCACCCACTCCTCTACCACATAATACACCATACTAACTTTCTTTATCCTACTATTTCATCTATCTAGGTGGTCCAGTGACAATTTCCACAAGAACTATATAGAGTGTTTCAAAATTCATTTAAATATACCCATGACCATTCCATTTTAATATCAACCACTCCCTAGGTTAACTCGAGCCATCACGACATCCCTAAACAATCGATCATCTATCTTGATGTCATATCCTATAGCACATGACATACCTAGATCTTTGCGACTTCCATTTTCTACCTCTTAATGATTTCATAACTTATGGATTCCCACTACCTTCACAACCGATTTTGGTGTATTCATTTACAAAAATATATGCACTAATAAGGATTAATCAACAATTGAATCATAGGTGCGGATAAAAAGATATATCACTCCATCCCAAAATTCTACTGTAATCCCTACTTGATGTTTTTTGGTTTAAAGAATAGATCTTAAACCATATACTAAAAATGTTGTGAATGTTATATGAACATCTTTGATTACTCTTCCATGGTCATACTACCCTAATAAAACATTAGAAGATCCTATATATTCTCTACTTAGAGTGTGGAAGATAAAACTTCTTTCTAAAGAGACACTCAAAATCAAACTAGGAGAGAGTTGTCTTATCATGTGATAAAGTCACCAAACTCCACCATCAACCAACTAATCCAAAAAGAATACTCACTTTAAATTCCACCATGTGATTGGTATTTATCCTCATGAGGAAGAACAATTAGGTGAATTTATCTAACTCATATTCATCTACCTGGGTGTTCGGATTACCCCGAATCATATGTAGTCACTATCTCTGAAACTCATGGATCACACTTAACTAGTGTACCTCCATGACCAGTACTACTTCTTCTAACCACATATTTATGGGTGATGGGATAACATATAAACATTCTCATGTAAAATACACTGTACATGAACCTATATTTAAGACATGTCACTCAGTATATCATTCTCATGATCACATAGTGGAAGCCAGATTGGATGTCTTCATAGAGGCATCCTAGAATAAACAAGACGAAACACAATCAAAGATTATATTTGGGAATATCACTCAATAAGGACATAAAAACAAAATCCCTGACATATATGATCCTAGAACCTTTGTTATTCCATAAAACAGGTGAAAACATGTAATGATTCAAGAAGTAAGTTATCATAACATATGGGAATGCATACATCGATCGTCAAACTGTCATTGGAGTCTGTATCCTAAAATCCAAAATAAAAAAATATTAATTGTGGTTTAATAAATCATAAACCAAACCTCACTTCCCTACCACTTTAACACTCTGAACTTATGTATTAACCAACTACCTTAGATACCACTCTACTAGGGACCGAACCCCAGGGCCCGCATGGTATACAATATGTTGAGTGTAAATTCCCAAGTATACCTCTAATATGAAATTTTATGGAGACACGTTTTTGGTAGCTATAACACAGACATAGGAGGAATTATCCTAATATAACTTTTTTAAGAACACAACTAAAATTCCAATACAATGATGCAATATAACACAAAAATACTTACACCAATGTGTGAATAACGTCTATCCCACAAATAATTTACGATAAAAGTAATGAATGAAATAATGATTAAAAATATAATCCAACGAAAAACATTGAAGGAGGCTTATATACTTAGAAAGAGGGAAATACTACCAAATGAAATTCCCAGTAAAACCCTCAATCTATCTTTCCCAATCTATACACCACAAGCTCCCATCCCTCCTAGGAAACTCTCAAATTTTATGTAATCTACTAAATACATGATATGTGAGGAAAAACACCATGATGGGTGAGTATAAAAATACCTAGTTAGACACCATAAAATCACTAAGAAAAAAGTATCAAGAGTAGTCAACTCATAATAGTAATTTAGTAACTCAGATATAATAATTACATTGAAAAGATCTCAAGTGGCCTCAACCAATACTGCCATCCATTGGATATAGTCCAATTCTTCAAGTTAATACACATTACGGGAGAACCCACTCTACAATCCATGTTATCACTGATGAAAATCATCTAAGAGGATGTGCTCATATGGCTCAACCCATATGTACTCACCGGATTTATAAATATATCATCACAATAGAAGTGTATCACACCATAAGACACTATGGGGAACACTAACTCATACTAAATATGCCTTCTTGATAGAGGATAAACACATTTTATATGGGCTTATCACCGATACCACAAACCCCACCATATATTGAGAGAGGATTCCCCCTGGTCTATCATGGGGAGTCACCGAACACTATATGATACTAACCCCATATAAGGGATCAAAATTCTATGTTTGGGATATATTGACACACTAAACTGTCTTGTTAAGGAACTGAGGTATCACACTCAACTATGACAGGTCTAAAATGAGGGAATAAATGGCTCAAAACACTATCATATAGAGTACATAGTGTGTACTAGGGATATATGGAATTTTTTCCATCCCTTGGATGAACCTTCTATCGTCATATCACACAACATGTAAATCACCAAAAATAATGTGTGTGCTCTTTTGGTATGTGAAATGTTGAGTTTGGATTACACACTACCTATTCCATATTTCTATGGTTGTATACACCAAGAACAATATTTTTTACTTTGGTTTGTGCCTATGAACTATGGTCCTGGCCATATACAAGTCTATTTCCAAATATTGGTTCATGCCTATGTACATAACTAGTGAAAATGTTCCTAGACATTCTCGTGATTTTGAAGCCTTTGATTTACATAGAAATACACTATCACTATGTCACATGACATGTGACAGGTTTCACACAACATGTACTCTTAAAACATCAATGGAAACACAACCATTGAATCCATAGTTCCCACATATTGTGTATCTCGGAATTTCATGCCATGTATTGTAGTATTTGTAGAAGATTGTAGTCCCTTCCTATGTAAATTCATTCTATCATAGCCTTTAATACACTACCAATCATTCCAATAGATTGAAAATCTCATCTTTTCATGCCTTTACATCGTTGGAGTTTCATAATCGGCTAACTAAATAGATCGTAAACCCATCATTATCTCTCTTTCCATTTCCATGAACCAAAATAGAAAACTAGGAACCCGCAAACCAATTTTATCTACATACCCTCATTCTTTGTTAAAATAAATCCATGATCCCACCCTTGATCTCAAACTTCACCCATGGTATCGATCTACAACACTAAAGAATGGTCACAAAATGATCAGATTATAGGTATTCATCGAAGCATGATCCAAGTAAATTTTCCACAGTGATCACACTACGAAACAAAGAATAAATACAAGAAACATAAGAGAGGAACAAAAATTATATACATTTGGGTTGGCCTTAATTTTTTACCATCAAAACGAAGGATGAATATCCATGTAATAAGTAAATAAATCAACAACAAATCAATCATAAATTCAGTATTCAATTATTTTAAGTGAAATTGTTTTGTGTTCGACATGAGATAA
Organism: Viscum album; assembly: GCA_963277665.1. Taxonomy (NCBI): domain Eukaryota; kingdom Viridiplantae; phylum Streptophyta; class Magnoliopsida; order Santalales; family Viscaceae; genus Viscum; species Viscum album. The sequence continues at coordinate 1,705,381,798 of OY728161.1, forward strand.
AAAACATGATTAATATACCTAAATAAAACATCATACAATTAGTTTGGATAAATCAAAGATAAATAAATATCCTAATTCATATTCATTTGGGAGATCAATGAACTCTATTAGCATAGATTATCTCTGCTATATTGATATGTTCCTCTGATCTATTGTCATTTTCCAATTGTCTCCTAATAAATTCTCTCTCAATTATCAGGATTATATGGATAACCATATGAGTTGGCCATAATATCATATTTTATAGGATTCAGGTTTTTTTGGATCAAATTAATCATTTAAATAAATACTATTATTATTTAATTATTTATCCACCCATAATGGCACCCATGCGAAGTGTCTGTTGTACTCCAAGGTTTTTTCACAACTGGTGTAAAACCCACACTCTAAACTAAATAGAGGACCTAGATTTATGATTCAAGCTTCCATTATAATGTTATTTAAATATTTTCCGAAAATTATTTTTTCATGATATTAGTATATTTAATATATTTTTAATTTTCATAATTGGATCATTGGATATCAAAATATCACTTTTTCTGACTTCCTGGATATGAAAATATCATAATGAATATTTCAAATCATTACATGGAAGAAACATAGACATTACAACATTTTATGTAAAGTTCCATCCAATTCCTAATAATTCAAAGGAGAATATGGTTTTTTAGGATAAACCACTATGTAATTAAGGGCCTTTTACTGTGTACCTAATATCATATAGATGTGTGTTTTTTTAAATTTTATTCAATTAAATAAATTTATAATTATAATAAACAAACTAATTGACCTTCTCTACATTTTGATCCAATTGATAGTGAGCCTTGGGTCCCAACACCATTTTTACTCTACGAATCTTCCTTATCAATTATATCAAATGCTCAACTATTCATTAATCCATTAGTTGTGGTGGGTACCCATTGTCGAGTCTCTCTCGCCACACTCATTTCATTACAGTTTATTTAACACTATTACTATATAATAAAAAACCATTATTTTAGAGTGGTGGTATCTCGAATTCAATTATGTAAGGAGATTGACGTTTATCATATATATATAATTAAAGGGAATTCTGTTGGTATTCAATGGTAACTTCTCCCTTATATTTCTTCAATAGGGTAGGTGGTTTCATGTGACCTAAGAATTGGTTTATAGGTATTGTAGTATAAATTTAATAATGAAAAGCGTACCATGAGACAATTTATTGTTTTACCCATGTTATATCCTAGGGTTTTCATTCTTAGTTTCTATTTATATCTTTTTAGGAATTCTGTAGCTAGATTATAGTGGAATTATGGGGATTTTTTCCTAAATAGCATTGTATATTGTCTAGATACAATCTTGTGGAATATTGTTAAACATTTCTCTAGAGGTGTTGAATTATCCATGGATTATATGATAAATAATTCTAGTTTTTATTAATTAAATTATGTTCATTTTTGAATTAATATATTCCCATTACTGGTTTAATAAAATATTGGTTCCTTAATTCCTTATTTACACAAAATATTTCACTTATATGGACTGTTTGGATCCATTGTTGACCAATCATGGATATTATAGTCAATTTGTATATTATAATAAATGGATCTAAAAAATCCTTTATTTGATGTCAAATATACCATACAATGATTATTGTACATTATTTTATGTTATGATTATCATATATGTGATTCTTGGGGATGACTTCATGGAAGTTTAGATAGATATGCTTTTTCTGTAATTTGGTAGATTAAGATATAAAGACTTATCATCCTTAATACATTGATTTGTTTGATGATATATTACTTAAAATTAATAAAATAGATATATATAATGTGAGTGATGAGTGAGGAATTTTATATTGTTTTAAATAATTTATATAATTGTTGATTGTTATGTTTCAGGAAAAAGTATAAGGTTGGTTGAGACACATATTTAAATGGATCATTATTTTAAATATATTTTTTCCAAAATGAATCCATTAGAAATTTATTAATTTAATTATATTTTAATTTAATTTTATCATTTATGAAAGACATATATAGAGTTATTCCATGTTATTTTTATTTGAGTTAAGTGTGAATTTTATAAATATTTTCGATGCATAATTATTATTGTAACCCATTATTAATCATATTAAGAATGGGATTTTTATTGATGTATTATTATTCAATTATTTGTTTTTACCTTTGATATGTAACGTCATGATATACATATATTATGTAGTAATAATATGGGGATTATAATGAATTATTTATAATAAATCATATAAAATTTCACTTTTATAGTTTTTTTACTCTATAAATGGTATACATGTGTTATATATATGGATATAATTGATTTCAACTCATTTATATAATGGATTAGTAGTGGATTGATGTGAGTACCCCAACATCTCATAAATATAAGAACCCATGATTCAACATATATTTTGTATATTATTAGGTAGTGGGAATTTAATAACCTACAATTTTTAAGTATATGATCATGGATGGTTGGAATAGGACGTGTAATACATTATAAAGATGTTATTTTGGACATAATATATCATGCCAGACTATTATAATGGTATTGTTTATCCCATTTGCTCATCCCATGGGAGAAGGTTTTTTATTATTTTATGGTTATATATATCATGATTCTATGATAATTATAAAAGATGGTGTTGGAATTTACAAAGAAAGGATGAATTTTGTTATAATAGATTTCCTAGTAGAAGGTATGTAATTGAATAATTTTTGTAGGGGTTAATCAGTTTAAATTATTAACTCCAAGGAATTAAAACCTATTGAAAAAATTGTATCATATTTAATGAACAGTGAAAATAATAATCATTCCTTATAATTTTTATTTAATGATATTGAATGTGATGATAAAAAATAAATAGACGGTGGGATGAAAAATTAATATGAATTAAAATAAAAACATGAAAATTTAAATGTACAAATAATTTTGTTAGTATGGTAGGAAAAAATCAGGGACTAACCTTATTCCAATTTATATCTTGTTTAAAATTTACTTTTTTTTATTATAACCCATAATTTAAAACCTAGTATATCCACAAATATCTCATTTAATCTATATGTGTGAATATGTTTAAAAAAAAATAAATTCCTATGTGATTTTCCAGATATTATGTTCAAGAATTGAGATGGGTAGTCACTTCAATCAGGTATACTCTAACAAATTTTCAGTATAACAGAATCATATTTCCACACAACATCCAAGACATGGCTCTAAAATATATCATAATATCTATTTTTGTATGAGAAAATGTTTATAATAGAGTGACAGAAAGTAGGAGATGATGATATGTGATTTCCTACCACCTACCTCAACACCTCAAAATTCAAATATCCCAAAAGCTTCAAATGGTGAATTAAAATATAAAACTATTGAGACTCCAGACTCAGTTGGTTTTTAAAATAAGTTATCATATGTGTATCCAATCATTTTTTCAGGACCATGATACATCATAGTGATATAGATAGAGAGTTTGAAACATTATATGTATTTTAACATAGTGAAATATAGAATATAATAAAAAATAATATATATTAATCATAACTGAACTGATTCAATCCTATAATTTGGAACTCTATTTATAGAGGACTCCCTAAGATATTTATACCTTGATATATCTTCATTCCATTCTAATAATTGTTTACCATTTTCTTCAAAACAGACAATATATTATATTTATATGCCTTAGATGATCATTGCTTCGTATCTCACCTCTGGTTATTAACTGATTTCTTCAAAAAGATGAAACTGAAATATCCCTTTTATGTGTATATAATACATGTATATGAACTAGGATTTTCATTTTACGTATAGATCTAGATTTTGAGTATTATTTAGGAAAAGGGAAGAATTTGAAAATTTTCTAAGTATACATTGTTTACTCTTAAATGCACACCATGTACCCAATGGCCATGTGTAGCCATGTACTGGCCATGTAACAGCCTAGTACATGAATGCATGGAACGCCTAATGTGGGGGTCTGTTAAGGCATGTAAACGACGTTTAAATTAAATGAACATGTCATGAACATTAATTTTTTTTTGATTAATTGGACCGGGTCACATCACATCTCTAAAACACATCTCTTCTTCCCATGTTTTTTATAGGAGAGCAACAATATTTATGATAACATCGAAACCCGGTTGTCCATCCATCAATGCTCTAATATAGATGCTTCCATGTGAATTGGATTCCTACCATTGAGTTATCTCTTCCCCAAGATCCTCTCTTATTGATTTCTCATCTCTCTTGAGTTATCTATGGTTGAATGATTTTGACCTTTTTGTAGATCTACGATTACCTAGGCATATTCAAGGTCCAAAATTTGATAGTGTTCATCGCAAGACATCACAATTGGTGGTTTGTGCCTTTCCATGCTTGTCATTGGATTATATATGTTAAAGGTTCCCAATACCTATGTTTAGGGTATTCTGTGTTAGGGAATTTAACTCTATTTAATACCTGTTATGGGTTTTTGATTTAGAAAGGATTAGTTGCTTAGGTGTAAGGTTTAATACCTTTATTATGGATGTGTTTCCCATGTTGGATTGATTATGGTCATTTATATTGAATTTCTTATTAGTCTTACTTTGTTTTCCCTACCAAGTATTGTTAGGATAAAGTTATTGTTTATATGAGATGTATGTGTTTTACATTGTGAAAGTTGAGAAAAAGGTTATTTCCAGTGGGAGATTCCTGACGTAGGGTCAATTATGTATAAATATTGTTATTGTTGACCAAAGGCATTGACCGTGAGAGATTACATGTGGTCATTGAATGAAGGGGTTAGATCGTGAGAGCTGCACAGAGGGTTGTTATTAAATGTTTGTTTGGCCTTGGGGCATTGACATTGGGAGCAACCAGAGTGTCACTATATTTCTTATTGATATGAAAACCAAGGGGTATTGACTGTGAGAGCTACCAAAGTGGTTGTTTGTATTTGATTAGTGTTATGGGACCAAAAGGGTTACATTGTGTGAGATTTCATAGATGGTCATTGTTATTGAATTTTGGATATGTTAATCCATAGGGGATAGACTCTATGAACTTTCCCACAGGGTTTCTTTTTAATGGTTTTATGATTTTGATGAGTCTTCCAAGACAAATAAAAAGCTTGGACTCGTTCTTACTTGGTTTTTTAGATGTTCTTCTAAGACATTTGTTGTTCATATTATAAAGGTGATATATAACTTATTCTAGATACCAGGTTTTCAATATTAAATGGTTTGAATAATTAATAAATTTAAATGAATGTCATTGGAAAATGTAGGACAACTTACTTTTGAGTAATTCCTTTTTTCTTCTTTTTTAAATATTTTATCTATAGCTATTCATTGAAAGTTAGGCACATATATTTTGGTGGTTTCCTTCTGAGATTCGTCTCACACACGGTTTGGGTCATTCTTTTAGACCCAAAATGTTTAAATGGTTACTGGAATAGATAAGGGAAATCACCCCCATTAATTAGGTACTTGATTTCTATTGGAGTTGGTGAGCATGGAACCAAGCTAAGTCTTGTGATGCTGTTGGAGATTACTATTTTCTATACATTGGTTTTAGTAATATATTTCTAGCATTGTGACTTTTGTGGCTGCTTTCCTAGTTAAATGTGACATGCATCATATATATATATATATATATTGATATACGTATATATATATTTAAATGTTGCAGTTTTTTATACTATCAGTCAACTGATATTTACTTCAGATGTATGGTATTACTGCTTCCTCTACTGTTTACTATTTGTTTTTGTAGTGTTACTCTTCCAACGAGGGGATAGTTTCCCGCCTATTACAAGAAAGTACCTCACTGCTATTCAGAAGCCTATGGAATTTGGGGAAATGTGATTGAGGCCAAGTTAACAACTAGGTACGTGGATCCTTTGGACAGCACTCAACACCAGGATGTTAGAAAGTTGTATCAGATGAGTTTCTTTTCTACTTTAACTTACAATTTGAAGCCTATATATAAATATTGGAATTAAAATATAGTTGGTTATAAGTTTTGATGCATAGTAGCTGACCTGTGTGCAACGAAAATCCAATTTACCTCAAATATTTCAATTTTTATGGTTTTGAAATTTTTACAACTGATTTGATTTCACTGCTGGGTGATAGATTTATTTTGTGTCATTATTTTTGATATCATTGATTTTTTATTTCTGTTTCATCCAGATGGGATGAGGTTATTCCATATCATGCATAATATTGGCACTTGATATATATCACATGTCATGAACTCTTGTCATTCCCTTTAGGGTGCATTGATGATTGCATAGTGTAGTGATAGATGTTGTTCTAGATATTCATACTATTGGCATAAATGCCTTGATAGAATACAAGATATTTTTGGAGGGTATCAGAATATGTAACATTTCAATTGGATTGGTGCCAAACATTGGTCTCTAAGGTGTTATGGGCCCTCTTGGATCATAATTTTTTGGATCTTGTTTAAACATTAAATTAAATTTTGTAATGTTATGATTTGAATATGGGTCCCAAACTCTGATTTGTAGATGTACTGACACTCACAGGTCTAAATTTTTGATTCCTTGAAGAAAAGTTTTATTTTTAATGGGATCCAAAGATTTTTTAGAGGCCTACTGTATGAAAACCTAGGAAACATGACATGTGGTGTTATGAACACACGTCGTGTGTTATTTTTTTCTGGAAGAAAAAACATTTCATTAGTACATGTCATGTAGTCTTAAACTATGTCACTAAATATGTTATAAGAGACATGGGGTTGGTAAATCATTGGTGGAACACATCGTGTACCAGACAAACATGTCATGTCGTAAAGAATCATGTATCCAGCTGTGTGACTAATGACACGTGGGGGGTTGGGGTTATAAGTGTTACACACTGTGTGTAGGGTGAACATGTCTTGTAGTGTTACCCAATAGAGAACCGTTCCTTTCGAGCCCTATAAGGGAACATGGCCTGGAGAAAAAATTCATGTACCTGTTTTGTGTGTGTATAAAAATTATGTTTGTAGGGGTGTTACATGACCAATATTGGAAGAGGTACATGCCCATGTTGAAACCAAATAGAACATGTCGTGTGAAGGATATAAATTCCTTGTAACCCAATTATGTAAAACGTGAATGTTTTATTATCCTGTTAATTAATTTCACTTCTAAATTGTTGTCATTATTAATATTTAACTGATGTGTGATCTTGACCAAGAAGAGTATTTCCATCAAGACGTCCTCCAGTGGTACACTAGGTACAGGGTGATGAATAGACAACAAAAAGGATATATCATAGACTACCATCAGATCCTCCTGTCATCCATGTTTTGGGACCAGTTTTTATATGTGACACATGTCCTAGTTCATAGTTTTGAGAATGATTTTTAGGTTGCTAAAGAATTTTTAGGGAGCCCCACTTCCTTCCCCATATATGGAACAGATGAAATGGTTGTTCCAGGAGTACTATCCCCCCATATTTTTGGGGATAGAGAACCACAGGATACACAGTCATGGTTGGAGGCCATACACGATATATTTGAGCATATACAGACGCCTCTACAGATGAGGGTGAAGATGGCTACATACATGGTACATGATTCCACTAAGATATAGTGGGATGTTATCTGACATGTGTAACATCACTCGGATATTTCATGGGATGTGTTTCAGAGGACCTTATATTATTACTTCTACACTGAGACGTTGAGGGCCAATCGAGCCTAAGAGTTCATGATTTTGGACAAGGGTGATATCTTAGTGTCGGAATACTCTTCTCAATTTACAAAGCTCTATCACTTCACACCTATTCTGGGAGGTGATGATTTATATTTGTCTAGGAACATTGACGATGGTATCATGTATGACATTTGATCGTAGGTGAGTGGTTTCCAGATGACTTTGGTGAATGCTATAGTAAACCGGGCGCTGATTAATAAGCGTAATATGAGGTAGTTGGGAGCTATGAACTAGTTAGTTTAGTGTCTAGGGTTGGAAATCCTTTTACATATAGTAGGAAGCACTGATGAAATAATTCACACGATGTTTCGTTAGGCAGTCAGGTGGTATGATTCTAGTGAGGGAAGAGCGAGCATATGACACCACATTGCTCAAAGGACCCAATAATGTCTTGATCGTGTGGAATGATGGACCACATTCAACATTTTTACAGGATGATCTCACCATAAGCAAGTGATAGGAGTTCTATTATGACTCTACATTTAGAAGAAGGTCCACCAGTTTCTTATCATTTTGGGAACTAGAGTTCATCTGGTTATTTAGGCCGAGGTGGATGTCAGGTATGTGGTAGCCAGTTCGCAAGATTGTAGAGACAATTGGGTTGATCATATCAGGGTTTCTAGGAAGGGTCACAGGGCCTCAGTACAGGGCATACATATACAGTGGAGCAGACCCTGTAGGAGTAGGATCCCAGACCCTCTATAGTTAGAGGTATGATTCAAGTTTCGTCAGTTTTAGCTTCTTCACTTTTTGATATAGGGGTTTCTCGTAGTTTTATATCTATTTATTTTTTGGAGAACCATGTGATTTGTATCTTTACTTCTAAGTATGTTATAATTCTAGACACATTGTTGGAGATTATGTTGACTAGTGTATATCAGCATATAGAGTACCCTCTTTAAATTGGCAGGTGTCACTTATTATGGGACCTATATGTCATAGAGATGATAGATTATGGTGTATTTCTTAGAATGTAATGATTATTCACCTTTCATTCATTTTTCAACTTCTATCACCATAGGGTGAGTTTCACATCACCAGTGGAACGTTCTTTTCAACATAAGGGAGAATGGGATATCCAGGTGAGCAGATCTAGACACTAGCATAATGGGTTGGGAGGAATTACAGCTAAGATTTCTAGTTTATATATATATGACCAGGGGAATTCATAGATGTACTTTCCTTGAGTGGTGGATCATTTCATTGATGTCCTTCCAATTTAATTTTTAGTATTTCCTCTAGAGAAAGTGGTAGATTTATCTCTTGAGATTCTTCTAGGTGTGGCACCAGTGTCCATTCCTCCATATAGGATGGGTTCACCTATGTCAAAATAGCTCAAGAATTAGTTGGAGGAGTTACAGAAAAAATATTTCATCTGACCTAGTACTTCTCCTTGGGGTTCACATATCCTTTTTATAATGAAGTTGTATGGTACAGTCATGATTTTCATGGATTATCCGATGCTGAACCAATTGATGTTCAATAATTGATATCGTTTTTCGATGATTGATGATCTCTTTGATCAGCTTCATGAAGCCCAGGTGTCCTAAAATATTTACTTTGAGATCCAGTTATCATCATTTTCAAATTATACCATCAGATATACCTCATATTTCTTTTCAGAGCATGTATGGTCAATATGAGTCTGTGGTTATACCATTCAGTCACATAAACGTTCTTTCAATTTTCAAGGCACTAATGAACCAAGCGTTCAATCCTTACATGGACTCTTTTTTGGGTTGTTATTGTGGATGATATCTTAGGGTAATCTCAAAATCGACATTACCATGCCACCCATCCTAAGATCGTTTTGAGTACATGGAGAGAGCATCATTTTTAGGCCAAGATATCAAAATGACACATTTGGATAGACACGATTCACCTCTTAGAGAATTTTATCTCATAGATAGGCGTATTATTAGACCCCTAAAAAGCGAGAGATGTATTTTCTTGGGATCAAAAAAATAAAGTCTTTGTGTAATTGAGTATTATAGGGCTGGATGGTTACTACAGATTCTTTATACAGGGCTTTTCATGCTTAGAAGAACCACTGAAAAGCCTGACTAAGAAGTGTGAGAAGTACTTGTGGACGGAATCATGTGATTCAACCATTCAAGAGATGAAATGGTGATTGAAATAAACACTGTTACTAATTTGTCCATATCCGAGAAAGTGTTAAACTATTTACTGTGATTCATCAGGTATCTCGCTGGAGCAGTGATTTTGTAGGGGGAAGGAGTTGTTGTGTATGGATGTCGACAGTAGAGGCCACATGAGAGGAATTACCCAACACACAATCTCGAGTTATATGAAGTTGTAAATGCTTTTTGTGGTTTGAGACATTATATTTTGGGAGAACATTATGTAATTTTCACTAACCACAAAAGACTCAAGTATATCTTTACTCAGTGTCATATGAATTTGAAACAGTGAAGGTGGGTTGAGTAACTTATGTATTTTGCAATTTATAATTCTTATACAATGGGAAATGAAACGTAGTGGAAGAGGCGTTGATTATGAGGACTCAGATATAGGCAGTTCAAGGGGCCAACTATGAGTGTAATCTTTTGGATATATTCTCTGAGATGCATTTGGAGGTGCATGAAAGTCATGGAAAGAAGTTTCATTCATATGTAGTTGTTACCTTTACTATTGAGGATGCAGTGTGAATGAGACAACTATCATATTCCGAAGGCATATTAATATAAGAGCGTGTTTCCAGAGAGTACCCTACTCTTGGGTGGACCGTAGGCAAGGATGAGGTCTTGCATTATCATGGACATGTATGGGTGTCAGTAGAAATACATGATGAGTTAATGCAGGACATTCATTCCTTAGTTTGGGTAGTTCATCTAGGTTTCACCAAGATGTATCAAGATCTACATCGTTAGTATTTGTTTCTAGGGATGATGATGGATTTTACTACTATTTTAATGTGGTGTTATATATTTTAGCTGGTGAAGGTGAAGCATCATTGGCCTATAGGGCTTTTACAGTAGTTACATATTTCTGAGTGTAAATGCAATGATGTTGTGATGGATTTCATGATGGGTTTACAGAGGTTGTCTCTAGAGAATGATGCATCTTGGGATATTTTTGACAAACTCATGATCATTTTAAATATCCATCCGATCAAGGAATCCTGCAACGTTCATGTTCTTGGATGGTTATACATCCGAGAGATTGTACAGTTGATTGGGGTTCCACACACTCTCATTTCATATAGGTATTCCTGGTTTACTTCTCATGTCTTGGAGGGACTACAAATGGTGTTGGGTATACAAGTATTTCTTTGTACAGCTTACCATCTCCAGACAGATGGCCAGTCCAAGCACTTGATTCAGGTTTTGGAGGACATGCTTCAAGCACACATCCTAGATTTTAGGGGATCTTGGGAGATACATAGACCATTAGTGGAGTTTTCCTATAATAACAGTTTCCAAGAATTGAATCAGATGAAACCTTATGAGGCTTTGTACACTAGAACATACTGATCACCCCTTTGTTTGATAGAGGTAGGAGAGGATGCTATGTTGGGAACTTGTTTTTTATAGGAGACCACTGAGCATGTGGAGTTGATTTGGAAGATGATGTTTACAATTTAGGATCAACATAAATTTTTTTCTGATCAATAGAGATTACCTATGGATTTTGTTGACGGAGATCTAGTTTTCATACGTGTCACATCATGGTTTTGACATAGGAGGATTAGGATTCCGTGGAAGCATTCCCTGAGATACATTGGTGCATTTTAAGTTTTGAAGAGAGTTATTCTATTTTAATATAGGCTATGGTTACCTCAGAGGTACCGTTATCTGCATGGATTCTTCAATGTTTCCCATCCATGTCATTACTTTTCAGACCCATATCATGTTTTTTAACCTGAGGAGGTGGAGTTTTATTTGGATGCATCCTTTGAGGATCACCATATTCGGATTGTGGATCACAAAACAATGTTTCCCTATAGTCAGTCTATTCCTCTAGTACGAGTGCTATGGAAGCATGGCCGAGTACATGATGAGACATGGAAGAGGGAGCCCGATGTATGATCCCAGTGTCCAGAGTTCATTGAAGTTTCTTCTTCACCACCCTTGGAATGAAAATTCAGGGATGAATTGCTTTAAGGGGGAAATTTATAAGAAACTGAATCTTTATTTCAGGTATGGATCTTGATTTCAGTTATTTTTTAGGAAATTAGAAGAATTTGAAAATTTTCTATGTACACGTACTGTACTATTGAGTACATTTCGTGTACCTAGTTTCCACATGTATCCATGTACTAGGCATATAAGGGCCCAGTACATGGTTGTGTGTACCCTCTAAACCAAGGACTTCTTATGACCTTTATAAAACATTTACATTAAATGAACACACCATGTAATATTTTATATTTTATTAATAAGACCAGGGTCGCATCTTATCTTTAAAACACATCTCTTCTTCCTGTGTTTCGTACAGAAGAGTGAAGATATGACCGATAATATCTGACCCCTACCATTCCTCTGTCAGAGCTCCAATCGAGTCACTGATGGGTGAATTTGATTCCCATCCATGATTTTTTGCTTCCCATAGAGACTCTCTTACTAATTTCTCTTCTCTCTTGAGTTATTCAAGGTTTAATGATATTGACCTTTTTATTGATCTATGATGTTCTAGGCTAATTCAAGGGTTCACGTCTAAGAGTTTTCATCATACAACATCATGGTAGGATGGTTTGTGACATTCATTGGTTGTCATTTGATTATATATGCTAATGTTTCCTAATAAATATGTTTATGGTATTGTTTAATTTGTAATTTAACCATTTTTAATACATGTTATGGTTTGTTGATTTAGAAAGGGTTATTTTCCTAGGCATAAGGATTAATACCTTGATTATGGATGTGTTTCCCATAGTTGATTGATTACGGACGTTTGATCTAGAATGGCATATTAAGCTTGATTTTTTTCTATGCCTAGTGTTGTTAGGATGGATTGATTGTTTAAATGAGATGCATGTATTTTTAATTGTAAATGTTGACCAAAAGGGAATTTACTATGAGAGATTCTCGACATTGGGTCAATTATGTATAATTATTTTTATCAATTTCTATAGGCATTGACTAAGAGAGCTTCCATGGGGTCATTGACCAGAGGGGTTAGACCATGACATCAACACAGAGGGTCATTATTAAATGAATGATTGACTATAGGGAATTGACTGTGAGAGCTTCCATAGGGTCATTATATTGGTTATTTTAATGAAAACCATGTGATATAGACCATGAAAGAAACCCAAGTGGTCGATTGTTTTTTATTAGTGCTATGGGACAAAAGGGGTTAGACTATGTGTTCTTTCCCAGATGTTAATTGTTATTTAATTGTGGATATAATAATCCAGAGGTGTTAGACTGTGAGAACATTCCCATAGGGTTGATTTTGAATTATTTAATGATTGTGATGAGTCTTCTAAGCCAAAGAAAAATCTTGGAATCAGTCTTACATGGCCAATTAGATAGTCTTCTAAGACCTCTGTTTTTACTAAAACATAAGGGATAAAAAGGTTAGGGTAGATCTTGGGTTTTCAATATTCATTGGTTTTAATAACTAAAAAAAGTAAATGAATGTAATTGGAAATTGTAGGATTGTTTACTTTTGAGTACTTCATAGTCTATTGCTTCATTTTACGTATTTATCTCTATATATATTTACTGATAGTTAGGCACATATCTTATGGTGGATGCCTACTGGTATTCATCTCAAAAATTGTTTGGGTAATGATTTTGGACACAAATATATTATATGGTTGCATGTATAGATAAGGTAAATCACACATCTTCATCAGGTACTTGATAATTGTTATAGTTAGCGAGCATGGGACCAATCTGAGGCATGAAATGTAGTTGTAGTTTATTATTATTTTTATTTGGTATCAATATTGTATTTCAAGAATTGTGACCTGTTTGGATGATTTCCTAGTTACATGTGATATGTATAATATATATATATATATATGTGTGTGTGTGTGTATGTGTGTGTGTGTGTTTGTGTGTCTGTGTTGAAATTATTTAAACTATCAGTCTTCCGCTGTTTTCTTCTATTGTATGGTATTACTACTTCCACTACTATTTAATAATTGTTTCCACTGTGTTACTATACTAATGAGGGCATAGTTTACCCACTATCACACCTAAGGCCCTTGCTGCTAGTCGAAAGCCTCTTTCATTGGGGGAAATGTGCTTAAATCCATGTGAAGAACCAGATATGGGGCACCTCTAGGAGGCACACAGAACAAGGACGTTACAACAGGGATACTAAATTGTTCGGGGGACTAATCATAGATTATTAGATGATTTTTAAGATGATTTTTAGAATTTTCTGATGTTCTAAATCCATCACAAGTATGTAATTTTATTTTTTAGTGGATGAACATGTTTTAATTTACATTGTGTTGATGTATATTCCATGGGAGGGTGAAAATATATTGGAACATAACTAATATTGCGTCAGGTTTCTTAAGATTACATTAAAGGGGTGATGAATGTGGCATCTAGGAGCTTCAGAATGTGTCAGATGGTGGAGGAATGCTTCATCATCTTACTATGAGTGATTTGTAGCTGACATGAATTGTTCTCCATAATGGGAGTGTATTGAAAGACCACATATGATGTCTTAGTAATTGAGACTATGTTGGTGGTCCAATGGATGTTGTGATTGAATATTGATATTCCATTTTCCTTCAAAATATGTTTCATTATAACATTAGTTAATGTGTATAAAAAATGATTCATAAAAATCATTATGTTGTAACAAATTATTATTGTATATTATAGTGGTTGGGAGTATATTCAGTAGGTATGAGGTTCTATTGGAATTCATATAATAAGAGTGAGTTATAATGGCATGGTGAAAGATCATAAACAGTGAATATCAAATATTTTAGTGAAATAGTGAATATTCCTACATTTGAAAACTATTTTACATACAGCCAAGCTTCTTGTTTATAAAACTTCTTATCCATATCAAACACTTGACATTTTGTGTAATCCTGTTGTGTATTTTTCCTTGGGTACTGGTGTTACTACCACGCGACACCATTATTAAAGATTTAATCTCACCTAAATGATGCCTTCTTCTACAAGCCCCACAATTTTACATGGTCTTCCAGTATTTCTCACCAGATATGGCCTAAAAAATCTATTATAAATTACCTTTTAGGGTGTTTCCATTTTCCTAGTTCAATTATCTAGGGAAATATTTTAAAAAAACATGAATTTTTTCGTGGATAACATTTTTACCTAGAAATCATGAATGTTATATTTTTATTTGGCCATTGAGTAATTTGAACAATGAATTTTATTTCATCACTAAAAAAATAGCATTAACCCATTATGATATTAAGATCCTAAATCAATCAATTATATTAAAATATGTTAATTACCCATATATTGTAAATTTTTTTAACTCAATGTCCAAGAATTATAAAAGGAAAATATATTAATTTCTCACTCAATCACTCCCCATACTAGTAATTTTACATTTTGGTAAAAAATTGTATATCTATATCAATGTATTAAATCTATTCAAATGTAGGAAAATTTTATTGAATTCGATTTATAAATGAAATCCACATCCCCCCATTAATAGTTTCAATTTTTTTCATTCTTCATCTCTGATACTCAAATTAATTATACTCTATTTATTCACCCATGAAACATGTCATGACTTCCCCCACATGAATTTTTTCCCTTAACATTAAAGAATGAAACATAAAAAAGTTATTATCATCTAAAAATAGTGAAATTTATTCCACATAATGTGTTATATTTTAATATTTCCAAAAAATAGATAATGAACTTTGTGTGAAACGTGGAGAGTTTTAACATATGTATTGATTCATAAGGTTTGGGTGTTCATTATGAAATCCATATGGTCTCAAAGAGTAGGTGTAGATCGTAAATAGAAGATAGGATTAGTAATACAATACAAGATAATATTTCCACTAAAAAACCTATGAAAAATATTCACCAATCTCATAACCTTTTTCCAAATTATACACACAAGTCAAGACATATTAAGGAAAATAAATGATGTTTCATCATATTTTTTACATGTATAATTATTCTTTTTAAAACAATTTTTTTCATTTTTTTCATTTTTCTATAAATGAGGAGAAAAAGGAATGCATTGAATAAACTATGTCTCATAAATATTCATTAGGTGAGGGTTGAGAATCATGAAAATATTATTATAAAAGAATTTATCAACATTATCTATTATGTATTTTTTTAATTTTATAATATAAACTATGAAATTTAAAATTGAATATAATAATTTCAGTCAATATATAAAAATATAACTCCACCACTATATCCTCATAAAATATATCACTTCCCTAATCTAACACAATATATAACATGATTTTTCCGAAAACCAATTAAAAAATTATAATCTAATATAGACAATATTATGGGTATATAGGGATTATGATAGTGTAATGTGGGTATCTAATGTATATTTCATGGATACTAGGGGTTTTTAATAAAAAAATAAAAATGTAGGTGTCATGGAAAAACAGATTTACTTAAAAAAAGTACCACAATAATACAAGAACATTTCATTATTCTATAAAGATTTTATATGGATAAATCCATGTTTTGTATGAAAATAAGAACATAAGTTCATTGAATAATCTAATGGTACATTGGAAAATATGACTAAATTATTTTAGATTACCTCTAGGGTTGGTGAAAATAGAATCAGATAGTTACTAGTAAAGAATGGATTTAAAAATCTATAAAACTTATTAGATTTCTTTGAAAATAAATATACTACCAAAATAATATATTTTACCATTTATTTGAAAAACACTTTATCTAACAATGAAATATTTCCCAAAATTTACTCATGTGTGAACTTTTTACTAAGCACAATATTCACTAAGAATATAAAGAAAACTAAAAAGAAACAAATAATTAGAATCTCATAAAATTATGACAGATATTCCCCATATATATTTATTATTATAGTGTCTAATATTTTCAAAAAAATTATTAAGGGTTTTAGAAACCAATGGAAAAGATTGACACAAGATAGAATCTCTTCCCAATAGTATGTTGAGAAAAATTAATCTTATTCTCTATATAAACTAAAAAATTGAAAAATACATATGATATTTATTAAGATGAAATAATTAATGAAATATAAGAGATAAGAATCATAGTTTGAACTACTATATTGGTGCATATTTTATAATTTTTCAGCTAGGTAGTATAGAAATAAACCAAAATATTATAGTTGATTTGGTTAATTTGATTTAAACCAAAACATCCTTGTGACTATTATACTCTTAAAAAACACTTATGATGATGGCCCCTGGAACAGATCATGGTGATTCAAAAATGTACTTTTTGAAAATTAAGTATCATTATAGGGTTGTAATATTAATTTGAGGGTCCTCTTGTAATACTTATTTAAATCCCATCATCATTTAATATTTTCTACAATCATTAAGGGAAATTAAAAAAATTATTAAATATTCAAAGTAAATAATTGGATAATTAGTAGAAAATTGATATTAAATTAATCAATATATAATTAAATTCACAAATGATATATTTTCCTTAATATATGAAGCCTGTTGGTACTCCTTTATGTGCACTGATTCTAGGAAACAAATTGGTGGATTATGTAAGGATTATTAATGAGGTGAATTGAATACCTCTAGTAGATGAATATCAAAATATGTGAGGGTAATATTTTCTATTTTTAATCCATAGACTCTCATTAAACATTATCATTATATTCATGAAATAACATAAGGAATTCATTATGTTTCACAGTAAGAACCATTAGGTTAGATCCTTAATATTCTTTGTTAAGGTTTTTATTTATCCCCCCAAATATCCCCTCCTCACTATTTTAATGATAAGATATCTTAACTAATATATGCAAGAAATTTATTCCCCCATTTAATAATACAATATGATCTAAATCAAATAATTCTATAATATTTAATTATTTTCAGACATCAATAAATATATTGTATATAATGAAAAATGGAGTGCGAAAAATAACGGTTGCCTATCAAAAATTATAATTAGATTGAAGGCATGTCAAAGGGTCAAAAAAATTTATGCTTTAAAAAATTAATGTATACTTTAATCTATATATCATCTCCAAAACCCACATGATGCACATATTTCCCATCACAATTATTTATTTGACTGAAAGTAATGTGTGGAAAATATAAATGAGGGATAGAAATGGAATGTGAAAAGGAATGAAATAATGAAAATTAAAATGAACATTTAATGATATTAGATATAAAGGAAACACTGATGGAATAAACCTAATTCAATCCTGTATATTTTTTGAATTAATTACCCTTATATTAACTCACTGAATATAATCCATCATTTGAAATATTTCCTCAACTATTCCAAAAGTTTAAATGATAATTTCACCTTAGAATCCCTAATTGATCTACCCATAATTATCTTCACAGATATTGAGAGGGAGGAACCTTTATTAAGTTAGTTCCATTGATGAATCAATGTACCATTATCTCATTTACATGAAACACTTGATCATTGCTATCGTTGTAGACCATTATCTCTTGTATGGTAATAATTACAATGGGTTACATTAGAAACAAAATGGGATAATAAGACATATAATGTCTTATAACCATCCTCATCCCCTCAATTTTCCTTGATACTGAGGGTTTCAAATTGATGAATTTAATAGAAAATTGAAGAGTCACTAGAATAATTTTTTTCATCTTAGGAGTGATCCTCACTTTATCCTATAATAATCATGAAATCTATAGAGAACATAGTGAGTTGTTAAATTAGTTATGGAATCATTATCTATTTATTATGTAAATATAATACAATAATATTTATATCGAGTGAAATAAAAACCTATATAATACCATTATTTGGAAATATAATTATATAGGAAAACTCCCTATATTTATACATAGTTCCCTTTTACATCCATTATATGTAATGGATAACCTTGATTTTATCACCCATGATATAGTATATTCTACTTCAATGGAAGATCATCATGTTGGAGCTGATCCCATGTCATTACTAGAATTGGATGAGTAAATTAAAATGAAATATTTCAAATATACAATGATATTTCATGACTTACACATTATAAAAATATTGATATTTATATAAAAAATGGTATTCAAATTTGTTTTTAGGATTTACTTAATGTTCTATATCCTTCACTAATTTTATTATATGAGTTAATGATCATGAGGTATTCTGGTCATTACATTTCACTCATATATATTACATGTTAGAGGTACATAATATGTTATATGATAATGGATGATATGGAGGGTTTCTAGAGATTACACTATAGATAAAATGGATGATATATTTGGGAGATTGTAAATGCATTGGATTACAGAAAAACACTAAGTTAGTTTTTAATGAATGTGTTGAGGCAAACATATCTTGTTGACTATTCTTAGAGTCTATTATAATCAAAAAAATTATATCCTAGAAATAGATATTTTAATCTTGGTAAAATTGATGTTCCATTTGGATCTTGAAATTTCTTGGACTTTAGTAGATTCTATATTGGCATAACATAGGATTAATATTGAACAAAGCATGGAAATGATAAATATATTGTAAATATATAATATTGTGTACTGGAATTTTTGACTGTAAATAGATTAAGGATGAGGTTTTTCAATGCATATGGGAGGAAAAAGTTCAAGAAAATGCATGGTGGAAGAAAATGAGTAGGGAGTTCTTGAAATTTTAGTTTTATAATGAATCACATTATGTCTAATATTTATTTTTCATATAGTCTATTGACTAGTTTATAATCATTATCATGTCACCATAACTTCGGTAGAAGTATTTATGTGTGTTGTGTATTGTGTTATGTATACTAGAGTTGTATATTTTTGGATCCATAATATAAAAAAAATATGGATCAAACTATATCATCTTCAATGAGATCGATAATTTCTCATGGTCTACTCCATCTTGTAACATAGACAAGCCTCAAGGCTAGTGTTAACTAACCTTTTAGGGTATTTCAATGGTCCTGAACTATAGGCAAGCGTTGATCCCAAATTTTTAATTAGTCAGTTTTTTATCCATCCTTCTCCTACAAATCATAAAACATATATTTCAAGTTAGTTATTATGAACTCAATACATAAAATTGTATGTTATCACAAAAAAATCCAGCGTTAGTCATTTTTTATATTATGTTATGAAATTATCCAATTTTATCAAAAAAAATTCCATATATTTTCAAAGTCGTTAGGAGAATATTAATAAAAAATCCAAGAAGAATATATTAAAAAGAATCTAGGAATGGTTAATTTTAATTAATTAGTCATATCAAATTATATTTTATCAATCACTATATAATAATGAACTCTTTAAAAAGGAGGATTACATATTTCATTGTTTTATGACAAAATATAGTTTTCTAAAAACAATAGTTTTTATAAATTTTTAGTTTTCATATATATAAAAAATCATTAGTTTTTTCTAAATTATTTGGATTCATGAAAATATATATATTTTTTCAAAAACATTAGTTTTACTAAATTATTTGGATTTTCTATAAACATTTATTTTCCTAAAATTTTTGTTTTTATAATCAAAAATAATAATAGTTACCAGAATAAAATTCTCACATAATGTTACAATTTTACTCAGAAAAAGTAATTTATAATCTTCAGTTTGTACTATATTAATTTATCATTAGGCTTCTTGTTGTTTATAAGTATCTTTTATAAATAATTTCTAATAATATTTCAGGAAAAAAATTCATTTTGTTCAATTTTCTTTTAAATATCATAAAGAGTTCATAATATCAACTTAAATATTTTAGGGGTAATTTTAGATCATCAGATAAGGTTATGAAATAGAATTTGACCCATTATTTCAACTAAACTCAGATAATATCTTAGTGACTATAAATATATAAGTGTGTCACCACATCCTGCATCAGTTCATAAGGTAGAAAACGACTCTCGATCATCAATTTTCTTCATAGTCCATTCATATTATATTTTATCCAATAAGTTTCTATTTGTCTTATCAAGATATTATGAGTCAACTATATTTTTGAAAATGTATCATGCTAAAGATATTAATACTAATGAAGTTATTAGGTAGAGTATAATTTAGAATAAATTTTATAATAAGATCAATTAATTATTGAAATCAATTATAAAATTCCATGGTTAGAAAATTTGTAGGTTTAAAATGAATATTTTCAATCATCAATATAAATTTTTTTTAAGGAATTTATTCCTCTATTTAGGTTGTTATGTAAAAATATCATGATGTTATAGTTTTTATTATGCTTTATAAATCTTACAAGCTAAATATTCAACAAGTATCAGACCTAGTGGATGTCTTAATTGATTGAGAGGCGTATCTTCGAACTCATAAGCTTCCAGAAAATATTTTATGTTCTCAAAAAATTTGTAAGAGTCTTCATTATTTATATATTTTTAGAATATATTAAAGGTATATTATCTTACATTAGATTTAATAGTTGTTGCATTGTGATACAATGATATCATGTTCCCGAAAAATGAGAAAGGAAAAAAATTAAAAGTTCTTGAAATCATTATCTTAGAATTTTTAATAAAATTGAGAAAAATTTATTTAGTGAAATATTTTATCTTATAAATTGAGGCTATTAATAAAATTTAATTGATGTTGATAATTATTTAATTCCCATATTTTATCAATAATATATTGATAAATTTCATGTTTCTAATGAAGATAAATAATCCATAAGTGGTGTGGAGAAAAAAAAATTGTTGAGTTTGAAGAAAAATTATCAATGAAGAAATTATTTTTTGTGCTTATTTATAATGGATTTGTTAATAAATAATACAATGTAGATTCAAATTCTAATGATAATTAGTTGTAACAAAAATTTTATGAAATTATGAAAGTTGTTTCATTAATACCATGAATGAAAAAGAAAGAAAAATATATTACTCAAGAGGCATGTAATGAATTGATAAAAATGGATGTGAATAAATATGGGGATATAGAGTTTAGTTTAGATAAGTCTAGGTTATTAGATCTAAAATATAAAAGTAAAGATGTTTTGAATGCTAAATTGAACAATAAAAAATAATAGAATATATTTTATGAATCTAAAATAATTAAATGATTCATGAATGTTGTTGAAATAGAAAATGGAGATATCTACTTAGGTGATAAATAAAATTTCTTTCATTATCACTGTTATTTATCGTCCAAAAAATTCCTAATACCATTACTCAATTTTTTAGTCAAATGTACCTAAACATGAAATTTTTTTAACATATAAATTTCATATTTTCATTGAAAAATAAAAAGGGAATAATGTAGGGATTAAATAACTTATTCCATAAAAATTCATGTTTAATGTAAAAATGATTTACAAAATCATATAAAAGAAAATTTAAAAACAAAAAAAATGCTTTCGAAATAATTTTAAAAATAATTGGAAAATGTTTCATAGAAAAATATTTAGATTAATTAGAATAATAATAAGAAGATATATCATAAGGGTCATCCTCCATTGGAACGTAGTTAGAGAAATATCTCTATTTGGTTGTTTCAAAATAAAGTGGAATGTTCTAATAATGTTTTTGAAAATAAACAATCAGAAACAAAAATATCAGAAAAGGCACAAATCTGATGAAATGTAGATGTCATGGTAAATTTTATTCCATAAAAGTGAGTGAAAAAGAGAAATATATAGAATAGGTATATTATGGACCATCAACAATACGTGTTTATGATTTTTCATCAGATTAAACATTTTTCCAACCTACTCATTCTGATTTGATAATGATGAAATGATTAAATTATTTCCCTGAATATTTTAAGAAGACGATGGATTACATTCCCTTCATATCGATTATTTAATCGTAATGAAAATACATTCAGATAATAATAAATGTTTTTTTAAAAATGTATTTTTTGAATTACATGGATGAAATATTCATCCACAATTCGGAGTATTTTCGAATTTTAATATTGAACCTATTACTAAGAGAATAGGAGTTATATAGATCATCTGATGGCTAAAATATATATAAAGATATATAAAAATAATTATAATTAGGCATAAATTATTATGAAAAAATTCATTGGAGGTCAAAAATACATTGTAGATGTAATATTCAAAAGGTGATGATAATGCTCGAACATTTTGAATAGTTAATGTGTTTGTTAATATCTTAGCATCAGGAAATATTGACTCAAGAATAATAAGTTTTTTTATGAACAATATATCAATATGCTAGTGGAATTTCAGAATAGTGATAACAAGTCTATTAATCAATAAGTTGACGGAGTAGAGAAGGATGTCCAAAAGTTTCAACTCCATGAAGATAGACATAAAATGTTAGAATTAACATCATAATAAGTTGAGAAGAATAAGTAAGATTTAACAAATATTCATATGATTAATAAGAGGCTATAGAAGAATGAATGATATTTCTTCTTGTAAAAAATTAATGTATAATTATAAAATTTAAATGATTGTTTTAATGAATTATTTTCAATATATCATGTTTGAATGTTTTTCCAATTCATTTTCTTTTAATGTTATATCTATTTTCATGGATGAATGTTTAATTAAATAAATTTTTTTTGTATGATTTTCAATCTACCATTTTATGTTCATTTTACCTCCGACATTATTTTTGGAAGTAAAAAAGGCTAAGAAATTATTGTTTCGGTGAGAAATTATTAATTGGGGGATAAGTTTTTTTAGAAGTTATTAAAATAATATTTAATATTATCTTATTATTTTGGAAAAATTACGGTAACTAAAAAATGACTTACAATGAACGTGTTTGATAAGAAAGATATGGGTGATGTGTTTCTAAACAAATTAAGGGTTTGTAAGTATTTCAATGTTATTATATTTATCATTAGGTGTTTTTTTATTTCTTTTAAAAAAGCAAGAGATTGTTTAGACAAAATATTTTAGATTATAGTTTCATTCATTATTTTTGAAAATAACAATACACACTTTAAAATGATGTTTTAGTATCTATATATTTCCCATGTTTTTAGAATTTTTTTTCAGAAATAATTTATTTTTCCAAGCATTGATATCTTTCTAAACTGATAATATAAACTTTCTAAAATATTTTTTTCCACCAGACTGACTATAATCCAGTCAATTATATTGACTAAAGTCTAGTCCATTATAATTACTCAAGTGAAGTCATTTTAATTGACTAATTTCTAGTCCATTGGATTCAGCTTAGTCAATTCCACAATATTATCAAAGTTCTAGTCTATCAGTTTAAACTACTTTAGTCTATTAGTATGACTGAATTAAGTCTATCGATATGACTGAATTTAGTTTATCGGTATGAAAAAAATTAGTTTATTAGTGTGAATGGATTTATTATATTAGTGTGATTGATTTTAGTCTATCATGTTGACTATGTTTAGTCTATTAGGTGTATAATATTTTTATTCCACAAGAATAATAAAGCGTATACTTAGAGTCTGATTTTTTCATCTGGTCGAAATACATTTTAACAACATTGTAATGTTGCTAACTAAATGATATGGGATGAAGATATATTTGATAAGATTTAAAAATAAAGGTCATTAGGTTCTATTTAATATCACTTGGAGAATCACAAAAATAAGGAAATTGATGTTTTTCATACAATTATAGGTTTATTTTTAGAGCTATAAGCTCATGATTTTTAAAAAAACTCAATCTGTCTGAATATTACACAACTATAAGTTCCCATTAATTTTGAATTTTAAAATTTCATAGGGTTTTCAATATAAATATTATATTTGAGGATTTTAAAATCCTTAAAACATTTTTTCATTTCTTTTATTTGTACGATAGAGGTTAAGATTGACTGCTTCTAGAAATCAGAAAACGACTGTGTCTGATCAGGTCGATCGAGGGATTATAGGGATAATAAGATAGACCTTATTTTTGTCTTTATAATTGAGGGATTTTTTATAAATAATGAAATACCAGGTTGTTTGGTTGAAATTTTGGATACCATATGTCACAATTATTGACTTCCTTTAAATTTATGTTTAATGTATACTCATTAATTTTTTAATGTTTCTGTTAGCCTTAGTAGAGAACATTAAAATGTTGTATTTTACATGTTTTTAAATGTTATATTATTCTATTATGAATCTGAATGGAAAGTTTGATTTAACTAATGTTTTCAATAAAGTAATTTAGTAAACTGAAAATGAGTACATTATAGTTAATCTTATTCATTGTAGGAACTCTGAGTCTGATAACTCTAATATAATGGTTTGGGAATTTAATAGTTAATATTTATTAACGAGAATTCACCCCATATTAGATCCATTATAGACTCTCAAAATCATACATATTCATGTTAGTTTTTATTCAACTTAATTTTCTATATCTGGTGTGATAGGTACTTAGGTATTATAATTACATTGACACTTCTAGTATTGGATAGTAAAATATTTCCCATAATAGTATCTGTATGGAATTGAAATATGGGAGACAAGGTTAAAAGGAGTATATTTGTGTCATATCAGTGCATGAAGTACTCCATTTAATATATGATATCCTTTTGTGGTCAACATGTAACTACCAAATGCTTCATTCATGTTTATTATTATAATATAATATTGGAATGAATTGTTGATGAATGACAGTATTAAATTCCATAAGGATTACAAAAAAGTCTTACCATCAGTTTCCAAACCATTGATACCTAGGAATTCACTTTGGGCAGAGGAGGTATGGTTTGGGTATAATTAGGTTATCCAGATCGAGGTCATTATAAGTGGTAACAGTGTGGTGCTTGAATATTCTAGGATTTTTAATTTTTATATATAGTATTTATGAATTTATAGAATTGAGATGTAAACCATAAAAGGACAAATAGTCATATTTACAGTTTAATATCACATTTATCGGGATGTCTAAGCAATGAACTTTTGGCATGAGTAACGATTTTATTTAGGAATCTAAATCCTAACATAATGGAACTAGATAAGTATCATTTGGGATCATTTTAAATCGAAATTTTGGTATTTGATCAAGAAATTTTATTTTATAGAACATAAGGAATGTATATTTTATATATTCTAACTATTATATGTGATGGGAATTAATTAATAATAATAAACTAATATTATAACTTTTGTTTTCTAAAATACTTTTTTAGGGGTAGTGTAATAAATAATTTCAATCACAAATATATCTAGAATTCTATTTATGATATAAATTCATTAATATATTCTTTAATTTTATTATTTTTTTCTATATAAAAAGATTAATTGATATTGAATATTTATATCTTTCCTAATTATTTGTTGATAGTAGAAGTTTTTTTTACTTCTTATATTCACACAAAAAGTAATTTTCTCCAATGATGAGTGAAAATAACTATTATTAAATTTTGGTTTTAAAAAATATAATCTAAATAATTTTTTTGGTATCCTTTTTTAATATTTCCTATGAAATTGAATTTTTAACATTTCTGTATTTTGGAAATTTCCAATTGAAGGAAAATATATTTAGAATTTTTTTTGTTGTAAATTGGAAAATTAATTTTAGAATAATATAGAAATTTTATATATGATAGGAATATTTAATGTTTATGAAAAATTGGTTTCCTTTCAGAATGTATCCAATGATTATATTCAAGTACTGTGTAATGATTCTTTGTTTAGTTTCAATCTTTTAGAATGTTTTTGGAGTAGTGGTTTATGTGTGTTTTCATAAGAAGTTGGTTTACCTTGAGTTTATACGGGATATATATATATATATTAGTGTTTTTAGGTTTGTTAATGTTGAATTCAAATACATCTCTGGTATTTTAAATATTTATTGGTCATATAAAAAATGATGATGTAGTTAGAATAATAGTGATATGAGGTTAGTGGGTGGACAACTAAAATAATTTCATATTCTTATAATAGTTATGGATCTTTGAAAAACATGATCTTAATAATTTGATCTAGATGCACTATGTGAAGAATATATACCATGTATAATTTTAATTTGGATAAAATTTACCCTTGTTTGGTGATTTAAATGTTATTCCTAAAATGTGATTATTCTCATTGGGTAATTTGTTATATAAAATAACAATACTATCTATTTTATCATAGTGAGATTAAGTTAATAAAATACTAAAAATGGATTGAATATGCAATGTTCAATTTCTAAAAAATCAAATGTATTTATTGGAATGTTATTTTTGATTATTCTAGTTTAAAATGGAATGTAATATATGTTAGTAAGATATTACCATGAGTAAGAAAGATGTATGAGGAGGTTATATTTTTTTAAGTTTCAATATCTTTATTCTAGGAGATATTATTTAGTGATAATATGTTTTAGAAGGAAATTAGTGTTATTTTAACTACTATAAAATGGTCAATCAGGGAAGAAGAATGATACTAATTGTTATTGATACTTCATCTTGATGATAATATCTCTAAGAAATATAATCATGATTTAAACTCATTTGATATAGAGATTTATGATTTTATTTTATTTTACATAGTGATCCATGTCACAAATTACAACTATAATGAATTATGAGTTATTTTTCAATGATTATAGAGTCATATTTCACTCTTAATTCTATTAAATTAGTGTTACACGATATACCAAGCACAATTGTATGTATAAATTTTCCAACATAGAGTGAAATTTGCATCAAAATCATTCCAATGTTGAACCAAATACCCTATATAAGACATGTGACTTGAAAGTCCAGAAATATATACTTCTATTTTAAGACATGAGTTAAATCATGAATTGTAATGAGGTATAGTTTTCATTAGATAAGAGTGATAGAATTTTTTTGAAATTCTATAATATTATAATATCTCATGGAGAGAGTTAATCAGGTTATCATGATAAAAAATCATTATTTAATGTTTCTATAAATGTATAGATATATAATTCCTTAAATTTTAGGTATTGAAGATAATAAAAAATCTATGATGGTAATTATACCGAAAAACATCAGGACATAAACTTATTCGTGGGTAAATATATATTGTCTGTTCAAGGAGACATTTTAGGGGAACCAATATTAGTGGTAGTGGAAATTTTTATGGATACGAAGTATAATTATGTTTTAAGATACTCATTACATTAATATTAAATTGAGTGTTTTTTTAAATTAATTGGATGTGTGGGTAAATACCTAATTCAATAAAAATACACAAATATGGGTGTGATTCTATTTTTTTGTAGTGAAGATGATAGGTTTTGTGGTTGACTAGAATAAAAATCAAGAATTGATCTAGTATAGGGATTCAAGTGAGGAATATCAATGTTCTCTGGGAGAACATAGTAAAAAATCATTTAATTACTATTTTTTTCCTAATCTATGATTCTTGATTAAGGATTTAATATCATGATTGAATAGTCTATAAATGTTTGAATATATCTCCCTTAATCTATTGTATATTTCATACTGGAAACATCGATGAGTATGAGTTTTATTTAGAGATTGGGTATTTAGGAGTATCATCAAATTAATGCATTATTATTGACAAGTAATCAATTTTTATTTTATATTATCATGTAGTTAATCATATTATATTAAATATTTTTTTATACTACTGATTGAATCTTCTTACAAGATTCTGGACATGATGAAATAGTATTGTAAATATAATAACCATTTGGTATATAATTGATTGGTATCATGGTTCATAGTGATTCATCTATATTTTTATTAATCATTTTTATTAAAATAATCATTTGTTTATATTAATATATAGTTATAAAAGAATGATTTAGTTTTAAAGAGCGTTTTTTATGATTATTTAGAAAATAGTTTATATATATATAATTTTTTTATTATCATTTTGTACATTAATAATTATGGATAAACATCACATTGTCATATTTTTTGAATAGGGTATTAGGAATAAAAAATTAATGGGACATTGAAAATAATAGACTTAACCCAAAGGAATTCATCTCTGTTATTTGAAACCAAAGAAGGTAAGGTCAAAAAATCATAGGTACAAGTCAAGGATAAGAAAAGGGTTGATGGCTATGATAAATGGAATAGTCCATGAAATATTTGAATAGTATTGGCCATTTATAGGTCTAAAATATTGACCCATGAGGAAATATCTCAAAGGGTAACTGTAACCATAAAGAATACTATACTGCACATAAATCCAAAATATATGGTCTCCATATTAAAATTAAGTTTCTCTACCACTATCAACTCTAAAATGGTATATATGAGTATAAATTTTAGTTATTACATTAGTTTTTTCACCCAAAATTCCTTATATTACAATATAATTTTTCATAACACAGAGGCCATTATTCCCCCACAAATCCCATACATATTCTCAAGGCAATATATAATATCAAATCTGGCCCAACATAACCACACCCGCTCTCATTCACATTATGATTATGTCATAGTGTTACTAGTATTTTGGAACACTATTTTGTGTCAAATCATCCATCCTTACAATACATCTTCTATAATAAGTCAATTTTAACTAAGGCACCCAAATAGTATCCTCTAAAATAAGACATATTAATGATCTCTAACACACTAAGTATCTGTACGTAATTCGTTCTTGAGAATTATAGTAGACAATACATCCTACTCTAGTATACTCTTATTATACAATGTACCTATTTTGACCCTAATATGTAGTCTTAATCAAAAATATTCCCCAAAAAAATCATAAACCCAAAAAAATTCATCAATCACCTTGGATATCCTTATGACCATTATTTATTATTAATCAACCATACACAATGTTTTCATAACCATATAATGTTGTGTCCAAAAGATGTATCTACATGGATTTAATCCATTATGAATCATAAATAATGGTTTATGGGGGAATAAGAACATGAGAATAATAATTGAGAATACACATATATGGAGAAATCCCATATTTCAAAGCGACACCTGGAATACACCCCTTACAGGAAAAAAATACTTGATCCCCTAGATGAAAAGATTATAAATACATTTTGAATCTCTCATTTTCATGTTTTCAATTGAATAGTTTTTCCTAATTTAGATACCTAGGATTATTATATAGCTTGGAGTTGTGTAGGATTTAAATATTTTAATCTATAATAAATTTTCATTACTTTTAATATAATAAAATTTTATTTAAATTATTTATAGATTTAGTGTACCTTATTCTTTCCTTTTCAACATGTATTTATCCCAACCACAAATCATCTATATATTCAAAATTCTGAGTATGTAACTTGAGGATTTTATCCATATGGAGGTGTTTGTGTTCATGAGTTTATTCACATTATTTTAAATTTTTTATTCGATTTCAAGGTTTAAAATAATGGTTTATGAGATAGGGTTTGAGATAGATTCCTAATTATCTAAATGTTTTAGTTTATCTTAGACAATATCAATTAGTTCTCCCAATAATTTCTTATATCATCCAATATATGATATATTTATATGGTTTATATGATGAAACGACATATTATTGTTCCAATATAGTATAATATATCATAATCAATTGAGGTCTCTCTACCATTATTTTTTGAGGATTTGGGTATTTTTATGCTTTTAATATCTTTGAAAACCATTGAAATTAAAATACATAGATATCCAAAGTTATCTGTTGAATGATAGTTATTTGTTTAAATAACATAATTTAGAAAAAAAAAATTAAACAATTAAGGAATACCATGAGCATCCCATAATGATTTAATTACTTTCCCAATACGATTAGTGTATTTAATTTAATTTTTTTATTTGTTCAAACATCAATAATACCACTACCCATTTCACATTCATTAATTTGTAATAGAAACCACCAAAAAATATAAAGTAGTGTCATAAACTAGAATAATATGTTTTTTTATACTCCGTGCAATATGATGTCGTTCACCCATTATGTTACAATTTGTGTTTTAAAATATATTAAATTAATAGTTTTCATGAATCACCTGAATAAAATTTAGAACTATTATCTAAAATCCAATCTATTTATATCATTATTCTAATAAATCTATAAATAATTCTTTCATATTTTTCAATATTTTTTATTTATTCAAATTTGATCGTGATAAATTTTAAAATATGTTTAGTATTATAAATAATATTCATAGTCATAAGAGCATAGAGAAGAAATGAAGGAGATAAATAAATAAATGAATATTATAGTTGAATACCTTAAGGAATACAACTAAAAACTAATATATACATACACACATGAATATGTAAAGGAAGGATAAATTTAACCACTCACCTACAATGTTGAAAAACTTTATGAGTTCGAGAGAAAGATTATGGTAAATCTTATTTTAGTAAATTATCTTTAACTTATAGTTATGATTAACGATGTAAAATTACTTGATTTGGATTATATGGAAGATTAAGGCCTAAAAAATTTATAATAGTTCAATTTATTAGTGGGTATATTTCAATATGATCCTACTAAGTCTTAGAAAAATGTTTGAGGACTATTATACCTCACTCTATCCATGGAATAAAAAGACCTCAATGAGATTATAACATTTAAAGAATGTTTGGATAGATAGGGTAGACATATCTAACTTTAACAAATTACCACCAAGTGAAACTAAGAAAAAGAAGAAGATATTTTGGCTTAGAAATTTAGGGAGATATTCATTAGTTCTTGAAGGATTGAACACAGAATGGAAAGAGGTGGTGAATATGCCATTATTAAACTCATTAGAGTTATTAAAAATTACCTGCGGAATTTAGTGTTATGGAATTATTAAACGATTATTTATTTAAATAATTATTATAATGGAAGTTTAATGAGTGTATTCTGAAATTTAATGAGATGATCAAAAAGAACTTTATAGATGTTGTGATCAACAAGATCATACATCTACTCTTCACACCCCAACTAAAGAAGTATGGCACCAACTATGAATGACAGAGATACTTTTACACAAGAATAATATAAACCCATTCTTTTAATATAAAAATATCTAATAACAGGATATGGTAATGAGTAGCCACAAACGTAAACATAGGCTTTTGTGGTAGCAGACATGAACTCGTGCTTTTTGTTGGTGGATCCCCAACCTAACATATTTTCATTTTGTCCAGGTCTGTATAATCAAATAATTGACATTTTCTAATGTATCCCAATCATAGATTAATTTTTATGGGTGGTATAACCCATGTGATAAGTAAGTACATAAATACCTCTACTGGGATAGAAAATAAATATAGAATATTATAACATGATAGATGTAAAAAGATTGTTGTAAATGACACAGTTTATAGTGGCCCTTCAAATGGATTTGAATAATGATGTTTGGGAATTATTTAAAAGTTATTGTATGTCTATTTATAAAGAATGATGTTCTATTATAATTTTTCATTCCATTATATTTTAAAAAAAAATTAAACAGTTCATCATGAGATGATAAGAATGTCAAAAGAGTTTGCACGTATGAGATAGTCATGTTTGTGGTGCATCATTTGCAAGCATCCTCAACTAGATTATATAGAATTTTGAAGCACTAAAAAACCAATATCCAACGGAGTAAAATATTTCAAATATTTATAAAAACAATAAATATTTGAAATATAGAGAATTTATCATTACAATAATTATTTTCGAGATAGAAAGTTATCATTCAGAATAATTAGATAAATAATTTTTTCAATTTAAAACATAAACACTAATTAAAACCCAATTGAATATCCTGTTAAATAATTAAATGATTATTGTAATAAAAATAAAAATAAATCCCATTACTATAGTAAGATGAATTTACATTTTATATGCATTTAATTTTTCTTATAGATCATATTAAAAAATATTTAATTATTCGATATTAAATATTATAAAATAAGTTTGAATTTGTTTATTGACATTAAATATTAGTTTAGAAAATAATCTTGTTAATGAAATTAATACAAAATAAAAATATAAAATTATTGAAAATAAAAAACTAAATCACTGTTAGAAATAAAAAATTAATTTACAATTTGAAAAAAATAAAATAACCATTAGAAATAAAAAAATTAAGTAATCGATAGAAAAAAATAAATCACAATTAAAAAAAGTAATTAGATGTTTAAAAAAATTTAATTTCTATTTGAAAATATTAATTATTGTTAAAAAAAATTGATAGTTTAAAAAAAATTAAATAATGTTTTATAAAAAAATTAATTTAGGTTTTAAAATTTTAATTAATTGATGGTTTCTTAAATATAAATTCGTTGTTTCTAAAAAATTATTTTACATTTTAAAAAAATTACTTGATTTTTTAAAAAAATTAAATTGGTATTTTTTTATTAAATATATATATTTAAGGATTTAATAAAATTAAATATGTGTTTAAATTTTTTATGGAATATATTGAATAAAAAATAAATTAATATTAAAAAAATAAATTTAATTGTCATTTCGAAAAAAAATTATTAGCATTTTTAAAAAATAATTATTGTTAAAGAAATAATTGGTGTTTAAAAAAAATTAATTCTTAAATTGTGCAATACATCATGTATAAGATAAACAAACAAACATTGGTGAATATTTATGTCATATATGAAACTGAATTAGATGTTTTTCTAAAATACATAAATAAATAATATTTCAAGACATTTCTTACTAATCAAGAACATCTTCAATCTGATAAGTATGATAAATGATATGATTGAAAAATTCTGAAAACATAATATAAAATCTAAAAATAAAATGATGAACCTAGGAAATATTTAATGAAATGTAAAAGAAATTTTTATATTTTCATGTTTGTAAATAAAATTTTTAAAAACATAATAAATTTCCTAGAAAAATAATAGTTTTCAATCTTGATGTATATAAAAATATATTTTATTGAAATAAAAAATATATTGAATTCAGGAAAATCCATAATTCCACAATAGTTGAATAAACATTATAAATTTTTTACACCACATAAATAATAAAATTATACTTTTATGTGGTTGAACAAAATATTGAAAAATTTTTTATCTTCCAAGTGAAATCTGAATTATTAAAATCGTATCACTAGAAATTATGATACAATTAAAACACTCTGATCTAGTAAAAATTAATTTACACATTATATGTCAAAAGAATTTTTTTATTTTCATAAATTATAAAAATTGAATATAATAAAAAAACATAAGACACATAAAAACATGTTTACCAGAAATATACACCTTTATTTTATTACAAAACTAAACTGTTGAATCCAAAAAAATCTCACTCTTTTGTAAATAAACAAAAAATACAAGGGCTAATTTTATTTAAATAAATAATACAATGAATAACTAATTATCCCTCTTTATGTATTTATGCATACAAAAATTTTAATAAAAATAATAAATTCTATAATATGATGATTAATAACATATAATCCCCCTAAACACATTCAATATTATAGAAACATAATGAACATTCTAGATATAATAAATAAAATAAGTAATTCTCCCACTAAATGGAATCGATAATTCAATAAAAGAACTTCCCTGAATGAAATTTTGAGTTCAAATAAAAAGTCAAAAACTACTTATATCTCAATGAAATGAATCTTTATTTATGAAGAATCCAACAATTGATTTAATATTGAATCACATGGGGTAGATTCTTATAAATAATAAAATACATGAAATTTTTTCTACCCATGCTATTTTTTGATCCAATTGGGTTAGTGTAAAAAAAATTTAGTACCCAAGAATAATTTAGAAATTCACTATGAATTACATGAGAACTTAGTTTTTATAGAGGCATAAACTCTATGAATTCCAAGTGAATGAGGAAACCATAGAGAACATTCATTAGAATAATTTTAATGCAACAATCATTTTATTCATGTAACTGAAGAATATCTAATATTATTTTTTAAAATCACACTTCTTAAAATAAACTTGATGATCATGGTTGGATTTCAAAACAAGTATAGGCTTTCTGAAAAAATTTCCTTATTTTTTTAACATTATTGAAGTCATATATCAATTTAGTATCATCAAAAAAATTATAGTTAATACAAGAATAATTTCTCAACTTATCATTTTATTCCTTAATATTTTTACATTTCTCATCTAGTTGAGGTGAATAAGTATCAAATGATTAAATTTCCATTATTACTCTTCATTATTTTGAAAAATAAAATCCATAAATCTGTCATTCTTATCACTAATTTTTAATATTTCATGATCTTAATTTCTTCACCTTTCAATTTCAAGTGATAAATTTTTTTTATTCAATAACATTATTATATTTTGATACATGATATAAATTTAAATCCATCATTATATGATGCTTTTATTGATAATTCTCATGAAAATAATCTAATATAATATTATTATAAATAGAGGATTCAGAATCACTAACCTTTGTCGAGTCATGGATATTACATGCATGATTAGTATACATCTTTATTTCACCATCTAGCCATCAATGAATTATATATTTTTTTAGTTATGTTAAATATAATGATAAAAGTTATGAAAAATATAAAAATAAATAAGCGAGTTCTTTATATTTAAGCAAGGTCACCATATAATACCATTTTATGGTCCTGAAGGGTTGAAGATAGAAGGAATATAGGGGGTGAATATTAATTTATTAAAATTATTAGAGTTATTAAACATAAATTTTAAACTTTTTTGGTCTAAAATTATAAAAATTTTCCTTATTAAAATAATTATTATAGTGGATATGTGAATAGATTATGGGGAAAATTAATGAGTTGAACATAAATAATTTTTTAGTACTTTTGATCAAAGAAATTCAACATCTACTATTCAATCCCCAACCAATGGAGTGTGACACCCAAAATGAAAGAGGGATAGAATTTTAAATCCAAAAAATATATACCCACAAATTTGTAGGGGATAAATTAAAACTCAAGACTATGTGATGGGTAGTTATATACCTACACACATCATTTTCCAAGAGATGTAAAGAACCAGAGAATCTATAGGTGTATCCATAAACTAATTGTACTATATTTTTTCTTGGTGTGAATAAGAAAATAATTTGGTTTTGATAAGTTACGATGACTACATATTACTTTTTATAGGTGTTATGACATGTGTGAGTAATTATTGTGTGAAGACCTCTACCCAGAAAAGAATGATATAACCAAAATTACAAATGGATAGAAGATGAAAAACAATGCCTGATAAAATAGTCAATAAAGGTCTTTTAAATGGATTTTAATGATGATGTTTTAGAGTTATAACAAGCGAACAATAGTTCTCTTCAAAGGAAATGA
Source organism: Viscum album (assembly GCA_963277665.1). Lineage (NCBI taxonomy): Eukaryota > Viridiplantae > Streptophyta > Magnoliopsida > Santalales > Viscaceae > Viscum > Viscum album. Next base: position 1,705,417,735 of record OY728161.1, read on the forward strand.
AATCCAAGAATAATTTTTTCCATTCATGAGATTTAATGAAAAATAATTTTTAATGGCTGATGGAAGGTTCAATTGAATGTCGAATAAGTATGAACATATGAGTTCATCATGTTCATGGTGAGTCATTTCCAAGCATCGTCGACTCCTTTTAATAGAATATATAAAAAATCACAAACCAATATCCAACTGGGTAAAATAATTTATAGAATAATAATAATAACTATAAAAATCATAGAGAGAAAATTTATTGTCACAATAAATATCAATGAAAGAGATTTTGTTCATGCATAAGAAAATTTATAATAATTGATTTAAATTAAAAATAAAATACAAATTCGTACCAAATTGCATTACCAAATACATTTTTTAATTGTTTTCATAATAAAAAGTCCAATAAATCCTAAAATTGATGTACAATAAATTGAGTGTTCATTAGACTTTCCAATTTCATGTAGCACAAACATATGAAAAAATTTAGTTATACAAAAATAAATATTATAAAATATGTTTTAACATATAATTAATCAAAATTTACATGTATTCTTTTTTGTATATCATATGGATTGTTTTGTATACCTTCATCTTAGACAGTGTGTGATTCCAATGCTCGGTGTGCAAGTAATAAATGACTGAAATGTGTTAAATATATTCAATGACACACATGAACAATTTTCTTAAAAAAAGTGAAATAACTCCTGAACAGGGGATGGATCACTAATCATATGCCACTTTTGACTTTAGAATGTGGGTTTTACCCAAGGCAGGACATAATTCTTATAAGTGCGTGTAGTTTGTGAAAAAATAGGTAGAGGATTAATAAAATAAATTGACATTATTAATTTAATTAATTTTAATATATTTAGGGACTAGATATCCTTTAAACATAGAGTTATGATACATTAATTAGGGTTTTCCACTCAAACCCTATAGATCTAGATTATCATTGGTGACCATCATTAGAGAAAAATAATGGATCGGTACTAAATCATTGATCGTTTCACTAACAGAGTTTGTGGATCTCGTCAAAGATGACAATGCATAACCATTCATCATCAAAAATTGATCCGAACACTAGGTAGGATATTAACTTGTGTTTTCTCTCATGTTATTTAAATGTAGATGAACATGGATCAATTCCATGAAATGATTTGATATATACATCCTCCATAGATTTAAATGGTTGGACTTACATTTTTTTGCATTCATTCCTCTTTGACTATCATTTACTATGAAAATGAATCAAGGTCAGATGAACAAAGGCCAACTTATATTATCCATGTTTTATAGATTATGTATTTTCCAAACTCTTCTTCACACATTCATCACAAGCATTTATTTTGGTATGTGGTTTGATGAATACTCGCTTTTCTATCACTGTGCGATTGTTCTTTGACATAATAGATCCATATGTTAGGTGTGGTTCAATATCAATGTTGCAGGAAAGGGTCAACAATGGTTTTTGAAGCTCATAGGTAGATTATAGGGATTTTTGGTTCATGTTTTCCCCAATTTTAATGAATGATGACAAATTAGCATGACAGATCATTTTCTATGATGACTGGAGCTCGGAATACGACCAACGATGAGGGAACATCTTTTTCAACCCTAAATCCAAAGGTTTATGTGAGGGAGGAATATTTGGGGACACATAGGACAATTTAGAGGAATATATCATGGGATTTAGAAAATCTAGGGTTACATGTCATGTAAACATATATTACATGCTGCGTGGAACCCCCTATCTGTGATGCTAGTGTTTTGGCAGGTGTTTAAAGTATCATTCCATGTGGCATGGTCACATGTTGTGTGAAACCTCTGTTACGGCTCAATGTGTACTTCTAATGGTACATAAATAAAACCAAGAGTACATAGGTATGGAAATGTTGGGTGCTCGGACACAGACATAGCTTGGAATGTACTTGGAATGGTACATTGAAATGGCTAAGAGTAAATGGGAATGAACATTCCATGTACTTGGACATTGACCTAACCATGTGTACATGAGATGGTATAATGGAATGGCCAGTGGTACACAGACATGACCAATGACATGGGAAGGGTGTATATTGAACTCTACACAATGTGTGTTTCACTCACATGCTGTGTATATTTAGATTTACATGCCATGTGAGGCGGCACCACACATGATGATATAGGTAGATAAAGGAACATCGTGTTTTGTAAATACATGTAGTGTAGTCCCAAAGATACATATTGTATCTCTTCATCTCTACAGTTCAGACCAGTGTCCGTTGAGTGGATTTTTCCCCTGGTCATTTCCATTGAGGATACATTGTAATATTACATCCACATCTAATTATTTTTATCGACTATAGAGGATGAGTATTTGATAGATTTTGTAATGTCCTCTATGATACTGTAGTGTGATCCTAAATATTATTTATACCCTAGGTTGGGTTTATGGGATCAGCATGACCTCCTTGATATGGTCATTGATCCTCTGTCTAGTAAGCCATATCTATAGGGTTCAAAGTATCATTGGAACATGATCCCTTATGAAGCAGGATTATCCAGATTTGGTTTGTGGTGTACCTATGTGGTTTGGGGCATGACCACTATATGATTATTAGGGTATTTTGAGACTAGTTAACATTATTGGGTGGGGAGAAATTATCTTGACCTCTTATTTTAGTGTCTATAGTGATAACATGGATTGTTGAGTGGATTGTCTATGAATGAGAATTACATTGTGAAGAATCAAGTGGCAGGCCGTTTATTGTGAACACCTAGTAGAGATATTTCCTTTTTGATTGTATCTGAGTGTCCTAAATTATAAACAAACTATTATATCATTGTATTGAGTTGAATATACTTTATACATTTTGCTTAGTTTTTTTAGGGTTCCTTACTCGGTATTATTATACTCAACCCAACATTGGATATCCCCAAAAGTATCTCATCTTATGGAGATGAAAGACCTTTTGATAGTGACCTGGTAGGATACATAGTATGTGTAGGATATATTATGATTTCAATATTTAGTTTTTACTATGAGATTTAATTTTATTGTATTTAATTCCCTTAGAGTAAGTTAAACTCTTTACGTTTTTTTATTGTACTTTTTATGGCCCCTTTTTTAATTTTAGTACATTATTGTCACAATTCGGTTATGGGATTATAGATGTATGAATTCCTCGGTTTTATTTTTTTTACATTTCAGAATTCTATTTTCTTGGAAATGTGTGTGTGTGTGTGTGTAGGTACAATAGGATAATTCCTACCATTTTTGGTATATGCCTACTCATCATTGGTCTCCAACCCTCATATTATTAGAGGTGGTCTTGGTGTAGTCATGGGTCACACCCCAGTGGGTTGGGTAATGACATAGTGGTATCAAAGGAGTTGATTCTTCCTTAGGGAAGGAGTTTGTGTTATTGGTTTGCGGAAACACTTTTTGTGATTTAAGTTCGGCTTTCAGGATAAGGACTATAGTGTTCATGAAATGACTGAGAAATTCATACACCTGCACTATGTTCACCTACCTTTCAACTCTTTACATTAAGATATCAGTTACATGAAAAATATTGTTATATGCATCATATTGGAAGGAATAAATTTTTCACATCATTCTTAAGTCAGTGCCCTTAATATATACTTTTGATCACAATATTTTTTTTAGGATGCCTCCATGAAGATTGATATATACATGATTCTATTGAATGATCATTAGGATGATCTTTTGAGTGATGATGCACCTATATAGGGATTTATAACATAGATAGCACCTCAGGGATGTTTACCAGCTCTACCACCACCCATTGGGATCTATCTATGGCTGAATGTTCCAGTTGAGTATGTATATAGAATGGGCACACTGGATGAGTTTTATAGGTATCCAACTCCTAGGATTTGAGATGTGCCAGACCCCTAGGTTTTTGAGGTCTAGATAGTGTAAATTACTATAGTTTTCCATCTTTTAAGGATGCATGCAGATATGATGGAGGTCCTCATGAAAATTTTTCTTTATTGATTATCTAGGAGATAGTGGATATTAGTTACTCATGTCACATGATCAGACGACTCTCTCCTTGTCATAATTTGAAGGTCCCTTCAAGGAGGATTTATATCTAGACATGTTGGGATTTGTGTAGATACATGTTCATCTATATCAATGGTCAGGAAGATATATTGTTTTGGAGTACATAGTGAGGTCTACTAATCTCTCGTAATACTCCATAAATATGGAGCAAGATTCGTTATCAAGAGAAAAAACCTTTGAGAAGGTCTTACGTCATGAAATACTTTATTTAGTGGAAATTATTTTCATTCCCACCTATTAGAGGGTAATTTAGAGTGCCTTGGTGGAAGAGACATTCCTCCTATAGGAGGAACTATCTATGGGTGCGGGTAGCGGGCACCCAAGAATAGATACCTCGACAATGGGTAGCCGATGATACTCACATTGATCCATACATGCCAAAATATTGAAGAGGTGATCCCAATACATAGGTTCATTGGTATAAGGATCTCAATATGGCTCTAATTAGTCATGGGAGAGGTCTTGTATACCCTGTGATGGTTGAGGACATATTACTTTAGATTGTTTGACCCATTGTATAGTTGACCAATAGATGGTCGAGGGACTAAAATCATAGTGTAGGGGGTAGGATAAGGGTGTTATGTGGGGTCATATATATGGAATAGGGTCCTAAAGAGACACATTAGGTGGTCAATTAATTTACCAATTAATACCACCACCCTTATGTGGTCCATGCAAGGCTCACAGAGTTGGTGGTAAAGGATGAAGCCAACTGAAGGATATAGAGGCCTATAACCCTGAGGATCCAGGGATGATACAAGGTTTGATCTAGGTATTTTAGAAATTATCTACAACATTTATAGACTCATGTGTGATTCATTACTTCCTTTCCACTTTCCTAGTTTGAGAAATGGATTTTATTGTTTTTCCATTGGCTCAAACCCTTGTGGTAGGAGACAATGATCGACAGCGAATAATTGATTGTGCAGTTATTCTAACAGTGTGATATAATGGTTAGAGGTGAATGTTTTTTATGGGATCTCCTTTTGGTTATAATATGGCCTTTCAATGTCATCGTAGTTGTAGACTAGTTATCCATAATCATGTCGATATAGACTATTTAAGGAGGAGGATGCAATTTTTCTATGGTGATGGGAGGAGGTTTTCTTTGTGGGTGAAAAATAAATCTTCACAGTGAATGATAGGAACATTCATTGGAGAGTGTAGCTGGTTACTCAAAAATTGGCTATCATGACTCTTGAAATAGTGTATTTTTTTAGATTTTAGATTCTTATAGTGTTGGAGGAGTAAAAGGTAGTATTTGTTGAGGATGTTTCAGGTTTATCTCCCCATCATGTGAAATAATTTTCAATTGAATTAAGCACCAGGATGACCTTGATATCTCGAACAATATATTAGATGGATCCCTAAGAGATTTTTGATATGTGGGTGAAATCAGAGGACTTGAAAGATAAGTTATTTTTGAAACCCATTGTTTCGCCCTTGTCATCCTTAGTGTTGTTCAACAAGACTACATGTGGGATATTGAGATTTTGTGTGGACTATTCCATCATGAACTAGGTTATTCTGAATAAAAAGTATCCACTATAGTTGGTCGATGACCTCTTTCATCATTTGAGTGGGGAAAACAAGTTCTCGAGGATTTTCCTCATATCAATCTATCACCAGTCTTGAGTACGAGATGAGGATATACATAATATGATATTAAAATGTCACTACAGTGACTGTGAGTAATTGGTGATTTCATTTGGCATGAACAATACCCTATAGTTGTTGATGGGACTTGTGAATCGAATCTCTTATCCTTTAATATATTGGTTCATGTTAGTATTAATCATTGAAATCCTGGTGTACTCAGCATATGAGGAGGAGCATGTGAGAAACTTGATGATGGGTGAGGAAAAACTATGAGAGTACTAACATTATGGGATGATCTCTATGTTTTAGTTTTTTATTTAAAGAGTCCACTTATTGGGAAACATTATCTCATCGGTAATTGTAGTGGTGGATCCATCAATGGTTGAGGTAGAAATTTTTTGGGATCCACCCAAGGGTTTTATCAAGGTGTAAAGTTTACATTGGTTTATAGGTTACTATTAGAGGTTTGTACTATATTTATCTCGATAATAACCACCCATTATAGGTTTTACATGAATGTGTATACCTTTAATATTGACATAATGGTTCTTATAATTATTTAAAGAGCATATGTAGATGTTTACGAGTGCTCCCATCTTAAGATATCATGAGAATGCTATCAAGTACATAGTGTTCTATGATAAATTTTATAATAGTGTTGGTAGTGATGTGATTCACAAGAATGGGGATATTTTCTATGTTTCTCATTATTTGATTCCACATGAGATGAACTACATGACTCAAAATCTTAACCTAGTAGTCATAGTCATCACACATAATATTTGGTGAACTACCAAATGGGTGAGCAGTTTATCACCAAATTTACCCACAAGAGTCTCAAGTATATCTACTAATGTAAGGATATTATCATGAGATATATTTTCTTTATTGATTTACTCCAGTACTCTGACTTTTAGACTGTATATTCTATTGGGAAGAGGTAAATGGTGGAAGATTATTCTAGTAGGAGATCCTATTATAAGATGTTTTTCGAGGAATTAGAACAATTAGCCTCATTTCCATTTTCCAATGTGATCATGGATGGTGCTTCATATATTCCAAATATAGTTTTTCCCCATTGAATTTTATAGTGTGCCATGAATTCCCAGTGTGGTCATACCAACTACGAGACCTTACGTACTCAAATTTCCACTATATGTGATCTTGATTGATATTTTAATGTTGGTAGAATGCTATTTTTCTCTTAAGATTGATGATGTTACCTTCGATGTTGAGGAAAGAGGTGATATGTGAGTTTAATAGATCCCATTTGGTGTTACATCCATGTGTAAAAATTTTATTCTAGGACCTCCATTGTCAATTTTAGTGGCCATTCATAATTAAGGTATTTTAAAAATTATTCTCTCGATGCCTCACTTGTCATCAAGTTATAGCTGAGAACGATGTTCTATTAGTCTTAGTTCAACCCCTTCATGTTCCAATGTGGATGTGAGATGAGAAATCCATTGACTTCATGACATGGTTACCACATATGTCCAGGGGACATGATGCCAGCTGGGTGATTGTAGACTGAATCACCATTTCAACCCACTAACTATCTATTCTAGAGAAGAATTAAATCAATAGATTTTGAATACACTACATGCAGGATATATTTTGACTGTAAGGATTCAATTATACTATCATTTCATACCATGATTCTTTTATTATATAGTGACTAAAAAGAAGATTAAAGGGGGCCTTTCGATCATAGTTGTGCATGAGCATAGAGTTTTACCCCTTGACTAATGAAAAGACAAAGCACACCATTCATGTCATTGAGTACATCTTGTAGGATTTCATGATGGAATTATTCTATAGTTAAAGGATCATCTACCCTTAGATGAAATTTTATACAAAAATAGATGTAATTCCCCCATTGGATTGAAATAATTCGTGTATTTTTATGAGTGACCCAGTAGGTCACCACATTCGTAAACTGATCCTGGTGAGTCATCACTTGTGTTCCCAGTGTTGGTTTGAGAAACTACAATGAAGGTAAAAATCATCAAGGAGTGGAACTGGATTATATAAACCTATTAGAATTCATATGCAGACTAACAATGGAGTCGTATGGAGTTAAAAGTGGGAGACCATGTGTTCTTGAGGCTCTCACATCCAACCTATCACATGATGTCAACTAGGGAGATTCAGAAATTAATTATGGAGCTACCTTTACTGAGTAATTAGTGGAGATCGATAATTGAAAAGAGATTATCCTTCATGCATGATTAATTCTCCTGGTGTGTGTTAGGTGGTAGCATGAGAATCTTCAAGAGACAACATGAGAGTGGGAGTCCAAAATCCAAGCTCATTATGCTGATCCATTTTATTAGTGTTTTCCCTTTTTGGTATGAATATACATATGTTAGGGAGAATGTAATGACACAGATTTTCATGTATTATTTTTGGGTATTATATGCATTTTCTTCAAGGCAATGTTTGGAGAAGACATGTGATTATTTGTCCTAGAGTGCTGAGAATAAATATATGAAATACATTAAATATATTAAATAAAATGCATATATATATTTCATAAAAAAATGGAATTAATCTAGAATGGGGGACTAAATCATAAATATGTTGGGGCCAATGATTTCAGAATTTATGTTTAAAACTATGTGTCGCATAATACATTTTGGTGTAGGGTGTTTGTGGAGAATTGATCACATGCATTGAAATAATAAACTAAATAATCTAATTTTTTTTTATTTTTTATTCATCACAAAACCATATATCCTTTAAAAATATGGTTATGTGACACTATTTAGTGTTTGATACTCAACCCCTAGATAACAACATGACCACTCGAGAGAACTCTTGGAGAAAGATGATAGAATAGGACTAGATCATGGATTATTGTTTTACTGAAGTTTGTGGATAACATTAATGATGAAAAAATAGAACCATTCTTCATCAATGATTGATCAAATATAATGGTAGGATGTCGATTTTTTTCCATCCCATTATTTAATCTCAGAAAAATACAAATCAATTACATTAAGAGAATTGATGCACTCATACTCGGTATATTAAAATTCATGGAATTTTATTTATTTCTTTTATTTATTCCTCTTTGATTGTCCAATAATATGACTATGAATTAAGGATGAATGAACAATGTTCAAGTTTCCTTCATAATTTTTGATGGCTTATGGATGCCCCCTCTCCGTTCTTTGCATGATCAACAAAATCCTTTTTTAGCCTATGGTTCTATGAATACAAGGTATTTAATCATTTCACGAACATGATTTGGTGAAACAGAATGATAAGAAGGGTGTGGTTTATGACCAATGGTTTAGTGAAATTTTGATGAAGAAGATGTATGATTGGAGGTGAATCAGATATATTTTCTTATTGAGTTCTACCGAGTTTTTAAACAAGGTTACATATTGTCTCAAAAGATAATTTTCCAAGTATATGTATGCTCAGATATTATATAGAAAAGATAAGAAGGCTTTGTTGAACCCTAAACTACATGCAGTGTTGAGAGTGGAAGTTTTGTTGATGACATAGATGATACACGGTAATATCATATGAGGTATGGAAAATTTTTGGTTACACAAAATTTAAACTAATCTTACACATATTTTGGGACCCCCTAAATATGGTGTTATATTTTGATCTCAAGGTAAATATCACAAGTCAAGTGATGTGGTCACACTCATTGTGATAGGGTTATATGCCTGTTGATCCCTTTATGATGGCTCATTGTGTAATTTAGAAGGTACAAAGAGATGGCCAAGACTATACAGTTAGAGAAACATCATGTACTGAAATATGGACATGGATTGATGTGTACTTAAGATGATACATGGACACATCCAATAGTACACAAGAATAGAAAAACTATGTACATAGAAACAAATAAGAACATTTGTATATGGGAATGAAAAACGGTAAATGGACATGACTATGTGACATGGGTTGGGTTTCGATTGTACTATACTTTCCACGTGTTTCACTCAAAGTCCATATATGTTGATGATTACAAGTTGTGTGAGGAAGCACTAAATAGGTTGATCCATGTAGAGTAATGCATGATGTGTACCTTAACTACACATTATGTACTCTATAAGAGATATCTTAGAGAACGTTATATCTTAAGTTGAGACAGTATTTGTTTCAGTTTCCTTGAGGATAGAATATAGTATTACATCTACATAATATTATTCTAAGACCCTATAGAGGATGAGCCTCTAATAGTGTTTGTGGTGTCCATTAATGATACTAGAGTGTGATACTATATCATATTTATACCCTAGGTGGGGTTTGTGGAATCGGTGTGAACTCCTTTAGCAGCGCATTGATCCTCCATCTATAAGGTCATATTAGTTGGGTTTCTGTTATCATTGGAAATAGATCCCATATGTATTGGTTAATCCATTTTGGCCTTGTGGAGTCCTCGAGCATTTTTCTGTGTGACCCCTTATCTGAGTACTAGGGTATTCTGAGACCATTGTGATTTCTTGGGTGGGGAACAATTTTCTTGACCACTTATTTGTGAGTCATTGGTTATATCATAGATCATGGAGTAAATTCAATTTAAATGACCATATCGTCGAACAGAATCCCATACCTCACAGTTTGTTTTGACATTCTGGGGTAACTATGTCATCATGAGTATATATCTATGTTTCTTATTATAAATTGAGTTCCAAATCCTTTTATTTAACTTACAATACTTAATTATTCATTATTTGTGTTTTCAGGGTGTCCTACTGAGTATTTTTTTATTCACCCCTGCATGGTCTATGTCTGCATGTGTCACATCTAATGTATATGACAACCCGATTGACAGTTTGTTGGGAGGATGTAGAGAACGTGGAGCATAAAATGAGCTATAAATATTGAGTTGTTTACTAGAGTCATCAATTTGATCATAGTCATATCTTTTAGACAAATATTGACACTTTTCTTTTTAGGTTGGTCTTTTAATTGGAACCTTTTATGATTTTAGTAATTTACTATCATAATACGGTAATGAAATTATAGTTGTATTTAGGAATATTTTTACTTGTTATAAATTTTATTATTTTATTGGTGCGAATATTTGTGTGTGTGTCACCTTATTCATTAGTCCAATGCCTCCCACTTGTGGGATATGTCCCCTCGACGTTGTTCAATATCCCCTAGCCAATTGGAGGTGGATTTGGGGTAGCCATGGGTTGGACACTATTAGGCTAGGCTATGATATTACTATTTCATTAACATTAAATTTGAATTTATAAATTAATAATGTTAAGGAAATAGACTAAAAATAAAAAAACATAAAATTTTAAAATATAAAAATAATAACCCATTATAAATTAAAATTTTCTTCACTATTAAGAAAAAAAATTATTTCATCATTAAGAAAAAAGGAATTATAATTTAGAAAATAGTTATTAATGTTTTAAAATAAAATTAATTTGGGGTTTCAAAATTAATAAAACCAGATTTAATAAAATTATTTAACGCTTTAAAAATAATTATTTAATGGTTTTTTAAAAATAATATTACATTTTAGAAAATTGGATTTAATAAAAATCAATAGCATTTTCTTAATAAAAATTATTTTTTGTTTACAAAAAATACTTAAAAGTTTGAAAAAATAATTAACTAGCATTTAGAAAAATTAATTTATCAAATGGTGTAATATTTCATATACATAATGAATTTTTTTTGGATTTTTAATTTATCAAAAATAATAAATAATATGTTTTTTCAAAAGACATAAATGAAAATTATTTTGTGATCTTTCTAAACCGTTTATAATTGCTTCAATCTAAGAACTGTAAATAAATGCTGAAATTAAGAAATTTTTTATGGGACAAATAAATTTTTTAAATTTTAATATAGTTAAATAAGATTTATAAAATAATAATATATTTATAGAGAAAAATTGTCATTAAATTATAATTAATATTAATAGAGATATCATTAAAATAATAAAAATACTTTAAATTCTGTAAATTTTAGAATTCCATAGTTTTTGTATAATCATCAGACATTTTTGTAACACTTAAAAAATAATATTAGAAATCATCATAGATTAATAAAAAAAATTAATCATATTTTCTATAAAATTGTATTGGATTTATAAAAAGACGATAAATTGAACTCAATATATATTTAATCCAAATGAGATAGAAAAAATACATTTTCATACAAATTAATAAGAAGGTTTCCTAATTTTTATAAAATATTAAAATTTATAGAAATAAAAAATTTATAACATGTGAAAGAACATAAATAAAAAATTGTTTATTATTTAACCAATTTCTCTCATTTTTTATTGAAATTGAAATGAGACCTAACTTTAATTATATTTGATTTCTAGATTTGATTAATCACTACATCACCATAGTGGTTGATGATGAGGAAGAATAACATTTTTAGGATCATATGAATCTCCCTGAAATTATTATACATTTGAATAATGGTGAAATTAAGGTGATTTTAATCCAATGAAATTTTTATTAATATACCTATGTTGATTAAATTTAATGGGTATTTTAAATTTAAATTTATCTTGCTTTATTGTAAATTCAAATCGAATTGTTCCTCGATTCCCCCAATTATGATGTTTCTGATTATATACCGGTAAACATAGATATTTTGAATAAATATTAGGAACCTGCATAAGATTTTTAGAATTTGAGTACCCATACATTCTTCCACACACAAAAACCCAATATGACCATCACAATAAATGGGGTGGACTATACCTCAACATAAAGTGTAACTAAAATAATCTAGAAGACAAAAATATAGTTGTTCATGACAGACACAAAAAAATTCTCATATACATTGTGGATAATAACTGGTACCTCCCACTTGAAGGTAGTATAAAACTGGTACAGACATAGGTGTTAAAAAATGTTTTTGTTTCAGTTTCCTCTTTCCTATTTTTTTTTGTTTTTTACTTTTTAGTAAAAGTTTAATATTCCATCCTTTTTATTTATTTCCTGTATAGAATTTGTTATAATGGATCTTAACAAAATCAACTTTAAAAAATAATAGGGTTTTATTTCTATATCATACTATTTTTTAGTTTTCATACATTATAGATTTATATACTTTAATGGGTGTAGTGGAATTTAATTTTTTGGGGTTTTCATTTTGTTGTACTTTATGTGTGTTTTTATTTAAATTTATAGTTTTTATTTAAATAAACTGGGTTTATGTGACTTATTCACTTGAGTGAATCATATTCTTACATTATGTCAGAGAACTATTCATTTTTTAAAACAATAATTCCCAGTATTATAAATATATAACTCAAACATAATTGAAAAAATTTAACTAGACCACAAATTTGTATTCATGCATTGGATAAATGAACAAAAATTTAAGTGAAATTATTTATAAACAAATTAAATAATTAAAATAATCACTAATAAATTATCAATTAGAAAAATTCATTTGAAATTAAATAGTTTAAGTATTCAGAATTAAAATAGAGGGATACAAAATTTATAAAATTTCATTGTGGATGTGTTTGTGAAGAATCAAAATCTGTAAATAAAAGTAAAAAAATTATAAGAGAATAATGTATAAAAAAATATTCAATGACTAGTTAATACTAATTAACCACATGTGATACTTTCTATTTAGTATGTATTAGTTCTAAATTTTTTATAATTCACTCATGATTAAGTTTTATACACCTAAATATATTGAAAACATGGGTGTAAATAAGTTATTTGTCATTGAGAGAGATGGAATATAATTTGAATACAAAAAAGGAATGGAAAAGCAGAAAATATATTATTATAATAATTTTAATAATGATGAATCAAAATTTTAGTATTTGGGTACCAGGATGATTTGGATGAATTAGAGGAATTGGAAATGATGTACTAGGTTAATAATGAAATTCAATTAAATATTTAACAATTATCATACATTGGGAAAATAATGAACATGGGGAGAAGATTATTCTTAGATGAATATTCTTGTTAAGATATTTCTCATGGATAAAGAATAAAACAATATTATGTGAAGTGATACATGCATATTTTTATATATATTAAAATTTCATTTCCACTAAAATTAAAATTAGTTTATATCAAAATACCATAAATAATAATATTTTATTTTTTTCAGATTTTCTCTGGATAAAAATTTAAAAATACATTAAAATTTAGTTTTTAGTGGATTTTTCATCAATCATAGTTTTTATGAATATGTGGAAACATTCAAATTTTTAATTTTGTGTGAATAGAGGATTATCATTGAAAAATATTGAATTCTTTTAAAAAAAGGTTGAACACTAAACAAGTCAAACTGTGATGAAGACACCCTATAAGGGTAGGATAATACATCAGATATGTATTCCATGTTGAGAAAAATATTATATTCCCTGGAATATTGGATGGACTACAAAAACTATTCATTGTATGGTATAGAGACATAACCACAAAGTGGAGCTTCATAGAAGTATCACTGAGTGTGACTATTAAACATAAAAAATACACCTTGATCCCAACATCTATTAACATTGGATTATTTAGAAGTGGCTTACCCATTATGGATTTTGACATGAGAAATAGGTGTGTAGACTATAGTGCTTAAACCTACTAGACACCACATATTAAATATATTTCACAACAATGTATTTTACTAGCTGAACCCACACAACTTCATGAATCCCCAATGTTACCTTGATCCCTAGTGTAATGTTAACATGTTCAAAAAATAATCTCAAACATTAAAACACACAATATTCTTGAATTAGAATGTATCCATTATTGGTATTCTATATTTTAGGGGAACTCGTTCAATGCATGAACCCATCATCCATTGTAGTACAACATCATTTCAGAATCTCATTAATAATATTATCAGAATGTGATGTACTATTTACCAAACTTGCACAATACATTTTCATTCAATATAATCTAATGAAATCCCAAAAATTACCAACCATCTGTAGTTAACTCTATAAACCCCGTATAATAGTTTAATCCCTCCATTATTGTTTCTTGTTGATGTATTTCCGGAAAATTCTACTACACAATTGATCCTATTGATCATATCTGACTTCCATATTCCCAAAACACATTAATAATTAATCATATATACATTTTATCATATTATATAATAAAATGGATAAAGTAAATATCTATATATCTTTGATACAATAAAAATTATATTGTATCAAATGAGAATACCATACTAAAAATAATAGTATACAATGTATATATACGGACAAATCACACATTTTTCTAAGACACATGAAATGACTCTGTTTCATTAATAAATTATAACCACCCTTACCGTAAATCCTAAAAATGGGGATAAAATATTTTCTATTTAGTTATTTATTTAGTCTATTTTTTTACTTTTAATACATATATTATCTTCAATTTCATGGAATAGAGTTGGTATTTAAAATTTTTATTATATAAATTATTTTATATAGTTTTATTAAAGTTGGATTTTTTTTAAAGCAGATATATAATCCTTTTTTATTTCATTTTTATTATGAATTTCTACAAATAACTACTCTTCTTTAATCCTATGATGGTGGTTAGGTTTCATTAGGAATTAATCATGGTGGAAGTGTTGGTGTTCTTGAGTTTCTTTCACTCACTTAGTAAATGTTTTTTTAGTTTTTATGGGGAAAAGATAAGGATTAAGGGGTGAGGTCGGTGAAAAACACTTCACTCTCAAAAAATTTCAGCATATCTATATCATTATTGACTAATTCACCCTCCTATCCCTTAGCTCATCTAGATAAATGATGGATTTAGATGGGTTTTGAGATAAAATAATGTAAAATTAATCTAGGTTTTGATGGAATCATATACTTGATCAATTTCTTACTACAAATCATTTATATAGAGAAGTTTCGTACATGATGGGTTTTATGATCATTGAATACCATTTAGAACCCAAAACATAGATGGTGGAAGTTTTTAAATGAAATATATTTATTATTTTAATGAAACTAAATTATGTAAAATTTTAAAAAAAATAAATACCAAAATATTTACCATGGGGTTTAATTCCATTCAAACTAACATTCCCACGTTTAAATTTTTTTATTTTAGGTTTTTTCACATAAATTTAATCACCGTACCCATTTCCAATGCATTCCGGGAAAATAGAAAATAAGAGAAAAAAATAATTCACACAAAAAGGAACGTCAATAATTGGAAAATTTCATTGTGAGATGATCCTGTTCACCCAAAATGTGGTATAAGTGTTCTATAAATTGGATTTTGATCAAGAACTATGATATGCATAAATAAAATATATATATTCTATAATGAGGGATGTAGATCATAGAAGGGGTATATAGATTGATTATAGTACTATGAGATAAATTATTTTTATGAAATTCAATTGAGTTGGGTATGTAAAATTTACAGAAAATATTATAGTAAATTCTTATAGTTCAGAAGATATATAGTATGATGTTTGTAATAAAACATTCTCTGGTTATTTTCATAAACCAATCAAAATCAATCCTAAACTAGTTTACAGGAGGGCTAATATTTATATTTTTTATTTAAATGTGAATTATGAGATTTAAGTATGAATGTACATGTTTTTTACACATGTTTAGAGGCTTCATTGGAGGTCAAAAGGATTAAATAATTTTTGGTGAGTATTTAATGTTGGTTTTAACCATATAGGCCACTAGGAATTTAATTAAGATTCATAGGGTACTTGATGAGTCCATGAAAAGTATGTTTGTTATGAAAGATCCATCAGGTACTCGGTTGACTTGAACTAGCTTCGTAGTATACTACATGTGTGTTTTTTTAAAATTTCAATCAATTAATGAAATTTAATTTTGAAATAAAAAATTCTATCACTCTATCCTCATTTTACCTGAATAGTGGTAGATCCAATAGTGGCAACTCAAATCATCGTAAATTCTTATTCCTCTTTTGTTCTCTTTAATGCTCATCAAATTTTGTATTTTGTAGAAGTATTAGGATTATTTATTTGAGTATTTTCTAACCCTTATTTTCCTTCACAGTTTCTCATGAAATTTTTGACAATAACAACCAAATTATTGTTCTATGGATTTTCCATAACTATTTTATTTATATATTATTAGATCAAATATTATAGTTATTGTCTATTATTTTCCTCTTATTACTAAATTATAGGTGGTCTCTTTCACTTCACATTTTTTTGTATGGGTTTCAAAGAATACAATGATGATAATATTTCATATGTGTGTGTGTCACCTACTATGTGGATGATGGGTTCCAAATTATCTATACAATAATAAAATAGGGTACTCTAGGATCCCTGTTAATGTTAAACACAGGACATATCCCATGAATATTATTTTCTATAAATAGTTATTTATTTCAAGGGATTTATTAGTTTCTATAGTGGTTTTTAATGGGGGTTTGGTGTGAAATTAATTTTTATATGGCCTTTGATCATTCTTTGGTATATTTTTATGCTTTTCAATGAAGGTGTTTAGGTATCCTTGGGTGAAAGGAAAAATTGATATATTTATTTTTAATTCATTTATGTTCATTTATGAAATAACTTAGTCTATTTAATGATTTTTTAATTAAGGGTGTCTTCAGATATTGTTAATACATATGTATTCCCATTTTTTGTTATCTAGATCATTAAGTGACTAGTGAGGTGGTTTTGATATAATATTATATTAAAATGGTTAATTTTTATATATAAGGGAATTAATCCATAGATAATGTACCTTAGAAAGAGTAATCCACATTTCCCAAGGTTTGGGATGACCATTATTTGAGTCTTGAGACCAAAATATAGGAAGTTCATCATGATGGGTTTTCCTCTAGAATTGTTTTATTTGAGTTTCGAAGACTTAAAAAATTGGAAAGATGAATTATTTGATGAAAAATTCCTTGAATTACCTAAACTATGAATATACCGGGTGATCCTTGAATGATGACATTTTTGGAGAGGTAAATCCTTATTCTTATAGTGGCGCATTGTGTGATGTGAATAAAGACACCATAAGGGGTAAGACATATATCAGAATGAATAATTATTTTATAAATAAATTTCTTAAAAATATATATTTTTTAATTTGATTTGAGTATTTATATCTAAATTTTATTTTTTTCATTTATACATGGCATATTTTACATGCCTATATGTTATAGTTATTTGACATCGACATGTTGTATGTAGTTTTTCCCATGAATACTTATTATTGGAACTGTATATTAATTTTTTTGAATATGTTTTTTATTAAATAATGATAATTATAATTAATATATCTATGGTTATAAATGAATTTTGACTCCATGGAATACATATACTATCTAATACAAAAGAAATAATTTTAGATCATGATTTCTAAAAAATAGTTTTAATGTGTGGTTATATAGGACCACCACTCTATCAATGGTTTTTATTTTAAATTTTTTTATGTAATTGTGTTATGTATATATGGTTATTCAATATTTAACTTAATTTTATATAAAAATTTAATTTTTTTGCGCATGAGTACCCCATCTACAATGAATATTAGTATCCCAACTACCTATTATATTTTTTATTGTAACACCCCGACCCCAGATACCTAGAGTCGGTGCATTATTACATAACATTGGCATGATCACAAAATAGATAAAATCTCGAATGACCGATTGGTTTAGTAGCCTTGGAAACACTACATATATTCATAAAGTTTTACATTACATCATAAAGTGAAAAACTACTACAACAACATATTGTCTCTATATTCCACATTCATATCCCCACATAATATCCCTGCAAGTCATTCAGAATTTCCTTCTTCACTTCCTGAAAAAAAAACATAGGAAAGGGGTGAGCTCAAATTCCTAGTAAGGATAACAATATAGCGGAAACGTTCATAAATAAGAATAAATATTTAAGGAAATGTATAACAAAAACAAAAGCCTTTTAAACTTGAACTTTAACATAGTATGGCACAAGTGAAATGAAATAATGCCATTTACTTATTCACATGGATATTCTACTAATCGAATAATCACGTGCAATATTAATAACCACTTTCATAATGATGGAATGCATAATGCCAGACTATCATAACCACATAACCAAGGCGTCGTTCCAAGACTACAAATAAGATTTTTCCAAGGCCTTGTGCCAAGACACTATTTTGTCTCATGATACCTACCGATGCATCGAGGAGCTATAGCGGGCTCCACCCGTCACATATTAAGTCAAATGCATTCCCATATGAAAATGTTTAAACATAACATAAACATTCGTATTAAAACTAGTATACGAAATGTCAATACTTTTACCATAAACTATTAATGGTATAAAAATAGCACATCTATAGTCAAACATATCACAAGACCTTCAATACAATATAGAAGTTTTGTATCATAATAAATCAACTTCAAATAAGCGTAAAATCTATCAAAGGATGTTGACATAGATGAAATCAAAACTCTTTTTAGAGAAATATATCTTTCTATTTTGATATCATTTAAGAGTCATATATTTATAAAATAAAACATTTTCTTTGAAAATATTCTTATAAGATTGAAAGGTAAGCTTCGATGGTTTTATAATGGCGGAAAATAACCGCACCCGCCGTATAAGTTAAAAAACATTCATACCTTAATTCTGTCGAAAAGGTTAAAAGCACCTTGTTTGGAAAATGACAGAAAGATTCCGTTATAAAAATATTATAAAAATTCAAACAAGGGTATAAATGACTTTATCCCGTATTCTTTTAAATAGTAAAAATGTTTTGAAATACATTTTTAAGAAACAGGGATGTGGATGATAAAGAGATCCCAGTAGATTATTACGTATAAACAACCTCGGATAATGAAGAGATTGTGAAATAACCCTTACCTTGTACTTTTACTTGGTTGGGGTAGGTTAAACTACTATATAATGGTGAAATAATTGTTATTAAATTATACAAGAATCATATACATTCATATGATATCATATATGATCTTTTAACATTGCTTTGTTAATAATATCTTAGTATTATCGTCGTTTCGGTTGTTAACTTACTCGTTTTATTATATATGTTTTGTTACATAAGACATGTTTGTCATTGATAGGTTGTATATTATTTATATACAGAAATATATCAAGATCTTAAAGGTCATTTTTAAATTATCAAATGATAATTATACTTGAATGGATACGATGGAGAATGAATCTCATGATGTTCGTGGAGACGGTAGTCCGTACGTACGCACGAGCGACAATATCATTATTTTGATAATAAAATAATATAGTAATGGATGGTATATCATATATACAGAATCATTAACATGTTATATTTATTATTTACATGAGTTACATATAATTATTATACCCAACCAAATAATAATATATTGAATAACAATTACACCACGACGTGGAGACGGTAAGTCGTACGTACGCACGTATGGTGACATGTTATTCAAAGGGTGGATAGAATACTGAATATGGTTGTACCATATTTATAATAACATCACAGTATATATATGATACTGGAGTTATTATTTTAAAATGGTAACAATAAAGGAAAAGAAGTGGAAGAAGAAAGGAACTTGGAAAAGGGTGGTGAAATCATTACCTCTTCTTTGGGTTCTTCCTTTTGATTTGATCAAAATGGCTCCTTAGGTTGGATTTCTGATCAAACTAAGGCCCCTAGGTTGTATTGAGGGATGTTGGGAGAGTATTTGGGAGGATTTTGTCTGAACCAAAAGGCTTTGAATGTGTGATGAAATGATAAGGAGGAGTGCCATTTTATAAGAGGGGTGAGGGGCACCTTTGGAAAAGCTAGAAATATTAATTTATAATAAATTAATATTCGGTTTCTAAAGGCTCCAAAGTGTATTATTTAAATTTTAAGGTGGTGGTGGGTCTAAAACTACTCAATAAATATAATTTAGACTGGTTTGGGTACTTATATTAACCTTATCTTTAAGTATTAACTCTAAGTTAATTAGTTTCACTTTTACAATGTCTCTTTGTATGTTTATATTATATGGTTAATAAACTAACAATATACATCCAAGCGACCCCAAGTGGTCCATTAATGATATAAATATCATTTTATAAGCCTCTTGGCCGAACCTTAGATTTTTAGGAATTTAATATCAATTAATAGTATAATATTTTTTTAAAAATATCTTTTATGTCAATTTTGACACTATTCAATAGTTGATTTTTTTGAAACTAATAAGAGAATGATTAATTCTAAAAAAGTTAATTAAATCAATTCTAATATGTAATATTATCCTATATAATTATTTTATTTCATTTAAAGTCTAAAATTATATTTATTTGGGTATTTATAATATCAATTATTTTAAATTTTCACTATTATGGTAATTACTGCATCATCATTGTGTCATAAATAAATTAAATTATGTAATCTCTAAAAATTACAAATAAAATATAATTATGTAGGAAATCGTTTTATATTTCTAAATAATATTTATAGTCGAAAATCCAATATATATAACCTTATATAAAAATTGTCATTTCTAAAAGATATATGCTTATGTCATTTTTGTACTTATTTTAACTTAATTAAAATTAAGTGTCCCTATCACCTACAAGTGGCTCCATGGGGTCCCAAAATCGACCCAAAGATGCCTATGGTCGAACATGTATAAACCAATGAGGCTAGGACACGTTTTAGGGTAATTTAGTTTTACTATAATATTATTTTTAACCCTTATTTACCGGATTTACCCTTTATCAATGGTAAATAAAATATTTACCGAAGTAATTATTCAAAATGTCTAAAAATAAAAGTTACCTATTTACACAATTTGAACATCCTGATTCCAAATATGGAATCCATTTTTCCAAATTCAACACACAGAATTGGCCGAAATTAATTTAATATTAATTCCCGTTGTTAAAACAAAAAGCCTGTTTTTAAGAGATAATAACTATCAAAAGATCGACACTTGTTTATGTCCGGTTTAATTGTAAAATTATGTCCAATGACCAACATTGAATTAAATTGTAAAAATATATTCTGAATATACTTTTAAACCACTATAATTCATAATTTATCACTATTAATTATTTTGATTAAAAAAGTTGTTATTAATTGAAATTTAATAATTATCACTATTCATCAAAATATTAAAGTTATCCGAAAAGTACCAAAATTTCACCTTAGGCTAAATTCGATATTACGAATCCAAAAATGAAGTCCATTTTGAAATATAAAATATATATAATTTGAAAAAGTAGGTATTACTATTCATAACGGCTAGTTTGATTGGTTATGGTGTGTTAGAACTCGGTGTTGCGTACAACACACGCTACCACATTATTCAAAGAGAAGCGTACCGTTGAAGCTTGAGGTGTTTCATGTATGTTATTATATAGTTGTATTTGAATGCCGTAGAAATTATATAAGTGTTCATATATTATGACATGAGTGGAAATAGGAAAATTTAAAATACATTTATAATTGTATAGCCCTTATTTTTGAAATAAATTATTATGATATTGGTTTTTATATATAGTAATACCATCATTTATCGGTAACGATATCTATATTATTACCTCTGTTATGATTTTTATCTATGGTTGGAATATTTTATTATAATTTATTAAGTAACTCATGATGATGTTATGTTGGTTTTCCACGTGACATGATTAATTTATATAAATATTGTTTTCATGTTAATATATAACTTTTTTAATTTTTGTTTCTATAAAATACAATTCCATGTTAGTCATGGACATGTATATATAATGAATTTTGTTAAAAACACTACTGGTGGTGGCCTATTATGGTTTTCAATAACACCAAGGTTATTCATATTGGTGCATCTATAACTTCATATATTAATTTAAGGTATAATATTAATTCAGGTATCATGAGTACATAGAATCATTGATGACTAACCATGTGAGGATATCAATTATGAGGACTGGGGTTAGGCATGTGTGAGTGTATTCAACCACATAGAGGGGGAGTCGTTGGTGACTAAAAACAAAAAATCTAAATTTTATTCAATGAGATTACTATAACTTGTTTATGAGAAATTGTTTGGATGGTGTTTTTGTGATAGAGAGAGAATGAGAGAGAACGAACACATTGATAAACACTATTTTTCCCTCACATTTATAGAATGGTTTATAATCCTTCTTTTAATGTGGATTTAATATCACTACAGAAAGTTATAATTTATTATCAAAGGTAAAAGATAAAATGGAAAGGAAATTGTTCTTAAATTTTATTACATGATGAATGGTGAGTGATAACAAGTCAAATGATCTTAATTTCCTTTATCTCAAGTGGCTCTTGAAATATTTCTTTGTGTAAACCCTTTTAATACTAATAAAATTCCTTTTTAACACCTTTTGAATTATCTTGGAATAAGAGACCCTATATTTGTTTCATCACACATATGAACTTTTATGTGGGTAACCTATTAATTTATTAGTATTACATCAATTGTGTATTTACTCCACTTCTTGTGACATGATCCTAAAATCTGAAAAAAAGTGGATGAATGTATCCCAAGGATCACAGAGTACCTCATGATATATTTGATTGGTCCTTATAGTGTGGATCAATGATTACAATAAGGAACGTTTGATTTCTCAAGGATCCTGAATCCACCAATTGAAGTCATTATAGCATGGATCCTTACCTATTATATGAACGTTTTATTTTAACTATACATTGTGGAATAATAAAGTGTCTCATGAAGCAAAAACACTTAACTCCCCAAAATATTTTTGAACATATTTATCCTATGGTGGCCATCATAGTTGGAGAATTCCCAACAATAATCATACCATGGTTACAAGACTAGAATTATACATAACCTTATTCATCTCTAGCCATAAACCAAAGGAACTAGACTAATAGTGAGGTTATATAAGATGATAGAGGGGAGACTATAACCAATGATAATTAAAAAAATATCATCAAAACAACTATAAGAAATAATAGATCCATCACAAAAAAATCATATCATACTATATGATGCATCGATTCTTATAAGGCCATAACTATCATAAAACATAAATATGACTTCACTTAGGCTGATCACATCTATACATATACAAAAGCAACAAAATAAACCATTATCCTGGAAATGAGAAACAACCCATCCCATTTGAAAAACCATGACACATGTACCATTACCTACCTACATATCCATCTATATTTGGATCATAATGTTGAGAAATTACCATTACTTTTTTCATGATCCTTAAAGTATATACATATCCTTGAGGGACCAGAAAAGGTGTAACTATGAACTCAGTAGAACAACACTAATAGTTTCCCTCTATAATATTATTATGTGTTATAGTGATTAAATAATTCAATAAAAAAAAGAAACTACTTCACCAATGATAATCCATCCATGAAGAGACTTTACATGCTTAGACTTCTATCATGGGGGAATAATGTTTCTTCAGTATTTCATTCTAGATGAACCCCCATCCTTAAAACCAAACCCATACCAATCAAGTTATATATAATTCATAATCAAAGTATTAATCAAATTTCCACCATTATTCTCCACTACAACACACATAAATAATTGAAAAATTAATTTTTAACATTACTAATCAATAAGTTTTATTTTTCCTAAGAATGAAATATAATGAACACCCAATGTTGATTTCTTATCGAGGTCACTCATAAAGACTATTTTTTATTGTTTTTATTTTATTATCAACATAAAATATACAAAACTATTATAACACTTGGAAAATGGTTTAAATGAATATGAAATATACATACATTAGTTTTAATTATAAAAATATATAATTAATGAAAACAAATTTAAATGAGAAAAAATGTTAGAATAATGACATATCTTCTAATATTTAATACATGTGAGATTCTTCATTATCTTTAAACAAATTAATTTTAATTATAATTAATGAAAAACCATAATAAAACTTTATTAATCACCATCACATAACATAAAATATGAATCGGTAGCACACTACAGACCCCATGATCACTCTAACTAGCCATTATCGCCTTGGAATGAAATAAAATACTCTTATTGTTCAACTCACCGACAATTGATTAAAAAAGTAATTGATAACTGATTGTAATAATAATGAATAAAAACAAGAATATGAATGAATTATAAAAAATAATTATGGTAGGGAAAAAACCCTCAAGTTATCATTGAATCATTTTTGAGGTAATTGTGTTTGTTGACAAAGCAGACCTTCATGTTGTGTTTGTTGACAAAGCAAACAATGATATACAATTGTGTAAAAAAGGGGGTTTACATGGTGAATTTTTGAGTTCCATAGATATTTTTTACAACCTATGTAAAAAATGAATGATGAAAAAGTTATGGATAATCTTTGGTCATTATGTTGAAAAATGGAAAAGGAATGTTGTGATTTAATGTTTTGAATATGTGCATAAAAGATGGAGTTGTGCGAAGGAAACTTGTGCACAAGGCATGTTTCAGGTGAAAAAACATCGAAAAATGGTGAAGGCATGATGTGTGCGAAAGATATGGAAATGGACGTGAAATATGAGATTGCATGAAAGAAACATGTGTGCCTAATACGACATCAAACAGGGTTTTGAGTGATCGAAGAGAAACTTGTGCGATAAAAGTTAAATCTACTGCATAAGGGTCGAGAATCCTTTCAATAATAGGTTACCCCCTCATTCGGTAGAGCTCAGCACTTAGAGAAAATACTACCACCCAATTGTATAATAATTTCATTCAAATGGATTAGCACAAAATATTTTGAGTTTCACGCAAGATAAGAATGTTACATCTAAAATTTGAGTTGCGTAAAAGATTTGAGTTGCACGAAAGATTGATGTTGGACACAAGTAGTTTTTTGTAAAAAAAGTGGAATATTTGATTCAAGAGATTAAAGTTAGACGCAATATGTAGTTAGAGTTGGGAAAAATATTTATAGGTTCTCGGTATATCCTGTGCAAAGAGAGACTCAGTGATGTGTGAAAGTTGGACGTCAATAGATAATCTATCAACAGATGAGGATGAAGATTTCATTAAAAATAATGAATAGACCTATATGTAATTAAATTGTGAGTGGATCTTCTAATGAATCAGTGAAAATAATTTAGTTGGGAGAGCAGTGAGCCTTCAAATTGTGAATGGTTGTAAACTAGGAGGGATAGTGGGTCCGCTTCAAACTTGTAAACAATAGTGCGCTTTTTGTGGATTTGGTACATTGGAACATCACTGCTGTATACATCTTGGATATATCCCAGTGAGGGTGAACCAAGTAAAATGGATGTGTCCTATGCATGCTTTAAGATTATTTTGTACTCTACAATGGGAAGGAGAGAGATAATATGGTTTTGTATAACAACAAACCTTGATCAAAATGGGAAGTTGTTTTAATTCTTCAAACCCTAATTCACCCCTTCCCTGGGTATCTAGCCTAGTGGACATAACAATTGGTATCAGTGGGAGTGGTTGATATCAGTTTTTCTCTATGAAATGGATTTCAACAATCATAATGGGATTTCTATCTTATACGGGAACAATTTTCAGCTATAGAAGAGTCAGATGAAACACTACTTCCCATATTTGGGAATGGATGTGTTCATAGCATCAATTCATGGTATAAAAGCTGATATTAATAGTGGTTCATTATAATAATATAAGCGTAGATAATTTTATGCTAATTCCATGAGGATTAATTATTTAGGGGGAGACCTACCCAATTATACCTATACTAATGTGATGTCATGAAAAACATCACATGTCATGTGGGAAAAGATATTGAATATATTTGAAAGTGATACAATGTTCAGAGAGGAAAAATTGCAAGTGTTATGGATCATGAATGAGGATCTAAGAAAGAACCTGAATAAGTCTGCTTATGCATTCTTTGTCGGAGTAAATGTTGTAGTGGACGACATGCGAGGTCGTTGAGAAGTTATTTAAGACATAAAGATTGTGAATCACATCATGAGGAAAAATTCACCTCAGTTCAATCAAAATGTTTCATTTTTGGATGATAAAGACCAGAAAGAGCTATCATTAGAAAACCTTCACATCAACCTTGTTGAATATGAAATGAGAAATAATGATAATGATGTTGTGGAAAAGGAGAAATTCAATGAAGTGGCATTCAAGACCATGAATAAGCTCATCATTGAAGATTCTAAAGATGAAGAAGAGACAGATGAGGTGATTCCATTCCTTTCCTCAAATCTTCAAAGAGGAAAAGGAATGTTTAAAATTAAACATCCACTAGAATGCTTTTGATGTAGACATATTGGACACCTTGTGGCGAGGTGCCCCATGAATTTCCAAGATAAAGATCAGGATGAAGTTGATATTCCCAAGAATAAGACTTCATCCTATGTGAATGTCCAGAAACAGTTCAAAAGATATTTATTTAAAAATAATAATTTCTTTTCACAAGAATGTGAATGTTCAGATGAGTCTGAGGTTGATGAGGTTGAAGAGATAGATAATTGCAATGATCTTGGAGAAAATTATATATTGGCAGTTGTTGGGAGTACTCAAAAAAGGGATGAAACAAGCTTTGATGAATAAAAATAAGTTGAACGACGAATTGTTATGAAAGTTGAGTCAGAGGATTCTCTAGAGGAGATAAATGGATAGAGTTCGAAAATAAAGAAATCTAATAATTTAGATCATGATGCAAAACTCTATATGCAGCTGTAGGAAGAAGAGAAGTCTGAGTTGATGGAAAAAATTGAGAAACTCCAGTCATCAACCCCAAATGACTCAAGATTTTTTAGTGCGTATAAAATCATGATTGAATAATAGAAAAGGGTGATCAATCGCTTGAATAAAACAAGGAACGTTCAAATCATTAGTATTGAAGAACTTAAAGTAGACTTTGTTAGTTTGAGGAATAATTTTAAGGATAATGAAAAATTCTTGACACATACTAGGACATCAGTAAAGAAGATCACTGAAAAAACTTAGACATTGAAAGTGGACAATAGTGGTTCATCTGAAAGGAACCATAAATTATATTCTGATGCTAAGGCGGATGGGGGGCTTGATAAAAAAAGCTATGAAAATTGATGTCAGGATGCAAGCACCCATTCCAAGATTGAAGGCTGATTTGGGCACAATGTAGAATCAGAACATTTAGATATCACAAGGGGAAACTAGCAGTGCATATGTGACACAAAGAAATATCCATATATCATGTGTTATTTTTGTGGAAATATGGGACATTCATAGTATGTGTGTTCCATAGAGAAAAGATATCGAAGGACACAAGAACAAAGGTGGTATCCAAAAAGATAATGGTTCTCTAGAACATATTTTGAAGGACACTGTTTTTAGTGCAGAGGAGTTGGGCACATAGCTAGATACTGAACATCAACCACACAGTGGAATTTGCCAAAGAAGAATCAAAATTTTCACACAGAGTAGATTAATAAATAAACAGGAGAGATAAAAATGAAAAATACATTTGCATCTTTACAAGATGAAGTTGGTCCATCATACTCTGAGAATGATCATAAGTCTTAATATTTTCCGAGAGTAAAGGAAAAAATATTGACTATGAAGAAAAAGTATGGGAAGGAAGTGGTGGTAGAAATTGACCAAAAATCATCAAGTGGATCTAGTGTGTGGATCCTTGACAGCAGTTGCACATCTCACATGACATGTATTAAGGATCTTGTTACTGGAATAAAATATGAAAAATAATGAGTTGCCATGTTTGGAAACAATGAAGGCCTGAAGATTATTGGCTGAGGAAACGCTAGGATTGGGTTCAAAGAGATGAGACATATTGTTGTCTTGGTTGTAGAAGACCTCAGTCACAATTTTCTCAGCATCAGTCATTTATGTGACTCAGAAAATTCTATAAGGTTTACTTAGAAGATGTGTATCGTCAAATTAAGTGACGAAGAAGTAGTTCTACATGGGAAAATAACGAATTTAAATATCTACCTAATATGTGGAGAAGAAGATATGTGATTTCTGTCTAGAGAAGAAGAAAACAAGCTATGGCATAAACGACTTGGTCATATATGCCAACCATCCATGAAACATCTTGTAATGTGTGATGCAGAAAGAGACCTCCCTAAGCTATCACATCATTGTACTCACACGTGAGATTCATTCCAACCATGGAAGATCATAAAATGACATATAAGGCAAATGAAAAGAAGTCAACAAGAGTGCTCGAATTGGTGCATGATGATGTTATTGGGCCCATCACACCAAGAAATATTGATGGAAAGAGGTACTACATTCTATTCATTTATGATTATAGTAGAATGTAAGGTGTATAGGTTATTTCCCATAAGTATGACGTGTTCGGCTACATAAAATAGTACCATAGGGATTGTGAAAGGATGAATGGACAGAAAATTATGTTGTTTAATATTGATAATGGTACAAAATTCACAAACAGTCGAGTGGAATACTATCTCAAGAAACACGAGATAAGGAATTATGTTTTCTCAGTGAGAACTCTCCAATAGAATGGAATAGTTGATAGGAGAAATCAGATCATCAATAACCTGACCGGAATGATGTTTATAAAAAAAGACCTACCAGATAAATTTTCGAAGGAAGCAGTATTGACATCGGTCTACATTTCTAACAGGGCTCTATTATGTCCCAAAAAATTAAAGACATTGAATGAGATGTGGTATTGAATGAATCCATCAGTGAAATACATTCTAATATTTGGATGTAAGTGATTTATCCTCAAAAAAGAAAAACACAAGAAATCTATGTCACGTGGAGATTAGGGGATATTCCTTGGCTACTTGGGATAAATCAAAGAATAAAAATGCTCAAACAATAGACTGGGAAAAGTAGTTAAGATAAATGATGTCATTGTAGTAGAGAATGAAGAGATAATTCAACAACACAGTGAAAATTTTTCTAATGAAAGTGATTAAGAGGAAAGAAACATTGGGGGAGTGGAAGTGGATGATGATGATTTAGAAGAAGATACTGGTGATGAGGATGAGGAAGAAAAATCTGTATCTGTACAAAAGCCAAGTAGCCGAGATGAAATTGATCGGGAGAATATCATTCATGATTAGTCAGCTCCAATTCAGACAAGAATAACGAAATCTCTACAATAGAAATATTTCTTATCTCATGTATAGTGTAAATGTTTTTCTAATGCATCTGAAGATGAAACTTGGTTTTAAGATATGGATGAAGAGCTAGATCGGAATGAGAATAATCCGACCTGGTAGATTGTTTCAAGGCCAGCTGATAAAATTTTTACCAAGACTTAATGGGTCTATCGCAAAAAAGATGAACGGAGATGGCATAGTGATCCAAAAAAAAGAACGACTAGTTTGAAAAGGTTACTCCTAGATATAGGGGATAGATGTTGATGAGACATTTTCACTAGTTTCACGGATAGAGACAATTGGAATATTCCTAGACATTGTAGTGAAACAGAAGTTCAAATTCTTCCAGATGGATGTGAAATAAACATTCTTGAATGCGCTTCTAGAGGAAAAAGTGTTTATCGATTAGCCTGATGGATTTCTCATTCATAAGGATGAGATCAATGATTGTCAATTGAAGCAGGCATTGAATGGGCTGGAACAAGCACCTAGAGCATGGTACTCAAGGAATGATTAGAATTTGAGGAATCATGGTTTCCCGTGTGGGGGATTTTATTACAATCTATATTTTAATAATAATAGTAACCAATGGATGATGGTGTTATTTTATGTGAACGACATATTATTTGGAAGATTAGATGAAGCTCAGTGCAGAATTTTTTCCAAATTCATGTAAAGTGAGTTTGAAATGTCAATGATTGGAGTGCTGGTATTTTTACTTTTTTTACAGGTGTCTCAATGAAAGAGTGGACCATTTATTTCTCAATCCAAATATTCTAAGGAGGTTCAGAGATGGATTGGATTAGAAAATTTAAAGAAGATGAAGACTATGGTTGCTACCTGGATGAAATTATCGAATGATGATAATGGTAAGGTAGTTAATATCACAAAATAAAAGAAGATTATTGAAAGTTTATTGTACATGATTGCGACACAGCCTGACGTTGTATTTTCCACATGGCAAGCAGCGAGATATCAATGTAATCCCAAGGAATGTCACATGCTTGTAGTGAAGAGAATATATTGGAATTTCAAGGGAATGCTGGAATTTTTTTTGATATATAATGAATAATATTAGTTAAAATTATATGGATATACTGATTCAGATTGGTCCGTTTCAACGGATGACATGAATTCAATGTCAATAGGTTCATTATATCTTGGTGGACTATGTAATGCTTCACTAAGAAAGAGGAATGATTTCATTTCATTAAGAACCGCATAAGTTGAGTATATTTTGACCACTCAAGATTGAATGCAATTACTGTGGATGAAGCACTAGCTTGATGATATGGGAGTTGAAGTGATGTCTCTGATCGGAATACAATGAATTAAATCTGGTGCATTAAATATCATAAAAAATATCTTCCATCACTCAAGGAAAATTAACATTAAGATAATGTATCATTTTATCAAGGAGAAGGTTATGTAGGGAATCCTGATGTTAGAGAATGTACCTACCGAACTACAGTTTTTAGACATTCTGACAAATACCTTTTCTAAGGATGCTTTTGATCGACATCAACTAGCTTTGGGGGCTCGGTCGACTCCCCACACTCGCAAAAATTTTGATGTGGGAACCCCCTCTCCCTGATGAATGGTGTGTTTTTCTTAAATGTGAAAATATGAGTTCTTTCCAATGTCTCGAACCAAAGAGGAGTGACCTTTGGGTTCATCCACAAAGGGGGATAAATTTTGACTCCTCAAGGGGGAGAAACTATGGATAAAGAAGAGAGAAAATGTCTTAGTTAAAGAAAAGGGGAAAAGCTAATAAGTGGAGCAGCGAGATAAGGGGAGAGAAATGAAATAGGGGGATATTATTAAATATGATGTTTCTAGAAGTGATTGATCATAGTGTATATATAATGACAGCTGAGGATTGTGATAAAATAATAATAGTGGCATTGAAATTGTGTTAGAAGGTTTCCAGCTATAACCTATTGGTATCACTATGGTATCCACAATTGGTATCGGTTTTGTGATTGGTACCAGTTTGGTGTCAACAGTTGGTGCTTGAAATGAAGTGATTCATTGATGATCATTTCAATTAATCTTGTTTCCATGCCATGAATTGCTCATGTGTGATTAGAGTATGTTATGAGGGAATCCTTTATCGTTATAGGATCTCCAAGAGGTGAATTATCACAACCCCTCCCTCGAGGCTCATGTCGTGACTACCCCAAGACTGACTTCCATAAGCCAAGGGCTGGCGTCTAGCACTAAAGGCGTAAATCCCCAAACTGGGAAGAATTTCCTTTATAACTATATACACACACAATTGAGAACAATGTTGGATACAAAACACTATGTAAAACTATATAACAAGAGAGTTCTGAAATGTAATGGGGCTGGAAATACAAGTCCAACTACAATGTACAAGTACAATTGAAGAGGAAAAAAATAAAAGGTGAAAAGCAGCTCATAGATCATCCACCACGGATCCAACCTGAAGTGTAGGTAAAGATAGCCTCCTCAGCACTCTACATCCATCAGTATCCTCCAGGTGTCGACTCATCATGAGGTCCACCTCCGGGTACCGTCCAGCCCTCGTACACTTAGCCTCGGTCAACGTTGCCTATCGTCTGCATCCATCACAAAGAGGATCATGCATAACCTGTGCATGGGTGAGTATAATGATACTCAGTAGGGTCCTCGAGACACTCAAGGTCTCTAAAAATCCACCATGGATAAACCAAAAAGTATGAAATAAACAGGTATCCATTACTTAGGTATATGCCCATACATATACCTATGTTATGAAGTAACCCATCTCAATCATGAGGAAAACACAGAAGTCACTAACTCAGCTCACACAGTTATAAAACCTTTGAAGAGAGATAGAGATGATAAGATATATCCATTGAATCATCTATTCTTTCAAACCCACACAAGATCCAGGAACAGAAATAATAAATATCAAACCCACATAGGATCCAGGAATAGTTATTCTATCGAACCCACAGAGGATCAAGGAACAGAAATCAAAACTGTTGAACCCACAGTGGATCCAAGAATAGTAGTCAGAGCTGTTGAACCTGTATGGGATCTAGGAATAGTCATTAGTGTTGTCAAACCCACACGGATCCAGGAACAGTAGTTGGAGATATGGAACCCATAAAGGATAATGGAACAGTCGTCAGAGCGCTGCCAACCACAGGGTTTCGCACAGTGAATTCTTGAATCTTGGAGGGTCCGCTCCTCAATCCAAGTGTCGATATGTCAACTACCAATGATTCCCATGATGATGTATCTCAAAGGTCCACCTCGTCATAGGGTTTTCAACACAATATACAGCATGTCAATCGGACGCCCGGTCAGTGAGTTATTAGCCTTTTTGACCCGGGTTCCCGACTGGATTTGTGTATGATCCAACCTGATTGTATCTCAACTAAACCCTGAACTCCAGTGGGGTTTACTAAAAGGTACTGTCTCGGTCCATGAAAACCATCCCCACTGATGGTTCATCAAATGGTCGTTCGATGCTAAAGATATGGTCGAAGACTGTAAAGGGTCAGTAGTGGGCCCGGGTCCGGTCCGACCTGATTGGAATGACCAGACTAGACTTAATCTAGGCCGACCCGGTTTGGGTCGCCCCAATGGGTTCGGCATAGCTCGTTGGGCGGGCCGGTCCATCGGGTTTGGCCCGGAATGCTGGGCCCAGCCCAACAGGCCGCGAGGGTGGTTCGACCTGGGCTCGGGGCCAGTTCGGCCTGGAGCATCGTGAGGGCGCGGCTCGACCCGAAGGGTGTAGCCGGGCTGGTTCGGCCAGTGCACCAAGAGGGGACTAGGATGCCGGCTCGGTCGGGAGGCCGCGAGGGGGGCCGGGACGCCGACTCAGCTAGGAGGCCGAGAGGGATCTGGGTTTCTGGCTTGACCAAGAGTCCTCAAGGGGGGTTGGGACTCCATCTCAGCCAGGAGGCTGCTTGGGAGTCGGGTTTCCACCTTGGTCGGGAGGCCGCATGGGGGCTGGCACAGGGAGGCTCACGGGGTGCACGCGGAGGCCGAAAGGTGGCCAGTTCGAGTGGGGTGTAGACCACGTGGGCCAGCACGGCCAAGAGGCACACGAAAAGGCGGTTCAGCAGTTGAGAGGCGCGTGACCAGGTGGGTTGGCGACCTGGAGGCACACGGCTAGGCGGGCCGGCGGCCAGCCGGGAGGCTGGGAGGCCAACGGTATCCAGGAGCCATGTGGTGCCGGTCGGTGGCGGTGCGGCCGAGGTAGCTTGGTCGGAGAACCACGGTTCAGCCTGGATCACCATAGGGCCACAGGGGCGTCGTGGTTTACGGAGGCCGCGGGTAGCGCATCCATTGCCTTCACCGCATTCATCGCCTCATTGCTTCATCGCCATGCCGAAGTTCAATCATAAAAAAGATTGATAGAAGGGTTGGGCCCTGTTGGTTTGGCCCGAACTCTCCACGTTTAGGGTGGTATCATATGGTTCATCAATAGGAAGAAAGTTTAACTTCAATTATTCTTACAATCCACCGTAATAATTCCATTCATTTTTAGAAGAGAAACGGAAAGAATAATTACACAAAACCACCCCTACCATTGATCGTCGATTGTTGTTAATTGATGGAGTTGTGGAAGTTGGTCATTCAAGACATCTCGCGATGGTTGAATCTTCGAGGAATAAGTCGAAGAAGGTCGGCATTCTTCATTCTTCCTTGGGAGATGGGGTTCTTCGTTGGGGAAAAATAATTCTCCCATGCTCTCCTCTAAAAGGCTCCCACCAAATGAGAAATTCCAAGAAAAAAAATAATAGATTTCCTAATATTTTAGATGTTGGAACGAAATTTAAATGCAGAATTAAATTAATTACATAGGCTCCCTTTATATAATACAAGGGGATGGTACAAGGAATTAATAAGTGTAGGTGAAGTGGCTCTCCATCATTAATGAGGGAGAGTTGAGAGGTTTTACTCACCTCCATCAATAGGGGGTTAAGCCCCGTGTGGTCCCCACACCATAACCTCTCACGGGAGGTTATGTTTGGGTGGTCCTCACGACCATAACCTCTCATGGGAGGATAATGTGTGCTGGTCCCACATCTAACTCCCATGAAGAGGTTTTAACCACCACTCACCCACATGGTGTCTCAAATAAAATAAAGTGAAAAATGACTTTATTTTGTTACTTTCCACAATAACAGAAAATATATCTTCTACTCTTGACCAACTTTCGTCAAGGTGAAAGTCTCCTTAAGTGAATATCGGCGTTGCGAGTTTAATGGTGCCCTCTGATTTCAATTTTGAGCATCGGTTCAAAAGTTATAAAAACATACTCATACGTTTACTGAATATACCCAAACAAAACTTCATAAAATTTATTTCGGGCACACTAGGCCTTAGAATCATGTGTCGTCAATTTAATCAAACTCAAAAAATTCCCATGTATTTAAGAAAAAAAATCCATGGAAATTACTTCTCTTTACATTCTCCCCACCTCAGGGATTTACATCCCCATAAGCTAAAACTCAAACTAAGGGAACAGATGGGGGTATTGAGCACTCATCCGAGCCTCTCGCTCCGATGTGCTCTCCTGGGGGTTCTCGTGTTTCCAAAGAATGCTCACTAGAGGTATCGACCTTCCATGAAGGACCCGCTCTTGTCGATCCACAATCTCCACTAGAACCTCCATAAATTTCACCTCATCGTCAACGTCTATCTCCCCATGGTCAATGATGTGGGAAGGGTCATGAACGTATCTCCTCAACTATGATATGTGGAACACGTCATGCACCCGGTGCAACTGAGGTGGAAGAGATAAGAGGTAAGCCACCTAGCTTACTCTACTGAGGACCAATAAGGGTCCGATGAATCTCGGAGATAACATTCCGCCTCATCCAAATATTTATAAACCCCGTCGAGGCGAGACCCGTAAAAATATGTGGTCGCCATCTTTAAACTCTAGAGGTCTCTATATCCATTTAGAAAATGACTTATGCCTACTCTGTGTAGTCTTAATCTTCTCCTAGATGATTTGCACCTTCTCTGTAATAGCCCATACCATCTCGGGTCCCATTAGTGCTGACTCCCCTCGGTCTTTCTAGCATAGTAGAAATTTAAAAGGTCGACCATACAAGGCCTCAAATGTAGCCATCCCCATGGTGGAGTGATAGCTATTGTTGTATGCAAACACCACCAATGTTAAGTGTTCCTCCCAGCTCTGATTGAAGTCGAGGACACATGCGCGTAGCATGTCCTCGAGGGTCTGAATGGTCCGCTCAGTCTGACTATCAATCTGAGGATGGAAGGCAGTGCTCAGACGAAGCTACGTCCTAAAATCCTCCAACAACCCCTTCCATAGCCGGGAAGTAAAATGTGCATCACGGTCAGAGACCATAGAATAAGGTACTCCATGTATCCTCACAATCTCCTGCACATAGAGGTGTCCAAAGATCTCTACTGAACCTTGCTCTCTAATCAGTATGAAGTGGGATGACTTGTTGAGTCGGTTTACGATCACCCAGATAGAGTCACATCTCATGGACGTACATGGAAGACCCATAACTAACTCCATTGATATCCCATCCCACTTCCACTTTCGGACCTCTGAAGGCTAAACCAAGCCTATTGGTACCTGATGATCCGCCTTCACTTGCTGACAAGTGAGGCATCGAGAGAAAAACTCCGCTATTTCCTTCTTTATATTTGGCCACTCGTGATATAATCTAAGGTCATGGTGCACTTCTCTAATCCTGGATGTTACGCTAGAGGGGATATGTGGAACTCCCTCAACAATTCCTCTCAAAGTGACACTAGCACCATATTGCGTCCT
This sequence comes from Viscum album, assembly GCA_963277665.1. NCBI lineage: Eukaryota > Viridiplantae > Streptophyta > Magnoliopsida > Santalales > Viscaceae > Viscum > Viscum album. Next base: position 1,705,454,164 of record OY728161.1, read on the forward strand.
CTGAAGAGGATGACGTGCTCCCCACCTTTCGAATATCCATCAGGTGCCTGTCCTGTTGATATCTGAGCAGGTTATGTCTCACAGTCAGCGTCTCCATGTTGTGCATCCCTGACTCACTAAAGAAGTGGAGGACTGACTGTAAGAGGCTGAAGGAAAGATTCTCTATCTTAGTCCACATAGAATATCTGTAAAGAAGCCATCTACTCTATCGCCTCACCTAACAGATGTATAATAGATATCATACTGAGTGCATCTACTACAACGTTCCCCTTACTAGGATTATAGACTATCTAGAAGTCATAGTCCTGGAGGAACTCAAGCCATCACCTCTATTTCAGGTTCAGGTCCTTCTGGGAGAAGATATACCTGAGACTCTGGTGGTCAGAGTAGACTGTGAAACGCTCACCCATCAGATAGTGCCGGCACATATTCAAGGTGAAGAACACTTCTCATAACTTCAGGTCATGGGTAGAATAGTTTTTCTCATGTTGTCTCAACTTACAAGAACCATAAGAGACCACTGATCGCTCCGGCATCAGGAAACACCCAATTCCAGTCCCTGATGCGCCGCAGTAGACTACGTAGCATACACCCTCCTCTAGAAGACTCATGATGGGGGAACTAGTCATCCTCTGCCTTAGCTCATGAAAGATCACCTGGCATCTCTCCGAACACATGAAGAGTTTCCCCTTCTTCTTCAAGGATGATAGTGGTGCTGCAACGCTTGCGAATTCTGGTACGAACTTCTGATAATATCCAGCCAGACCCAGGAAACTATAAACCTCTTTCACACTCTTTGGTGGCCCCCAAGCAAGTATTTTCTCAATATTTGCTGGATCCACTACTACTCCAGCCTCTGAGATGACATGACCTTGAAAGTGAACCTCTCGGATCCAAAACTGGCACTTCCAAAATATACCATAATGTTGGTGTTCTCGGAGTGTCTCCAGTACAAATCACAAAATGTAGTCATGATCTTCCTCAGTAGTTGAGTAGATCAGAATTTTTTTGATGAAGACTATGACAAAGAGATCATGGTATGGCTGTAAAATCCTATTCATGAGACCAATGAACACTACAAGAGGGTTGGTTGCTCCGAAAGGCATAACCACGAACTCGTAGTATCCGTACCGACATCTGAAGACCGTCTTATGCACATCCTCATCTTGAAATATGAGATGGATATAGCACTATATAAGGTCTTTCTTCGAGAACCACATTCTCCCTTCAGCTAATAAAAGAGGTCTCCAACCCTCAGGAGTGGGTACTTGTTCTTCACTGTCACCTGGTTCAGGCGATGGTAGTCGACACACAGCCTCAAGATTCCATCTGCCTTCTAGGAGAACTGTATTAGGTCTACCTTGGGTGAAACACTAGGCCAAATGAATCCCTTCCCCTACAAGTCCTCTAGCTGTACCCCCAGCTCACGATGCTCAGCGGGAGCCATCCGATATGCTATTATAGATATCGTTGTCGTTCCAGAGGTTAAGACATTATAGAAGTCCACATTTCTGTGAGAAGGTAGACCTAGATCATCATTAGGGAAAACATCCACATATTGGTCCACCACTACAGGATATGTCAGACTCTTCACATCTACAACTCTGAGGGTATGGCAGGCCAACTGATGAGTGATTAGCTGCACCCTCTTCTGAGTAAGTACGCCCTGCACTGCAAAGGCTCCCTTCTCACCGGTGAAGGTGAACCTGGTCCCATCTGTGGGTACACACCACACTTTGAGCCTAATACAGTCAATATGAGCATGGAATTTAGATAACCAGTCCATACCCAAGATGATGTTGTAAGGCCTCGATGCATCTATGAGGAGATCCCAGCTGAAGCTCTTTCCTCCTAGATTAAGCTCACACTGCCGGTACTAGTGTGTGATCATCGAGTCTACTCTTGTCGGAGTCTCTAGCCATAAGGATCGAGCCAACGGCTCCATCGGAATCTCTGAGCTCTGAACGAGGGAAGTGGAAATTAAATAGTGACTGGCACTTGTGTCTATAAGAACTAAAGCTAAGGTAGAGTAGACACAGACCGTACCTTGAATCATCTCCAGAGTGACATGATCGTTTGCCTCAGCTTCGTGGAGATGAGCTCTCTCCTATCCATCTTCTCCATACGGTCAGAGTGGACCTTCTGTTGGTGGTGATGGTAACAAACCGATACTTTGACCATCGCTAGCTGCTCGACCAGCTCCTCTACCATGTCCGCCAGCGCCCTAAATATTTCCTCGATTGAACCTCTGCCTCTTCCTGGGATGTCACTCAACTATATGCTGATCATATGTACAGTGGGTCGGACAGTCACGAGACATGTGATGCTTCCTAACACATGTGAAACACTGCATGTTCCTCGAATGTATGGCTCTATCTAATGTGGATTGCACAACCGAACCCGAGTCCTGAGGTCGTCCACTAGATGGTATGGTCTGCTTAGACCTCTTCGACATCTGTTTTCTACCATATATAGAAGACTCCACTATGTGATCCTTGGTGGAATTGGTCACTACTGGTGTCTGCTCAGAAAAGATATTATCCACTAAGAGGGCTTGTTCCAACACCCCCACCTGAGTTGGTATGCTGAGGGAGATCATCGAAGCCCTAATCTCTTGCCTGATCCCTTGATCAAAGGTTCAGGCCTGGAAGAATGGGTCTCGTACGAAATATGTGGAGTAGCACAAGAGGTAGGAGAACCTAACAAAGTACTAATCTACCATCATGCTACCCTGCAATAGATGAAGTAGCTATTGTATCTACACTGCACATAGGGTGGCTGGGACAAAATCTGCCCGAGACTGGCTCTCGAAGTCTGCCCAGAGAAGTGTCACCTCATCATGCACCTGGAGCATTAGGCTCCACCATCTTCCTACTGCTACATGAAGGAGAATCACAACAAGTATCACCATAAAGTCTTCCGGTGTCCATACCACTCTGAAGACTCTCCCCACAGCCTCCATCCATTCCTCAGCTACATACAGGTACATCTCGCCCCTGTACCTGGGCATCCTCCGACACAGGAACTTGTGAAACATGTTCAAGTGGTGTGCACTCTCTTTTAATGGGGCTGGTGGCATCGGTGTCCCACCAGGTAGTGGTACCGCTGGTGCCTCTACTGTAATAGGGCCCTACACTGAGGTCTCGTTGCTCAGTGGGCTACCATCTCGTACAAATCCTAGAACCCCTGCTGGCTGTCTACATGGGGCCATCCTGAATGAAACAGGTGTGCCATGGTCAAAAAGTTATACCTAGTGAGATGAACCAAATATATCATAAAGAAAACTCTTGAAACACACACGCAATCAGTGTTTTCATTCACTAATTCAGAAATTAGAAGTCAGGGTCTTGGTGTATGTATACATCGGCCTACGCACCAACACTAGACTCCCTGAACTGAAAACCACACTCAATGCCCTTAACACTATTCCTTAAAAGAAAATATTATATTCTTAATTTATATGTTAGAACAAACTCCTATGATATCAATTTTTCATGACCTGCCCCCTGGGGCCTGTACCATGACTAACCTAATCCGTCCATCCATAAGCCAGGGGCTGGCGACTAGAACCAAAGGTGTAAGTCCCTAAACTAGGATGGAATTTCCTTCCTAACAGTAAAAACAAACAACAGAGCACACAAATGGATACGAAACACTATGTAAAACTGTATAAAAAGAGACTTCTTAAAAGTAATGGGGCTAGAAATACACGCCCAGCTATAAAGTACAAGTATAACTGAAAAGGATAAAATAGCTGAAAGGTGAAAAGAAGATCCTGGATTGTCCACCATGGATCCTACCTGAAGGGTAGGTACATATAGCCTCTTCAGCACTCTACGTCCATCAGTCTAATTTGGGTACCGACTCGTCATGAGGTCTACCTCCGGGTACCATCTAGTCGTCGTACACTCAGCCTCAGTCAATGTTGTCCGACATCGGCATCCAACACAACGAGGTGCAAGCATAGCCCGTGCTGGGGTCTGTATAAAAATACCTAGTAGGGACCTTGAGACCCTAATGGTCTCTTAAAATCCACCAAGGATAATATAAAAAGTATGAAATCAATGGATTTTCATTACTTAGGTATATGCCAATACATATAACTATGTTATCAAGTAACCAATCTCAATCATGAGAAAAACACAGAAGTCGCTGACTCCGATAACACATGTATCCAACTTTTGAAGGGAGATAGATATGATCAGATGTATCCACTGAATAATATATTCTATCAAACCCACACAGGATCCAGGAATATAAATCAGAACTTTCGGACCCACACAGGATCCAGGAATAGTTATTCTATCAAACCCACACAGGATCCAGGAACAGAAATTAGAACTGTTGAACCCACAAATGATCCAGGTACAGTATTCAGAGCTGTCAAACCTATACAAGATCTAGGAACAGTCGTCAGTGCTGTCGAACCCACATAAAATCCAGGAATAGTAGTTGGATCTATCCGACCCCCATAGGATCCACGAATAGTCGTCAGAGCACAACCTACCATAGCGTTCCACACAATGCATGCTTGATTCTGGGAGGGTTTGTCCTCAAGAAAAGTCTCGATACGTCAACTGCCACTATTTCCCATGAATAAGTATCTCAAAGGTCCACCTCATAATAGGGGTATCAATGCAATAGACGACGCCTCAATCAGACGCCCAACCTGTGAGTTATTTGCCTTTTAGCCCCCGAGGCCTAGTTGGATTACTGTATGATCCAACCCAACTGTATCTCAACTAAAATCCAAACTCCTGTGGGGTATACTAAAAGGGAACATCCCACTCCATGAAAACTAGGACTGCTGAAAGTTCATTGAACGGTCGTCCGATGCCAAAGATATGGCCAAATAAAGTAAAGGGTTGGTAATGGGACTCGGTCCGGTCTGACTGGGTCAGACTGACCCGACCTGACATAAACTAGGTGGACCCAGTTCGGGTCGTCCAGATGGGTGCGGCCCTATGCGGCTCGGCCTCGAGGGCACTACTGAGCTAGTTTAGCCAGGGTGCTTCGAGGGGGGCCAAGAGGTCGGCTCTGTAGGGAGTTCGTGAGGGTGCGAGGTTGCCGGCTTGTCTGGGAGGCCGCGAGGGGGTCCGGGATGCCTGCTCAGCCGGGAGGATGTGAGGGATATGGGTTGTCGGCTCGACCAGGAGGCTGTGAGGGGGGCCGGGATGCTGGGTCTTCCAGGAGGCCATGGGGAGATGGGTTGCCGGCTCGGTAGGGAGTCCATAAGAGGGCCAGCTTGGGGAGGTGGGTAGGGCACACGTCGAGGCCGGAAAGCATCAGGTTCGGGTAGAGCGCAACCAGCGCAGGCTGGTGCAGCCGGGAGGTGTGCGGCCAGGTGTTTTGGCGGCTGGAAGGGGAACAGACAGGTGGGCTAGCGGCCAGGAGGCGCGCGACCAGGCAGGCCGGCGGGCGGCCGTGTGACCGGCGGTGGCTAGGAGCCGGGCAGAGCGGGCTGGCGACGGTGCGGCTGAGTGGCTCCGTCGGAGGACCGACGTTTGGCCCGGAGCACCGGAGTGTCACGGGGGAGCCACAGTTGGCAAAGTCCACGTGTAGCGCGACCTTTGTTTTCACCTCTTTCGTCGCCTTGTTGCTTCATCGCCATGCCGAAGTTGAATCATACACAAGATCAACAGAGGGGTCAGGCCATGTTGTTTTGGCCCCCACCCTCCACGTTTAGCGTGGTATCAAATGGTTCATCAAGAAGAACAATGTTGAACTTTAATTATTTTTACAATCCACTGAAAAAATTATTTTCATTCGAAGAAGAGAAAAGGGAATAATAATTACACAAAATAGCCACCTAGCATTGATTGTCGATCATTATTCGTCAACAGAGTCGCGGAAGTCAGTCTTCGAAGACATCTCATGACAGATGATGCTTCGGGGAAGATGTCGAAGAAGGTAGGTGTTCTTTGTTCTTCGTTATTCATTGGGAGATGGGGTTCTTCGTCATAGAACACTAATTCTCCCAAGATCTCCTCTCAAAGGCTTCCACCAAATGATAAATTCCATGAAAAAATATTTATAGATTTTCAATTATTTTAGATGTTGGCATGAAATTCAAATGGAGAATTAAATTAATTAGATAGGCTCCCATTAATTAATTCAAGGGGTTGGCACAAGGAATAAATTAAGGGATGTGAAGAGGCTCTCCCTCATTAATGAGGGAGAGTTGAGTGGTTTTACTCTCGTCCATCAATTGGGGTTAAGCCCTGTGTGGTCCCCACACCGTAACCTATAGCGGGAGGTTATGTTTGTGTGGGTCCCACCCCCATATCCTCTCATAGGAGGTTAAGGTGTGGTGGTCCCACCTCCAACTCCCATGAGGATGTTTTAACCACCAGACACCCACATGGCGGCTCAAATAAAATAATGTGAAAACTCACATTATTTTATTACTTTCCATGGAAACACAAAATCGATCTTCTACTCTCGATGAACTGCCATCGAGTTAATAGTTTCCTTAAGAGAATATCGGCTCTGCGAGTTCAACAGTGCCCTCAGATTTCAATTCCATGTACTGGTTCAAATGTTATAAAAACCCGCTCATACATTTAGTGAACGTACACAAAAAAACATTAGAAATTGATTCCAAGAACACCGGGCCTTGAAATCATGTGCCGTCAATTTTTGCGAACTCATAAAAATCCCATGTATTTATGAAAAAAATTCCACAGAAATTCCAGGTCTTTACATGAATGGTGGTAATGATTGTAAGGATATTTTGTGAGGTATCCGAGTGTAGATAATAATTATAGGATGTGTTTCCAAAAAACCCATTTGGGGGGATTATTGGGAAAAATTTATCAAGGTATCATTGAAGAATTTTTTAGGTAATTGTGTTTATTGACAATGTAGACCTCCATGTTGTGTTTATCGACAGAGCAGACCATGATTTCCAATTTGTGGAAAAAGGTGGTATACATGGTGATTTTTCGAGTTTCATAGATATTTTTGACAACCAAGGTTGAAAAAGAATGATTACAAACGAATTTAAGATCTAGATGCGGTACAAAGAGAACATATCTATGGTGGTTCCATTTTCCAGTGTTTGCGAAATTTTTGGTCCCCAAAATTCAGAAAATAGGGAAACATGTTTTTGGAAATGAAATTTGAGTGCAAGATCTAGGATGGTTTAGAAACATGCAGGCAATTAATGTTTTAGGGTCATAATGTTGGAAAATGGATAAGGCATGTAGCATACGAAATATTTGAAGATTTGAATGAAGGATAGAGTTGCGTGAAGGAAACATGTGTGAATGGAATGTTTTGGTCGACAAATGTTGAATAATGGAAAAGGCATTATGTGAGAGAATGATTTGAAATGGTCACAAAATATGAGGTTTCATGAAAGAAACATGCATTCCAAATGCGATGTCAAAAGGGGTTTTGCACCCTTGAAGATGAACGTCCACGACCAAAGTTGAATTTTCCATGCAAGGGTCAGTGAAACCTATAAATAAGAGGTGACCCCCTCATTCGGTAGAGCTCACCACTTTGAGAAAATCTAATCACCATATCACATATGTATTTCACACAAATAGAGTGGCACGAAATATTTTGAATTGCGCGAAAGCTAAGATACTTTCACATAAGATTTGAGTTGTGTGAGTGATTTCATTTACTTGAAAGAATAATGTTTTGAATAAGGAGTATTTCATCGAAAAAGTGGAATCTTTCATGCAAGAGATTAATGTTGCGTGCAATATGGATTATGATTTTCATGAAAGATTTGGAGTTTCCCAGTACATAAGGTGAAAAGAGAGAATCATATGTGGGTGAAAGTTGGATGTAAGAAGATCATCTATCAATAGTAAAGGACTCATATTTAATTAGAAATAATGAAGTGACATACATGTATTTAAACTATAAGTGGATTTTTTGAAGAAGTAGTGATCACAATTCAGTTGAGAGATAAGTGAGCGTTCAAATTTTGAATGGTTGTAAACCAGGAGGGATGGTGAGTCCACTTTGAACTTGAAAATAGTAGTGCGATTTTCGTGGATTTGGTTCATCAGTACATCACTACTGTATGCTTTATGGAAGTAGCCCAGTGTGGGTGGACCATGTAAAACTATTGTGTCTTGTGTGAGATTTATGATTTTATTATACTCTGTAATAGGAAGAAGAGAGAGAAGAGGGTTTTTTCTAATAACAAAACAAGATCAAAAGGGGATTTTGTTTTCATTTTTCCTAACCCGATTCACTATCTCTTAGGGTATCTAGCCAAGTGGAACTTACAATTACCTAAATATCATTCTTCAAATTCATCAAATTTATAGTGTTTAATTATGATGATGAAATTAAGTAATGAATACTCATAATACTCACAAAACACATATAGAAGTAAATCTCAAATTTTCTATCCATGACCATATTGATAGGATGCTCATAATGGAGTAAACACAAAGGAAAACAAAATATAATTGTATATAATGAAAATAATATATAATAAACATATATTTGACTATTACAAAATCCTAATCCCCTTATTTTCTCCTATAAATTTTTATGTCCCTAAAATGGAAATAGAGGTATGAATTTTTTGGCAAGAGGGGTGGTTACTTCCCATGAAATTGGTTATTCAAAATTTTATGCATGTTTGGTCTATTAAATCAGTGAATCATAAAAAGGACATTATGTTACGTTTATAAACTATTTTTTAGATTACCACCCATACAATCCACACTTCATTGGGAACATTTATGTTAAATTATAATATAATTACTAATGAAAAGTATTATTCTTGGAATAATCTTTGAATTACCACTCTTTAATTTCCCCTGAATTAATTGCCTTGAAATGGATTAATATCAATTAACTATAGTTAATGATTTTCCAACATGGAATCTTCTCTATAATACATTAAAATTAAAGATATTTTGGACTAATAATTTTTTATATACGGGCCCATAATTTAAATTTTTTAAAAATGATTATAGATTTTGAGGCCCCATTTGTATGCTTCATTGCTTTCTCTTATGATGAGATTAATCATTTAATCCACTTGAATTAAATGAATCTAAAAAATAATATATGAATAAAAATTGAATTTTAAATTATTATTAGTGTATAAAATATTACGATTAAAATAAAATGAAAATGTAATTAAATTGGAAAAAATAGTCCCTTCCACAATTATGTCTAAAATAATAACAAATAAAAAACATTGTGAAAAATGACCTTAAATTGATAAACATATAGAATTAAAACTATATATTAAGGAGTAAAATTAACGAAAATTTGAGCTTCAATAATCATCCACACATAAACATTAAAAACCCATAAAATTAGTATATTCCATGATAAAAAACTTCCCAATGTTAAAATAGAAACACTATTCATTTCAAACACACAATTAGTTATCATGCCTTAACATGAATCCAAACACCATATTTATTCACAATTAATTAAAAAAATTGAATATCATGTTAATTATAATGTTAATTTCATTACCACCTCCCTAGAAAAGTATTCCAATCTCACAAAATGAATTTAATTGGAGTTTTTACCATCCCATGAACATGTTTAATCACTATAGGATTTTGTAAATTGGTATCATTCTTCACCATAAGGCATAAAAAATGTTTTCAATAATTTGGTGGATATGGGTTGATTAGTAAATGAATATTAATATTACAAGGATAAAATATGTGGTTAAACTTTTAAATAAAAGCGCATGAATATTTAATGATATACACAAGAAATATACATCTATGAAATAACCAGAAAATTTTAAAAATTTGGATAACCTTTTTTATGGAATGACACCTGATTCAAATAATGAATAAAATATATGATTTCACTCTAAATATCCCCTTTTACATTTTTTAGGGAATATGATATAATAAATAAATGTAGTGAATATAGGAAAAATAATCCCAAAATATCAATAAATAATTCAATATCATTTATATGTTTTCTTCACATATTACCTTTTTCTGGGAAAGGGGTGAAAGTAATGAATTAAAATTAATAGTGAATCATGCAAATTTTTATCCCTCCAATGCCCAAAAAGTGACACACAAATGACACCACCCAACAATGAACTTCTCTAAAAAAACACATGAGTGACCCTTCCACACAATCAAACAAAAAATGCATATAAAAAATATTAATTCGGAAGGTAGGTAAAAAATGTAATCTTGTAATGTGGATTTAACCAATAAATAAATTTATGGATTCTATAGGATAAAAAAAGGTAGATGTAAAATTATTTCCCACAATGAAAATGTGGTTATCCAAAATATTCTATAATCATATTAAAAACATCAATGAACTGTAAAATATTTGAAAAATAGAAAAATAGAATGTTTTGGTTTTCGTATAAAGCTAAAATAATCTCATGAAAAATATAAACCTACAAATGTTTTGAAATGTTTTTTAAACCACTCAGGTTGGGAAAGATAGTCAATTTATACAATAATAGTTCTCATGACATTAATAATTAATATAATGTACTTAAATGAATGGATTTTAAAAAAGGAATAATATATTTATTATTCAACTAAACCCCTATAAATTAACATAAATATGTTTTGAAAAATATACCAGGATGTTTTTAATTTTACAATGTATTCGATTTAACTAAAGAGTCTTCAAAATAAAAAAAATTTAAAAATAGAAAACAATACATAAAATCAAAATATTAGTTGATTTAAAAAACATTTAAAAAGTACAGACACAAATGAATCCTAAAAAATAGATAACATATCTCTCAAATATATTGTTAACTTCCCATAATTTCAACTCAAACAGAATAATGAATAAGGAAGAAAAAAATGAAGGAATGAAATAACATGACTTAATCTGGGCACTGGTAGCCTTGAGTTAATCTACTTTTCTTTCTTCCAAATTAAACCATTAATTATAGGAAATATATAACAAAATTTTAAAATTTTAAAATAATGAAAAATAAATATAAAGATAGAGAATAATATGGATAGCGCATTTTTTAACAGATAAATTGGGTACTATATTTTTACTACCCCTAGTCCAGTAGTTTAGTTATCACAAAAATTAATATTTTGTGTGGTGTTTATTTAGTTAATCCACAAGATCACATTCCATCCAATATAATTAATAGTTCACTAGTAATTTATTAACCCACCGACTGAGTAGTGTAATTACATTGATAATTTTATTACAATTTACAAATTGGGGGAAGTGGAATGGATGGGTCATACAATTCTACTGCCACAACTTGTGTGGAATATTATATAACTTATTGATACTTCCCCCTTTATTCTCTATTAGAAATTTTATAAAGGTAGATGTATATTAAAATAATAATTATTATGGAATTAAAATAATTCAAATCATTAATTATACATTCCCATTTATTTGATCATTTTTTGGAAAATTATTTCTTCAGGAAAATATATAATACATTTAATCTGAATAGATGTTTACTTTTATTCATAAAAAACATCAAGGGACACCCATATGTTGGATAAATCTGGAATGTAAATTAATTGGGAGTTAATAAATAATTATTTTTCAATAAAATAACAAAATAATAAGTTCATGAAAAAGTTATCTCCCTATTTAATCAGAGCATAAATTTAATTTTTGTCTGTCTGTCCCACTTGGATATGAGTAGTTAGAGTTAGAGACTAGAAATCAATCTAATCCAACTTATTTTAAAATTATACCACTTCAATGGTGCCTTCTTCCAAATCTAGTGTGAGGAAAATTTGTGGTGGGTATACCATTTTAATTAATGAGATATGACCTGATATTTATAACTGTAAATTTTTTTCACAATACTCTTCCAAATCTTCTTGATCTCCCCGAAAAACATATTTTGGGATGTATTCCTCTTTTTCCCTCATATAGTAATAGAATGGATAATTTTCAGGCTTTACCTTTATAATTATACCCCCACATGTTTCATTAATTGAAATTGTTAGATTAATAATATTTTTTTCTTCTATATTTTTATACTTTTTCTGAAAATCCAATTCTTCAAGGGAGTGTAAATAATTTCCATATATTTCCTCACATGGTCAATTATTTTTTAAATTTTCTTCACTTAATTCTTAAAAACTATTAACTAATGAACACATAAAATAGGTTGATCGGTAATTAAAAATTATAATCACTATGATTTTTCATAATTGACATAGGAAATTATAGAAATAAACTCAAGTTATATTTTTTTTACTTCATGCCTTTTTTTCTAAAAAAATGCATTATAGTGTTTTAGCCACCAACAATTATAAAAAAATTGATTTATAGGTTATCTTGTGAATCCATAATTAATAAATTATAACATTTGTAATTAAACAATATAACACACACATCAGTTTGATATCATTAGGAGGAAAATCACATGGAATATTTATCTATTGAATCTATTTTTTTATCATTGAAAAATATACTAAACTATACTAGTATTGTGGAAGTATTTTAAATTAATGTGACACACACATATACAAATATATGTTTGTGTGTGTGTGATTTTGAATTATAAATATTCCAAATGGATTATAGAATATTAAAATTTAGCATAATTTTATAATAATTATATCACTTATATGGTAGAAAACATGTGAGATTTTATATTTTATTGAAAACAATTAATCATAAGTTAACTCAATAAAAACTCTTGAAACCATTAATATAATCACAATAACTATTAATAAATTATGAATAAAAAATATACTCAAGAAACCAGGATCATAATAACTAACAATCACCTACATGAAACGTAACCACATCCATTCAATATTTAATCCACTAATATGTGAGTCAAACAAAGGGAGAAAGAAAATATTGTAACAGTGAAGAAGGAAAAAAAGATCATAAAATAATTAGAAACAACTATCACTTACCTACCATTCTATAAACTATATAAATTATAATAGTTCAATCATGATGATAAAATAAAATTCTAAATACTCATAAGACTCACACTAATTAACTTTAAGTAAATATCAAATTCTATTTCAATAAACATGGAGATATGATGATTATAGAGAACAAAAAACAAAAGATATAAATAGATAAGAGAGGAATATAACAGTAATATATATTTAATATATATAATACTATTTCAAAAAAATAATTACCTCTTTATATATTGAAAAAATCCATCTTCATCAAATGGAAGTGTAGGAATAAATTTATTGGAATGATATGTGGATGGTTTCACTAGAAAACATTCCTTAAATTTTATTTTCATTTTTCTCCAATAAATGGTCAAATAATAGAATGTATCCTTAGGTATAGTAGTTAGAATATTTATTTTTTATATATACAAAAAAAATTTAAATCTTTATTGTAAATTTTTATCTAGATATATGATTGAATAAATGAAGAAAAATTTTCTAGCATTATAAACCCGTTGATTTAGCATATGCACATGTGCCTCAGCTCGGTTGGTGGACTCGATATGTGCATCCAAGAGACTCGATATAAAATCCATTTGGAGGCATATTTTTTGGGTACTCTAACAATACTGTAGTAGGTACTGTTCTGTACTATAGTAGCCAGAATAATTCATCCATCTGGGCCTTTGGGCCACCAGTTTGGTCCTGGGGTTCTGTAAGGATTTTGGGCCACCCAAGGCCTTGGGACTAGTTGATTATTAAGGCATTCTGGACACTTTAAGACCGTTGAGGCACCCCAAGGCCTTCATTCCACATGAAATACAGATATAACAGTAAGAATACAAGGGAGAAGGCTTAAATGGAGGATTCAAGGCAGACACATTCAATAGAGCATAGCTAACCAGAATTGGAAGAACAAGAGGGTATGGATTTTCCATTAGTACTGTGCCTGTGCAGCATTACAAAGGATAGCTAGCCGACTAGCCCTGCAAAGTTGGAGTGATGATATCATGACATATTCTGCGGAGGATCAGTTCCAATTTTTCTTTTTTGGGTGATACCATATAATTCCTACAGGTCATGTAACCGTCTCCAAGCCTTCAAGACTTTTAAGGGTTCTACCTCACCCATTGAAAGGTGGATTATCAAAATAATAGAAAAATGAAGGCCTTTGATCCTTACTGACCGATTTACTATACATTAGTTTCCATGCATTTATGTTCTTAAAAGGGGATGAATATAAACTATAAATAGTTAATAATTTTGTTCCTTTTATTCTTATAAATATCCCCTTAAAAATTATGATATTACAGATTATAAATTTTTGAGATATGGGATCATTAGTTGAATTCTCCAAAACTATGTACAAATTTCAAATACCCTCTTGTAAGCTTATTTTTTTCTTTTGATTATTGGATTAATTATTTGGTATATTTGAAAGAAATTAATCCAATCAATCACATACTCCTAAAAAAAAAAATTTTCATCATTGTATCGATGCTAAAAAAATTTATAATTGAAATACCAAAATGATGTATTTGTATAAAATTATAAAAAAAAGAATCTTGATAATTAAATATAAAAAATTCCTAAAACCAAAAAATGTTAACATTAACCATAAAATGATAATTTTCATTTTGTAAAAATCATTAATATTTTTTCAATCTACCCCTTTTTTTATTGAAGTTTTCTTCCTTAATATAATGGGTTAGAGTCTTTAGGATCTAGGCTTCCCCCATTTATATAAATTAGATGCAAAAAAATTTATTTATAGAATTTAATATACGAAAATATGAAATTTATCAATCCCCCATTATCAAAAATTTAACTCTTTATAAATAATCAAATAATAAATTCACAAAAAACATCTCAATATAATGATTTGAGAACTATTCAACCAAAACACACAAATAATTAGCATGCTTCCTTTATGGATTTAAACACCCTAATTATTTACCAATCATAAAAATAAATTTAATTACATTTCAATACTCATGTGAATTTAAAACATTCATCCCTAAAAAGTTATTTCTCTGTCACTCAAGGAGTTTAATTGGATATTTTCTATTTCCATGAATATGGTTAACGTCCAGTGGCTTGTGAAGATTATAATTTTTATTTTCTTAAGACATAAAAATGTTATAAAACATGTAGTAATTTCAACGAGATTTCGTGTATAGTGTTGGAGGGTAGAAGAATTTAAATATTCAAAGGATAACAATTGTATATTAAACTATTAAATACCATTTCATGAAAATACATGTTATAACACATGAAATATTCCTCTATTAATTCCTCTTAATAATGTAAAAACCACACCATATTTTTAAATGGTGTGATCCATGAGTGGAATAATGAATGTGATAAATTATTTAATCATAATATTCCCCTTTTCTTGAATTTATTTGATAGAAGATGTTATTAATCATAATGAAACAAATAAATGAATATAATTAAAATAACCATAGCATACAATTAAATCACATTTAGATTTTTTTTATTTTTTTTAATAAAATTATGATACAAATAAAGGACAATTAATAATGAAATATGCCCATTTATCTCTCTCCATTACCTAGAATAGAGGCACACACCTCACAGAACACTACAATGAATTCATTCCCAATTAAAAATTATAAATACTCTTTCTACAAACTCAAGCATGAAATATCCATGAAAAATATTAAGTGTGAAAAAGGTAAGGTAAAATTGGATTATAATGTGTATTAAACATGTAAGAAAATTTATTGGTTCAAAATGATAAAAAGTGTATATTTAAAGGTATGTGTCAAGTTAAAAATTTGAGTAGAAAATAATATCTCTATAGTATTAGACAAATTCCATAAAACCAAAAATCACTAAACAAGAGAACAACTACAAGTTCTGGATCTCTTTTCATGCCTCAAGTCTCTCATAAAATGATAAATGTAATGAAGATGTTAAAATGGTTTTTAAATCTCTTAGGTTGGTCAATTTATTTTCTTTATATAGTACTTGTTCACATGTGTTTCAAAATCAATAACACATAGATAAATAAAAGGATAGTAAATTAAAAAATCAAAATCCATTTATCAATTTTTTAAATGATATAAATTTTAAAATTATAGTGTAACAAATATACAAAGATGTATTTAATTTTATATATATTTCAATTTAGTTCAATATTCATAAGAAAATTCAAATATAAAAAATATAGAAAAAACAAGAAATTTAAATATAATTATACTATAAAGACATGGAAAATAAAAAAATGGAACACATAAAAGTTCCTAAAAAAATTTAAATTCCCCCACACTTTGGATTTAACAACCATAGTTAGTGTCACTTATCATATAGAAATAATGAAAAGGAAACATCATAATTTTAATAAGAAAATAAGAAAATATAAATGTAAATTAAAATAGAGATAAAAGAGTTTTTATCCCACAAATGTGTACTTTTTTTACATCCCCTAGTCAGGGAGTTCCATTTGTAACCCGTAATCATATGAGTAGTGGCATTTCTAATATTTAAAACACTGAAGAAGTTTCCTTCTAATAATATTATTATTTAACTTTTTATATATAAACTCAATTGAGAGAGTATTACAATTCCTTCTCCATATGAATGTATTATAACATGAAAAGTGGGGGTAAATGAATGGGTCATTCAATTATACTACCATTACATGTATTGCCTCACCAATAAATTCCATATAATGCTGTAGTGAAAATATATTAAACCATTACCAAGGTTAATTTCATTTAAATGATAAATTTTAATGGAATTAAAATATTATGAATCAATATAAAAATCATCCTCTTTATGTAGATCATATTTGAACATTATTTCCTCAGGAATGTCCATGAGAATTCAGTCATAACATGTGTGTCTTTATCTTCTTCATCATTTTCAAAAGATTCCAATTTTTATGATGGATAAGAAAAGTCAAATTATTGGGAGGAAATACTTAATTCCTTTTAAATAACAATAAAAATAAGTTAGTTTATGAAAAAAAATTATATCTCGGAGTAGTATCGACATCAATTTAATTTTGTTTTATTAGTTACACATGAAGTTGAGTTTTTCGGTTTTGAGGCAGAAAATAAATCATGTATATATTCCCATAAAATTTCAAGACATTAATATTGTATGCTTTTAAATATAGAGTGAGGTATATAGCTGATTATTTCACATTAACTATGTATGAGAGATGGCATGAAATTTAATCTTCTACAAAATCAGCCCAATACTCTTCCAAATCATTTTGATTTCCTAAAACTATATGACTTGTAAAGTTTTCTTATTTAACAACATATAGAATTATTAAATACGGTTTTCAAATAGGAACCTTCATAAATTCATACTTCTAATTTTATTTAATTAACTAATTTGGATGAATAATCTTTTATTCTACTATTAGTTGAGCCTCCTTCATTCCATCCAATTCATTAAGGATAGTGGAATGAATTTATATTTGTTTCCTCAATTTTTTGAAACTTTTAAAAAATTTAATCTAATAAATAATTACAAATATTACATACTAGAGTAACAGAATATATTAGCATTCAAATTATAATAAAAACCAAAATGAATTTCAATCTTTGAGACAATAAAGGGAAATATGTAATAAAGTTTTATTTTTTTAGATATTAAAATTTTTATTTTTATTTTCATATAAAAAAAGTATTTTTTTTCAATCATGTTAACCTATCCATGAATTATCCCTACTTTATAGACGATTTTCTCAGAAATATATTATGAATAATTGGTTCCCTTGGAGGCAGAGAAATGTGTGAAGTTGAAGATAGAAGAACCGAGGGTAGCAGATGTTTTTTCCCCCCTCAAAGAAAATTTAAGAATTACTCTAGTATAGGAGGGAAGAAAGAAGGTTGTGCAGGGAGGTGGAACACATGCAAAGGAAGTGGATACAATGGATTCAAACGAAGTGTGGGAATGGACTGTAGGGGATGCTCAGGTTACTGGTGGCACCCATGGGGAGGGATGGAAAGACACTAGCAAGCATCTAGTGTTCATCAGATGAGGATATAAACTAAACAATGGTTTAGAAATGGTGTAGGAGTCCACTTTGCTGGTTGAAACAGGGACTCAAAGTGAAACAAAGAGGCCGAATGGAGTGACTGTATTGGGAACCTTAGACCCTAACACACTCGGTGATACCACTGCTTCTCAGTTAAATTCTCGGAATGGGGGAAACAAGAATGCATGGGAGAACAAAGAAGGAAAGGGGGAGTCTCTAGGAAAGCAAAGGAGCATCGAACCAGGGTTAGGGGATCAAGATAGGGAACCTCTTTGAGGGATTGGAGGTTCAAGAACCCCCCTTTTTTCAAGAAGAAGTATCATCAGATGATGAAAACTAAAGTCAGCTCTTGGTGGACAGTATAGAATGCATTCAAGGGAAGGGGCCTCATAGCCCCCTAAGGAAGAAGGCGAAAAATGAAGCTCGGGATTATGGAAAATGTATAGTGGTCTAAGGGAAAAAACCCAAGGGACGCATGGATTACTCCCATTTTCCAAATCCGATGGAGACATGGTCGGCCAAGAAGAACAAGAAAAAATGGAATCAAAGCACTATTGAAAGGGGAAATTGAGGAGCCCATGGTGTGTTTGAATTTGATTCTACAAGCCAAGGAATAACTCTTATACAAAGTTGTCCGTCCTAATGTATAAGAAGAAGAGATCAAAAAAAATTATGAAAGATGGTTTCAATAGGACGCCAACGAGTAGCAAGCGATACAGATAGACAAACAAGACCGAATTCGGGCACGGGGCTTCAATCAGGGCATAATAAACTTAGAGGAATTCATCCAGACAATGGAGTGGATGGTTACCCACTATGAAGAACTTATTAGAGAGGACCCAGAAACATAGGTTAGTCCTCTAAAATGGGATCTTTATAGGGTAGCTAACTCGGGTAATCTAACTCTCATGTTTAATAATTTTGTGAGCTCTTTTAGTATATAGTGGTCTTGTATGTGACTTGGGTTTCCAATTCTTCCTAAAAATGGCCTAATAAAAAATTTTAAATTTGGATGGATATTATCAATAAATTATTATTTTACTAGGTATTCAGTATAATGCATATCCATAGTTGATCTCTTGAGGATGAAACTCACAATCATTATTTTTTTATATTTTCACAATTTTGATATCATACTAAAATATAATAAACATTTCTAATAGTGTATATGGGTTTTAAAGGAGTTATATACATATGAGTTTTAATTATGAAAATGCAGAATGTTTGAAAAAAAATTAAATTCAACACAATGTGAGAAAAATGATATCACTTATAATGTATAATATATGTGATATTTTTCAATGTCATCAAACAAAATCATCTTAAATTTGTTTGATTAAAATTATCGATACCATTCATGTAATTAAACTATCTCTATATAACTTACGAATTTCCATAATAATCAAGATCCTATGAAATCACTAACTAACCATTAGATCCATGAAATATAACTAAATCCATTTACATTTCAATCCAAAAATTGGTGAATCAAACAAATGGAGGGAAAAATATGGAAACACTAAAGAATAAAATAAAGAAGTTTAAATAATGAGAAAAAAATTCACCTACCTTTCATTAAAAAACATCTCTATGTTCTTATAGTTTAATTAATATGATTAAATAAACAATAGAAAACATAGAAGAATCATGGTACTTAATTGAATGTAAATTTAAATTATCTCCTCATAACCACAATGATATGAATATTACAGAAGAGGGAATTCTAAAGAAAAAAAAAGATAATTGCGTAAGAGAAAACTAGTAAATATTAATGTTATGCATTACTATTGTAAAATAAAAATCTCCCCCTTAGCTCTTAAAATTAATTTCTCAATGAAAAGGAATTGTAGGTTTAAATTTATAGGCATGAGGGATGGATGGATTCCTGGTAGTTGTTTCCTTTAAATGATTACATGTGCTTTGACAAAAAAATGGATGAATTTTAGATAATGAAATTTTTTGAAGTTTCTAGAATATATATTTTCTATCCACGTAAAAAAAATTATGATTCATTGGTAACATTAATTTTGATTTATGTCTAAATTAAAAAAATTAACTTTTATTGTCCTTCCATACCCTCTAAACCCCCATACTCTGTTTTACCCAACATTTAAGTCTTTAAAAAGGTTAAAATAACACATATCCATAGTTAATGGATATTATAAATAGAATATTAAATATATTATATTAAAATTTATGACCTTTTGAACTACAATTTTTTTATATATAGTCCATAACTAAAATTATTAAAAAAATGTGGATCGGTTTAGAGGCCCAAATTGTAATATTTATGTTGTAATCTAATGATTGAATTAAGTATGTGGTCCAGTTGAATAAAATAAATGTTATCAAGTATATAATACCATATTTTTTCTATCTGGAGAAATTTTGAAAACATTTATGTTCTGGAAATCATATCATGCCTCAAGTCTCCCATGAATTTTTTTTATAGAAGTTGTGAAAAAGTTTTAAAAACCTCTCAGGTTGTGAATGATTTTTTGTTAAAAAAGTACTAGTGCACATGAATTTCATAATCAATAGAAATTTAATAAATGAAAGGATTAGAAATTAACAAAGAAAAACACATTCAGTATCCAATTAAAAGATTATGCATTCAAACAAATTAGTGTGAAAAAAATAAAAGGATTGTCTGAATTTTATAAAGAATTAAATTTAGGACAAGATTCCTAAAAAACTAAAATTTTTAAAATATAAAAAAACAAGAAATCTAAATTTAAGATTATTAAAAAAAATTAATCACACAATAATTCCGAAAAATAGGTTGAACCCCCCAATTAGATTTAACTAAGATTAATTTTTTAATAAGTTTAATTATAGAATAGGGAAACCAAACACAGGAAAAAGAATGTTATAACTATGAAATATTTGGGTAGTAAAAACATTGGATTACAATATAATTTTCAGAAAATTTAATCCTTTAATGAATGAAATAACATAAAAACTAATTGGAAAAAATATCATGAAAAATAAATATAAAGGGAAAGAATAAGGGGGATAGATCTTGATTTAACATCCAATAATACTAAAAATTGGTAATTAATTGAATTTTTTTTTTGAACCATAGCTAATTTAGAGGTGTTTCAAGAAAATTTTGTTAATTTATAGATGTATCTTGAAATAGTCACTAATTTAGGGATGCTTCATAAGAAACATCACTAAATATTAGAAGTTTACAGAAAATGACTTTAATATAGGGACTCTTCATGCCATCCTCGCTAACATAGTGACACATCTGAATAATTTTGCTAAATTAGTGATGCTTCTTTAAAAAAAATTATGATGTTAGGGGTGTTTCTTAAAACGTAGTTAAATTAGAGATGTTGCATGAAAATCATCAATATATTAGTGACCTTTCTAAAAAAATGTCTCTAATCTAAGAATGTTTCCTAAAAAACATCACTTATATAATGGAATTTTCGTAATACATCTCAAATTTAGTGATGCTAGGGGAAAATAATCATTAAATTAAGGATAGTACATAAAACTTTCATTAATTTAGAAACAATTCCATAAATATGTTTCTAAATTAGCGATGCTTCATGAAAATAATGCAAATTTAGCAGTGGTTCCTAAAAACATTGATAAATTATAGATTATTCCAAATAAGTGTCTCTAAATTAGCGATGATTCATGAAAATCGTAGCCAAATTTAATGATGATTTTTTGAAAATATTCATAATTTAACATTGCTTCAAGAAAAATCTCTCTAAATTATTGTCCCTCTATTAAAAAAATAGCTATATTATTGATGTTTTTTAGGAAACGTCGCTAAAAATGTATATATTAATGTAGCTCATTTTTTCACATCGATGTAAATATATGTTTAGATATATATTAGTATATATTTCTATACAGAGACATATATATAAACATACACCCCCACACATATACAAATGCACACACATATTTATATACATACATATATCTATAAATAAATATATAATATAAACTTTTGTAAAAAAATATATACATATATATATGTTAATATTAACATATGAAATATAAACATATCCAATATATAATATAAACACACACACACACACACACACATATATATATATATATATCCACCAAATATAAACATTAAATATAAACATATAGATATATATAAACACGCACACACACACACACATATATATAATATACATGTAAATTTAAAATTTAAAATATAGAATTTTATGTGATATACAAAAATATAAATAATATAATATAAATATATTTATATATAAATAGAAATATATAAAATATAAAATACAAACATATAAACTTATATATATATATATATATAATTTTTTTAATATTAATATATGTATATTAAAATATCAAGATTAATATAAAAATTACATATATATTTCTAATATTACTTTTTTAAACACTTACACACCCATATATATATACATATATAAACACAAACACCTATATGTAGATATATATACATAATGTATACATATATATTAATATATATAAACACATGCACATATATATAAACATATATCTAAATATATGTATATATATATAAACACTCACACACACAAATATATATATATATATATTCATATAAACAAAATACATATATATATATTTATATAGATATTTATATAATTTAAAGACATATATATATATATATATATAAACATATAAATAAACATAATATGATATAAAACACACACATATATATATAATATAGACATAATATATATAGATAATAAAAAACATAATCATATATATATTTATCATATACACATATATTTTAAATTTAGTTGTTTTTTATGACAACATGGGTATTTTAGTGTCATTTTTACCAATGTTTAAAAAAGTGGCTAATTATATATATATATATATATATATATTAATATATACATAAACAATGAAATATTTTCAATTTTGCAATGTTTTTAACAAAATATGCAATTTTAGTGAAATTTTTACCATTTTTTTAGAATTTGATTATGTATATATATATATATAATAGTTTAATTATAATTATTATTGTATATTTGTATACAGACACATATATATTTATACATACACAAACAAATATATAAATACATACAGACATATATATATATATACATATGAAACTATATATATATATTCACAAAAATAAAATACATACATATATCTCACATATATATTTATATAATATAAACACAGAAGCATATATAAAATATAAATATATAAATACACACACACACACACATAAATAAAAAAATATATAAATATATATAATTATATAATTATAATATATATATATATAAGCATAAAATATAAATGTAGATATATAAATATTTAATATAATACATAAAACTACATATATAAACATATATTTTAAAATTATTCATGTTTTAAAGAAAACAAGGCTATTTTACTGCAATTTATACAAGTTTTTTAAAAGTGTTCAAATTCTAAATGTGTATACAGACACACGCACACACACACATACACACACACACACACATATATATATATTACCAAATATATATATATATATATAAACATATAAAAAATATAATATATATACGTATACATAAAAATAATATATATATATATATATATATATATATTTTATAAAATTTAAACATATATAATATAAAATATTATTATATATATATATGTATAATAATAATATGTGCATTTTGATAGGTAAATAAATAAATATATTCATTTTTTAAATTCTAAAATCTATTTATATACATATATAAATAAAGGATAACATAATTAAATAATAGTAAGTTCAACAAGGGATTCGGTCCACTATAATTGTTGCATGATCGTTCGGTACAAGGCTTGATTCCCATATATTTTCCAATTTCAATCGAATCCACCATGCGATATTATTCTAGTTGTGTTAAATAATATGGGGAGGGTAGAAATGGTAGGTGGTATTTGGGATCATCAGGCATTCAGGGGGAGTGAGATAGGGGGTAAGGGGCGAATATGATCTAGAACTGATGGTCAAGAACTTGGGGAATAGAAGTGAGGTTAGGGAAAGGGGAGATGAATTAGATATGTTGGGAGGAAAGGAATAGGAGGTGGATTGGGAGCAGAGGACCACCAGGGGGTCATGTGAAAAAAATAGATTTTCCATTTTATAAAATATTCTAGAAATTACAGAAAAAAATTAAAAAAAATATCGATGGTTTTATAACATTGGAAAATGAGGTTGAATTTTCCATCGCTTCTTAAAAACATCAGAAATTTAGATTTCTTTATATGGTGACATTTACAAAGTTCACTAGAGTTCACTACTTTAGAAATTTTTATTTACAGATTTTTATAAAAAAACAGAATTAAATGAGGTGTCTCTAAATAGAAACACCTTATTTAGTGGTGTTTTTTAAAAACATTATTAATTAATTTTCAATGATTATAAATGTAGATAATGAAAAATCACATCGCTATATGACATTTTTTTTAAGTGAAAGTGTTTCCTTCATTTTCACGAGACCTATTCTAGTAGTTACAGTTTTCATCCAAAATCATATACGGGTTACGGTTTGTATGATTTAAACCCCCACATCCACTTTATTAAAGTTTTCTAACTATTTCCTTAGTTGTAGAGAAACCCATAAATAAAAAACAAAATTTTCTTCTCCAAAATAATGTATCACGATATATAAGGTAAGGAAAGGTAAACGTATGAGTCATCCACTTATATTTCCACAACTTATGTGGCATCCCCATTAACTTCGAGATATTATTATATTATTGTTATATTGAAATTTTTAGTATAAGGTTGTTTGTGATGATATCAAGCCGAATATAATTAAATCAAGGTGAATCAACTTGAATGAATTTATATATAAATCCATATATTTATATAACTGTATAGAAAATTATTTTCTCAGGAGAGGCTGTTAGACTGAGATGTTTTTATGAAATATTTTCTTTAAATAATTTTTATTCTTCAGTAGATTTCGTTGTATGAAATCATGAGTTTAAAAGAACCATGATATTCCATTATTATAGAATTACCATTATATCAGATCTATTAGGTTAAAGGGAATAATAATAACAAACTTAGGAAAATGCATTATGAATTCATTGGAAATCAATTATTTATGAAAAATATAAATCAATTAGATATTTTTATTTTGTTTGAATTAATTTTGGATAAGAAATTAATGAGATATATTTGTGTTATATACTTAATAAAATATGTTTGATATTCATCCAATGGATATTATTGTCCTACGATATGAATAAAACCCAATTTTATGTAATAAAACCTTTTTTAAAAGGTTAATTTTATACATTTGAATGGAGAACCCATTTTCAATTAAGATTTTGACATAGTAATAATTTTCATATAACAACATAAACATGTTATTTTTATGTGGTATATAAAAATTTACATTGGACATATTTCTAAATTTTTTATCATAACAATCATGTTTTGATGAATAGTAAAAAAATGTTAAATTTTAATTAAAACAACATTTTAAATCGAGATAATTTAAAGGGTAAAATTATAATATTTAATGGTTTTAAATTATAAATAGTATAAATTTTTATAATTCAATATAATTTATGTCATTGGAAATAATTTTACATTTAACTCATGGGAAAAACATTTCAATCGTTTGCAATGTTTAAAAATTTAAAACCTGTTTTCTAATTTAAAAAATTTGATTAATTTTAAATTATTTACAACAGCTTCAGTGTTTTTTATTTTAGAAAATCGATTCCATATTTTGAATTAGTAGATCCAAATTATGTTAATAGTCTACTTTTAATTTTGGACATTATGAATAGTAACTTTGCTAATTATTTTTATTACCGTGGTTAAAGGTTAATTGGGAAATTAGAGGGAAAAATAATATTATAAAATTAACACAAAACCTATAAAAAACTTATTGTATGAATAAACTAGACCCTTATCTTCTACTATTCAATGTGGTAACACCTTACCACCACTTACCTAGGAATATAACAAGAATGTAATAAAAATAATGAATGTCACAAAATGTCACAATTTTATTATATATAAGTATATTAATTTTAATATATAGATAACTAAGAGATAATATCCACTCTAGATAGTCCCTAAGAATAAAAAATAATTACTACATAATATTACTTTATTTATTATTTTTAGAGATTAAATAATTACCATTAGTGATGACATAATAGTGATGTAAAAATTATTTCATTAAAACAAATATCAAATAAATGGTTTTAAAATGATAAAATAAATATCATATGAACCAATTAATGTTCTCCACGAATTTTATAAGTAACCATGACATGTTAAGATTTTATTTAATATTTATTTCTCATTTATCTCAATTTTTGGGTTTTTTTGAAATCATATAAATGAATAGTGTAAAATTTACATTATAGATATTTTATGAAAATAAAATATTATTAAATTATTCAAAAGTCATAAGAATATTTATTAATTATATAGTGATAATTATAAGATCAAAAAAGTCATTAAATATTCATTTATTGCATGTTAACACTATAAAAGTAAATATGTATAACCAATAAATATTTAGAATATTATGACCACAATTAAAATTAATAATAATAACAAAGTGTTAGTTAAAAATATTTGGTTTATATTTCAAAATTAATTTGTCCAAATTTATTGGTTGATGAGATTACAACCCCATATCATCTAAAATTATATTTTGGGACACTTTTGAGCTTTTTTGGCAGGGTTTTATTTTATAATAAATTTTTATTTATAGATTTTCCAAAAGTGCCCCTCTCTTTAATAATATAAGGTAACCTCTTACATCAACAATACACTTCATTTTGAGTCATAAATATTGGCCACCCATCACATTTTTCCTTCTCAACTTCCCTATTTTCATTATAGCGGGTCTGGTCATCTTCAAAGATCATCCCTAGGGCTCTAATTGAAAATTCAAGAGAGTCGCATCGAAGAAGAGGTAATATCATTTACCGATTCTTTCAAACTTCTTTCTTCTTCTACTTCCAATTCCTTAGTTTTTTCCTTATAAATTAAAAGAGTCATTATCACTCATGTAATTATATGTTATTATAGACATGAAAGAACCACAACATGCCTTCTACCCATCCTATGAAAAATGAAATCACCACGCATGTGTACGTACGGATTACATTCTCCATGTTGTGGTGTAATCCATTTTTCACCACCAACTTACATGGATGGGTATAATGATGGAATTTATATATATATATATATATCTATATATATTACTGATATAAACATATTTTTATTCAGAGATACTATACACCATTCACTTCATTACAATTCAACAACTAGGGGAACCATAAAGTATCTCGTGTGGATATACGAATTACTATCTTCACGATGTGATGTGATTCGTTCTACATAATCATCATTATAGAATGATTATATAAATGAATTGAATGATTAAATATGATATATATTATACTAAAACCATTCTGTAAATGATATAACTATATCCTAAATATAGAATTATGAACATATATGAAAAACATGCATAAGATCATACAATAGTTTCTACCTGAACAATGAGTAACAATGAAATGTTGCTAAAAAATGGATGAAAATATGACCATAAATCTTATCATAAAAATTGTTATGATTCTAGAATAAATAAGTAACATTATTTAAATCATCATACCAAAGGTTCTGACACACACGAAAGATACCATACCTTAGGTAAGGGATAACTTTCCAAATCTCATTTTAATCCATGATAGTTTATTCGTATATATGTACTGGGGTATATTTATCATCCACATTCATGTTTCTTAAATATTTCTTTAATAATATTCATTATATCCTTTTATAATTTTCTAATGTCAATTTTACCCATTGGTGAATTTTTACTAAATGGTTTAATGGAATCTTTAGTCATTTTCAGTACGAGGCAATTTTTTACTTTTTCTGAAAAAGAAAGAGAAGAATGTTTTTTTACCATATACGTCTTAAATTGATTTTTTTATGTTCCATAAACATTATTTGATTGAATATTCTCCTTAATTCATACAAGGTTATTTTCTCATAAAATTATTTCTTCTCAAATTTTGCGGCATTTTGAGGAAGGAAAATGTTTTTTAAGAATAAATGATATTTTCCCCATGTATTAATTACTAGTATTTTCTCAAAATTATTTTCCATATAAGATGAATCAATTTGAAATGGGTTTTATTACAATTCCATTTGTTACCATGAATTTATTGTTTTTTGGATGGAATTGTTTTTGGAGATCCATTTGTTTTATATCAATTATGATGGAATGATGTTTAAGAAACCCATTTTATTTTGTGGGTTATGTTATGGTGAATGTTTTTGTGTTTTTTAGCACATTTAAGAATTTATTTATTATGAGATGTCTGGTACCAATATCTCCATCTAATTCATTGGGAAAATATTTATATCACATGGGATAAAAATGATTAGAATAGAATTTAATTTTTTTAGTAATACAGATCTAGAACGAGGAGTGAACTCGGTACAATAATGGAATTTTATCGCTATGATGGTATCATAAATGAACCTTGGATAATATGAAATGATTTTCTATGATAATGTGTTTATGAAAAAATTCATGTATTATGTTATGACTATTGGTATTACATTGAACAATTATGATTTATCTCATGAAATGATATTATGATCTTTTATATACAGGATAAGATTTTCAAATGTTATGTTTATGAATGATATTTACATTGTTTACCCTTACGTAGAATTGGATATTTCCCTTTCATATGTTTCTTTTCAAATAGTTATGAAAAAGGTTATTGTGTAATATATTTCACAAGGGAGTCCAGTTATGAAGAAATAAGTGGGAGAAAATGTGGATGTTTTATAAACCAATTGTTTATGTTTTCCAGTTTATAAAGACAATAACCTTTATTGTACTGTCATGTTTTTGATTTTATATGTAATAAATATTCTTTAATGTTGGAATAATATATATAGGTAATTATGGGCCATTATAGTTGGTATGTGAGGAAAGGTATAGTTAACCATTAGAAACTAGGATAAGGGAACCATAGTAAGAACCATAAGGATGTGTCTAAGTATAGGTTACAATCTTATCCCAGTGTTTTATATTTGTTCATTAATATCCTAGGATAAAACATAAAGTTTCACAAATTGATATTTTATTCTTGATTATGTGGTTTTCCTATTATGATTAGTGTTTCTCACACTAGGCTTCTTGGTTTTTGTCAATGGATGGAACCCGAAGAAACTGTGTTAATGCTAAATGAGAAGAGAAATGTAGTGATTGCCCCCCTGAGAAAAATATTTTATGTGAGCTTGAATGAAAAATCATTTATCCATGATCGCATAACTTTCTCAAGCTAGTAATTATGCATGAATTCTAAATGAGTAGAGAAGGGAGCGACATTATATTGAGTCCTTCATGAGATAGTGTCCACCATTATTCAGTGGGTATTCTTCTCCATTAATGGTTGAACAATGTATTAGAACAACTGAAATAATATTTTTAGTTCTACAATGTTATGAACATGATACAGTCATATTAGAAGTCTATCATTTGTAAGGAAACATTGATCATTTGTGGAATCTTATCAAGAATATGAGGCAAAGGGATGAAATTGAGTCCATTGAATGAGACGAGTTCAAGAACATCTTTTTCAAAAAGTAGTTTCCTCATCTTCATAGAAAATATATATAGAAGGAGTTAATTTATCTTAAAAAAACATATGATTAATCTATTGGTATCTATAAATAAAATTTTACAAGACTTGCACGGTAAGGTTCCTGAATTATTATCCAAACTAACAGTAAAATTGAACTATTTTTTTGTGTCTTAAAACCAAGTCTACAAAGTGAATTATCCATAAGGGACTTCAATATATAGGAGGAAATTGTTTTATATGCTCTGAAGGATGAGATGAATATTGGAGTAACACATCATTCATATGGTTTATAAGAAGATAAAAATGGAATTCAAAGGAAAATCTAAAGGCTACACTAAAAATAAGATGATTTTACATTATTCTCAATGTGTCGAAAGAAACATGGAGTCAATTTTCTTGAAGGGACTAGTAAATGTTATAAGTGTGGAAAATAATGCCATTGGGTAGTTGAATACCAAAGTGATGGGAGGAAGACGTCTAAATATGTGAATAAAGAAAAGGCTACACAAAATGCACCTCCTACACATCAATGTTAAAAGGTAAATGAAATGGTGAATTATTTCAATAAATTCCCTAATCCAAGGGTTATTGACTATGATTAATGCCAAAAAACTCATAAGGTCAAGGACAAAATAAATTTACATGCAATCACTTTCAACGATGTGGAGTACGATAATGATTTGATTAAAGGTACACATATCATCCACTCTAAAGTTGAAAATGTTTTATTTGATTCTAGATCCATATAATTTTTTATTTATGAATAATTTTCTAAGGGTATCACCACATTACCTAAACAATTTATTTTTGAGTGAGCTGTGAAAACTTCTAATGGTATAAAAATCACATCAAAAGTTTATAATTCTTTTCTAGATTATTATTTTTGGAATGTGCTTCCTAAAAATCTTGTGAGCCTTCCTATAGTGAAATATTATGTGATTTGTGGCATGGATTGGAATTATATATACGGAGATCATATCTTTTTTCAAATAAGGGGTGTCACATTTCTTATTTGAGATCAATATATGGTCTTCTATAAATTCAAGGATGAATATAACCTTCCAGTAAAATTTTTTTCAATCTTATGTATCTTGATTCCAATAAGTGATGTTTTTTTATCTCAAATGGTTGGGGAGAAAATCAAGATTAATAATACTTACATTATATTGGATTTTTATGATGTCATTCTAGAGGAATTTCTAACTCTTCCACCAAATCGTGATGTTGATTTTTCAATATAATTCATAACTGGGGCTATACCTATTTCAAAAACACCTTATAGAATTTCCCCAATTGAGTTACATGAATTGAAGAAGAAACTCTCATATAATCTTGATATGGGATTCATATCCCATAGTGAATCAACTTTGGGAGCACATATTCTATTTATTAAGAAGAAGGATGGATCAATGATACTTTGCATTGATTATCGAGAACATAACAAGATCACCATCAAGAAAAAATATCTTATTCCCCTCATTGTTGACTTATTTGACCAACACTGCAGAGCACAATACATTTCCAAGATTGATCTTTGTTCAGGATATCATCAATTATGGTTCAAAATGGGATATACCAAATACATCATTCTGTACAAGGTATGGATGCTATTAATTTATAGTGATGCTTTTTGGTCATACTAATGTCACTACTATCTTAATGGATATAATGAATAGAGTCTTTAGAGACTATCTTGATCAGTTTTTCATAGTCTTTGTATAATATATTATTATCTATTCACAGATCAAGGATGAACATGAATATCACAAGATAATTGAAAAGAAGACCCTAAGAAAGGAGTTGATTCATTCCAAATTTAACAAGTGTGAATTTTTTCTTCAAAATGTTTCTTTATTGGGTACCATAATCTCAAGAGTGGGAGATCTATGGATCCTGAAAAAACAGGGGTTATTGAAAGATGGTCGAGACCAACAACGGTTGCTAAGATCAAAATTTATCATGGTTTGGATGGATATTATCAACTTTTTTTGAATGATTTTTTTACTATTATATTATCCAATCACCCAGTTGAATTAGAAAAGATTTATGATCTTTTAGATGGAGGAATGTGAAGATAATTTGAAAGAGATAAAAAGAAGGATAGTCAGGGCACCTGTGATCAAACCGCCTTGTAGTGGGGAATAGTTTTTCTTCTATAGAGAAGCATCCAAGATGGTTCAAGGATGTGTTCTCATGAAAAAAGATATGGTGATAGATTATGCCACATAGCAGTTGAAAATTCATGAGTAAAATTACACAACTCATGATTTGGATTTAGCTGTAGTAATATTTTCAATAAAGATATATAGGCATTATCTTTATGGTGAAAGGTGTGATATTTATACTGATAATAAAATATTAAAGTATATTTCAACACAAAAAGAGATTAATATTCACCAAATTAAATGGTTGTAGTTCATTAAAAATAATGATACTCAATACATTACCACCCTGGGAAAGTGAACAATGTGGCAGATGCTTTGAGTCGAAAATACAATGCAACCTTATCCATGATAAATAACATGAAAGATAAAATATTTATGAATTTTTTATGTTTGGTTCAGGAAATGTTAATGGAAGGGGTGAAATTTTATAATCATAAAATGAATTTTCAGCCATATATGCATGTGAAGAATAAAGAGGCACAAAAGGAAGATGTAGAGTTACAAAAGAAGGTCAGATATATTCTTGAATTCAACCATGATTTTGATGAGATAAAAAGGTTTAGGAACTGGGCTTGTATTCCTCCCATACAAAAATAAATTAATAATCTATTGGATTAGTCTAATAGTTCTTTTTTTTCTAATCACACGGGAAGAACAATGATGTAATGGGACCTAAAAGAGTACTTTTGGTGGGATGGCATGAAAAGAGATGTCATGGAATATGTCTCACTATGATTGGTTTATCAGAAATATAATGATGAGAGACATAATCCTTATTGGATTTTACAACCATTACCCATTCCAAAATGGAAATGGGAAAACATCACTATATAATTTTTCATCAGAATTACCAAAACATCCAAAGGCAATAATGATATCTGGGTAATAGTTGTTCGCCTTATGAAGTTGGCACACATCATTATTTCTAGATATGATTTCAATCTTGATTAGATTTCTAGGTTAAACTTTAAAGAAGTGGTAAAATTTTATTGAGTGCAAACTTCCATTATATCCACTAGGGCTCCAATTTTTACCTTGATGTTCTAGTGAATCCTCAAGTATGCTCTGGATATAGAGTTAAGTTTTAGCACTGCCTATCTCCCTAAGATAGATGATCAGCCTAAGAGGACAACTCTAACATTAGATGAAATTTTTAGAGATTAATATATGGATTCCAAAGGTGGTTTGGATCAATAATTATCATTAGTTGAAATTTAGTATAATAATAGTTTTCACTTCAGTTTTCAGATAGAACTTTTTGAATCCATACATAGAATGATGTTAATATATCCAACTTTTTGGGATGAATATGGGTTAGAAAATCTATTAGGACCTTATCTTGTCAATGAAATGTCAGAAAAGGTCATATCTATTAAACAACACATAAGAGAAGCAGAAAGTGGACAAAAAATTATGCTATCAACTGAAGAAAATACCTATTTTTTGTAGTGGGAGATAAAGTGTTCTTACAAATATCACCAGTATTAAAATTTGGAAAGAAGGGAAATTTTATCCCTAGTTATATCAGTCCTTTTGAAATTTTTGATCATGTTGGGAAGGTAGATTACTAGTTGGCACTTCCATCGAATATCTCCTATGTTCATTATGTGTTATATGTATCTCTCATGAGATTTTACATAAATTATCCTTCATATTTACTAAATTAAGAAGTCGAACCATTGAAGGAAGATCATTATTTTAAAGAACAACCTATAGAGATTCTCGATTGTAGCGAAGAAGTTATGCGAAACAAGAACACTCATGTGGATAATTTTTTATTGAGGAACAAATAATTTTATAGATATAAAAGGGAACTTGATGATATTTTGAGGTGGAGGTATCCTAATCTATTTGTTTCCATGTGAGGAATTAAAGGAAGAAATTAGGTATAAGTCAGCTAGAATGTCAAACCCAGATGTTTTTATGAAATATTTTATTTAAATATATTTTATTCTTTAGTAGACTTTGTTTCATGAAATAATGTGTTTAGACAAACCACATGATTTCCTTATTATAAAATTACGATTATATCCTAGTCATTAGGGTATTGGGAATAATTATTACCAACTTATGAAGATGCGTTACGAATTCATTGGCTATCAATTATTTATGAAAAATATAAATCATTTAGATATTTGTATTTTGAGTGAATTACTTTTAGTAATTAAATTAGTGTGGTATATATGTGTTATATACTTAATAAAATATTTTTTATATTCATCCAATGGATATTCTTGTCATAAGGTATGGATAAAACCCTATTTGGTGAGTAGAATCATTTTTTAAATATTAATTTTATACCATTGAATGGAGAAACCATTTTAAATTATTATTTTGACACATTAATATTCATTATATGATAAAAAACATTATATTTTGAATAGGGATGTAAAAATTTACATTGGATATATTTATGATATTGTTATAATAACTTTCATGTTTTGATGAATCGTAAAAATACACTAAATCATAATTGAAAACAAAATTTTTAATGAAGATAATTTGTGTGGTTAAATTTAAATATTGAAAATTTTTAATTTATAAATTGAATATATTTTTATCATTATATATAATATATTTCATTAGCCTTAATTTTTCATTGAATTCACAGGTAAAAACTTTTCGATATTTTGCAATGTTTTAACTTTTTAAACCCTTTTTCTCATTTCAACAACGAGATTCATTTTAAATTAACTACCAAAACTTATGTGTTTTGAATTTTGAAAAATATATTCTGTATTTAGAATCATGATTTCAAAATTTTGTTAATAGGATGATTTTATTTTTGGGCATTATGAATAGTAACTTTGGTAATTATTTTTATTACCATCGTTAAAGGAAAATCTGGAAATTATGAGTAAAAATAATATTATAAAATTACAGTAACACCTGCAAAAAATAAATTTGGATGAATTGATTAGACACTTATCATATATTTTTCAAAGTTTAATCACCTTATAGTCACTTACCTATTAATTGGACAGGAATGTTATAAAAACTAATGAATGTGACAAAAAGTCACAATCTCATTTTATATATGTTTATAAATTTTGGTATATGCATAACTAAGAGATAGTATTGATTAATAAAATTCCCTTGGAATATAAAATAATTAAATACATCAAATTAATTTATTTAT
This sequence comes from Viscum album, assembly GCA_963277665.1. Taxonomy (NCBI): domain Eukaryota; kingdom Viridiplantae; phylum Streptophyta; class Magnoliopsida; order Santalales; family Viscaceae; genus Viscum; species Viscum album. The sequence continues at coordinate 1,705,488,952 of OY728161.1, forward strand.
AAATTTTAGTGATTAAATAATTACTATTAATGATGAAAAATTAGTGATGTGGAAATTATTCATTTATTAGAAATATCGAATAAATTGTTTTAAAAATATTAAAATAAAAAAATATAAACTAATTAATTTTCTCCAATAATTTTATAGGTGAATATGGAATTTTATAACTGTATTTAATAATTTTCTTGAATATTTATATTTGTGGAGTTTTTTTTAAAAAAAATGGATAGTGTCAAAATTAACACAATTAATTTTTTATGAAAATTAAATTTTGTTAAATTTTTTAAAAATAATAAATATATTTAAAAATTTAAAAGGGATAATTATATGATCTAAAATGTCATGATATATCCATTTATGGTAAATTTTTTCAATATAAGTAAATATTTATAACCATTAAATATTTAGAATGTTATTACCACAATTAAAATTAAATAGAATAACTAAGTGTCAATTAAAATTATTTAGTTTAAATAGACAAAATATCTTGTCCAAAATATATTGGTGATTATATTAAAAACCCATATCATCTCCTCTAAGAATTTTCATCAGTTTTAATGTTTCTAGATAAGGTTTTATTTTATTATAAATTATTATTTATGGAGTTTCCAAAAGTGCCCTTCACCTCAATTATAAAAGGGAACCTCCTCCCTCACCTCTTCACTTGATTTTTGAGCAGTCAAGCTCAGCCACCACCAACCATTATTCCTTATAATATTCTTTATTTTCATTCTATAGGTTTTTTTCAGCTTCAAAGACTAACCATAGTGCTCTAAAGAGGAGATTTAGAGGATTCACATTAAATAAGAGGTCATATCATTTACTGATTCTTTTTGACTTATTTCATCAGCTACTTCTTCTTGATTAGTTGTTTCACTGAAAAGTAATAAAATTAGTATCAATAATATATTTATATTTTATTATAAATATGAAACAACCATAGTGAAACCTCTACCCATCCTATGAATTATGAAATCACCATGTGTGCGTATGTGCATCATACTATCTCCACACCATGGTGTAATCCTTTTTTACCACCACCATACATGGATGAGAATAATTATAGAATTAAAAAATATATATTTCACTAATATAATTTTTTTTATTCTGAGATACTATACACAATTCACTTCAATTCCATTTAATAATTATGGGACCGATATCGTCGCTCGTGTGTACGTACGACTAACCATCTCCAAGATGCGATGTGATTTGTTCTATATAATCTTCATAATATCATAATTAAATAAAGGAATTAAATGAAAAAATATGAAATATACTATCCTAATACCATTCTATAAAGTATATTACTCTAACCGAAAAATATAAATAAGAACTTATCTAACAAAACATGCATAAGAAAATAATACAGATAATACCCAAATAATGAGTAATATTGAAATGTTACTAACAAATGGATGAAAATATGATCATAAATGTTATCATGAAAATGATCATGATTTTATAATAAATAAGTAACATTATTTAAATCATTATACATGAGGTTCTGATACACATAATGCATATTGGACTTTAGGTATGGGATAACATTTTAATTTTTTAACCAAAAATTGTTTATTCATAAGTATTTACTAGGTTATATTTATCATCCACATCCATGATTCCAAAATATGTATTCCAAAATCATATTTATATCATCCTATAATTTTATAATGCAAATTTTACCCAATTGTGATTTTTTACTAAATATTTCAATGGATTTTTTTCGGTAATAGGTACTTTTTTACATTTCCGACAAAAGTACGAGAATTTTTTTTAACATATATGGCATGAATGGATTTATATGGTTTCATGGAAAATTATTTTATTGAAGCTGTTCCTATAATATTAAAAAAAATTCATATAAAATCATTTCTTCTAAAATTGTGTGGCATTTTGAGTAAGGAAAATATTTTTGAAGAAGAAATGATATTTTTTAAAGAATTAATTCCTAGTGTTTTCTCAAAAATTTGTCCATATAATATGACAATATTTAAAAAGGTTAATATTTATTTCGATATTATTACCATAATTATTTTATTATGAAATCTTATTTAGGTGATCCATATGTTGTATATCGATTATTTTGTAATGATGATTACGAAAACCATTTTTATCTTGGGTTATGCTATGGTGAATGTTAGTATGTTTTTTTGGAACACATAATAATGGTTTCATTATTATATGAGTGGTAACTATATATCCCTCCAGTTAATTGGGTAATGATTTATATCTCATGATATAGGGATGACTGGAACAGTAAGAAAATTCAGTTCAGTAATGCAGGGTTGGAACGAGGAGTGAACTCAGTTTAGTAATGGACATTTTCGGCTATGATAGTCTCAATAATGATCCTTGACTAATATTAAATGATTCTATATGCTTATATGTCTATGAAAAATTTTCATTTCTTATGTTTTGACAATTGGGATTACATTTCACTTTTCTGATTTGTCCCATGACATGATATTATGATCGTTTATATGTAGGATAATATTTTAAAATGTTTTTTTAAGATTGATATTTCCCTTTTTTACCCTTACTGAGCATTTGAGATCACCCATTCATATGTTCCTTTCCCAAGGTCATGAAAAAGGGTATTATGTAAGATATTTCAAAAGTTATTCTAATTATGAATAAATAATTTCATGACAATGTGGATGTTTTACGAACCAATTCTTTATGTATCATAGTTTCTAAAGAAACTAATCCTATACGGTCCTTGTGTGGATTTGTTATGTTATTTAAATATTATTTTTAAATTTAGTAGTCATATATATTTGTAATGTACGAGACATTATAGAGGCCACTGAGAATTCAATCTCTATAGGTGAATATTATTTTCTTCATCATCATTCTCTATAGACAACCAAATGTTGGATGAATCAAAAAGTTTAAACATTGAGAGGAAATAATATAATCAATTTCAATAAAAAAATAAATTAGATAAATAATATATTATCTCATTGGATAGACTCAAATTCTTTTTACTTATCTTGTTTTAGTGCCACATGGAGTTGTGTTGTAAGAGTTGGTGACTGGTAAACCATATACAAAATATTATCTCCAAATTGAACCACTAATATTGTTAATTAATCCATATCGAGAGTGAGGTAGAGTATTAATGATTTAACATTGTCAATATATTATAGGTTTCTATATATTTTAGCTTCAATAAAATTATCTATAAACACTTCCAAATCATATTGATCTCCTAGAATAACATCACCTGTAATGCCTTATTCTTTAACCTCTATTGGAAATCAAATGGATAAGATCCAGGTTAAGAACATTATAATTTCATCCTAATAAGGTATTTAAATTGAAAATTTTGTAAGAATAAGCTCTTCTTCATCCTTTTTAACCCACTTCTAGTATTTTAATTTCTTAAGATAAGTGAAAATAATTCCAATTTTTACCTCACTTAATAATGATTTTATAAAATATTCTTTTCCATAATATTTTAAAAAACATAACTACATGAATCATCATATAGATTTAAAATCCCAAAAAATAAAAAACCTACAAATATCCATATTTGACCTAATAAATGAAATTATTGTAATAATATTATATTTTTTTTTTTCTCTTTGATGTTTAAAGTATTTTATGTGTTTGTAAAAAAACTGTTTGAAAGTATTTGAGACTTTGTAGAAATGATGAAAAAGTGATTTAGGAGTTATTTGTGAATAATTAATCATTGAAATCCAATTTTCCTAAGTATATTGTATAGTGTGGACCGACGGTTGATCTCTCGATGTTGCTACTCACATACACTATTTTTCAATGATCACTATTTTATTATAATCATAAAATATAATAACTATAGTAATAATAGGGAAAGGTATTAAAGGAATGTAATATATATATATTATTTAAAATTATAATGATGAATAATAAATGAATGAAATTGAAATGTAGAATAATGTTAGAGAAGTGATATAACAACCAAGGTAGACTACATATGTCATTCTTTATTGCCTTTAAAATAATTCATCTAAATTTTACTAAATAAAAAATATCAATAAAATTCATTTGATACCCATAAATATAAAAAATTATCAATAGTATATGTATTGATGAAACCGTGGTAAGAAAAACTACCCATTACCTCCATCAAATGAACCCACAAAAATTAATTATTTAGTCAACCAACAGATTAGTGAAGAAAAGAGAGGGAGGAAACATAGTAACAATGATGAATCAAAATAGATAAAACAATGAGAAAGAATATTAAACTATACCTCAATATATAAATTCTTTAAATTATAATACCATAATACAAATTATGGAACAAAATTCTATTCATTCATGATAATCAGAGTACATTATATGAAGAAAATCTAAAATTTGATCTCCATAACTTGGGAGATAAGATGATCACAAAGGATGGAGTAGAAAATAAAACAAAGGAGATAAAAGGAAGAGAGAAATATTGTATATTTAATAAATATAAATCTTTTAAAAAAATAAAATCCCCACCTTAACTCTTGAAAATTAATTTCCCATTGAAATCAAAGTGGATATATTAATTTATAAGAAAGAAGGGTAGCTCGTTTCACACTAAATATTTTCAACACTAGTTTATGTGTGTTTGTAATAATAAATATTAGAATATGTAATAGAGTATTTATGAGATGTTTTTTGAATCTTTATTTAATTTCCACCCATAAAATATTAGCTACATTGGACACGTGTCTCTAAATTTATGATAGAATTATTAAAAAATTGTTCATGTCCCACCAGACTCTTCAAATATATATACTCTAAATCCCCCAAAATTTATGGCCTTAAAAGGATTGAATATTGAATATCCATAGTAAATTAATTTAATTAATTGTGATTATATATGTTTCCTTGAATTTAAATCTATTTTTGTATATTTATTTTTGTGATATGGGATCAACATTAAAATTCAGTAAAATTAGGGACATATTTTAAGGCCCAACTTGTAAGATTAATTTTCCAATATATGATTGGATTGATAATTTTTTGTATATGATGAAAATTTAGATAAAAAAATTATTATTAAAAAAATTAATTTTCAACATTTATTAGTTTAGAAAATATTATATCTGAAATTAAATTTTAGTGTTTTTTCTTGGATATAACCAAAAATCAATTTTCATAATAAAGTGAATAATATTACTAAAACCATAAATTCTGATAATTACCATTAACATATTAATTTAACATGACTAAGAACGTAACTTAATAAATAATATATGTGATAATATGTTCTTAATAAATATCCCACACTTAAATAATGCACTCTCGGGAAGTCTTCAAATATTTATATTAAAACCCAATTCTCATGGTAAAAGATGCATCACTATTCAATTGAAACACCTAAACTATTATTATTCCACAAACATGGATTTCTACTAATTAATTCCACAAAAATAATAAATATCAATCCAATCTATTATTAATAAAAAAAATTATTTCATGCTTACCTACTTATAAAAATACTTCCCTCTAATGTAAGGACTCTAATTGGATATTTTATCATTTTATGAAATATGAATGATATATATAGGTTCAAAAATATACCATATTTTTATACATTTATATATAAATATGGTATCAATCCTGAGAAAATTCTAATTTTATTTGGTGGATAAGAGTCTGTGGAAGAATGAATTTATGAATACAAATGTGAAAAAGGGGATGTTATACTCTAATATTCCATTGAATAAATATTTAAGTGAAAACACAAGAAATATAACTCACTCAATTACCATTACTAATGTAAGGAACCACACACCATGTAACGACCCAAAGATTCATTAATGGAAAATCCCTCTTGATCCAGTTAAAAGTCTCTTTATAAAAAATGTTTTTATAAGATGTCAACTTCGTTGGTATTATGATAAGAGTTGTGACAGTTATTTTTATAGCCGTTGAAAAGTGATCACATGATTAGTATAAATATAAGGATTTAACGAACCCTATTTTAATCAGACAAAGGAAGTGATGGCCTCATCCAATAGAATTGCCCCATACGAAGCCCATTTGTCGGAGCTCAGAAAAGAGGTGGCATCCATGGGCTTCACCCTTGACCAAGCCCAAGCTGAGCTTCATTATGTCAAGCTTGAACATGACCGTCTACGGGAAAAGTGGAAGTTGATAGAGATTACCACTCGAGCGATGTTATCCGAGCTGCCCCAAGAGTCTGTCACCATCGCACACCTTACCCTTAGGTCTTATGCGGCTATTTTAAGGGGTTATGTAACAAATAAGTAATACTATGGTCATGTAAATTATTTTTGTATATAATAATGAATATAATTTCTAGTCATTTTTGATACATTGTAAATAGTTTTTAAAGTACAAATGGTGTTTCTAGTTATTATTTAATTAAGAATTATATTTTATTAAATTAAGGGATTTTTTAATTAAATATTATTTTACTAAAATATTTTTTTTAATATTAAAATAATTTTTATTACATATAAATTATCTTATAATTTTATGAATGCAATTAAAATTTTTATTAAGGTTTGAAAGTCATTTCTGTCAAAACCCGTGAATTTTCGATATATATTGGTTTTTATTTTAAAAGTGAAAATTAAGATATTTAAATTTTTTTTTGATAAAATAAATGTCATTTCTAGAATCAGGACATTAAAAGTATCCAATGGTGAATTTTTCTTAATTTTATGAGACAATCAAATTTTTGGGTAAAAATTAAATACCGTTTAAATATATAATGTGTTTTATGACATCATAATGACCCAATGGTGATGTAATAAAATACCATAATCCTTATGTTCGGCCAATATATGTTTTATCATTAAAATAATGTGATTTTGGGTTTGTTTGACTTACTTTTCAAAGCATTAATAGACCCCTCAAGACATATTCAACACTTTTTCTTCTTAAATTAATTTCCATGGGAGTGTGACTCACCTCCACACAAGCAACCATATTATTTTCAGAAGTTCGGACATGGGCCTTATAAAATATTGTTTTCCTCTTCCCTTTTCCAAAAACCATGGGCAAAAACCATTGGATGGTTTCTTGTTTGGATTAATTTAATGTAAGGGGTCCCAAACCTAAATAATAAAGAATTATCTCACCTTTCCTATATAAACCCACCCAAGATCCCACTTCCTCCTCACTAAAATCCCTTGGAGTTAGTCCTACCTCTATCCTTCTCTCTCTATAATCCTCCCTAGGTTCCCCAATCTCCCATGAAGCCTCTCACAAGCCTCTCTCTAGCCTTTGGAAGCACACTTCCAAGTAAGGGTTTTTTCCTCCTTTCTCATTTTTGTCAATTTTCGTTAAGTTGTATTGCCCTTTTAATTTCAATTATTAATGTTGGGGTATGGTTTCACACCTCCCCCATACTGTCCTCTTATTGTTTGAATGATGGGAGACCCCTTTCTCTCTCCTTAAATGCCTCCCATGTACACCTGTTACTATGCAGAAATTCCGAAAGGAACTTCTCTCTCTTCTTTTACATTCAAGCAATAATTTTGTATCATGAATCTATATTCCATCACAATTGTTGGTACATGTATCTAAATGACCTCCTTACTGTCCATTACATGTAAATATAATGAGTAAACCCTTTCTCTCTCATTAAATGCCACCCATGTACACCTGTTACTATGCCGAAATTCTGAAAGGAACTTCTCTCTCTTCTTTTACATTCAAGCAATAATTTTGTATCATGAATCTATATTCCATAACAATTGTTGGGACATGTATCTATATGACCTCCTTACTGTCCATTACATGTAAATATTATGAGGAACCCCTTTCTCTCTCGTCAACCATTTTTATGAATTCTAATGCCACGCGGTTACGCTGCCAAAATCGCACTGATTTTCTAAGCCAATGTCATTGTGTAGTGAATGCCATGCCCATTTCTCCATCGAGGGTATTCACCTTTATGCACATTTACTTATTGATTGTAATGTTTCATGTATGAATTCCACATTCTTTTATCGTGGAATAAATTATTATGTTTTATGAATCCATGTTTTATGATCCATGTGGCACACTTATGCATGAAATGAAAAGCTTAAGAAGGGTGCGCCCTTATAGCTCTCCAATGCATTGGGTAAAGTATAGTATCATGATACGTCATGTGCAATGAGTGTTGACTCATGCTAATTCAAGTGCAATGAGGGTTTACTCATGCTTCATGTGCAACGAGGGTTTACTCATGCTCCATGTGCACTGAGCCTTTGCTCATTCTAATTAAATGTTAAATGTTGTTGCCACATTTCCATGTTATGATTATCATGAATTATCATGCATTTATGCTCATGTTTCGTTTATTATCTATCGATACTCCTATTTTCTAACATGTATTGTACTCCTCATGTTATTCCTTGTGTACTCCCTTACTGGGCTTTATAGCTCACCATTTTCTTATGCATGTCCTCAGGTTATCCCATGCAATGCTAAGTATGAGGGAATATAGTGGTCATGTAAAGGACATTTTCAAAAAAGATGTTGTATTTCATGTTTTATGTTTTTATGTAATGATCCTAAGCCCCAAAGACACTAAACCTCTCAATCTTCTTTGTTGTATCAAGTGAATTTTTATGTAATAAATCATGTTTAAGTTGTAATAAAAAGCAGGGTTGTCATAGTTGGTATTAGAGGATAGTTTTAGTTATTTTTGGGATTAGGAAACCCTAGTAAAGCCTTATATACTAGACTAAGTATAATAAAAACATCCCTAAGTTTCGGCAAATACTAAGTATGTGGTTTATCAAACAAATACATCCCTGTCTAGATACGAGAAAGTAGAGGCAGCTCTGGCACAGATGTATCCCAAGGGTAAAACCCGAAAACACCGCTTTGAGCTAGACTCGAACGGGAACTGGTGCACGAAAACGAGCCTTGCAGCACTCATGGTTACGACACTCCCGGGGGATATGTTTTGATAAATTCACAATCTTATTATGAACCCTTATTAACGAAAAAATGCCCCTAAGAATATATGTTAGAAATTAGATCATGAAAAGCCTAGATTGAATCCTATAGACTCATGAGTTAAAGAAATAAATGTTTATTTTTGAGTCATCAACTTTTGACTTTGGATTACCCTTTATGTGTTACCCCTAACTTTCCTTTTATTCCAGCCGATGGCCGGTAATAAGAGGACTCGGGCTAACAACCGTTGTGAAGATCAGTGTGATGATTGTACTAATGAGATTCCCAATCCAATGTGAGCGGGAATCGCAAACTTTGTCACGCTTCTCTCTCAGCTAACTCAAGTTTTGAATAGAAACACGGGTCAAGAGGAACATTCAACCCCCCCTATGAAAGAACAAGTCGCTATCAAGAGCTTCATGAGACAAATGCCTCCTACTTATAGGGGATCATGTGATCCCACGATCGATGAACAATGGATCAACTCCATTGAAAAGATCTTCTCCATCCTCCAATGTTCTAAAAAAGAGAAGGTTCTCCTGGCTGCTTATCGTATGGAGGGTGAAGCTGATCAATGGTAAACGTTGATCAAACATATGAATCCTAAGAAGGAGATCGAGGCTTTGGAATGGAAGGAATTATGGAAGATGTTTTTCGATAAATATTTTCCACGCACCCTCCGTCTTAATATGGAAAGGGAATTCCTTTACCTCAAGCAAAATGATGAAGAATCTGTGGGAGCGTATGAGGAAAACATCACAAGGATTTCATGATACGCTTCCGGCTTTTTCGTTACCCCTGAATGCAAGGTTGAACGCTTCTTTGGTGGGCTGATTCCTAGCTTGCGGAAAGCATTAGCGATCTGTGACTTCGACAGCTATGAGGAAATTGTATGATGTGACCTCATGGTCGAAATGGAGATCGGAGAATCATAAGAGTATCATGGGGATAAGAAGCGTAAGGTGGACTTCAATTCTGGTGGGCCAATGGATAAATCCAACGACGCTAAGATGTTCCAGCACCCCACTTACCAAAAGTGTGGAAAGAAGCACCCTAGAAATTGGCTTAAGGGGACGAGAAAATGCTTCAGGTGTGGAAGAGAATGGCACCTAGCTGTTAACTGTCGGCAAGAAGGACATGCGGCTGCGACAGAGGAGAGGAACGCTCTGTTTGAACTCAACGCGTTTTTCAATGCAATAAATGAAAAGAACCGGGTCATTTTGCAAATCAGTTCCCTAATACAAGGGTTATCGGAGGCAACCAACAACCTCCAAGACAGCAAGGAAGAGCTTTTTCCATCACTTCTGCCGAAGTGAACCCCGACAACGAAGTGGTGATAGGTACACTAGTTATTCATTCAAGAATAGTGAACGTACTTTTTGATTCATGTTCTACGCATTCTTTTATATCTCTTATGTTTAGTAGAATAATCCCAGAACCACCACAAATCATGGAAGTAAAGATGTCGGTGAGTACGGAAAATGGGGAAATCATTGCATCCCATGAGTATAAGTCCTCCCCTATTATAATCTGTGCATTGAATTTCCTGGAGAACCTCATCATACTCCCTCTAGTGGAATTTGATGCAATTATTGGCATGGATTGGCTTTCCTTATATAGAGCCAATATAAATTGTCAGGAGAGGGAAATCACACTCCATATGGAGAATCGACCCCCGATTCCATACAAGTGTCAGGAGGAAGATGAATCTCCTTTAGCTCCATCATCTCAAGCATGGATATTGTGGCCCTATGATCACGCGTATCTGGATCAGATGATTGAGTTCATGGGAGAAACCATCCTTGAAGAAATGCCTATTGTGGGGGAATTCACGGAAGTGTTTCTCGAGGAACTGCCTGGTCTTCCTTCTAGAAGAGACGTTGATTTCTAAATTTAACTTATACCTGGGGAATTACCAATATCAAAGACTCCATATAGAATGGTTGTTGTTGAGCTTGAAGAGCTAAAGAAACAACAACATGAGAATCTGGATAAAGGGTTGATATGCCCACGTGCTTCACCATGGGGTGCACCAGTCCACTTCATCAAGAAGAAGGATTGGTTAATGCAGATTTTCATCGATTATCGTGAACATAACAAAATAACGATAACGAACAAGTATACTCTCCCACGAATTGATGAATTGTTCGATTAGTTGCGTGGAGCACAATACTTCTCCAAGGAGGACTTGCGGTCGGGATATTATCAAGTAAGGGTGAAGAAGGAAGATATCCCCAAGACTACTTTTCGTACAACATACGGGCACTATGAATTCATAGTAATGCCTTTCAGACTCATCAATTCTCCAGAAATATTCATGGACTTAATGAATAGAGTCTTTAGAGATTACCTTGAAAAATTTGTGGTAGAACTGTAATAGAGACTTTGCACAAGGAGATGCTCTATGCATAGTACAACAAGTGTGAGTTCTTGTTGAAGAAGGTCTCATTCTTGGGCCATATCGTCACAAGCAATGGGATATCTGTGGATCTCTCCAAAACAGATGCAATTGAGGGATATCTGAGGCCAACATCGGTATCCGATATCTGTAGATTCTTGGGGTTAGCTGGATATTATCGACGATTTGTTAGGAATTTATCACGATTTTCCAACCCTCTTACCTAGATAAATCGAAAGAGAGTAATGTTTTCGTGGAGTGATGAATGCGAAGAAAGTTTCAAGGAGTTGAAAAGGAGTCTTATCACTGCACCCGTGCTCACTTTACCCACAAGTGGGGAGCTTTTTGTGGTATTCAGTGATGCTTCAAAGAATGGATTAGGATGTGTACTGATGCAGAATGATAAATTGATATTCCATACCTCAAGGCAGTTGAAAATCCATGAGCGAAACTATCCAACGCATGATCTAGAGTTGGCGGTGGTGATCTTTGCCTTGAAAATCTGGCGGCATTATCTCTATGGAGAGAAATGTGAGATATATACTGACCATAAGAGTCTTAAATATATATTCACACAAAAAAAGATTAATATGCGCCAGAGAAGATGGATAGAGCTCATTAAGGATTATGACTGTTCAATACATTACCACCCTGGGAAATCGAATAAGGTGGCGGATGCCCTAAGTAGAAAGGATCTAGATATTCTATCAATGATAAGAATCGAGAAGGATCCAATCATCTTAGACTTGATGAAGATGGATGTGGGAATCATAAAGAAGGGAACATCATCAATCCTTTCACAAATGATTGCTCAAACATCTCATTTGGAAAGGTTAAAGGATGTTCAAATGGATGATGTGGGAATTCACAAAAAAGTGGAAGCTATCAAAAAGGGAAAATCCTCGGAGTTTAATGTTAATGAAGATGGAACTGTGCGGTTTGGGAAAATACTATGTGTTCCATGAAGTCTGGAGCTGAAGAAGGAACTCTTAAATTATGCACATAGTTCAAATTTCCCTATTCACCCAGGGAGCACAATGATGTTTTGAGATCTCTGAGAAAACTTTTGGTGGGATAATATGAAGAAGGAGATCACCGAATATACATCAAAGTGTCTGGTGTGTCAGCAAGTGAAGGCAGAGAGGCAGAAGTCGAAGGGTATGATGCAACCATTTCCCATACCAGAATGGAAATGGGAGAACATCACCATGGACTTTGTCACCGGATATCCAATGACATCCAAAGGCAACAATGTAATCTGGGTTGTTGTGGATCATCATACAAAGACTGCACACTTCATTGCTATTCGGGAGGATTTCTCATTGGATCAACTAGCCCAGATATATATCAAGGAAGTGTTAAGGTTGCATAGAGTACCACTATATATTGTGGCTGACCGAGATCCAAGATTCGCCTCTATGTTTTGGAAGAGTCTTCAACATGCTCTGAATACAGAACTGAACTTCAGTACGGCCTATTATCCTCAAACTGATGGCCAATCTGATCGGACTATCCAAACACTTGAGGATATGTTGAGAGTGTGCTCAATGGACTTTAAAATAAGATGGGATCAACATCTTCCTCTGTTTTAGTTCTCTTATAATAAAAGTTTCCACTCGAGCATCCAAATGGCACCATATGAAGCCCTGCATGGGAAAAGGTGAAGAACATTGGCATGTTGGGATGAGGTCGGTGAACATAAACTGCTTAGACTAGAAATGGTCGAAGAAATGGTGGAGAAGGTGAAAACCATTCAATAGCATATCAAGGAATCCCAGAGTCGACAGAAGAGTTATGCAGATAATCGTCGATGAGACCTTGAGTTTAAAGTTGGAGACATGTTTTTTTAACGTATATCTTCATGGAATAAGGTCATGAGGTTTGGAAAGAAAGGGATGTTAAGTCCAAGGTACATCGGCCCCTTCAAGATTCCTGATTGTGTTGGGGCGGTGGCCTATCGACTGGCACTTCCACCTACCATGGCCAAGGTGCATGATGTCTTTCATGTATCCCTCTTAAGGAAGTACATACCAGACCCTTCACATGTACTCTCATCTGAGGTGGTACAATTGGAAGACGATCTTTCTTATGAGGAGAAACCAGTGAAGATCTTAGATCATAGAGAAAAAGTTCTACGAAATAAGACAATTCCCCTCGTTAAGGTGTTGTGGAGAAACCAAAAGTTTGAAGAAGCGACTTGGGAATTAGAGGATTTGATGAAGATGAGTTTCCCACTTTTGTTTTATTGTGGGAAAAGGAAAATTTCTAGGGCCGAAATTCTTAAGGGGGAATATTGTAATGACCCAAAGATTCATTAATCGAAAATACCTCTTGATCCAGTTAAATATCTCGTTATAAAAAATGTTTTTATAAGATGTTAAATTGTTTGGTTTTATGATAAGAGTTGTGACCATTACTTTTATAGCCGTTGAACAGTGATCACATGATTAGTATAAATATAAGGCTTTAACGAACCCAATTTTACTCAGACAAAGGAAGTGATGGCCTCATCCAGTAGAATTGCCCCATACGAAGCCCATTTTTCGGAGCTCGGAAAAGAGCTGGCATCCTTGGGCTTCACCCTAGACCAAGCCCAAGCTAAGCCTCATTATGTCAAGCTCGAATGAGACCGTCTACGGGAAAAGTGGAAGTTGATAGAGATTACCACTCGAGCGATGTTATCTGAGCCGCCCAAGAGTCTTTCACCATCGCACACCTTACCCTTAGGTCCTATGCATCTATTTTAAAGGGGTTATGTAACTAATAAGTAATACTATGTTCATCTACATTATTTTTGTATATAATAATGAATATAATTTCTAGTCATTTTTGATACATTGTAAATAGTTTTTAAAGTGAAAATGATGTTTTTAGTTATTATTTAATTACGAATTATATTTTATTAAATTAAGGGATTTTTGAATAAAATAATATTTTAATAAAATATTATTATTAATATTAAATTAATTTTTATTAAATATAAATGATCTTATAATTTTATGAATGCAATTAAAATTTTTAATTTGGTTTGAAAGCCATTTCTGTCAAAACCGATGAATTTTCGATAAATATTGGTTTTTATTTTAAAAGTGAAAATTAACATATTTAAAAAAATTAAGATAAAATAAATGTCATTTCTGGAATCAGGACGTCAAAATTATCCAACGGTGAATTTTTCATAATTTTATGAGACTGTCATATTTTTTGGGTAAAAATTAAATACCATTTAAATATATAATGTGTTTTATGACATCATAATGACCCAATGGTGATGTAATAAAATACCATAATCCTTATGTTCGGCCAATATATGTTTTATCATTAAAATAATGTGATTTTGTATTTTTTTGACTTACTTTTCAAAGCATTAATGGACCCCTCAAGACATATTCAACACATTGCCTTTATAAATTAATTTCCATGGGAGTGTGACTCACCTCCACACTAGAAACCTTATTATTTTAAGAAGTTCGGACTTGGGCCATAAAAAATATTTTTTTACTCTTCCCTTTTCCAAATACCATTGGAAAAACCATGGGATGGTTTGTGGTTTTGATTAATTTAATGTAAGAGGACCCAAACCTAAATAATAATGAATTCCCTCACCTTTACTATATAAACCCACCCAAGCTCCCACTTCTTCCTCACTAAAGTACCCTGGAGTTCGTCCAACCTCTTCCCTACTCTCTCTTGAATCCTCTCAAGGTTCCCCAAGCTCCCAAGAAGCCTCTCACAAACCTCTCTCTAGCCTTTGGAAGCACACTTCCAAGTAAAAGTTTTTTCTTCCTTTCTCATTTTTGTCAATTTTCTTTAAGTTGTATTATCCTTTTAATTTCAATTATGAATGTTGGGGTATAGTTTCACACATCCCCCATACTTCCCTCTTATTGTTTGAATAATGGGAGGCCCCTTTCCCTCTCATTAAATGCCTCCTATGTACACCCGTTACTATGCCAAAATTCCGAAAGGAACTTCTCTCTCTTCTTTTACATTCAATCAATAAATTTGTGTCATGAATCTATATTCCATCACAATTGTTAGGAAATGTATATATATGTCCTCTTTATGGTCTATTACATGTAAATATTATGAGGAACCCCTTTCTCTATCATTAAATGCCTCCCATGTACACCCGTTACCATGCCGAAATTCCAAAAGGAACTTCTCTCTCTTCTTTTACATTCAAGCAATATTTTTGTATCATGAATCTATATTCAATCACAATTGTTGGGACATGTTTCTATATGACCTACTTACTGTAAATTACTTGTAAATATTATGAAGAACCCCTTTCTCTCTCATCAACCATTTTTAGGAATTCTAATATCACGCCGTTACGCTGCCGAAATAGCACCGATTTTCTAAGCCAATGTCATTGTGTAGTGAATACCATGCCCATTTATCTATCTAGGGTATTCACCTTTATGCACATTTACTTATTGATTTTAAAGTTTCATGTATGAATTCCACATTCCTTTATCGTGGAATAAATGATTATGTTTTATGAATCCATGTTTTATGATCCATGTGGCACACTTATGCATGAAATGAAATGTTTAAGAAAGGTGCACCCTTATAGCGCTCCAACGCATTGGGTAAAGTATAGTATCAGGATACGTCATGTGCAATGAGTGTTGAATCATGCTAATTCAAGTGCAATGAGGGCGTACTCGTGCTTCATGTGCAATGAGGGTTTACTCATGCTCCATGTGCAATGAGCCTTGGCTCATGATAATTCAATGTTAAGTGTTGTTGCCACATTTCCATGTTCTGATTATCATGCTTTATCATGACTTTATGTTCATGTTTCTTTTATTCTCTATTGATAAGCCTATTTTCTAACATGTATTGTACTCCTCATGTTAGTCCATGTGTACTCCCTTACTGTGCTTTATATCTCACCCTTTTCTTATGCATGTACACAGGTTATCCCATGCAATGCTAAGTACGAGGGAATATAGTGGTCTTGTAAATGATGTTTTCAATAAAGATTCTGTATTTCATGTTTTATGTTTTTATGTAATGATCCTAATCCCTATTGAAGCTAAACCTCTCGATCTTCTTTGTTGTATGAGGTTACGTTTTATGTAATAAATCATGTTTATGTTGTAATAAAAAGCATGGTTGTTATACACCATTTTTTAATAACATGAGATATGAATCTGATAATGGATATATTGAATGGTTCTGTATAATTATCCCATTTTTAATATTTTTCATGTAGGATAATATAACAACAAAAAATTATGAATGAATAAAAAATCTTATAAATAATAATGATGAACAAATCAATCTCATATCAATTTTCTTATTTTCATTTTTTTGATAATTTGATTATATGAATTAAGTACAATGAATAATGACTCTTGCATATTTATATCATTCTACTATATGAAGTAGTGAAAAAACACCTAAAACCACACTATAATTAATTTATCCCCAATTAAAACCCATGAATGGACCTTCCCCAGAATAAAACAAATCATATTCATGAAAAAATATTAAGAATGAAGTTAGTTAATTAAAATATAATTTGTAAATTTGATTAAACAAATAAAAAACTCATTGCCTCTAAAGGAAAAAATAAGAGTATATGCAATGGTATATATCATGATTAACATGTATTATGTAATTAAAAATACCTTAATCATATTAAAAACATTACATGAAATACAATAACAATTAAAAAGACAAATAATATTATAGACCTCATATTTTTCCAAAATAATCTAATTGAAAAATGAAATTTAATAAATATGTGAAAAAAATAAAAAAACCAATCAGGATAAGTAATATATAAATTTTACATGAAGTTAGTGAAAATGATGTTTAGAATCAAAAAAAATTAATAAATTTAAAGAGTTGTAAATAATTATAAGAAAATCTATTTTATAGTCATTTAAAGTAAAAAAAATTTAAATCATGTAGTCTGAAAAAAATACCCAGAGAATATGAATTTTCTAATGTGTTTGATTTATCTCAATAGTCAAAAAAACAGTGAAACATAAAAAATAAAAAATAAAAAATTCAATAAAAAATTTTAATAGATTTTTAAAAATTTTAAAAAAAATTTAATCACACAAAAAATCTTATGAAAATTTTTAGAATCCACCCACACATAGGATTTAAACACACTTAATTTCAGCTCAAACAAAATTAGGGAAAAGTGAAGAAAAATAAAAGTTAATGGAAAGAAGAAACCCAAATTTATTTTGGTGGATAAAAACATGATATTGTGATCTAGTCGCTGCCAATTTAGAACTAGAATGAAATTGAAAAACATGAAATATATTTTGAAATAAAAATAATGGAAAAAATGAAATGGAAGGAATAATATGGATAAAACATAATTTACCCATTAGTGGGTAATGAATTTTTACTCCCCTACTCATAAAAAATTAGTAGTCAGTGAAAATAAGATAGGTGGTTAGTTTTTTATTTGTTTCACCAAATACTATTCTATTTGAAGATATTATGTTTTCATTGGTTGTAGAGGAACCCATAGATAATTTATTGAAAGCACCCCATATTAATTTACCATAATAAGAAATGTGGGACCAGGTAAATTTATGTGTCACGCACTTTTACGAAAACTACTTATGTGACCCCTCTTTAACTTCTAATGTATTATCTACTACTGATTTATTAGATATTTTTTGGATGGATAAAATTAGTGACAAAATCAACATTAATGGGGGTAAAACAAGACAAGTTAATATATAGATCATCCACTTTATATATATCAGCTTCAAAAATTTATTTCCGTTGGCATGAACACTGGGAATTAAGCCTCAATAGGTTAGTTTTGTTTTTTCAACATTCTCCTCAAACACCCACGTTTTGGAAAAATATGAAAATTCAAATAAATGGGAGGTAATAAACAATTTACATTAAATAAATTTAAAAATAATAGATTTCAATAAAATATTATTTCCATATGTAATATTGTATTATGTTTCATTTTCCTTACTTAGTGCCACAGATAGTTTATTTATTGGAGTTTGATGAATGTATTCTATATTATACATATTATAATTAAATTCCAAC
The DNA here is from genome assembly GCA_963277665.1 of Viscum album. NCBI lineage: Eukaryota > Viridiplantae > Streptophyta > Magnoliopsida > Santalales > Viscaceae > Viscum > Viscum album. The sequence continues at coordinate 1,705,507,292 of OY728161.1, forward strand.
ACTTTAGTGATGAGTTCTTCCAAATATATAGATAAGAATCGAGGTGGAAATTTCACATAATTAATGAATGGGAGGTCATTATACATTTTAACTTATCCAATATGAACCTATTGTTCTTCCAAATCTTCTCAATCTCCTAGAACAATAGATGTTCATATATTCTAATTTATCATTCACAGATAGTGGTATAGATAGGTTAGTGGCTATTACCTTTATAATAATATATTATAAGGTTATTCAATAAAAAAAGGGGTAATAAGCTTTGTATCTTCTATTTTGTGTGCCTCATTCCCATATTTTAATTCCTTGAGGAAAGCAGAATGAATTTCCATTCATTTTCCCAATAAATCAAGTATTTAAAAAAATACTTTCTCATGAATATTTAAAAACTCGTCACCATTAAACTATTAAAATTGGGTAATATGAAATTCCCTATATAATCATTATGAAGGTCTATATTTAACATACAAAATTAATGAAACGTAATAAAGATATCTTTTTTTTCAGTTTTTGATATTTATAATTTGTCTTAATTGTTTGTTAAATAAATGTTCAACAAGATGTTTCATCCACCACATCAATGATTAAATATTTATAGATGAGTTTCTCTATAATAAGTAATAAAAAATTATAATTTTACTATTTATTAGGTATAGTTTATAAATAATATTTATTATTAGTAATGGTTAAGTATTGAATAATTAAAGAAAAAAATACGATTAAAAAATGAATACATACGATGATTTTCTAATAATAATTAACTAATGAATATTATATTATTAATGATTAAATAGTGAGTGATTAAATATTGATTAATGAATGATTGAATAATGAATAATTTTATAATGATTGACCAGTAATTAAATAATGACTATACAATTAAAAAATATTCTACAAAAAGTCAGTATTATAGTTTTGGATACAAGAATATGTTCTAGAATTTTAGAATCATAATTATTGTATCATCAACCCTCATTGTCAATAGTATTTGTAGAATGCTTTGGAAATTATGGAAAAGGGATGAGAAAGCACCATATCGGTTTACTTATCATTGAACAAATGCAATTATGATCATATAAAATGAAATGTATAAGAAAAAACACATTAAATAACATATGAATTATTTACAACATACAAGAAATAAAATGAAAATTTTCAAATAACATTGTTTATATGTGATGATAGTCACATAATATATGAGATAAAATCCAGCTTATTATTAATTGATAGCTTAATAATATATTCTAAAGGTATGTACTTAATTTTATATTTTTTAAATGTTTTTTGAAATTTTAATGAAATCTAAGATAAATAACGTATGAAAAGATGTTAATATATTCCATATGCAAGATAGTAATTCACAAAATATATCTAATAAGATTTATTACATTATGGAATTGATGGAGAAACAGAAGGAAATTTTGAAGGTGTATGGTGATTGGGACGACTCTTATTGGGTGTTGCCACAATTTCTCGCCCTAATGAGACACAACAACCATGTTTTATTAAATATTAATATTAATGAACATTTTTCTAAAGATAAAGGATTTAGTCCATCTCATTTTCAATTTCATTAGTTGTTATAGGCATTCCTCCGCTATATCTCTGTATTTTGTTACAACAAACCATTCATATAGATTTGTGGAACGTTTTATATGGAAAATACAAGGGCATATTTTTAATTTTGGTAACCCAATATGAAAACTGTTAACCTATTTATATTTGTTTTTAGATTTTGGAAAAATAAAACTATGAATCATGGAGTTGGTTTTTGGAATGTATCAACAAACATTTCACCCGCATTTAGGATGAAAAATACAAGGGACTATTGTTTATTGCGGTATCCCAATATAGAAACTATTAACCTATTTTCATTCCTTTTTCATTGTGGAAAATGAAAACAATTAATCATGGAGTTGGCTTTAGGCATGTATCAGAATCCATTTCAACCACATTCAAGGTGTCTATTTGATATCAGATCAGCATTGGGAAATCAATGTGGAAGAGACCAAAATAAAAATCATCAGACAACATAAGAAACATTTATAGAAACGTACAAAAATCATCCTATAAAAATCCTATGAAGAATGAAACCAGGTGGCATGGTAAAAATTATGTTTTCTATTTTTCAATATTTCAATGTATAGATAATATCAACATATCTAAAATATGATCATTTATGCGTTGAATATATTCCAGAACAATGGATTACTGAATAATGTTTCGAACTAATCGACAAGGATAATCAAGAAGTGTATGGTTATATAATGTAGATTCCAAAAGAAAAGTGGACATTGGCATATGATGGAGGGAACTGGTACAGACAGATGTCCATAAAAATTTTAAAGTGCATCAATGGTTTATTCAAGGGGATTAAAAACATACATAAAACTTCCCTAGTTCATGAGGCATTTTATCATTATGTGAATTAATTTTTTGATAGAAAAAATACCTTCGAATATGATTCTATATGAGATAATGTATAGAAGGAACTTTCAATGAGAGATTGAAATGAAAATTAATGAAGCTGATGCTTATCATGTTTACCATCTCGACTTAGAATACTATCGATTTGATGTTAAATAGAATTCAGACCCCATCAAAAATAACATCATTGAATAAATAGTGGTATTACTGGAATATAAAAAAATTTAGTGTGGAAACTTCATGGACTTACGATTTCCATGCGCATATTCCCTCACAGTTTGTGCCTTTGTGAATATATTTTGGGAAGCATGTGTTGATCTAGTATACTATATGGACACCATTAACTACTATAATGTTCAACCATATATTCATATTTCTAATTTTCAATATTTTCTAATTTCTGAATCCAGGTTAATAGTGAAACCTGAGATCAACATGTTGCCTAAATGATTGAAACGAATGACCAAAAGTATGTGGAATGAGATGTAATGGCCTCAAAAAAGGGAAAAGTTTTAGATGCTCTATATTTTATCTAGATGGTCATAACTGAAAATGATTCCCCAACATTACTGGGTTGAGTTCACACTCTCATCCAAATTTATGTGTTGTCTCCATTACAATCCTATCATACTGTTAATTATATGGTGTTAATATAATATCCTTCATTTTTAATTTTTTTTTATATTTATGAAAGATTTTAAAAATTCAAAAGTTAATTACATTCTTTTGGAAGAAGTTATTAATCTATCACTTGAATATATGATAGATTTTATCTAAAATTTGTAGTCAATATCATCTTAACCAAACCATGTTCTATGACATATATTCTAATAAGTGTTTATATAACGAACCAAAAGTAAGATTTTTTAGGGTATAAAAATTAGTTCCGAATTTTCAGTATAAAAAATATTATATTATTAAACAGCATTGTCAATATTAGTTAGACTGTTAAAATCATGATCACAATAGATTTTTTACACAAAGATCAATGTTTTCTTAAATTTACAACAACATGGAAATTATTCAAACTGAGCAAGTAGATTCTTATAGTATAAAACCACCAAAAATTCGTAGTAATTTTAAATTTGAAACCTTTAGTGAACTTCAAGACATAATTCATGGGAAACAACTAATGGTGTAGGAGGAATAGTGATAACAGTGATAAAAATGACATAAACCCAACCCATAATAGAGAAGTAGATTGAAGATAAGATATTGAAGAAATTAAAGAAGGAGAATAATGTGAAAAATCTAAAGTGAAGAAATAAAAGAATATGAAGAAAGAAAATAAAGTGAAGAAAGAAAAGAAAGTAAATAAAGTGATGAAAGTAAAGAAAGACAATAATGTGAACAAGAGGATAAATTAATTCATAATCAATCTATACGTGGATAAACCTTAAATCAATCATGTGAGAAAATAATCGTGAAACATACCATCATGTGGGAAATGATAAACAAATTTTAAAGCACACCAGTTTCTAAAAAACTTTTAGATAATTTACACAAAATGAATACATATATAACAATATCACACAAAAACCCATTTCTAGGTGAATAAATATCTAAAAAATGGAAATATTATTTTAAAAATTTGAATATATGACCTTTTATTTTTGTAAAAAATAAATTCATAAAATAATGTGAATAAACATAGAATATATTAAATTATACAAGTCATAACATTATACTGACCAAAACATTATATCTTCATTTTAAACATATGAATCATTTAATTATTTACACAGATATAGAGGATACTATACTACTCAATGAGTTGTCTAGGCATGTTTCCCAGGTTGAACTATATGGTGGTGCAATTCGATAGATCATGGTGTATCAATTTCACTGTTTCCATCCCAAGATGACTCCATTAGACATTATATCATATCTGCACAATGCTGGATTATTCAAGGTTGAAGTATTTGATTTCATATTTCTTGAAAATAACCTTCTTGCTTCCCTCTTAGAGAGGTGGAGACTAGAGACACACACAATCCACCTATCTATGGGGGAGATGACCATCACCCTCAAGGATGTGGTAGTCCATCTAGGTCTTCCAGACTAGGGGGAGATGTTATTTTTCCCACCCGTGCATACTAGCCTGACCATGTTCATATATTTCTTTGGTTAAATGTTTTGGCCAACCCTAGGGATACCAATGAAAGTTTTATTTATATAAGATGGCATGAAAGACACATTCTATAATTACATTATGAAGCTGATGAGAATAATAGCACGTGTTATGTTTGTGCACATATATTATGGATCATTGGGGGCATCATATGCACTGATCACTCAGGTATGCATGTGCACATGATATATATGGGGTGGTAGGAGGACATTGATTTAGTGATGAATTACAGCTGGGGACTTTCATTCTTTGATTACACATAGAGTTTTTTCTTCATGGCATGTCGCAGAAACCATAAGTATCTTAGGGGATGTTTCAACCTTCTTCAGATATGGGCCTGAGGGAACACCCCCAAACTCTGCCCTGACCGTGCTGGTCAGCCGCTTCCAATTTTGGTGTTTCATGTTTCTCTTCATAGACCCTGGTATTCTCAAGCATCTCTATTGGTTTCTGATTATAGTTGGAGGTATTGAATTTAATTTCTTATTATTTATTAATTTTGATGTTTTTTATAGGTTGACTCAAAAAATCATCTTCGTAAGAATTCAAACACACCACTTGGGTGAATAACATCTCAAGATGGATAGTCTCATACTCGATGAGTTATGTATATATAATCTATCATTGTCTTACAATTTTAGTAATAGAATCAATTTTCATTTTTAGTAACGTACATTTTTGAAAATTCTCACATGTCATTTCAGATTTTAGGGATGACATACTAGGATTTATTGGACTGGTTTCTATTATAATTCACTATTGGAATTCATGATGCTATTACTATAGTTCTACCCAATCATATTGATATTATTGAGTTGCGGTCATTTGATAGAGTCATGTGCCAGTTTGGCAATGTTTATCTAAATCTATTTTTTCTGAGATAGACATGGGGCATTCATGACTTGAAGATGATAGGGAGATAAGATGCGTATTGGCACCGATGGCATGATGATTATATCAACCTCTAGTACAGACAAGTATCACATTGCATATAGGGTGTACCTACGATGAGATTCTATAATTTAAAGCAGGTTGAGTATAAGCCATCGTATAGGCTAATGTCTATAAAATATGTTACCTAATAGGGAATAACTTTTAATTATAGGATATGTAAATAAATTTCCATTATTTTGGTTATAAAACTGTTTTATAATTCATTTTGAATCTATTTACAGTGTACTGAATCATAGCATCTTATTCACATGAGTGATCCATTGGAGGAGGGGTTTCTAGCCTACTAGTGATTCGTGCTACAAAACTGGTGCAAAGGCCATATTATACTTTTATATCATGAGAAAATAATTGAAATTACACCCTAGAGAGTATAGGTTCCTACCCAAGGAGTGGAGGTTTATTCTTAGGAACATCCTCCATTAGATACTGATTCTGTGGATCCATGATGATAACAATGTAGACCGCATCATCCTGCATGTGGGACCTAGCCTATTCCACAGTAAAAGGATGACCCTCTAGAAATATAGTGTCACCCAATTATGGATGCGAATCAGGTGGCATGAGATCCATATTTCTTAACATGAAAAATATAGTTTTCTCTATCTAAGGGTCATGAATCATCATATCTTATAGGGTTCTCTAAGTTGATGATGGTAGGTCATATGAAACTTATGGGAGAAGGATTGGGTGAACTATATGATATCTAGTTGAGACCTCGTCCCACTAATAAATAGGAAGAACATGTGATGATTGACATTATATTTCCTAAGGATCATCCCTCTATAGGTCATAGTACTCCACCCAGCATGAGGCTCGATGATCTCAATATAAGCATCCCAATGGTAGACTACCTCGTGGGACATAATCTACCCATAGAAATTGATTGTACTTATTAATGAAATTTTATGTGTTGAATTATATTCTTGATAACATATATTAATGAATTTAGTTATTATATTTATTTTTTTACGATGACACACAAGTATTAAACTAATTAGAATATCAATGAGTTTTACAACGAATTACCAAAATCATGTGGGAAAAGGTATTAAGATTCACTGATCAAATCGAGGTACTGAATACATGAGCTAGGATTTCACTGATCATATGAAGGATTGTCAAATTGTTTCACAACTCACTCCACATGGAAAACCATTATTCAATAGTGTATCAAAGATAATGAATCATCCTTGATTGGACGTGGTTCAATCAATAAAGAGTTAGTGTGATCTTATTATTTAATTATGGGGGTATACTATAAAAATTATTGCTTTTCTCCTCAACTATTTTTAGTAAAATGTGGTCATAAAGACCCAATATGATATATTCACTGGGAGATCTCCCAAAATAAATATTATTAATATTCATGTTTTTTGAATCACTCATTTGAAAATTGGTTTCTAGTAAATATAACCCTAAATTATTTAAATGATTTATTGTTTTTTATCAAATGTAATCTATGGGATATTATTTCTAAAATCGGACATAACACTGAGTGATTGTAAATGAAATGAAAAGATAATGATTATTAAGTATTGCATAAAATAATAGCATAAGAGTCAAATATCAAAAGATTATGGAAAACATAAGACAATATAAAGTGCAGAAAAAATATAAGACATTTCAATGTAATGTATATATATTTCTAAAGAATAATTATATTATAGATATATAATAAAGAAAATATAGTATTTATGTAATCCAAATGATGAATGAAATCAAGTATCTCTGATTTTTAATAATATACATATAAATAATTATATACAAACATATATGATTATTAATATAAAAACATGTATAAATAATGTTTTTATGGAAAGGATGGAGGGCGCCATCCACATTTTAGATAGCATGAATGGTGGAAGGGGTAATGTCACCTTTCAAACTCAATTATTTTAAATATTACCTATAAATTTTGAAAATCTAGAAAACATATAAAAAATATCATGGCCTCGATCACATTATATATTGAAGAAATAAATATTATAATATCCAAAAAGGAAGAGAGATTCAATTTTTATACTAAGAGGATAATAATATAAGATTGGACTGGTCAGGTAGGATAAACCTAGACAAACCAATAAATGAAAAAAAATCTATTCTAATAATATTCAACAATGGAGGCTATTTTTTTACATGTCAATCACTATTTCAAATTGTTATTTTAATTAATTTCATTAATCAAATAAACTTCGTTAATCGTTAATAAAAAAAATCAATTATTTATATTTTTGAAATTTTATGGACATCAAGGATCATTGAATCCACCATAACCTCAACTCCATCACTAGAAATAAATTAATTACACACCTCATTCAAAAAGGGGAAATAATACTAAACTCATCTCCATAGTATGTTATTTCGTCTTTGAATTCATCCAATTCCATCTTATGAAGGAAGATGTGAAATAATGGAAGGGGGGATATTTAATAATGGAAGAGATAAGTCAAAGATATAAAAGAGTAAGGCACCAATAACTAACCCCATATCATATACCTTCACTGTTCACCCTGAAAAAAGAATAATAAACAAATAAGAAATGAAGCATAGAAGCTGAAAAAAACCATTGCCTCCCATGATAAAATTCATGGGTTAGTTCTCATCTATCTAGGAGTTAGTGAATCTAATGATAGGAGAAGCCAAAAAATAGTGAGAGATAGAGATATTTCAATTAAAAATTCCGGAATTAATTACAAAAGGAATTAAGCTTCCAACCCTACTCTATTATCATTTCATGGGAGATAGGAAAGGATTTTGAACTCTAAAAATTTGACACGCAATAGTAGAAAAGATGTGATTGATGTTCCCCAGGGAGTCATTGATGGGTTTTTATTTATTTTCATCCTTTTGATATGAGTTATGAAAATAATCAAGAATAAGCTTAGATTATTTTCCAGATGTTAGGAGATGTACCTTAAATGTATGGAACAAGTTCTATGTTTCTTCATCTTGATTGAGAAATTATATAGATTCAGTCTATAGATTTTCTAAAGGATCATTCAATCATAAGGTTTATTGATACATTGATCATCACGATCTACAATTATGATCAGACTATAAGGACATAATCCAACATCACCATGACCTCACATAAGCATGATGGAGACCTGTGTATGAATGATCACCTATAAGCCTAATGGGATCCATAAGGATCATTTTACGATAAGTATGATTCCTATAATAGTAATTTGAATTTCATAATGAAGATAATTCCACTAGTTATTATAAGAAAAAATACACTCCTCTTCATGAAGACAAATCTTCTTGAACATGACCAAGATTTGGGTAAGCATCAAGAAAGCCTACATAATGTATGATTTGTATGGTAGAAAGGATACAATGCATGAATAGTTGAAATAAGTAACAACAAATAATAGGTGAGGATTTATTAGATATATTATTATTTATAGATAAATATTAGACTATCCAGATAATACATATAATGGTTGTCATGAAGGGTTTTCATCTGGAGAATTTTCATGTGAAGAAAACATTCTTTCATAGGGAATTAGATATTGAAATCTAAATGAAACTATCAGCATGTTTTGTGGATAATTGGAAAAAGAGACTTGTATACAAGATGAAATAGAGCCTATAATATTTGAAGTAGGAAACAAAGAATTTGAATAAAAAGATCAACCCCTTTATAGATGGGTAAATGATCATATAGAGTGATGTGAATATTTTTAGTTACTATTAGGTGTTTGATGATAAATGTATAAATATTCTACTATAATATGTTGACAACATGTTTATTGCTGGTCAAGTAAAGAGAAGTTGTTAGTGACATAAATATTGAATTAAATGGAATATTTTAGATGAATAATCATGGTATGGAAAATTGGACATTATAAATTCATAACCTAAAGGGAATAACTTCTGAAACATTGATCTTGAGTCAGTGTGGATATGTTTGGAATATAGTGGACTGTGTCCACACAGGAGAGGTTAGACCCATGTACATAACCCTAGGACAGACATTTCAAATTGATGAAATAGAAGGCACCATAGAAAGATGCTATGATATAGTACAAGAAAAGTATTCTCTATAAACATATAGTCTGAATCTTGTTGTATTTAATGGTTTTTACATGACGAGACATTGCCCATGTAGTGGAATGTGTTAACAAGTTCATGGAGAATCATGAAAATAAAGAACTAGTATACAGTATAGTAAATCGGTTGATATTAAAACTATTTAAGAAGTCTGTATCTTTTCTTTATAACTGAGGAACTACTGTAATATTTTTCAGATATAGACTTAAATGGGGATTTAGATAGATAGATGAGAACCATACGGTATGTGTTCACTTTTGGAAGGATGAATATGAGATGGTTGTCAAAGCTTAAATCAGTAGTTTTACTTTTTACAATGGAAGATGAGTGAGTACATTTCACTAATGGAAGTGGATAAGGGATTGTTAGGACTTAAGGAACTGTTGTAAGATCTCAGAGAAAGGAATTAATGAAACAAACCGGTCCATGATACTCTCACAATTGGGCACCTGACCCAATCAACCACATACCCCAAGAGCATTACTAATCCCCACATACTAGAAAATAATACATGGACATCAACAACAACCAAAGGTAATGATTTATCCCAACCTAAAGTAGAATAAACAACATATATTTACATAATAGAGAGAAATAATGAACGAAAAACTAGAAAGATATATATCACAATTGAAAGAGAACAACAGAAGAAATACAACTCAAAATAACCAAAACAAACATCATTTTATGAGTCCAATAAAAAAAATCCAAAATGAGAAACATCTAATCCATCTGATACACAGAAAATTTCCCACAATCTCACTACTAGCTACCTAAGAGTAGCTACAAAAAATTTCACCACCTCACTGTAATACTTTACCTTACCCAATATAAAATTGGTAACTATGTCTACGTAGTGTTGAAGGGGTGTGTAGGGTGTAATCTAAACCAGCTTAGTAGGATCCCACCCACGTATTCCATAAAATATATATATTTAATAACCTTACATTATCATCATTAATGAAGACAAGGCATGATAGTTAGTTAAATTGTATTTATATCCAAATCATAGTACAAATTCCCCTTTTCATTGTTCTAAATAAATCATGTAAATTTATTTCAAATAATATAACATATATATAAAAGGAAATCAATGATAATAAATACAAGCCAATGAACAATCAAATCATTCCAAGGATCACAACATCTTGGGCTATATTGAACACTCATATCAAAACATATAATATCATGAACATCCAACCCCAAAACATATGCATTGAATCTAAGGATCATAGGCACACCCTATAATGTGAATTTCCCAGCAATGTCTATTAAGTCCCTAGAACACTTGGACTTGGGAGAAGAGGATCACCCCATGAGAAAACCCTTAGATAGTGACTATAGATGTGACCAATTAATAAAACATATACCTAATAACCCAATAACTTCTATGTTCTTATTTTTCAAATCAATTTATCCAAATAATTCATTGAATATAATTTCATAAATGTATTTAAAAATTATTAAAAACATCTGTTTATTAAAGAAAATAGGGGAAACTTTCCGACTCATAAAAACCCATACACACACACAAAATTAAGAAAATCATGCCAATTCATTTATAAAATAATTTACAGATCTCAATAACTCATGTTTAATCTAACATAGGCTAGATATGGAACCACCTACAACATTAATCATGTCACACATGCCCATAATAGGATAAACCCATAGTTTAAGGGATGCAAAGAAAAGAACAAAGACCTAGAATCCATTATCATAGAATATAATCATATTACTAATATAAAAAAGGCAACAGAGAGGGTAATCACAACATACAACAATGAAAGTGCACCTTCTTCACAAAAACCATCAAGTGACCAACCCTAGGAAGAATATAAAAACATGGATTTGGAAATGATTAAAAAAAATTCACTGCAGGTTTAACGAATCCAAAACACACTGTGGCACTCCTACCACAACCAATGGAAATAATGAAGAAAAAATAAATATTTACCAGGACGAAATAATACCAATTACATGGATATGGAATATTGAATAGAGTACCTTAGAATAATAGAGACACCCAAATCACACATGGTATAACATTGGGTTGGACAGAGTAGTGTCCTTCATAATGAAGAAACATCATATGTCACATCATAATGATTTTACTCTAAAAACATGTCACCTGGATTAAATTTATCCTAATAGAATACATTATATAGTAATAGGGGATATTATGGTGTAAAAGTGTATTTTACACCTTGAAATATTCTTAGGTCATAAAAACATTACAGTTTGTTCCCAATGACATATTTATGCCATAAACTACACATTTAAGATATAGAAAGGTCCTATAAGAATTATTGATCCCAGGTCTATACAAAATTATAAAAATTTATTATAACCACTTTGAACCTAAAAAATTGTATTATACATTATAGAGAGTGTAACGTTTTATCTATGGAATGAAAATCACCCCCACATTAGACTTTTTATCCTCAAGAAGTCATGGGGAAGAAGAATTATTGAGAAAGTGGTGAGGCCACTAATGCAACACCGACGATTCATGGTCCCAATTCTTAAGAGAATATGATCTTTGTCACCATAACACACAAACCATTGATATAGACTTAACATGAAAGACTTTAACTTGATAATAAATGATCTCCATTTTCTTCTCTAAAAATATAACATATGGTTCAATTTCGATCTCTTTACAACTATGAATGTGAGATGGATCAGGATGTAATTTCTAAGATGACATATCTCAAAAAAATCTTGAATATCCATTAAGTATGCAAATAATTCCATACAAAAAAATTCCTCAAGATGCTCAATGGACTCAAATGGAACAACATATATTGGACCCATGTTTCACTATTTCCCATGATGATAGTGACCCATCCTAGGATAAACCTTCAAAAAGCTCATTCACCAAAGGAAAATTATAAATTATGATATCGACGATGCCCATACATTTTATTCCATCTCTGATATATAATTATACATAAACATATATTATAAACCCTCATTAATGTATCGGCAATGATACTTTCTTCCACAAGAGAGGTCAATTCCACCTCTTCCCAAAAATTCAATGTTAAGCACATATGATCATGAAATTCCTTGAAGTAATCTATTCAGATTAGAAAAAGATATTTTTTATTATAAGAAAACACAACCAGTCTTACATGGAAGTCCTAGGAACCACTAAAATGAAAGATGTCTAAGATCTGAATAACACTCTCTATGTGACCTTCCATCTATATAACGTATGTAATATTCAACCTGATATCAATTCCAATCACATCATAGTGACTTTTCTAGAATTGTAAGGTAAACATTGGATACCTATCTGAGATGATATAAGAGAAAAGCCCAGATAACCTCATGATATATTATACATAAAGCTCACCCAGTTCATAATCTTTAGTGGTGACCTTGATCAGAATCAAATGAGTATATATTATAAACCAATAACTGAATAGGTTGATAGTATTATTCCTTTAGGAAGTTAATTGTAATCCAACAACCAAATTCATATGCAAATCATCCCATTTACAAAACTATCCCCAAATCTAGGTGGAGAAAACTAGATGGTTTCAGATTATCTGTCTGTATCTGTTGTAATGTTTAAAAACATTACACAAAATCAGAATTGTCACACTTTATTCCCAAACAAATATAATAGTCTCATTTCATAATACATATTTGATATGCTGAGATGAATGAACCACAAAGAAATATGAATGTAAAAAAAACTAAACTCCTCATAGATTTAAGGGTGAAAAACTTATCCCCCAATATATATAATGGCATCTTATGGGAGTTACCAAATATAAATGATCTCCCCCACCCTAAAGGAATTCTTGGATTCCACTAAATTCACAATAATTCTAAAAAACCTGTAGAATAAAATCATCTAGATATTATGAAAACTAAACATTGGTAAAAAAAATACCTAAAATATCATCTTGCGTGTCTAGATGCGACTGAGAAAAGTGTCCATGAGGATCTATTCATCCATAGATTCCAAAACATTCGGTATTGTAATTTTTTATTGAGAGAATTTACAGTGAAATTCCCATTCCCCAGAGTGTAGGTGATCTCTATGTAGAATGTACGAAGGTATTCCACCCACCACAACTTTTTATCATTTTTCTTTCTTTCTAAAAAAATAAATAGTTCAATCAATTATGGTTAGAAAAGATGATGGACCTCCCACCAAAGAGATAGTTCAACCAATAATTACGCATATGCATAAATGTGGCAAGATCTAAATCTAGAGTGAGGTAATTCTTATCATGTGTATGAAAATGATGAAATTCGTAGGACATAATGCAACCATCATACATAACCCTGCAATATAGAAAAGTTGTAGAAGCATCACACTATACCACATTCATTTTATCTGGATTAGTTAAGGTCTTTAATATTAGTTGGTGTCAAAATATAATTTAGTTCATTAAAAGATGGCTGATACATCAGATACTATGTAAATTTCACCCCTTTTTGAGTAAGGTAAGTTAAATGTGGCACCAAATTTGAGAAATGTTTAATGAACTAAAAATAGTATCTAACAAGACCATGGAAGATTGAGACCTCAATAATGTTTCATGGATCCTCCCATGAAAACACTGAATTCACCATCGTGGTATATACTGATAAACCAAATCCAAAAATCTTGTTTCCCAAGAAAATTAATTATGGAATTTGGATATTAAATTTTAGAATATTTCAATACAAATGGTGACTACTTAGTATTTTTGAAACTACATTTAGATGTTCTCACACTCACACTCAAACCTCAAATAAAGAGAAATATTATTCATGAAGGGTAACAATTTTTTTCAGATACTGATGCAATATTCGGATGATAATATGAATAAAAAATATAGAAGTGTCATACAAAATAACAATAAATAATATTCACAATGGTCATACCTAATCCTGAAATTCATTTTTGGAATATCTTACTCCCGAACATTGAGTTGATGATAACCTGACCGAAGATCAATATTAAAAAGCATTTTTTTCATTTATCCAATATAAAAGATAATCGGGATGGGGAAAAGGATAATTATTATTAACCATAAACTATTTCAAATTCTAATAGTCCAAAAATAGTCAAAGTGAACTGCTAGAATTCATAGCAAAGATCATTGGGGATAACCATAGAGAGACTCTAGGGTGACCAAAACATGTCTCTATCAAATCATCCGACTTAATGTTGACCTCCTTCAACTACACTAGTGGAATATGATTAGATGTTATTGATATTGGTTGTATACCCAGCAGTAGAGAAATAATAAAATATACTTTATTCTATGGAGAAATACCAAAGAATTCATATAGTAAATACAAGAGAAAAATCATTGACAGTCGAGGATATTTTTCCAACATATGAAATATCTTCGGGATCAACAACAATAATTGATATCAAACTTCTGATCATTGGATGAAATTATTCTATACAACCAGAACTCAGATCCCACTCTCTATAGAACACTTGAGTTCTAAATTTGGTGGCAATGAATGTGACTCACTGATGATAAAATTCAACAAAAACATGATGAGAGAAACTCCAATCCATCCTGATGAAGACATCAAAAAGATTCATATCAAGAAATGGGAAATCCCTAGACAAAATCAATGCTAACTATCAATGGATAAAGAAAAGGACATATAATATTTCGCACATTCCTCCTCCCAATAGGTTATACTAACTCCATATATAAGGACGTGAGCTTTAATGGATGTTCCAACACAATAAAAAACATATAGATAAAAACGAGTGGGAGGAACCTATATAAAGTAATAAAATAACTATAAAAGATGAAATAAAATGGTACCTCACACTATCACTAGGACCACATAAACCTTAGATAAAAACTCATACAGTACGCAACAATGCTTCACTTTAGAAGCCTATTGATAGATCCTTATAGACATTAAAACATCATATTATTCCATAGTGACATTTGGAGATGATTATCCTTGACCATAACATGTCGTATTTTTTTATTTTTTATTCATTAAAAATGTCCATAGCATCCACAACCATTGAACATCATTACATATGATGACAAATAATGATTGGTGTGACTAACCATTTAACATTGATAATAATTTAGGGACACACTACAAGCTATGACTGATAGTGCAGAGGATTCTAGCTACTTGAGATCCACCTCCACAACTCCTCTGATGCTCAGGAAACATACTCATCATTCCCTATGCACTATTGAAGTTGAAACATGGTAGAAGAGACAGGTTAGAATTTTCAATCCCACATACAATGTCAATTTATTCCATAACAGTCAGTTTTCACTCATTTCATAGGCAGAAATCTTCCGTATGAATTCTTGTGATCTCTTATGGGTTAGGAAACCATATAGGTACATTTAAAAATTTAGTTGATCACTATTCAGTGCCTATGGTGAAATAAAAACTAGAAACATGCACCTATTGATGTATACTGACACTGAACACTCTCTCTTATTACAATTTGATGAAATTTGTGGACATTTCCATCATTAGAGGTTTTGGAAAGAACTGTTGAAAGAAGAGAATATTGAAACCATTCCATTACAAGACCAAAATCCTATCAACTTGTATCATAGAATCCCACCATTTTTGGTTGGGACCCTCAATTATGAACACTACGACCAACACCTTGATATTTTTTGGTGTGTTTAGGAATTTTAATATCTAATTAATAATTTATATCTAGTTATCTGCATCATGGGTATCATTCATACCCCTAACAGACAAAGTAATCTAACATAAAAGCTCCCAAGTTTGATCTATTTCTCCTCCCACACCATGATGCACCTTAAAATTTTTTTTGGACATGAAGTACATTATGGTTCATGACGTGAAATGATCGTTGGATAACCCTTATATGATTCTGATCCAAAGTCATATTCCTTTTAGGATAATTATCAATATCTACATGTGGAACTAGTGGGAGAAGTCTCAGAGGAATATTGATGCATATATAAAATATAATAATGATTAGACAACCAAATAATATCAATTAAAACCATAAAACAATAAGAAAAAAGTGAGATTGAGATCAAAACACGACAAATAGACACACGTCACACCATAACATTGTAGCTTGACTCTTTTCATGGAAACAGATGGAAATGAACTCACTGTAAATCACCTCTAAAACATGATAATCCCATATATATTATAACTGGCATCCCAAAAATGATATTAACTATCCACTAATACTAATATGTTACAATCCGAACCAAGAAACCCTCACATACATGAACCCAACCAAATCCTCAACATACACGAAGGGCTATCCCAATTCCAAATGGCCAGTGAATAGCACCGAATCATTAAAAAAACACAAGGTAATGATTTCTCCCATCCAAAAGGAAATTACTTGGATTATATATATATAGTGTAAAGAAACAAATGACCAAAAAATGATTAAAATACACTATAACTAAAATATAATATAATAAGAGATACAACTCAAAGGATACTAAATAAACTATAATATATGAGACCAACAGAAAATACCAAATCTAAAAATTAGAAATAAAAACTCTATGCGATAAGTGGATGGCACCCCACTTTCTCACCACTCGTTTCCCAAAACCAGTTGACTAAAATATCACCACCTCACTATGGAATATTTTATTTCCCAACATCAAAAGGCATAACTTGGTCTATACACCACCGAATGGGTTTGTAGGGTGTAAGCTAAAAAGACTTATTAGGATCCAATACAGGTGATCCATATCATGTTTTTTATATCAAACTCAATATGCAAAACATTAAAGAAAGAAATGCATGATAATATTGTTAAACATTTTTTATATAAAAATCATTGAATTTTTTCCCTTTTTAATAGTTTCAAATAATCTAGGTAAAAAAGGTTCATAGAATATCAAATATATCTAAATAGGTAATAAATGTCAAGAAATACAATCTAATTCCCAATTATATGAATCAAAGGATCACTACAGGTCTAAATAGCTAGAAAACACATACATGGATATAACCAATTATCGAAATCCAGTCCCTAGATATATTCATTGAATCTATGAAGAAATGGAACACCCCAAAAATTGAAACTCACTATAGTATCTAACAAGACCTTATTATTCATGGACTAAAGAGAATAGGAGCACCCAATGAGGGAACACCACATCCGTAAAAATGGATAAGGTAAATTTATAAACATCCACCTATGTACTCAATTCTTCTCTTATATTCTCATTTTCAAAATATTTTCATATAAATAATACATTGAAACCCATTTATTAAATCCATTTATCAATGCTATGAAAATGACTTT
This sequence comes from Viscum album, assembly GCA_963277665.1. NCBI lineage: Eukaryota > Viridiplantae > Streptophyta > Magnoliopsida > Santalales > Viscaceae > Viscum > Viscum album. Next base: position 1,705,525,129 of record OY728161.1, read on the forward strand.
TATTTTACCAAAATAATAGAAAACCACATACTCTGGAAAACACTTTTATACAAACTAATCAACAAATCATGTAAATTAATTTATAAAATAATTTATAAAGCCATAGTATTCAAGGTTCATCCAAAATAGGCTATTAAAACCACCAACCTCAACTCAGATTAAACACGTCCATAATGTGATACACCAATAAATGAATTAAAACAATGAAAATAATAGAGGCCCTAAAATCCATTATCACATATTAGGATCATATTCCAAACAAAAAATAAATAGTAGAGTGGGTTGATCACAATAAACCTCAATGAACACACACCCTCCACATTACAAAAAAGGAAGGAACCCCCAAAAGAAGATCACACAAATGATCTGAAAAAAATTAAACAAAACGTCATCATGGGGTCAAAGAATTTGAAACACAGTACCATGCCACTATTATGATCAATGAAAATAAATATGTATAAAGAGTGATGAATATAAATCAATGATGAAACATCCAAAAATATAAAATATAGATAGGATGAAATCAAACAAAGTGGAGACACCAAATACACAACATGAATCTCCTACGGTTTGAGAGATAAGTTACATGCTAAATAAAGAATCATCATATGCGCATCAAGATAAATATATAATGGTTTGAAGGATAAATATATCATAATTTGGATACATATGGTACAAAATACCCATAAAACCTTTTCCCTGAAATAACATGTCTCCTCATATTAGTTTTACCTTGATCGATTACATTACAGTGTAATAGTGGATCTTATGGTGTAAAATAAATTTAAGATATAAATAAGAATTTTATATCTTGAAAGATTCATATTCCATAAATTGTTTCAGAAATTATTCTCAGAAACCCATTTTCACTATAAAATATAGATTTAGGGTTTAAAATGGTCATCAATACGGTACACAACCCTGGTCTGGAAGAAATTCCCAAAAATAGATCTAATCCCTTGGAACCCAAAAACACAATATTAAACATTAAAATGATCATAAATTTTTTATGGGTGTTATAAATAAGTTGGGACATTGTTTTTGATTCATAATGAAAACTCAAGAAGATATAGAACATGATTTTTATTTCTAGGATGCATCATATTCAACTAAAGTATCACTTAATTTGAATTTTGATGGAGGAAACAACAATGGATTCACAAATGATTGGTGACCAGGATACGATGGAAATGTTGAGAAATTATGTAGTGTAGAATGTGATGAGCTAGGGTTTCACCTCATTTAGGCTGGGATGTTATGATGGATGGTGAGGAATACCTATGGTTGGAAAGTATGTTTTTTGGAAAAGAATAATATATGTTTATGATAATAGAGGAATCAATGGTGAATCCTAGAAAATAAATCTCAAGTGGGAGAATGTTAGGATTAACTATGAAATCCATTTTTTAGCCAAAGAAGTAAATTAACTAAAAAGTGTGATTTTGGAAATATAAATTCAGTGACCATATATATTAAACAGATGAAAATGACAAGGTTCAGGAGACCATATGTTTTGCAGATTGGATGATATCGATTAAAAGCAAGTGATCAAGAGATATCTGTTAACATTATATTATAGTAAAGTGAAAATCATTAAGGAATAATGTGAAAGTAACTATATGAATACACAAGTCATTATAAAGGCTTCTCATAATGATTTTGAAACAATTTTATATGTATGGTGACATTTCCAAATGTAAGAGTAAAATGGTGCGAGTTTTTGAAGGGGGCACTCTGTACAGGAATGCTAATTTGAGAGGGTGAATATCACTAACTAAGTAAAGAGATTCTTGTAACTGTTTAATATATGTGGAATCACATTCTATTTATGATAAAAATATAGGTTGATCAATGGATCTAGAGTAAATCTACTCTACTAGTATTGTGTATTCACTTTTTGGATGGTTCACTAATCAATTATTGTAACCATATTTTGATTCCATGAATAAAATTAATCTAGGGTCACCCCCATGAAATATGAGTCATGTTTTAACAAAATAAAACTAATGTTGTTATTTTCCTTTATTTTATTTGGATCACTATCTTCCTTAAATTTTGATTTTGTTTATTTGAAGGTGTGTGTTTCATTATGTTGTCTTAGGATTTGTTTTCATATATTTTATGGTACATTGAGTACTCATGATCAATATGGTTCTTTGGATCATTCCATTACGTTGGGGTGGACACATTCCATGTGATAGATAAAATAACGAGAGAGTTAAATGATGTATAAAACATAGTAGTATATATATATATATATATATATATATTAAATCACTATATTAAGAAATAGAAGATTGGAATTATAGCAGGGTGGATGCAGAAGGAGAAGAATTGGAAGAATAAGTAACTTATGTGAAAAAGACCACTCTTCCCAAAGTGACACTTGAGACCACCAATAGATCATCTCAAACCGCTTAAAACATAAATCCAAATAATATTATTTGTTTCATACCAACACTCCCCATCATACCTATTTATTACCCCACCTCCCCATTTCTACAGCTAAAAAACACCACTTTACATTAATAATAAAAAATGTTATGGACACACAAACATACACGCACCAACTTCATTATCCAATTATATATACATTAGGAATAGGAAAACACACCCACATTTTAATGTGTGGCTTGGATTTTTGTACACTAGAATGGTCGGTGTACACTTACTCAAACAATAGTATCAATTGAAATGAATCCCTATTACTCAAAATCATGAATTCATTATTCTTGGTAGATGAAGAAAAATAATTGTTAGTTTACATTGGTGGATAGATTTTCGAGTGTAATTACACCTCCTTCTAGAACTAATGAAACAACAACAACTAGATCCCTAAATTTAGATTCAACATCCATGATATCTTCCACAAAGATTTTACGAGAAGCTGGTAGAACTCGATATTGAGAATCCTGATCATTCTTTTAAATCAATAGAACAAAATAATTGAGAAATAGGGTAGAATAAGATAGTTTTATATTTTTATTTGGTGATAAGAAAAAACTAGAAATTTTATCAATAATCTCATAGCGTAGTATTTGTAACCAATTTTTGAAACATGAGTTCTTGACAATATTATCCATGAAACAGTTTCTATTTAAATTTTTTTCTAGATGGAAATGATTTTCTAATTATTTTTTAAAGTTATCTCCTAGAATATCATTTATATCAATATTATTTTTAAATATACTCTCACCATCAGGATGAGAAATGATTATACTAGAAAGATCAATGGTAGGAAATAACATTACATATGGCCATAATTTTAGTAATTTCGGCAACAAACAAACATTTTCATTAAAAAACATACAAATAATATATCATGATTTATTTTTCAAATTGGAAAGAACAAAAAAAATCAATAGATCTTAACATCATTGCGAATTTTATACCTTTCTTCCATGTTAGAGATAACTAAATTGTGAAATTGAATTTCTTAGGATTCCTTCAAATTTCCCAAAGTTAATGAAAAACATTCCTTTCATGGAAATGTTCATGAATGTAGGATTCATGGAAAGATTTTCTTATTGGAGTGTAATCTATGTTTTTATGCATTGGAGCATGGGTACCAAAGATAGAATGAAGCATCTGGAGTAGAATTTATTTGGTCAAAATTATTCAAAATAAATTGTTTAACATGATGTCGATAGGAATGTGGAATATTTTATTATACAAGACAACGTACATTATTAGACTGGGTATTATGATTGTTATCACCATACAAAAATATATATAATATACAAGAAAAATACATTGAATTCATAACTTCTGAAATGATATGCTCCCATATTTATCTCTTGTAATTCTACTCCTCTATTAGAACAATAGATTAATTGAATCAAGCTAGATCCTCATTAAATTTCTCCACCAAATGACCTTATTAGAAGAAAAAAAAAGTTTTGTATAACATTTTTTGCATCCTCAACATTCTAAAAATAATGAATGGTTCTTTTAGAAACTCTTTTTTGGAAGCTTGTTCGTAAACAATAGTTGTAGAACATAACTCAATAATAAAAAATCCACCTTTATTAATAACCAAATTAATGTGAATTCTTTGTAAATACACTGCAATTACCTTCAATGGGAATTTTGTGTGAAGGGGAGTAAAATAAGTAACGTAAACCAGTGAAAAGCTGTTCTCCATCCATTAGTGAATGTAAAAAAAATATGTTACAGGCTCCATCTCTTAATTTGACGAAAATATTTTATGATTATTCTTATACTCCTCTTAATGTAGTAATTTTTATTCCCCCAAGCCTATTTTTTAACTCCCACCATCTATAATCCCTATAAATCATCATATGTAGCTCTCTTTTTCAGATGATTAAACCAATTGCGACTCCGTGATCCATAACTCAACATCATTATTTCTTGATTTGAGTTGCTCGCTTAGCTTATAAGAAACCTTATCCCCATGATTATATATCTACATAGATATTGCATGAAATTTTATTCACTCAAGAAATTAATTGTACTCAAAACATTTATGATTCAGACCAGAAATTGTTTCCTAAGACAAAATTAGTGTGGAACAAAACAACACCTCAAAATAGTTAATATCGAGAAATGTCAAGAAACTCCACAAGCTCCCTAGTAGTTCATCATCCACTTTAGTGATAGGGTATTTTTGGTTCGTTTCATAAGGGAAACCCAACTAAGTTCCATCCTCATCCCCTTGGTAAAAATATTATAAATATTATGAACCTATTAGGGACAACATTATTACAATAGAAAATCATTAAAAACAATTCATATACACCATATTTTGCTCAAAAAAATGTCGATAAATTGTTGTAGGTTTATCCTGCTTCACATCACACCATTATTGCAATGTTGGTGGGACTCGTGGTTTTGAAACTCGAATAGAAAGATGTTCTAAAAGAATACCAGGAATGATATGCTCCCCTTTTTTTTCTTACCAACTTATCTCCACTAGAAATAAAATTATAAATTACCTTTTAGACCATTTAAAACTACAACGAAGATGATACTCTACAATAGAATAATTAATCACCATTGTCTTAATTCTCATAGCCTATAGCAATACCTCATGCATTACTCGAGAAGGAATATCCATTCCCCCATGCTGAACTCCAACACATATGTAGCTAAAAAGAGAGATCCATGTTGTTCTTAGACTTTTCATGAAGTGACAGTTTCAAATGCTCCAATTAGGATCTACAATTTTCCCTTAGCGAAGTCATGAACCAAAATATATTGGTTTTCCCCATGGAAAGATGATCCCAATGTATTTTCATGTCTTTTGTTATTAAATAAAATTCCAAAACCCATTCTTTATTTATGATCTAACCATATATATCCTCTCTAATAAAATGTTGGAGAATGAATCATTTTTCAATTCTGTACAACTAAATTTAGTTTCTTCTAGAAGTGTCACAACTTCTCCATAATTTCAACAATACTATAACTATAGTTATAGTGCTTGATTCTGCAGTTTCTAAGGTAAATTGTATTCCTTACAATTCTCCCCAAACACTGAATCAATGATCTCCTATATTACCGTTTCAAAACTCAAAAAAAATCAAAGAATGTGATTCCTTTTAAGGTATGTAATTCCATAGCATCCATACCTTACTTCAGTAATGGTAGTTCTCTAGAATGAATCTGCTCCCTCTATTATCATCTCTCCCACAATAATTATCCCCAGTAGAGTCTCAAATTATTAGGTAATATATTTAAAGAGAGAGAGAGAGAGAAAGGAAGCAGAAAATGTAGAAGTATATATATATGAACACTGTATTAATAAATGAAAAATATGAATTATATTAGGGATAAATAAGGAGAATATGAAGACAAATAATCTCTTGACTTGAAGAAGTCCAATATTCCAGAATGACCTTCTGAGACCTTCCAAGGATTTTCACCAACATCATCTTGCTAAACACCAATTTAAATGATTTGAATCATCCCTAACTTCCAACATGCCCTATTTATTACCCCACATTCCCCATGTAATAGCTAGAAAACACCACTCCACTTTAAAAGAAAAAATTTCCCTCTCATAAACACATACTCTAATTTTATTATCCCGTTATATTCCTAAATAGGTTTGGTGGAAATCTTCCTTGGGATTAGTAGAAGATAGTCAGAAAATTAATTGAGATCTCTATCCCCGGAATGTAATTCAATGGATTCATCATCTAGTATAAATAATATAGGGAATAAAATAAATGAGTTATCAAATAACCATTAAATCATTGTATGTGGTCACAATACCATCCTCCAAAAAAGAGATAATTCTTGCAATAAATTACTAGTAAAAACATAATGATCATTTAAAAATTAAGAAAAATAAAATATGGCCATATCTATGAAAAAATGACCAAATCATTCTAGGAGAGATTCTTTATAGTCATTTAATGATTTTAAAGATGACATGTCAGGATTGAAACCTCTTGAATAATAAATTTTGGAGGTTATTTTGATATAAGCATCCTCATCCTAAAAATCAGGAAGTAATTTTTTTGCATTTAGCTACTAAATTTGTCAGTGATCAGATACGGAAATTGAAATCCTGAGATGGACTGATAAAATTTTGGTAGTGTTATTAATATTCTAAAAGAATGAATCACTTATGTTTGGGTATACAAAATGGAAAAAATCGATCCATAAGATGATTGAGAGTCATATATATTAAAAAGAATAATATATACACACTTGTAATCTAAAGCATCCTAACATAGTGGAAACGAAACTAGATATCTTGTATTATTATCCATTAGTGAATGAATTTCATCAATAGTTGTTCAAAACTATCCTAGATGTGATTTGGCCTCAACTGGAGTGTGAGGGATGGTATTCATAACCAAATTACTGATAAATGGTGTATTTTGTGTTGATAGACCCTATAAATGGTGAGTACATATAGAATATTGTTGTAAAGTACATGTGTGAAAGATAATATGTAGATCTCGATAGAGGGTGGTGGAGGGCCAAATGAATCAGGCGTTGGACCATCAACCTATACTATTGGTTTTGAATCATTCATGTGATCAGTATAGAGTCAGCCAAAATGATATTTGTTATGATTGATGTGACTACTTTGGAACCTTGATCTCAGTGTTAGGATCACTAAGTGAAACTTCAATATAGAAAATTTACACACCCAGATTCCCACCTGAATCATTACAAACATGGTTTGGTAGACATATAATTCCATTTGAGCCAGTCAAATTTTCAAAACTATAAAATAATTTGACAAGTGGTATAAAATATTGTACCCCTCAAAGAATATATATAATTAAAGATTAAAAGCATTAATCATAAGACTGAAAATTGAACCAAAAATGTAAATATGAAAATGAGTCAATCAATAATTAATTAAAATTAACCTAAAGTACACTTGATTCACAATATCACTTGGAAAACATCCTGAAATCCATCCATGCCTCCCATGAAGAGAAACAATAGCCGTCACGATACCATTTAATATAATTTGTGATGTGACTAATGTAGCAAGAAAACCCATTTCAGAACAATAATTTCAAATATAAAAGAATTAACATGTAAGGATCATAATAATTGTGATCATTATCATTATCCCTTTTCTTTTTAATCATTATAGTAATCATCATAGTTTTAATCTCAAAATTATTCAAAATTTTCCTAGAAGACTAACACACTACCACCATGGTAATCCTCCGAATTTCAACGTTCAATAATTGTAACACATATGGTCAATACCCAATGTTCATGAGATAAATAGGCTTCATTCATTAATTAAATTATTATCAGTCTAGTACTAATTGGAATTATTTGATAATTTACACTATTTTCACACATAAAAAAAATGTTTTTGTAGAATCTAAAAAGAACAAAAAAAGAAGGCAAGAAAAATTAGGAAAATAAAACTGGGTTTATTCCATTTATGCAATAATTATTTTATAACTATCAATATTATATAAAACCCCACTGACCTAATTTAAATTAAAATGAAACACCAACATCATTTAAGTTACATACATATATAGAAAATAGATCATCAAATAACAAGGATTTCTAGTCACAAAAAAAACATAAAATAGTAATATTTTTCCATTTATTTTACAGAAATTAATACACAGCTAGGTTTGGATTGTTCTTATTGGATGAAAAAGATATACTCACCATATCAGAATGATAATGGGTTTCAAATTCCCATTTTAAGCAATCTAATTGTTATATGGTTAATACAAATGAGTATATTTCATGAGTATCACTCTTTAAAATCAACACTAGCTCTCTTTAGTTTTGATAATATGAAAATTCATCATTCTGTTTCTATTCATTTCATTTATTTTACATGAATATATAATTAAATTAAATTTTTAATAAATTAACACATGTGTGTTCAATAAGAAATTTCATATGACATGGAATTTTGGAAACATCTCAAGATGTGTGTGTCACTTTAGTGTGAAATTTGAGGCATATATGGGAAATAATAAATTTTCAATTTTCATGAAGATACCAAATGAAAATTTTCTTATTTTAGTCATGAAATAATAGAGAAAAACAAATATATAGATTTTAAATCCTTTTATATTTGGAAAATACCGTGAGTGATAGGTGGGTAAGATGTCATTTTAAGAATAGTTTGTTTTTTTGAAGATTTTAACCATTCTTGTTGAAGATGAAGAGAAAATCAGTATCTACTGATATGAAAATCTTGTAATTTAACATTTTAATGATATCAGTATAGAGTTATAAAAACATGAATAATAGAAAATTTTTCATAAATATATTTAATGTGTAAGAATTTTAAGATTATTATAGTTTATGAATGGTGAAATTATATTTAAAAATAACAAATTACGGATGTTTTCTAAATGATTGGATAAATGATAAATAATAATAAAATGTTATCAACAAATATTTTATTTGCATTGAAAAAGATTCAATACTTTTTTTAAAATTTATTTGATTAAATATTTATTATCACTACAAAAAAATCAATCAAATGAGTGAAATGAATCCTATCATTACATATGAAAAGTTATTTTCTCACGTGATTATAGAGGGAATATGCATATTGATATTACAAAATGAAGGGATACCTGGTAACAATATTGTATCCCAAAAAAAATTTAACACCAAGGGAAACATAAATATTTATATACATATAGAATAAAAATAAATTAATATTGGTATTAATATATATATAATTATATTATAATAATATGTTCAATCAAAAAGTAAATAAAATAGATTTTTAGGGGAAACATCCCTCGTATACCCAAGGAAATGCCACAGATGAGTCCTATGAGTATGTGGGATAGAGAAACCCACCTCATTGAGGAACCATAAACACATCTCCTCTATCATAACATAGTTTTTATCAATAAAATTTTCCTATTTCACCTCTATCACAATCTCCTTCTTAGTGGCCTCACCATCACCTCACCTCATTATTGCCTCACCTCACTGTCACCTTGCCTCATTGTCATTGAATCTACTTCTCCCCAAGGCTCTCATTACTCACTCTTTATCTTCAATATCATATGATTATTTCCCCAACACTATCTTCTGTCTCATCTCTTCTCTCAACCCCACTAACTCATCACCTACTACCCCCCCCCACAATTCATTCGGATCACTGAATCCCAACCCAAGAAAGACCACAATAATTTTGCTGATGGTGCATGCCTCCCCGCCCCTACTTCTAGTGATGGATTTAATACCACTTATACCTCCAAAACATCACATATTTCCCTCTAAACATAATACAATTCCAATGATGATGTTATCAGTATGCTTTTATTTCTTTTTTGTAATATTAACAAAAAATTTATCATAATTTATTACTTTTTTTGTATGAAACGTGATGATATAATAGTTACAAAATGCCAATTTATCCTATCAGTATAATTTTATTATAGTTAGATACGGAATATTATTCAATCCCTGGAAAATTTATTTTTTAAGAATAATGACCATGATGATAATTTTTCTTTAGACAATGATGGAATATTTCTTCAAGATTTATATGATTCATATAGGTTCCAAAAATTGAGGTAAATGAAACTTATTTAATATTTATAATTCATATATATTATATCTTTTTCTCCATATGTATATCAATAATAGTTATTCTGAAAGATATGTTCATTTAGTCTATGGAGGTTGAAAAATTCATTAGAAGCTTCAATAGTTTATTCTATATTATATATCATTTAATTATTAACTCTCCAATTATTTATTGAATTAATTTAAATTAATTTATCACTACTGGACCACCTACACTGTGTTAATCTTTATAGGGACTGACTAATGTCTTTTACAAATTCTTGTTCAGTTTTTATATATTCTTCTATTGAATTCTATACATGCTTCTTGTTTTAATAACGTAGGGATCCCCAATAGAACTTTTGGAGAGAATAAATGTTACTTTTTTTGTTAAAAAATATATCTAAGGAAACAATAATTTTTTTAGGTATTGATAATGCTTTATAATTTTTGGTTCAAATTTTTATAGGTTTAGACGAAGAAGAAAATGGTTGATGAATATAAACATAGTGATGATTCATTGTTTTTTGAAAAGACTTATCAAAGCCATCACATTTATGTTTTTACAAAAATTAACGACATTAGTTGTTGGTTATAAAGTGGTTTAAAAGCTCAATAGTATATAGTTTTTTTCTATTAGTAAAAGGTTTGTTTTTCCTTATTTATATACATAGAGGACTAAAGTTTTTATATTATTTAATGAATTGTTTGATTTTCGTTTTTATTTTTTTATGTAGAATGAGTGTAGGGTGAATCATTGTTTTCATCTTTTTGTTATTTTAATATTATATGGGTCAATTATATTAATTGGTCCAATAAAATTAATTCTTATGGCCGCATGTATTGTGGTATTAAATGAATTTATAATTTTAGGTCGGAAAAGTGTGATCGATGATCCAGTTCACTCTGGTCTAATATTTTGACTAAACATATTTCAAGGGAAACATTTATATAATTTTTCATTGCAAACATTTTTATACGATTCCATCCCTCTATAAGTACTATATGTTCGTTATTTAAAAAAACATGAAAGGGTTTTGCTAAGATAAGTGTTGATCGATGTATATCACAATTATAATAGAAATACTATTTCTACAATGAAAAATGATGAATAATTTATATTATATAGAATACTCATGAAAAACCTAATCTTCACCAACCAAGATATACTACATTGCATAGATGATACAAATGATATTTCATGAAAAAATGGCTCTTAAGTCCTATTTTTTATATGGAAATGTAAAATATGATTCATCCAAAAATTATTTCTATGTTATTTTCTATTATTAGAATACAATTAATATGAAGATTGAAAATATACCAAAAAAGGGAGTTGAATGAAAGAATAAATAATATCAGGGAATAATGTAGAATATCATAATAAAGACCAAAATAAAAAGATCGCTCCGGACAACATTGGGTGAAATTAAATAGAGGATTATTCTTTAATTGTACTTATAATACTTTTTGAATCAATTTTAATATTCTTATAATTAATTTTCCTTTCAATAAATTATATTTTCATTGTCTCTATTATTTTATATTATGCAACTTATAAAAGGAAATTTACGAATCGAGTTGCATCCCCAACTAGAAGATAATATTAGTTAATACTCTGGTTTTGAACAGAATTGTCCATTGTAACTCAGTAATAAAAGGAAATGTATTGGTATTTCACATCTAGAATGAAAATTTTGAGTTTGTAATATGATTGTGTCTCCCAGTAAAAGACCTTTTAGTAGTGATTAAGACCTAGGGTTTAATGTCTGGAGGTAGTGGATATAATGACTTTGTTCCTAGACCACTATGAACAAAATTTTATTTTTATATCATAATTTTTATGACACTAAATTTACCCATACTAGGTTAATGATATGTTGTTTCATTTTATAGAAATGTGGTTCCCATTTTCTAATCAATTTCAATACAGAGTAAAATAAGCATAAAAGTCACATGAATCCTAGAAAATCATATCTACGTTGAAAAGTATAGGATTTTAAACTATAATATTCCATATAAATATAAAATAAAACAATTTCCATCTATTTGATATGTATTATGCGATTAAGGAGTGCAATTTTCCATGAATATAACAAATGAATTCATTTTACATTTCCCAAAAAACACTTCATTTTCCCAACCATTATTTTTCTCTAATCATTAGTATTCCAACAATTATATTGGATAAAGATATAGGGATTGTTCTTTACTGTTGATTACAACCTCATGTAGCATACATACATATGGAGATACAATAAAAAAATTCACTAGGATATCAAATATTTATCATGTGTAAAACATAATTTCAATTTATTTTCAATGATATTTTAGATTCCTTATCATTATTCACCTTTTGAAAATATAGTATAAAATGAATTGTTTTCCTAGAATCATAAAACACTAAAATATATGAATCCTCTCTTCATATAGATTTATCATTATTGTATTTCATGTCCTTACAGTAATCATTTTGAATGTATAGTTTTTAGAAAAAAAAGTTATCCACATATGAAAATTCACCTCCAATAAGATTTGAAATGATTTGATCCAAATATCTCTTATGACTTCAATTATATGTAATAATCTATGAATTAATAACTCTAGAATCAAACACAACCCCAATTATATTCAGTTTTTTTCCTTTTCTGATTCTCTCTTCAATATACTTTATTATTTTATTAATGTTATGTTGAAATCATCCAAAATAAACATTCATGATGTGCTAAGTATCATGTTTATGGTTGTTATCTTAGACCCTAACTCATTCAGTAGTATGTGATTTATATTCAAAAAAAATTCATCTATTATTTATCTTTCCCCAAGATACTGTAAGATATTAACTATCATCATAAACTATTATTACATTTGTGTCACTGATTCAAAAGTTAAAATAATTAATTGATCGATAATATTCTTATAACATATCTCATTTCATCCCAATGACTTTCAATGTTCTAAAGTTAGTAGTCATATGATTTTTCTAGATTCCATTAGTAGCCCCATAAGAAGATAGACGAATGTATATTTTTGTTAAATCTATCATTGAATAGTATTTTCTACTGTAAAAATACACTAAATCTCTTTATTTTCCTCATGACTGAAATTACAATTCTAATTTTTTGGAATCTTATAATGATAGATCCTAAGGACCAGGGGGTGTCTTTAGGGGTAAAACTATCACATTGTGTGTGGGGGGCACTATGCCTATTTATGTGATGATAATGTTTTCAATATAAATATCATTGATGTCATCCTGATAATTTCATGATTACAATCCCATATCGAAGTCAAAAAAACATTAAAACTCTAGTTATGAAATTTCAATGCAAGGTCCAACTACATATTATTCAGGGTGCTATGCATTCCACATTAGTGTTTTCCTTTATCCATTCCATCACCAATCATTCTATAAACCATATTCCTTATTGATCCCTAAAATTAAGAAATTAATGTTACCCAAGACATGCATTTTATGACTACAATCAACACTAACTGCAAGTACATATCTATTCATTCATGGATTTTTTTCTTCAATGCCAATTTTTTACCACTTCGATGATCCATGGATCATAAAATAACTTTTTTCCTAGGATAATGTCATGTTATCATCTTCCCTTACCTGGTACCTACATCCCTATATGAATGAAATTTAGAAATAAATTTAATAGTTTCATCACTTGGAAATTATTCAATATAGTACAATTCCTTAATCCAACACTTCCTTGTTAGTCAGAAAGAATGATAGTTCATGTAACATGTTCACTAATTATCAATCACTCAATAATTCCGTGATGCCTAAAAAATGTCTAATTCTATTAGTGGAATTATTTTTCAATGAACTTTATGGTGTTGGGTTTTTTTTCTAAATTGGATTTGAGATATAGATACCATGAAATAATATTGGTGGATGAGGATGTGACAAAATATTGAATTTCATAGCTATAGTGGTCATTATGAGTTTCTAGTAATGTCTTTTTTCCTCTCCAAGACTCCCTCTATTTTTCAATTAATTATGAAAGATTTGTTTTGACCACATTTTCATCATTTTATACTAATATTTTTATATGATATTTAAGTCTATAACCCATGTTGGGAACCACATTTGTAACAATTGGATTTGTTCTTCTAAATCACTTTTCTTCAATTATTAATTTTTCAATGCTGAGAAGTGTTATTTTAACTAAGATGAGGTAGTGTACATTGGAATATCATCTATTATGCTATTGTAGCCATGAATCCCAACAAATGTTTGGCCATTTTGGACATCCCAACTCTAAAGGCACAAAGTGTGCTTTGGGGTTTCATGGGTCTCACTAGCTATTACAAAAATATTATTTCAGAATAATGGATGAATAGTTTATCCATTCTTAATATTAACCTACATGGATCAATTCTTATGGTCTTAGGTATAAAAAACAGCATTTCATCATCTCAAACACACCCTTAATACTACTCTTATACATTTTACACCCAATTTTTCATAATTCAATGAGTTTTAGTGTAATGAACCTGGTTAGGGTGTGGGTTTAGTTATCATGTATAATCCATATCTAATTGCATAAATTAATAAGTCACCAATAGAAATTATTTTGTAAAAGTACACTAACAAAAAAACAATGCATTGGTCCTATTTTTTCATTCTAGGCATCCTTATATCCTTACATGACCTTTTGTCATTTATAGTAGTCATTGCATTATGAGATTATTGTTACACCAGTGAATCAACTCTATGGATGATCAATGATTAATTTTTCTTCTCCATGGTTTCTAATTTGATGTTATCTATAATCCTTTCCATGTCATAATCATTACAAATGATTTTTCTCACCAGATGACCCCACAAAATTGTATGATATACCAATATTTTTTTCCATGACTTGATTTTGGGTATACCTGAAAACAACTACCTCCACTACCACATCCAAAAACATAATTATAGGTCTCGTCATTTAATTTTTTCTATCACCATTTTACACTTCTATAAATGGATTGTTTGGTTATTTTTCCAACCTCTCCATGGATACCAATACTTTTCAGTATGTTTAACTATTCTACCAAGGGTGGACACTTTGGATTTTGTCACACATATCATTATATCATAGTACTGAGTGGGTTTTAGGTGCATGATTTTACATTATGTTCAGAAATGTGACGCATTTCAATTATTGAAATATTCTAACATCTCCCCTATAGTTCTCCTATAACCCAATCCAATTAATGAATCAATATGGGGTGACCTAACTATTGATTTCCATAGGGGGATACACAAGTTCAAGGGTCATGACATCATTTTGCTGGTCATTGATAAAAACTATGCTCACATAATAACATTATAATATCCAATAGCTGCCATAGGTTGGTTCGATATATTTTTCAAGGAATTGTTCATCTCCATAGCTTTCTTATGTTCCTTATCACTGACCGTGATCCTATAATTTTGAGCCACTTTTGGATGGATATTTTTTTCTTGTAGGGGACACAATTAAACATGAGTTATGATATGAAGTGCATGATAGTGTGTCCAAGCCTTGAATCTTAACTAACTTGGTTATTGTTATTGTGATGGGGTTATTCTATGAAGGGTATCAAAGGGTAGGGTCATAAAGGATACTTGTATAAGGTATCTAATAATAATGATAGGTCAATTTTTATAAATACAATAATGGGTATTATATTGATTTCATGTTGTTTGAAATTCAGTGTTCCAACATTATAGAATTTTGGTGGCCTCAGCTATTAAATACCATCTGTTGAGAACTCTATAAGGTTCAGACTATGTCATTAAATAGGTGAGGTTACTATTGGAAGGGTATAAGAGATGAAATAAATTTTCATTTAGCTATTACTAGACACTCTAGGCTTAGCCGCTAGGACATTGGGAGAATTTCCTTATATAGGAGTCACCAACAACTATCTTTTTCTCCTTTACTTCTAGTTATTTCTTCATTTTATTCCATTGATCTTTTTTATCTATCCAATGATACTATAAATAATAATGGCTACATGATTATTCTATCTCATTGATCTATATCCTATAAATTTTTTATTTCATTGAGTGGTTTCTAGAGAGAGAAAATATAAGGGGGTGGTTTATCAATGTCAGTTATATGATACATCCAAAGTAATGTGGACCAACTCATAGTGAGTATTTAGAGTAATTGTGTGCCACCCGATCAAACTTAAAAATGAAAAATCATATGCTAATGTGGACACACATGATAACAATGTGAATTCAAACTCATAGAAATTTGTTGTTCTATTGGATCATATAGTGTTGGATGCATCCACCATTTCCTACTGTCACATCAAACTTCAAGATGCAGTAGTAGAAAACAAATCACAGTGGTAAACTATCTAGTCATGCGTGGAGTATATCATGAAAAAACCCAAGGTGTTACATGATATTCTATATTGAGGCATGGAGGAGTAGTAAGAAACTAGTCTAGTGTTGACATAGACTATTACTGGAGAAGAACCCGTGTCTTGGATCACTGAAGCTGAAAAAAATTATACAGCCCTCCAAACATTGGAAGAGAATACAATTTGGGAATAATGACTTAGTTTGTCAGATAATTTTGGAAATTGGCTTTTGTCATTGGAAGAATATATTCGTGAGATCACATAAAACAAACTTATATAAATTATGTTACGAGGGTTAGTAAGATATTGGTGGAAAGGATGTTTCATGTCTTGTAGGACCATGGGGAGAGAGGCCATTGTAGGAAAATGTGTGTAAGAAGAACGTAATATAGATAATAAATGATTTCCAATATGGGTGGTACAAGTATTTAGTATTGGATTAGAAGTGGCCATTGGTGATGTTGTGTAATGATGTTGTGTCATAGCTCACTAATCATGTGGTAAATAGGTAATGAGGTACATTTGAGGTGCATGAGTATATTGGTTCCACTCCGAGATGGCCTATAGAAGAAATGTTCAAAGATAGTACTAATCCCAATGAAAACAGTGAAGATATATAGAAAATGTTTTTAGATGTTTTTTACAAGGACATTAATTATGAGTCATTTTGGGAGAAAATTTTTTCAACTTGAAAAGAATTTGAAGAATCTCTCATACAAGATACCATTGTTCAAACCATAGTGGTGGTAGATGAATATAGTTGAAAATATAAGAGAATACTAAGATTATTACATTTACAAAGAATATTTTTGTTACTAATGAATCTATAGTTTTCTAATGGTGATGTGTATTTTCCAAATTCAAATGGAATCTTGGATTTATGAAACATGAGATTGAGAGGTCCAGATATTAGAAGAAGTGTGATTTTCGACTTGTGTTTTTAGCTCAAACTGAAGCATTCAGAAAGTTATTGACAAATATTGTTGATAATAAAGTAGAAAAAAGGATAATTGAAAAAATTGTAGGCTACACAAGAGATATACAAATATTTTAATGTATATCAAGTAGTTTTGGTTCAATTGGATGGAATATGGGATCAAGAATATCCACATCGAAAAGAGGGAAATAATATTTCAGAAACATTCCAATATTATCATCTTGGGAAAATAGTGTTAAATTTCAAGAAGGATATAATTAGAGGATACACCATCTAGTGAGGCAAATGACTACATCATACGTAACCTAGTTATTATTATTATGTTATGAATCTACTGTGAAGTTGGTCCATGGGTGCTATAGTGGAGGGGGTCCGGGGGTTGTTGGGCAGGGTAACTAATAATAATGTTTGGGGAACTATTTTAAATACCCTAGTAGGTATGAGCTTGGTTGTTAATGGTTGGTAATTAGATGTTCCATCTGTATGGAAAATAGGTGGTTCCAATAGTGAAATACCTATTGTTGAGTACTCTGTATTGTTTCGATTTTGTCTTTAAATAGTGACAGTTTTTTGGGAAGGGGGGATATGGATGATATAAATATTCTTTCAGCTATTACTAGAAACCTAGTGGAGATTATGCCCTATGACTTTTGGAGGAGTACCTTCCATATGATTATAAAAATTCATTCATATTTTCTTCGATTTCTACTTATTTCCTCTTTATATACGTTTGATATTTTATTTTTTCTCTCTCCAATATTATTGTAAAAATAGAGTCTAGTAGAAATATTTTCTTTTTCCCTTCTATATCCAATCTTTTTCATCTTACCATACACAAATAGATGGTCATACTGATGTCCTCAATCACTTCTTGAAAACTTATCTTGGATGTTTTATAGGTGACGACCCTATGTGGTGGTTATTCTGGTTATTATATTGAGTTAAATTTTGATACAACATTACATGTAATTCCTTGATTGAATCCACTTTATTTCTATTATTGTACGACTAGAAGTCAATGACTGTTATCTAATTTTCCCAAGTAATTGAGGGTATGGATTGTCACTTATAATCATTAAGAAAAATATTAGGCACTTAAATAGCTTTAGAGTCGCCATTCATTTACTAAACACTACATAGATCTATGGGAAAACCCTCATCAATGTAACATCACTTTCCAATTTGGTGCCCAAGTTTACCGTAATCTCTGAATGCTCCATCAATATTCTGTGGCGCACTAGATTAATAGAAAACATTTTACACAATTTTATGGCTCCTTTAGAGTCCCCTATTAGATTGGCAGTGAAAAAACGTAGAATTTAATCAATGAAAACGGTCTTATAATAATTGTTTCATATAATATAAATCACATCAAAACACATAATTCACAATAAAATATTTAAATAAAGAATAAATTAAATAATTATTATTTCTTGAAGTTAAAGAACATATACTAATGGAATAGTAATATGACCATTAGAATATTAATCTGATCATTAGGAATATTAATCTAGTCAATAGAATAATATCCTCTAAAAAAAGTAAAAATAATATTTATGTATTTTATGAATAAAGAAGGATATACTTATTTCATGGTATGAGTAAATAAAAATTTTGGAAATGTTAATTTAACTGTTGATATTTATGTATGTTATAAATATTTAATTAAAATTCTATATTTAATATAATTATTTAAAATAAAATGTATCTTTATAACAGTTATTCATAAATTAGTATTTTTTGTATCTTTTGATAATAATATTATTTTATGAGACATTAATTAATTTTTTAATGTTTCATAAAATCATTTTTAATTTCAATATTGATATTATTCTAATAAATGGTTATTTTAATTAAAAAATATATTTCTCAAATTTATAAATATATTTTCACAAAATTAATTTCTTTTTTTAATTCTTCACATTGATAAATTGGTAGGGTGAAAATTTGGTATTTTTCTAAAATAGTTGAATTTGTGGTGATTAGTAAAAGACAATAATTTATAGAATATATAAATTATAGGTTATATACAATATTACATGAGTAATTGTGGATTAAATCACTATAATACAGAAAAATATATTAATATATTAACATATTTATTGATATGGTTAAAACTATTCATTTGTTTAGGCAAAATAATAAAATAATGAATAAAATAATTATAAACACAATTATGCTCCCCACGAAATACCACCCATCACAACCCCTTCTCCTCACACCTAAAAGACCTATAAATTTTACCAATATTTATTGAATAATCGTCCCAATACCCTATCCCACATCTAGAATCCTTTGGTCTCAAGAAAACACTAAACCTAATCTCCCAAGGTAGTTCTTAGGTAGACGAATTTATGAGGTAATATTCTATTTATTTCTATTTAATTTCATTTCATTTAATTTTTGTTTTCTTATTTTCATCTAATATCCCCTTATCCACATGGAATGATAATTCAACTACCTTATATATTCATAATATGTATTATGTTACTGGAATAATTTTTCATCAAACATCTTCTCATATATCTTTTATTCTAAGAATGGAAATGTCATATGTGAGGGGTTATTTTATCACCTTCAAGGATGAAATTTTTTCAAATTCCATTACCATATTCAATGATTCCCTTAAAACCATTATAATGGTTGAAATAGATTGTAAAATGTAGGTTATAATTTTTTTATGTTCTAGAACTAAATTATATATATAATATTAAATAATAAAATAAAACGAGTTCATTGTGATCGAAAAAAACCATATTAATCTAAATGATTTCCATAAAAAAATTATCTACTGAATCATCCTTATATATGAAAATATATAAAAAATGAAAATTGAAGTTCTCTTTGTTTATTGTTAAAATATAATATCAATTATGAATATTTATCCAAATTTTAAATGTTCATCAATACATACGTACAAGTGAACCAGTCATGAAAATCCGGAAAAGGAATAGTCCAAAATGGTTAAATTGAACACTATAACACATCAAAATAACCATAAATTAACCTAATAAAATTATAATTAATCAAATAAATGTATAATATTTATAATATTTATTATTTAATTTTCCGAATTTGATTTTCCAGGTCAATCTAGTGATGAATCAAATCAAAATTAAGGTAAGGGGAATCTCAATCCTAACACCTTTTCCATGGGGTTTTCCCTCTTCCTAGAAAAAATTATTTACGGATAATAATTTAATATTACTAAAATTTGTCTTCATTGTCCCTCACTTTTCTTTTTTGGGATATACACGTTTAAAATCTAATTTTAAAAAAATTAAATGATCTTTCCAAACGATATCTTCATTGAAAAAACACATATTTTATTTCTCATGAGATTGTTTCCTCTTCCCTCATGATTTATTAATATTATGAAAAGTACATTATTAAAAGTTTTATTTTGAGAACCCTAATGATCATTAATGAAATTATTCTTTACGAATGTTGCAAAAAACCCATTTCCTCTACATTGGTTATTTTATGGAAATGATTGTTACATATTATTTGTGGAAGGAATGATTATGTAATTATTATAATATGATTCATGTGCTCAAAATTATATAGAGATCCAAGGAATTGGGTAATGTGACATATCTCATGAGATATTGTGAAATATTCATGAACATGATTCTAGAATTGTTCAAAATTATGACGATGTTATGATTATGAAAATATGTTATTCATGAAAATTTTGTAATATTTTTTAACAACAACGTGTTTTCCTTGCACACTAAGACATTTTGTTTCATTAATATGAATTTATACATTCCATTATTTTATCTAATTCTTCCTTTTGTGATTATAATGATGATCGAATGCATATTTCAATATTATGATGATTATGATCAGTTATGTTATATTGATTAATGTTCTTATTTATCTTCTAACTAAGTTTCTAGACCACCCTTTTATTTTATTTGTATCATCATTTTATTAAATGTAATAAGGAGAACATAATGTACACTAAAAATATAGTGAAAAATTAATTGAATATTATTAATGTTATATTATGTAAATTTTTGGTTTGGCCCTAATATTCCCAAGAAACTGAACCCTTGGGTCCTTGTTTTGTAACACTATTATATTGTTTATCATTAATATTGTGTAACAGTAATATCTGAATAGTAAGGTCTCTATTGTTTTTACTAGAGGAAAATTCAGTTAATATTGGAATTAGGACTAGAGAAAACAGTGAAAACCCATAGTATGATTCCATGTATATAAAATCACCCATGATGTTTTTAAAAAAATTATAAACAAAGGTATCCCATAAGATAAACATTCAGAGTAAATTTTATGAAGGAATACATTATTTATTCATAACTTGTTAACTTATGTTTTTTCCAATAAATTTGTATTTTAGAAAATGGTGGGAACTGTAATAAATCAAGCTGAAAACCAATGTGAGGGATTATGGAGATAATTCCTGAATGACATCCCCAATACCTTGGGAGGAGGATTTCAAAATTTCATGGAGATTATTACCCAACTATCTCATGATATAAACAATAACATGAATAATGTTGAATGACCATCTTTATTGAAGAGGGATCAAATAGAAATCAAGTATTTTATGTTGCAATAACAATCATAATTTTTTGGATCATCCAATATACTTTTCATGGAAAAAAAATTATCTCAATAGAGATGGTCTTTTTTGTGCTTCAAAATTCAGTGATAGAGATGGTGACTCTGGCTTTTTATCACATTGATTGGAAGGCTGGTCAATAATTGTATTGGATTAGGAATGCCATGTCAAAGGAAAAAATTGGAGATATGGTGTGTGATGAATTTAGGAAAATATTTATTAACATGAATTTCCCTTGAACTCGTTATACAAGGATTGAGAGTGAATTATTCTAGATAAAGAAAAATGAGGGTGATTCTATCATAGAATATGAATAAATTTTCATTATTATTTCAATATTTGTATTGGGTTCTGTTATCAACAATGATTACAACATAGATAGATTATTTAGTTGTTTAATACCACTCCTTTTAAAGTCTCTAGAGATTCAAAACATTGATAGTTATTAATAATTTTTTCTATATTCTATCATTGTGGATATGTGGTTTTTATAATGGTCCCATGGATATGAAGATAAGAAACCAATTAAGGATGATCTAATGATATGGTATGAAAGAAAACTTGATTACCCATATGTCAAAAATTTCGGAAGAATAATCATGGGAACTACCATAAGGGGTTGGGGAAATGCATCATGTTTGGGATAGAAGGACACTAAACTCATGAATGAAGAAGAGACATGATGAAGCATGAAACTGAGGTGAACTAAAGGATAGAACCACCCATTGTTCAATGCATCAACAATAGGGATGTAAAGACCCTGAATTTCCATGTAATTTTTTTAATTATACGGGAATTTTATGAGTTTATGAAAATTGACGGCGTGTGATTCCAAGGCCCGGTGCATCCGGAATGAATTTCTGAAATTTTTTTAAGTACGTTCAGTAAACGTGTGAGTGAGTTTTTGTAACATCTGAACTGGTGCTCAGAATTGAAATCTGATGGAACCATTTAACTTGCAACACTGATATTCCCTTAATAATACCTTCACCTCGGCCACAGTAGTTCATGGGTGGAAGTTAGTTTTCATGTATTTCGAGGAAATAAATTAAATAATATAAAAGGAAAACGTTTTTTTAATTTTTAATGAAACCTCTCTATATGAGTTATGGATGGGGAGACCACCCGAACTAGAAAACCCCAAATTTGAGTTCTAGTGGTGGGGACGAACCGAACCCTATTTAATTTGGGGAAGACCCTTGGAATCATCCCATTTAATTTTTACAAAAAAATACAATTAATTGTGCCTACACAATACAATTATATATGACAACAATATATTTTTTTTAACATAAATTAATTTGTTAAACTTATTTTAATTTATATTGGCATCCCTTAATCTTTAAAAGGATTGCATGGAAAAGTGAAATTGAGGGATAACATTTGAGGAACTCTTCTTATCCAATGAAACATGCCTCTCTAACAAAGAATGAGGAACCAACCCAAGAACGGATCAGATGATCTATGCAGGAGAAATGAACGCCGACATTCTCCAACAAATCCTTCTTCTTCCCTCTGACATCCTCCAATGAATGACAAGGTAGTGGTGTGATTTTAGTTAATCATAATTAAATTTATTTTACGTCGAATATCCTCCCATGAGCTGCTTTCTACCGCTCTAATGCGGAGGGTACGGGCCAACCAATCATGGCCCAACCTCCCCACAAATCATTGCGTGTTTTGATGTGTTCTTCGTGATAGAGGAGGATGAAGACCGGCCACGGCAGGGCTCGGGAATGGCGGCCGGCACCACGACCGACCATGACCAAGGTGGTAGTATGAAAGTGCTACTGGAGAAGGGTCCTAGAAGAGCAAGGGTAGTGGCCGGGCGGATGCCGGCCTCACGATGGGGAGGCGGCGGCGTGCATCTGCGCTTCTTGGTGGAGAAAGAGTCACAACATGAGGTCGCAGCGGCGAGAGAGACCGGCCATCCGAATCAGTTGTCAGTGAAGTCATGGTGTGCGACCACGCCACACAAAGGAGGGGGCGAGTTGTCTAGCCAGCTTCGGCGGGCCGCTGCACCGCGGGACGCCGTCCCGTAGGCCGCCACACTGCGGGTCGCC
The DNA here is from genome assembly GCA_963277665.1 of Viscum album. Lineage (NCBI taxonomy): Eukaryota > Viridiplantae > Streptophyta > Magnoliopsida > Santalales > Viscaceae > Viscum > Viscum album. Next base: position 1,705,549,088 of record OY728161.1, read on the forward strand.
ACACCGCAGGTTGGGCCAGGCCGGCATGCCTGGTTGCACCGGCGGGCCGGGCCAGACCTAGTATCCCGGGTCAGCCCAGGATGGGTCGGTTCGACCGAGTTAGACCGGACCTGGACCAACATAAACCCTTTTTTCTCTTTCGGCCATATCATGAGCATCAGTAATCTGTTTAATGAACCGTCTGTGGTTCCAGAATACATGAATCAAGACCGCCCTTTTGATATAACCACATGTGTTTTGGATAATGTTGGGGTATGGATGGGTTAGATTGAACACGAATCCAACCGGGCCCTCGAGAATAAATGGGCAATAAGTTACTGATGAGATGTCTGATTGATGCACCGTCTATTTCATTAAGACACCTCATACATGGCTGTATATAGTTATACTTCTTTGTGGTACTTCATGTAAGCTGGAGTATCAACCTGTGTCTTGAGGAGTGGATCCTCCCAGAATCAAGTGAGCTTAGTGCGAGAACCCTGTAGCTGGATGTAACATGTGAAAAGTTTCATATGTGGGTATGTGATTTGGGATCTTTCGTAGGTCTGTGATTGAGGGTCCCACATTGATCCGCTCTAAGAATCAATGCAAGACTACTCTAGGATCCTTCATGGGTATACTGTACTAGGATCCTATGTGGGTCTAATGATGTACTAGAATCCTATGTAGGTTTTATGATGTACTGGGATCCAATGTGGGTCTGATGATGTACTAGGGTCTTATGTGGGTCTGATTATTTAGGATCCTACGTGGGTCTGCCTCTTAAGAGAGTAAGATGATTCGGTCTTTTCATATAATCTTCTACACTATGGTACATATGTTATACCTGGTGTGATCAGAGTCATTACCTTTGTGGTAATCTTTTTTGTGGCATACCTTTTTGGTTTATACCTTTATGGGGATACCATTGTGGTATTCTGCAAGGTGGTTTACCTTTGTGGCACTTACCTTTGTGATGATACCTTTGTGGTATTCTTCTGTGTGGCGTATCTTTGTAGTACTTACCTTCATGGTGACACCATTTTGGTATTCTTATGTGTGGTTTTACCTTTTTTTACTTACCTTTGTGGGGATAACTTCATGGTATTTTTTCTTTCGTGGAGGAGTTTTACTTTGGCTAAGAGTTGGGCCTTGTATTTCCTCATGAATGAGATGGGTATACTTGATCACTTAATTATATGTATGGGAATATACCTAAGTAGGGTTGGATATTGTTTCCATGCTTTTTGGTTTATCTATTGTGGATTTTCTAAGACCTTCAATGGTCTTGATGTCCCAACTGAGTATCGTTATACTCACCCCTGCAGAGGTTACACTCACACCTTATTGTGTTTGGTACAGATGACAGAGAGCGCTGACTGAGGAAGAGAGTACCGGTACTAGAGGTCGCTCAGTGGTAGACATTAGATGAGGTGTACCACATAGACAACCATTTGAGTGTTTCATCAACCCTTTAGGTAGGACCCTTGGTGGGTGTTCATAGGAGCTATTTTGGTTTACTTATACTTTTCAGTTTTCTTGTACTTTCCAGCTGGGTTTGTATTCTGGACCATTTTTCATACTGTACATACTCTTTTTACTATACAGTTTACTTGTGTTCAGATACTATTGTGTGCATGGTTTCATGTGTGTATAGTTTATAAAGGCAATTACTTCTCAGTTTTAGGGAATACGCCTTTTGGTGCATGTCTCCAACCCCTGGCCTATGGAAGGAAAGTTTTGGATAGTCACGACATGGGCCCCACGGACGAATAATGAAATATTAGTATCAGAGGAGTCAGTTCTACCATATAAAATTAGACTCTAATAATTTAATGAAAATAGTGTTATGTTTAGTGAGTGTGGTTATCAGTTTAGAGAATCCAGTGTTGGTGCGGCGGCTAATGTATCCATAGACCAGGAACTGGGCTTCGGATTTCAGACTCAGTGCACGAAAACACTGATTGTATGTGTGTATTGAAAATTTTTCTTCATGAATCCTTTGAGTAAGCTCACCAGGTATAACATATTTACCATGGTGAACCTGTTTCTTTTTAGGATACTTATATATAGACAACTAACAAGGGTTCCAGGTATAGTATGCACTGATAGCCCACCGATTGACGAGGCCTCGGTGCAGTGCCCTCTTTTAGTAGAGGAACCAGCGGAGGCACCAGCGGTACCATTACCTGTTGGTCCACCGATACCACCATCACCAGAAGAAGAGGGTACAACCCTCTTGAGGGCATTGCACGAGTTCCAGTTCCAGAGGCCACCCGGTTTCATGGGTGAGACAAACCCTCAGGCGGCTGAGGATTGGTTGGAGGCCGTGGTGAGAGTCTTCATACTCGTAAGGACATGAGCTGATCTCATGGTGATCTTTGCTGCCAGTATTCTACATGAAATAGCAGTCATATGGTGGATCTTGATGCTCTTGGTTCACGATGAGGTGACACTTCTATGGGTAGACTTGGAGAGCCTGTTTCTACTGAGTTTTTTCTAGCGACCCTTCACACAGTGCGCATACAGGAGCTGCTTCATCGGCACCAGGGCAACATGACTGTGGCTCATTACTCTTTGAGGTTCACCAACCTCTCACGCTACTCCACTGATATGGTTTGGGACACCATAATTAGGGCCCAGACCTTCAAGCAGGGACTTAGATGGGTGATTAGGGCTTTGATGATTTCCATCAACATCCCGACCTAGGAGGGGGTTTTAGAGAAAGCCCTCTTAGTGAAGAGTTTTCTTGTAGAGCAGTCACCAATAGTGAGACCCACCACCAGGTATCACGTAGAGGTGTCTTCTGCACCTGGTAGAAAACAAATGTCATAGACGTCCAGGAGGACCAGACCTACAGGGCGATGACCGCATGATTCATGGTCGGTTGTGTGGGGCACTGAAGACAGAGCCATTCATGCAAGGAGTTGGCATCGTTACGTATCTGGAAGGCAGGGTCAAATGGCTCATGACTACCTGACCTTCCATATGAATGATCATAATTTTGTTTAAGGATAGCCTAGACATAGATAGAGGATCGACCGTGGAGGTCCACATGGAGAAGGAAATTGTGGAAGAGGAGATGACCATGCATCTGGCGGTGGGAGACGATTCGAGATGTTTCCGCAACCACCACCATGTGGTCCACCCCGACCAATGGTAGTAAGTGTATGGTGGTGTTCTCAGCTCCAGGAAAAAAAATACTTCGATCATAGAGCTCTAGAGATGATACGAGGTAAGATCTGTGCCTACTCCACCTTAGTTGCAGTACTTATAGGCACAGGTGCCAGTCATTCTTTTATTTCCACTACCCTCGTTCGGAGCTCGGAGATTCCATTGGATCCGTAGGATAGATGCTAATGGAAATAGACTCTTACGGTAGAGGATTCGATGATTACACACTGGTTATGTTAGTGTTATCTTACACTAGGAGGCGAGAGATTCAACTGGGATCTCCTAGTAGCAGCATCGAGGCCTTATGACGTCATCTTGGGTATAGACTGGTTATCTATAGTCCATGATCAGATTGAATGTATTAGGCACAAAGTGTGGTGTTTCCACATGGATGGGACTAGACTAACTTTCACTGGTGAGAAAGAAGCCTTTGTAGCACATGAAAGACTTACCTGGAGGAGAGTGTATCTGATCACTCATCAGTTGGCAAGCCTTACCCTCGGAGCAATTGATGTGGAGAGTCCAAGCTATCCTATAGTGGTGGATCAGTACATGGATGTCTTCCCTAATGATGTCTCAGGTCTAACTCCTTGAAAAGATCTAGACTTTTACATTGAATTATACCCAGGGATGACATTGATATCTACCCCGGTGTATCGGATGGTTCTCGTGGAGCTTCATGAGCTGCGGGTATAGCTGGGGGACATGCTGGGGAAGAAGTTCATCCGGACCAATGTTTCTACTTCAGCAGCCCCTATTTTGTTTTCCAAAAAGGTGGATGGGATCTCAAGACATTGTGTTGACTACCGGCACCTGAACCGAGTGACCGTGAAGAACAAGTACCCACTCCCAAGGATTGATGACCTCTTTGATCAGTTGAATGGAGCATGGTGGTTCTCAAAGATTGACCTCAGATCAGGCTATCACCATCTCAGAGTGTGAGACGCAGATGTGTAGAATAGGACTTTCAGATATCGGTACAACAATTATGAGCATTTTGTCATGTCGTTTGGAGTGACCAACACTCTAGTAGTGTTCATGGGACTCATGAACATGATCTTTCAGCCATACCTTGATCACGTTGTAGTAGTCTTCATCAGCTACATTCTGATATACTCGGCTATCGAGGAGGATCATGAATATCATTTATAGATAGTTCTGGACACACTCTGAGAGCACCGACTTTATGGTAAGATCTCAAAGGGCCAGTTCTGTATCTAAGAGGTTCTCTTTCTTGGACATGTCATATTACATGTTATAGTTGCGGTGGATCCAGCAAAGATTGAGGCGGTACATTCTTGGGATCCACCCAAGTGTGTGACAGAGGTATGGAGTTTCATGGGTTTGGTCGGATACTACCGGAGGTTTGTGACATATTTCTCTAGAGTTGAAGCACCTTTATCGGCATGTATAAAGAAGGGGAAACCCATCATGTGGTCTGAGAGATGCCCGTAAAGTTTTCAGGAGATGAGGAACATGCTGACTAGTGCCCCCATCTTGAGGCTACTGGAGGAAGTCATTGGGTATGTAGTCTACTGCGACACATCAGGGACCAGGATCAGATGTGTCCCGATGCAGGAGCGAGTAGTTATCACATATGGTTCTCATTAGCTGAGACAACATGAGAATAACTACGCTTTCCATGACCCGGAGTTAGCAGTAATGATCTTCACGTAGAATATGTAGTGACATAACTTGATGGGAGAGCATTTTACGGTTCACTCGGAACACAAGAGTCTCATGTATATCTTCTCTTAGAAGAACCTGGACCTAAGACAATGATGTGGGCTTGAGTTCACCATGACTATGACTTCGAGATAGTCTATACTCCTGGGAAAGGAAACATTGTAGCAGATTCCCTCAACAGGAGATCTGGTATACAGCTACTAGGTCAAGCGATGGAGTAGCTTGACTTTTTATAGTTATCTTTTGTAGAATGAGATGGAGCATCTTTTCTTTAGTCTATTACAGTCACTCCCCCACTTCCTCAGTAATTTAGGGAGGCGCAGTGTGGGTACACTGACTGCAAGGCTCGGCGTGTCTAGATATCCACAGGATAGGAACCTGATGGATTTTTTGAAAGTGGAGAGAACTCCATCCTCTTTCGAGGATGTACCATGGAACTAGTGTCGGTTTGAGAGGATGTATTGAGGGAGTTCCACAGATCCCCTCTAGAGGTACATCCATAAGTGGAAAAGATTTACCAGGACCTCTGATGACAGGACTGGTGGCCAAGAATAAATAAATCAGTAGCATAGTTTGTCTCTTGGTGCCTCACTTGTCAGCATGTGAAGGCAGAGCATCAGGTACCAGTAGGCTTAGATCATCCTTTGGAGGTCCCAAAGTGGAAGTGGTATGGGATATCCATGAAATTCGGGATAGGAGTTCCACGTACATCATGGGGTTATGATTCTATCTGTGTGATCTTCGACCGACTCACCAAGTTGGCCAACTTCCTTCCGATCAGAGAGTAGGGTTCAATAGAGAGCTTGAGAAACCTCTATTTACAAGAGATTTTAAAGATACATGGAGTAACCTCAACGATTGTCTATGATATTGATGTATGTTTCACTTCCCAGCTATGGAAGAGGTTTCAAGTGTTTTTTAGACACAAATTCATTTGATCACCACCTTCCATCCGCATACGGATTTTCAGATAGAGCGAACCATTCAGAACCTCGATGACATGCTTCCTGCTTGCGTCCTCGACTTCAGTCGCTTCTTGGAGGATCACTTACCCTTGGTGGAGTTTTTATACAACAAAAAATATCCCTACACCATTGGGATGGAACCTTTTGAGGTGTTTTACAACCAACCTTGAAGATCTCCTTTATACTGGACAGACCCAAGGGAGTCAGCCCTCGTGGGACTAGAGATGATATGGGCTGCCACGGAGAAGGTGCAGATCATCAAGGAGTGGATGAATACTTCATAGAGTAAGAAAAAGACATATTCTGATAAATGATGGATACCTCTGGAGTTTGAGTATGGAGACCACTTCTTTCTATCAGTCTCACCCCGATGAGGTTTACGGAGATTTGGTCTAGGCGACATGTTATCTATGAGGTTCATCGGACCCATTCAGGTCCCCAACAGAGTTCGAGAGGTGGCTTACCGCTTAGCTCTTCCACCTCAGTTGCACAAAATGCACGACGTTTTCCACGTATCTTATCTTAGGAGATACATACATGACCCATCTCACGTCATTGACCATGGTGAGTAGGACATCAATGATGGGGTGATGTTTACGGAGGATCCAGTGGAAATTGATGATTGACTGGAGAGGATCCTTCGGGGGAAGTCGATACATTTGGTGTGCATACGTTGGAAACACAGGAACCTCCAAGAGAGGACATGGGAGTGGGAATCTCAGATTTGTGCTCAATAACCCAACTTGTTTTCCAAGTTTTGGGATGTGTATTTCAGGGATGAAAATCCCTGAGGTGGGGAGAATGTAAATACCCATAATTTCCATGTAATGTTTTTTAATTATACTGGAATTTTACAAGTTTGTGAAAATTGAAAGCACGTGATTCTGAGGCCTGGTGTTCTCAGAATAAATTTATGAACTTTTTTTAAGTACGTTTAGTACACATGTTAGTGCATTTTTGTAACTTTTGAACCATTTTACAGAATTGAAATCTGAGGGCACTGTTGAACTCCCAGCACCAGTGTTCACTTAAGGAGTCCTTCACCTCGACCGGAGTAGGTCAAGGGTGAATGTTTTTTTCTTGTTTTTTGGGTAAATTAAATAAAATAAATAAAAGAACATGTTTTATTTTATTTTTATTGAAACCTCTATATAAGAGGTATAGTGGTGGGGACAACCCAAACTAGAAAACCCCTAATTTAAATTCTAGTTATGGGGACCACTAGAACCCTCTTTAATGTGGGGAAGAGACTTAGAATCCTACCATTTAATTATGCCAATGCAATACAATTAATTGTGCCAATGCAATAAAATTAATTGTGACAAAATTATTTTTTTACAATGTAAACTAATTTTTTAAACATAATTTAATTTATATTGGATCCCCTTCACCCTTTAGAGGATTGGTTGGCAGAGCGGAATTGAGGGAGAACATTGGAGGAACTCTTCTTCTCCAATGAAGAACGCCTCTCCAACAAAGAATGAGGAACTGACCCGATCCTGGATTGGAAGCGCCTTGCGGGAGAAAAGAATTCCGATGTTCTCCAATGACTCCATATTCATCCCTGTGACATCCTTCAGTGAAAAAAAAGTTAGGGGTCTGATTTGGATTAATCATCATTAATTTTCAATCATGTTGAATCTCCTCCCATGAGCTGCTCGCTACCACTCTAACGCGGAGTGTATGGGGAAAATGAACATGGACCAACCTCTCCACAATCATTGTTCTTCTTGATGTGTTCTTTGTGATGGATGAGGTTGGATATCAACCACGATGGGGATTGGGAATGGTGGCCGGCACCACATCCAGCCGCGATGAAGACGGCGGGGCGACCCCCCACCGGAGAAGGGTTGTGTCCCGTTGGCCACAGCGGAGCAAGGGCTGAGGCTGGGCAGAGGCAACCACGCGATGGGGAGGTGGCGGCATGCTTCTGCACTGCCCAGTGAAGCAAGAGTCATGACATGAGGCCACAACGGCGAAGAAGGGCGGCCAGCCGAACGAACCGCCTGCAAAGGCGCGTCGTGCGAATGCGCCGCGCAGAAGAGGGGGATGGTCATTCGGCTAGCCACGATGGGTCGTCACACCGATATCAGCCGCACACCGCGGGCCGCAGCACCACGAGCCCATCAGGTCGGGCCGGACCCAGGGCCATACCCAGGTTGGACCCAGGGTCAGAGCTGAGTCAGCCATGGTCGACCCGAACCAACTTTGACCCTTTCTGCTCTTTTTCCCATATCATGAGCTTCATGCATCCATTTTACAATCTGTTTTTAGTGACGCAATCCTTGGATCAAGACAATTTTTTTGGTACACCCCAAATGTGTTTTGGAAAATGTTGGGTATGGATAGGTTTAATTGAAAATTAATCCAATCTGCCCCTCGGGACTAAAAGGCCAATAACTAAAAGACCAGGCATTTGATTGACACACCGTCTATTCCATTACGACCCCTTTTACATTGTAGTACATTGAGATAATTTTTCATCGGAATTTGTTGTAGTCATAGTGTCATCATGTGTCTTGAGGAGAGGATCCTCATAGAATCAAGCGAGCTTAGTGTGGGAACCCTGTAGCTGGACGTAACATGAGAAAGGGATCATATATGGGTCTGTGCTTTGGGATCCTTCATGGGTCTATGTTGAGGGTCCAACATGGATCCTCTCTAGGAATCCATGTACGACTACCCACAGATCCTTCGTGGGTCTTCTGTACTAGGATCTTATGTGGGTCTGATGATGTACTATGATCCTATGTGTGGTCTGATGATGTACTAGGATCTTATGTTGGTCTAATGATTTAGGATACCATGTGGGTTTTCCTCTTAAGAGAGTAAGATGATTCAGTATTTACATCGAATCATCTATACCACTATACCAAATTTATACCTGGTGTGAACTGAGTCATTACCTTTGTCATAATCTTATGTGTGGTGTACCTCTGTGGTACATACCTTCGTGGTGATACCTTTGTGGTATTCTTCTATTTGGCGTACCTTTGTGGTGATACCTTTGTGGTATTTTTCTCTGTGGTGTACCATTTTTGTACATACCCTCATGGTGATACCTTTGTGGTATTATTATATATGGAATTATCTTTGTGGTAATTACCTTTGTGGTGTTACCTTCAGGGTATTCTTTCTTTCGTGGAACAGTTTTACTTTTCCTTAGAGTTGGGTCTTCTGTTTCCTCATGAATGAGATGGGTACACTTGATCAATTTGGTATATGTATGGGAATATAACTTATTAGGGTTGACTATTGTTTCCATGCATTATGGTTTATCCTTTTTGGATTCTTTGAGACCTTCGAGGGTCTTAAGGTCCCTACTGAGTATCATTATTCTCAACCCTACACGGGCTACGCCTGAAAAATATTGTGTTTGGTGCAGATGACGGACATCGCTGACTAAGGAGAAGAATACCATTAAAGGAGATAGCTCGGAGGTGGACATTAGATGAGGTGTACAATAGAGACAAACATTTGAGAGCTGTACATACCCTTCAGGCAGGACCCTTGGTTGGTGTTCATATGAGTTGTTTCAGTTTTCTTTTACTTTTCAGTTTTCTTATACTTTCTAGTTGGGCTTGTATTTTGGCCATTTTTTCTTACTGTACACAATATTTTTACTATACCATTAACTTTTGTTAGTATCCTACTCTGTGTTAGGTTGTGTGTGTTTACAGGTTATAAAGGAAATGCCTTCGTGGTTTTTGGGAATACACCTTTCGGTACTAGTCGCCAGCCCCTGACCTATGGAAGACGAGCTTGGGGTAGTCACGACACGGGCCCCAGAGATGGGTTGGGATAATGGAGATAAGAAAATATGCATTCTAGTGAACTAAACTATGAGTCCTTGAGGTTAATCAGCTTCAACAGCAACCAAAGCCAAAGGAGAAAGGGACGGCTTATGTTATCAATCCAACTTATGGGGATTCCGTAAATGATATAGTAAAAGGTACGTTGTTTATTCTTTCAATTATGACGAACACATTATTTTTTTATGGTTATAAGAATTATTCAATATCCATAAAGATTAGTAGAACAATTTAAAAACCATCTCAAAATATAAGGGTTGGGTTTCTCGTGAGAATTGAGAATGCAGAAATTATTGTATCTAATGTATTTAACTCTTCCTCTGTTATTTTTTTGGAGTAAAACTCCCATAAATTTATTTATTAAGTCATTTGATAGAGTTTGATGTTATATTGGTCATTTATTGATTATCTTTATATAAATACAACTTCAACAATCCTGGGGAATGCACTATGTTCGATAGTGCATACAAAAGAAACACCTTACCTAAACGAACCATGAAATATTACTATTCAAATATGACCATTATAAGCAATAAATAAAATTTACGGGTATGAATAGGAATAACTAAATTATTTACTGTATACCATTTAAACATGTATAGAATAAATTAATCGGTCATCAATTGATTAAAAATAAATTTAAATTAAAACAAATATTTCTCTCGTAAAAAATTATCCACATAAAGTTTTTTTATCACTCATCTAATATGTTTTCTAGGAATGTGAAAATAAAAAATCTAGGTTTAAACTAAAAATAGATTTTTTCAAAAAAACAGTTTCATCAAATTGTACACACATATTTTGAAATTTATTTTTTCAAAATTTAGAACGATTTGTTGAGAAATTAAAATTTAGTTTCTAAATAATGATATCAAAATTATTTTAGTTTAACTATGTAAAATATTTTTGAAAATATTGAAATTTTCATGAATAGTGAATGTTTTGATTTTTCTTAAAAAATGCCTTTTAGTTTAATGAATATAAAAAGATTCCTTAAATTTTTAAACTGGGTAAAAAATTTAAATTAGTTGTTTTATATTTTTATTAATCTAATTTAGTTCATTGGAATATATTATTTTTTGAATTTTGATATAATTTTTTTACATATGGAAACATTTTCAATGGAAAAATGCTTTTCATTAGAATGTGGGTTTAGTTTCAAATTAAAAGTTTCCACTTATATGAACTGAATTTAATAAAATGGGTTTAATATTCAGAATCATCATAATGATTAATAATTAATAATTTAATCATAATTATTAGTCCTTATGAATAGAAACTATGGTAAATATTTATTACCATTTTAAGGGTAAATCAGATAACTAAAGTTAAAAAAATTATGATAAGGAATAAAAACTGACTTTAACACTTTCCTTCATACTATTGAATGAGTGTATTTCAACAATGAAAATAAATTTCTTGAATATAAGGAATCTTTGTTCTAAGTTTCATTGATTTTTATCTTTAAAATATTAAAGAAAAAGATAATGAAAAAATGTCACTTTCATACTTTTAATTACAATAATATGTTGTGATAGGTATAAAACATATGTTTTGTTATAATTTGTAATTTGAAATGATTATTTTATGGGGTTGATTTATTTATAATTTTTTGTTATGAAATAATGACTTTAAATTATTATCCAACAACGACATAGTATTTATTTAAATAATATAAAAATAATTTATATGATTTTAAAAATATTAAATGTTATATAAATTGAATGGAATAATGTGTTCAATGATTTTTTAGATAAGAATAAAATATTAAATAAATTTAAAGGGTTATATTATTATTAAATTTCTATCATTCTATTTTTGAAGTCAAATTAAATGAGTAGATTTAAATAATGAAATTAATGTTTTTTTATAATAAATAATATTTCATTAAATAATAATAAATTCCTAAAAATCTTATATTTGTCCAAGTGATTTGGAAATTTCTAAAAACTATCATGGATCATTTTTTTATCCAATTATCCTTCTATATTATCTATCATGAAAACCAAAGTGTTAAATCCTTGTTATCATGGTAATTGTCAAAAAGGGTTATCATAAGATAAAAAGTAAGAGATAACGGTAAAAACATAATATAACCTTGTAATAATTTTATTATGTGATTTTATTTAGACCCATACAAATCATATATTATAATTATATTAGTTTTGATATTTTTACATGAAAATTAAAATATATTATGTTAATATTTTAATAAGTTTCAAAAGTGCCCCTCCCCCCACTTATAAAAAGGAACATCGTTTCCTATTTCATTCACACTTTAAAATAATTTTGTTTCAACCAATACCTTAAAAAATTCATTAACTAATTCCCTTCTCCTATCCTATAGTTTCTGTTTTGATTATAAAAAACTTGTAGTGTTGGTTTTTATGTAATCTTATAGTGGTTATTTGAAGAAGAGGTAACGTTTATAACTAATCCTTTTTTGTTTTATTTCTTTCAAAACCACCATAAATTTTAATTTTACGAGGTGTATATAACTAAATAAGTATCTAACATATTATAATTTGTTGTTATGTTAATATCATGACTTATATCAATCTCTTTTCATAAAATGGGAAATTAAACCATCGTTTGTGAGTACGATAGACAACCACTTCACGAACTGATTTAATTTGTTTTACATAATCTCATATAAAATATATTTGGGATGATGGAATTAATTTATGTAAATATTATTAACATAATATTTATAATGATTTATAATCAATATATCATATATATTTTACCTTTACATTCATTTAAATATGTCATGGTTGTTCATGTTTATGTATCGATTACCACATCCTTAAAGTGATGTGATTCCATTTTTAATACCGAATCTCATGAGTGGTATATATAAGTGTATTTAAATTAATCAAATTATATATATGATATAATTATATTTATTTATAGATAAAATAACACTTACCATCCATTCATCATGGTCATTGAAAAAGTGAAATGTTTCTCATGTGTTTGTATGGCCTACCATCTCAATGATTATAACGTAGTTCATTTTTCATAACCATATATACTGGTTTGTTTTAAAAGTATAAATTATTGACAACAATTATAATTATATAATTATTATTATTAGGTATATGAAAAGATATTGACCGCACTATCCATATTCAACCTTCTGAATACATTTTTGACATACGAGCTGAATATCAACAGGACATCTAACACAAACATAAAAAATTATGAAATTGAATATAACATGATAATAAATATAATACAATTAAAAATACAATTTAAATATTTTTTTAATTAATTATATAATTAAAAATATTTTATTATTATAGAAGATAAATAACTTACCCGACGTGTGAGACTCTAGGAAAGGGGCTTTGTTAAAAATTTCATCTTTTAAAGTGTATCTTCATACAAGTTTTCTTCAAATTCTGTGTTCCTATAAATATTTTAAGAAAATTCCTTTTTATTATCCAATGGATACTATGTTTATGTTTAAAATGTGTGAGGTAATGTTTATTTATGCAAGGGTGATGGACTAATTCCCTAAAAAACTAAACCTTTAGGATCCTCAAATGAAGGATAATGAATTGTTTTCATAAACTCAAGATAATGTAGGGTTTAAGGATGTGTCCTTATAGTTGGTATTAGAAAAAGGGTTTAGATAAATTTAGATATTATAATGCTTTAATGTGATAGTATGTTTGGAGTTATTAATTATATTAGGGAGTATGTGTTTTAGGATGAACATATGTTTGATGTAATGGAGACCCCCATTGAGGTTTTATGTACTGAGATGTTAATTTGACCAATTGAATTTTAGGACATGTTTTTTAGGTTGACTTATATATAAATCTTGGGTTCAATAGAATGTATTATTTTATGAATAATTATATTTTCATATGTTTATTCTTATTAATGACCTTTAGGGCTCGTATTATCTTCGATGATTAAGGTAAAGTTAATGGATGTTCATCATATTGTTGGGGATGTTATATGAATTATTAACTATAGTTTTGGTAAAAAGGAAAACCAGTCAACTTCAACATGTATGCGGGGCTTGAACCCATAATTTAAGGGAAATATTGGTGCAATGCCGACCACTAGCCTATGTGATGTCGTGGTTAGTAAGATTATTTTTTTCAAAAAATGATGTCATAGATAAATATTTCATTTATTTTGGGAGAATATGTTTTATAATACAGATAACTATAAAAATTAAAATTTGTTATAGTGATTATGTTATTAATTTTATTTCAGGATAATTTTGTTATTTTTGGAATCATATATGGTTAAGATAAATAGAACTTCAAGGGATTTTATTTGAGGAATAAATGTCAAATTATGTTGTTGAAGCATAAATGATTTTAATATAGAATAATGATGATTTATGTTATTTATGGAAATGATTAGAAGATCTTTTATATTATATGATTATGGAATATAAATATTTTTATGAGAAATTAAGGGTCATTTTTATTATTTTTTGACAAATGTTTAAATTATCTTTGAAGAATATGTGATCACATCATTATATTCATTGAGTTTCAATATTAGTCCAGAATAATTTGATGAAATTTGAGGTAAATTATTTATCAAATGACATATTTTAAACATTGGGTGTTTTTATTTAGGTTTGGGTGATTAATGTTTCATTTCATTATATGATGTTTTTTCATATAGAGAATTATCTTATGCTAACTACTTTGGATTTGGTTAATGTATTAATACATGAGGATGATATTATTATCTTGTTGTGGATTATGTGCTCTATTAGAAGTTTATTTTAGTGCTTCATGCATGAAAAACAAATTTATATTGAAAACACATTATTTAGAGAAAAATATGATCATGTGGGGGATATTGAATAATGTATGAAATTTTACTTATCAAGTAAGTATATTTCATTATTTTATTAATTTAACTATTCAATAAATTATTCAACTCTATGAAATGGATCCAGAAATATAAATTATGTCATACAATATTCATTTATGATGAATCTATGGTCTTGTTTGAACCCCATTGGTTTATGGTTCAATGGTTATTAACATTCTCTTAGTCATTTAATTTTTTGTTATTGATGATCTTTAACCATATCCATAACTATTTGAACAATATTATTTGTCTCTATGTCCATATTTTAACTTCTCACTACATTTTTTTAATCCTATATATATGATTACTTTTATATATCATATTATATTTTTCTAGAGGAAGTTTTATTAACCCTTATTATGATATGTGACATAAACAATGCAATTTTCAAATGTCAATACATTTTTTATCATGACTGAGAAAAAAAAATTTATTCATAATTTATTCATGTACGGAATAATGTACCACTATTAGAATCATTTTTTGAAGAAAACATTGTATAATAACATATATAAGATGAAACACTAAACCAAAATGAATAATGAAATATTACTCTTGAATTTTGACCATTATAATATAGACATTAAATTAAAGGATATAGATACAACTAACTAAATTATTCAAATTATATTGTTTTAAAAATAATAAAATGTATTGATTGGTTATCAATTTTTTTGAAATGAAAATAATATTCATTTAAAAGTAAAAGAATTTTTTTTTCTAAAAACCCATTTTTATGCGCACAATGTTTTATTATGTTAGTAAATTAAATTAATCACTCTTAGTGAAGTATTTTATTGAAATTTATATTTATTCAACTTTAAATAAATTATTTTATCATTCATAATATATTATTTGGATACATATGAAAATAATAAATCCAGTTTTATGCTTAAAAGCACTATTTTCCCAAAAAGTGGTTTTGTCGTGTTCTGCGCACTTATTTTAATATTATTTTTTTTACACATATAGAAAGTGTATTTGATAAAAATAAATTAATTTTTTAAATAAACATGGGAAAATTATCTTATATTGAATTTTTATCAATTTTTAGGAAATATCATAATTTTTATGAATATTTACAAATATTGATTTTTCATAAAAATTGTATTTTTATTTATATTATTTACAAAGTCCCCTATATTTTTAATGTGGTCTCAAAAATTAAATTATTTAAAATATATTTTTATTAATCCAATTTGTGAATGTATTAATAAAATATCCATTCATTCATATAATATATTTTTAATTGGGGTAAAATTTCATTGATTTTTTCCATTATAATATCATAGTAATAGATAAAGACTAAAATGTCAGTTTCTTAATGTTAATTAATACAATAATTTGTGATAACGATAAACCAAATTCTTTTTCTTTATAAATATATATTTTAAATAGAAGAATATTTTATCATTATAATTTTCACAGCCTTAAATAATAAAATAATTTCATGAAATTCTTATCCAACAGTGACACAATATTTATTCAATTAATAGAAAAGTAAAATAAATGATTTTAAAACAATAATGGTTTTATAAATTGAAGGAATTATTGTGTTCCATGAATTTACTAGATAAATATAACATTTAATTTATGTTTTAAAGGGTTAGACTATAATTAGATTTCGTTCATGCAATATTTAAAGACAAAATAAATGAATAGTTCCAAAAATGACATGAATGATATTTTATAAAAATATTATTTTATTAAATTATTAAAAATTACCTAAAATATTATTAATTGTTAGTTGATAAGAATATGGTTTAAAATATCAAACATGGTTCAATTATGTGCTAATTTTCTTTTTATATTAACTATCATGGTCCCTAAAGAATAAAAACCTTATTATTAGAGTAATTTTAAAAAATAGTTAATGCGGGTCAAAATAAAAAGATAAGGGTAAAAACCTAATATAAAATTGTTATAATTTTTTTGGATGATAGTATTTAGAACCATAATCATACTATATTCTAATTATATTAGTTTAGATCCTTTTTAGAGAAAATTATTTAATATAAATTATTATGTTATGAAATTCCAAAAGTACACCTCCCGTTACTAATAAAATAGAATGTCCGCTCCTCATTTTTTAACAAAGAAAATCCATTTTGGTTCATAAAATAACTTCCAAAATATATTTATTACTGAACTTACCAGGTCATATAAGTTTTTTTGTTGTGATAAAGTCCTATGAAGTGTTTTAATATGACACTAGATAGGGTTTCCAAAGAAGAGGTAGAGTCCTTAATCATATGTTTTTGTTTTATTTATTCCTAAACACCATTAAAATTGTATTTATATATGATGATATTTTTAAATAATTATATGACATATAGTAATTTGTTATTATGATAATTTCAAAACATATATTCATCCTCTCTTCCATCAAATGTGATCCAAACCATCATTCGTTTTTATAGTAGACTACCCCCTAATGAACACATGTAATTAGTTTTACATCATAAACTATCATGAATATGTATGATGATAAATTTAATGTATATATATTATATCGATGAGTTATTTATAATTCTTGAAAATTAATTTATAACTAAATTTCTCTAATATCTATTCACTCAAATATGATAACATTGTTAATGTGTATGTTTGGATTACCGCCTCCACGAAGTGATGATATTTATTTTTTAATTTTTTTATCACATAGATAATATATATATATGTAGATAAAGAAATGATATGATAGTTATAATATAATTTTTATTAAGTAACTATTAAATAACACTTACCTTCCTTCCATTATGATAATTAAAAAATTTAAATATTAGTCACACCGACATACTACCTACCATTTACCTAAATGTAACACAATTAATTTTTATTAAATATATATCATGGGTAGTTTTATAGGACTATATTATATATAAAATTGATAAAAATTTCATGATTATTTTTTAATATTTAATTTAATATTGAGATCATTGACCATAGTAAACATTCCAAATTAATTTTTGACTTATGAGTTGAAAATTATAAAAATGTATTACATGAAAAAAATGATTATGTAATTGAATATTAAATGATAAAAAAAATAAAATGGGTAATAAATTTATAAAGGGTTTTTAATAAGAAAATAATTAAAAATTATTATTATTCCAAATGATAACAAATGTATGCATCAATTTAGACTAGAGGTAAGAGGATTTGTTTAAAATGAAACTATCTTTTAATTTTTCAATTTAAAATATTTTTATTAAATGTTAATGTTATTTAAATTATTTATTATTTAATGGATACTAAGTAGAAATGTAAATTTTATGCTTTAATATTTATTTATTCAATGGTGACAAACTAATTATCTAAAACTCTAAATCGTAAAGACCCTAAAATTTAATAAAATAAATTCTTTACATAAAACTACATATTATGTAATTTTTAAGGCTAGTAAAAATATGCACATTGATTAATGAAAAAATACCATAACTATCTAACATTAAAATACAACAAAAATGAAGAATCTATTACCCAAAATAATGTTTTAAATAAATAATTGATAATAAAAGGGTGGTGAACTATTGTAATTAAATAATATTTCTTATGATATATATGATAATGTATCTAAAATTGATGTATAATAGATCAATATTTATTATATATAATGACTGGATACATACAATGTAATTTATACCCGAGGAAAGGGTTTATTTTACAAACTCAATATTATTCTTGATTGTTTATGTTTATGTTTCCATTGGGATAATTATATAATATTTCTATCTTAAACCCAATCTATATTATTCTTATGTGTTCATTTGTAAAAAAATAATTTCAATTTCCCCACTTTATGTACTTAAAAGATCAAAAGAATATTTTTATGGAAAAATAAAATTTATTTTTTTGGTCAAAATTATTTTGTATTCCATATCCATATTTTCTAAAAATATTTTAAAGAATGTTATAAATATTCTTATACAATTATCTAATTTCATTTTTACCGAAGATGTACTTTTTATGAAATTGTTTAAATGTAATATTCTTGTCAATTTCCATGTTAAGTACATGAATATTTTATAAAATCTTGAAATGAATATTTTTTAACTCATATAGAATGGACATAATTTTTTCCCATCATGGTCACACATTTCATTGAATATTAAATTAAATTTAATCATTTTCGTTTTGAAATAATATTAGTCTATTATATTGAATAAATTTTTATATTTTAAATAATTAATTTCAATGTGAAAATGTTATTTTCCTCAAGAAAATTTGCAGTGAGATTAATTTAATCTTTCTTAATATACTTCATTAAATCTTATGATTTACCATCGTTATACTCTAATGATACCATCCAATATTTTTATATTGATGGTTAATGATAATTTTTACTTGGGAATGTACTGATATTCCATATTCTAGTCCTTCTAGTATTGATTATTATTGATTTTTATGACTTTATGATTAAGTTGTGTTTTTATTAATAAGTTGAATCCATTTTACATATTAAGTCATGTACATGGATAGAAAATAAATACCATCTTCATTTATAATTTTTTATCATTACATAAACTAAATTGGTTATTTAGGAAAAGTCACACCCATTGATGTAAGATATCATGGAATGAGTCATTGACTTTATGTTTCTGATATCCAACATTATGTATTTCATCGTTATGAAATTATTTATTGAAATATATGTGATTATTTGAATAGTTATATTATTAATTGTTAAGTTTCACGCTAATGTGATTATTCATATGGATTTATTCAACAAACATTTTTTCATTCCATATTATCTATGCCTTATTAGCTTCCACTTTATGAATACACTTATGAAGAATATAAGCTCAACCCTTTATTATTTTTCATTTACCTAGGATTATAGGAAGTGTATTAATGGCTAATGTACTGCGACATGATAATGAGAATAATTTTATTCTAAAGAAAATAATATTTTTTATTTTTGTCTTCAAAATTAATGAGAAATCCAAGTATTTATCTTGTTTTCGGAGACTACTATATCATTAGACACTTTGGGATGTGATATCTTGTATCTAGTAACAATTTAAAAATTTAACTGCCAACTATCAAATACTTGATTCTGGGACTTTAAAATTTTCATTAGGTAAATTTTTGTAGAAACATTGGGATCTTGGTTTTGAAAATTATAGATTAGGGAATACAACCCTCTTACAACTTTTGATGATAAGTATAAATATATGACAACATCTTAATTATTTGGTTATCAAAATATAATATGGTTTTTGTAGAAAAAAATAAATTTATATATACAAAAAAATTTCATTGTATTGGTATAAATGCATCTCTGAGTAATTTGAAAAATAATATTCGGTCGAGTATACCTTAACAATCATTATTGTGCACAGTGAGTATTCCCTAACCACAAACCTTGTTTTACTCTCTCGGGTGATATTATTAGGTTAATTAAAATTTTACTTAGAAACCAATATAATTTATTTGAAAATATTTTTATGATTTGAGAATATTCCCAAAGAATGCATTTTTATGATTATGGGATTAACCATGCATAAATTTTTCATTTTATGTTAGTTGTTTCACTAGTTTTGAAATTAAAAATTTTGACTCATAATGTCATGATATTATTTATTGTATTCTATTTTTTAGAAATGGAATTGACTATAAAAAATGAAATTGTATCAATTCATGTAATCTATATAGGGGTATTTTTCTTTGGAAAGATATTAAAAATGAAACTGGAACTATAGCTAGAGATTACCAAATTAAAATTATATTGGGGAAGGTGAGTCGGGTTAGGATTAATAACCTTCCCCTTATGGAGCATCCCATTGATTAGAAATGAGGCTTTGTAATGTTTTACAATGTCATGCATGATAAATCACTATCATTCAATGACAATAAAAATACATTTGTTTTTTAGAAATCGATAAATTTAATTTAAGAATCTATTTCTGACTTTAGGAATTAAGGAAATAGTGAATGTTTTCATGAAAATCTATCATATCTCATGGGATGTATATTAATGGTGGTAATTGATTCAAAACACTAAGGATATGGAGGAAATCCCCATCATGAAATGGAAATATGTAAAGGCATTTTCTTTGAAAAATATTTTCATCTGAACAATGAGAAAATATGGAGAGATAATTCTAAATTCTAAGAAAAAAGGAAGAGGAAAATGTTTCTAATTATGAAATAAATATCTAAAATACATGTTGTGGGATTTATCTATGTATTTTAAAAGATATTGTGATCAAAACCTTCAATTAGTGTAATTTTCATATAAATATTACTTTCACAGGAGTATTCAAGTGGGTCCTTAAGAAGCCCTTTAAAGAAGGAATTGAAAAAATGCATCATGTTGGGATGAGTTTGGAGGAAGTAATCTATTGGGACATGATATATATTATTAAATTATTTTAATTTTTTATCCATTCAAAAAAATATAAGGGCTAACCAGAGTTGATAAAAATTTTATATTGATAATAATCGATAAGATATAGTGTTCAAATTTATGGAAGGAGTACTTATAATAATTTCTCCAAGGAATATGGTATTGAGATTCAAAAAAATGGGAATATGATTCTTATGTATATTAACCCCTTATGGAATTTTGATTGTATCAGGACTATAACATATCTCTAGGAACTTCCACCAGATCTCCCTCAAGTTCACAATTTGTTCCATGTATCTTTGTTGATTAAGTATATACCAAATCAATCACATTTACTAAAATAAAAATTCATAACACTATAGATAAAATATATCTTATTAGGAACAACCATGGGATATTATAGATCACATTGAACATGTTCTATGAGACAAGACAACAAAAGTGTTTAAAGTTTTGTAAAACAACCATAAATTTTAGGCTATTATGCGTTAAAACCAAGATGTGATGAGGAAGAATTGTCCTTATTTCTTTGTGTCAGAGTGAAATAATTTTAGGTAGAATAAGTATAAGGGGGTAAAATGTAACACCTTGAGATTTTATGATATATTTATTTTTAAATAAATTTATTTACTTTTTGATATCAATAATTATACACAACAACTAGTTTAATCGTACCACGATCTACTGCTAAAATATGATTTAAATTGGATCAATATAACCTGGATATTAAATTTGGTAGGTATAAAAAATAATAACTAAATTATGAAAAATATATGGTTTATAATTAATTGATTACATGTCAATGCAAATGACAAATTCATTTGAGCTAAAAGTGATATATTTCTAAAAACCATTTTCTTACGTGCTATGTGTTTTTTCTTAATAAATCAAGAGGACCAATGTTGGTGAAGGAAATTAATGATATATATATATATATAAATATTAATCAACCACATTTTAAAACATCTATCTAATAATATTCAAGGCATGAGGTATGAATAAATCTAACTTTATTCTTAAAAATGTATTTTTTTAAAATGATTTGAAATCTCATTTTCTAAAAAAAACTAAAATTTATTTTTTCTAATTATATAAATTGAATATCAAAAATTTTCTTCCATATTATCAATTATGTGGGTAGTTTTTTTAAAATAATTGCATTTTATTTCTATTCATTATTAATAGTAATAACAGAAAAATTTATCACCATGGAAAAGGTTAAATTAGGTAATTACGACTAAAAACTAATGAAACAATGGTTTATAATTTATCAAAAACATACATTTATCAATAGATGAGAGGATATTTTCCATTTCAATAATTTTCTTAGAAATATGTCCACCTGGTGTAATTGTTTATTGAAATTAACCTTTATATCATTTTATATAAATTAAAATATAAAATGCTACCCTCTGGACGTTAAACTTCTATTTAACATTCAAATTTGGATAAAAATAATTTATAAATGAATAATAAAGTATATTTTTAAAATAATGATAATATTATTATTATGGTTATTAATTTTTAATTTTTATTAATTATAATATTACTTTAAAGGAATTCACAACACATACACAATATGTATTCATTTAATGGAATGTTAAAAGAATGTTTTTAAAAATATTAAAATTAAATTAATTTGGATGAATTATAGGGTTCCAAATATTTTATTGATAAATATGTCATATTAGGGATGTGTAAAAGGATTATATTAGAAATTAATACTTTTTATTAATGTCTTTAACATTAATCTAAATGAATAGTGTCAAAAATGACATTAATGATATTTTATGAAAGTAATATTTTTTATTATTATTTGAAAATAATAAAAAAATATAGTTACAGAATAAAGGGGGATAATATATGGTTTAAAATATCCCCATAAACATTTAGGGTAAAATTTTTACCAGCTTAGTAATATTATAACCCTTGGAGAATGAAAATGGTGTTACTGTGATTAAGGTTAATATTTGTAATTTAAAGGGTTAAACCAAAATATTAAGTTTAAAATACCACATAAACCTCTCAAAATTTTCAATATTGAAGATATTTAAACCATATGATAAATTATTATTAAATATAATTCCATTTGAAATCATTTTACATGAGAATGAATACATTATATATTAATTTTTTAATAATTCCAAGTGTGTGTATTCCCTCTGTTTTAAAAGGAAACCCCATCTATATATTCTTTTTTCCGCATTGAGAAAACTACATTGAAAAATAAGTAAAAAAATATCATGTAAATATCATTTAACAAATTTATTAGGTACTTGAATTATAAAATACAAATAAGAGGGTCATCAAGAAGATATCTAAAGGATGTCATTCAAAGAATAGTTAATCACCATAACCAATCACATTATTTTTGACTTCTTCATTATCCTCAAATAAACATATGGTATTTATAAGAAATTTAAAACCTCATAATCCTATATATAATAAAATATTATTATCAGCATCATTATTGTCATCTAATTTTATTGATTCAATATAAGTACATAATGGAAATAAAAACAACAAATTCTAGGAAACCAGAGTTTAGGGGGTCATAAGTCATAGAGCCCGAGAGCATCACCTCTCATAAATTAAGTTGTGTGTATTATTTATTGTTAATAATTAAATAATAATATGATATTTCAGGAATTTCTTACTCCTACTATTATGAAATCTATTTGAATGATTTTTCTAGTTATTCATAATTGTTTTAATTGGTCATTATGTCTTAAATTGAAATGATTATTGTTTCTATTATTATGGAAATTATTTTTCTCTCTCCAAGATATTTCACCAATTTTTATTTGAGTTAATTAATGGAAATATTGGTTTTGTATGTTTAGTATTAGAGAATATATTTAATGGTTCCTTGACAAACTCCTGGATTTACACGGTTTACCTTCTTTGATATATTATTTTCTTAAAAAATTGATCATTCAAAATAATTTATATTCTATAAAGCATTGTGTGATAATTTATTTCATCAAGTTGAAGATATCTCATGAAATAAATTTCATATACTTTAATATCATATTCCTTGATGAGATGAGATGAACCAATTCTCATGATCTTATAGCGGTGCTTTCTTCATCTATCTATTTCTTATAGTTTCTTGTGTTTGCAATAATTCTTCCCACCATTCACTTAAACAGTGTTTTTATACTTATTATTTTACATTAAAAATATTTCTTCTCCTCTTCCTCATGTTTTGAATCTTTGATTATTAAGTTATGACTATTAAGGTTATAGCTCTTAGTATCTACAGTATGGTAGTAATTGTGTTGTGACTCCCCATAAATTTTTTTGTGTGTCATGGTTATTACTACACCATAGAAGGATCTTATAATTTTTTTATTATTCCCCCTCAAAAATCATTTTATTGTAGACATATATCTCACTGAGTAGATATGTATAAGGCTGTACTATGTTCACATTTGAATTAACTGGTATAAGAATACTTGTGTTCACTTTAATTTCTACTACTAATTAACTCTAATAAATAACCTCATTAATTAATTTAAATAATAAATTCATGTGATTAAACTTTTTAATCTAGTTAACTCACTATTCTAAACTTTCATCCATTACCCATTTAGACCGAAGAAAAATATTTTTTGATAGTCATTTATTTCTATATATTCCATGATCTATTTCTATTTGATGTAATTCATAGGATACTTATATTCATTCACTAAATCCATACCATAATTTATCCTATATTTAGAAATCATCACTTTATAACAATATTCTTGATAAAACATATATGGAAAAATAAAATAAAAATTTTCTCTAAAATATATTTATTATAGTGCCTTAAAATTCACAATTCCCATCATGTGTGGTCATTTTTATGGGTAACCCTACATCAAATCCCAAAAATAAATATTTGTGGTATCTATATTGATTTTCATCAACATCCAATGCTTCCTAAAAAGTGAAAACAAATAATTAATAAAAAACTAGTTTATATTCTTATATTGAAGTGTTTAACCCAACATTATAGGCATAAAATTTTGATCATATGTTATTTTATTCTCAAATTCATCATTATATCATCTTTCACTTATAATTTTCCTTCAAATATAATGTAATTTTATTATACAAAATGGTATATGGATTAATGAATCCAAATCATTATTCATAAGGTTTTAACTTTAAAAATTTTTAAGAAAAATTCCTATAGGAAATATGAATATTTATAAATTTTAATGAACATATTAGTTCATTTTTTGGGAAGAAATTTTTTTAAAATGTACCTTATAGATATATTCAAAACTAATAATCACATTTATTCATATTGAGAGTATCATTTTCACTCTTGAGACTAATTGTGTTTGTAAGGAAAATTCAAAATATTTATTCTTCATATGGAATTTTGGATACAAATCCTTCTTTAGGTGTGGTTTTCTCATGATGTTGTAATGATAATATATGTTATAGTGTAACTGGAAGGGAGAAGGGACTACAAAGTGATATTTTTGTTTTCATGGAACATTCACTAGATTCTCTTGATCTGGCCTTCAATTTCACTATCATGGTATCATTATATAATACAATACCACTTTTCAAACCATTTTTAATCATCTATTATAGGTATTTTATTTGAATTTTATTAATTACAAACCTCATGTATCATTGTATGTTTAGACAGAAATGCTACAAAATTTACAATAGGGTCATTGACTGTTGTAAAATTCAGATAATCAAGTGGAATAGCCAACTCAACACTCATATCTTTAGATAGTTCAGTACCTACTCTCATGTGATATTTTGGGAGTTATTTTTTGAGTATAATTTCTATCGGGATATTATACAATGTACAAATAAGAACAAGGTGTTTCATGGGTGTTGATTGATAGAAATCTTATACAACTTGACATTACATAATTTTAGTAATGTGAAATCATTGGATGTTTATTGATTCACATTTAAGAGAAAGATCAATAAATTTTTTTGATTAACTCAGGTAAGGATTGATGTTGATGTGAATGACTATACTCAAATATAGTAGGGTAATTTAGTTTCTCATGTGCAGATCATTGTTCCACCATTGGTTCACTTTGATTCAATTGAATATATTAGTCTACCAAACTAGACTGGAAAAAAATTTATTGTAAAGAATCTTTTTTCACTTGGAATTATTTCATCATCTGATAGGTATTTTGTTACCATTTTGTTCTTCTCAAAATATATTCGAGGAGACACTACAAAACCTACTCCTATTACGTGACCATGTTTTTATAAACATTTAAATTATACTAAATGTATTTTCTCATTATGGTCACTATTAGTTATTGCGTCTAAACCATATAAAAATATATGAACATAAATAGATATTCTTATGTAATATATTTATAGAGAATAAAAATTTACTGTTATGGCATGCTTACATATGTTTCCCATATTGATTTTTTTGTTTTCATCAATTTTTTCCTTAATTATTTACACATGCATCCACCTATAGGACATGATATGGGATAGAAGTGGATTTGGATTTTGATTCATCAATCTACATATAAAAAATTAACATATATTGTTTTAGGTCACATAATAAATTTATTATTTATTTAAATTACATACCATTTTCTTCTCTAGTGAAGTACACCACATCCTTTCTTTGTGATAGCAATACATTGGTTTTGATGCCCATTGATTAATTTAAAAACTAATTTTTCACTTTCATAAATTATCAATTATAAATTAAATCGGATAAAATAAATAATATCCAATAATATATTATTTAGAACAATGAATCTGAAATGATTTCTCATCAGAACAACTGATGAAATAATTCCATATTTCTTACTTTATAATGTAGAATAAGTAATTATTGGGTGGACCCATTCTTTCTCCTCAGCATCCCTAAGATGAAACTTGGTATGTAGTGTTTAGAATCTCCTATTTAATTTTCCCATAGAAATTAAGAAATATTTCTTATATATATAAACAAGAATAAATAAACTCTATATGAACAATGAAAATTAAATTAACGATAAATTATATTATTTTCATGTAAAATATAGAAAATATATTGTAACGTGACCTTTATATCTTCCCAAAGGGATTCCTTTTTTATAGGTTGGACATGGTACCAAGAATCTATATCTATCGGTACATTCATCTCCATCATAACCCCCATAGAACTAATGAACACTTAATAGTTGGTGTTGATATGTTGTATGTGTTGATTCCATCCAACCTCTAATTTTATACCATTACATATTTCCTTGATAATTATAGTCAACAATATAAAGGTATTGAATTCTTATTTTTTTCATCAATATGGTGTTGATCCTGTAATAATTACCAATTTTTAGTTTCAATTACCCATTCTTCCCAGAGATTAGTCACATCATCTTATGAAGAATTCATTATCTGCATGAGTATTCAACATTTAATTTATATTACATAAATATTGTAGAGAATATATAATATAATGTGAAAAATAATAATATATTTTAAAAAAAATTAAATGATCATTGAGATATAATTCTTTTTATTAAATTTTTGATACATTTTTCTCCTTAGTCAAGAATTTAAATTCCAACTTTGTAGTACCCACAAATGTACAAGACACTGTCTACATTGGAACCACCCTGAAGTGATTGGGATCTCCCAGTGAAAGGTCCATTTTCAATTTAATTTTCATCTATCAAAATAATTATTTTATTCCATACAAGGATAATTTTCAAAATCATTTATCTCTCAATGAAATAAAATATATGTACTCCTTATGATTTGATTGTGAACAGATCATCATTTTACCCTTCCACACTGAAATTTTTCTTCATGAATCCCATTTAATCAAATTTTCCATACAATCTTATTTTGGACCCTTTTTTATGCAATATACTCACATCAAATTTTTATAATTGAACTCGAATATCAGTTTGATGATGTTGAAATATAACATTTTAACATAAATTGTATTTCTATACTTTAATCCAGAAATGTGCATCAGTTTTTCCATTAGAATAAATCCAATGTTTTCCATTATGATATATTCATCATGATACTTTTTACATAACATATTACCATTAATTATAAACCCATTGTAAGATATAGAATACTCATTTAGTCCCTTGTCTAACCATCAATGTTAATCAATAATTAAGTTCTATTTCTCTAATAAGTACTTATAACTATGATCTTAGAACTATCCTATAAATTATTTATTATATGTATTTTATATCAATCCTATATCCCCTAATAGATTGAAATGTCTATAAATTTCTTTGCGGTATTCAACACATGGATCAACATTGACACTATTATGTAAAAATTAAATGTTAGCTTGATCAAACTATATGATTGTAATTGTGACAATTTTTTTGAAAATACCTTTGACCATAAGGAATCAACAATGATGATACATTAGGAGACTGATGCAGTCAAGATTTTATATGTAATTCATACAAAATTCAAAAACTTCTTCAACATTATATCATTATGTAATACAACCATTAGTATGATTTCAAATCATGATGTATCATTCCAGAAACATTATATATTGTTAAATGGGGTACATCTATCATTAATAGATATGACCACATAGTTGAACCTCTCTCATCAAGAGAACAATCATGTGGACCTTTATATCAAATAATCATAGTGGTAAGAAAATCCCAAATTCACATAACATGACAGAATTCCTCTTTATTAATGATTAGAAACTTATCAGGTCTATAAAATTATAGAATATGGATTAAAAAATAATATGTGGTTATTTTTTGTTTGTTATAACATTTTATATACAATGCAGCATAAATTTATGGACACAAAATATTTCATTAAAACATAAAAAGAATGTTATTTCAGTCCCTGTTATATCAAAATTTTCATTAACACAACTTTACTAAAATTTAATGAAAACCCATCTTGATCATTTAGATCATTATAAAATATAATAAATTTCATATTTTCTTTTATGGATAGAGTGTAAGTTTCTAATGGAATAAAATTATGACTTTTACCATTCACTATTATCAACTCTCCTCATGTCAATCAGGTAAAACCTAATATTTATGACATATGTTTTTCTATAATCTTTTAGTATCATCCTAAAAAAACAATCAAATATATCTTTTTCTAAATGAATGTTATCATGAAAATGTCTAACCAATAAATAGTTCCTATACATTAAATAAAATAAAATTTATCACTATTTCCAAATTGATTTTGTATTGTTTTTTGAAATTTTTTTACAAAAAATAGTTTCAATATTATTATTTTTATTGAGCAGTTGATCAGTTATTAGTAGAGACGATGTTCTACGTTGATCATTATCCCCATAAAATATTGTCATTTGTGGGTATTATTTATGTCATCAGCATAAAAATTTATTATTTCCTTAACACAACTTCATCATGGAATTTTTCAACTAAAATCAATGTGTGCATTCATCACAAATGGGTCACCCCACCATTCCATTAATGTTATATCCTGATAGATTTACCAAATCAAAAAAGTCATTTATCATTCTATACAACATGGATCACAATGTTAATTCTTCACTTATATTATAATCATCATACATTGTAACAAATTTATCACATATTAATTTCACATATTTGATAAATGGAGTGAAATATACAACTATATCATTACCAGGTAGTATTGGTCTAGATATAAGATGAGAAAATATAACATTTTTACACTTCATGCAAAACCATGAAAGAAGGTTATTATTTTTCAACATAACTGAACATAATCTATTAGTACTAATCTGTACAACAAGAGGAATTATTACATCTATAGATAACGCATGATACATGTTTCTCATCTCTTTTAAAAATTCATAATTCTCATAATCAATTTTTTTTCCACATAAGAGAGTCTGCTGGATGTTGTAGTTTCCAATATTAAATTCTTCTATCTATGTTCCATATCAATTTTTTTTCTTCAAATCCATATAGTATTACAAATTTTGGAATGATAAGAAAGTTCTATATATCTTTTTAAGGACATGATTCGACTTTAATGTGTTCATTTACTCCATAATTATGATATTTTATAAATGATTCATGCTCATGGCGAAACAATACAAATTTTTTTGCAGAAGAATGTATTTTTTTATAGATCAATCTCATTGAGTTTAAAATTGTTTTAAAATCATATTTTTGACAGGGAAGTTTATTTTTTCTAGTAAAATATAATTCAAGAGATCATGTAGTATTGTAATGAAATTGTTGCTCCATAAACTTCCATCCATACAATTATATAACTTCATTGTTGTTGAATTTTTTTGTATTTAATAAAATCAATATATAATGTTTGATTAGAAAAACAATTTAACATCTCAAATATATTTTTAAAATCATGAAGGTCATATTTAATTTCAATTTTCATTTCTTACATACGATATACATCATCATTTACACTATTATTCATATAAATTCATATGTAGTGCATGTTTATTTTTCCCAATGATTAGTTAAACATTTATTGATCTATTTTATTCTATAATAAATCAATCATTCATCA
The DNA here is from genome assembly GCA_963277665.1 of Viscum album. Lineage (NCBI taxonomy): Eukaryota > Viridiplantae > Streptophyta > Magnoliopsida > Santalales > Viscaceae > Viscum > Viscum album. The sequence goes on from OY728161.1 coordinate 1,705,579,390, forward strand.
AACTCTTAAATCATAATTTTTATTAAATAAGAGTAACATAAAAAGGTACAAATGATTTGGGAGCGGTTTTATTCATCCTCAATTGTAAACATGATAAAATTGTTAACTCCCTCTTTATACACTTTTATCATATGAATAGAGTGCATATATTTTCAATTCATATTCATCCTATTATGTTCATAGGATATTAATTTTTTAAAATAAATAAATTAAAGATATTCATAATTAGAGGATAATGTTATAGACGATTCTGGTAAGGGGAACCTAACATTTGAATGTTATCAGTTATGATTCCTAACAAGACGTATTTTTTCAAAAAGGAGACATGAAAAGATCCAAAATGGTGTAAAAAAGTTTATTTTGGTATAGGTTCAAGATTTGATGTAGCGTGGAGAAAACAGGTGGGAATAATTATTTTGGAAGGAAAATTTTATTTATTATTGGTTGGCCGACTTCAATTTGAAATTATTGTTCTTAAATGTAATTTAATTATGACTTAAACATATAAATTTGTGTCAAAATATATTTCTTCTAAACATACGAGTTCATAATATCATTGGATTCTGACACATGGTCAAGGAGAATAATATTTAATGAGGAAAATGGATAAAATATTTATTAATGATATACATGAAGTTGGATTCCATGTTACCGGTTTTTTATGATTATTATAGACAATGAATTGTAGGAATTCCAACGAATATATTTTTACTACAACCCACTGACGTAACCCTATTTCAAATATTCTATAGTTATCATGCTTAGGTTTATTTCACATATCCTATAATTTCTAAAACATCAATTGAAATTCATTAAAAACACCATAAATAATATCCATTAATAATCATTCTATAAAATTCATTTATCATGGATTTCACATCATTAAGATCCAAAACATCCTTATTACACCAATAATATTGACATAAATCAAAATAAACTATTTACCACAAATATTAGTCAAACAATTCAATGGTGTATCAAAAAGTTATACTAATTATTAATAAAATCCATACCACATGTATAGTTATAGGAGATTATAATAAAAATTATATAATAATTACACTATATTATAATCCTATATTTACAAGAATTAAATGTGTTTTAAATGAAAACACTTATGGGTGCCTCTCAGTCCATTCCCACTGATACAAAGTAGATAAAGATATTAAAAAAAATTTGTACATGGATTCTATGTTAGAATAAATAATATTTTAGATACAAAACATGAATATTGTTGTTCATTTAAAAATAAATGAATGTGAATTAAAATAATATAATCAAAAAATCACAATATATTAATAAAAAATTTATTTATAGTATATTGAAACTAATATTAATAAATAATAATGTCACTAAAAAATAAATAATAAGAGACCCATAATTAATGATTCATTAAAATAAATTTCCAAAATAATCAAAATGAAATTAAGTCTCTAATGAAACCACATTTCATTATAAATTTGATTCCTAAAAATAAAAGATTTGAAATATGATACTATAAAGAAAACTAAAAATAAAATAAAGAATTTAATTTCATGTTTTTAAAATGCATTGAGGTTTTAAACCATGGGATTATGGGGGATACTTGGATGAAAATGGGAAGAATTGATTGATTTTAATACATGAGATAAAGAGGGACTAGAAACATGGAATGAATTAAAAATTTTACACTAAAAAAACACTCCCTACATATCATTTACATTCAGCACCATACATGATAAACATGGATTTTTTTATTCGGTGCACAACTAGGTGCTCCATGCAATCGTAGTGATAAATAATAATGAATCGATGAAAATGAATGTGAAGGCAGTGGAGAGGGTGAACCCAAAATGGATTGAGGTGAGAGATACATAGTCGAAAACGAGACCGAGTGGGGTAATTAGAACTTTGATACAATTACAAAAAAATCCCCATGAAAAGTCATCGTATATATGATTTACAATCACAACTATACATGATAATTGGGCAGGGTTTTATAGTAAACAACAAGGATCTCAATGAAATTTTTGTGAGAAATAATGATGATTGATGGATAATTATTGTGAAATATTGGGATAGGGTGATCCAAAATGTCTTAAGGTAAGAGATATTGGATGGGGAATCAGTCTGGAAGATTGAGGAAAAAAATATTTATTGTGTGCATGATCTTCAAACCATTTGGGAAAATAAAAAAAGATGTTCAAGGGGAAGAAATGGATCACAAGGGATCACATACATAAATTTTAATATATCATTATAGTTTAATAAAACAATATTAGATAATCCTAAAAGTATTAAAATTTTAACAAAACACATTTATTTATTGAAAACATTCAAAACTAAAGAAAGATGAAATTTTATGCTTCAAAATACTTATATCATTTTGTCGGAATAACCATCCCAAACAAGAATTGAATCCATAAGATAATTTTATAAACAATTTAAAAAACATTAAAATATCACATTAGATAAAATTTTATGTGTAAATGAAAATAATAGTAAGTTTAATATATTTGAATAAGACTTTATTAAATAATAATTAACATTACTCACTTAAAAAAGTGAATTTATAATTTAACATAAGAAACAACCAACATCAAATAATTCATTAAAACATTGTATTTCATAATAATTATCTTATAATAAATAATTTATGTATCATTAATACAAAAAAGTAGCTATTTATTAAATTAATATAGCTGGAAATTCTAAACATGAGATATATACATAAAAAGTATAAATATAAATTAATAAAGCACATACAATCTTTAAAAAAACAGTATTCCATTAAAGTTTCATAAATTATATTGAAGATAGAATATTATAAAAAATACACTAAAAGGTTATATATTCTCAATATATTAATTTGAAAAATTAAAATAAAGTGATAAAATGATATATTTATCCCATTTAAAAATAAAATGATATGATTTATGCTTCTAAAAATCTAATTAGAAATAAATATATCTTCAAAAATTATCCCCCTTAAAAGTGGGTTTTGGAAATTTCGAATAAATGTTTTTTAAAAAATACACATCTAAAATAAATATTCTAATATCAAAAATTTATATTAATAAAATTTAAACTTTCAAATGAGTGTCTAATAAATCTTTTAAATAACGAATATTAATTTTTAATTTTGTTGAGGTTTTATAAAACAACCATGTTGAATGATTGTTACAACTTATGATCATTCAGTATAGTAATTTAATTAATGGCCTCGTTTTTATATATAATAACTATATATGTTCTAAAAAATGTACAAATATTTTTTCAAACAACTAGTTCTTCATCAGAGTCCATAAATTCATATAATTATTGAACACATTTTTTTATTATATTCATATCCATTAGAATCATTAATGTATATCATATTATTTATCCATATAGTAACTTCAATTTCAATTCCTTTTTAATTAAACATAACATTTCAAGGATGATAATATTTTCCATTCAATTCATATATTACTCTACCATTTTATGTATGTATAATGTTAAAGGTGTTACTACGCTCTTCTCTAAAAGTCCAAGGAAGTAGAGAAATTGATGACAACCAATATAGAGTGGTTCTAGAGATCTTGTGAAATGGGGTGACATTAAGACCAAGATGATATTAATGGTTATAGTGTGGGTTAGCAAATCATAAATGAAAAAAATAACACTATGAATCGAGCAGGACCTCTACAAGTTAGAGTAGTGTACTATCAGGAATGTAGAGACCTAGAAATAATGATCCATTAGAGTAGGATGAACAAAAGTCAAGGCTTCATTAATAGAGCTACTAAACATAGAACTGTGATACCATTGATCCAAGATAACACCGCACTGTGGCACGCCACTAAACTCGAACAAGAACGTAATGAGGGATTATGAAAATAATTAACATACCTTATTTTCAAGGCTTCATTTGTCTTAGGGAAGGTCTATGGGGAGAGACGACATCATTTGAATACCACAAGAGCTTGATGGAAGTGATGAAAATTGGTTTAGTTATGGATTATATAAAAATGCTAGGGCGGGTTTTATCAACGCTAAAACAATAACACCTAATAAATGACTTCTTTATCAGTGTTTCTTTTGCACTGATAATAGTCATCTTTATAATTATATATATAATTATATATATATATAACAAATATAATTATATATATATATATATTAAACAGATTCAATATTTGAAAATATTTATTTTAATGTTATAATTATTTAAATATAATAATTATTTTTAAATATATTATATTTCATTATCTATAATCAAACGTATATATTTTTATTAATATAGTAAATATAATTTTTTACGTGTATTTTTAAATAAATATATTTTTAAATATATTTATAACAACTTATTTATAATTATAAATTTATTTATATCATTGTATATATTTATATGACTATATATTTATATAATTATATATATTCAATAAATAATTATAAATATAGGTATAGTTAATATATTCAATATTTAAATATATTTATTATAATTTTTTAAAAATATATATATTTAAAACATTATATAAATATATATATAAAATAAATATATGTAAATATAGAAATAAATATTATAAATATATTATTCATTTAAATATATTCATTATAATTTTTTAATTTTTTAAATATATAATTATTTATTTATAATTATTAATAATCATTTTTAAAGAATTATTTTTTTACTTAAAATAATAAATATATATTTTTTGAATATAGTAAATATACAACTATGAAAACATTTATTTATGTTTTTTTATTTAAAAATATAAATTTATCATTATTAATGACTATATAATCATAAATGCATGATTGGTAAAAATGAATGGACATTAAAAATATTGAAAAAATGTATAAGTTTTATTAATTATAAAAATTATTTAAAATGAAAAATATCGAAATATATTAAAATTAAGATTAATAGATATTGAAAATATTAAAACATAGTAAGTGAATATTTATAAATTAATATTAGAAAATTATTAAATTCCCAAAAAACATAGACATTAATAAATAATACTAATTCCAGCAACATTATCAATAAATAATTTATATGTACTAATTAAAAACATAATATATTAAATATATTATGTTACTAAATGAAATTATAAAATTAATATTAAAAGACTAATAAATTACTTAAATATGTGGTTCAAATGTTTCTATAAAAGATTTCATTAATTACGTAAATATTTACATGTGTGTAATTAATATATATATATATATAAGTTTGATATACGTTAAATAGATTAATGAAATTATATGATATGTAGTGTATATTAATGAAATAAATAACAATAATAATTAATAAATTTAAACATGAAAAACTATTATTGATTATGTGGATAAATTTAAAAAAAAATTAAAAGAGTATTTATATAAATTATAATGGAAATGGATACATATTAATTATATAAATTACGACAACATTAAATAAATTAAATTTTAATGAATATACATGTATAAATTATTATTGAAAATAGATAAAATTAAAAACATACTGAACATTGAAAATTTGAAAATATTAAAAAAAATTAACTATTTTAAATAATATATAATATTAACAATAATAATTTCGAAAATATATATTTAAAAGTAATAAATATTATATACGGAATAAAAATATAAAAATTGATAAAATTACCAATTAGTAACAAAATATTTATTAAATATATTATGTTAATAAATATTATTCGAAAATGAATATTAAAAATGGAATAAATTACAGAAATATTTTATGTGTGACTATTTTATTTAAAAATTTATTAATTAAGTACATGTATATGAGAAATAAAATTAACACAATTGATATAGGTGAAATTGAATAGTTAAACAACATTCAATTAAAAGACCATTACTTAATACAATTAGTTAATTTTTTAGTTAATATTTTTTTATAATTATAAACCACTTTTTAATAAATATATGACATAAGAAATTTAGTAATAAATATATTTTTTTGTATTAATCATATTTTATAAAATATTATATATATTTATATATATATATAAATACTACCATATATTAAAATATTTTTGAATTAAAAATATTAAAAAATTTATGAAAAGATTTTCATAAAAACATAATGATTTAATAATTAATTTGTATTTTTTAATTATTACATTGTATTAAATTTCTATATTTACATCCATTAGTTTTTATTAGTTTTTTTATAATTAATATATATGTTCATATATTAAATTTATTTATTTTTTTAAAAAAAATTCATTAATAAAAAGTTTTAATTTATTTTTTTTATATTTTAATTAAATATTTTTTATTCATTTTATATATAAATATTTAATATATACTATTTATTAGTATTTAGAATATATATATATGTGTGTGTATTTATTAAATTTTTTAATTTTTCTTAATGATAATTAAATTAATATTTTTATTATGTTTTAATTTAAGAATTTTTAATTATTTTTGATTAATTATTTCAATTTAATAATTTTATATCTCTATATTTTATTTATATTATTTATTAATAAATAAAATATATATTATATAGTACCCAACCCGTAGATTTTCACAGCCTTATCAATCAATTACATATTTTCATAAAAAGGTTGATAATTTGGAGTTATTAAATCTTTTAGAAAGATGAAATATAGGATGAGATGGAAACCTAAGAATAAATAATATTATGTAAATAAAAAATCAAATAAAAAATTTTGAACATAGTAATTGACTTTTGTTCAGTCTATTCTATTTTTATTTTCATCTTGAATTGATTTTCTTTGATTTTATTTTTTATGATTCATTGTGGGGATGATCTACGGAATTTGTGTCAAGCATTGATTGGGTTGGATGAAATTAGAAGAATAAATGTATTTAGTGGGTTGCTTCTAACACATGGAAATGGAGTGAAGGTTAGTTGATAAAATATGTTGCAATATTCTATATAACTATAGATATGTATTTATGTGCATGAATAAATATAAATTAAATCAATGTTCGAATAAAGAATGCATACATTTTAAACATGCATAATACTATATACAAAAAGTTAACGTAGAAGAGGCTTGGAATGAGTAGTAAAATACAAATAAAAGTATTGCGTACTATAAATTCATAGAGTATATTTTGTATGAATACAATATTGAAAAGGTGGTGAATGTAGGATTGGAATGATATAAAAGTAATATTCTATATTTAAATGTAAATATTTATATAATTGGAAGGGTTTATATATATTTTAGAGATGTTTTATTATTCTTAATGAATCATTTAAACGTAAAATATGCATATGAAACTAAAAATATTGAATTATATTGATAATAAATATTCATATCATCCCCAATGTATTAGTCAAATACATAAAGAAAATGTATACTAACACCGTGTGGCTCATATTTATGAACCATCACAAGAATCAACATAATATTAATCTTTCATTTGTCATAGATCTATGCATACCAACATTGTATGAAATATTACCAGATCTGATGCATAAAGTTGAAATGTAACTCTCAATTCAATTCCCCAAATTTAAAAATTCATAGTAATTAACTCTTATAAAAAATTAAGAAAATCATACCAGAACTGTGAATAATGATACAAAATTATGGGAAAACAGATAGTCATGGAATGTAAAAAATCATTAAAAATATACATGTTTGTCTAGAAGAATAAATTTTATATAAAATTATATTTATTAGTTACACAAGTTATTCATAAAGGAGTAATGACATTAAATTTTAGAAGGAATAATTATCAAAAGGACCCACTTATTTAACATAAATTATTAAACTGAAATACACAGTTTTGTTAAGAAAAACTCAATAGATTAATATATAAAATAATCATTACTATATAAAACCAACAATATACAATTAATATGTTTCAATCCATACACCTTTTCACATATTTCAACACAAATAAAATCTACAAAAACCTTTTCATAGTGCATGTCTATGAAATACATGGGTGACACAAACAAGGGATGTATCCTACTGAATATCTTTTATACAATAACACTTTTTATACCTCTACATATGGTACTTAGGAAGCAATCATGTTGGCTAGTTCTAGAGTCTTTAGAGAGCCCAGTCATACAATGAACCCTTCATTTTATATTTCCTCTACATAAGAGGTTTAGTTTTCCTTTGGGGAATCTATTGATGTTCTTGATAGCACGACATAAATTTCAGGTCTATCAAGAGATCGAGATTCTCATATTTATGAGGATAATGCTATTGTAAAAGGATTTGGGGACAACACTAGAATCACATAGAAGTCAATGTCACCAATATGACTTGAAAGATAAATATAGATACAAAAAAAACCATAAACCACAATATAAAAAAATATACAGAATTCTTGACATAGTTAATAAATTTATTAATTTATAGGGGAATAAGTATTGACATGAATAAATAGAAATGAAATTTATAGAGACTTGAGTAGTCACACGAGACTATGAGAATAATATACACTATAATTTGATACACATTATAGATGTATAAGTAATTAAAAATGTAATTTTAATGTATAAAAATGTTTAAAAATATAAATGAATCAATATATTTGACACATTTTCTATTAACACATTTAATACATATATAAGGTTGATAAATTGAATAAATATTGAGATTTAAACATAATATATATGAGAAATTTTATATAATAAATAAATACATGCATATCATATATGCATAATAATACATAGTATATAAAAATGAATTACTGAAGACTAAAAATCATATGATAGCGTTTTTCACTATAAAAGATGGTCGAAAATTTTCATGAAAGTACTCCAACCTGCTTGTAGTGTCATCAACAATTCTCACCCATTGTATCCAATAAATCATAGGTCCAATATGTACCCATTGAACCTCCTTCTAACCATGGAAGATGTCATGCATTGACCCCATGTAAAAAATCCTTAATCCCACAAATGAAGATTCCCCCTCTACACCTGGTAATTGGTTTAAAAAATAATTTAAACCATAATAAATAAATGGAATTAAAATGTTAAAATAAACATTATAAAAAATAATTTTACTATAATAATATACAGATAATATATGGGGGTAGTTAAAAAAATGTTTAAATATCCCATATAAATTATAGCTCATGTTCAAAACAAATGTGTTCTTCCATGGAATATCAACTAAACATGTATTATGAAAATCATTTCATGAATATGATCGAATCTTGATCATAAATTTTAAAATCTGATTATAATAGTACACAATAAAGAGAATATTTCAATGACCCAAAAAACTTTTTTATACTTGAATGAAAAATATAATCCAAATGTAGAATTAGAGTCCTAAAATCTTGTATTAAAATATAAAGACATAAATATGTTAATGTTCATGTTGATTTATAATAGAGTGTAATGTGGTCAGATAATTACACCACATTAGACTCCATCTAAAAGACCTGTGAAAATGATTCCATTCTATATAACAAAAGGCATAAAATCAAATTGATATAGATTATGCTAACATTAAAATGTTAAATCAAATTAGGATCATGAATTTATGATATAAAAATTTATAAAATCATTATCATATAAAATAGTAGTAGTCATTATCTATGTTATATAATGTCAATTAGATCATAAATTCCAGTTAGCATGCAAATCTATTTCATGGGATGCTTCCACAAACACAGACAGTTTATTGTCTAGATAATTGAGTTCCATCGATCATTTGTTTTATGTCGATGTTTGTTGAAGATCATTCAAAATATAATGAAGACAATGCATAATATATGAATCAAAAATATAAATTCATTTTGGGATCTATGGAAATCTTGTAGACTAACATAAGTGATCTAATTTAGTCATTGAGATTCTTGAGATTCTGATTCACGCTCAAATTTACCCAAGAGATGAAGGTAGAAGGGTCCTTGTAGTATTTCTTGGGTTTTCAAATCCACAATGGCCAAAGAAGTAACCTACAGAAATGTACATTATATGGATTTTTTTGGCTATTAAGTGGCCCAAATGAGTTGATTTTAGATGGTTTTAAGGTATCACTAACATATTTTTGTTAATTCAAATTGAGATAATGATTTGATCCTTGGTTATTTCTTGGGGTGGCTTGGATGAATTATTTTTTTAATGATTTCAATTTTTTATATTTGAGATGGGTTTATTTAAGAAGATCAAAAAACATCATCACTTACTGTTTAAATAACTATACCCTTTAATACTAATACCTATATAATTGAATGATCAATGTTTTGAGAACATCAAGTTAAAGGTTCGTATTAGCCCTTGAAGTGTGTGACCTCAAATTCAACAATGATAAAAGTGTTTAAAGATCTTAAAAAAATTCTCAATTAAAATAAGTGATTAGAAAATAAAGGAGTTCTAAATAACATCAAAATAGTCCCCTTGTTAATCCCTTGTATCAACCCATAAAAGAGTTATCCCTCTATTGATTTTATTGTTTCAATGGAAGTGGAAAGTAGACTCATGAGGGTGGAATCAGAGATGTAAAAAAAAGAAATCACTCCACCATTGTGTGAATAATATCACAAGGTAAGGTGTGAATAAATTAACAATATAAGGAAATGATATCAAAGTGATAATAAGAAAAACAGAATAAGAGGTAAGGATGAAGTTTTATTAATAACTAAGGTGATTCGAACAACTTACATGATAAAGAAGAACGTTACAAATCCAAATTGACATAATAACATTACAATGAAAAAAATCTCCAAGTATCCTCAACTCCTATAAAAAAATACCTTAAATAGGAAATTTTAATGCCTTGGGATGAGCCTACAATAGTGTAAGTCACCTTAGTTTATGGTGGTGGGCCTAGGTGGGTGGAAATTTAAGAGAGAGTAGACTCTTTCACCCTTGACCCGAGGTGGTATTCAGCTTGCTTCCACCAAACAGAGGCTCCTAGAATACCTTTTAGGTAGATGAATTGGAGTGTGAAATAGACTAAAAAAATGAATCTACCGATGTCCCCTATCTCTTTGTAAACTTTAATCCTAGGAGAATATGTGGTTTCTGATATATGATTAAATTGGTGGGATGATTTTATGGGCCTCCGAATCTGGACCTAAATTTTATCTCTAAATTGGGCAGCCATAAGAACCACCATGAAGCCAAATTATCCCTGGATCATGAAAAATTATTTTTTTCCATTATATATATTCTAGAATAACACAAAATTTGTTCTTCATTGGGTCTGTATGCTGGGCCCCACATTCTCATTTGGGGGCAGGTTTTGAATCTGGCTTCTCCAAATTGTTTATATGAAATCCTATTTTGGTGGTATTCAAATGTAAATCTTCCAACACTAGACAAGTATGAATTTTTACCAATATAATTATAAACCTGAAAATTAAATATCAAAATACAATCATGTTCATTGGGTACATTAAATGATGTTAAAAAATGTACCACATAATAGTTCATTTTAAGAAGGAATTACAATCATAATGTGAAATGACGTTCAAAGTGTTAAATGCACTAGAATGGTGTTTATGAATATTAAATCACATTAATATTATATATATTAAAAATTAATATTATCCTCATTTAGTGGCTAATAAAACCCCCATCTTGAGTTCTTCTATTCCTGAGTAAAATATATTTCAACAATATGAAATTCGATTTCTCTTTTCCAAAACCATTTAAATACACAATGATCACCAAAAACCATTATAACAAAAAATCATGAAACACATCAAAATATTTTAATACATTATATTTTCATTATCATATCCCAACCCCAAGCCCATTCTAATTTTCAAATTCATCTCTATATTTTATCTAATATCAATTAAAAGAGATGATGTGTTGTGCATCACATTTGACATGGGAGTTAATCTTTATTAAAGAGAGAAATGATAGAAGTGCTAGGTGGAATCACATTTCAATATTATGATGAGTATTAAAAAAATTATTTTATTTTTTTGGTTTTTTGGTTTTTGTACTTTTTCCATGGTAACTGAAATTGCACTCAAAAGAGTCAACCCCTATAGCGAGACTTTTCCAATGACTCCTAGGCTCCAAGACCTTTAGGAACCAAGTGAATCCCACATACTTGGGCATCATCTCAAGTTAACATAGTTAAAAACAAATTAAAATTACCAATAATAGAGATAAAATTACTAACTTTGGGCCAGACAACTATGGAGTCACGATCCCAAAGTTCCGAATTCCATGAATTATGTCATTTCATTACGCTATGTGAAAATTTATTGTTTTTTTAATTTTATTATTAAATAATGATATTAAAACTATAATGATCACCAAAACAATGATATTTTTTTACGGGACCCCATGAGCTCAAACTAATACCCCACTATTCAAAGGACCTGCATTGTGATTTTTTTTATTTCGATGAAAATATAAACCATGAAATATCACCTTAGACGTCCACACTTTACAAAATATATGCTCATGAAATTATACATGGATTAAAATCAAAATCAGGGCATGATAAATTATTTGATATTTAGTTTTAATGTTTACAATTTCTATTATCATGATTAAGGTTAAATAATTTTTTCCTTCCATCAAGGAACACTTTTTTTCAAATCATTCATTTTTTGACAGAAAAAAAATTTTATTTTATCTCCCCCAAAAATAAAATAAAAATCTACTCAGTGTTTAAATAAAATAAAATTTATAAGGGGGTAGAAGAATAGAATGGGAGTTCAAAAATAAATTTGAAAAATAGGATCATGGAATGAATTCACTTTGTGGTTGAAGTTGAAATTCTTGTTACTCCCTTTAAATACCTTGATCATGATGTGACTCTGAGAATTCCCTAGTGGAAAAAAGGGAAAAAAAATATCTATTTATATATATTTATATAATAAATAATTTTAAATATAAATATAAATATATATATATATAAATTATAGAATAAAGAAGCACAATAAGTTGTAGGTCAGTGGAAAGCCGGCGCCCCTGTCTCCCTTCGGTCCTAGGTTCGAGTCCCTGCGGCTTCACCAGTTTTGATGGGTTTTTCCCCACGACCTACGATGTGGCTTTTTAATTTATTATTATTATTATTATTATATTACATTATCATAACCTACCAAAAAATGAAAATGAAATCAAATGATGATACATTGTCTTATTTTTAAATTCCTAGGTAAGGTATTACTCAAGGATCACACTATGTGACACAGATGACTATGGCGCACCTCTTTCAAACCCATCCACACTCATAATATAAGAATAGGTCCAAAATCTATTTTTTATTATTATTTTTAAATATAAAAATGATTCATTAATTCTATTTAAAATATAAATTTGATTAAAACACCAAAATGATTTGAAACATTAAAACTAAGGGTTTCCTCCAATGCTGCTCTTTGTTTAACATCATTTGCCCGACATGGATCCTAAATCTATCAATTTTTTCCTTGTTCAAAGGTTGGCTCAGTTAACTCAACATCTGTTTCTTAATTATTGAATGATTTAATGAATAGTTTTTACCTTTGACCATTGACCTTGAAAATGTAAACACTTGTGGGATCTTGAACCTCTACTACACCATGGAGGTACACTCGATGCACTATGAAAGGACCTAACCATCTAGACCATAACTTTCCCAGGTGTAAATGTTGTTTTGAACTATACAATTGCACTAATTTTCAAGGTTCAAAATGTTTGACTTTGATATTCCTAGATTAGTAGTCTTTAACTCTAGCTTTATTGATCCTAGAATTTTTATTAGCCTCTATCCTTAGTTCCTCATGTTCCTTTTGATGTAATTTACTTTTTCTTCCGACCAATGAGAGATCATAATTTATTTTATTAATTTCCCAAAAATCCATATGCTCAATTGCAACAGGAAAATGCCATGATTTTCCATAAACCAACCTATATGATGACATTCCAAGGATGGTTTTGTATGTTGTATGATATGCCCAATGAGAATCCGATAATTTCTTGGACCAATATTTCCTAGAAGGATTGACATGTTTTTCAAAAATATTCTTAATATCTCTATTTTCTGACTCATCTTGACCATTGTTTTGAGGATTCTACACAGTGGAAACCTTGTGAGAAATCTCATACTTAGACATGAGTGAAGAGAATGGATGTTTTCATAAATGGGTTCCTCTATCACTGATTATAACCCTAGGAATTCCAAATCGAGGAAATATGTGATGTTTCAACAATTGGATCTCAACATGATGGTAATTAGACATGTTGGGAGTGGCTTCAACCCATTTTGAGACATAATCAATAGCTAAGATGATCTGGAGTTATCCCCTAGTGTTTGGGAAGGGACCCTTGAAATTGATTCCCCAGAAGTCAAAGATTTTAATCACTAAGATGGGAGTGAGTGGAATTTGATTGTTTTTTTTGAATGACCCTACTTGTTCACACTTATGATAGCTCTGAAAAATGTGTAGGATTCCCTTGAGATGACGGGCTATAAGAGACCATACTGAAGAACCTTATTAGAAGTTTTCATAGAGGAAAAGAAACCTCCACATGCCTCACTATGATATAATTTAAAGATGGACTATTGTTCAAATTTTGGAACACACCTCATAATGACATGGTCAGGGTAGAACTTATAGAGGTATGGATCATCAAACACATAGTTACTAACATTAGAAAAGAATTTACTTCGAGCTTGAGACCCTAAATTTTTTGGAATTACTCCTATAACTAAGAAGTTGGAAATGTCCGCATACCAAGGGAAGTCACTCATAGAGTATTGGTGTTCATCAGGAAATGAATTAGACACATAAAGGTTATTTGAGTTGTCATTTAATTCTATCCAAGAGAGGTGATCAACAAAAAAAATTTCAACACCCTTTTTTCCTAGATTGTGATGTCAAATTCTTATAAGAGAAGGACCCACCTAATTAGTCTATCTTTGGAATATTGTTTTTGGAAATTGTATTTTAGGGACGATTGGTTTGTGAAGACAATGATGGGTGATCTTAAGAGATTGGACATGAATTTATCTAATGAAAAGACAATAACAGTCAACTCTTTTTTAGTGGTGGTGTAGTTGATTTGGGCATCATTTAAATATTTTCTTGCCTAAGCAATGACATATGGAGTTTTATTGCAACATTTTCCTAACACACCTCCTACAAAAAATTCACTGAAATCACACAAAAGTTCGAAGGGATGGTTCTAATTTAGAGATTTCATAATTGGAGGAGAGGAGAGAGATGATTAGACGGTTGAGAATGAACCCTCATAGCTTTATATCTGAAAAAATGGAGCATCCTTTACTAGGATAACACAAAGTGAACATGAGATTGAACTAAATTCATTGACTAATCTTCTATAAAAACCACCATGTCCTAAGAAACCCCTCACTTCCATAACATTTCTGGGTGATGGAAGGTGACGAATGATGACAAACACTTCTTTATTAACTTCAATCCCCCTACCTGAGACTATATAACTAATGACTAATCCCTTTTTAACCGTGAAATGTCCTTTTTCCCAGTTTAGGCCCCGATTTTCTCTTAAAATCTGAACAGAACTCTCTCTACATTCTTAATAAATCCCTCAAATTTACCCCCAAAGACAGAGGAGTTATCCATGAAGACCTTAACAAAATCCCCTACCATGTCTGAGAATATTCCCATCATGCACCACCAGAAGGTTCTAGAGGCATTGCATAACCCGAAAGGCATGATCTTGAAGGCCAAGGTGCAAAATGTACATGTGAATGTAGTCTTCCCTTCATCCACTAGGGAGACCTCATTTTGATTATACCCGGAGTACCCATCTAAGAAACAGATGAAGGAATGAGTTGCCACACTCTCAAGGACATGGTCAATAAATGGTAAGGGGAAATGGTCCTTCTTAATGAATGAGTTTAGCATCCTATAGTCAATGAAAATCCTTCATCCACTGCTCACCCTATTTGGAAGAATATCTCCATACTTATTGGTTATCATTGTGACTCCTTCCTTCTTGGAAACCACATGGATGGGGCTGACCCACTCACTCTTAACTGTGGGATATATGATACTAGATTTTAACAATTTTAGAAGTTCTTTCTGAAAAATTCCATGAGATTTGGATTGATTCTCTATTGCGGTTGACTTCATGGCTTTGAATCAGATTCCAAAAAAAATCCAATGAGTATCAATAAGTGGGATAATCCTAGGAATATCAGACAGGGTCCAAAAAATGGCTTTATTATGTTTTCTAAGGACATCTAGAAGCATCCTATTAGGATTGGAATCAAGAGAAGAAGAAATGACACTAGGGTGTGTTTTATTTTCCCCTTGGAAGCCATACTTGAATGTAGTGGGAAGTTCCTTCATTTCAAGATCAGGCTGGTTCAGAATTTCAGCATAAGATTGGTTCATTGGATAATGATCAATTTTGTATCCTAGTGTTTTAGATAGTATTGATTCCCCACATGTAGAAGGTTCATCTACTAGATTGGTTTGATCTGATTTAGGGATGGAAGTGGGAGTGGTCTCCAGGAATGTGGTTTCTTGAAAGGATTCACTGATTGTTGGACATAATACTTCATCATAGGAGAAATATGAAATTGATTCAAGTCAAGGAGATACACTTCCTTCATGTGTACAAAATAATTCAGTATCATCGTGACTTAAATATCCATCAAATATTCCTTTATGTTCTATGGATTCAATATCAATGATTCCCATCATGTATACTTCATGAATGTACTCATCATCCCCTATTTTGGAGTTGAATTATAGATGTTCATGTCTATAATCATGTTTCCAAAGGTGATTGTCATGTTCCCATTTCAGACTCGGAAAACACAGTTTATTGTTGCAATGAAGAAATGACCAAGGATGATTGGGTTTTGTTCCTTATTTCCTATGTTTGGATGGTTGTCAAGGATAATGATGTCAGTAAGGTGGATGAAGTTTTCAACCTTTACCAGAACGTTCTTTAAAATCCACTTTAGAACCCTAATGCTACGATTAGAAATTTGAAGTGTGAAAGATGTGTGTTGGAGCTCTTCTAGGCCAAACTAGTTTTACACCACATAGGGGATGAGATTGACACTAGAAAATAGGTCACATAAGTCCTTGAAAACATTGCTCTCTCCTAGTTCAACATTGATGTAATGGCAACTCGGGTCTTTCAACATAGGTGGAATGGTCCCTTGAATGGTGGTGCTCACATTAGATTCTAAAATGACTTTTTTATGTGAAAATGATCTTTTAATAGTGTAAAATTCCTTAAGCTACTTTGTGTAGGTAGGTATGATTTGGATTTCATCGTGAAGGGGAATGTTCAACTTAATTTTTGAGAAGATTTCCCTCCATGTTTCACTCAATTCAGGATTGGTTTTCCCCCTCATGCATTGAGGAAATGGTGAAGGTTGTTATGTTGTTTGTTGAAGAGTTGTTTCTTTAACATTGTTATCAGTTTCCTTAGATTGATATTCTGGTTAATTTTAATTTTCATTAGAGTTTGAAGCTTCACATGGTTTTTGACTTATATGTTCGGGTTTCTCAATTGATTTTACACTTCTTAAAAAAGTCATAGCCTTTAGTTTTTCAGGAGTTGTTTGAGTACAAAATGACTCTCCCATTTTAGTTGAGGATGGTACCACATGAGTTGGAATGGGTTCCTTTCAAGTTTTCATGGTTTTAAGTTCTTGTTTTAGGAAAGAGACTTCCTAGTTCATCCTTTCCATTTGATTGCACAGTTGTTCTAGTAGGATTTGTGGAACAGTTTGGGTTGGATCTTGAGATGATTGGTTTATCCCAGGGGAATATTTTGGAGGTGGGATGGTCTGTTGAAAATGGAACAGTGGTTGTTTGTATTGGATGGGTTGGGTTTGGAACTGGATATGGGTTTGGTAGTTTTAATGGGGATACAGATTTTATTCCCGTGCTTAGCTCAGTTGCTGGTTATCATTCTAGTAGAAGCCTGGGTGGTCAATATACCTTGGGTTCAAGGTGTTTTGGTATTGAGGCTTTTGAATGTTAAAAAATTTTACATCCACTGGGGGTCATCCTAAAGGAACATATATGATGGATGGAATAGATGGGAAGTTCTCTGTATTATGGTCATGTTTTTCACAAATTGTGAAAACCGGGTCCACAGTTTAGATTTCACCAACTTTCCTAAGATCTATCCCTTCAACATTCCTAGATAGTGCTACGAGTTTAGACCTAAAGCATTCCTCTTCTCTAAGTGTATGAATTACAGTAGTTCATTGTGGCTTTTCAGAATAATGTGAAGTTTCCCATGTTTGGTTTTGTTCAGCAAGGCTTTCCAGATACTCGTAAGAATCATTTAGAGCTTTGTTTGTAAAGGTTCCATTATACATCATGTTAATGAATTGTTTGTTGCTCGGACCCAACCCATCATAAAAAATTCTCACTTGATCATGAATAGGAAAACCACAGTGTGAAACCATGTTTAGAGGGTCCTTGGACCTTTCCCATGTTTCAAAAAATGACTCCCCTTATTTTTCAAAAAAGTTTTGGGTACTCTTTTAATGTGTAATTGTTTTCTGGTGGGGAAATTGTTTTTTGTATAATTCCCTTTTAGTTGGTCCCAAGAGTGTATAGACGTTGGTCTAAAATTGTTTAACCAATTTTTCACTCGGTCCATTAAATAAAAAGGAAATAGCCTCATCTTAGCTTATTCTAGTGGATGTGGACGACATATGGTTTCAAAAATGTCATTGAACTCCTTAATACGATGTTAGGGCATCTCGAACTCCATTCCATGGAATGTTGGAATAGGGTTTTGGGAATGGGGTTTAAAGATGTAGTTAGAATCTCTTGAGTTTTGTCTAATGAATGAGGCATAATTGTTCCAATATGGTGTGATGTAGTCAATCATGGTTTGATTAACTGCATTCCCTACGTTTGGGGCTCCCTCAGTTGGGTTTCCATTTTGGTTCCCACCCGGGTATATGAGTTTGTTCCTTTAAATACCTTCCATTGAAATGGGATCAATTTTGGACTCTATAGTATTAGGAATATTTGGATCTAATGGAAAGAGTTCCCTTGGTGTAATTGAATTCCCATCCCTAGTACTATCCACCCTAAATAGATGGTTAGATTGATCACGAGTGTAGGCCGACATGCTCCAAATGAAAAAAACAAGAAAGGGAAAAGATAAGAGATCTTTGGTGAGAGTAGAAGAAATGGGGGCGAAGAGAATGGGTTTTGAGATGACTTGCATGGGTCCCCGAAAATGGCACAATATTTTGATTCACGCTCAAATTTACCCTAGATAGGAAGGTATAATGATCCTTGTAGTTTAGCTTGGGTTATCAAATCCTCAAAGACCTAAGAAGTAACCTATAGAAACGTACATTCTATTGATTTAATTGTCTATAAAGTGGCCAAATTGGGTTGATTTTTTATGGGTTTAAGGTACCATTAACAGATTTATCTTTATTCAAATTAATATTATGAGTTGATCCTAGGTTATTTCATGAGGTGTATTGGATGAATTCCTTTTTTAATGATTACATTTTCTTATTTTTGAGATGGGTTCATTTATGATGATCAAACAACATCATCACTTACTAGTATAATACTACACCCTTTAACACTAATACCTATACACTTAATGAATCAATTTTTTAATCACTTCAAGGTAAAGGTTCATATTAACACTTCAAGTGTGTGACTTTATATTCAACAAGGATAAAAGAGTTTAAAGATATTCAAACAAAATTATCAATTAAAAGAAGAGATTATATATTAATGGAGTGAGAAATAAAATCCAAAGCAGACCATTGATACTCCCTTGGGTCAACCCATAAAAGAGTTAGCCCTCCATTGATCTGATGGTTACAATTGAATCAGAAAGTAGACTCATGAGGGAGGAATTTGAGAAGTAAAAAAAAGTAATCACTCCACCATTATGTGAAAAATTTAACAAGCTATGGTGTGAATAAATTCAAACATTAAGGTAGAGATATCAAAGTTATAATAATAAAAACATAAGAAGAGGAAAGGAAAAAATTTTATTAATAACTATGGTGATTCTAACAACATACATGAGATAGAATAATGTTACAAAGCCAAATCAACATAATAACATTACAATGAAAACAAATCTCCAAGGATCCTCAAATCCTCTACCACCACTACCGTAAAAATGAAATTTGGAATCCTTGGGTAGAGCCTATAATAGTATAATTCACTTCAATTAAGGGTGGTGGGCCTAGGTGGGTGGAATGTTAAGAGAGTAGAATTTTCCACCCCAGACCCGAGGTGGAAGCCAACTTTCTTCCACTAAACAGAGGTGCATGGAAGACATTCTATATTGCATAATTATAGTGGGAAATAGAATAAAACAATGAATCTCCAGATGTCCCCTAACACTCTGTAAAATATCATCCCAATATAATATGTTATTTCAGAGATATGATTAATTTGGTGGGATGTATTTGTGGGCCTTAGAATCTGGCCTAGAATTTTATCTCCAAATTTGGCCACATTAATAACCAACATGAAGCTGAATTATCATTGGCTCATGAAGAATGATTTGTTAACATATATTTATTCTAAAATACCACTAAAATTGGGCTTCATTGGGCCTGTATGTTGGCCCCATATTCTCATCAGTGGGCTGGTGTCCAATCTGCGTTCTCCAGAATTGTTGGCATGAGATCCCATTTTGGTGGTCTTATAATTTGAATCATCCAACACTACACAGGTATTAATTGTTACCAATATAATTATAAAATTGAAAATTAAATATGAAAATAAAATCTAGATCATTGGTTAATTTAAATATTCTTCATATATGTACCACATAATAGTACATATTAAGGAGGAATTGCAATCATAATGTGAAATGATGTTCAAAGTGTAAACTGTACTAAAATGGAGTATATGAATAATGAATAATATGAATATTATATATGTTAATAATTAATATTATCCTCATTTAGTGTCTAATCAGATTCCATTCATGTATTTCAATTCAAATAATTATATTCTCAATGATATCAGTCATGATTTTTGTTCAATGATTCATAAACTGAAAATTGAGCCTACTTAATATATGATGATATATGACTCATCCTCATAAGTACCCATGATTGAGAAACATCCTTACCTGAGTGATAATATCCCAACATATGAGTATGTTCGGAAAAATAAGGTGGTCTCATACATGGATGTTACAATAGAGAAAAATGAGATAAGGGGGATGTTTTGGTACAACATTCATACTCTTATAACTCAAACCCATCAATGTGATATGTGATGTTGAACATCCTAACTGAGAAACTCTCTATAAATGTGCTCAATATAGTGGTGAGAGACAGTGGCCGCTAGTGAGAATAATTTTTGCTACTATTATTTTTTAATATAATAAAGTAATGAATAAAGAACGCACATCTTTAATCCTGGTTAAAAAACCTATTACACTTATGAAGGAAAACATTATGAGAATTTTAAAACACATTCAAAATGCATCAAAATATCATAGTTGATGAGGAAAAAATATTATTCCCATGATCCTATTTTCCCTAAAACACTAAATTACGGAAATGGTTACCCAAAAATATATGTTATTTGAATTATCACAATAATCAATAAATGAAACTACGGTATCCAATATTGAACATGAATGAGGAGTTCTTAATAGAATAAAACTACATAACAGCCACAAATTTCACAAGTTAAACAAAGAAAATTAGATAGTAAACTATTATTAAATAAAACAAGATAAAAAAGGGTGGGGTTTCACTTAGGGATAACACACCACACATGAGCTGGAATTATGAATGAACACCTCCATGGGGAATCATGTCCACCCCATTAAAAAATAGGGTGGATGAGATCAATATGAAGGAGATACAATACCCCAATAGTTATTTATGGAAGGAATTTGAAAACTAATATTAAATAAATAAACCTCTATGAATTTAAAAATAGTTCATAGAAAAAATTTAAATGAGTTGATCATAAAAAATATTAGCAATTTAGAATGAATGAATGAGCTATGATTAATGTAATTTTATTAATAAAAATATATGCATGTTTACATATATCAGAATATAAATTTATATCTATCAGAATATATATTCAGAACATATATCCAGAAAATATATTTAAATATTTTCAACCAATTTAAATTAATTTTTTAAAATGATTAAACCGGTGCATATAATTTTAATCATTCTTGTTTGGAATACTATTGATTTCTAAAATAAAGACTTATCATTAAAAAACATAATGGGTCTATAAATTTTATTTTAATTACACAATCTGAAAATAATAAAACTCAATGGGGTAGTTACAACCCTGTTATCACGTTTGATGATGTTTATGGGAAGGAACTACTTATAAAAAGAGCTGACATCATAGACAGAATTAAAAAAAACAATGTTGTACAACTTTAGATAATGTGAATGTTACAATGGAGGAGTAAGGCAAAAATCAATACTATAAAGGGTAGTTTTTTTGTTTTATATACAATAATATATAACAATAGAATGGTTGCAATTGATGATTTATCATCGATTGAAATAAATAAATAAATCAGATAATATAAATTCGTATTATTATATTCTATATGAAATATAATAGATCATCTGATATGCAATTTATATAAGCATACATACTTTTTATAGTAAAATTTGTTATATTATATGTCATAATAAACCAACATATTTCATTTTATATGTATCCCAATAGTATCTATAACATGCTAATACATTTTAGATATGATATGTATTTGATATGATGATCTTGAAGTGAACAAGCTGAATGAAATGTATAGAAATTGATAGTGGTTTTTGAATTTAAGAAATCATGGACAAAAAAGAAATTAATCATTATATCAACCCCTAAACAATGATAAAATTGATGGAAATTATTTTTTATGTTCAAATAATGTAACTCGGAATGTTATTAAATTTATAAAAATATAAGTTCACTTATTAATAATGGAATACAATAATTTGAAAATTTTCCAAACTGGAAAAAGAGATAGAAAGGAAAAATAAGTTACTCTCTATTGGTAGAGACGTACTAGTTTTAATATTAAGATAAAACATTGAGAAAATAGTGGTTCCCTAAATAATACCTTACAGATATCCATAAGAGGATTAGTGAAAAAACCATGGGAAGAGCATCAAATTTCTAGAACCCATATTTGATGTCTAGAGAGCTACCTAAATGTCATTTATAATTTATTTGATTCTATGTAGACCTAGGGGTATTGACTGTGAGAGATTCTGAAGTGGTCATTTACATTTGATTAGTATAATGTTAAAACAAAGGGGTTACAACGTGAGAGCTTTCCGAGAGGATTTTTGTGAACAATTTAATGATGGTGATTAGTCTGCCATGCCAAACCACATGCTTGGACTCAGAAATACTTTTTTTTATGGTCTTAGAAGACTTATATTAAAACTATTACTTGGAATGATACAGATCTTAGGCTGGATAATTTTATTCATTATTCAATGGAATGAATAATTTAATTATAAAAATGGATTTAATTGGGATCCATTGGATTGTTTACTTATGAGTACTTCCTAGTTTGTTGCTTCATTTTTCATATTTCTTATTAAATATATTCAATGATAGTTAGGCTCCGATCTTTTGATGGTTGCCTACATTGATTCATCTCAAACCCTATTTGGGTCAGGCTTTTGGACCAAAACAGATTATATGGTTTCAAGTATATATAATGTAAAGCGCCTTTCTTAATCAGGAAATTTATTGTCATTGGAGAATGAGATAATGAGACCATGTTGTGGCTTGAGATGCTATTGGAGTTTAGTGTTTTTCTATTATTTTGTTTTAGTATTGTATTCCCTACATTGATAATTCGTTGGATGATTTCTTAGATACATGTTACCTACATCATATATATATATATATGCTCCATTTGTTATATTATTATTAGTCTTCCGTTGTTTTCTTTTTTTGTATGGTATTAATTCTTTAATTAAAGTTTACTATTTTTTCCAATGCGTACCTCTACCAATGATGGAATAGTTTCCCCACTATCACAGCCAAGGCCCTCACTACAAGTTAGCAACCTTTGGCATTCATGGAAATATGTTTTTGGCCATGTGACCAATTGGTTACAGGCCATATTTAGGAGGCATCCGGATCCGAGATGTTACACATGTAAGCAAAAATAGTTTTTTAATATGAAATAAACTATTTTATATGTTACATGAAATGAGAAATATCAAAAATAACAAATTAATTGAAAAAAAAAGAATTCATAATATATTGTGGCGTTACAAAAATGTACTTATGAGAAGAAAAATTTGATTTATCCAAGTGGAAATCTCTTGAATTGGTTTGATATTCATTTTTTGTCAAAGAAAATGAGTTTATTGAAACAAATGTTTCCCCTTTGTCTCAATTGATCAATGTTATATGTGTGGAATAATTATTAGATAATGATGTTGAATATGTGGTTGAATTTTCATGTTGGATTTCCATAGTAATTGTCTAATTAATGATATTATAAAGATAGATACATCCATAAAAATAATCTATTAGAATTTCTTTGTGAAAAAATTTCTATAATATGATATTTTGAATTACATAATAATATAATAAAATTTTCACTCACAACATTGAACACAAAATAATCCATAAATCAATACGACTTAATGATCATTCTTATGTTAAAATTTAGGGATCAGTCTATCTAAAGACATAAAATTCATTGCTATATAGAAGGTAAAAAATAATTTTTAGTTTCTTCGTTTAACATTATATTCAAATAAATGCATCTAAATCTATATCATTCTATATATATACCTAAAATTACTACCATGGATTGACCATAATATATTTAAACAACTCTTTAATCCCAATATGCTTCAAAAGTTATAAACTACTAGATCAACCCTACCACACTCAAACTTTGGTTAATAATAAATTTAAGATTAATATTATTAATTATTATTTTTATTTGTATTACATTCTTTAGAAAATTAATTTCAAAAGTCAAATACATTTAAATTAAGGAAAACAATGTGGATCTTCTATTAGAAAAAATAAAATTCAAAAATATTTTCCATAGGGGAGTATTGTTTTAAATTTCTATACTTACACATGATTGAGCATTGAATTTTCAATACTACTATTGGGGTGTAATACAAGGTTAATATTTTGTAATTATTAATTTCACTAAAAATTTCCCATCATCATTAATTAATGAACCCATATTTTTTCATTCCTATAGTCATTTATAATTGAAATTAATTATGAACCATGAAATCAACCATGAACCTTTTTCAAAATTATGTCATGAACTAAAATATTAATTCATTTCAAGTTGAAACTTTTTGAAAAATTATAATCTACTAAATTTATTCTGTTTTTTGGAATGTGGAATTTTTAATATAGTGATTAACCTTTTAAACATTATTTGATTTTTATAAATTACAAATATTTGTTGAAAATATTTGTCTTAAATTATTTCCACCAACTCCAGATTTAATGTTGGGACTTATGTGTGGGGGAGAGTGTCTTGAATTGTAACATAAATATGATTAAATGTTAAGGAAAATAAAAATAAAAACATACAAAGTCATGATAAAATAATTTATTTTCATATATATTAATATTAATGAATTAGATAGTAATTTTAACTTAAAGGGGAAGCTACATATAATAGTGTATCTAACACACAACATTGAGTTTATCCAAAATCTAATATTTCACAAAAACTATAAAATTTATTTATTATATTAAAATATATAATGGTTTGAAATTACGTACAAAAATCATAAAAAGAGGGATATGGAGGTCTGATTTTTTTTGCATGGAAGACTAAGTTAAACTAAACAATAATAAAACTATTAATATTTTTATTTTAAGTGGTATCTTTTATCTAAATGTTATATTGGAGGTTAAGAACTGAACTGAGTATATTATGTTTAGAAATGGTTATAAATTTTTTACATTAATCCAATAAATTATAGTCATTAAATAATATTAATCCCAATTTCATGCAAAGAACTATATATTTTTAAAAGGATGATTTAGAAAACATTTTTGGCACACCTATTATAAGTATAATATTTTACTGGTTTATAATTTGTATAGGATAAAATGATATTTATTTTTAAAATAAAAATATGAAAATTAAAATTGGGTGAATGTTTTTTATTTTTCTAAGAATGCTCATATATTGAAAAAATAGTGAATTATATTGAATTTTAGACCAGAAGAATTATTTGGCCAATATATTTACACAGTAAAAATATGTATTCATTTTGTTTCAATGTATAATTATTATAATTTAATACATTTTAAAAAAATTATATCATTGTAAACAATTTAACTTTGAATTTAGATGTAAAATCATAGCAAACCTTTGAACAATTTTACTTGAGAAACCCGCTTTCTTATCCCATCTTCAAGATTAATTTTAAATTAATTACTAAAAATTCTAGGAAATGAATTTAGAAAATTGGATTCAATGTTTTTAATTAGAATAATTTATAATGTTTAATAACTTCAACATTGTTTTTTACCAATTATATTAGTGAAATTTATTAAAATAAATTATTGTGAGTAAGGTAAAAATGTGGTTATTTGGTGGTTAAACATTATTCTAGACAATATAGATGACTTAAAAACATTTCCAAAAAACATTTTATAGATATTATTGAACCATATAACCTATTTTAATTAATTTCTATTGTTATTTCTGGCCCATTAAGTATGGTATACCTCTAAATAGTGTTTACCTTTTTATATTTTCAAGAATGCCACTCCCCCCCACAATTAAAAGCCATTCACCCTCCAAATTTATTCACACGTATCAATCACATTTTTCTCATTCAAAAAATACCTAAAAATCTACCAAAAAAACTATACTCTATATATATTCTTATACTTTTTCCATAAATCCATCCAAGGAACGAATTTTGGGAAAACCAAAAGGAGTAACCAAAAAAGTGATAACATTATTAATTTTTCATTTTTGTTTTATTATATATTCTACCACTTAATTTATTATTATTACATGATTATATAAAAATACAATTTCCCTCAATATACTTATATGGTTCTATAAATTTTTTTCCCACAATATCATACACTTAAATAAAATTGATAATGAAATTATTCTTCAAGCACGGTGAACTACCACCACTTGAAATGGTGTTGTTATTTTTTTCTATTACCACCTCACATTGTTGGGAATCATGATAGAAACACTATTTTATTAAGATTTATATTATATTTATATTTTATTCATACTTCCAAAATTTTTATATAACACATACTTTCATGTCATCCATTTTGGTTAATTACGATTACATCACTTGTGGATGCTTAGACTACCTTCTTCTGAAAGTGATGTGATACGTTCATAGAATAAATGAAATTTATTAAATATGGGTTGAATTAAAAACATGTGAAATAAATAAATTTTATATTATATTAATTATATTATTCAATTTATTTAAATACATTATATCATTTACTTTAACACGTTTTCACTCCCTAAAAAGTGATAACATCATTCATGGACATGTGGACTACCATATTCTTGACACGATGTGATTCCTTTAACATATAAATAATAATATATATATAAGTATATATAATTAAATAATTATATATTTATAATATAATTATAATTATTATGTGGTAAATGTTACTTAACTTATTTATATAATTTTTGTTGAAAATGGGAACATTACAGATGCGTACATATGAAATTCCATCTCTATGATTGTAATGTTGTATAATTTCTCATAACCATCATTCATGATTAATTTAAAAAATATTATTGATGAATAAATATGATAATAATTTCAGGATTATAATTATTTATATGTTTATATAATGACCCCTTTGATAATTATTGAACTTCCAATGTCTTTATTGACACATAAGTAGAATATAGTCAAAACACCAAATGTAAATGTAATTATATAAGTTGCTGTATACAACATTGTAATAAGTGAAATAATAGTAATGATAAAAATGAAAATGTTTAAAAATAAAGTAAATAATTAACATATTATTATAATTTAAGAATATAAATATATACATGACAAGTCATACTCATGTTAAGGGATTGTATCTCAATCGCATTTCTTTGAGAAATTTCTTGAAGATATGAAAATTTATTATTTTATAAGATGTATATAAAACCCTTTAGCATTATATATACTTATTTTATATTTTATCATTTCATTTAAATATTTTTAGAATTTTATTCTTTGATATGAATTAATATATAAATTTCAATGGGGTATGAGACATGTTTAATTTTTAAATATTAATTTTTCAAATATTTTTCTAAATTTAAATATTATTGATGTTATTTTATATTTTTACTAGTATAAAGAATTTATAAAAAAATTATTTCTATATTTAATTTCATTCAAAAAATTAAAAAATAATCTTTTTATGTGCTTTATAAAGAAATTTATGACAAATGTCAAAGGAATGTTCTATTCTTCACATATACAATAATAATGAATTTTTATATGTTAAGGCCATTATTTTATTTGTGGATTCCTTTGTAAGATTTATCTTTTTCATAAATGAAAAACAGTTTTTCTTTTTTTGGCTATTTTGGTATTGAAAATGGTTTTTCACATGAAATTTGTATTATTGTGTTGAATATGGGATTTTGGAAAGAAAACAATATTTTATGATTCAGAAGTGATTTTCATATGAGTATAAAAGTGTTTTTCAATTGATGAAATTTTTTATTTTTTTTGTGGTTCATAAACATTATAAATTACGGGTGCACCACAACAGCCCTTAGTGATCCTGTTATGGTATAAATAATTTTTGAGCTCAGATAGATATCCAATGCATTGGGTAATGAGTAAATTCCCTAGAGAATTAAACTAGAAGTTAGATGTATGATTATTACAGTGCATAAGGGATATATAATTATTTTTATTGGTTTAATGTAATTATGTTACAAGGAACCTAATTGATGATTCTATTTTTTATAATGGTTTTTAATTGGAATAATTTTTTTTAAAGGTAAAATAAAAAATATTTTCAATGTAATGATATATATTTTTAGTAAAACATTATATTTTTCAATAGTGGTATTTTATTTATTTTATTGTTTTTTAATGGAATAATAGTTTCAATATTTTAAAATCCCTTAAAGATTTTTTATGTTCATCCAACATTATAAATGTTTTTTCAGAAGATTTAATGATGATTAAGGGATCATAAGTTTTCGTGTTTAATTACATGATGATTTTTCATAAAACTGACCAAGAATTTTTTTTAAACATTTATACTGTGGAAAAATTGGATACTGATCTTATGTATCTATTTTGTGTTTTATGTGTTTTTATATATGATTTATGAACTAATTCTCAAAATCTCCAAACCTAATAATATACTCAAATTTGAACGAAATTAAATTCGTGACTAAATATCAAGGTTATGTAATTATTTTTTTAGGGACTTATAGATGTCATCAAAGGATTGTTTAGATAAACATCATGGTTTGGTTAATATTAATGAAATTACCATCAATTATATTAATATTTTGTTATGTTAAAATGTTATATTATTTGAATATTTCCATGTTCATTCATCTAAAATATGTTTTTTCTAAATAATTATTATATTAAGAAACAAAGAAACAATAGTGGGAATAAATGAAGAGGAAGATATCATTCCAAATCAACATCTTCATTTGGTTAGAAACAAAATACAAAAACTTATTATAGTGATGGATCGATTTAATTAGGAGATTAATGGTAGCGGTATCCATGCCATATAGGAACCCGAAATATACAGAAGAAATATGTATCCTATGGAGAATTTAATGATGTAACATCACCCATAATTCAGTAGATTAAATTACCCAGTCATGGTCTAAAGATAAATCGATAATCTATAATATTTATTTTATGTCATGGAATTTTCAAAACATCAAAAGAAAACCATTTCAATTTTTTTATGGTCAAGACAATTGGTGGTGGTCTTTGAATAAGAATACCAGATTGAAGGATGATCTTGATTACATGTAATTAGAAACAATAAATTAAATTATCATTGAGAAATATTCCTCTATGGTTGTTCAACTCTTAATGTAAGAAATTTCTATAAATAAGTTAAAAAGATTAAGATTCTACAGATTCATATAAAGGAAACATCAAAAGATTTTCCATGAATGTGCTAGATATTTTTCAGGGCACCAATAGAAAAATTATTCGGTTTTACTCATGATTGAGACCAAATATATGAAGAGAATTATAGGCATGAGAATTTAAAATCCATGAGAATGTTTTCTCTTATGCTGAAAAGGATTAGATGAATTCTTCTGACACATATATTCATCATGTTGGTGAAAGTATGAAGATGTTATAATTGTATGAGATGGGGAAACACACAACAAAGAAATATAATGTTATGAAAATGAATATCCAATATTATAGTAAGTGTGGTAAAAATATCATTGGAGAATTACTTATGAAGATAGGTAAGTGTTACCAATGTCAAAAGTTTTTCAACATGATCATCATAGTGAATAAAAAGAATATCAATGAATCAATGGATGTGGTATCTGATGAACATTAAATGGTAAGGTGTATTATCTTCAATGAGATAATTCATTTTTCAAATTCATGTGTAATTTTGGTTCCACATTATGGAAATATGAATGACTGTAAATGGAACGATGTAGGCTGGTCATTTGATACTACTATAGTTAATGTTGGTCTATCAAATGATGTGGTGAAATGTATGTTGCTTATGTTTTTGAATGATACCAATAACTTATTTGAATATGGATATTCACATTCATTTATTTTATATAAATTTTTATAGAAATTTTGAATATCATTTAATGAATGTAATACCAAACATTAATGTAAAAACATATTATGGAAGTACTAAAGTAACCATGATTTATAGGAATCCTTCTATTATCATTACTAGGATGATATTTACTGTCAATCTTATTAAACTAGAAATATTAGAGATTGATACTAGTCTTGGTATGGATTGACATTCAATTTTTCATATTAAGATAGATTCTAGTGTGAAGAAGGTGGTGTTCAAGGATTTCAGGCCTTTGGAAACGTACCAAGATGCTTAGAAATTGACTAGATAAAGAAATTAATGTTACCTAGATCATAATGATGAAAATAAATAAATTTTTCATGTTAGTGATGTTCTAGTAGTAAATGAATCTATATATGTTTTTTGGATTATTTTCCAAGTGTTATTCAGTTGAGTATAATATTAACAATGTACACAATGCTAAGACGAATTGTAATCCCCATTATTGAATGTCTCAAGTATAACATTTCAAGTGGAAAAACCAATTACAAGAGTTATTAGAACAAGGTTTTATCTAACCATGAACTTCACCATGGGGTAATCCAATTTTATTTGATAGAAAAAAATATGGATCAATGGGAATTTTAATTGATTATAGATCCATTAATAACATCAATATTAAGAATAATCATTATTTTCCTCATATTTATGGTTTTTATCAACTCCTAGTATAAATATATATATTTCAAAGGTTGAAATAATTTTAGGGTACCATGAACTGAATGTGAAGTAAACCGACACTATGAAGACTATATTTTGAACTCTATATATCCACTACAAATTTGTTGTTATTCCATTTTTCGTATCTAATTCAACAACTGTATTCATGGATCTAACTAATAGAATTTTTAGAGATTTTTTTATAAGCTTCTGGTTGTTTTCATTGATGTCATTTTATTAATTTCTAAAATTCTAGTGGAATATGAATGGATTGTAAGGGTCTTTCTCAAAACCACAAAAGAAAATAACATGTGCTATAAATTTTATAGTGATAATTTGGGTTGAAATAGATTATATTTTATGGTCACATTTTTTTCTAAATATAGATTATTTATTAATCCATCTTAAATAAATGTTGTTTTGGAATAGAGATGACAAAAAATATCATCGAGGCTCGTAGATCTCATGAATTAGAAGGTTACCACATATGGTTTGATGAAATCATTTCAAAATTGTTTATCCCACTAATTAAGTTAACTCGAAAAAGAGTTAATTAAATCCAGAAAAAAGAATATTTTTTTTTCAAGAATTAATTATAATATTGGTGAATGATATTATTTTTTATTAACCTTTTAAAAATGGTTTATTTATCATCAATAGTGATGCTACATTTATTGGACTTTCGGTGCAACATAATAAAAAATGATCAGGTAATTTCTTATGTCTAAAATTAGTTTAAATCTCGTGAGTTGAATTAAGCTATATATGAATTGGAATTGGATACTATTTTTTAAAAAAATTAATGAAATCAATTTTATGGAATAAATATTGAAATATATATTGATCAACAAATTTTGAAGTATATATTCACATAAAAAGATTTAAACCTAAGACGACAGATATGACTGAAAATTATGGATGATTAGGATTGCAAGATTAAATATTATCATAGAAAATATATCAAGGTATTAGATGCTTTGAGTTTAAAATGAAATGCTTCATTAATATTGTCATGTTTATTAAATTACCCATTAGATAATGATTTTATGAATTTGGTCCAAGAAGTTTTGGATGTTGGGGAATCGTTTATTTTGTTTCGATTTTCATTGTAGTTGAATTTGAAAGAAATAATTAAGAGGTCTCATTTTTCAATTTTTAGTGCAGTTGAATGTACCAATATTTCAAGGAGAATTAATGGTTGGGTGGAATGAGAAGAGATATTATAGAATTTACCATGAAGTGTCTGAATTTTCAGTATATTAATGCCTAATGTCAATAACTGAAGCGGAATATTTCACCATTTACATATCTAGAGTGGAAATGGGTGAATATATTAATGGATTTCGTTATAGGATTCCCAATGGATTCTCAATGTAATAATGTGATTTGGGTTAATATTTATCAATTAACTATACATGCACATTTCATTCCCATTCGAGATATGACGTCTTTATAGAATAATTATAGATTGTATATAAATGATATTATCACGTTAAATGGAGTAATTCTCTCCACTATATCAGACTGTGATCCCATTATCACATAATTTTTTTGGAATTGAATTCAGAATTAATTAGGAAATGAATTAAATTTTAGTATGATTGTTTATCCTTAATCTGATAGACAATTTTAACAAATGATTCAAGCATGGGAATATATGATTCATTCTCACTAAATTTACTATCAAAGAATATGGTATTGAAATAATTATTTATTTGAGTTTTCTTATAATAATAGTTTTCATTCTGACATCTATATGACATCATTAGATTTATTAAATGGAAAGAGGTGTCAAATGTTAACATTTTGGGATGTGGTGGGAGAAAGGAAATTGATGGGACCCTAGTTGAAAGAGTAAAATGAAAATTATTTTTAGGGGATTTTGGTACACCTGAGGGAATCTCAGATAATTCATAAAAGTTAGGTAGATAATCAGAGGAAAGATCATTCTTTCAAGGTAGGTGATCATGTCTTTATTAAGGTTTCTCTATGTAATAGTGTAATTTGTTTTCGTAAGAAGAGAAATATGACTCAAAATTTTGTCAGCCCATATAAAGTCATGAAAAATTTTGAATTGGTTTTCTACTTGGTGGATTTAACTCTAATTTTATCTCAGGTACACAATTTATTTCATGTCTCAATATTAACTTAGTATGTACCATATTCATCTCATGTTTTGATCCCTGAGATTGTTCATATGAAAGATATTATTTCTTATAAGGGAAAAAAGTTCATGTTCATGACTATATAAAGTGTTGAAAATATGGTGACTCACAAGATTAATGTTTTTCTAAATAAGAATCTCGTTGAAGAGGTAGCATCATGGTCAAAAAATCATATGAGGAAAAAAATTACCCACTTATTTGATTAGTGAATAAAAATGTGAGGACCCAATTTCCAAAAGGGGGAAGGATGAAACATACCAATTAATGATAGATTAATTTTGTTAATATTTATAAATAATTTTTAATTCTAAACTTATTTTAACTTAAATGGGACGTTACATTAAAAATAATACCAAATACAGAATAATCATTTTCATAGAAATATTACATTGCATGCAAGAGTCAGTTATACAAAACAATAATAATAATAATAAAATTTTAATTTTTTATCATATCACCTAGAAATTATATTTGAGTGTATGAATAGAACTAGCTAATTTTTTTTAAACTTGTTAAAATATTTTTTTTTACTTTTATCGAATGAATTTTATTGGCATAGAATAATAATAAACCCAACTTTAAGCATAAATTATGTATTTTAAAATGTTAGTTTTACCGCCATTCGTGGTGCACATATTTTAAATAAAATTATTCAAAATTTTATAATTTTCATACAAAAAAATCAACTAAATATTTTAGAGATAAATATAATAATTTAATTTCTATGAATTTTTGGTATTTTTATGAGAACATTCATATTTTGAGGAATAATGAAAAATACTGAATTTTATTTCCAAAATGATTGTCCCTATTTATTCATATACTAAAATTATGTCTTATTTGGATTTAATATATAATTAGATAATTTTTTTATCATTTAAACCAATTTAGTTCATTTGTAACAATTTCTCATTGAATTCAGATATATAAAGTAGAATTCTTTTGAAACTTTTTTACTTTAAAAACATGTTGGGTATTCATGTTTTCTAGATTAATTTTAAATTAATTTATCAAATTTATATTATTTAAATTTAGAAAAAAAAAGCATTAAATGTATTTAATCATCATAATTTAAATTTTCTAATAAGGTCAACTTATGTTTTGACCAAAAATATTGGTCAATGTAATTAAAATTAATTACAATGATTAATGTCAAACAATGGTTACATAATGGTTAAAATTTAATATTTGGTGATAAAATGACCCAAAATCTTGTCCCAACCCCATTTTATTGAGATTATTCAACAATATCACCACTTGGATGTAATTTTTATCAATTCTAGAGGCACATGAGGTATGGTAGACCTACCCATAGTGTGTACCTTTTTATATTACCAAGAATTCCACACCCTCCTCTATAAAAATGCATTCAACCTAACAATTTATTTACACCTCTCAATCAAAATTTTCTAATCCAAAACTTGAAGAAATAATATCCCAACATCCCTCCCTTAACCCTAGAGTACTCACTTTGGGTAGAAATCCAACCATGGATTCCCGTTTGAACTAACCAAAAAGTGTTACCAAAAAAGAGGATACATTCGTCAATGAGAATTTGGGTTCTATTAAATTATAAAAAAAATATATTATTATTACAAGATTATATAATAAAATAAGTATCCAAAATATGTCGATATGTTTTATATAAATTGTTTTACCTAATCCTAGTGACACTTCCCTCAAACTGTTAATGAAATTATTTTTCGTGTATGGGGAACTGCTGCCTTAAGAAACGATGTGGTCTATTTTTGCTTTTACACCTCTAATGGAAGATAATTATGATAGACATAGTATTTTTATATGATATATATGATATTTATATTGTATTACTACTTATATAATTTTTATATTACACATAACTTCACTGTTTCTATTTTTGGTAAATACGATAACAACGTTTGTGGACAAGTTGACTACCGCCTCATAAAAGCAATGTGATATGTTCACCCATTACATGAAACATTTTAATGATAAATTTAATTAAAATATAAATTACATAAATGACATCAATATGATATTAATGACTATATTAACTTTCCATAAATATAATATATCATTTTTAAGTACACCTTTTCAAAAACTGAGAAAGTGATAACAAAATTCATGGATGTGTGGACTACCACTTCCTCGATGCGATGTGAATCATTAAAAATATAAATACTTATATAAATAAATATATATGAGTAAATAGTATATGATTTATAATATAGTTATCATTATTGAAATTTTAATGTCACTAACCATCATACTACAATGACCGTTGAAAAATTGGAATGTTACTCATGTGTATGTACGAACTATCGTCTCTATGATTGTAATACTGATTCATTTATCAATACCATGTTTCATAAATTGGATTTAAAATATTAATTTAAATATAATATGATAATTATATAATTATTATTATTCTATATATTTTTATACAATGACCCATGTGACCATAATTTAGGCACCAAAGTCATTTTTGACCCAAAATTCAAATATGGTCAAAACACCCAACGTAAACATAATTTTTAAAGTTGTTATTTGAAAAATTGTAATAAGTGAAATAAAATTAATGATAAACATGATAATATTTCTGAATCAAGTAAAAAACTTACTCAAGTTAATTATTTAGGATGAAAATGACACATGTGTCAAGTCAGTCTAAAGTTAAAGGATTTCATCTCAATCATCATTCATTGAGGAATTTCATATTGATATGAACTATTATCATTTTATAAGGTTTATAAAAATCCCATTAGAAATTATATATCCATATTTTATATTTTATTATTATTTTTAAATTTTCTGTAAAATGGTATTTTTCAGGGGGATTATGATTTAAAAGTTCAAAGTGGTATGAGACACTTTGGATATTTAACGATTTAATTTTCAAATCTTTTTCTCCAATTAAATATTATTGATATTATTTTTTATGTTTAATTGTATTAAGGTATTATAAATGAAATTATATGATTATTTTTAATTTCATTAATTTTTTTTTTGAAATGAAACAATTTTCATATTTTGTATAGAATGTTTTGAAAAATGTAAAAAAAGGTTTTATTCTTAACGTACAAAAGAACAATGAATTTTCTACAATTGTGGACATTATTTTAATTTGGTATCATTGTAAAGAATTCATGTTTTCATAAATTTAAATCCTTCATTTTTTGTTATTTTTCTATTGATTTTTTTTTAAATTAGACATTTTTTTGTTTTATTAAAAATGGTATTTTTGAATGAAGATGATATTTTAATATCTAGAAGTGATTTAACTTCATGTTAAAAATAGTTTTTATAAGGATGAAACTTTTTATTTAATTATATGGTTCTTGGACATTATAAATGATATGTGTTCCTAGAAAATGATGAGTGAGCCTGCTATAGCTTAAAATATGGGTTCACCATATAGCACTCCAATTCATTTTTTAATGATTTTTTTATATGGATAATTATATTGGAAGATGGTTGAATGGTTATTACACTGTATAAGGGTTCTATAAGGATTCAATTTGATTATTTTACAAGGTACCTGCATGAATTTCATATGTTTTCTACCTAGTTTTCATGGGATTATTTTTTTTAATATAAAATAATTGAACACTTTAAAAGATTGATATTTCAATTTTTAAGTATAAATTTATGTTCTTAGGAATGTTCTTTAATGTGTTTTTATTTTGATTAATGTAATAATGATTTCCTTATTTTTATATCCCTTAATGAGCTTTTTATGATCACTTAAAATTATTAAATGTAATTCACAGGATTTAATGATGTGTAAAGAATTGTAAGAGTTCTAGATAAATTTTATTGAATTGATTTCATTATAAAGATCATACATTATTTATTAGTTCTTTTATATGTTGTAAAAATGGATAATGATCAGAATTTTTCACTTTGTATATTATGTTTCTTGATACATGATTTATGTAATAATTCTTTAAAACCCTAAAACATAATTATCCTCAATGTGAGATAAACAAATTTCATTACGGAAATTCAAGATTATGTAATAATTAAGGCTGGGGATTTATAAAGAACCCCTTATAATTTATTTAAAATTCCTCACTTTTAAGAATAAAATTTTCTCATTGTTTGAAAATAAAATCCTATAATTAATGTTTTAATAGGTTTGAAAAAATAAACATTCAATTCATCTATATTAATTGATAATTGATTATTTTGTTGTATAATTTCACTGATTCTAATATTACAAGAATTTCATGATTATAATGTGAATTTTGGCCACTAATTATATAGAAATTATATTTGAGATCATGGAAGGAGAGTGTGATATATATTTTCATTATATAGTTGAGATTTTAAATTAAGGAAAATTGTTGTTTTAATAGGAATATAGTAACTTATCCTTTGTGAAATTGAACTCTTTAGGTATCCAAATAAATCGATAGTCATGTAATTCTTTTTAATCGGATGTAAAATGGTAAATTGAGATCCGATGAAAAATATCTCAGACAGTTAGTACAAAAATCCACTTATATGATCTATAAGTACATTTTATAGTGCTATGCACAAATAATTCTTGGGAAAAAAATAAAATAAAACTTCTTAAGTATAAAAAATTAATTAATTCAAGTGAAGGGAACTTTGAATCTAGCTGATGAAGGGGTAATTGATTTATTAAAATATTATTTTATTTGTATAAAAGAGTTGTAAAGTGAATCTATGGTTTTAAGAACCGGGAAATAGAAAACCGAAGGTTCTTCTTGTTAATGTTATTATTCCACTTAAATATCACATGTATTCACTCATAAAATTGGTATTTTAGTCAAAATTTATGTTTGGGTGTGAGAGATAATTACATAAGAGGGATGAAATTTTTGGGCAAAGGATGGTTCAATGGTTCTCTAAATTTCTAGTATCTATATTAAAAATAAATTTGGTTAATAATTCATCTTGAAGTATTATAAATAAATAAAATAAACTACATTTCCGTCATGTGAAACTGATTATGTGTGGAGGAATTTGATGTATCCTTTTCCTAAATCATCTTTCCACATCTATTTAGTAGGTCAAATTCTGATTTTGATGAGAAACTGTACATAAAATAATTATTTTTGAATATTTGATCATTACATATAGAATATATAATTATGTGAAAATAATTATAAAAATGTATATTTTATGAAGTTATTAGGTTAACTGTTCTCCAATTTTAGATTCTATATATTTTAAGGACAATAATTTGGAGATATTTTGGTTGGATTTCGTTTTTTATTTTGAATTGGATTTTATTTCTTTTTTTTTTGGAAATGATTATTAAAATTTTGAATACATAAATACAATTTCTATGTCAATTTTATTAGATTCATTTTTGGATCATTTTTCTTCATATTCAACGAAAATATATTTTTTCAAACATTTTTGATAATTTTAGTCAGTTTGTATTTATTCGTCCATAATTAGATATTTTAAATTAAAAATATATTGATCGGGTGACAACACGAGATTT
Source organism: Viscum album (assembly GCA_963277665.1). Taxonomy (NCBI): domain Eukaryota; kingdom Viridiplantae; phylum Streptophyta; class Magnoliopsida; order Santalales; family Viscaceae; genus Viscum; species Viscum album. The sequence goes on from OY728161.1 coordinate 1,705,618,357, forward strand.
TTTATGAATAATATTCTTAAATAATATTATTCATTAATAGCTTGGATGAAATGATACATGTAATGCCCTGACCCTAGAAGCATGGAGTCGGTGAATTATTTTAATATGTTGGGATGATTACAAATAATCAAATCCTAAAGGATCGATAAATTTAGCAGTCTGGGATTTCCAAATTACTTATCATATACCCATAATACATTTTTGAAATGGAAATAAATAATTGCATAAATAAAAACTCATATTACATGAATATAACTCAAAGGAATTATCTTCATAACCAGGGGAAAAGAAACATAAGAAGGGTGAGATCAATTTCATAGTAAGGGTTAATAATGTGGAAGAAATAATAAATTGATGAGAGTAAATCAACATGTCAAGGTAAATACATGATAAAACATATCACTCTAATAAATAGATAAGAGTTAATCAATATGGAAATGTATATAACTGAAACACATACCATCTAAATAAATAACATGGAATATAATGAATCTATAGTTATTTCAATGAAAAATATCATGGATAAATAATAACTGAGTCTAAATGAGGGAGATTCTTAATTATTAGATATAATTTTTCCTACATACATAAATCCTTTTCCATCGAGACCCTTCACAAGAGGATTTGGCATATCAGGTAAAAACTATCTATTTCAGCATATTATTTATGATGTTCAATTTGTGTGGTGGGGCCGTTAATTTATCCAGTGTAGATAAAATTTAGAATTTTTATTTATGGTTCCAAACTTTTTATAACTAAAAAAGTGTAGTATATTATTATTTAGTGGTTGAGTTCATATGGAGACAATAATCTTTTTTATTGGCTTTGAGGGAATATAGTTTTCAACCCCATAGGGGAGTCCTTTCTATAGTGTTATGTTTGGGAATTCGGATGTATGTTCCAGTTTAGGATGTCTTATTTTAATGAATGGGGGATTAGGATCGAATGCGTGTCTGGGTAAATGATTTCTTTTAAATCTAACAATTGAAATATCCTCTATCTTAGTCTATGAAGAAAACAGGGTTCACTAGATGGATTTGGTATTACTATTCTAGATCTACCTAAAAAATATTTATTCCATGGCCAGGAGATAGCAACAACCTAAGTTCATTATTTTTTGTTTTTTAATCATAACGCTTCCTGAGCTAGTGGTTGTATCTAATTTGAATTAAGCTAGGACAGGGTTGTTTTCTTGATTGTCTCAAGATAAAAGTTGTTCACAGAAATTAATTAGAACATGAATTTATATCCTAATTAAAATTTCTATGTGAATTTCCTAGTTCGGATTTAATAGTGCATGTTAATTTTATAGACACCTCGCTCGATTCCTACCCCTAAAATATTTAGCTACTCATAGCGAGCTAAAATTCACCTCAATAACTAAGAGATAACATATCTAATGGATTGATAGATATTGAAGAAATATGGATAATGCAACAGATGTATAAATGATAATTGAAATGACATAAAAATAGTAATTCACAATTATAACTAGAACTTGCTTGGAAAACAGAAAGAAATTTCAATCAAAGAGGAATATGAATGCCTTGAATAATAGGATCTCTATAGCTCATGGATAATTAAAAGTACAAAAAAATGATAAAAATTGATAGTTGGATAGAAAAAGGGTGAGAGAGTTCATAATGAATCGAAAGGGATAAAATAAATTCATCTAAAGGGGTATTGAAAGCTATGTGGTTTCTGTTCTTATACAGCCGATTTCGGTCATAATGACTACCTGTGGTACATGACATGTACCCTTGATCAATTCCAACTTCCTACATATCTCTAGAATTGTAAGTGGTTCTTTTGAATTAAGAGGTTTAACCAGGTACACGACTTGTAACATATATTCATGACATGTACCCAAGATTTATTCTTCCTATGATGCGATTATCCACAGATTTCTCATTTGGCACTTTGTCTGGGCATCTTGATATGCATGAGTATTTTCTGATGTGTAGAGGATTTTCCATATTAGTCATGTGGTTTGGTCAGGACTGGATTCATGACATGAATTTAGGCTATGATCTTTGGGTACACGACGTCTATGGGGCAATCAAATAATGTACGTTTTTGGGTATGAATCATTTGGACTATTTTCTCAGGAAAAAAAATAAAACCCAGATTCCTACAAAACTAGACATATACCATATGAATTGTAACATATTTTAATGAAAATCAACGACAAAAGCAAATTGAAATTTATATATTAATTTCTCTTATCAAATGTACCCACACATAATATGTTTCTTATCATTAAGAAATGATAGCTCAATAATGATTTCATATAGTATAAGTAATTTGTAATGTGATAAATATCCATTATAACAATATAATTAAACAACGGGTAAGCATAATAAGGGTTATGTTCTAGAATCAATCCTACATAGAATTTCAGACATGCCTTCTAGTTTGGGTTTCTCAAAAAATTATATTCTTTTGATTACAGTATTTTAACAGTTTCCTAAGATATATGCCCAATTGTAATGTACCTCACTATTTCGATCATCAATCAGGGAGAAAATAAAAAAACATATCTACTCGTACATAGAGTACATGTTCCTATCTATATGCTTGCACTGGTTCAACCATCTCCACTGTGTAAAGACAAGTACGAAAATAAAACATGTGGGCTTAAGCAATTGGTTAATGATGACTCTGGGGTTGTGGGTAGGTATGAAAGATATTAAAATGATTCTAAAAATGAGGGTAATCTATACATTACAGTGAAAAAAGTATAAGAACAAGTGTGATGTCATTCATCCTTATAGACAGTTAAATTGGTATTTCATCAGCTTTGGTTGGATCTATATGAATAGCGAGCAGGTAAATCAAAAATTATTTGGTTCCTTCCCTATTTCTTTCTTTTTATTTTTCTTTTGTATTTAATTTTTGGAATGTTCTTCCTAGTATATATCTCACAGCCACCACCTAACCACATATGATCCTTCATGAGACTCAACGGTATAGAAAGTGGTTATTTTTGACCTTCCAAGTACGCATCCTATGACAATATTGTTTCCAAATTTTCATTTTTTTTGTTTTTTAAAGGAACATAATTCAAATGGAGTGAAAAAATGGTATATAGATAATAAAATCCCTTCTGTGTGGGTGCCTAAGAAGTCTCTAGATACAGAATCATCCCATGCTATCTGAATGCCTTCCCATTATTGTTCAGATGCGGTCTTTATGAATTGTACAAGGAGAAGGGTAGAAAGGATAATTATTTGGTAAAATATTCATTCTAATAGGTTATTCATGCCAAATATGGGCCAAACGAGGCATAATGGTTCGGTGGGCCTCTGGATAGTTTCTTTCAAAGAGTGCCTCAATCATTTTAATTTAATACATGCTCATTCTTCGCTTTGATAAGATCTCAGTGAAAGTTCTAATAGGTCTACACGTCCCAGGAATATCTCAAGAAATATGATCAAATAATAAAATGAAATCATAGGATGAGAGTCCTCATGGTTGTTGAATGCCAAAACTAAACTGGAAATTATAAAGTGAATACATCTTATGTTGTGACTTAATTAATATTAATTTCAATGTTTTGAATTTTTATTAATCATATGAACTCAGCTTTTGTTCTTGACAGGTCTGGGTAGGAATGAAACAAAGTACATAACACTTTTTCAATAAACATTTCCTTAAATTACTTGGTAATAAAATATCTTCACGTTTAAATCATGCATAAAGTATTAAAAAATGTCTCATAGACTAGTGGTAAGAACCAGCATTGGAAATGTCTTATAAGTGAAACATGAGAATCCTCCCCACACATATAATGAGACAGTGTCCCCAATGTGAGTGAAATACATGTGGGAGTGGTGGCATGTGAAGATGAAATAAGTTGAAATGATATTTTATTAACAAAATTTATATAAAAGGGAATCGAGATCTCCCTAGAGTACATGGTATTCTAGGGGAAGGATTGAAGATGTCTATGTGTGAAAATGTTCCCTAAAATTTTTAGATAAAGAATGTTGGGCACTATATAACAAACATTAGATCATAGGTAAACGTAGTGTGACTAACAGAATAACGGAAAACGTGAAAAATGAGAATCAAAGATACTAATTATATTAAATATGTGAAATATATACATAACAGCTGTAAGAAAGACATGAAAATAAAAAGAAAAAGAAAAGGATTCTGGAAGGATGACTTGATAAAATAGAAGACTAAAAAAGGTGGAAAGTGACTAGTCTCGTGGTGTCAACCGGCTCAGTGACTCCATTTCTTCTTACAACTACTAGAGGCATTGTCTTAGATTGTGTGTGGCTATTTGGGAAATTTGATCACCTATGGCGCCATTGTATAATTATGGATGAGATCTTCTAGGAAAAAAATCATGGGCTGTGATAGATGCTGTTGTGTTATGAGGTTCCAGAGAACCTTGCATTCTAAGACCTTTGGCAGAACGGGGCAATCAAGGATGACTAAGTATTTATAAGAGTTCGACATGCTAAATAAGTGAAATGAAGACACATAAACTAATGAATACATGAAGTGAAAATGAAATTCCATGTATATAAGATGGTCTATAAAGAATAAAAAAAGTGAAAACATTAGGACACAGTGAAAAACTGTCCCAAAACATGAATGTTTCCCTAATAAAATCTGAATAGATAATAATAATCAAGATCATGGGTCATCTATAAAGATATCTCCCAACATCATTATAGTGATGGGAATCTCAACCATCTATCCCATCAGTGTAGTGGCTATAGCAGTCATTGGTGGGGTGGTAAGCATGGTGGAGGGTGTGGTTATAGATGCCGGGAGTTGGGATGGGGTAAGTGGCAGACTAGTACTGATCCCGATGGTGGTTGTGTATCTGTCAAGGGGATCAATGAATGGTACCTCTATAGGTGTAGGTTCAATGTAAACCACCATCCCCATGTAGGTTTACTTTTCCAGGAACTCCTAATGAGTGGTATGGCTTGAGATATCTAGGGGAGTTCCAACTGCATGAAAGGGGGTGGTGGAAAGGTAGAGGTTGAAGGTCCAGCCGGAGTGGGTTAGGTGATGGTGTAAAATATGGTGGCTCACTGAATGGGTGAAATAGGTAGGCAATGATCTGGTGACAATTTTATAGAACACACTGATGAAGGATCCTTTACATGGCACGAGAGGGATGTCTAGTAGCTATGTGAGAGGAAGGATTGGGTGGCCGGGGTATGATGGAGGTGGGTTGCTGCAAAGGTGGGGATACAACTGCTGCTCCATCTTCCTAGTCATGGGGTGTGAGGGCCTGTACACCTAGAGCCCAAAATTTGTTATCAACCTCATTTTCCGGCATCTTTATCTGGTGCAAGAGAACAAGATCGATCAGTTCAACCGGTCCAATGATGGTGAGGGGAAAGGGGGACTCAAATACATTGAGAGAGCGGTCCGGTCAGGTGATAAAAGAGCTTCCTAGGAGCTCGTTGTAATTTCATTGAGTTAGTTCTATAAAGCTGGAAAAGAACTTGTGGCCATATTGATTGGTGGACACCCTACAACAGCTGACAAAATCATGACGTCTATCTGGTTATTACTGCCACGCGTCTTGCCTCTTATAAACCAACCATGTTCTATGTCATGTTGTATAATGTTCAAATATTTCTCCTGGTTCTGATTCGGCTTCGTGAATCAAGGATCATGATGTGACTGGGGTTTAGGGGCTATAAAAGGCCAAAAATTCCTAAAGATATCATAAGGCAGCTGGAGCTGAAGTGTCAGGTAAACGTCAAAAGCAACAAACTCTTTGGTATAAATGTTGATCCCATCTCCTTACTCCGCAAGAGATATCTCATGTGGGAAGCCAACGAGAACAAAGCACTGAGTGTCGATGCTCATCTCGAACTTGGACAAAATTCTAAATAAAAATCTTGGAATGTCTCCTCATAGATGTCAATAATGGTTTAGATTTGAATAGTGTAGAGGAGGTTAGCCATGTCATCAATGATGTTTTGATGGACGAGTGTCCGTAGGTCCAAATTCTTGTTTGTCCACATGGGTTTTTTCTGAAGACATCCTAATATTAACCGGGTGCACTGGATTGGATAATCATATAGAGGGGTGCAGGTATAGGTCATCATCATTGGACGTTGTTGTGGTGTTATACTGTTCCTAAGGAGCATGTACTGCACATGTGGTTGTTGGTGCAGGTGGTTCTTCTACAGCGATACATAGTCACTTGTTAGTGGGATGGTGCTTGTATGGTGATGATGAGGAGGTGGATGTTGAACACGACATGGAGGGTTGGGGGAATTTCTACTATATCATAGTAGCGGGAGGGGTGAGACCCATAGAAAGAGGTGGTGGTGAGTGATATGGTAGAAGGGTAGGGGAGGAGGGTGCGGTAAGGGTTTGCGAGATGAGGGGGAGTGTTTCGAGGGTTTTAATAGAAGAGAGCATGGGGATCATGGGGTTTGGATGATTGAAATAGGAAGGAGGGGGTGAATACAAGGGGTTGGGTTTTAAGCATCGCAGGTCATAACTATTTAGTTCGCAACATGTGTAATTTAATAAAAAAAACCTTCCATGTTCACAATGTGTAGATAGTGGTTGTGTCATGTATGTGGAAACAATCTAAAATTTAAGGGAAAAAACCATTCCCATTGTGTACTTGTGGTACATGACATGTACAGTGTTTTGTTTGGGCTATTTTAATTATTAACCTTTATTTGCGAGCGTTTTGGATAATGATAATAATATAGCCTAACTCGAAATTTCCTAAGATTGGATTCCTCCCAATCAGTGCTACCCTTAACATTGGGAGCTTGACTCCATTGATGGTTCAATGGAAATTGAGTTAGATGATACAACCTGCATGGAATAGTCCCTAAAATATTTTTAATCTTTTTCCATTGACTTTTAATGGTTGTTCTATATCATGTTGAATCTCAATTGTGTCATAAGGAAAAACATGGATGACCGTAAATGTAACAGAACATTGTGACTTCAATTTCCCTAGGAATAGTTTTAGTCTTAAATTTAATAAAAAACACTTAATTCTTGGAATGATAATAAATCTCCCAATTCGTTGGTCGTTCATCTTTTTCATTTTTCCCTTTCAATCCTTCGTTTTCATATGCATCTCTCATTATTTCCACCAATTCATTCAATTGCAATAACAATTCCTCTTAAGCCTTTTCTAGTTCGAGAATCATTTTCTTAATGGACAAGAATGAATTATTTTCCAATATTACTAAAAGGTGACATGATTTTCCATAATCTAGTCTAAATGGGGTGGTGGCTATGGGTGTTTTATATGCAGCTTGATATTCCCATAATGCATCATGTAGTTTAAGGTTCTAATCACTTCTTCTTGTGTCGATAGACATTTCTAAAATTTTCTTCTCCTCCATATTGGAAATTTTTTCTTTCCCATATGTTTGTGGGTGGTAGAGAGTTCTGGGGTCATATAAAATGCCATATCATTCAAGAATATTTCGCATTGGATTGTTTACAAAATGTTTTTTACTATCACCTATGAGTAACTGCAGATATACCAAATGTACAAATACATTTTTTTAGGAAAATTCATGTTTATCTTTCTTGTGTTACGTGTTGTGGCTCTAGCATCAATCCACATGGAAACGTAATCAACTTTAAATAGAATATAACTTTTAATCTGTGATTAAGGAAATTGTCTCATTAATTCAATACCCCAGACGTCAAAAACATTAACATCCATAATGGGGTTATGTGGGATCTCATTTATTGAATTGATGTTCCAAATTCTTTGATATCTATTGTATAGATGGTAGAATCACCTAGAGTTGTGGTTCAATGATGGCCTGAAAATCCACTTTGTGTGATCTTTTCCTCTATGCACATTAGACCATGATGGCCTCCTATTGGTGATATCATTTACCTTTCAATCACGTGTTTTATATCTTCCTTCGGGATGTAGTATTGTAATAGGCCATCAGCACAATTCTTAAATAAAAATGGTTCATCCAAAAATTAGTCTATTGTATCAGTATAAACTTCTTGTGTTACTAGTATGAAAGGAAATGATGAAGGTATCCTATGAAAAGATAGTTGGACATGTTTGAAAAGCAAGGATGGGTTTTGACACTAGTCAATGTTTCATCGGGAAAGTCTACATTAATATCAGTCTCTCTATCTTATTTAATGATAGTCAAGGGTAGATGTGAATTTTTGTCCTAAATGAAGTTTTATATTCCCTTGTTGTCTTTGATTATGTCATCAAATTCATGTAGCAAGAGAATCCAGTGGATCAATCTTGGTTTTGTATCCTTATTTCTCATCAGGTAGTGAAGGGCGTCATAATATGTATGGATGAAGAATTTTAATAAAAAGAGGTATGAATGGAACTTTTCGAAGGAATAAAATATTTCTAAGAGATCATTATCAGTTGTCATGTAATTGGTCTATGATTCATTCAATGTGTGGATGGAATAATAGATTAGGTAGAAGATATTTCCTATATGTTTCTAGAGTACAGCTCCTACGTTGACATCACTGGAATCACACATAATCTCAAATACTTTTTCCTAGATTTGTGTAATGATAACAAGAGATACAGAAATATTATTTTTTAGTGTTTCAAAAGAATTTTGACATTCCTCAGTGAATTCAAAAGAGGTGTCCATTGGCAACATGTGCGTCAATGGATGTTCGATATTATCAAAATCATTTATGAACTATCTTTAGAATCCAGCATGCCCAATGAAACATGTGATCCCTTTTATGGTTGATGGTTCTGGCAGATATTAGATGCCCTTGATTTTACCAGGATCAACTTCAATTCCTTCTTTAGATATTTTTTTCTAGAAATATTTCTACTTGCCCCCTGAAATGACATTTTTCCCTATTCAGTACTTATCATTTCTCCTCACATAGTTGGATAACTAGTTCTAGATTTCTTATACAAACCACAAATTATCTCTCATATGTAATGAAATCATCCATGAATATTTCGAGAAAATATTCCTCCATATCATAAAAGATGTGTGGCTTGCATCTTTGTAAGGTTTCTGGTGCCTTTTACATACCGAATGACATGTGTCTATAAGCGAATGTATAGAAGGGGCATGTGAAGGTGGTTTTTGTCCAATCAATGGGGTCAACTACAATTTGATTTTATCCTTAATATATATATATATATGAAATAGTAAAATTATTGTTCCACATTCCTTTCAAGTATCTGATCCATAAAGGGAAAGGAAAACTTATATATCCTTGTTATTCTTTTTAAACATTTGTAATCCACAAAAACTCTCCATCTAGTGATGGTTCATTTTGAAATTAGTTTATTTTTCTATGTTCGTATCAATGTAACTCCTCCCTCTTTGGGAATGCCATAGTGGGGTCTCACCCATTAACTATCTTAAATTTGAAATATTATTCCAGCATCCATAAGATTAACACTTCTTTCATGACAACCTCCTTCATTGGTTGTGTAAGATTCCTCTGAGGTTTTCTTTTTTGGTTCTGTATTATCCTTGAGAAAGATCTAGTAGGTGCATTCAAAAGGATTGATTCCATTAACATATACCACTCCCTTAGAAATCAATTTATTTTTTCTTTTTAGGACATCAACCGATTGTCTTTCTTTTGCCCAAGATAGCTCAATGATGATAATGATGGGAAAAGGGAATGAATCCCCTACGTATTAGTACTTCAATGTATTGGGTAAGGGTTTGAAGTCCAACTTGGGTGGATGAATGATGGAAGGGATAAATGGTGGTATTGTGTATTTGGTATGTGGTTTTATAATGTTGACTTCCTCAAAGTCATTGGTTTTCTCATTGTATGATCCGGAATCATCAGTATCTTCCTTAATAGACAAACAATTCCCTTCTTTCAAAGTGAGGGTGTAACACCCCAATATATTATATTCCATTATCTCATTAAAGTAATTCAATTGTTTGTTCAACATGCAACATCATGTTCGAGCACACCATGACATACCAAACTAGCCGTTCAAAAAGAAGTTATGAATAGTATTAATTTTATTTTTAATTTTATATACGCCATATAATTTTAATATCAATATTAAGAGTTTATTAGAGTAATTATACAGACAAATAAAAATTTTCATATAAAATTACTTTTTAAAAAAATATTGTTTTCTGCCTTTCAATGGGTAAAAATTTTTAAATCCAATATATGACACATTAATATATTAAATTTGATGAAATTCAATTCTTATTTATAATTGGGACATAAAAAATTAGATTGGATAAATTTCTGGTACTTTTCTGATAACTTTCAAATTTTGATGAATAGTAAAAAGAATACTAAATTTTAATTGAAATAAAATATTTTAATAAAAATAATTTATAGTGATAAATTTTAACATTGAGTGTAATTAAAGTATAATTAGATTATATTTTTACCATTTAATCTAGTGTTGGTTATTAGAATTAATTTAACTTTTTAATTAGAAATAAACACATGTCAATCTTTTTGTAGTTTTAACTTCTTAAAAACCCATTTTTTTATTTTGAAATTGGGAATTAATTTTAAATTAATTTTAGTAACATCAATTTTTTTAATTTTTAAAAATTTATTCCATATTAGGAATTACAAGGTCCATATTGTGTAAATATTTGACTTTTAGTTTTAGACATTATGAATTGTAATATCAGTAAATATTTTATTTATCATGGTTAAATGGTAAATCAAGTAAATAAGGAAAAATAATATTAAAATAATAATAAATTGTGCTAACATGTGTCCTAGCCTGATTGGAGGATACATTTATGACCATGCGAATCCTTGGTATTATTTCGGGACCCCATGGAGCCACTTGTAAGTGAAAATGACACATTATAAAAATTAATTTAAAGATAAGAAAAATGTAACTTTAAAATATATCCTTTAGTAAATAAACTTTTTATTGGGCTATATAATTGATCTCTTCAACAATAAATATTAATTAGAAAGATAAACATATTTCCTAAATCATAGTATTTTATTTATAATTTTTATACCTTAAAAAAGTAAATTTATTTATTAAACAATAATGATGCATTATTTTATTTATTAATGAATGAATCTAACAAATGATATTATAAATATTAAAATAAATGTATATTGAAACTTTTGATGTAATAAATTAATTTTCTAGTTGAATATGACATGTTATTAGTGATTATATGTAATATTTTCGATTTAATCATGTTTTTATGACTTTTAAAAAATCCAAATATTAAATAGTTTCAAATTTTGAATAAATGATTTTTTAAAACAAATACCATTTTATTAAATGATATATTATTCCTAAAAATATAAGGATCCTAAAAAAGGACATAAATAATGTTATATATGTCATTAATTAACCACATGAGCTTATCTTGGTAGTATATAGTATGTTTATTAACCATATAGTGTAAAAATATAAGAAGACATGGTAAAAGTTAAACTATTTAACTAAGAGTTAAATCTAAAAGATAAGGTTAATATGGTGACCTATACTTCCCTAAATCCAATTGTATGAGAGGTGTTAGACTCATACCCACTTTATCCTTGAAATTAAGCCATTTTTAGCTATTATAAACCCTAAATTATTTTATAATAAATTAATATTTCAAACATTTCAGAAAGTGCCCCTCACCTCTCTTAAAAAATGGTACTCCCCCGTCTCTAAAATTTACACCACCAAAGATATTTGGATTGGTCAAAACCTGCTAAAATATACTCTATAATAATATCACTAAATAATTTATTCTTTATATTGATCTTAAATCCAATTTATGTATCCCATTTATTAAAATCAGAAGGAAGAACCTAAAGAAGAGGTAATAAATTCATTACCTCTTTCAAAGTACTTTACTTCTTCCACTAACTATTTCATTGTCGTTTCAAAACCAAAATAATAAATAATCTACCTTCTACATAATGAGATTTTATTATAAATATGGTACAACAATATTCATTATTGTCTCCGTCCAATGGATGAAAATGTCTCCATATGTGCATAAGTATGGTCTACTATCTCCACATAGAGGTGTAGTTTTCTATTCAACACTACATTATTTAGATGGGTATAATAATTGGTATAAATGATGTAAATAATAGATATAACATGTTAATGATTATTTATATATAATATATAATCGAATTACATACAGTATCACCATCAATAGAAAGAAATTGTCGCTCGTGCATAAATTCAGCTTGCCGTCTCCACGACGCGATTATATTCATTCCCACGTTCACCATTCAATGATGATTATAAAAATATAAATAAGAATGTAATATATGAATTAATAATGACACTGGATATATATATATATATATGTGTGTGTGTGTGTTTGTTTTTGTGTGTCTTTACATATATCTCATTCGCTTACTTCTATTCAATATGATATGAAAATAGAAACAACATTTATGTATATGTATGACCTACCATCTCCACAAACTGTGTTTTCCATTTCATATATCAATATATTATAAATATTTATATTCTGAATATTTTTTATAAATAAATATATTTTTTTTATTCTTGAACCAATTAAATCATGATATAAGTGATACGATTAAGAACAAAAAGTTAAATTACGTATGATAAAGAAATCCATTGTTACCTGAAATGTTGTTTTAACATTGAAATTATGTTTAAATGGGTAGTATAAAGTCATAAATAAATCAATTATGATATAATAAATATGAATATGTTTCTATTATAATTTAATAACATACTATGGTCATTATACGGAAGGTTAAATGTACCCTCAACCAATAGAATTTACAAAGTAAGGGTTAATTCCTCAATCTCATTATTATTTGAGATTGTTTATGTGTAAGTATTTAATAGGAAGTATTTATTATCCATTTCGATGTTTCATAAAAGTGTTTTCTAAAGGATTATTTTAAGGGAATCTTTAACTAAAGCATTACTTTTAATGTTTAAAATATTTATTCTTATAAATCATTCTCCATAAAATCCATGTTTTCATAATGGTTTCAAGGATATGTTTATATAGACATGAATGTTTTAAAATGATAATTACATTATTATTTTTCAATGTGGTATGAAACAATTTTATTCAAAAATATTTTTTTTAATGTCTTTCTTTATAAATTGTGCGAATTTTAAATAATTTCATGAAGAAGGGGTATTTATCTCAAAGAGTTTTACTAATCATTTTCCACAATGTCGACATGATTTATTCGATATTATTCTTGATTTAGTATGTTTTATTATAATAAACTATTCTATATTTCATTGAATGAGTTAAGATTTGTTTTACTGTGGATGTGATATATTTATACCATTCATGGTTTATGTTTAATTTATTGATAAATCCTATAATAGTTTTAATATGTATTTTTATGTTATGTTTCAATATTTTCATATGAGGAATGAATTGGGCTTAGTAAGTGACGAGTGGGGCCCGATATATCCCCTCAATGTAATGGTAGGTCTCATGAGACAAATCAGTGGCTTGGGACAATTCATTGAAAAAAAAAATTAATTGTAGTCTTGGAATGAGGCCTTGAATATGTGATTTTGATGTCCGACATTATGAATTCTCTTGTTTTAAAATTAGTTATTACATGTGATTATTTTACTAGTAGAATATCCATGGGAATGTTTATATGGTAATTTTTTATTTATTGTTTCAATATTATATTCATGTTTATTTTTAAAAAGTATTTTTTTTATTACCCATATTACCAAAAGAATTTATAGCTTTCACTAAATTACTTGCATTTATTGAGCATCTGAGCTCACACATTTCTTATGTTTTGTTTTCCCAGGATTCCAAGAAGTGTATTATGATTGAAATGTACGGTTAATATAGGGGAATAATGTTGTTCTTAATGGATTATGTATGTTTTGTTTTATTTTTGATTGTATAATGTAACGTTAATGTATAGAATCTATTTTCCAATACTACTAAACTGATTGGTCCTTCGGGACATGATTCCTTGTAATCATTCTAATTTACTAAAATAATTCACTGAATTCAAGATTCTGGGGTCTGGGCGTTACTGTTTGTATCAAAAGAACTTTATTACAAACCTTGGAAACTAGATTTATAAAAACTCTAAATAGTGAGCATTACCCTAAGATATATATTAAGGATTAGTATAGAAGAACATCATAGAGATTTGGTAATATAGAGATATTTCGAGTTTTCCAATTAATATATATCTATATATATATTACAAGTGGATGTGGTTCTAGCATAGATGTAACTAGGAGTGAAAATCCGACAAGGAGTTCTAGGCTTGACCTAGGGTATCCTGGTAGACAAAAATGGTCCTTACTGCGCCCCTGGTTTGACATTCCTAGTGTATATACCTTGGATAATTAACATTTTATTTACAAAAAAAATACAAGGGATTTATGAGTAAATATTTTAGCAATAAAACCTTGTTTATGAGACTTTATGTGTGGAAATATTAAATTAATGAAGATAATTTTTCTAGTTTTTGGATTATAAATTATGATATGATCTAACCTATTGTATGTTGTCATTTACAAATGGTGCCCAATTGTAGAAATGAGAACTCTAGAAATACTCATTATCCAAAGAGTAAGAAGGATTATAGATTTCATGGTCTTAATCCATCATTGAAAGATAAATAGTCTCTCACATATTCTCATCCTATGAAGAAATAGTATCTTTTGTTAATAACATAATTAATGATTTCTCTATGTCCTATGGAATTTAAGGGAAGAAAGAGAATAATAGTTTGGTAGAGAGAAAAATTGATAAATGGAATAATGTAATGATGTATTTTCCCATATGTGATAACTGTGGAAAGAATAGCCCTGGGAAGTTCTTGAAAGGAATGGGAGTTTGTTATATGTGTGGAGAAAAAGGAAACCATGTTCGTGATTTTATGGGTAAGAAAAAGGTTTAAAATGTACAATATTTCATCTGTAGTGAGTTGGGACACTACCATTATCATTGTCCCAATCATCAGAGTATACCACCAATGATTCCATTAGATAAAAATCATGTAATGATACTACCAAATATGAAGAGGAATAATTAGTGTTCATTAATTTTTATTAATGATTTTTATACTTTCAGTATCGTATCATGTTTGTACTTGTTATATGAATTATGGAAATAAATAAGGATTTTACTAAAGTACTTTTTCATTGAGGATTTGAGATTGTATTGTACTATGAAATGTGACTAAATAACAAGTTAAGCCATATGGAAGATAAATAGTTGGGGGAATGATAAACCTTAATATGGCATATATACTGAGGTAGTGATTTTGGAATAAGAGATTATTGATTTGGATATATTTTATTGAATATTCTTGACTATCATGTAACTAATTAATTGTTTATTTATTCCTTCATTGTTAGAGTTTACATCATTTTTGGATTTAAGGAGTATATCTGGTATTCTATAAGGGATAGGGAGAATGAAAGTATTCAATATGGTTGTATGGTAATTAATGGTGTTACCAAGTTTTATGAAAATACTTGATGAAGGTATTCAAATTTTATTATGTGGAAAAAGAGAACTTCATTATGTTTACCTCACATATATATTTTTAGACTGTGAGTTTGTAAACAAGTATTTTGGATAAGTCTAAAGTTTGGAATGGATTTTGTTGAGCACTTGATAATTTGTATAAGGTTATATTATAATTTATTGGATACTCTGACATAAACTTTTGTATTTCAGTAATAATATAGAGGATTAAAGAAATACTTGTGGACCTTGTGATTTATCAAATGCAGTTTTGGCATAAAATTCATTTTTCAACATTCATTTCCTAGTGTAAGGGCTGAAATGATAACAGATCAATGCACAACCAAATAATTAGATTATGATTATGACACGTAATTAAATAAAGTATTTATTCAAGATTTTTTATATAGATTGTAAAATAATCCATCCTCTTTAAAAAAATATTATGTACAAAAATGTGTTGTCCTGATACCATATATTTTATTGAACCAATAATACTTTAAATCATCATATATTGATGGATTTGAGGCCCCCAATTTGACATTTATTTTTCACTTGTTTGTGATGGATTATCTCAATCGCTCCCAATAAATATTTATATATTTCCTCTAATTATGTGTCTATAATTTCCACCAATGTTCTCCTATTCAAAACTCTAATTTGGTGGCGACGTTTTAATATCCCTTTCCTTATTATTAAGAATAAATTTTCGTAACCCTTTTTATGATGTGGGTTCTTCACAATGGAATTTTCTATTTTCAACCTTTTATTTTTTAAGAAAAATTTAAAATTTCTAGTACACAATTTATTGAAAGATGGGTGAATGTAACACCTCCATATTTTATAGTACATTATCTTTTTGAAGTAATTAAATAGCTTGCACCACACAAAACACCGATTTTGAGCGCAGTACCGCTTACCCAACTAGCCGTTTAAAAATAGGATATGAATGTTATTGACTAAATTTTGAATTTTATATACTTCATATATTTTTAACACCCATATTATATGTTTATTCGATATATTATTGTTACAAATTAAAATTTTTAGATAAAATAAGTATATTTTTTTAAAAAATCTGGATTTTCACTTTTTAATGGCGAACCCTTTTTAAATCCATTATTTTACACATTAATATATTAAATTTGATGAAATTAAATTCCACATTATAATTGGGACATAAAAGTTTAGTTTGGATAAATATTTGGTATATTCTGATAACTTTCATATTTTGATGAATACTGAAAAAATACTACATTTTAATTGAAAACAAATTTTTTAAGCAAAATAACTTACATTTTTCAATTATACATTTGAGTGGTTTTAAATTATAATCAGATCATATTTTTACCATTAAATCCAATGTTCTTCATTAAAAGTAATTTAACTTTTTAATTAGACATAAACACAAGTCAATGTTTTGGTAGTTCTTAATAATTAAAAACCTGTTTTTTAGTTTTGACAACGAGAATTAATTTTTAATTGATTTCATCAATTTTAGTGATTTTAATATTGAAAACTATTTTTTATATTTGGAATCTTGAGGTATAAATTGTGTGAATAGGTAACTTTTATTTTTAGACATTACGAATAGTAACATCAACAAATATTTTATTCACCATTGATAAAGGGTAAATCTTTTTAATACGAGTAGAAAATTATTTTATAAAAATAGTAAATTTCCCTATAACATGTACTCTCCCTATTAGATGATACATGTACAACCAAGGGTATAATTGGGTTGATTTTGGGACCCCATGGAACCAGTTGATCGTGAAAATGGCACATTATAAATATTAATTTAAAGATAACGAACATTTACCATTAATATATATCCTTTAGAAAAAAAGTTTTCATACAAGCATATATTATTGATCTCTTTGAATATGAATATTCATTATAAATATAAGAGTTTTTCATACATCGTGGTATTTTATTTATAATTTTTAGACAGTAAATAATTTAATTTATTTATGACACAATAATGATGAATTATTTTTTTATTAATGAAAGAATCAAATAAATGATTTTATAAATGTTAAAATAAATTCAAATTCAAACATTTATGTCATGAAAGAATTTTATAGATGAATATGATGTGTAAGGGATTATTTAATGAATTGTTCGGTGACATTTAAGTTATTATGACTATCTCAAAAACCAAATACAAAATAGTGTTCAAATTGTCATAAATAATTTTTTTTAAAAAAATACTATTTTATTAAATGATAAAATATTCCTATAATATAATGTTTAGCCAAAAAACATAAGTAAATTTTGATATGTCATTAATGAACAACTTTAGGTTCTCTTTTAATTTTATTGTATGTTTATTAACCATATAGTGTAAGAATACAAGAAGACATGGTAAAAGTTAAACTATCAACCTAAAAGTTAAATATAAAATATAATGTTAATATGGTGACCTAAACTTGTATAAATGATATAGGGTGAGAGTTTTCTAACTCATACTTACCATAGCTCCTAAATAAATTGATTTGGAGCTTTTATAAACTAAAAACGGTTTTATAATAAATTAATATTTCAAGCTTTTCTTAAAGATTCCCTCACCTCTCTTATAAAATGGTACATACCCTTCTCTAAAATTCACACCTCCAAATCCATTTCAGTCAGCCTAACCTTGCTAAAATATCCTCCCAACTACCTTAAATTAATCCTAGAGGCCTTACATTGATCATAAATCCAACCTAAGGAGCCCTTTTTTCAAATCAAAAGGAAGAACCCGAAGAAGAGGTAATTACTTCATCACCTCTATCAATGTTCACTCCTTCTACCACTTCCTATTTTTTTGTACTTTACATAACTAAATAATAACCCTAGTACATATGAATGAAAATGTCACCATACATGTGTACGTACAACTTACTGCCTCTATATCACTGTGTAGTTTTTTATTCAACACTACATTATTTGGATGGGTATAATAATTAGTATAATAGATGTAAATAAGAAATATAAAATTTTAATTATTCTTTATATATAATATATCATCCAATTACATACAATATCATCAATAATATTATGATGTTGTCCCTCATGTGTACATGCGACATACTATCTCCACGACATGATTAGATTCATTTCCACATTCACCAATCAATGATGATTATAAAAATATATATAAGTATATATTATATGACATAATAATGATACTATATATATATATATTCACATATATGTCAGTCTCTTACTTCTATTCAATACAATATGAAAACAAAAACAAAATTTATGTGTATGTACGACCTACTGCCTCTATAAACGGTGTTTTCCATTTTATATATCTATATATTATTAATAGTTATATTATGAATATATATAATAAATAAATTATTTTTTATATTTTCAAATTAATTAGATAAGGATATAAATGGTATGATTAAGAATAACAATTTACAACACATATGATAAGGAAAGTGAATATTATCTGAAATGTTATTTTAACATGGAAATTATTATTTCATGGGTAGTATAATTTCATAAATGAATCCATTATGATATCACAAATATGAATATGGTTATGGTATAATTTAAAAACATACTATGGTTATTATATAGGAGGTTAAACGTACCCTTCTCAAATAGAAAGTAGAAGTTGAGGGTTAAATCTATAATCTCATTATTATCCAAGATTGTTTATGTGTAAGTATTTACTGGAACATATTTATTATAAATTTCCATGTTTCATAAAAGTGTTTTCAAATGGTTTATCAAAACGGAATATTTTCCTAAAACATCATTTGGAATATTTTACAGATTTATTCTTATAAATATTTCTCGTTAATGCCCATTTTTTCTAAATGGTTTTAAGGATTTATTTATATAGAAATGAATGTTTTGAAATGTTAATTCATTTTAAAAGATAAAAAGTGGTATGGGAAACATTGATTCAAAAATATATTTTAAATTTCTTCTTCTATAAATTGTTCATCTTTTAAATTATTTCATGAAAAAGGGGTATTTCTATCAAAGAGTTTTACTGGTAATTTTCAACTATTTCAACATCCTTTACTAGATATTATTCTTCATTGAGGTTTATTTATTACAATAAAATCTTCTATATTGTATTGAATGAGTTATGATATGTTTTAATGATGATGGAAAATTTTATTCCATTCATGGTTTATTGTTAAATTATTGAAATTTCCTATGCTAGGTTTAATATGAATGTTTATGTTATGTTTCAAAATTTTCATATAAGGAATTATGTGGACATAGTAAGTGACAGTAGGGTCCCACTATACCCACTTGATACATTTGTAGGTCTCCTGAGAAAAATTATTGTCTTAGAAGAAGGCCTTGATAAAATATTTATTTATAGTCTTGGTATGAGGAGTTGACTATGTGGTTATGAAGTCTGACATTATTCCTTACCTCATTATGAAATTTGTTTTCACATGTAATTATTAGACTAGTAGAATATCCGTGTGCATGTTCATATGGTGATGACTTATTAATGTTTTATATATTATGTTCTTGTTTATGTTTAAAAATGTTGTTGTTTTTATTACATATATTGCATTAAATGTTTATATATTTTGAAAAATTATTTAACATTACTGAATAACTAAGACCACACATTTCTTATGATTTGTTTTCCATGGATTCCATGAAGTGTACTATGATTGATATATAAGGTTAAACTAGGGGAATAACGGCATTCTCAATGGATTATTTATGTTCTGTACTATTTTTTAATGTGTAATATAATGTTTATGTTTGTAATCTATTTTCTCTGACTGCTAAACTGATCATTCTTTGGCACATGATTCCTGGTAATCATGCCATTGTATTAAAAAAACACATCAGCTGCTGGATTCTGGGGTCCGGGAATTACAGAGGGAGATGTCATGATAGTCAACCAGGTCATCTTGTTGTTGTGAAAAAATTATTAGATTAAACACCACTTGTTATTAACCAAATCGTAAGATGATACATCCTTGATTAACATCAATCAAGGCCTTCCCTATTTCTAGGAAGGTTCTTTTGATAATGATCGGGACATCTCTATCCTCTTCCAAGTCTAAAACTATAAAGTTTTTTGGGGAAATGAATTTTCTGAATTTAACCCAAACATCATCAAGAATTCCACTTGGGTATTTGAGTAAATGGGAATCCAAATATAAATATACTCTTGTTTCCTTGAGCTCTTAGATTCCATGTTTTTTGAATACACTCATCATAATTAGAGTTATGTTTTCTCTGATTTCATTTAGTGCTTTTCCATATTTACACTCTCTTATGGTACCAGGGATTGAAAATATTCTAGGATCTATCATCTTTGGTGGGGTATTGTATTGTAAAACCTTAAATAATTCTTAATTTAATGATAGAAATCTAATATCTTATATCCTTCTTTTTATTTATAAGAAATAATTGAGAAATTTCTCATAAACTGAAATTTGAGAGATTGCCTCAGAAAAATGAATGTAGATATGAAACTGCTTGAAAATTTATAGGAAATTTTTGTATTGGGCCTCCTCCTTTCATTTCCTTGTTCTAAATGAAATGGGAAGAGGTGGCTAGTATAAATATAGGGTTATATAAATATATTCACTATTTTTTCTGGGGATTTATCCTTCTCACCTTTGTAGTTTTTTTGATGACGTAGTGATGATATCTTATTTATTTTTGTGACGCATTCTTGTGTTCATCATGTGTCCTTACTTACATTGGTTGTTGGAAGTCCTACACATTTCTAATCCTCAGAACTCTATCCTTGACCTACTCTTCTGTATATGTCTCATGGTTACCTAGTACGGTACCTAGAAGTCTCTAAGATAAGGTCTTTGATATTTGACCAATTTAAATCTCCAAATATCATAAACATGCTCATTGATTTTACATATCTGTCTCTAATGTCATCATCTTTTGATCATATTTCTGAATTAAAGTGTTTACTATGTAATCAATGTCATTTTTGGGTGGTGCAGGTTCCTGTTGTGGTCTTGATTGGATGGGTGGAAACTATTGTTGAGGTCTCAGAAAGGGTTGTTTTGGATACGACTACTATTTTGGTCTTGAGAAATGGTATGTTGGTGGATACCCTGGTGGTACCTGATTGAAAATATGGGCTTGACTGATACAGTGTTGAAAAAAAATTGATTTCCCCAAGGGTTCTACTGATTAGGCCTTTGCTAATAAAATGGTTGTTGTTGTGTAAATGGTGGAATTTATTGATTGTAATTGATATAATTAAAATCTTATAATTATTCAATGTCTGATTTGTAGTTTTGGTATAGATTTGGTCCGCCACACATCTCACATGATTGGATCTTCATGACCAGGGTAGGGTAAGGCTGTGTGGTAGGTATTAGAACTGATTCAAGCCTTTTAGTTAGCACCTCATCTTACGCAGCTAACCTCGTGGTTTCCTCTACTTGGTGGATTCCATGCTGTGGTGGCCCATGGTAACTTTTCCATAGACTGGAATTGTATAAAGTATCATCTAGAATGGGTCTTTCTGCTTATAGTATTTTATACATCAGACTTCCATCTATGGTAGCATCATCAACTATTCATGTTGCTAGCTAATATCCTTGATAAAAAGATTTCATTTGAATCTTGGTTTCAAGTCCACGATGTGGAAATTTTCTCATGATATCTTGGAATAGATCGCATGGCTCCCTTATGGATTATCCATCTACTTGGGTGAAATTTTGAATGTCATTCCAATATTTCGAGGTTCATATCCTTGGAATTTATTTATCTAGGAACATCGTTTTGAGTTCATCCCATGTTGTAAGGGTCTCGGGGGATTGGCTTTTGAGAAAATATTTTTTCTCGGTCTCTGAGTGAAAATTGGAAGACACAAAGTCATATTTCATCTGATTAATATCCCTAGTTTTGGAGGGTATCACAGACTTCCAGCAAGTTATTGATATGTTCTTCAGAATCTTATATTTTAAGGCCGAAGAATTATACCATATTCTGAATCATACAGATGAGTGTAGGAAGTATTTCAAACATTCGGGTGTGAATTGGTTTTCAAATAATTAATGGGGTAGCCCCATGGATTGATGGTAAACCATAATCCATAATGGCCTTTTCTGGTAGCATCTGGTTCTCTATAACATGACGATTTTGGGGTTTGGGTCCTGTGTTGTGATGGTTCTAAAAAATTATTAACTTTCAATGTGACAACAAATGACTTTTGATCTTGTGATCTAAGGCCAACAGTTTTGGAGCATCGATATTCTTTGATTGGGTCAAGGGACCATGGTACATGAACATGAGAAAATAAATGGGAAGGTTGAAAAATAGAGTCTAAAAAGATGAAAGTAGATGAGGGAAATGTAATCTTAGGTAAAAAACTAGTGATATTCAAGAAAATTCTTTCCTCCACAACAATGGTGCCCTAAATTTTATGTTCCATTTGCGTGGTGGTCTCCTTGCTTCCTACATTATGGATCAAATTTATAATTTTTATTTGTGTTCCCAAACCTTTTATAACTACAAAGGTGCAGTATAATAGTAGTGAGGGGTTGAGTCCATAGAGAGACTTCATTTTTTTTCTTTAAGGGAATATGGTTTTTTGAACCATAAGGGAGTCCATTCTTGAGTATTATGTTTGGGAATTCAAAGATATATTCTAGTTTAGGATGTACTAATTAAATGAATAAGGGATCGAGATCGAGTGACTATCTAGGATAATGATATATTTTAAGTATATTCTTGGAAATATCCTCTTTCTTAGTCTGCAAAGCAAACATGGTTCACTAGATGGATTTGGTATTAGTCTCATAGCTCTACCTCAGATGTATTTATTACATTGTTAGGATATAACAACTACCTATGTGTATTATGTTTGGATTTTTAAGTAGAATGCTTCGTGAGCTACTGGTAGTAGCTTATTAGACTTCAACTAGGATAGGGTCATTTTCTTAATTGTATCATGATTGGATACGTTCACACAAAATAATTAGGCCATGAATTTTTATCCAAATTATAATTTCCCTTGGACATTCCATGATTACATTTAACATTTTATGTTAATTTTACAAACTCATCACTAAGTACCTACCCCTAAACGATTTAGTTACTCACAAAAAGGTAAAATGTCGTTGAATAACTCAGAGATATCACAACGGAGGGATTGGTAAACATTGATAAAAGCAGGATCCTACAACATATGTGGAAATGATAATTGAAATAATAGGTAAAAATAAATTCATATTTATAACTATAACACACACGTAAAAACGGAGTAAAATTGAATGTAAGAGGAACATGAATGATCTGATGAATATTAGCTCCACAACTCCAAAATTATTGAATGTACATGAAAATGTGATAATATTAAGGGATGGAGAGAAAAAGGGATATAGATTTCGTAAACAATCAAAATGTAGAAAATAAATTCATCCATTGGTGTCTTCAAAGCTCTTCCACTTCCTTTCCTATATTGGAAATTATGGTAAAGATGTGTACCTTTGGTATGTGATGTATACCCTTGATCCCTGTCAACATCATACAAATCACCACCATGGCACACAGTTCTCACAAATTAAGAGATTAGAACTTTTACATGTTGTGAAACTTTTGTGTATGACATATAACCCACAATTATTTTTTATGTTCACATATTCTCTGAAGATTTCTCATCTGATGATTTGACCGTGCATCACATCATGTACAATGAGTTCCTGATGTTTTGTGTATTTTCCCTTCTATCGTTTTGGTTTCGTGACGTCTGGATTTGTGACTTCATGTTAGGCTATGATCTTGGGGTACACAATGTGTATTAGGAAATCACGTCATGTAATTTTTTTGGGTTTCCACCTTTTGGCCTGGTTTCTCTGGAAAACCAGTGAAGCCTTTATTCCTGCAAAATCAGACATATACCACATGCATTATTGCATATTTTAAATAAAAATCAATGAATTATTGTCAAAAAAATCTATATATGAATTGAACTTATAAATTTAATCGCATGAGACTGCACATGCATCAAGGGGATATCTATAACAAGGCCCCACCCTTGTTGAACTTGTCCAAATCATTCTTCATTTAAAATTATTGATTAAAATAATAAACAATATGACATATAAAATATCCATTTCTAAAAAAGGATCAATAATTCCCTAGTGAAGGATATAAAAACCATAAGGTTTTTTGATTTTTATGAATGGAAACATTATGTTAAGATAAATAAATAATTTTTGAGGAAAATTATAATTAAACATTTCAATGTGTCCCATGAAACATTGAAATTTAATAATCATAATGAAAGAACAAAATTTAATGAAAAATATCATATCATGATAATATAGATATTAATCAAATAATTTTTTAATGGGATGTGTATATACCTTATAAAAGTGAATTGCTGCATTATAATATTTACGTCTCAATGGAATAAAAATTGAGATGAAACCCCTTACCTTATAGTTCCTTTTGGGATATTGTCCATTAACATTTGATATAATTGTTTTAAGAGTGTTAAAAACTTATTTAAAATCTATATTAATATTCATGATATCACTTATCATCATTTTAAAATATATTATTAACTTTTTTCATAACATTCATTTGTTATTTTCGCAATTTCATTCATTAATTTCCTAGTTTCTCAAGTATGTTTTGAACAGTTATTTGTGTTTCCAACTAATTAGATCAATGGGTTTTCTTAAAAACAATTCCATGACATAAATATTATATATATTTACTGTATATGTATTTATAATACCAATAAATTTGGAGATAATAAATGAAATGTACCGTTCATGGAGATGGTAGGTCGTATGTATATATGAAAAATACATTAATTACTTTTTTATATTAAAAGAATAAAAATTAAATGATATATATGTATATTATTATTAAAATATAATATATATATATATATATGTCATTTATATCAAATATTTTTTTTAAATAGCTTTTTATATGTTCCACGTATAGTGTGAATATATCACATTGCTTTGTGGAGGTGGTAGACCACACTTCCACAATTGATGTTTTTGTATTTACAAAAAATGGAAAGGGTAAAGGTGTTTGTTATAAAATAATTCATAAATAATAAATACCTAAATATCATATAAAAAATATATCAATAACTTTTCCATTATAATTCCAGTCCACTAAATGTGTAAAGTAAAAAATGTTCAATTATTTTTTTTGTGAGGCTATAGCTCGTGGTACATATAAAAAGTATGTTCGTTAGACATTTTATGGAATTTTTTTGTAAGTTTATGTTTAAACCATTACAGAAAAAACACAGTATAATGTGGATACAGGTGTTATTATATAATAATTGAATAATAAGAAATAAATTATTATGAAAATAAATATAAATACATTGATCGTAGGGGAACGTTACATAGTTTTTTGGGTAACTTGTTTTGGATTATACCAAATATCATCTTGGATATGTTTATTCCAAAAGGTAGTATTTTCAGATGAATATAAGCATTTCAGTACCTTATTTGGGATGGGTTTGGTAAATTTCAAAGGCTCACTATAGTTTGATGAATTGAGGGATGAGGTTTCCTTTTATAATGAAGGCGAGGGGTACTTTTGGGATCTCAAGAACTATTAAATTAATATAAATTCATATTATACTAAAAATGGGTTGAAATTGATTTTTTATAAAATAATATAATGATGGGTCTAAATCCTCTCAACCAATAAATTTTATACAAGTTTACATCACATTATTACCCTTATCTTTTGGATTTAACCCTTAGTTAAACCCTTTAACTCTTACCCTTACAACTTTTATTTTTTACACGTTAATGGTTAATATAGAAACTATAAAATTAAAAAACAACACAAAATAAATCATTCGTGAAAAAATAAACATATAAAATTATTTTTTCCCTGAATATTCTATTTTATTTATTTTTAAATATTTAATAAAAGATTATTTATTTTAAATATCAATAATGTCAATTTCTACACTATTGAATACAAGACTTTTCAAAAATATCACCAAAAGTTTTATCTTCCAAAAATATAAATTTACTGAAAAATAAAATGTGAAATTAATTAATAGAATTCGTGGATTGTGTCAATTATATTAAATTATG
This sequence comes from Viscum album, assembly GCA_963277665.1. NCBI lineage: Eukaryota > Viridiplantae > Streptophyta > Magnoliopsida > Santalales > Viscaceae > Viscum > Viscum album. The sequence goes on from OY728161.1 coordinate 1,705,644,824, forward strand.
TTTATTTTAATATTTATAATTTCATTTATTTGATCCTCCCTTTATCTAATCATTTACTACATCAATATCAGGTTACCGTTTAATTTAATTATTTATTTCCTAAATGTTATAAATAAATTATAATGATGTATATAAAAAAAATTTAATACTTTTATCGAATATTATTCTTTGGAAAGTCCCATTTTTATTACTCCTGTTCCTAATATGTGTTACAAGTCAAAAAAATTCAATTCAAGCGGCTATAAAATCATCCCAAGGATTATTTTGTTCCAAAATAATACATACAATAATATTATGGAATGTTTTAGTGTAATTTAATAATTTTATGTTTACCGTTAATTACCCAGTGTACCTTTATCCGTGGTAATTTAAATATTACTAAATTTAGTATTCATATCCCAAAAAATAAATTAAATTTCTACATAACATAGAAATACTAATTACCAATAGGGAATCAATTTTTTAATATTCAATAAAAAATATGTTTAAGTGATTAATAAAAAAATAATAACATTTATGGGGTTATATAACACGTTATTAATGATTAAAACATACTAAAGATGGAAAATTTTTTATTTAAAAATTCAATGTGAAATTTATTTCAATGAAATGTACTGAATTATATTTCAAATAAATAATCTAATTATACTTTCAACCCAATAAAAATTATAATTTAACAATAAAAATTAGTTAAATGAAAAAAATTATTTTTAATTAAAATATACTATTTCTATTATTCAACAAAACGTGAAACTAATCAAAATAATACAAAAAATCAACCAATGTAATTTTTTATTTTCAAATTTATAAAATAATATTATTTTTTCAAATATAATATCTAAAAGTGTCAAAAAATTGGATTATAATATCTTCTCTATTAAATGCTGGAAGAACTAAAAATATAGGTTTTTGTGTAATATAGGCTTCGTGTCTTATCATATACCTATCCAATATTTTTGATTAATGTGAACATATTTTGTTGGATATATAACATATAAATTAAATATATAGATTCTCTATATTCATTATAATTTTATTTACTATGAAAAACATGACTAAATTGTGTTTTTTGTATACCTAGTCTTAAATGAATTGCAAGATACCACTTAAATTAAACTTATTATAAATAAAAAATATTGTAATGTATGGGGTTGAAATATTCATTAATCTTAAAAACAATTCTCCAAAAAATATTTAGGGTTGCTACCTTATAAAAATATAAGGGTATTTATCATTTATAAAATTATATGGTTCCATGTTGCTTCTTCCATTTTGTGATTTCTCCCAATTACCTTTACCTAATGAGTAATATGATTTCTCAATGTATTCTCTCTAGTATCAAGAATCATGAAGTTTTATTCAAAGTATTAATAGTAATGTTCCTACTATATTTTATCATAGGGAAGAACATGATTTGGGTCAAGTATATACTTCCTTAGTAGAGATATATGAAACACATCATGTACATTTGAGTAATTTGGTGCATTGCCAACTATAAGAAACAATTATAACCCTTTCAAGAATCCCAATGTGACCTATGTTCCGTGAAATAAAATCCTGTTTATTATTGAACCATATAACACCCTTCCATAGAGATGATTTCAGGAAAACAAGATATCCCACTTAGAATTCTAAATAATACCATTGATTATCATCATAAATCTGTTTCCTAATTTGAGTTTCTTTAATATGACCTTGAATACCCAATACCAATATTGTTGTTTCATTAAAAAAATTTATTACTTTGATTATACATTCTCCCACTTCATCCAAATTTGCTGGACTATGAAATCTCTTTCCATATAATTCTTCACACTATGCCATTTGAATAAATTAATTTAATCTACTATTGTAGGAAAAATATACCACAGGTATATATCGATCCCACGTACATTGAATGTCAAGTGATTATGACCTCAAAATGTCACACATTGATTTATATGTTCTGTTGGACTATAGATAAGTTTGAGGATAGTAGGAATTTCTCAAATTATGATTACTGTCAAGATCCTTCTGACGACTTTTCTAAAATGTCAATGTAAAGAGGGGATCTAGAACAGAAAAAATTGGTAGAGGTGCTCCATGAAGTTGTACAATGTCATAAATATAGATCCTTATGAGACCCTCAATCTGTAAGAAATATCTTATGGCACAAAAATGTGCATATTTGGTTTGGCTATCAACATTAACCGATATTACATCATTTTTCCTTGGATTATTTATTAGTCCTATGACAAATTCCATTGTAATTTCATCGCATTTCCACACAAGAACAATAAGATGTTTTTACTCCTTTAGGATTCTTACCCCGTGACATTCACTTATTGATAAACCAAACATATGAATGCATAAAGAGAAATTACCCACTTCATTTTATCTGAAAAAAAATTTCCTTCAATTCCATATACATAGTTTTACTACCATAGTGTATGGAGAAATTTGAGCGATTATCATCATCCAAAAAATCCCTTTTTAGCTCACATTGTGATGGAACATATAGCCTCTTTCCCAATTTTAGGACTCTAACTTCACAAATAAAATCTATTAATTCTAGTTCATCCATGAAATTAATTTTTTTTCTGTAAGTACTAATCATCAAATTTATAATTCTTTATCTTTTATAATAAGGATTGTTTTCAATCATTTGAAAATAGAATGATGTATCCCCTTTTACTGAAATTTCCATATCCATATCTAATAGATTCTGGAATATAGGGTAATTCTCAATCTTCATTTGTGTCAGAACACCATGATCCTTCATACTCAAAGTATATGAAACATTAATAATTTTCCTTAGGTTGTACTTTATTGATAAATCATAATCCTTTAGTATCTCAAGAGATCACCTTTATCTCATGTTGATCCCTTTTTATGAGAAGATGTATTTCATGATTTTATTATCCTTGTATATCTCACATCTTTCACTATATAGATAATTCATCTATATTTTCAAAGACAATATTATATATGATATCTCATGATCAATGGTTGGATAGTTTTTTTGAGTCTTTAATTTCTTTGATCCATATGTGATAACGTTGTCATTTTTGATTCAGACACAACCAAGCCTCTAATTTGATGAATCAAAATATATGACAACCCCACCAATCCATGATGGTAGAGTAAATATAATAGCATTGTTTAATCCTATATTGAATTCATCAAATCATTTTTCACATTAATTTTTCATAAAAACGTATCCCCATTACATGTATTCTCGGTTAATAGGTCAGACAATATAGAAAAATATTGAAGGAACCCCTGATAATAACCTTCCAAATCAATGAAACTATGTACCTCAATTATGTTTTATGGAGTATTCCACTCTTTTACTCCTTTTACTTTTCATGATAAAATTATATTCCATCCATAGAGGAAATATAGCCATGATTAGAAAATTCATCAAGCTAAGAATCACCCATTCTAATTTTACCATATATTTATTACCTTATAAGAGTATTAATAATTATCTTCAAGTGATTCTCATGATACTCATAGATTATATAATATTACTTATTATCATCAAATAATAAAACAAATAAATCATCACAATATTATTTTAAAACTCTATTATATAGGTCAATAAAAACTAAGGTTTAATTAGACAATCCAAATTGAATTATAAAAAACTCTTAATGTCCATACATCATCTAAAATTATGTCTTCAGAATGTCATTAATATTTATAATTAATTGTTGGTAAACAAAAGGATGATAAATATTTGAATAATATTAGTATTTGAAATTATGATCAATAAATCCATCAATACGAGGTAAATGATACTTTTTTTATTGAGATTTCTTTAATTTCAATATAATAAATCCAAAACCTCATAGATCCATCTTTATTATTAATGAATACAGCATGGGGTCCCCATTATAAACCAGCAGGGAGAATAAATCCCTTATTAGACAAACCCTATGTATGTTTCTTCACTTCCATTAGTTATATTGGGGCCATTCAAAAAGGAGTCTTTGGTATTGTCCTTTCATCATGGATTAAATGAATGTAGAATTTGACTTGACACTTTGGGGGATGTTCAGTTAATTCCTCTAAAAATAAATCAATGTATTCTTTAATAATATGCACCAACTCATTTTAAAGACTAATTTATCCTTCACAAAATGTGGTTTACAATTATTCCCCTTGAATGTCATTCAATATAGATATCAGGTTCATATATAGATAAGAAATAGGTGATGAATAATTTACATTAAAAATTAGTGATTATATATCTCCCCCACAATTCATAATTTATCCCTTCTTGAATTAAACTTTTGCATCATATTCTGAGATCCAATCCATAAAATGTATTATATAAAATTTAAACATAGGTATGATAATGTGGTCAGCACATAAATCATGATTATGTGTCATAATGGGTACTGCCAGACAAATATTTGTTATAATGAGACATCCCTTGAGAGTTTTATAAAATTAATATCTCATTAAATTAGAAGTAAAAAGACTATTTTTTCAAACTAGGTAGATATAAAATAGTGTGATGATACAGAATCAAATAAATATTTGGATAAATTTAAAGATAGTATTAATGATCCTTAATCCACCTTATTTGGTAATTATACATCCACTATTGTGATTTCATAATCTTTTAAATTATCCTTGGCCTCTTCTGTGGTAGATTCCCTGGTATCATAGGGAATTAATTTACATAGTTCTCCATATACATTCAGTTATAACATAGAATAACAATGTTTTACATCTTCCCCTTACACACTTTATTATGGTGACTTATTCTCTACACTTCAAATAAACTCCCATTCCCATCATACATTTCCCAGGGTGACACTTTCTACAATTTTCACAGGATGTAAATTTCAAAAATTGTATCTTATTCATTGATGCATCCCCTTTTTCTTGGTGCCGAGAAGACCTATCCTTCTCTTGGGTTCTATTGAATATGTAGGACCTCGAAAATCCTTTTTCCATTTTTATTGAACATAGAACAATATATTCATATGAAGAATTATTTTTAGAGACCAGTACCCTTCATAGATTTGGTGAAGAGCTCTGTAGGAGAAATAGATCTTGAAATCCCTATTATATATATAATTTGTAGTATACCTATCTAACATTGTTAATGTGGAATCAAAATCTACAACATTTTCTTATTCAATTTTTCTTACACTATGGAACATTATCGTTCTCTCAATTTTTTTATAATGTGGGATGTATTTATCGAATAATTTCTCCATAAAATTTCTCCTTTATATGAGTTTTAATTTCATCAAATTCCATTGTATTCTAGATCAAGGACCACCATTGAACACCATCAACTTGGAGATAATACACAACAAGTGTATCCATTTCAATTTCACTATATTACAAGGAAATGAATATCTTTTCCCAAGGTTAATCCATTGCTTAACTATAATATGATAACATTTCCCAATAAACTATGGGGGATTCGATCACTGAAAAGGTTATCTAGAATATGATATTCCTTCCATGGAATAGGTTTCCCTATCTCAGAAAGGGTATTTTCATAACCCAATTATGTTTTCCTAGTATCTCTATAATTTTTTCTTTTCCAATACAATATTTAATGGTTTCTTCAATAGGGAAACCCATTAAATTTCATCATGTACTAATACCATAAATTCTTCTAGGCATCATTTATATATATTTTCATATTCGATATTAGTTCATAAAATCATGAATTTAAAATAAGGTATAACTATCAACATAAATTAAAAATTTATGCATCATAAATAATAAAATTTGTTTACCTTGGTACATCACTAATTTAAAATTCTTATCACTGGTTGTAAATAAAATGTGAATTATCCTAATCATATCTATTGCTATTGTCAAAATAGGTTTTCAGTAAGGCCGATTATCATAAACCAAGTTACACTAAGTTTTTGCATGCACACGGTGATGGGTTTTTTATCCTTGGGTACATCTGTTCCAAATCCACTACCACTTGTATTATCCATGAAGGTATTTTATTCTTTGAAGACCCAGAAAATCTCTACTTTTCTAAAAATATTTGATGTCCTTCAATAAATATCCTTAAATACTATCATAGGGTTATAATCCATAATAAATGTTTTACTAAATCTAGTTTCCAAGGATACAGCTAAATATCCATTGATACCAATTGTAATTCCTTGATCCTAGATGTTAGTAACTGGTGCATTATTTTTTTACATTAACATGATTACAATGAATCAAAACCCAAAGGACTAATTAGTTTAGTTGTCTTGGAATTCCAAATTATATATGTCATACCCATAATGCATTGCATAAATAAAAAAAATCAGTATCCATGAATCACATTCAATGAATTCCTCTTTTTAAATTTGAAAAAGGTAATATAATAAGGGTGACACAATTAAATAGTAAGCATAAGTAATGTGGAAGGAATAATTAATTAATGATATTAAATCATGATGGAAAGTTAAATATCTGATAACCTTTACCTTTAAAATTAACTTGATAAGTATTAATCAATATGGAATGATAAATAACCAAAACACATAATAAACTAAGAATTTATTTCATTCATAGATATATATATGTAACATAACATGTATAAAAAATAACTTAGTTGGAATGAGTGATATTCATAATTATTATAATCCATGTATTTTATGTACAAGGGACCTTTATCGCAGATACCTTTCATAATACGGTTTCCCATATCCTGTAAAAACTCATATGTTTTTCGAAACTATTTTGTCTCAATATATTATTTATGCATCGATGGTCTATCTATAACTGGACCCCACCTATGTTGTACCTTTCAAAATCATTCTTCATACTAAATAATCGATTCCAATAATAAATAATATTCATTATAAAATACCCATATTGAATAAAGGATTAATAATTCCCTAGTGGAACATATGTAACAACAATGTTTTTTATTTTTATAACAATAATTAATATTTAAATAACATTAAAACATTTTGAGGAAAATAATATTTATGCAATCCAAAGTGTCCCACCCCAAATTGAATCATTTGAAACATAATATCATTGAAAGAATAAAATTAAATAAAATTTATAATAACATTAGAATAATTATATTCATGATATAATATGTCATATTGGACTATATATACCATATATATATGACTTGATTCTTAATAACAATTATGTCTCAATGTAATGTAAATTGAAAAAAAATCCCTTACCTTGTGTTTCTAATATGTAAAAGTCCATTAAACTACTGTATCATTGTATTAATATTATTAATTACTCAGTATAGAACCATATTAGTATGTATGATATCAAATGTTATCATCTTATAATATTTCATTACCTGTTTGTTAACATTATTTTGATATTTTCACTATTTCGGGCATTATGTACCTAGTTTCTAGAGTAAGTTTTGACTTGTTATTTGTTAATCCAATTAATTAGATCATGTTTTAATAATATAAATAATATAAAAAATTGTTTAAATATTATATATATTTATAATACATGTATTTATAATAATTCATAAGATTTAGAGATAATAAATTAAATGCCCTCTTGATGGAGACGTAGGTCGTACGTAAATATGAACAATATTTTCATTTATTTTTCTTATTAAAAGATTGAAAATTAAATGATATATATGTATATTATAATAAAAATTTCATGTATATGTAATATATATCAAAATTTATGTAAAACATCCATTATGTTTTCAATGAATAGTTTTGATGAATCACTTCACTTTGAGGAGGAAGTAGTCCACACATCTAGAAACTATGATATTTTATTTACAAAAAATAGAAAATATAAAATAATTTCAAATAAAATAATTCAAGAATAATTAAATTTTAAATATCATATATAACGTATGAAAATATAATTTCCATCATAATTCTCATCCATGAAATGTGGTAATGGAAAAACGAACAATCATTGTTTCATGAGATGGTAGTTCACCATACACATAGACAATATGTTCATTATCTGTTAAATGGAATTTTTTTGTTAGTGTAGGTCCAAAAATTACAATAAAAAAATATAAGTAGATAAACAATACTTATTCTTTTATATATTCATGGATTAATAAGAAATGGATGAGTGATAAAACAAATTAACTAAAGATATCGTTGAAGAACATTACCTTGTTTTTGGGTAACTCTTTTTGATTAATACCGAAAGAATTCCATGGATGGATTTACTCTCAAATGTAGGATTATAATATGAATATAGGGAAGTTTGGACATTATTTTTCTAGGGTATGGTTGATATAAAATTATCAATGTAGTACTATGAAGTGAGGGAGGGGATGTCCTTTTTAATGAAGGTGATGTGTACATTTCGATACTCAAAAACAATTAAATTAATATAAATTTATTTTCTATTATAAATATATCAAAATTGAGTTATATAGAATATAATATTAGTATGAGTCTAAATAAACTCCACTAATAATTTTTTTATGAATTTAGGTTACATTATTACTTGTATCTTTTGGCTTAAACCCTTAGTTAAACCCATTAACTCTTTCCATGACAACTTGACTATTAAAACATTTAGGTTTAATATAGTTACTATATAATTCCAAAGTAAACTCAAATGGATAATTTATAAATAAAGAAACCATATCATAACCAATTTTATGAATTTTATATTTTTATAAATTTTATATAATGTAATGAAATATTTTTTTTAAATATCAATAATGAATATTTTTACACTATTTAATACATGAGTTTTTAACAAAACCATAAACACAATAATTCATATAAAAAACGAAATTAACTCATAAATAACATTAAAAATCTATACAAAAAATTTATTTCATGACATAAATTATATTAAATTATATTTATTTTAATATAGTTATTATCATTTATTTGATTATAATATTAATTAAGCAAATAATACGTCCTCATTATGTCACCATTTAATTTAATTATTTATTTCAAAAATATATAAATAAATTACCATGATGTAGATAATAATTTTATATTTCATATGAATATTTATAGTCTATATTCTATTCTTAATAATCAATCATAAAAATGTAATACTTATTAGAGACATGGGTAAGACAAATTGGACATTCCTTATAATAAAAAGATATAAATCTTTAATCTCATCTAAGTTGCCCAGGGTGGTGATAAAATCTGTACAATGATGATTTTGGTTGAACGTCACTCATTCAATTAATTTTGTAAAAGTTTTAGGGTTATTTTATTATTATTTTTTCCCATAATTACCAGATTTACCCTTAACTATGGTAATTAAAATATTACAAAATTTAATATTTATATTCCAGAAATAAATGAAATATATTTTCATAATTTGGAAATAATAAAACATAAATATCTAATAATTTTATAAATATTTTATGCACAGAACATGCAGTAATTTATTTGAAATTAATCTCATTGATGTGCTGGAAAAAATGTTATTATTGTTTAAAGTAGAAAAAAGATTGAAACATTATATATCAAAATTCTATGTGAAATTGATTTCAATGAAATAAATTGGATTAAATGACAAAAAATATTATAATTATAATTTTGAATCAATTAAATTTTTAATTTAACACAATAAATTATTTTGATAAATGTTTTTTCAATTTTTATTTTGTAATTATCATTATTCATCAAAAAATTTAAATTAACAGAAAATTACAAAACAAAACTCATCTAAAGAAAATTGATATATTAATCAACGAAATTAGAAGTATATTATTTAATATATTGTATATAATGTTGACAAAAATGGGTTTAAAATAATTTCTCCGTTAAAAGGTGGTAAAAATTAAAATATTGGTATTTATGTGTAATATTTGGTTTTTTATCATATATGTATCAAATATATTGGATGAATGTCAAAATATTTTTTGGATATATGAAATATAAATTCACTATATAACTTCTCTATAATTGTTAGAATTTTTTTTACAATATAAAATGTCATAAAATATTGTTTTGGTTAAACCCAACATTGTGTGAAATATAATTTATCATTGAAATTAAATTAATTTTAAAACGAAAAAATGGAAAATTATTGGGAAGATAAACTAATCCCTCTTGATATTGTGCTACACTCAATACCAACTTATCATAAATTAAATTCAATATTGAGTTCAAATAAAATATAATTTTATTATTTGTGTTATTTAAATTATAAAATTCTAACATAGCCATTAGAATATAGGGTATGAAAAAATTAAGTGGATTATGATATTAGGGTTTATAAATGAATTTATATTTATTTTACTAATTAATTACAAATTAAATAATTTTTTTTAAAATAAAATAATAAGTTTTTCTAAAGAGCTATATAAATGTGCACAAATATATTTTATAAAAATAAATAAAATATAACTCACATTTAATATAACTAATGATATATATATTAAACATTAAATGTAATTTTTTACGTTCAACATATTTTTTTTCTACACATTGTATAAGAACAAATCTAATTTTACACAAAAATGAAGTGTTTTTCAAAAAGGGCACTTTTGCCGCTTTATATTTGAACGCTTATTAAAAATCTTGTTTTTTAATATTTTATAGATTATATTTGAAAAAATAATCTTATTCTTTGGAATTGGGATATCATAATTTAATTTTGGAAAAAAAATTATATTTTTCAAAAAACATTCAACTTTTAATGAATAGTGAAAGTACTGATTTTTATTGAAAAAATTATTTTATTTTAATTTTTTTAAATTGTAAAATTTTGTTTGGATAGTGATAAAATATTAATTAATTAATTTCAATTTATAATAACCCAATTTTGTTTTTTGAGAACATTTAATAAACACATATATTTTAAATACATTTTATGATTTTAAATGGTATTTTTTTGAGAAACACTTTTTCTAAGAAGTTTCGTTGTTTTATTTTAGATTTTTTTCAGAAAATTATTTGTTTTGAATTTTAAAAAATAGATAATAATTTTGGATTCATAATTTTTAAATATTTAATATGATACCCTTTATTTCTTTGCAATATGAATAGTAAAATTCATTAGTTTTGTTACTAATGTTAATGGTTAATTGAGTAATATAAGTTAAAAAGAAAATTATAAAGACAATAATATGAATATAACATAAAAAAAATGTAATTGGATGAATAGAAATAAAATCATAACATATAATGATCTATATAATGTGGTTTAATGGATAATTTTTCAGGAAAATGACATATAATATATTAATCAATGAATTTCAAAAAAGGTTATTTTCATTTCCTTTAATGTCCCTTATGTGTGCACATAGAAAATAATTTATATTATGAATTAATATAACTATAAAATTTATATAAATGAAGTTATTTTCATGATATAAATTTATTTTTGACTTGTTGGGTCACATTGATTAAAATTGTGGTATGTATAATATTGTATTTAATAATAATCTAAAGATTTCACCTTCCTGTTTTAAATAGTATATCATTTTTATAGAGGGTTACACAACTAATATATTTTAATATAAATACTTTTATTAAATATAGAAGATTTAAATTAAACATGATATATTATTTTTTATTTTTAGTAAAAATTTATCATATTTAATAAATACGGAGCACCAATGTAATAATAATTTTATTAATTGAAATATCATATAAATATTAATAAAAAAATTTAAATTAAAATAATTTTATATTATTAATGTCATAAATTAATTTTATTGATGACCCTTACAGGTTTGGAATGTAATAAAATTTTTTATATAAGTATAACTTTTCATCTTAATATTTTTCAATGTCTATTAAATGAATAGTGTCAAAATTGAAAGTAGTGATATTGTTTTCAAAATATTATTTTATGAAAATATTTAATTATTATAAAAACCATTAATAAAAAAAATTATGATATGGTATAATATTTTTAACAAATTAATATATTATTTAATTTAAATGAAATAGGTAAAATTTATAACCATTTAAGATTGAATAATTTGTTACCGTAGTTAAAATTTAAAAAGATTAACTTCATATTAATGAAGATTATATGGTTCAAAATAATAATAAAATTATATAAAATTTATTGGTTAAAGAGATTACAAACATATCTAATATTTTATTTGAATAAATTAAATTTTTGAGGTATTTGGGTTAATATTGAATTTATTATAAATTAATATGTCGTGAAATTCTTGAAGTGCTCCTCACCTAAATTATAAAAAGTGCACCACCTCCCTGACTTATTCACACCACAATTATCCTCTTAATTCAGTCTAGTTTGGCCAATTTATGTTCTAAACATCATTAGGAACATTTTAGAATATATTTTATTCTCTAATTACCTACTCTAGATTCCACTAGAGGATATCTAAGAGAGCTGTTTCGGGGAATATGTAATAGATCAAATTGATCACTATTTTTTTCTAATCTTCTATACCTCAAATAAAAATATGATATATGTCATAAAATTATATATTTTTAATAATAAATACTCATATAATTTATTATGATTATGAATGCACTACAAAAAACCCATTCCCATTGAATATGAAATGAATGTATCATTTGTGCATATGTTTGGTTTATCGTCTCCATATAGAAGTACAATTAATTTTCCATCCCAATATTTTATGAGTTGTAATTATGATGTCTTAAATATTTATATATTATATTTATGACATAATTATAATTTTTAAATGATAATATCATATTTGTATTTGTACACAATAAAATTTTGGGAAATGATAATGGCACTCATGCATTTGTACGGATTACCATTTGCACGATGCGATGTGAATATTTTTCATAAATATTACACATAGATAGTAATAATGTTGAGTTTAATGAATATATCTGATATATATATTTATAATAATTTTTTTTGAATGATAATATACCATATAATTTTATTTCTTTTAATGTGAAAATAAAATGAAAACAACGATCATATGTACGTATAACCCACCTTCTCTATGAACAAAGTATTTAATTTCTATATTTTATAGATTATTATAGAAAATTATGTACATAATATATATTATATTTATGTAATGTTTCTAATTATCTATATTTTTAAATAAATTTATATGTAATATGAAAAAAAATATAACAAATCAAAACACAAATGAGAAACAAACCCATTATTTCCTAAAATGTAACATTAAAATAAAAATTATTATTAAATGGTTGATAAATGGCCACAATTTAGGCATATATTGTATAATATAATTGAATACAATTCATTAATAGATTTATTATAAACATATATATATTATACAAGAGGTTTTCACAAGTATGATGAGATTTAAGACAAAAGGTAAGGGATTTATGTCTCAGCTTTATTTTTATAGGACATTTGACATGTAAAATACTTGTTTCTTCAACATGGTGTATATAATTCTAATTAATTAATTTTATAATCCTTATCCAAAATATTCTAGAATTTTAATATCCATATAATTTTCATTCTATCATGGAGCATAAAAATCTACTAATTATAAAGTGAAGAGTATTTATTTTATAATCACATCAATATTTGGGATTATAACTCTTTTAGTATCCATTAGAGAATATTTATCTTCTATGTCCTTATTTTTTAAAAATATTCAATTTTTTTACTATTAAACTATGTAATTTTGAATTCATTTTTTTTTAAAAATGAATACGTGATTTGAAAATATTTGTTTGTCATTTTCCAAATGAGGTACTTTGTGTCTTTTCTGTAAAATTACAAAAATTATGTTTTTTTACTTATACGACATAAATAGTTTATTCCACCTTCATGAAATAGTCATTACCTGATGCTTTACATACAATATTACAATTTTATTTCAAAATAATATTTTTTTCTTTTAATTTTTAATGTGAATTTTAAAAAAATGTTTTTAATGTAGAATAGATTTTTACCCCAAAAATAATTTCAAGTGATATTTAATGATTATTTTCTATTTACAATGAATTTATTTGATTTTATTTATGTTTTAATGGGGATATATTTCAAATATTCTATCTGTATTATTCTGATGGTTGGATTATGATTAGTATGTAATGATATATATGAAACCAATTTCTTTTCTATGGGATATGATACGATTGAATGATGTTTATGAAACCCATTTAATACCATGGGTTCTGATATTATTGATTATTTATATTCTCATGGAACACATAATCCTGCTTCTCATTATGTGATGGGAATTACCTATATCTCTTTCCAATGCACTGGGTAAATATCTAAATTTCATGAAATAGACTGGACTAGAACAGGTTGTGAACTCGGATTAGTAATACAGGAATGGAACAATATGTGAAATCAGTTCAGAAGTAATAGACTAGAATGTGATTAAACTCTACATAGTAGTTCATGGATGAAATGGGGAGTGATCTTGGTTTAGTAAGCAACTTTAAATACTCATATTGTCTGGTAAATGAGCCTGGACTAATATATAAATTATTTTCATTTCTTATGTGTATTCCAATATTTCATGTATTATGTTACGCTCTAATGCAATATGTTCTTTGATTCATTATGAAATTATATGATTTATTCCATGAAATGATTTCATGATCTCTGATATACATGATATAATTTTCAAGTGTTATTTTAATGCTCTTTTCCCTTTATTATTATGTTATCTCCCTTGATTTACCCTTACTGAGCATCTGAGCTCACCATTTTCTAATGTTTTCTTTCCCCTGTTTAGAAAGAAAAGTTTTAAATATGAGTACTAAAGGGGAAGATCATTACAATATATGTTGAATTCATATCACCAAATTATAAGAATTTTTTCCTTGTTTCCAAAGGCACTAAACTATTACTGTCCACATGATTGTTTTTATAATGTAATTAATATTAATAAAAAAATATTTAATATACATGTATGTTAATCTGGGGTTGTTATTATTTGTATTACAGGAATTTATAGTCAATCGTTGTAAATTAATATGATAAAAACATAGTGAAACCCTTAGAGAGGTTTTTAATGATATGTCAAGGGATGTCACAAAGGATAAAATTTATTATATGTTATAATCCTAGAGTTTCATAATAATCATGAATAACCTAGTATTAAATTTAAATTGTAATAGATATGAATATTATAAATAATTTCCCTAGATTATGTGGTTCTACCACAATTATTAGTGTTTCTTACACTATGATATCTAATTTTCGTCATTGACTAGAACATGATGGAACCATGTTGATAATTAATGAAATGTGAAATTCATTAATTTACCCATTGAACAACCAAATATAAAGAGACATATAATTAAAAATATTATCATTATACTTAAACATGTTATGAATAACTCTAGAATCTATAATGACGAGAGAAGGGAAAAAATTTCTATTGATTCCTCCATACGGCAACACCCACCTTCATTCAGTGTGTCTTATTATCCACTTGTTCTTGAACAATGTATTAGTACCACTAAAAAGATATTTTTCATCCTTCAGTGTTTGATGTATGATAAATTAATTTTATTGTCTATCATTTTTACGGTTAAGTGGATCAATGGGGTAATATAATCATGAATATGAGGAAATGGGATAAAATTAACCCCATGTAATGGGATTAGGTCAAAAAATCATTTTTCAATATGTATATTCCTCAGATTCTTTATATGAACATGTAAAATGAGTTCTATGAGATTAAACAAAAGGATGATGAATTAGTTGTTACCTATAAAGCATATTTTACAATATTGTTATTCTCCGGTTCTTGAATTATCATTCAACCTAAAAGTAAGACCGATAGATTGTTAAGGTTCTTTAAATGAAGTATTTGAAGGGAATTAGACATAAGAGACTTTAGTATCTATAAAGATATTGTGTGTTATGATATCAAGGTGGAAATAGAGGTTGGAGTTACATAACAATCTCATGGTTTTGACATGAAAAAAATATGGAGATTAATGGAAAATAGAAAAAACATGGGGAAAATAAGATAAGGATTCCATAATTATAAATGTGGTGAATGAGGCATGACTGAAACTGTAATAAGGGGACTAGTAAATTTTTTAATTTTGGGAATTAAGATCAACCAAAATTGATGGCTATAGTGATTGTAAAATTATTAAAAATGATAAAAATATTGTATTTAATTCTTTCCAAACTTCAATGATTAATGTACAAGGAAAATGTGAATTATACTAACTAGTTCCCAAATATGAGGGATATAGATGATGATCAATGTTAGCAACATCATATAGCCTATATCCAAGGGAAATCATGATATAACTGTTGGAGATGTGGATTACGACAACAAATTAGTGGAATGATTGATTGTTTCTGTATTGGAATTAAATAATAATAATTATGTTATTACATAATAATGAAAAATATAAGGATTTTTATACAATATTTTCTTAATACAGAATTTAAAGCACATGTTAGAAGGTATTAGTAAATATTAAAAGTGATTGAGGTGGTAAGGTGATATTTTTTTAAAACACATGATTAGGGGAATGATAACTGTAAATATGTTCATGACGATAGGATAATGAAATATAGAGATTTTTTTATTTTGATAAAATAAATAGGATAATATTAATGAACTTGGAATTTATAAGATAATATGTTGGTTTATCATTTTATAGATTTATTTTATAGAACTTTTTGATTTCTGGTATGAGGAAATTATTATTATTTTAATGAAACTGTGTTTTCACTCAGGTTTTATAATAATAAAATTAATGATAATTGTATTAACAAGTTTATTATGTGACAATTAATATTTAAACCATGTTGTTTGGGTGATTAATAATAAATTTATTTAAAAACATTTAGTTAAATTTTGTTAAATATATATAATTTGAAAATTTTAGAATGACCATAAAGGTAACCATATAAGAAATTATTTACATTCAATTTTTGAGAGTTTTTATATATTTAATGTATTATCTCTCCATATGAGGATATATGAATATTGGATAAATTGAGTTATACTTTTTTTGAGATGTTAATTAATGATATATCGAATAACTGATCATAGGATTTATTTATCCCATTACAATATAATCATTTAGGAATGAAAAATTCACCTTTATTTCATAAAATAATAGACGAAGTGGAATTTAATAAAGTAACAATTTAAGAATGAGATAGTTCCTATAAAATGTAAAGAAATAAATGAAGTATTTATTCTCAAAAAACTATTCAATTTTAAGAACATGATTCTAAAAAATTTAATGTTATCATAATACATAATTTTTCAATGAATCCGATTTTCCCTTAAATCATCACAACATTAATGCTTCATGATTGTTATATTTTTCCTTTCCATGTTTTATATCACTCTCCAACAAAACTTTATAGTTAGATTATCTTCCTTGTCAACGTTTTCACTATCTAGAAATGTAATCCTTTATAGTATCATAATTCTATGTTACTTTGGGTAACCATAATGTTTACAGAATTTCCCATTTAAAATTATTTTTCTTGATTTGTTTTTACATTGTGGGATTCGTTGAAATAAATGTTCATGTATTAAACCTTTGACATCCTAGAATAATTTCGAGAAAAAAAATTAATTTTAAGCGGGGGTTGTAGAATGTTACAATCTGAGATTTTTTATGAAATAGATTATTAAATAATATTATTATATAATAGAATATATAGAACATTTCACCATGTTAGTCATGTGCTACACAAAACATTGTCTTATCTTGTATTACAGACAACATTGAGTTTCTACCAACCATTATTTTATTATTATAATAATTAAAATAATAAAATCTTAACTATTACATTAGAATGATGAGAATGAACAATATTAATTGAATAATTAGATAATGGTTAATAGATTTATATATAATTCATTGATCAATTTATTATAAGTGAATGTAAGACAATTTATTAAAATTAAATGAAATGTTTTTCTGGAAAACTATTTAAATATGAACTAGGGTTTTTTGTAAAAATGAATAAATAAACAACTCAGGATGGATTATATTAATCAAATATATATATATATATATATATTATCAAATATAATTTTTAAAATTCATATTATGTGTTTTATTGAGATTATTTGAGAATAAATTTAATTTTACACATAAATGATGAATTTTTATAAAAATGATTTCTAGCCGCATTTTGATGGAACACTGATTAAAAATATTGTATTTGACACTTTTATATTTTGTGTTTGAAAAATAAACTTTTTATTTGGATTTGGTATAATAAAATTTACTTTGGGGGAACTTTTGGTTTATTTCAAAAAAGTTTCATATTTTGATGAATATCGAAGATATTGATTTTTATTTCGAACTATATTTTACATTAAAGTTTTTTCATAGTAAAATTATGTTTTTTATGAGTTTTATAATTTATTTTTTTGATTTTTATTTAAAATAATCTGATTTTGGGTTTTTAAATATATTTTATACAAATTTTTTTATAAAAACAGTTTATGTTTTAAAATGGATCTTTTCTGAAAAACAATTTCTTGGATGTTTAATAGTTTTATTTTAAATTGAATTAAGAAAATTATTTGTTTGAATTGTTTAAAAATGGCCTAATTTTTTTAATAGGTTCCAAATTTAGTTAATATTTTTATTTTATATTTGACCAATATGAATCGTATCCATCATAAATTTGTTTACCACGATAAAGGCTAAACTGCTTAATTTAGGTTAAAAATAAAATTATAAATACTATAAAATGACTCTATCATGTAGTAAAATATTACTGGATAACAAAACATTGAACCTTAACATCAAATTATCCTAATGAAGTTGTTTAATGGATAATTTTCTAGGAAAATAAATTATATAACATTCAAAACAAAGAAAGCAACAAAATGTTACTTTTTTTGAATTAATTTTCTTAATGTGTCCATATGGGGAAAAATTAATTCGATAAACGAATATAATTATAAATTTTTATATTAATAAACATATTTTCATGATTTGAATTTTTTTTAGTTTTGGGTCACTTAGAATAAATAATGTTATTTATATATTTTATTTAATAATTATTTAAAAATGTCACATTCAAGTTTTAAATAGTATATCATGTTTATATAAGGTTACAACCAATGATTATTCAACTAGAAATTGTATTTCAAAATATGATAACATTTTTCTTCATCTTGGTATTTTATTTTTAAATTTTATTGAACAAATAATTATATTTAAATTTTACAAAACACTAATGTAGTAATTTTTCTATTAATGGAAATACCAAATAAATGTTTCTAAAAATAATAAAATAAATATAATTGAGATAATTAATGTGATAAATGAATATTTAAGATATCATTGACATCAGATAGATTCAATATAATATTTATTTCTATGTTTACTAGTTATCTTTTTGTTTTTAAAAGTCCATGTAATGAATAGTTTCAATGTTGAAACAAATGATATTTTCAAAAAAGTAATATTTTATTAAATTATTTAATTTATTTAAAACATATTTAAAAATAAAAAACATAATAAATTTATCTAAAATGAAATAAATTTTTCTTTTATGATTTAATTTACAAAATTGATGAAAAGGTTTCACCCATTTAATATTGAAAATGTAGTTACAATAGTTAAAATTAAAATAGATTAAATTAGGATAGATCAAAATGATGAGGTGTCAAATAATACCAATACTTTTATAAAATCTTTTATTTAATGTGATTAAAAATAGATATCATCTTAAATATTAATAAATTTATATTTGGAGGTATTTGGATTGATATTGAATTTATTATAAATAAATATTTTAGAAATTTCAAAAGTGCCCCTCACCTCAACTATAAAAGGGAACCTCTTCCTTCACATCTTCAAATGAATTTGTGCCTTATAAATAAAAAAATAAATGAAAAAATTATATTATAAAATTAATTACAAATATTATAGAGGTTCTAGTATTCATAAAATAGAATATCTAGATTCTATTATAGGATATCTAAAGGAACTAATTCGATGAAAAGGTAATATCTCTAACTGATAACATAATTTTTATACTATACTATGCCTCTAATAAATCTATGATATATATCAGTAAATAATAAATTCATCATAATATATATTCTCAATTTTTTTATGATTATAATAACACAACTATACAACCCCTTTCCCATCGAACAAGAAATGAATATATCGCTCGTGCTTACGTAGGACTTTCCGTCTCCATGCAACGATACAATTCATTTTCCATCACCATATTATTATGACTGGGAATTATGATATGATTAATATTTATATAGTATATTTATAACATTATTATACTTCCGGAATAATATTATCATATTTAACTTTTACCACTTAATTTTATGGGAAATGATAATGTCGCTCATGCGTACGTATAACTTACCAAATCCATGATGTTATATAAATAATTTTCATATATATTTCATATTGAACATAATAACAATTAATTTATTAAATATATAAGATATATATAAAATAAAAATTATTTTTTAATTATAATATATCACATATGTATCATTTTTATAGTATTTCAAGAAAATGAAAATAGCGTTCTTGTGTTCTTATGATCTACCATCTCCATGAACGGTGTATTTTATTTATTTCTTTTATAAATTATGATAAATAAATATGTAATATATATATATATATATATGATATTTATATAATGGTTATAATTATGGATAATTTGAAATATTGATACATGTATGAGGACAATAAATATAACAATTCAAGACACTTACAACAAACAATGTGGTTAATACATGAAACATACCTTTGACATGAAAATTGTTAATAAATAGGTAAAAGAAGGCCATAAGTAAAGAATATATGGTATGATATTGTTGTATATAGTTTTGTAATAGAATTACAATAAATTTTTATTTAATATAAATGATATTTTCGTGATTACGTGAGAGTCAAGACATATGGTAAAGGATGTATATCCCATATTTATTTCTATAGTAAACAAGATTTATACACTACTTGTTTCCTCTATGTGGTTTATCACTACGTGAAAAACCATTTTTTGTGACGGGTTATTTGCGGCCGGAATAAATCTCATTGCAAATAGTCTATAGAAGAGGTTATTTGTGATGGGAAAATAAACTCATCCAAAATAATTGGTTATTTGTTATGGGAAGAGGCACCCCATCTTAAAAAATTATGCTTGGATTGGCGCGGTTTGTGGGCCAAACCCCGCAAAAGGGTATTTGAGATGGGGGATCCCCGTCGCAAATAGTTCGACCACCAGAGGGTATTTGTGACAGGTCCCATCGCAAATACCTGATGGCAGTAAAAAGATATTTGCAACAGGACGTTGTCCCATTTAAAATAGTGTGTCGTCATGTTACTTTTTACGATGAGACCCATTGCAAATATCCTTTTAACCACTGACTGTAAGTAATGCGAATGAAGGTATTTATGAGGGGACCGGTCTCAAAAAATAAAAATTTCAACGAGAATCTCATTATAAATAGCCATATTGCAACTAATCGAACCTATATATACCCCCATCCATTTTTTTTCCATCCTCTTGAATTTTTTATTCCTCTAATTCTTTAAACACTAATTTTAGAGTGAAATGTTTGAGAGTTAGTTTTGTTTTTTACAAAGATGTTGTGAATTTTCTTACAATTATAAGAGATCAAGTTTCTAGGTATTTATATTTTATTTAATTTAGTATTTATTTCGTTTCTTTATATTAATTTTAATTGTTGTTGATTAGTTGTAATTATGTTAGATTTAAATTGTTTTTCCATCAATATTTATTTGTAATAATAATATTACATTATTAGTAATAATTCTCAGTAGTTAGTAATAATTAATAATTATTAACGATAATTAGTAATGTATATAAATAATTAGTGGTAATTAGTAATTAGTAGCTGTATTTTTCAGTAATTAATAGTAATTAAAACTAATTAGTAATAATTAGTAATAAATCGAGAAAATAGTAATAAATATTTACAATTAGTAATTAATATTATTAATTATAAATAATTGGTAATAAATACTAACAATTAGTAATAAATACAAATATTTAGTAATAATTACTAATAATTAGTAATAAATATAAATAATTAGTAGTAAATACTAATAATTAGTAATAAATAATAATAAATATTAATAAATACTAGTAAATAGTAAAAAATTCAATAAATTAGTAATAAATTCTAATAAATAGTAAAAATAATAATAAATAATAAAAAATAGTAATAAATACTAATAAATAAAAATAAATATATATAAATTGTAATAAATATTAATAAAAATTAATAAAGAGTAATAATTAGTAATAAGTATATATAATTAGAAAAAAATGTTAATAAATAGTAATAAATATTTATGAATAATAATAAATACTGATAAATAGTAATATTTTGTTATAATTAGTAATAGTTAGTAATAATTAGTAATTGTTAGTAATAATTAGTAATAACTAGTAATAATTAGTAATAATTATTAATAAATAGTCATAAATAATCATAAATAGTAATTGATAGTAATTAATAATAATAAATATTAATAAATAGTAATAAATATTAATAAATACTAATAATTAGTAATAAATACTAATAAATAGAAATAAATAGTAATACATAGTAATAAATTATTATAATTTTTAATAATTTTTAATAATCAGTTATAATTAGTAATAAATAGTAATAAATACTAATAAATACTTATAAATAATAGTAAATAGAATATAATAGTTATAAATATTCATAAAAAGTATGAATTAGTAATTATTAGTAATAAATAGTGATAATTATTGATAATTAGTAATAAATAGTAATAATTAGTAATAATTACTAATAATTACTAATAACTAGTTATAATTTGTTATAATATGTAATAATTTGTAATAATTATGAATAATTAGGAATAAGTAGCAATAATTAAAAAAATTAGGAATAAATAGAGATAAATAGGAACAAATAGAAATAAATTTGAATAAATTAGAATAAATAGGAATAAATAGGAATAAATATAAATAAATAGTTATAATTATGAATAAATAGCAATAAATAGAAATATAGAGTAATAAATAGAAATATATATCAATAAATAACAATAAATAGGAATAATTAGCAATAATTAGCAATAATTAGAAATCCTTATTAATATTTTTCAATAATTACTAATAATTAGCAATGATTAGAAATAATTAGATACCATTATTAATATTTTTTAAAAATTATTAATAATTAGCACTAATTAGGAATAATTACCAACAAATACCAATAAATAAGAATATTTACCAATAAATAAGAATAATTACCAATAAATACTAATAAATAGGAATAATTAGCAATATTTATAAATAATTAAGAAGAATTAGGAATAAATATAATTTTAATAAAATGTAATAACTATCCATAGTTTCTAGTGGATTGGAGACACTCCTTTTGCTCGATGAATCTTATACATTCAACTCTCACTAACTCAAAACATTATTAAAAGTATGCTTTTACATTGGCATATCCAATCTCATATACACGAGTTTGAATATGAATAGGTAGGACCACATTTCTCATAATGTTTTATGGAGGTGATTGTTGCAAGAAAATGATTCATCGACAAAAGGGGGATAATTTGTCTGACTGGTCATTTACTTTCATCTTTCACACACTGAAATCATAATGAAGAATATGTTCATAGGTATTATTATTCATTCTCGTATACATGAGAATGAATATTCATAACTTTTATTGGATTATTCATTTTTATTTGAGTGTGAGAATGTTTCATGAAAATGAGTTATTGGACAAAAGTGTATCTATCAGTCCACTAGAAATTGTGTCGCCCATAATTAATGGTAATTATTAAGAAGTAGTTGTAATTTTTTATCTTATTTTTCTGAATAAGGTTTTTATCTCAAATTAATCAAAAATATTAATTATTTTATTTTTTGTAGACAAATATAGAACAAGGAAGTCGATAAAAATCATTATTATATGATCGCACATGGATAAATAAACATAGAAATCCAAACAGTTCTGGTTTAAATCTGGTATATATTGAGGGTGTTGAAACTTTCATATCATTTGCATCATCAAAAATAGAATTTTTTTTGAAGGCACAATTAAGTGTCCTTGCTAAAAATGTTCTTTGAGAACATTTGAAACAATTGACAAGGTTGGGTGACATCTCTTACGGTTGGGTATCCAAGAAGATTATGATTTTTGGTATCAACGTGGTGAACAAAATTATAGAGAAGATATTAATAACATGATTCTTGAACCATCATGGTTTCATAATTTAGTACTTTGTGTTGCTGTTCCATCTGTTCAACAAACTGAAACTTGGGATGTTATTGATTTAACTCCTGAGTTGGAACCATCTGAATTTTTTGAGTTTTTGATGTCTATTGAAGATGCGTTATATCCTGGTTGGATTATATGTAAATTTAAAGCTGTTGAAAAATTTATGGATATTAATTCATATAATGAAATGTCAATAAACTATTTTTATTAGATATGTTCTTTAGGTAAAACAATGTTTCCTAAAATAAATGTGTTACATGCAAATTATTATGAGAGAAAGAGGCTGGTTCTTAATCTGGGCCTTAGTTACCAGATGATTAATGAATGTGAAAAAGATATCATCTTATATTATGTTGAAAATGAGTTGTTGGATAGTTGTCCCACATGTGGACAATCGATGTATAAAGAAGATCAATCAGGGAAGTTTGGATTGATTCTGGTAAAATAGTTGAGATATTTCCCCCTCACACCCAGGTTGCAGTGTTTATTTATGACTCAGAACACATCGTCGATGATGTCATGGCACAAAACCAAGATTCCAACTAATAAAATCTTGAATCATCCATCTGATGGTGATTAATTTATACATTTTGACTGACTCCATCCATTTTTTGCTTTAGAATCATGAAAAATGTGATTGCGTCTTTCTACAAGCGTTTTCTACCCATTTGGTTCTTTTGGTAGTCAGTATTCATGTTGGCCTGTCTTTATAACTCTATAAAATTTACCTCCATGGTTATTAATGAGGGAGACGTATATCTTTTGACCTTATTAATCCCAGGAAATATGAAATAGAATATTGATGTTTATTTGAAACCATTTATTGATGAGTTAAATTCATTATAAAGTATATGTGATAGTACATATGATGTTGCACCAAAACAAAATTACATATTAAAAACTGCATTGATGTGGATGATTAGTGACTTCTCGACATATGGCATGTTATCTGGCTTGAATACACATGGTTTGAAATAATTTCCTTACTATATAAAAGACAACAAAGCCTTTATGATCATCAATGGAAAAACCATTTTATTTTGACTATCATCACAAAATTCTTCCAACCGATTATCCTTTTTTGAGGAACAAATATTATATTAGAAAAGGAACAATTTAAAGGGATCAACCTCCAAAAATGATCTCAGGTACAATGTTAAAATTATTTGTATTTTCATTACCTCCCATCACATTTGGGCCAAAATTAAACGAACAGAAAATTCATGTATTTGGGAAAAAACATAATAGGATAAAGCAGATTATTTTTTGGGATCTCCCATTTTGCTCTTATTTGATGGTTCACCGTATGTTTGATGTCTTTTATATTGAGAAGAACTTTTTTGGTAATTTATTTCATATAGTTTTGGATACACAATGTAAGAACAATGATAATGTAATAAAATGATTAGATCCTACCCAAATTTGTAGATGACCGGAACTTGAACTGATTCAAAATGGCAGATCACAGAGGATAATGATGTAAAATTAAACATATACACTATCAAAAGAGAGTCATTTATTATTTTTTTAGTGGATTGAATATTTGAGACATCCCAACGGCTATGTTTAAAATTTGTTAAGAGATTTTACGAATGGTCATATTATTGGATTTAAAAGTCATTATAGTCATGTTATAATGGTAAGACTTATCCCAATTTGATTCAGAGGTTTTTTTAATTATATTATTTTGGATTTGATAATATACATATCATATTTTTTTGAGACATTTTTGTGGTGACAATAGACTATGATGAACTATGTAAAGTGGAAGAATATGTTTTTTTCAATATATGTAAAGTTGAAAAAATCATCCCACGAAGATTTAATTGACTCAATGTATCATCTGATATTACATTTCCACATGAAGCTAAATGTGGAGGTTTAGTACAATTTCGATGTATGTTCCCAATCGAGAGTCACATGAAAAAATTGAAGAAAAAAGTGCATACCAAAGCATCAGTTGAAGGCTCAATTATTGAAGACTATTTGCGAGATGAAATTTCTTTTTTGTTCTCTCGTTATTTTGAATTTAAATATACCTCAAAACACAACTGCTTGTGATGTAATGAGGGGAATTATGATGATGAAATGGAGAATAAATTATCATTTTTTAATCATCTGGATCTTGGCTTCGGTGGAGTTCATGAACAGTGACATTCAGATGATGAACATCACATAGCTCATACATATATTCTGCTCAACTGTGAAGAAATGGTCTCATTTGTATTTTGAGTTTATCTATCAAATATTCTATAATTTATGTTGTAGTATGTAAACGTATTTTATTTGTATGTTATATGATATTCATATCAAGAAAAGACTATCAAAAATTACATCAACTCATCTTGAAGAATGCCAAAAAAATTATCAATGGTTTCCAAAAGTGGTAACATAAATTATTGATGGATTAATATATCTATTCAGTTTATTATTTATTATTTTGATAATTTTTTTTACAAATTTTCAGGTTTCTCAACTTGTTGAAAAAATTGATATGTGACTGTGTATATTGATTAACCCACCAACCAAAATGGTAAATTCGTATAATGCATATGTGGTGAATGATTTTCTATTTAATACATGTGCATGTGGGGAATAAAAAAACAATTAACAGTGGATTTTTCTTGAGAGGATCATATCATAATGAAATTGATGTTTACTTTTACTGAATGATGGATGAAATCATTGAACTGTGTTGTCTACGGTAAAATTACATAACAATGTTTATATGTTGGTGGTTGGATAATTATATAGGATTTAGTGTACATCCGATTGTTTGAATCATCGATATTAAATATAAATTTTTCTTACTGTAAATGAACCATTTTACTATCCTAAATAGAACATCAAATATATTATGCAATGTATTGTGCTACATCAAGAGACCTAAGTTATTGATGGAGAATAATAAAAATGAAATCTTGGGAAAATATATTTACTCAAATAGAATGTGGTTTTGATGAAGTACAAGGAATTGAAATTTATCAATTGACTACTCAAAATCCATCTTTTTCACAAAGAGACATGAATATCGATGATAAAACCACACAATTACGGGTCGATGGTGACGATGATGTTAACAATGTAACAAATGAATTTTAAATGGAAAGAGATGATGAAATTCAAACTCATAAGGATATTAATGATGTAGATGATGAATATGAAGACATTGACATAATCATATATAAATATTATGATGATGGTGAACAATGAAAAATTTAAATGTGGGTTATAATCATTACTAATATATATCTATATGTAATATTTATTTTCCACTATGTTCTAACAAAAATCATTCTGTGTTTCAGATGGACCCTGATCTATTTTGCGAGTTGGAGGAGGATAAGCTATCTTTTTATGAAGAAGATTTTAGATGATCTAACCCTCAGTCTACAGGTGGTTCAAGGGTTATGTATAGGGGGCATGGTCTTGTACGACTGAGGATTCATAACCCCATTCCGGAGCGACGTCAACATCTTGGTTTCGATGCACCCACGATGAGGTATGGTAACCCATGTATTTTAGTTAGCTTCCATTAATTTATTTATATACTAATTGTTTGATTATTTTTTCCTTTTACATAGTTTTATGAGTGTAGGTATTAGAAATGAGAGCTCTATCTTACCCAATTATTTTTCTCAACCATGGATCACATGGGAATAGATTCACCGTTGATAAGCGGTTTGGAATGTTCAATCATTGGTGGGTATGTAGAAAAATAATATTTATTTAGAAATTTATTTTATTAATAAAATTATATTATAAATTTTTGTATGTTTTATGGTATCCCATTGATGATAGAATGTGTGGCTCTATCCCAGAGGCATGGGAGGTGTCTATGTGTGAGCATTTTTGTCAATTTTTTCACAATTTGATAAAGACAACCATTAAGAAAAAATGATTGTTAGTATTTGGTGAGTCATGTTGAGATCATCGAACAAAGTTCATTTCATCTCATATTTGGGATGAATTATGTTCAAAATAGTTGATTGGTTGATTTTAGAGGAGATCTTCATTGGGCTGTCAGAACTGGGGGAGACAGGAGGTGACAAATCGAGCTGGTAGCCATGCATTCAATACGTAAAGAGAGCATATGGTAAATATCTTTTAAAAATATTTTATATAAAATTAAATATAAATAGTTTATTATATATTCATATAGGTGTTTTAACATCTAGATATTACGGACTACGCGACTATTAGATGATTTATTGTGATCCTGCCACAAGAGAGATTAGTGGTGATCGCTAGCGTCGGATTGTGTTCAATATTATTTGTTTTACAATTAGAAAATTAAATGCCTAAAATATTTTCACTATTTTAATTTCAATGTGAAGCTAGAGGAGTCATATAAGGCCACAACCTCTCAGACACGGACTGAGAGTCTTTCCAAGAGAGATGATCAGACTAGTGCCCACCATTTTGATGAGGTGACATGGATGCAGGTGACCCAGTATGCCTTCTAGAAGGGCTGAGTAGTTGGTATCATATCTTATTTGTCTCCTGGGACTTATTATGGTACTACTACGATGTTGTTGTCCAGTTTGAGTGGAGCTCTTGGAGAGGAATCATATATTGGGTCAAAGTATCAAGAGCAGTTGTGAGCTCAAACTGAGCATATAAGGAGTTTGCAGAAGCATCAAGAAGAGATGCGTCAATAGAACAAGGAGGACATGAATCGATGGAAGTGGCAACAACAACACAAGAATGTGGATTATATGCGCCCTATGACTCGCACTTTAGGGTTCAAGTTTCCTCAACCATCTTCATGCTCCTACAGCTCATCAAGAAGACTATACCCCCAGTGATATTTTTGTACTATTAAAAACATTTGAATTGAAAGTTTTTTGTAATATTAACTATTTACAATTTTGGCCTTTTATAATGGGGAGAATATTACAAAATTTATTTGTTTTTTAATATTTTAATATTTTATAATCTTTGTTTATTTTACTATTAATAATAATAATAATAATTTATCATTTTTTATATTTTTTCTGAATATTGAGAATTTTGATATATTTTTAAATTTTTAATAATATCAATATTATTTTTTCATTAATTTTTTTTTATTTTGTTAAGTATTTAAGATGGGGCATTTTGTGATGGGGTCCCATCACAAATAGATTATATATATATATATTATAAAACATTTTTTGCGATGGGCTCATCACAAAAAGTTTATAACATAATGCTATTTGTGATGGGACGACAGATAGTCACAATTACTATTTGTGATGGGTCCATTGAAACAAATTTGTGTATATATAATGTATTTAATCAGATATCTATTTGTGACAGAATGACTACCCAACCCAATTAGAATTTTTTTCGACGGGCCCGTTTTAAGAAAAACTAGTAGCCATATCGTTTTCTGCAACGGGCTATAAGCAACAGGTCTCCATCGAAAAAATGTTTTTGTAACAAGATCACATCCCAAATAATTGATCGCAAATATCTGAAATTCTAGTAGTATATATAGAACCCATGTATATATTTTATAATTATAATCTAGAATATTATATTATTTTAATAATGATATAATTTTCATTCTTTTATGGGGAATACAACTCTACTAATTAAAAAGTGATGAGTATATACATCATAGTCTCATCAATATTTGAGACTTTTTCATTTTAAGTCTCCATTGGGGAATATTTATCTTCCATGTCCACGATTCCTTAAAATATATTAAAAACATTTTTTTTATTATCCTGTTGATATTTAATGCCAGTTTTACCCATTTTTTACTTTTTACTACACTGGTTTAAAGGAATAATTTTACATTTTCCAAACAAATTACATTGTGTATTTTCAAGAAAAAGTAATAATAGAGTGTTTTTTACATATAAGACATGAGTAGATTTTTTTTATTCGAGATTACATCCTTACCTGACGCTTCCCGTACCAGTATACAATTTTATTTTCAAGTAAAACGTTTTATTTAAATTTGAATGGAATTTTATAAAAAGAGAACATTTCTAAAAATAAAGGATATTTTCTTAAATAATAAATTTCATGTGATATATCAAGATTACATTCCATTTAGTGTAACAATATTTGAGGTTAGTTACAATTTAATAGTGATTTTATTAGATTCTATAATTAATTTTTTGATGTTTGGTTTATTTTTATGATGTACTGATATTTGAAAAACCCATTTCTTTTACATTAATTATGTTATGATTGGATGAAGTTTATGAAACCCATTTCATTCCATGGTATCTGATATGATGAATGTGTATTGTTATTATGGTACACATATTCATGTTTTTAATTATGTGACTTCTTGTACCTATATCTCGCTCCTATTAATTGTTTAATGACCTTTATATCTTGAGATAGATATGAAAAGAATGGGAAGTGAACTTAGTCTAGTAACACCTTAATTTAATGAGAAATAAACATGGTTCAGTAGCAACAGACTGGAATGTGACTAAATATGGTTCAGTAATTTGTGGATGGAATGGAGAGTGAACAAGGGTAAATAAGGTACATTTTACACTACTATAGTCTTGGAAATGAGCCATATCTTATTTGTAAATGATGCTGTATAATTATTTTAATGATTTAATTAAATGTGTTATTTTATTCTCTCATGGAATATATTATTTGATTCTTAATAAAATTATATGATTTATTCCATGAATATACATCATGATCTTTGGTGTACATGATATAATTTTTAAAAGTAACTTTCAAGTTCTTATTTCATTATGATTATGTTATCTCCCTTTATTAACCCTTACAGATAATATAAGTTACATTTTTCTTATGTTTTGTTTCCCTAGGATATAGATATTGGTTTGAATTCGAATTACTAAAGGGAATATCATTGTGAGAGATATTGAATAACCTTCACCAAATTTGAACAATGTATTCCATGTTCCAAAAAGAATTTCCATATTTTCATCCCTGGGCTTGCATTTTGGTAGTGCAATGAATATTCATCTAAAAAAGTAATATCCATGTATGTTAATCTAGGGTAATTATAGTTATATTAATTATAATTGAGAATTCAATTATTTTTTGTTATTAATATTTAATTTATTTGTGGTATTTTAACTATATTTTGAATTATGTATTATATTTTAGGATAAACCAAAAAATGGAAAACATCAATGTGATTATGTACACAAAATTCCAACCATTACAAGGGACATTATGAGAAGAAAATTTCGAATGGTATGAATTGGTTTTATGAAGGCTGAATAGCCAACTAGAGGATGAAAATAAAAACTAACCATGCTTGAGAACAATATCCCTTATATACTAATAAGAGTGGACAAAAAAATTAAACATGTTGATCTAGGAAGTGAGGCCTCCCAGCTTCCTTACGGTTGATGTACTGGATTTGAATCTCTTTCCAATCATGTGTAATATCAACATACCACATCCCATTAACAATGAATTTTTAATGTGGTATTAAATTTATCTTTCAAATTGGATACTTATGGAATTTAAATCGGATGAGGCTTGAATTAATAAGATAATCAATAATACCTAAAAAGAGCACACTCAAAATCGCATGGAAGGATGTGAACATGTAGACAAAACTGAATCCAATGAGGAAGATATAGAGATTGAGGTTTAAGGAGATAAAATATGTATGATATTATCTCACAAGGAACCTCGTGAAACCTTGAGAAATGAGTGAATATTTGAAAAACTATGTTTATACCATGATTAATTTGAACTGAAACTATTTAATGATCAGAATTCAATGAAATCTTTTGGATATGATGACCTAGGGAATACATTGGGTTGAAGGAATAAACATGAGGAAAAAATATAGGGGAGAAAAATAATCAATAATTGGATTTCAGGCTTAGTTTATGATGAATTTAGTCCATAAAAAATAATGAAGATTTTTCAAATTCAACATATCATAGAGGGGAATTGATCGATGTTCAAGTTATGAGATAGATTTGTTTTCTGGATATTTTTTCCTTATACATGTCTGTTTGATGACAATGGTGAGAATCGAAACACTCTAATTATATGACTGTAAATATGTTCAAGGATTTACATTGGTTACTGAAAAAATTCCTCAATGAATATTCAATTAACTAAATATGAAAGTATATAATGGGGATACATGTTGTTGGTTTTAACATTGTCGAAGGAAGCAAGAGATAATCCTTCAATGATGAGATTAGAAACTCATTAAATTTATTATACACTGTATGTAACACTCTAGTGAATCCATTAATAAATAAAATATTGTATTCATGGGTTTAGATACATGAAGATGATTTAAAATTGAGATTTATTATGAGAGGCTAGAAAATGGATGATATTGAGAGAGATGATGCAGATTGAGCTGCTATTAAAATCCATGTGAAGCATGGATCATTTATCAAGATGGACTCAAAAAATTTATTTTCATTCTAAAATTATTATTAATTTTTTTTGATAATGGAAGGGATGAAAACTCTCGTTCTTTGTACCCAATAAGATATATTCTTTCATGATATGTGATAAACATAATGTCTCAATTAACTATTAAACAAATTCAAATGATTGGAAATAAACAATGAGATCTTCTTCGAGGATTTGTGTATATGATAGGTGGTCTATTTGAGGTTTATAAAAAATAGGCATTGATTGATTATAAGGGAAATATTTTTGTGGAATTCCAGAGAGATTAATTAATATAGTTGGTGAGATTATTGAATTATGACATTGATAAATTGATTAATTGATGTAGCTGGTCAGATTGTTTAACAATAATAATTAATTAGAATAATATATTGGTGATTCATTTTATCATATAATAATTGATGTAAATAGTGGAAAATTATTTTTTAGATTATATTGTGTTCCTAAAATAGTGGAAATTGGGATCACGAAATGATCTGAGCTACGTAAGGGTAGTTTAGATGCTACATTTTGTGTAACACAAGAGGTTAATCCACTTGGTCCCAATGATGATTCATGTCTAGAAAAATTATTTAGACACTCCTATGGACTTTAATTTTTTAATTTTGATGTAATGTTAGTGGGGATTTGAGATCATAGTAAGGGTTGTTCATATAAACATTTTTGATATTATTGTAGATGCCAGAAGTGTTTTTAAAGAGATAATGAATTGTCTGTACTGATACTTACTGGGTGATAAATCACAGAATCATGGAGCACAATTTGTTAGTGGAGATTCACTCTATTAATGTGAGGAAGAGGATGTATAGTGAAAATCACACCATGTGGTTTATATTTAGGATATCGACAAGCCTGATTTTATTGAGGCTAGTTGTGAGAAAGCCATGTGGTTTGATTTACGAGAGATGATCTAGAGCACCCTGACTATCTTTATTTCATTCTTTGATCACCAAGAATCCATTCAAAAATAGAGTTGCAAACTATACGTTAGTATATATAACACTTTATACATAAGTCCAAAGGTGTCCATTGATGATGGTAGAGGTAGATCTAGAAAGGAAACATCATTTTATATTCTCTTATCTTTTTTCTTTTTCACTAATATGTTTTATAATCAATATAATTATTTTTTGGAATCTATTAATAATGATAATTATTTTATGGGGACAAATAATAAGGATTAAAATAAATTTTATTCTATATATTATTGTATTGGGTTAATCAAAGAGTTCTATTATCTCTCAATCAGCGATCCTGATTTCTCTTCCTTGTGATAATCTTTTCACTCTCCCCCAAGTACTGATGGGTGAATGATAGAGAATATTTTTTCCTAGAGACCATAACCATAGTAGAATCTGGAAAGGGTGGTTGTATGCTATTCTCTATGATGAATGATCATTATATTGGGGTTGGTTATAAATAATATTTCTCAACTGAGGTCTCTTGCAATGGTGATTTATCTGATGGAAATTACGAATTTGATTCCTCCATACAAACGTTCATCATATATGTGGTAAATTACATAAAAGGGTGTGGATATTTCTATCAATTGAATCTATTCTAGTTCCCTTAAATATATCAAGTATCTATTATAACAATTTTTGTTTTTTCACCTCTATCATCACATATCCCTTCATTACTCCATATTAACTTAACAATTTTTACCATCTTGGTAATTATTTATTTGATAAATAAAATAAATCATATTTTTATAATGAATATTTTTTATATATAATAATGGAAATAAAAAATACTATAATAAATAATAATATTACATTTCATGTAATAATACCAGTTACTACAGCTAGGACTCGTAAAGAGGTAAAAACCAAAAAATTTAAACCATGCATTAATATACTTTATTAAATTTAAATCATCCAGAAAGATAATACTTACCATAAAAGATATTAAATTAAAAAAAGTTCATGAATATAATTGACATTATCATCAGAATTGTAAGCTACATTATGAAGGTTTTATTAAATATTGAATGATGAATATGATAAATATGGTATAAGGAGAAATGCAACAATTGGGATTTGAACATTGGTCAATAAGAACATTTTTCAACATGATAGTTGTTCAATTGGACCATTTTTTAACATGAAAACTAGGAACTGTGATCATTGATAATAATTTAAATATTGGGATTAGTATTTTCAATGGGTAATAAAATTTTAATATAGATGTAGAAAGAAGGAAAAATGACCTTAAATAGTAAAGGCATGTCTTGTGAAACTCATTTTTTATAACATGGTCGGAATGTACCATCACTGGGGTTCACCATTGACCAATCCCATGTAATAATATAACAAGTTAGTCTAAATAGAAATCTCTTCTGTGAGATGTTAAAATTAGTGGATATCAGAACAAGATCCAAGTTAGCTAATCCACCAAATGAAACTATTATTATCACACACTTTACGCATTGGTTGTATGCATGTGTAATAAGGGGTTATGTATATATAAATTAGTGTCATAAAAAGTTATTTTCCATTGTCTAAAATAAATAGTTAATTCTTAAAAAACGTATTTTCTTTAATTTTTTTATTTAATGAAATACACATGATTGTATGATGAATTTGATAAGTTGATTTTTGAAAACTAATAAAACATATTTTTATTTACGAAAAAATGTACAATTTTATAATATACTTGTGTATTCTATGAAAAAATTATTTTTATAAAATTGTTTTTTAAAACACTATTTATTAAAATAGCAATGATAATACACATTAATAATTTGATAGGAAATTCTTATAAGTGTTAGAAAGTTGACTATGTTATGAATACTTTTATTTCACAATTGATGATTATTTATCATTTAAAAGATAAAATTATAATTTTTTTGATATTATTTTTATAAAATAAACACCATATTTGAAATTAACATCTCATAATTAGGTTAGGGTGAAATTTTGCATAATTTTCTATAAAACATTACTTTTCAATGAATTGTAAAAATACAATTTTGTATTTTGGATATGTTTTATGACTTCAAAAATATGTAATTATGAAGTAATAATTGATAAAACTAAATCATAAAACATAATGATATTATTTTATTAATATTATCTTTTAAAATAGAGTAAAACCAATTTATAAACATATAAGTGACTATCCAATGTCTGAACAGAAGATAATGATTTTAAAAATTATATTTGTTGGGAAAATTATTTTTCACTGTCCAAAGTAATATTGAAAAATTATTTTAGTTCCAATAGATTAGAATATTATAAAAGAGAACCTTAATGTTCAAATCTATGAGCTGAAATTATGTATGATAAAATTGTTTTTAATTTTCTATAACTAGAATTTCAAGACCTCAATTTAGAAATTATTAAAAAAATCTATGCTTTTTCTATAAATATCCACCTATTACACCCAGTTCTTCCAATAATAATATCTCAATCATGAAATAATTCACATATAATCTTTCTAGAGTCTATAAAATTAATTTACAAGTTCATACTATTTCCCATTCCATGCATTAGTATGTTTCCTCCCAAGATAAGGTATCTCCCATATTCTTCTTTTCCATTCAAGCACCTCATTTTTGATATGTCTTATAAATATTTAATTACATTGTTTCAATACACATATTAGTATCCCATTAAATCAAAAAATAATTATATATCAATGGGAGGCCTTTTTTACCTTCGATTATTTTTCACTTAGTCCACATTGTATACCTATTTTGATGTTGAATCTGTCTCATTAATGATTATCATTTTATTAAAATATTATTAACATATAATTACTCTAACAATTATTTGTTTTCAAGTATTGAAAAATAATCAAACATGATTCAATGGATGGTACATTCAAAATATAAATCCCATATTCAATTCCCATGTGTTAAAAATTATCTAATTCGATGTTCTTTAAGATTTTAAAATTTTAATTACATTTACTTGAAACTCATTAATTATTCCGCATAGGTTACTAATGAAATGTTTTCATATAATATATATAGAAAACATAAATTAAAAGATATTAATTGATTTCCCTTATAGCACTCCAATTCATTGGGAAACTAATACTAGATATGAAATATTTAATTACTCCTTGGTAATTATATTTTATGAAACTTTACGGATAAATCATTTTGATATAAATATAAATTTCATAATTTTATGTTGGGGACACATTTCCATTATATTCCTTAAGATAATGGTTTATGATATGCTTATGTTTTTATGGTAATTTCTTATTTTTTATGCCTCATGATTACAAGTTAAATATTTACTTTTTTATTTCCTTATTTAGCATTATGGTGACCACAATATTTTAATGTATGTGTGTAGAATATGAGATGTAATAAAAGTAAACTACGATGAATTTATAAAGAATAATTTCATTTAAATTGGAAAAATGCTTCTGTTTAGATATATTACATCCCTTATTTATAGGAAACTAAACTTCATAAGTTTCTCTATATTAATAAATACTATACGATTTAATGAAAATATTATGTATTAAAATGTTGGGGTTCCATAGTTGGTTTCAATGGTAGGTATTTTATTTATGGAAATTTGGATAATAAAACAATAGAAAAAACATAGGGAGAAGTCTTAATATAACAAAACGACCTATTTTTTGGTATGAATTAACCTAGTGGCTTCTATTTAATGAAATCATTGTCTAGATACTAAAAATGGACTTGTATATGTCATTGTTTTACCTAGGGGTAATAACCATGAAAATCGTTTATTGGGTATTTATTCATTCTTCACTTAGTAGAGGGAAAATAGGCCTTGTTGTACAACTAGTTTTATACTCAAGGGGGATACAATCTTCTTAATCGCATGCTTTTTACAAAATAGTATAAATGATAAATAGGTAATGTAAATTTTTTAAATTGATGTATATCCACCAATAAGA
The DNA here is from genome assembly GCA_963277665.1 of Viscum album. Lineage (NCBI taxonomy): Eukaryota > Viridiplantae > Streptophyta > Magnoliopsida > Santalales > Viscaceae > Viscum > Viscum album. Next base: position 1,705,682,190 of record OY728161.1, read on the forward strand.
AAGATATTAAAACATTCATTATTAATAATTCCATTATAATTATTATAATATTTAAAAAGATATAAAATTTCTCACTTAGGGTTTCTTATTATAGAAATAATTGGCAGGAAATAGAAGGACATATATAAACAGCTGATGCAACTACAAATGTGATGGAGGGATTCCCAATATGGGGAGAGGTAGAGTTGAAAACATTATGATGATGGTGATAAATAAGTTAAATCATGCTATGAAAAATAACCTAAATCACGTATACCTTTTAAATTCTCAAAAGAAGGAACATCTAGAAATATAATACTTCATGCATCAATGACAACATGTTTTTAGTGGATCCTCTATTCTACTTTTCATATAACAATGGGTCTAAACTACAGAAAAGATATTTTCTATAACCAATTTTTCAGAGAAAGAGTAAGTTACATTGGTAGTATATCACGTAGATTAAGAATATTATTAGTGGATAAAATTATTCAATAACACAATATAATTGGAAAATTTGGTATCCATTTAATGTGAATACATCGAAAATGTAAATTTCAATTAGTATTTTCCTCATAACATCATTAACATGATGGAGAAGAAATTTCATGAGTTAAAAAAGTGAAGATAAATTAGTGTGTAATTATGAGATGAAATTTATAATTTTCTAATGAAACGATTCAATATTTTATATTTATTTGAATGGGATGATTGAATGATTTCATGGTTTAACAAGAGCACTTAAATAAAATAACATTTTAAATCAATGACTTTAGGAGTTACAAGGATAGAGTATTGTGTTCTCTCAAATTTCTATTGTGTTTAGAGATATCAATATGACTCATGTATGGAATGAGTAAAAGAAAAGGATGGAGAAATTTTTTTGGGATGAATCCACAACATCCCATGTGAAACAATTGTTGGATGATTAATTTAGGTAGTGGTATGATAGGAACTGGAAAGTGATACTAGTGTGTAAAATATGTCTATATAGCTCAAAACTGTCATGAAGATGTTATACCTCTACATATAAAAACTAATAAAAATGGAATTTTTTTAAAGAACATCCTTCTGTGAAATGATTATATAATGGGGAGAAATAACATTTTTTTAATAAATGTCCAAATCACAAGATAATGGAAGAAACCACCCTTCATCCCTATGAGAGGCTATGTGATCAAGGTTATGATTTTTCAATCACATTGATTAATATAGATTATTTAAATTATGGTATGGCAGGTACTCTCATCACATGCTCAAGGATAGAAAGTGCACTGTTTGATTATAGTTCTACATGTTCTTTTATTTCATTCACATTTTCAATGAACATAATGTTATAACCTGAACTACTAGTTGCAGACTTTTCGATTAAGAATCCTAGTGGAACTATTCAAGCATCAAATATATATAGTGATTCCCCCTATTAAATTATTTTCTTAGAATCTCTCCTCAAACAAAGTGTCCATTTCCATAGTATAATTAAACATATTATTTGGAATTGATTGGTTGTTAAAGAATAATGACAATATAATATTTAGAAGTAATTATATTTTTTTAAGGGAAAGCCTCCATTTATCTTTAGTGGAGATATATCCAAACTTGAGTCTTACCGAGAACCACCACCTATTGAAATATTTATTAGAATTATAGGTGAGGGAGGATAATTAATAGAAAGCATAATTATTGGAGATGTAACCATTTTAAGTGAATAAAATGATGTATTTCTCAAATAGTAACCTATACCTCCCCTATAAAGATAGGTAGTGTTCTCAATTGAACCCATACATGGATCCATGATAATATCAAATAGCTTATATAGAATTTAAAACATTGAGTTATAATAATTGAATTTGAAATTATAAGTACTCTGGAAAAAAAATATTTTACCATGTGTGTCTCTAAGGGGAGTACGTGTTCTCATTGTGAGAAATAATGTTGGCATGATTTGGATATTAATAGACAATACATAGATTAATGGGATCATAGTATTGAAAAAATACCATCTCAATTATATTGACCATTTTTTTGGTGAATATTGGGGGGCTCAATTCTTATCAATGATTGTACATTGATTAGGGTATCATCAGTTGAGGGTTAATAAATTAGGTATCCCAAACAATACCTTCCAAGAAAGATATAGTAATTATGATAATGTTGATATTATATTTGTTTTGAATATTTATCCTATAATATTTCTGTACATAATTAAAAGTTTCTTTTCTAGGAAACCCTAATATCCATGTGGTTGTATTTATTGATTACACTCTAATATATTCCAAAATTTGTGTGTAGCATAAGGATCCTTTAAGGGACATATTATAAAATACGAGTAAGGAGAAGCTGTTCGGTTTATATGGAATTTCAGATTTATGGTTATAAGATGTTTCATTATTAAGGTATATCTTGACCATTAAATGAATATCAGTTTATACATTAAAGAAAATAGTCATAGAGGAGTGTACACATACTATAATATAAATTGGGATTTTTAGTTTCATCGGTGTATTTGGAATTATATAAGGATTTTTTTGGAAAAAAAATTCAAACATTATAATCTATTATGAAAATTTACTCAAAAATGTGCTACGTATGTCTGAAAAAATTGTGGATAATTTCTCTCTGAACTAAATAAGAGGTTTGTTAGTAATCCTATGATATCTCAACCCTCTGTTGAAGATGGATTTGTTATCTACAGTTATGCATATCTGAAATGGATTGGACATGTTCTCACGAAGAAAGATAATTTGATATACTATTCATATAAATAGATAAATAATCATAAAAATTATTATCCTAATCTTGGCATGGAGTTACTTTTAGTCATTTTTTATGATGAAATGGATACACTATCATTATATGGAAAATGTGATATATACCAAGACCACTAATCTTAAAAGTATAAATTCACACAAAAGGAACTGGACATGAGACAAATGATATGGTTTGATGGTAATGAAGACTTTTATTTTATTATTCATTATGACATTATAAGAGGAAAAAATTCATATATGCATTGAGTATGACTGATCCTGATTTTCATCTAATGTTGAGGATTTAAGGAGATCCATTGATCAAGGACCTAGTATGGTTGGACATGGGAATCATAATAAAAGGGAAATCATCAATCATATTCAAATTTTTTTCTAAAACTTAAATTCTAGAGAATATAAATAAAGTATAAATAAATTATCGTTTAATTCAAATCAGGAGAGTGTGTGTGAAAAATGGGATGTTTCCGGAATTTAATATCGATCAAGAAGGTGTACTAAAATTTGGTAGAAACATATGTATTCCATTTAGACCAGAGAAAATAGAGTTCTTATGGATTAATCCCATATATATACAATTTTTATACATATTGGAAGAATTAAAATGTATAGGTAGATTCATGATTATTTTCTGAAGGATAATATGAAAAAAATTATTCAAATTTCATAGTAAGGTTCTTGACATGTCAATAAGAAAAGGTGGAGGTACAAATTCCTAAAGAGGTATTACAACCACTACCAATACCTATACTGATGTGGGGAAACATCATTTTGGAATCTTTCACTGGCCTTCATAATATATCGAGTAGAAATAATGTTACATTGGTAATCATTGATAGATTGAAAAAGACTTAACATTTCAATTATTAAGAGATAATTTCTTCTAAGATCACGTAACATGGAGTTATATATAAGATTTCATGAGACTATATAGAGCATCGGTGTCAATTTTTTATGACTAAGATCCAATATTTACTTATATGTTATAGAGAATCCTTGAAAATTATATGAATACAGAAGAAAACTTGAGAACAACATATCATTCGTAAACCAATGGGTATTCTAAGATGAAAATTCACACATTTAAACCTATTACAAGGTCTATATAATTTTTTTCATTGGATTGGAACCAAAATCAACCCTTTTTGAAATTATCGTATAAAAAAATTTCAACATTATATTTTAAATGAAATGTTCTGAAAATATTTACAGGAAAAGGTGTAAAACATCATATTATTAGGATGATGTGGGAGAAGGAGGAATATCAGGACCGAACATAGTGATGGAGACTACAGAAAGATTCAAGTGATTCAGAAATACATCAAGTTTGATCATACTAGACATAAAATTTATGATGATAACTGATGGATGGAAATATAATTTCAGGTTGGGGTCATATTTTTTTCACGATATCACTATGGAAAAACCTGTGAGATTTGTAAGGAATGTGAAACTAAGTCTATGTTATATTAGACAATTTGAGATTCTATAGCACATTTGAGAAGTATCTTATTGATTAGAACTACCACAAAATATTTTCAATGTCTATGATGACTTCTATTTGTCTTTATTGAGAAAATTTATATCTTACCCATCACATATACCTAATATTAATGGTGTGGAATTAGAACCTGACTTATCTTATGAAGTACAAATAATCATTATTGTTGATAGAAGGGAACAAGTGTTGATTAATATGAAAAAATGAAGTGTTAAATCCCCATAGAGAAGTCACAAGTTTGAAAAATATATTTGGATTCCTGATAGAACAATGATGGAAAAATATGCCCATTTATTTTGAGTAACTAGTCGGATTTCAAGGATAAAATTTCATAATGGGGGAGGAATGTAGTGACATGAAAATTCATTATTTTATAAATAAAATAGATATATTTTTTCATATATAATTTTCTTTATTATATTGAACAATGGATGTAAATATAATGAATATCAAAAAAATAACATTACATTTCACATAAAAATACTAAATACTAAATCTAGGACTAGTATAGAGATATAAAAATAAATTAATAGAGAACGTGAAATGGTATACTTCATTAGATAGATCTCTCCAAGGAATATTATACCTGCCATACAAATTATAGAATAGAAAATAAATGTTAGAAATATAATTTTCATCATAAACGGAATTGAAAAAACCTTTAGGAATGAATTAGTAAATATCAATGTGTAGATGTGTATATATATGATATATAAATAAAAGTGTCCATTGGGATATGATATTTTCTTGACCACTCGTCAATACAACCATTGGTCGATATAAACATTAGTCAAAATGAATATTGGATATTATGATCATTGATAATAATATGAAAATTAGAGTTAGTGTTTATAATGGGGAAATACAATTGATAATTGATTCATAAAAGAGAAATGATGTCCTCAAATAGTTATGTTAGGAAATTGGAATACCATTATTTAGAAAATTGGAGGGAATTTGTGTCACCAGGGTTCACCCTTGACCAAGCCCAATAAGTGATTCAACAAGAGAAGATTGAATGAAATCACCTATAGAAAATTTTAAAAGTAGTGGAGATCACGACTATGTTTTTGTTAGTAGAGCCACCCCATCAACCTACCATTGTATCACACCTTACCCTAAGGGAATATTCCATTTTAATAAAAGGTCATGTATCTAGAACAGAGTTTAATATAATTTTAATTTCATTTTATATAACAAAAATTGTGATTTCTTCAAATGTCTTTTTCATTATTGTTTTATCTAATAAAATATGCATTGATATAAGATGAATATAATAAATATATTTACAAAAACTAATAAAAGATAAATATCTTTTCATAAAATATATACACATTTATAAATAAATCATATAGTTTAAATAAAAATTATTTTAATGAAATTAACATTGATAAAACAATTTATTTAAATATAAAAGATAATATAATTTAATAATTCAGTAATAAATTATTATATGTATCTAAAAGATGACTTTGTCATTAAAAATATTATTTTCCAATAAATAAGGATTTTTTATTTAAAATTTAATATTATCTTATTTATAAAATTATTTTGATAAAATAATTATATTTGAAATTGATATGTTGAAAATAGGTTAAGTTGAAATTTTGAGAATATTCAAAAAGGCGTTATTTTTAAAGAATATTAAAGAAACAATTTTTTCATTACGTTTTATGAGTTCATAAATAAGTAATAATGATGTAATAATTGATAAAATTGGTTCCAAAACAAATCATAGAATATATACTTTTTAGCATTATTTAATTTAATGTATTAAAGTCAACTTCCAAACATATAATTGACATTCCAATGACTAAAATGAAAATTATGATTTAAAAAAAAGATTTTATAGAAAATTTAGTATTCCATGTCTAAAGTAATATTAAAAATTGGTTGTAGTTCAAATGGATTAAAATATTATAAAAGATGACTCATTTGTCTAAAAACATGAGTAAAAACATGGTTATGCCAATGGTCTTTCATTTTCCACAGCCTATAATTCCAATATATAAATTTATAATTTATTAAATAACTCTCCCAATTTAATTATAATTACCCACCCATTCCCCCCTTTATTCTCCACTAAAAATCTATTAAGCATGAAATTATGCTCATTTACTCTTTAAATTCCCTCGAAGGTGTCTCCAAGTTCCCATGGTTTCCTTTTATAAACATTAGGAAGCAAATTACCATAGAAAGGGAACTCTCCTCCTCTTCCTTTCTATACAAGTATCCCCTTTCCATATTTATTATAAATGTTGAATTATTATCTTTTCGTGAATTTTTTATTATCCAATTAATCCTTAAATTTGTTTTTATCAATGTGAGGCCCTTATTCTCTCCCACTATTAACTATACATAATCCATATTGTATTCCAATTATGATTCCAATTTTATTTCATGGTTTGTTCTCTTATAAATATATTTTTCTTATCTTGTGAATACTTAACCCAATCTATACTCATGGGTATTCAACTATATGTAATCATTATTAATTTATTTGGGAATTCTAAATATATAACTTTCATTCCCTTCCTATGGGTTAAATAGGATTTAATCCACACGTGTGTGTGTGTATATTTATTTTAACATGTAGGGGGGATGCACTCTTTATTAAATGGTATAAAATCATCTTGTTTCACTTGTTAGAGGTATCCCATTACATGTCCATTATAGGCCTGGTGGAACAGTGACCCACCAAACTAAAGATCCCTTCCCATATCTAAACATGGCTGGAAGGCCATGGCTTGCCTGATCTGTCCTGATATATGAAGTTATTTGGCTGGTCCATGTATCCCACTATCACCCCAATTAATGGTATCTTCCATAAAAATATCCACTACCAGATCACCATCCTCCACTATGTGACTCGATACTACCTTCAAGATCACAATAATGCAGTTTCATAGCCTATACCACTTCTGATCCAAATTTCTAGATCACTGACCCACAATGCATGCCTTACCCATGCCTTCATGCTAACCATCGAGCCCCTTTCCCCAACCATGAAAATTCACCTACATCCCCTACTAGTCCATCTAGCTTCCTCACTACATGCCTCAGTACCATGAACTCATTCTATCCATCGGTAGGATACCCAACTAATGGCATGAAGTACTAGTCCCATAGTGTAGATGTATAAACCCACCCCCAAAACAACGATCACAAGCGGTCAGGGGGATTTGATCCCCTGACATTAGATTCCATAGACAGGGTTCATGTGCCACTCATGTGTACCCCCATTTGAGATTAATTATCATGACTTTAAGAATTTTTATGTTTGATGACAATTATATAAAACATATTTATTATTTCCCCTAGGTTATTAATTATATTTTTTCTTATAATAGTTGTAGTAGGCATGATAGTGGAAATATGAAGTGTGAACCCAAATAGTGAACTAATGTATTTGGCAATGAATTATTCTATAGTAATGATATGATGTAGAATACCTTTGTAATTATGTTTTATTTCACCTTATTGATAAAACATAGTGATATTTTTACAAATTTCTCATTTTTATGATATATCCAAAATTATGTACTATGATTCATAACATTTATTTATGATATAGAACATGGTTTTATAATCATTCTTTGTCTTTATTCCTCATGATAACATAATAAATATTTCCTTCATTATTCCTTCATAATGATTTATACTCACACAATTATTATAATGTACATCCCTAGGATCATAGATTTATTAAAAGTAAACTAGGTTGAATCTATAAAGCATCATTTCAAGTGGATTAGAATAATATTTATGAATTAATGTATTGAATATTTAATTTCCTTGAAAAAAACCTCAAAAGAACTTATCAATTATTAAATTTTTTTACAGTTTAATGATTTTTATGTGCTAAAAATGTTGGATTCCATACGAATTCATGTCCTAATCAATTTATTACTTTTTATGTTTATTGTACTGTTTATTTTGTGTTTACATGTTTTTATTTTTTTTGTCACACAACATCACCACACCTATGGTCATACCCATATTATAACAAAATTAATTGTAAGTAAATATTATAAAAAAATTAATATGACCCAGGACTAGTCATTTACCAATATCCATATCATCATGGGTCTTGGTCACCCACTAACAACAATCTCTCTTGAGCTAAATAATATACAAAAAAAACTACAACCCACTATCTCAAACATGCGAATAATGATTCTATAGAGAAATGCGTATTATGAGTGGTACTACTATGTTATCGTCTAAGGATAATTTACTAAATATTAATTTACCTCTCTTACCGAAAATCCCTCTTTGGATGAAACATCCAATGTATATAATTAATCTTATAGTTTGTAATAGATTTCGTGGAAGGTACCACAAATATAGAATTATAATAGTAATCTATAATAGAGTCCCCACTACTACGTATAAAACCAAGATATTAGACAAACATTCATATTCAGAATGATTACTTAGTTGCATAAAAATCGTTTATATACTCTAAGTCTGATATAGAATCGATAACCATGGACTTCATTGGGATTCCCTGGTTCACTGGACCATTGTTCATGTAAAATACCTAACTAGAAGATGATTTCATATCATCATGATATATCATAAATCTAACATCTATTTACCACCTCACAAATGGGTAGATATCTCTTACATACACCAGGAATCTATACCTTATTTGTCTTAAGTATATTATGATCATTTCTACAGCTACCCAATATATCTCCCCTATACTAGCTTGATATCTACCCACTATAATTAATGAAAAGGAAACATAAAACTGAGTATATATAATGACATACATGATAGATCCCATTATTTATTCATAAGGTATTCTTATCATTCTATAAATCTTTACCTAGATTCATGGACACATTTTCATAGAGATATTAAAACTATGTGACACTGATATCAACCCTCTATAAGATTGTTCCATATTATACATTTTTTGTTCCCCAACCATGTATTTACATTAATGTGGATAATAAAATCTTTGAGATCTAACTTGATATATTTGTATCTCTAGAATGTATATGTCCTTTCCTAAATATTTTATAAAGAAGTGTTGATTTAGGTAGGAAAAGTATGGAATTCCCTATGACATTCTTATAGATAAATGTCTCACATTAATTCATAATGAATCCAAATTCTATTATTGACATATCAAATTGATTATTTCATTATTTTGATGCCTACATTAATCCAAAAATTTATCTCTTCGTCTTTTATAATTTATGGTCATTATTTATCATAATAAACCCTTTAGGTTGTGCCATATAGTTGTATCCAACCAAATTCTCATTTAAAAAAGATTTTTTGAAGTTCCTTTTTCAAATTTCATAATCATAGAAGGAAACAATTGCTTTTCATATTCAAATATTCATTACTATATTAATAGGTCAAAATTTTTCACAATATTTAACCCCTTTACATTTCCCAGAACCATTTTATAAAAAATCATGCTTTATATGCACTTAATATACCATCTATGTACACATTTATCTTTAATTCCCATTTATAACAAATAGGTTTTACATAATCCCTAAGATCTAGATAAATCTAAACATAATTATGGTATATGGAACCAATATTGTAAATCATTATTTCTTTACATTTTTTAGTATCATTTCCATATACTGATTCCTTATATTTTATAGGTTCAGTATCCTGAAGGAGTATTTTTTTCACCTAAATCAGTGATAGTAAAATCATGCCCATCTATTTCTCAATCCTCACTAATTAACATTCACAATACATATGTCTTGAGAACATATTTATCACCCACCTATTCTGGTATATATTGATCCAATATAAACTCTGGTTCATCTTTAATGTCAATAATTCTCCATTTATTTCTATTGTAAATGTGTTCCTTTCTAGAAATATGGATTACATTACCACAATCACTTTTATATATAATGATTTACTTTGGTTACATCATTTTGTTTCCTTATAATTACTTATAAAGATGCACATTATGTATCATGTTGCTAATTTTTCATTAGGTATAGATTTATAAAACAAAAAGCATCTCCATACACATATATGAGATAATTTTTGTATCTTTCCATAAAATAACTCATATGGAATCCTATTAACCACATTTGTGGTAATCGATTTAGTGGAAATACTAATGTATTCTGTGAATATTCCCAAATACATAATTGTAGAGTTTAAAAAGACAACATTGATCCTAAGATGTTTGGGGGGGGTACAATTCCTCATTTCAATAACACTTTTACACTATTGTGTATAAAGAAAAGTGATATGTGAAACTATCCCACTCCCCTTCTAGTGATCTAAGAGGTATGGATTTAACAATTTTTTACCATAGTATGAGGAGAGCTTCATAATATTTTTACCAAGCATATTAACAACATCATTTTGGTATTTTCAATAAAACTTGTAATGGAATGTAACATATACCTAAATAAGTATATATAACCATAAAAGCAAAATTCATCAGTAAAATTTATATTAGCATCCACTATAAATGTGTAACTAACATGGATTTCATACAAGGCATGTTTCCTCTAATTTTTAGTTAAAACTCCATTGAATTATTTTTATTTTGATTAATACTAGGAAGTAAAGCATGTAGGATTGTTGTCTTGTTCTGGGAAGTAGGTAGTAATAGGGATGTATCTTAGATATAGACCAATTAGGTGGAAAGAATATATATGGGATTAATTTTTTCATGATCTAAAATGTTTTTCCCATGAGAAAAAACCCAAATCAGAAAAAAAAAAATTAACATTTAAACACAGTGAAAATACCATGGGACTATTTTTTTTTAAAAACAAGCATCTTATTTTTGATAAAAACTCATATCCATTCTAGCTCACACTAGAGGCCCAGTATAGGAGATCCACATTGAGCTGAACCTATGCTTCATTTCGGTTTCCTCATCTAGACGTTGACTTGAGTGTCCTCTATCATGTTAGATAGCCATAGGTATGCACTATGATCCTTTTTCTCCTTTCATTTTTTATCTTCCCATCGATGATGTTATTTTTCTAAAAGTTGGTATGCCATATTTATAGGTTTATTGTCTCTTCTAATATTTTCTTCTAATTTAGAATGAAATTGGATTATTAATCCTCTACCTCTATAATGTAGGAAGTATGCCACATTAACCGATGGTTTGTTTTTTCAATCATTATACTAAAATTATCCCACATGATATTGGTTCTAGTTGTTTCTTATAAATTAAAAATAAATCCTTATATTGGTTATGTCATATAGTTTGGTTATCCTTTTTAGAACATTTTCATGGTTAGAGGTTGTCAAACTGAACCTAGATCACCCATGTAGTGTGTTTCTTTAACTTCCCTTCATGAAATCCACACCCTTGGTGGTGTAAGATCACAATATATTATTGGGAGACATTCTAAATTATATGAATTCATAATATTGGGACCATTACTGCTTTCCACTTTGTTAAATTCTACTAAAATGGTTAAATCATTTAAAAAGTAATGTGGAATGAGATGGATATTCTCTAGGCGTGTGCCTTTTAAATTATTAAATGTTTTGGTATGGACAATAAAATATCTCTTTTTTGTATTATTATATATCATACAAGAAGATGTACATATCATTATGACACCAACATCTTATCTAGTATGAAACCTATTACATTATTGTATGGTATTGACAAAGGGATCATGATATGGTACCAATGAACCCTCAGTATTAATACTCAGAATATAGATCCATTTAAGGGATCAAAGTACAACACATTTAACCACTAGATATGATCTTATAAGGTATTTATCCATTTTGTAGGTTTGAGGTATGACATGTGTGAATTTAATACACATTGGTATTTTGTGTTATAGGTTTCCCTTGTAATATGTATTGGGACCTGGCCCATGAAGGATTGTTACCCTTTTCACATGTGGCGTATGGAAATATGGTCATTAAATTTTATTGAAAATATGTATATACATTGATTCTCATATGTTATATAATTATTTTATTTCTTCTTATTCAATGGACATGAAATATCAGTTCTTCATTTTATATCATACATTTCATATCTTCACAAATTTTTGGTTTATAAAAACAGATTATTTTTATTATAAATGCTATTGGTATTGTTGTACGAACTATATCTCACACCCTATTCTGACCACCTATTGGTACTTAGATAGACCTCAAGTATGTAGGTAGGTATAAGATAATTTTCCGATTTGCCAATGTTTGATTGATTTTAGCATGGTAGTAGTAAGAATAGAACAGAGTTTTGGCTTGTGATTCTATCTACGGATAGTATATTATTTTTTTATTTTTTTTATAAATGTATTCAAGAGTGCCTAAATATATGTATTATTGTTTATTTTTGGTTTAGATAAATTTCATTACATAGTTTCTTACATGATACCAGACATTTATATTAATAAAATGTTTATTATTGGAACCTATAAGTTTAATTGTATTATTAACATTTCAGTTAATATGCTTCAATTATAAATAATTTTTACATTGATATTTTACTCTGATTGTTAGGGAATATTTTCCACATTATAAAACCTTAGACACTCATTTATAGTTGGAAGACTAACGAATTTGGGGAGGCATGATTGAGACCTTGTAACCAACCTGATTTGGGCACCGTTTAGAGCCTCTTGAGTGGGGATGCTAGAAATTAGTATCATAGGGTTCTTTTATTTAAAATGATATTTTGGGATGGTGGAGATGAGTCTTGGACCTATGAAAATTTGGTAATGATACTATTACTTGTAGTATCTGACCCATATATTGAGTAAATACAAATTTTATAGGCATAGGAAATGATATTTTAGATTATTATTATTATAGTTGACTTGATTCCCCCACTGGGTGATACAACTAGTGTGTGATGTTTTTATTATTATGATTTAGGATTAAATTTTTTTCATTGTCTTGATAAAGTAAGGAATCATAGTTCATTCATCATATTAGGAACCTTATAAGACTAATATGTCATTTATTATGGAATTCCAAGTAGGTTGAATTTACAGACTACATGATATATCATATATATTCCTTGAGTGATTTATCTGTTATTAAATTAATGTTCATGTTAGAGGGACGAGATTAAATAATTGGTTATGAACGTGTTTGAATCAACCTAAATGATTTTTTCCTATAGAGATTGATGGTGTAACCATAACTAATCAATTATGACCTAATTAAGATAAGTACCTATGGATACTAAGAATAAAACATTAATTGATTTTGAATATATTAATTTCATTTTTTATTCAAATAGTTCACCTACTCTATAAATTTTTAATGATGATTCATCGTGTAATATCATCTTATACTACCTATTACATTATTCAATAGAATTTAATGGTCTGGATTCTATTAAATAAACTACGAATTGAAAATTTTAAACCATTTAAATTTATAAGTTGTTAATTAAACTAATTTAACATGTGTATTATATAAATGGAATAAAATATTAATAAAAAAAGAAAAATACAACATTCATTAAATGTGTTTTTCAATTGCTACATAAAAAGTTTCTTCCCTATATAACATACAATTGATGGTACATCTACTAAGACCCATACATCAAAACAAGGAGCTTGAACCTAACCCAAAATTATTAGTGGGGAGTAATAATTGTATATCATTTTCATAATGATTTTTCCTATTACTACATCTAACATTAAGAGAAGGTAGAGGAGTGTATTTTTGTTGAAATTATCTGTACCTAAAATATTTTTATTCTTGTTGATTTTTTCATAATAAATTCAATATATGTATTATTCTTATAATTTTTAGAGCTATGCAACTATAATGTCATTTTTTTGTTCACTAGCAGGGTGGTAATGAGCATTCTTTGGAGGTGATGGTACATATGAATCCAGTGTTACCTCTAGTAGTGTCGTCTATGGAATCTCCAATTATTTCCAATACAAGAGTTGATGACTTGGTTTGAGGAGATTTGCTTTAGCTATTGAAAACTATAAATGGATCTCTATACCTTTTCTCTTATATGAAAGAGGTGACCTGAGATTTTCATTAGCAACATCCACGCATTTTTTGAGGAATTTAGGTCTTTAGGTTTTACAATCATTGATAAAATACATGTGGAATATCTTTAAGAATATAGAGAAACCTAATGAGAGGTTAGTGAATCTATCCATGTCTATGAATAGAGACTATACCAAGAAATAGTGGGATGTTATAACCCAAGTGGATCGTCATCATGTTATGGCCTATGATTTTTTTAGATAGTTTTCTATGACCACATTTTCTATGATACATTAATGGTTCATTATTCCCAAAAGTATATGAACCCAAAATATGGTTTGATATCCTTTATGTATTATTCAGTTTTTTTTACAAAGAATATTATCAATGTACCTTTCTATACAATTGATTATCTAGTGAATGTTATAATTTTTTATGATTGGACTGAAAATTATATTCATTTTCAGGTGATTGTTTTCCAATTGACTACTGAGTATGATTTTGTAAACCACATTCTAATTACCAAGAAAATCAAGAGAGAAGATGAAAGTCTAGACCATATTTCCCTAGTTCGTTAACAATGTAGTGTATTATATATTTGTAGGAATCACTGATATCATTATAGAGTGTGTCAAATTACACATTTTTTACTAGGGTTTCAGTAGTATAGAAGAAACCCTTTATAGTATCTCAAATAAACCTTATATCATTAATTAAAAAATAAGGTTTTGATTATGAAAAAAATATGAATGAAATTTTAGAATACATGGGGTTTGATGATTTAATAATCCAATATTAATGGAAATAAATAAATCAATGTTTAAATTGATATAATTGATTATGTATTATCATCCTGGGAAAATCTCATGAAGCTCATCCATCATCACTTTAGGAGACATGGTTATGATATTTTAATACATGGTCTGTTACCATTAGAAGGATATTATTACTAATTTTATACCATATAACTCCTATTTTTCACATGAAATAAAATTGATTCACTTACTACAACCGATGGTAGAGTGATTTGTGTCTGACTTTAAAAATGAAAACCCACAAAGGCAACACATGTAGAAAATGACATGATTTCTAAGACTTAATTTAATTTCATTATGATACCATGAAAACAATTTACATGTAAATGTAGTGTTTATAAAAGTTAAATTGACTAATTTGAACAAAAAACACCACAATTGAAAGTGTTTAGGATAATTTTTGAATGGTGTGTGAAGCATAACATATAGGGATACACAAAAAAATGATCATATGAGTTTTAAAGGGAAATTAAAATACATAAACCAACTACAAAAGATAGATTAATGGAAAAAATAAAACATGTAATTAAAAATATCTTTCACATATTTCAAACAATATTCTCAATATTTACATCATGAACCTCATCAGATGATTAAAAGGATGTTAATACAATATATAAATGGGGAAATAAATAAATATTGAAGAATAACTTCCCAATGAACCCAGACCACCTAGGAATTAGTAGAGGACTCATTTGGGTCTGCAAAATGGAGGATCTTTTTTACATGGATGAAATCCCAAAAGCAGTTCCCAATGTGCCCTTTTATATCCCAAATGGGAGGTTGTTTTGGGATCCCATATTTCAATATACTACTTGGCCCATTTTTTTGTATAATAAAATGACTTATCACAACATGGTAAAAATAAAAAAATGTTAATAAATCTTCTATATAACTCCATGTCAAATATGGGGGCCATAAAATGTATAAAATTGAATATATGTACAAAATACCTAATGAAACATTTGACTTCATGTATATTCTTTTTCATTGATAGATAGGACTGTTTGAGCCCATTAAAGGAATAATTAGGATTTCTTATCTTTATGAGAGTTGTATCCCCTTAAATTTGGGATCATAACAGACAATTTTAGCAAAATTTCATATATGGAGTAGATGGTGTGTGCGGTTGAGACCACATATGTTCTTAGAATCCTTTGTAGTTTGGCACATTTTTCTTCAACTTCGTCCAAGGCCCTCCAAATCACCTCCACCTTCAATGAAATCATCGAAATAAGTAAAATTGATATTTTTAAAATAGGTAAAAATTATTTTATTTAATCATGAAATATGTGAAATTTTTTATTATATTTTTAGTCTTAAATAAAAAAACATGTTTAATTTAGTGGTGTGGGAGGAAATTAAATAATCAATTATAGTTTGATCACACCCCACACCAAATCATTTTCAATTCTAGAGAAAAGTCTTACATCCGAATCAACATTCATTTCTGAATCATGAGTTATAAAACATACAATATTATAAGTAAATGAAATCCATTTTTTCACATTTATGAAATCAGTTTTCCAATAAATTTTGTTCTCTCACATTGTAATCTAATCTTCTCCAATTTTTCAACCACACAACATTCTACAACATACCTCACTTGTAAATTTTCCATCTTCACATTATAAACATATATAAGTGGAGTTATGAATATTTACCAAATTTCATGTGATATGACCATATTATTGAAATGATTCTATGTCAATACTAGTAGAAACTAGTGTGATACTCAAGAGGACTTCGAACGTGTTGTTATGAGGTTCAATTTTAGGTAGACTTTCGAGTTTAAAAATCTAAGTTACAATAGGACTATTAAATATCTTATGTAAAAAGAATGTCAAATTTCAAAAAATGTTCATAATGAATTTAATCACTTAACCACTCATATAGACTATCACTTTCAACTCATGTCCTATTTTGATAATTTTTAATGGTTCATAAACAAAAAGTGAATAATAACGATTAAATATCCATATTTCTCAATTTAATTTATTCATCCTATTAGTTTTTTCTAATGTAATGAACTACTATTATTTTTCATACATAAATATTAATGTATATATTAGATATTTATATACTGATACATTGTCTTGTAATATTGCTACCTAATAGGAATTTCATGGCCTTTATGAATAAATAAGTGTAAAATGACAAAATGGACAAAAAAAGATGTTAAATGTAGAAAGGTATTTTTAATGAAGGATGAAATCTATCATGAATGTTTCACAATAAAATAACATGTATTTGAATAGAATAAAATAATGTAATTGTTCCGTAATGTGATTAAAATGAAGAATAAGTAATAATGTTCATAGAATGTCTCTCAGACAAGGGATTAAAATATTGTTATGTGATAATGAGGCATGGGTTTCCAAAATAAACTAAACAACTATTAATTTTCTGAAAATAAAAATTCTAGAAAATATTTCCCTATAAACATTAATTTTACAATGTTTTATTCCAAAAACAGTATAAATTTCCACAAAATCGACTCAATCCTGAAAAATATTTTTTGTTATTGTTTTTAAGATCCAAAAGGGTGGAAGGTAAATATACTATGCAACAAGTGAAAATAATATTAAATAAAAAAGATGATAAAAATACTACTGAACACAAGATGGTAGGGAAAAATTAACAATACTATGAAGAAAGAAAAAAATATCACAAATATGAAAAATAGTGAAAATACTAATGAACCGAGCAATGTAATAATACTCAAACCTAGAGAATGCTATTTTCTCACTATAATAAAATATAATGCGGGAATAAGAATAAATACTATTGGGTTTCACTAGTATGTTTCTTCATTATGGTTTATTTCCTCGATTTGATGCTCTATAATATCATTGTTAAAGTGTTTAAGTATATTCTAAAATATTTAAATACATATTCTACTCTACTCATGAAAAACAATTACAATAAAAAAGTGTATACAATAGAAAGAATCTGAGGATCAAGCCAATTTGAATTATGCTTACTAGGGAGGTGGTTTAGATTTTAATTGTACATTTAGACCTTCTCACCAATATGAATATTCCCCTTATGTATCATCACTTAAAGGATAACCTTTTTATTCCCATTATAGATTGGGGTTTCTCATATATATCATACCAAATTTATTATTACTCCAAATCCCAAAACATTATATACTCACCTTTATTGATCTGGGTTTTAAATGATGTGTGGTTTTGCAAAATATATCATCCATTTAAAAAATCCAATCCCTTTTAGTGGGTTGTACCGTTTTTTCCATGATTCACATGAAATCCTGATTTGATATTTCTTCTTGTCTATTTTTTTGGGGGTGATATGGAGTTGATACACTATGAACAACAACATAAATACATAGAACGTTTTTCATGTTGTGATTGAGAAATTGTGAACCGTGATAATTGTAGTTGAATCATGGAAAATGGATCATAATGAAATTCTGGGACCTCAAAAAATCAATAACCACTCGAGATACATTGATTCAGGTAGCCTATGATTCCACCCATTTAGAGATGTAGTCAACAACATGTAAAATTTACAAAAATCCAAATGAATTTGAAAAATTACACATGAATTTGATTCCTTGGGAACCAATGATTTCACACACAGACATGATTATTTAGTGGAATTACATACGCCTTTGAAATATTCCTTATGAATTGACATACTATACATGACAAGAAAAAACCAATAGCCATCGTTGATCTATAATGGACGATAATGTACTAATTCAAGTATCTTTCTAGCCGTTAGTTGAGATTAAATATGTCCCCCACAAACCAAAGTGTGATAGAAGCTAAAAATAGATGGGAACTCATTGTCAGGTACACAATATATAATCTCATGGTCACTAAAAATTTCATTGTCACTAAAAATCTGCAAAATTTTTATAAAAAAAGTTAGAATCTTTTTTGTAATAACCAGATAAATGATGTGTGACCTTAAGAAATTATTAAATGAATCAGTGGAAAAATCCAGCATGAACTAAAATGTAACACACCTCATGAACACATTTTGGATTTGGATGGTATAAAATTAATTAATCTTTTTATTTATCAAATTTAATATCCACATTTGAAATAATATTTCCAAAAAACTATCACTCTCTCAAACATGAAATGATATTTATTCTAATTTAATACAAAAATATATGTCAATGCAACTCTGGATTTTAGAACCATAGTGTGATAAATATTCATCCAAGTAAGATCCATAAACTATTAAATAATCCATTAAAATATCCGTTAAATTATAAATATAATCCTAAAATATACTCAACAATCATTGTAGGAATGTTCCAAAGTAATTACAAAGACCAAAACACAACCTTTTGTATGAAAATGTGACAAATAGACTATTAAAATTTTCCTTATATTGATCTTATAGGGTTATATGTATTTGAAAATAACCCGAATATCCATAAAGGATACACTAATGGGACATACTAACCAATCCCTTTATCATTTGTTAAATGACCGGAAGAAGAATGTTTTCCTTTCATATGGATTGATTCAATCAGTGATAGTCAGTAGATACTCACTAACTATTTTCCCATGTATTGGAACCAATTCATTTCATTAATTTGAAACACCTTTTAATCTAGTTTGTAGACATAATTTTCACTTGCATAACCCATTTACTCTTAGATATAGGATAAATTATCAAATAATAAATAATTTCGATATGTTCCAATTTGAAACATCTTAGAGGGTATGATTCAACCTTTGTTTAGCTTTCATTATAAATTTATCCTCTTCATAAAAAACTTATGTAGTGCACACAAATATATGGGATAATCTTGGGTATATCAGTAAATGTATATACTATATCATTTTTTCACTCTCCAAAAGGTTTGACCAATTTTTATTCCTATTATAGAGAGTCATTATTGGACATAATGATAGGGAATTGGTTAATAACCTCATGAAAGCTGTCTATTAAATTATATTGTAGTTGTTTTAATTCTAAATATGTTGGGTTTTTAATTGAGGGTGGGGATTCGGGGGGACTGGAATCCATTAAACTATCTATATTATCATATTTATTCTCTGTGTAAATTGAATCAATGCAAATGTGATTTATAGAATTTTTGATGGTCATGCATACCTTAGAATAAACACACTCATAAATTAAATAACATTATTTACACTTTTGAAACTCAGCAAATAATCACAACATGTATCAAAACACAATTCATCCATCCATTATGATGAATAAAATGAATAGGGGTATGGGTTGAGGATAGAATTGTGTGTGTGTCATTAGAAATCACATCCATTGAACATAGTGGAAAAGTGGAGTTCTCATCAATGTGGTGTTTCATAGAATCAAGGTTGTTGAAAATTAACTTTTCACCATCTAACATCATATACATTGTACCATTGTGGATGTTGATGATCGTCATATGAATTTATTGAAATTGCCTTCCATGTATGAGAGAATAATTTTTTTTGGTCCAGTATCTCCAATCTCAAGAATATACAGGTCGTTAGGGATGAAAACATTACTCACTCTTACACGGACATCCTAGATCACTCTTGATGGATGTTTTGTAATCTATTTTACATGTTTCAAGATAGTAATAATTTGTTAAATCTCTCCAACATGGAAGGAAGTATACATGGAGTGAGGCATTACATTAATTAATGCACCCAAATATGTGTTTTATCAAAAAAACATGGTCTCCTATTTGGTGAAAGATCACATGAAAGTTCCCAGATCCCCATATTTGATTGGAATTTCTAGTTGTATCAATTCAAAGACATTCCTTTAATGGATGGATCTCTCATTCCCCATAACCTGTCATATATGGGTGAAATATTCTTTATGAAATTTAGCATAGAAAGGGATTTTTTAAATTCATCAAATAAGGGAAATCCAACATTTACCTTTTTAATCATATCTAATATTTCTTTTTCAATCTCATTTTCAGAAATTTTATTCGATTTAGAGGGTCGCTAGGGAATGTAATTGGAATATATTATTTAAGGGAATCCTAAATAATAAAATTTTACCTATTTCCGTTTCATTTTTCTTCATTATAATGTCTTCTAGGTTGATAAAGAGAACATTCAATTTGGGGACTTACCTATTGTGTAAAATCAGTAGAAGAATAAACTTATTTACCTCTGATGCAAGACTACACATACATTACCTTTTTATTTTTTATTAGATAGTGGTTTGGATTGTAGTTTTCTAGGACCTCACATCATTATTTCCCTGAGGTCTTTTTTCTAATTTTCCTACCTGACTTTTATGTATTGAATAGGTGATTAGGTTATGGGGTTCCATTTTTTTCACCACTTCTTCATGTGTTGGTTTTTATTTTTGATGTAGAGGATTGTTTCAAGAAGTAAAAGGATAAGAATGTTCCATGACATGGACATATTGATAACAGTTATATATAGGGTACTTTGAGTTACCTCCTTGTCGATACTATGGTTGTCCATTCCACCTGGGGGTTTTATTTTCTATAAAAGGTTTTGGGTTGAAGGGTGATGCTTAGTGAAATAGAATACCATGATATACTGATGTGAAAAACTCAAATGAATACTGAAGTTGGTGAAACTATTAAAAAAATTAGTAGTATCAGAACAAATACCAAAATAAAAGGGAATGGGGGGAGAGTTTGAATTAAATTAACATTGAGGTAATGTAATTATATGGGTATGAATCTTATCGTGTTTATTATCTACCTTTTTTTAAGGATGAATAACATACCACATGAACTCCTCGTGTGGTCATAATTACTCAGGTACCTAATTGTTTTGAATTTTGTGCCATATTGGTTATTAATTCATAACCTTAAAATTGTTTTTAATCAATAAAGGAACCACAAACTACATAATATATCATTCCATGATGTAGAGGGAGAATTCCATTATAAAATTATTGAAATAAAAATTTGTCACTAATATGGTGGTGTGGGGAAGCATGAAAAAATCCATTGAATATTAATCAATATTGATAAAGGTTAAATCCTTTTGACTTCTAAATGAGAAAATTTTATTTTCAATTTGATTTAGTTGAAAAGACAGAGAAGAACATATCTAACAAGAGTTATTTCTAATCATTATAGCCATAAATTATAGTAGGTAGATAGTATATCTCGTCATTGGCTACACCAAAAAGGGATAACGTGATGTCCCTAAACATTATGAGGACCCTATTAACATTTTTTGATTTCAGGGAGGATTGAAATATGTTATACTCAATGATATTTTTGTGATGATCTTTAATAATAAGACCATTGAATTTAAGGAGGAGGAGGATGAGGCATGATCATAGATCAAATTTGAAATCATCCTCATAATATTTAATGTATGTGGGTTAGTATTCATCATCCGAGGTGGTTAGTTATTTAATGTTTTAGTTATTTGCAGCCATGTATTTGGCAATTTTATTTGGTTTAATTTTATATTGGATTAAGACCACTTGAATTTACACAATGGGTTCATCAATATTGTTGGACTGTGCTAATTTAGAGTCCTAATTTGTGAGTAAAGTCTCATTTCAATTTCAAGGTCTATTTATAATAGTTTTTATTTTCTATATTAGTTCTTGAAATTAAGTTATGATGTTTATTTTTTTATTCAATGTATGATTAATAAAAAACATAAGAAGAAAAAAATAGAAAATGAAATAAAATTTTATAAAATTAGATATACTAAGAGTGAATAAACACACAAAAATCCAAAATAAAACACAAAAAAGGAATCATGATAGAATGGGGGAAATATTGAATTGAGTAAAGAAATAAAAATGAAAATAAAATAATAAAATTTGATAAATGACCTTATCTCTCTTGAAAAAGTGATAAAATCATATCACATTGTTGAAAAATTCAAATTATAAATTATATTAACTAGAATTTCAGAAGATTAGCAGGAACCCTAAGTCATCTCTTGGTAAAGCACTCGATAATTAAATAATAAATATTTTTATGACTATGAAAAGAAAAGGGGAGTTTTTTTGGAAAACATTGGGATTGATAAATAATGAATCCAATTAAAAAAAGAAATAAAAAGGAGAAATTAATATAATTGGTTGTGTATAATCAACACAAAAAAATCTCATAATTTTTATCCATCATTAATTAGATATATTTGGTTTAGCTCATTTAATCCCTATTTTGTAAAATCGATAACCATAATATTACTAATTTTATACTACGATACCTCATAGGGTTTGGTTGGAAATGAAAAATGATTCACCAACGATAGTCAGTGATTGGGTGATTTATATCTGATATTATAACAAAAACTCACTGAAGTAACACACAAATAACATTCCATACTGTATAGTTTTTTTTGTAATTTTGGTGAGATAACATGACTTAAATGTACATGTAAATTACAATGTTCATGATAGTTTAATTCCTCACATTATTGGGATGTTCTTTAATAATGGTTTCTTCTATAATTATTGGGATATAGTTCATATCGTTGTTTGTAATCTTGTTAAAGACTTTTCACACATGGGGTTCTTCCTCATTAAATTAACGATTTGTTTCTAACCACGATCTGTAATATTGATAATGCCACTAAAATTCGTCTTTTCAGACCCATTTCTCTTATCAAAACTCTTTACAAAATCATAACCAAAATCATTGCTAATAGGATATCAACTATTACTATCAAAATTGTCTCTTGGAATCAATTTAGATTTATAAATGGTAGATCTAATAAATATTGAATCTTTCTTTCCTCTGAGTGTATCAAAAAATTTAATACAACTAATATAAGAGGCAATATATCTCTTAAAAATGACATCAAGAAAGATTTTTACACCATGAATTAGAGTTCTATCTTAAAAGTCCATCAAAATTTGGGGATTAGTACTTATTTTATCACTACTATCAGAACACTCTACAAATCGTCCACTATCTCCATTTTGATCAATATATCTCCAAAATGCTACATTTAATGCAACAAAGGTTTTAGACAAGGTGAACTTATTTCTATCATTCTCTTCTCAATAGTGTAAGACTACCTTAGTCGAATAATCAATCGTCTAGTGGATCAAAATATAATGAAACCCGTTTATGTCTCTAGGAATGTAAATTCTCCCAATCACCTCTTCTATACTGATGACATCATTATTTTCCATCAATGAGGAAAAAGAAACATTCTTAACCTCAAAACTACTCTCTCCCACTATAAGAATGTTTTTGGTCAAAACATATGTTGGAAAAATCCTGCATCTTCTTTGAAAAGATGTTTCTCCCCAATAGAAAATTTAATATTGTATGTGATTTGGTTTTGAAAGAAGTATCTCTACCATTCAATTACCTTGGTGTCCCCATTTTTTGGAGTATTCCTAAAACATTCCACTTAGTTACTATTTTTAATCAAGTTCTAACCCATATTTCATCTTAGATGGGTAAATCTCTCTCTATGATCGGTATGACATGTAAGGTTAAATCCAATATTATCTTTAAGATGGTCTAACCCAGGATGATATATAAATGGCCAATTGGTATTATCAAAAAACAAACACAACAATTAAAGATATCATCTGGACTGGTAGTACTCTGGATAGACTGCTCAGGTTGGTCCTTTGTTCATCTAGTTACAAACCTATTGAGAATAGTGGCACTGGTATAAAAACATAAAATTATTTAATGAAGCCCTTAAATATCAGATTAATTTGAATATTTTCCACAATTATTTTGAATCAATAACATATCTCAAAAATCAATTTCTTGATAAACCAAAGAATGGAAATCTGTGCTTTATTAATTCTTTCATATGTCCAGAAATTAATCACTCTTTCACCATCATAATGAATAATTCCATATGGATGGTCTCTAAAGATTCCTCCATAAAATTTTGGCTAGATAACAGGACTGTAATGCCTTTAATCTCGATGAGTTATCCTGATCAAAGTCCTGAAAACACCAATAAATCTATCTAAGAAACGTTAAATTCTCAAAAATATCATCTCCCAAATAATATTTTTAATATCATTGAAATCTATTCCTTTTCATAAAACAATGATTTCTTAATTTGGGAGGCGACTCAAAATGGGAAGATTACATAAAAACAATTCTACACTCATATGTTCTGTAACAATGAGAACTATTACATATGGATTAAACACTTCAAAAATCCTTGGATAAATCCTTCAATATTCAGTCTCATATGGTGCCTTGCTCAGAATAAATTTTCCACTGATATTTTCCTATAATAGTTTAGAATTAATATTCTCTAAAAATGTAAAATCTATTATAAACACAGAGAAGATCCTAGCCACTTCTTCCTTTCTTGTGATGCTACTTCGGCTCTTTGGATCTCTATTTTTTGAAGAATTTATTATTGATGGTTGATTCTTGACATTGTCAAAACTCAACCTTTGATATTAGTAGAGATAGAAAGATCTCAAAAAAGCAGAAACCTTTTCCGTACTGCAGTTTTTGAACATCACCATGTGATCTAGTATGATCGGAATTCAATTATTCATAATAACTACTCACTCAATCTTAATGTAGGTCAAACCCAAATCCTCATTTCTATACAAGAATCTAATTTGATTCCATTATTTTATTCCCACAACACTGTACATGATTATAGAAACCTAAAACTTCTATAGATCAAAACCAACCGTGGTTATCCACATTGCACTCTAGAGGTGTTCTAGAGAGATACTCTCCCTAGATAGATCACTATCAACATGGATGGAACATATAAGGAAAATCCAGGACCTGTAGGGTGTGGTGATGTCACCATGAATAACCTCGGATAGATTCTATGTTCCTTCATGGGAAATTGTGGCATTGCATCCTCCCTCGAAGATTAGATGATGTACTAGATTAATGTTATTAAATTTTCCTTGGTTTATGGTTGGAAAAACCTATGGATTGAATGTGACTTGATGACCATTGTTCATGAAATTTGGAATGGTGTGAGTCATTCATCATGGCCGATTACTACACATTGGATGGAAAGAAACTGTTCTCTCAATGACCATAACTACATCATCACACATGTTGATCGGGAAGAAGACATGGTTGCTGATGGATTGGACAAATTGGGAGTTAATCAAGACATAACCTTTTGTGAAGACCTCCCCACTGCATTTATTCCCTTTCATGAAAAAGATTATAATATGAACTCGTACTTTATACTTTTTAAAACATTCATTTAATAAATTTTTCTCTTGGGCCGTTTGGTCCAAGGTATTACCTTTAAAAAAATAGGGAGTCTAAAACTCCATGGAAATGGATTAATCCACAGATAATGAATAATAACTTCCAAAAGACTCTATAATTTGAAAGAATTTTTAGAGGAATACTATGGGTCCCCAAAATACCATATCTTTTTGTCTTATTTAATATCCAAAATATGGTTCCCAAGGTGCCTTTTTATATCCAACATGGAAGGTGGTTTTTGGAACCTAGATATCAAGACACCATTTGGCCAATGATTTTGGGCTAGAAAAGTGTTGTATCACAACTTTTAAAGAACACAATTTTTTTTGGATAACCTACCCTCTATCTCAATTTTAATATATGAAACCATAAAGTCTATTAAATGAGAGATATTTCCAAAATCCATAACCAAAATTTTGGCTTCATGAAATTATTTATCTTGGATAGATCGGTTTTTTGGGCCTATTTATAGAAAAATTGGTCTTGGGGGTATTAATAAGTGTTTTCTCCCTCTGAAATATGGAACATCCCAAAAAATAATATTCTAATTGGAAGTTCAATTTTGTTTCATTGTGTGATTGATTCCAGTTATGTTCTTGTGTTCTTGTATTGTTTGGCCCATTTTAACATTGTTTTCATAGGCCCTCAAAATCACATCCACCTACAATGAAATCATAAAAAAATATAAATTTCCCTTTTAGAAAGAAGGAAATTAAATTGTATAATTAATCATGAAGTGAAATCTATTATTATATTTGGGATTTTCAATAAAAAATAGATTTAATAAAGTGGTATAAGGGTGAAATAAAATAGTTAATCATGGTGTTATCAAGTGTCACTAAGAGACCTCTTATGAGGGATGTACTAGTCATAGTGACCATATGAGTGTTTGTAAAATCTAATTTTAATTTGATATGTAGGGGAATGTTTAACAAATGTTTGAGAGGGCCCATGTTGAGTGCCGATCCTATGGTAGGATGAGTGATCTAAAACATTTTTGCAGAATATTAATTCTAGATGCCACTATGAGATAATTGAAACCAACAATTTGTCTTTGATATAGATGAGAAGACCCATTTTTGAAAATAATCTAGTGTTTTACTAATCGTTCAAGATGAGGAGGTGTCAATGTTCAGGGTAAGATAAAATGATTTTCTCAGTTTCAATAGAGCGATCCTACTCAAAGAATTCATGTTGTATATCATGGTCGTAAATTGGGGCAATTTAATGAAGTGAAATATGTTACAGGGGAGTAGAGTGCCAAACTTTATATAATTCATGGAATGATTTTTGTCGCATCTACCTTATTATCTATTTTTTTGTACATGTTTTTTTAATTCTTTTCTATCTACGGATATTGTGGACATCCTTTCCCCCAAAATTCAATAATTCTATGGGGTTATGACACATGATACTCCTTTGGGAACCAAATTTGACAGTGTATCCTATTGTTGAGATTTCACCATTATGAATGGTGGAAATCGTATTTTATGCAACATCTTCATCACTGATATTTTCAGTTTCTCCATAATTTGTAGGATCAACTGGTTAGTTCCTTATTAGGCATTCATGGATTTATTTCACGGCAGAGTGTCCTTTATACAAATTGTGGGTGAATGTTATATTGACAAGTATGGGTGGGTTTTATTGTCATGTAGTGATGGAAAAGATCACTATTTTATCATTCGTGTGATATCCTAGATTTATAGACTTGATATGGATTATCTAATAGTGAATCAGGTTGAATTCCCATTAGTTGTATATTGATTAAGGGGTATCTTCTCCGATGAATATTTTAGAATACCTCTAATGAGAGTGGTATATTTCTCTATTGATATAGTTCTAGGACCTGAACCAATGTACATTCATCCTTATAGGATATCCACTACTGAGTTTCAAGAGCCCTAGAGACAGATGGGGGACTCAGAGGCTAAGGGGTTGATATGACCAGTACTTCACATTAGGGTTCACCAGTAATGTTTTCCAAGAATAATAATTGAACCCTAGGGATTTGTGTGGATTAATAAATGTTGAATTACCTTAATATAAAGAACCAGTGTCCCTTTCCCTTTTTATATGAAATCATTGATCATATCTGAGTATCTTACGGTTTATCAAATATTTATTCGAGGATAGGTTATCACCAGGTATGTGTTATAACATCATACAAAATTCATATAAATTTACATAGAAATTATTGTCTTTATGAATTTTTTGTTATGTAATTTTTCCTAACAAACTAAGCAACCATTTTAATTGTGGTGAAGAATTGGGGATTCCACTAATTTTTAGATTCCTTCGAGGTTGTATTCATAGATGATATTGGGTTTTATTCTAATTATCAACACAACCATGAAAAACATAATGAGTCATTTTTTAATATAGTTAAATAGAACCAGATTTATTATATTCTCACTAAATTACACTCTTGGATCGACAATGTGCATTTCATGGGTGACATTATCTGAGAGGCAAGAGTATCAGCTGACCTAGAGAAGGTGAGATATTTGTTTATCTAGGAACATCATAATAACATATATGACATCAAACATTTCACGGGATAACAGGTTATTATAGGCATATTGTACTAGACTATTCATGCCCGGTAGCACCTCATAAGGGATTGACTATGAATGGTATGAAATTTTATGGTTACAATTCTATGAGAAATAATTTTAGTAGATGAAATGGATATTGACATCTACAATGATCCAAATTATACCAAATCCATGAAAAATATATACATTCTACTATGATTCCTTAGGTATCAGTTTAGGAGCAATTATGATGTAGGGGGATTGGGTCATTACATAAAGGTCCCAACAGTTGTGGTCTCATGAGTGTAATTACTGAACATGGGGTATTGAGTTAGAATATGTAGTTCATGACATGTTTTGTTGGAGTAATTACTTGTTGGTATATCATTTTTTGGTGTTTACATACCACAACTGTCTTAGGTATATTATCACACAACATGGCTTGAACCTCAAAAAGATATGGTGTAATTAATACCTATGGTAGTTTTTTTATTATCTTGTCTATATGTAGGAGAAATAAATGTTGTAGAGGATTCTCTGAGCTGAAGGACTCAGTGATATGTGGTTCAAGGTGCCAATAGTGAGTGGAAGATTATAGACCTATATTATGAAATTAATTTAGAGATTCAATACCATCATGGATAGTTTTTTCTTACATCATTATCTATGAGCTCTTCACTTCTGTTGAGAGTGAAGACGAGGTACTTATCATATCCCAAGGTCATGAACATTAGGGATAGTGTTTCTAGTGAGGACCCACTACTTGGGTGGGTCATTGATGATTATGAGATCTTGCATTGTTAACGACACATCTGGTTTCCAACAGATGACTATGAGGAGTTGATATTAGAGTCTCATGATTCTACTTTGGGGTACACCATATGATTTTAGAGATGTATCGTGACCTATGTCACATTTATTGGTGACTATGTATGAAAAGGGAGATAAGTGGTTTATTTATTTAGTGGTCAACCTATTAGTAGGTTATGGTAGAACATAAATGACCAATGCATAATTTATATCCATTTAAAATTATTGATCAGAAATTGGAATATGTTAATATAGATTTTGTGAGTAGCTTACCGAGATCCCCTTGAGAAAGAGATGAAGTGTGGGTGATTATCAGTTGGCCCACGATGATCTCTCACTTCTTACCTATTAGAGACACCTTATTAGTGGATGATATTGTGTAATATATTTCCATGAGATTATATACTTACTCATGGTATCATATAGTATCTTTTCTGATTGGGATGTTAGTTTCACATCATGGGTTTTTAGGGTTTACAAAATGGTTATGGTATGCAGGTACTTTTGATAACATCTTATCATAGTTAGATTAATGGCCATTCAGAATGGGTTATATAGGTATTATAATGAATGATCCAAGAATGTGTTCTTTATTTTGAAGTTTAATGGGGATACATTTATCTATATACTAGTTCACATATAATAATATTCTTCCAGGGAATATACATGTTTTTTATGATGAATTATATTATAAGTTGTATTATTCAACAATGTGCTGGTTAGAGGTAGTTGAGGAAGTGCTACTAGGATTTTATCTTTTTTAGGGGAATTTTGAGTAGGATTTGTTGATCAGGACAATAATGGACACATCATAGTCTACAAAAAAGTCCTATGTTGATCCCCCCCATTGAAAAACAGAGTTAATGGTGGGATGTCAGGTTTTATTATGTGTCTCACATATATTGGAGAATCACTGGTTTATACTAAAGGGGAAGATTAAACTTTTATTATTTGACTTGTTGTGGTTTTGGAGAGAGTTGGGATGATAGAAAATTGGTTTATCATACCACAGAGGTATCGAGATATAAACAGTGACTTCAATGTTTCATTGTCTCATTGGTATTATTCATATCTATCTCATATCACTCATCCTGATGTGGTTTAGTTGGAGTTAGATCTGTTCTTTGATGAGAATCCTATTAGAATTTTGGATCGGACCACAAAGACTCTCTAAGGTAGATCAGTTATTTTATTATGGATTATATGGAACCAAGTCCACTTATATGAAGAGACTTGGGTGGGAGAGGCCAACTAATGTGCTAAGTTCAAAGAGTTATTCTTTAATGATTAATTAAATCCCTTGGAATGAAAACTCATGAAAATGTTTCTTTATGTAGGAGGATTGAAACAACTCAGTTTTTATTTTGAGGTATGGTTCTTTTAATTTTATGTTAATTAATCATTGAACTACATTTCTATCCATGACCTTGAAGATGATCCCATAGGATAGTTTGTTTTTTTAGGGAAGGTATTATAAGGAGGGGTCGATCATTGATGTAGACCAAATACACAACAGGTATTTAAATTCATGACACGTACATGGTGGGGAAGACCCATTTAAAGGTATGTAATATTCTTTACGCTAGGTTAAACCCCAATAATTTCCTTACATGAATATCTTAAATTTCATTTAATTACACTATGCGTCTTTAAGAAATATTCATGGCCTCTTATTTTTGACATAAACTCATCCCCTTTTTATCTATCACATTAGAGGCCCATTATAATATCTCAACATTAAGCCTATCCTAGGATTAAATTATATTTCTCCATCAAAATTATGATTCATGTGTTTTATAAAACATTCAATAAACTCTTGTAAGTTCTCATCTCCTTTTGTTCCTTTCATCATTGTCCTTTCCATAAATGGAGTTATTTTTTTGTGAGATGATTTGAACTATTTTCATCTATTTCATAGTTTCTTCTATTTTATTCCAATTAAGGCATAACCAAGGGTCAATAATATATGACTACACGCCTACCTATATAAGTTAGGTGGTCTATAAGATTTTCTTATGTATTTCTTATCTTTTTTACTAAAAAATGACCTTTATGCTGGACCTTCTAAGAGTTGTTTATAAATTTAATGGTAATCCTCAAATTGAATGTTTCAGATTGTTTTGGTCAGGTTTGTAGTAACTAATCATGGTTGGCTATTTTCAACATCAACCCAATAAACCCATGTGGTGTTTTCCATTATCTTCTATTTGTTAAGATGCCCCTTTTGTGTGTTAGATCACCATCTTTTAGTGAGAAACTTTCTAGTTAAATGATTGAAAAAGAGATCCATCGTGCCTACTTTCCACATTATTAAATGAAATTAAAATTCTCAAATGCTTTAATATGAAAATGTGATATGAGTTGGATACTCTATAGGGTCATGCCTTT
Source organism: Viscum album (assembly GCA_963277665.1). Classification (NCBI taxonomy): domain Eukaryota; kingdom Viridiplantae; phylum Streptophyta; class Magnoliopsida; order Santalales; family Viscaceae; genus Viscum; species Viscum album. The sequence continues at coordinate 1,705,714,079 of OY728161.1, forward strand.
TATAATGATAAATTATTTGGGTATAGACACCAACATCACCATTATTTTTATTATTAAATATCTAGATTGATGATGGAAAAATTAGTATGGAACTGACTTATTATTAATGTATGTAACATGTTACATTACGATATAGAATTTCCTAGTAGATCTAGGAATGGAAATTTCAATCCAAAGGTATTATTAATCATGCAATAGAACCAACTAGGGGATTGTGGTATTGAACCTTTGACCCCTATATATATTATTATATGGTATTCCATCGATGCGGAAGTATGAGGTATGGATCCTGTGAGTTCTATATAGATTGATATATTTGGATATAGGATTCCTCAATTATACACCATGGGACCCAGAATATGTAGTCCTGTTACTATTTTCACATGTTGAATATTCTGATGTAGTCATTATATTATTTTGACACTTTATATATAGGTTAATTCTTATCCTTTATAACATAGTTTTATTTCATGTTGTTCCATTAACATGAAATATATGTTATTCATTTTATATTATACCTATCATATTTTTACATTGTTACAAGACATATCCCCAGACTAGATTACTTATAGAAATTGTTGGTGGTGGAGTACTAAGTATCTCTAACAACATATTTGGGGTGCCAATTTCTACCGAGAATGTCATTCTAGATATAAGAAGGTACAAGGGAATTCCCCAAGTTATCAATTGTTTTTTCTTATTATAGCATGGACATAGAGATCACATGACTGATCTATATCTTATGATTGTATATGGAGTGAGTATTTGGCCTTTTTATTTGTTTTTATATACATTTATTAATGTGTTCCAAATACCATGTGTTATTGCTTCACTTTGGTTAAGAGACATGTCATTAAATTATTTTGTACTTGATATTGGATATTTCTATTAATGACATCATTATTATTATCATTATTTTTTTTACATCCACTCTTTAGTCTTAATTTCTTATTACTCCATTATTTTACAATATTACATAGTTGTGTTACTCTGATTATGTGGGTGTAGTTTCACCATTGTACCACCATAGATCCTCACTACTAGTCACCAACATCATGTGTTCAAGGAGTCACTCTTGAGGCCTTGTGAATCTCTGGACTGAAGCACCATTTAGTGGATCATACATGGGGATCTTACACAATATACCACACACATTAGTATAAATCCATTTTACTAGTTTGGTATACCTTTATTTTTTTAACACATAATGGTTCTCTAGTCAATTTTCCATGTTAAAAATTTGTCACACATCCATGTGTTTCAACTCTATATAATTTAAATATTATACTTGATACAGTTTTAATAATTGTTTTCATTTAAATGAAATTCGTAGAAGTTCCATAATCTGTTAGAATATGAGTCATTTTTAAACGTTATTTATTGATTTCAAAAATAGGATTTTACTATTCATGTATATAAAACACATTGTTAAGATGCACTACACAATAACATATCTTTTCCACCATAAAGTGAAAAAAATATTTCTAAACCTGAAAGAAATCCCATAAATCTTATACATGAAAATGATTTTTTTTCAATTAATAGAATGTGTATAATAAAAATAATTTAATATAGAGACCAAACTAGTAGGCAATGTGAGATCGTAATATCACACTACTAATGCTTACAATCCTTCACTATTTATTTTCCAATGATCCACCTCACCCTTTACTATATTATGGAATATACATAGTTCATATATTTGAATAATTTTTTTTGAGACACATGCCTTATGAAATATTAAACATATAGCTATAGATGTATTGCATTGAATGAAAAATATCACCAAAATATAATAATTGACTTACTTCCTCTCCTTATCATTGCAATTCTTCTACCAGTTTCCGTTATAGACCTAGGTATGGTAGACCGTCTCCAACTTTTTGGTCTCTCTCTACCTATTTGTCTTCTTTGAGGGGAATCACATAGATTCCTTTGACATAGAAATATCATTCCACTCCTTATCCCTATATTTCATTCCCTTGTACTCCATAAAACATATGATTTAAAATTATTCATATCATTATCATCATGGAGAACTAAATCCAATAAATCTGGGATCTATTTACATATGTAATTTTTATTTTAATTAATTATGAAATTCCGGAAATGTGGTAGTAAATAGTAACGAATGAGATTATTTTCTAGTTCATGGTTCAATTTAAGACTAAGGGTCTCTAGAACCTCAATGTACTTAATAATTTTGAGTACATGAGATCATTCTTGATTCCCTTATACCAGATTGCATCTATACAGTACACTTGATTTCTCATATCATTATTTTATATCTCTATATTGTTATAAATCTTTTATATGAGATAATAATTTATATTTATATTCATCTTCATGAATTTTTTACATCTAACTAGTCATAAATGATATGGTGAAACACTAGATATCAAATGCATCATCCAAAAGATTCATTTATTTATCATTATACTTCTTAATATCTCACAAGTAGACAATATTAAGAAGTGGGATTCTATTACAAAAGAATTCTTTTATTTTCATAGTTTTTGGTGTATGTTCCCGAACCACTCGGAGATGATATATTTGGTTGAGATATTATCATTATTCAATATTGATCATAGTGTGATTTTATTGTTGGTGTTTATGAAAATTTGGAATAAAAAACATAAATATTAGTATATTAGTACATTATATAATTTAGAAAATGAAATTTCCAATTTAATGAAATTTAATATATCTCCCACTATTTTATAAAAACCTAGTTTCCCTAAACTACAAAATTAATGATTTTCTATCACTTGAATATTATAGAAGAAATAATCCTTAAAAAACTATATTTATTGTCCAAATTATAGATATTCCACTACATATACAGATTCAAGGTATACATTTTTCAAATTGACCACATTTAATCACTACTCCTTGAACCAATGATATGATTCCCATCTCATTCAAGAATAAATTTTTTGTATATAATAATTTTCCACTAAATTTGTAAAAAGATAGAAATGGGTAATTATTTGCCACCAACATTAGTTAATTGTACCAATTTTTTTAAATACCTAAGTCGTAAGAAAAACCCACAACTAGTGTGAATGAGAACCTCAGACATACGTTTTTTTAATTCAATTGATGTAATGTTTTATGAATTATTATATCATTAATGTATTTTAATTTATTTCATTGAATTAAACCCATTACTAGTTATAATTTTTTCTTTATGTCATCATGATCAATTATAATCATTCATCAATAGAAAAAAATCACCATGATTTTATTAGTTTTTATCTTGTTATAGTTGTTAATTATTAGACTCTGTGGTCATGTAGAAACATATTAATAAAATAATAGATCGTGTAAATGATAAAAATAAATAAATAAATAATCACGGGATCATGAGATGTTAACTATGTGTTAATATATTCAGAAATAAATGGATTACCTAAAACATTGGTAAATTATTAAATCAATATCTAATGTGGGTTACAGTACTTCTGAACTCTCATGTATTTTTATTTTTTAGTTGTATGCATGTTCTTAATTCCATCCACATCCATTTGAATGTCTCTGATCATTAAATAGTTTCACCACATATAGGTGAATGGAACATGGAACCAAAATTAAATTTTTATAATTGAAATTTAGACCCAAAGACCCATAAACAATTTTTGTTAGAGATATGAGACATTTATCTTCATAATAAATAATCAAAAGAAATTGAAAAACATAAATGTATTAATTAATTAAATAAAAATTAAACTAAATATTCATGGGTCAATATCAACCAATGATCTGTAAAAATACATTTAAATTTACTAATATAAATTAAAAATAAATAAATGAAACATGAGGGAAATTATAATTAATTAGACCTATATAATCAAAACTTAAATCAATTATCAATTTATCCCATGACACATGAAATAATTTATTTAATTCATGATAATTTAATGAAAGTTTTTATTTATTTGAAAAACAAATTGGGTCCTCTTGGGCCCAAAACGGGTCTTTAGATATTAAATAGGATATTATATAGGCATGATGGGTTGGGTAGGAAAAATATATCCCAAAATGTGGGCTCATCATGGGCCAGGGAGGCCCTACATTGATCCATGTTAGGTCTGGGTAGCATACCCCAAAAAATAATGCCTAGTATATGTATAACACACTAAGTGGGGAATCATTTTTATTAAAGAAAAATATTAATAATTTGTCACAACCACCATGAAGGTGATATTTACAAACATTCACCCATAAATGGGAGTCCAATTTTTTTTCAATCAAAGACAATTTTTATTTGTTGTTTTTTATTTTTGTTTTCAACTTACCCTTGAACATGCAGGGATATATTAATGAATATTTTCTAATATTTATCTTAATAAATCTAGATTTCACACAATAATACCATCATACTTACATGGTTGGTGAGATATATCTTTAGCCAATATAAAACGCAGTAGCAAAAAATTGTCATTAGAAATACTATGCAAAAGTATCCATTATGTGATGAAAATTATAATATATAATTTTTGTTTTAATTATTTTTTAAAAAACCCCTTGATATTTGAATAACCATATCATGACCATATTAACATGGAACGTTCAACCATCTATATGAATTGAGACCATATCGAAACCTTATTCCCAATTATTAGAATATTAAAAAGAAATTTTAAAATTTTCAACTAAATTATTTCACGCTCACATAGGTACTAATTGAAATAACATGAGGTGATGTAGAAGGATGGAAAATCGGTATTTAAAATTTTTGGATTTAGATTCATGTAAAAAAACTAATTCCACAATACTCAATATCCAAATTCGTTAGGGATAATGTGTAATTAAATTTAATAATGATGAACAATAACAAATGAAATAAAAAAGGGTACCTTGTTCATTAGAAAATTCCAATATGATTTTGTCATCATCAATATGTCATATCAGTAAAGCCCAAAAGAATACATCTTCTAGATTATTCCCAAATGCACCATAACTATTGGATCATCATTCATTGATTCATGGTATCTTTCATGGGAAATTTAAGTTCATTTTGACTTCCCTTCGATAATGTGACGAATTTGTGATCGATTTATGGGAGGTAATTGACTGGAACTTATTTTTCCAATAGCTTCTCAATATAGAACTATATAAATTGTGAGAGAGAGACCAAAATTCATCAAATATAATAAGAACCTTATTTTTATGCTAAAAAAAATTAAATTCTTATGATTATGTATCAATAAATTCTTATTTTCCTCCTTGTAAACTTAACCAATAAAAATGCCCAAAAAACATAACTATGACATTTTCACCCCATAAGAATTAAAAATAATTTATCACTATATTTTGACACTTTGAACTTTTATTGTGATAAAATTTGAACGATTTTCTTAGCTCATATGCTCCCCTAATTATTTAACAATATTTGATCATTTTATGTTCGCTAAAAAATTATATTTATTGTATTAACATAAGTCATTAAATAAAAATTAAATATATTGAAAAATAAATAAAATAAATATTATTATAAACATAAATAATGTATTTAATTATTTTAATGGAGATCATTCACACTTGGATACTCACTGGCCCCCGCATGCAGGATCTATTACATACTAAAAAAATATTCTTCTAAAAAGGTGGAACCTGAAGACACAAATAGTTGTTACCCTTTATTCATTAATCTTGATAGGTGTGAGTGTAACTGCCACAGCAGGAGTGGAGAGAAGAAAACCAACAAGGTCCTTAGGGAGATTAGGAATTTCATAGCTGAAAAATTCACATATGATCACGTTTTCTGTAATATAATCTCATTGTCTAATGATATCAAAAGAAACAGGATGTCGAATGTTTGTCATCATATTTTACTACTTTATTTATTCATGGAACTATCTAGATTGAATTTCCTTTTATCAACATGTACATGGATTTAATGATGGCACTACCATCCTCATTATCTTGGCTGGAGACATTTATTCTTTTTATAAGTGATAATTTTTGTCTTGTTCATTCCACTAATAACAATCCACCAATGACACAATGTACATAAGATACCTTTCTAAAAATGCAAAGCCATGATTTTTTATTTTAATAAAATTATTTAATCAAAAGATAAAATTTGATAATGATTTCATGTCATGAAAACAATACACATCACCATAAATTAATACAACCTTTGACATCTAAAACATGTGGGGTTTCTATTGGCGGGTTTGTTCTCATGAAGTTCTCTACTTGAGATCACATTGTGTGATCTTCAAGAGAATGAGTCTCAATGTTTATAAGACCCCAACACCTGATAGTTAGACATAATTTCTGTCCAATAATTATTATGTATTTAGACCAAAGGATAGGTGTTTAATATTACTGTAATAATATCCCAAGGAACTAATTACAGCTCGTAATAATGATAACAAATTGATATGATATAAAATCTATAAATTTTTTTAAAAAAATAGTATATATAGGTGAAAAATTTCAATTATTGTAATTGAAATAGTTGTATATATCAAATTTTATACATGTAATGGTAATAAACATACATACTAGTCTTGGATATTGGAAACCTACTCTCAACAATCTCGAAGTCAAACATTGTATGCTTCAAATCCCTTCTGCAACTGTATTACAACACACCATATGTCATATAACAATCATACCAGATGTCTTATCCATATCACCATTTCCATACCATATCTATTGTAATGTGTCACATTTCATCCTTCAATCACATATCTGGTATAGTTGGGCTTCACAGACATAAAGTACATTGAACTCACGCCCTATTCCTACCAAGCATGACCCCCACAATTTAATATCAACACATTGATATCCCAAATCATGTTCTAGTAGTACATATGACTCTTAATCCCTAAATCCATGGATTTTGTAGTATATCATGTTCATATAATCACACAAACATCACATAGGATCTTTCTGTATACGATATTCTATGGAAAATATATAGTACCAACCTCATTCCATCACAGATTGTGCTACACCTATAATAGAGAGTATGGAAAAGTAAGTGTCTACCTTCTATTAAATTTCTATCCTATATTTTGGGGGAAAACATGGTACCCAAAACATGTTGATCATTGGTATGGGTATCTGAATTGTGGGGGGGGATTTTATAGAAACCACATAGAAAATAACATGATAGATTAGTCACACACATTACTAGCCTAACGTGTTCCCCCCAAAAAACAGTAACACAACAAAAAAATGTCTCTAAACTATTATCTATAAACTCAAAAATAATTACCATATATAACAAAAAAATGGAGCCTACCTCTTGTACAAGACTACCACTAAAAAAACTCTAAAAATACAAATTAGTCATTCCATTAATCAATTTTTAGAATTAATAATTAAGAAAAAATTACTTTTGTTAAGTCATGTAAGTACATATTTATGAAAAAAAACACTTCCACATAATACACACCATAATTTATATCATTACCCAGTAACATTTCATCTTCACAATGTATCACATTTTTTTACCACTAAGAAACTATAATTCAATGAAATTCCCACCATCCCATGTTTCCTCCATCAAACCCTGGCAAGGAAACCATTTCCTTGCTTTAAAATCCACAACCTCAGACACATCTCAATATTCCACCCATGGAATCTGATACAGTATATGATTCATATCCCCCACTAACAACCCAACCAACATTAATTTACTATTATGAGGCCATCCTATATTGCATTCCACAAAAACCAGAAAATCCATAATACCCCACATATTTTAACCAAAACATCCTCACAACCTAACAAATTCCAACTAAAAATTGCGTACCCATCTTTAACATTCACCATATAACAAAACCCACATAATAATAAAAACACTGAGACAAAATATTCCCATCAATGTCTAAAAAATTAAAAAATCACATAACAACGAATTCTAACCAAAAAACTCTTTTCCAACCCCTCTATTTTTCAAATTATACTCTTATGTTACCAAATTTCCACATAATAGGATCATTTATCATATTTATGACTGACTGAAAATTAATTTTTTATTGATAATAATCTCATTTTCAGGGACGAGGAGGAACCCATCATGACATCAAGACTGAGACAGGAAAAAAGGCCCCAATATACCAAAAGCTCCAGACCGCAAACAACCCGCACTACAAGAAAGAAGCACCACCCAAAAACAAAAAACATTAGGTCCAAATTCCACTTTCTCAGAGCTGAACAGCTAGCTGTCCAGTGCAAAAGCACATTTTCCTAGAACCTATGGCTGAAACCATACCCTCTCAAACGTCTGATTGCGAATAGCCAAGAAACAATGAGAATTCATTACCCTGCACCTCATCTGGAACAACTTCTTATAGATAATTGGTTGGATACATCATTGAGATATAGACCACTGAGGCCAAAACCAAATTCAAATCAAAGAAAAACAAACACCATGAATAACCACCACCATCCCAAGAAAATCCTCAAGACCATGAAGCTGTAGAACATCAAAAAACACAAAAATCCACAAGTAGAAAACAGAATCCACATCATAGCCACCAGTGATGATATCCATCATGGAAAATCAAATAGATCAATGAGAAAATTGGGAGGAATCCACGCCTCACACCTACACTTAAAAACCTCCCATACCTGAGCGAAAAAAGACAGTTGCTTATCCGCGTTGAGGTCTTCACAGTTCAAAATTACTGAAACCTAGAAACAATCTGAACCAAGACACTATAGCGCAATCACCAAACACTGTCTCTGGGAATCGCCAGAGGATAATTTACAAGGACCATCACGCACCACAAATATCTATGAGAATCCAAAAAAAGAAACAAGTACATAAAATGAAACCAAAACTTTAACTGACATGCGATTGAAGACCCGTCACAGACATATCCCATCGTCACTGGCTCGAGCTCATGGAGGAACAACGACCACCCTAAGCACCCACCGGAGGTGGGGATACATCCACATAATTATGTAATTAAGCATTTATGAGAGGTGATTAAGAATTTTTTTTTCACAAAATAAACATAAAAGGCTCAAGAACAACAATTCTTCTTAGAAAAAACAATAACCCTACATAAATATCTTGAGGAAGATCATGAATGATTGTAAAAACATTATATTCATCCTACCATCATTAAATTTAAATTATTTATGACTCATTTTTTTGAAGATCCAATCAATACTATTCACTAATGAAAAATAAAAGAATTAAAACCCTAATGTTTACACATAAAGGAAGAGAGTTCTCAAACCTCATACCTCAAAAATATCCTTACAATCCATTATAAAAGAAAAATAAATTATTATAAGTACAATAATGTGTAAGAGTTCCTTTAATAAACCTAAACCATAATTATTTCTTTACAAAATCACTTACATAACAAATCTTAATTTGAATATTCCCTTACAAAAAAAATATTTAAGATGATATGATGAATACTATAATGAGAGTGGGGGAAATGAGTATATTTCCCTAATAATAAATCTCTATAATCAAAGAAAAACATCTAAGTAATTGGGGTGAAAATGTATCTTAAGATCTATTTTTTAGCACTAATGATTCAAGGGACATAAATGATAATGAATATAATTTAAGAGAATCGACAAAATTACAATATGGTTGGAAAAATAGACCTCTATTGTTTAAGGGTATATTCCACACATAAAAGTGTAGGGTGTTCAACAAAACAATTATGTATCATGCTATGGTAAACTATAATTGTACATGGTTCATGTTTCCATTAAAGATCATGTTGATGATTCACCCCATAACTTGAAAAATTATGTTGAGACTATGATACAAGGAGAATCTCCCCATCACATCCTTTGGGATCAAAAATCCATCCACGATGAAATATAAACACTACACTATAGTGGTCCCAAACCAACCATGGAAAGCAACCCAACCCATTAGGATCCACAACATAGTCAAAATCCCACCCCAATACCACCTTTAAATTGTTAGGGAAACCAAAACAAACCATCAAGGAACCATATCACAAAAATAATAACAATTCCTTAGAAACAACCCCTTATATGAAAATTCATCTCAACTCCTCCAATATTTTTTTTATCCTCCTTCTGACACAACTAACACAAAAAATTCATAAATTAATAGGCTAAGAAAGAATAAATTGTAAAACTAGATACATTTGAAATGATTATCATCCTTATGAATTAAAATCATACTAATAAGGGAAAACACCCAGACATAACGTAACATGTTACTCCCTAATATATATCTCTAAAATTGGATGATTTCATTAATCAAACATAGCCACAAGGTAACAAAAAATCCAATTGGATCATTCCTAATAAAAATATAACTTCAATAAATCATCTCAAAAATAAAATCATACTTCATGAAAAAAAATCCTAACAAAATTCCGGATACTATGTGTGCATCATTGAAACTAATTTACATGTAATCTCATAAAATTAATCATTCCTCCACTGATTTTTAACCATAGAAATAACATACCAATGAAAGACTTCCTCTCAATGATAAAAGATCTCAACTAAACACTCAATGAACACAACATCATCCTTGAAATATAAATATAAGCAATTGATGATATGATAATCATCATGAAGATACTGGTGGATCTGTGACACTTGAATGGTTTCATTGTTAATGGAAAGATGTGGAGGGAGTAACAAAAATATTCTACCTCCCTAATATGATGTGGAACCTCAAAATGACCAGAAATCCAATGAGAGTGAATACCTCTCTAAAACCCTATACATCAAATGTTGATGAGAAACACTTAATAAAACAATATATATAACCTCATACTATATATTTACATGCTTCTAACTGGAATATAACTTTTTATGGTCTTTCACATCATTTATCATCTCTTGAATCTTATGAATCATCTCTATCATTAATTTCACCAAATTTAGAACACAATTGTCAAATGCATAATCATACTCTAATATAGAACATATCATTAAGTCCAATCATACAATGAATAAAATAAATCAATTAAATTGGAAGAGTATGATCTACTACTATAATAAAACTCAACCATGGGTCAACGCCTTATCCATGATACCCCAGATTCCATGATGCAATCACATGACATAACCTCTACTATTTAAATGGTTCTATCAATATTCCCATCCATATAAGGATGAGAAATAGTTATATTATACTACTAAGGGGACAATAGAATGTAGTAATACTCTCTAGAATCACAAGGTATAACAAGGATACAAATTAAAAATGATGGCCCTTAATACCCAGTGAGGAAACACCACCTCTTCCACACACAGCCTTGACAAAACCTCTATAACACCAATCTCTCTAATAGTAACAAAGCAGATTGATATTGTCAAATAATCCATGATCCCCTATATATAATCATGTCCTTACTTTTATTGTTGTAAAATAGTGAGAAAAAACATCAAAATTCCCTCCCATTTCCACTAAAGAATATCCATTGGATGTAATAAACCACCTAAGACGTTATTTTTTTCCCCCACCAGCTGGAAGAATAAACATTGTGATATAAAATCTACCACCAATATCTTCATCCTAGTCCACTAAATATTACCTCTATAGTCATCATATATCTTAGCCACACTAGGACACACTACCACTAAAAATTCATAAAACTCATAAAGAACCTCGTTTAACACCAATGAGGGAAAAAACCCATCAAGACATCATCTAATGTGATCCATCATCTGAACATACCTCTATAGAATAACTATATATGATATAATCCCACATGACCTATCCCTTTAATCCACACACTAAGACACCTCTACCTATTGTGTCAAGGATGATTTCACTATCATATGAAATAGTAAACCAATACCACCAGACTCATATTCATCAAGATGGATTACTATAATATCCTTTATTACCCACCAAGAATTTACCTACAGTAAAAAGTATATACTTATGAATTTATACTCATTTCATCTTTATCTATATTCTCCTTCCCATATGTATTAGATATCTCGATGTTAATCCTAGAGAAAATTCACCTACCTCTCTTATAACAAATTTAGATATCATTGGGAGAACAGAAAAATTACCATATTATAATCCATATAGTCTAAAAGACAATCACCATTGAGGTAAATAAGCCACATATTTAGTGTAAAACTCATCTGGAAACTTGAGATCATGGGTGGAATTGTTCCACTCATAGTCGAGTAACTACTTATATTCATATGAGATCACTTCCCTCTACTACATCATGACACATCATTAAACAACATGATATGAGTCACATAAAACCAAAAAATGTATCTCCCACATATAGAAGATGAAAAAGGGGGAATGATTCACCCTCATTTAGGTAATTAAACAATTTATAACATTGATGTGTATATAAAAATTAATTTCCCATCTGAGGAATGTCTACCAAAGGGGAAATAATTTGACAGAATTCAGACAAGAACCTGAAATAATATCCTAAATATTGTTGGAAACCAAGGACCTACACAATATTCTTAAGTGTTTCCCAAGAATGAATTTCCTCAATATTATACGAATCCACTTCCAGTATTTTTGGAGACACTACATGTCATAGGGCATGAACACTCCATGTCCAAAACATATACCTTTACTTTTATCTATAATGATGATGATGTCAATGGGCATAAAAAAGATCCCTATGGTTCTCAACACTCTCCTCCTCTATCATCATGAATATGAGAATTTTGATGATGAAAATGACCAAAAACTAATCTAATAACTCATAAATTCTATATTTTATGAGACCCGTGATCATGGATGGGGCATTTGAAAAATAAAATGACATGAAAAACAACTCAAATTTCTCAAGTAATGGTTGAAGGTGGTATTAAATATACAATCCTCCCAAAAACTTATATAGTGATATCTAGAGAATAGATCGATTTTTTCAAACCAACTCTCTCGCCTAAATTTTTCTAATAGATTATCAATCCTCAAAAGATGTCAGAAGTTCATGATAACCATTTTATTCAACAACCAATATTCTATATAGAATCAAAACCCACTATAAAAATTCTTGATGAATAATAATGCAGTACGCCAAAATAACAAACCAGACCATATAATTTCCTTCCACATTCAGGAATTAACCGGAATCATCATTCCTCATAGCTTGTATGGTTTCATATGATATGGATCCATAGAAATTGGAGTGGTACCATTTTGTAACTAGATATTGAAGTCGATATCACATCGTGGGGGTAATGATAAAACCTCCAAAACGAACTCTTATTTGAATATTGGAAACTCCACCACCCACACCTCTACTAAATTCAATTATATGAACATTATTTAATAAAATAAATACTCTAAGAATATATAACACATCTGATGTCCCCAACCATGAATGAAAACTTCATGATACTATCCTCATCACAAGACAAAGCTCACTACAAAAACAAATCAATAACCATGCACATAGAATGAGACCAGTCAATACCAATTATGACATTGAATTGTTTCACCTTAACTAGGAAGAAATACCTTGATGACTGATTCTACCCATTCATCACCACACAACCAAGTCACAAATCAATAAAATTCATTTAAAATCCAACTGATATAGTCAACACCATTGGAACTACAATAATATCAACTGTATGTCCTAAGGAAGAGACCAACATGGGTGCAATAATGTAGTAAAATTATTTTAAATAAAACAACAAATAAAAAATATATAATATATGTACATTGTATTTTGGATGATCATTGGTCGATTTGGATTCAACACATCCATAACAAGAGGATATCAATATCCAAATTCCCTATGTTTTTTTATGATTACCACCTAACCATCCATGAATATCCCTATTTCCCTAAGGATATATGGCAAAACAATTATATCTTCTACCAACCCCATCACTTCCTAGGGAAACGTAATTCTACTATCCCGATTTTTAATATTAATTTCATGAAACTACTACTAAGGCTAATATGAAAACATACCCCCACACATCACTAATACATGAGGATGGTTGGGCATGAAGACAACCCATGAACATATCTCCCATTTTTTAATCACATAGTCCTATATTTCCTTGTAGGTTCATGGGAAATATTTGTTCTATATAAAGGATAATGAATCATCTTAGTCTCATTCCATATTAATAAAAATATTGATTGTCCAGATACCCAAGACCCCCCTCTAGAATATCCACTTCACTAAGAACCCTGATGAATCCCCCTCCCAAGATTTTCATGGACGACCACTCATCCACTCAATCACCATATAATTCCTTTTCACCTCTAGGTACAAAGTCAATATATATGGGGTGACATCATATCGAATAATTGAAAATGAGACATACTCAAAATGTAGATATCTAGAATCCTCACTAGGGAACAAATGAATGGGAATTAAAATAATGAACATAATTATAATCCAAGGATCTCACACATTTATTCTCCCCTACTGAATTTGGAGAAACAATTTACAATTCTAAACCATCATCATTGATGGTTGAAACTCTACACAGAACTACCGTCAAAAATCATGATAAGAAGAATTCTCTTATTTCCCAGAGATATAAAATTGACTACTTCTATGATTCTACTCACATATGACTAATGAACAGCAAATAATGATACTAAACCCTGGAATACATTACATGAAAGGTTATCTAGAAATCCTCTATCCAAAGATATATATTGAAACCAGAGATGCTCCCCACATACTTAGACACCCCCCTAAAATTGTAAGTCTCACAATTCCTTCTATAATACCTATCCACATCGTTTGGGTCTATCCTATCATTGTCTAATATAAAATCCTATTGAAAATCACCATCCCAAAGAACATATGGACAATGAATAACTTTAATCTATGAAAACTATGAACCCAACTCCTAATTTTAGTAGAAAAAACATATTTAATGAAATTCATTTATTTCCTCCCAAATCACTCCATCTCAAACACATTGGAACCTAATCATGATGAATGAATATCAAATAGGTCTCTTCCATAAAACAATCACCACTTCACCAGGTCAATCAATTAAAACAAATTCTATGTCTAAAAAAAGATGGGCAATAAAATCTCATGTCGTAGCCAGTATCCCTGGACAACATCATGGACGAGCTCAACTGGTTTGGTTTCCCTTCCAACCCATGAAATCCTCTGAATTTCATAATTCCAAAATTCATCCTAAATCACATCCAAAATCTTTGAAACCACTCATTAATTAAACTCCTCGTTTATTTACACTTGTGGAGCTTCAATAAATACATAAATGATCCCTGAGGCCCACTTTCAATATTCCAATGGTTTTCGACTAGAATTTATTTTATAAAACATACAAATTCGATGCAATACACTTATATGTACCATTGAAACATAAAAAATTACCAATCATCACCATGATATAAATAAACCAATATCATTAATAATCCCAAAATGAATGAATATATCATAAAAATACATGTCTTTAAATAAACAAAATACCAAATCAATCCTAGGGAAATGACTCTACAATCTTTCCCCATCTCTAAGATACTACTATAAGGACCTATCACCAATGATTCATGGGGAACATAATTTTTTTAATATATATATTGGTGAGAATAAATTTTATGCTTAATAGGATCATACTAAAGAACACCCATGAAAGAGTGGATGTAGCATACTAATTCATCTATGAACAACCAATAGTACAAACAAACACCTATTAAGTAATCTACTACCCAACCTCACAAAAGATGACTCATGAAATGTCACATAAAAAAATTGTAATATGGTATCAAATAATACAATTTTATGGTACCCCAAATCACTCTCCCACCTTTTTTTCACTCTCATGTTTGAACATTATATGTATTGTACTTAAAATCCCTTATATAGTCATGTCATGACCCACTATATCTCATATCATATTCATTCCACACACCTTCACCACATAGTCCTTATTATCCAATATCTACTACCAAATGTTACATCTTATCCACCAATATGTATTTGTTATAATGTTGTATCATGATGGCAGATAAAATCAACCTTGTTCCCTACTCCTACCACAGATGACCACAAACAATAATATCCTCACATTAATACCATGTAGGGTTTTCTGTTCAACATGTATATCCTTATTAAAAAATCATAGGGAAATTTAGTACATCACGTGACTATCATACTACCAATACCCCATTGGGTCAATTAATGCACTACATACAATGGTAGTATGTTCATTCCTACCTCAATCTATAACAACCCATGATACAATGAGTAGAGATAGTGACACTTATATAGTATTCATCTATCCATTCATTCAATAACATGGATGTTAGGGTAAAAAACTCAGTACCCAAGGAATAGTGGGAATTAGTAAGGGTATCTGACTTGGGTGTGGCGAATATTTAATTCAAGAGGGAAATAAAATTTAAGATTAGTCAAAAACAAACCCCACCTAACAGTTCCACACTGAACTATCCTACCATAACCCAAAAAGTTAACCATACTACCATCATCGCACAACACCACTACTACCAATAATAAAACAACAAATAACTATATGTTTTATATAGGAAATCAACCCCAATCATTCAAAAATCATAACTTAGTCATACTACTAATCCATTTAAATTATTACCATTTAACAAAAAATTTAAATTTAGTAATTTCTCTAATTACATATTTTACAGAAAACCAATTCCACCCAATAACCACATTAATTACATCCATTACCAAATATTACTTCATTTTTATTACATATCACATTCCGATGTGACTAGAAAACTATAAAAATAAACCAATTACCACCATCCATGATATTATCCCAAAACATCCACCAGTTTCCCTATTCCCAAATGAAGTCACACAACCACAACCCTATTTTACCACACACAACCATAGAAATATATAATTGTGCCACTCGTGGAATCTAAATAAATATCTACTACACAACACATACAAACATCCCAACCAAACATCAATCAACCACTATAAACCATCCCTCAATGCATCCCACACTAATCTATGGAACAGATGATTCCCTCATAGATGACAACCATCATAGTCTTACTTCCTAACACTTTCAAAGTAACACATTTGATCCCAACCAAAAAAACATGAAATGATACTCACATAACTACATAAACAGATCCACCAAAAATTCCCATACATTTAAGGAAATATCAAAAACACATGAAAACTAATTTCAAAAACAACCATTACCACAAATTCTCTCTTTTGAAAACAACACCTTTTTGCGTCAAAATTTCATCACAATATGTTCATTTAAAATCTTCAAGTGAATAGACTCTTTTTAAAGGTGATTCTAATATAAAATTCTTTACATCAAAAAAGGGCTCAATAATTACAATTATATTCAATAACACTGAAAATCATGTATAGATATCATGATAAATTTCACAAAATCATGTAAAAACATGTGATTCAACCCATCCCCATTATATTTCCATTATGAATGAATCAATATAATGTTTTACCCAACACATAATATTCATACACGGATGAAAAAAGAAAGTAACCCCTTAATTTACACATAAAGGAAAACAGGTCTTCAATCCCCAACATCAACAACAAATTCACAGTCAACTAGACAAGAGGAAGAGGCAATGATGGTATAATACCAAATAAATGAATCATTAGTCAAACTAAACCACAAAAATTTCTCATAAATAATCAACTCTAACATACCCTAATATAAAGCAACACTACCCCTGAGAATCCCCATGGGATGAATGAGATGAAATGAAGATTAAAAGAAATGGTAGAGGGGATGAAAGGTTTCTTAAATTTATCATAGATTATCTCAATATTCAATTTAAATAAATGTGAATTAATGGAATTTGAGGGATAAAAAATATATATATAGTTTAAAAAATAGACCATTATGGTGTAAGTTTATAATCCTTATCACAAAATATAGTTTTTTCGAACAAATAAGTAATACTATTTATGCTAGACCAAAAATGGAATAAGACCAATTATTCTCCAAATATAATTCCACAAATCAACCATAGATATAAGAACATTTAGTTGGGAAAACAGAAAAAGTATCCTCTCAATGTCATAACCTTGATGATCCCAGATCCAACCATAGTGCATTATAAACACCACACCACAACAGTCTTCCAACCAATCTAGGAATGGAACCCAACCCCTAGGACTCCACAACCCGGTATAAAGGCCACACCTCTACAACATGAAAATCAAAAGGGTCATATAAAAGAACTATCTAGGATCCATAAAAAAACACCAATGACCACTTGGAAAAAACATACTACATCCAAAACTCATCTCAACTCCACCAATCAATCTCCATTTCTCATACAGATACCTCCAACACACAACAATCACAACGTAAAAAGACAAGAAAGACTTCATCGTTAAAAAATATATTAAATATAATTATTTTTTATTGAAGGGATTTTTTTAATATTAAGAAGAAAATTGATGTATTGTGTGTTAAAATAATGTTTTTAGATATATTCTAGTCATTTCACTAGGGAGAGGATCATTTAAACATATGAACAACCAAACCCTCTAATATGGATGGTAGAATAAGTTTTTTTTATCTTATTAGTTTTTAAAATTATGTTATTTTTTACATATATTACAATGCTTGAATAGTGACTAAAAGGGATTTCATTTCTTAAAACGTTCTCTAGTATGGAAAAATCATATACATTCTTAGCATTTTTTAGAACTAAGAAAGGGTTTATAGCTTATAACCATAATTAGACTTCTTATCCTTTAACACATATTTATGTGCTTCGCTAGTTTATCACTTAATGTTGAGATATTTCCTTCCTAAAATTAGTTTTAATCCATTAATATTTGAATCAAATTCCTTTTTAGTAAGGTAATATTATTATTATTTATTATCCCCCAAATATACATTCTTTCATTTTCGAAATATCTGATTATATTTATATATGTATATATTAGATAGACACACATTCACACAGTTGTGTTTTTGTGTGATTAAATATATATATATATATATATATATAGTTAGATTTATATGTAAATATTCAGACAAACACACATACAGTTATTTCTATATATTTATATGAAATAAGGTTATATGTAGATAGACACACATGCATACACATTCCAAATTATATATATTTATTAGTGTATATTTTTATATATTTACCTTATTTAGGTATTTGACATATTTGGTTTATAATTTCAGTTTTCCTTATGATAAATATTTTTCTATGTTTCATACTTATATATATATATATTTAGTTGTTTATATTTATGTTCATAGATTTTATGTATAAAATCATATATATTTTATTTATTTTATATATGTATAAATGTTTATTTTTTTATTGTACATGTAGATATATGTATCATATAATATGGTTTATAGAAAATATATACACACATATTCATATATAGATTTTATGGTGTATATATATATAAGAATTATTCAGTATATATACATAGATATGTGTATATATTTTTTGTGTGGTATGTTTGTGTGTGTGTTCATAGTTGTATTGGTGGAATTTTATTATGTCAATATATTTACACACACACACAAACACACACACACAGATATATATATATATATATATATATATATCATAGAGTAAATTTTCTATCATTCATATCTCATGAAAATGACACGCTTCCACCAGCCAAGCAATTTTCATCTTTTTCAAGTAGCATAGTTTTTCCTATCATAAAATTATTTAGATTTAAATGGATTCCCCCTATATAATTATATTTTAAAATTCATCATCAAATATATTGTTATGAACATAATTTAACTCCACTTTATGTTTTTGGTATTATCTAATATTATATAGAAAAAAGAAACTCCCATTATTGGTTTACATTAATATTTTATGAGATATATAGAGGTTTGTTACTCATATTATTTATATAATATATGAAATAAAATCATTTAAATGGAAATTATATTACATACTACACATTTTAGCACCATAGTGACTTCCTAAAATCCTTGTTTTAGATCTATGATTTCTATGTCTGGTTCCCCAATCTCACCGTTATGTTATATGTCTTATATTACAATTCTGTTTTCCAGATAAAATAGACCAAAAATATTATATTCGAATTTTGTATCCCAATTAGACCAATAAAAAAATATCTAATTAAATGGCTTTATTAATACCATAACATAAAGATTGAACATTTCTATATTATAGAATCTTCATTAATACCATGTCTACCACATTAATTTTCTTAAATTTTACTAGATAACAGTTTTATATAATAGTATAAATATTATATGAATGTTATACTCAATATTCACATGTTTTTTAATGAAATAGTATTAATATGAGTAAAAATGAATGGATTATAATTGCATGAAAATATATTATGGGGAAGGTGTAAAAAGTTCATAAAATTTGAAGCTGGTAGTGCTAATGTCTCTCCTAGAATCATGTGTCCATTTAAACATTGTTATAATTCAAAAATAACTATACTTGTTGAATTGGAAGAACATTTCCTCTGTTAATATGTTCCTCAATGTTATAAAAATTCTACCAAACATAGATAAGAAATAAATTTATCTAGAATGTTTAATGATAATACATTGAATGAATAATCAAATATTTGTACTAGTGTGTACGGTGATGTATATCGTATTGAGTAAATGATAATGGTGGATGAAAATGTATTGATATATTATGTAAAACTATTTTATAAATTTCATAATTGGGATGATATGTCATAATTTAATGGGTCAATGAAGAAAAAATTATAAATAGTATTTAAAATATGTTACCTAAATTTAGGAAACAAATGGAGTGATTCTTGTTTTATAGTGTTTCTTTCTCTAATAAAAGACACGATTCCATATAAAAATGATATTAAATTTATAACATACAATTCTAAATTAATTTTATGTTCAATGTGAATGAACTATTAAAATATATATTTATTACATAATGAATTCATATTATTTCCAAAAAAAATAATCTCTATAGAAACTTCTCAAATGTGATCCATTTCATTACAAGGAAAAATGTATGTAAATATTTTATGTATTGGGATGTAAATACTACTTATGTAAATATTTTTTCAACCCAATGGAATGAACTAGACGATAAATCTACCATGGGGTGCAAACAATGATAAAAAAATCTCCCTAACAGTTGTAGAATGATCAGATGTTGATATTCTATGATGGGGGAGTGTTTGTTGGTTAGTGGGGTGTATGAAGTATAGTGAAATATAGTCCTTGTGGTTTTTTAGAAAAGTATTGGTTTTGTTACACTATTCAAATACTACAATGGTAGGTTCCAATAAATATAGGAAATTTTCAGTCACCATTGATAAATGGTTGGTAATTCATGAATTTCACATGGAGGGGTTTATTGGATGATCGACTAATACTTACAATATATATATTGGACCATTTTTATACATGTTATGATGCAATTTATGATTACATTGAATTAGAAATTTAATTTTATGACATGGAAAACTGATTTTAATTCTATTATAATCAAATTAAATAGGAATGTAATAGTGTTTCTCTTGTTGACATAGGACATAATGTCTAAACCACATAAAACCAATGCGTACATTATTTAATTATTTAATTTTTATTAATTGTGAATTTTTTGAGTTGAGAGTTCTATTATGTGTGTACAAGAGATAATTATTATGGTGAGTAGGGTGTGAAGACTTATTATCTTCTAGTATTCTAAGAAATATGAGTATATCGAGTGATTAATTTCCACTATTCATATCATCTAATGGATAATTTATTTATATCAGATGATGAAGCAGATTCTAAAATATGGAATTAGGGATTATTTCATTTCTAACTCATCAATGCACCCAGAGTTAGCATAGGTAACACTCATTTTATTACCTTTAATTTTTATTTTAGTTTGAGTTTATTATCATATAATGTTATTAATTAATGAAAAATGATATATAATTAATACAATACATATTTTGGATTTTTAATATATTATCTTATTCAAAAAGACCTGGATGTTTAGTTGGATGGAGTTATAATAGAGAATATGAAATATACAGAATGGGAATTTATGAAAACTAATGAGGAGTTTCTAATAAAAATATCTTCAGAATGAAATATAAACATTAACATAAAGATGATGAAGACTAGAATGGAGCTCATAAAGGACTTGTTAGACTTGTATAAGAAGATAACAACACATAAAAATTTTCATGAGGAGGATTTTGTTACGCATGAGGCTATCAGAATATATACCTTTGGAATATCACATGAATGAATTTATCATGATTTGAGGGTAGATATAATTGGTAAAGGTGAAGGTCATGATTGACTCAAAATAACTTTGATAGTTTTTATGACCATCAGATTTGAGGGATGAGATAATAATGATTGTTAGAAATTACTATAGTAAAAATGATTGGGTCTTTGAGGATGTTAGGAAATCAATACTAAATAAATAATATAACCAAAAAATACTGAACCAAATGAATACATATGAGGATAGTTACATCAGAAAATACCTTAAATGGATGCATTGGAATATATGCATTGAGATAGGAGATATGGAAAATTGATTGGTCTCGGTACGAAATGTTGTAAGTCTTAAAAGAGTGGTCCTCATTGAAAGGAGTATAGATATGTAAAGACCCGTAAAATTCAAGGTAATTTTTTTCTCAATTTTCTTGGGAATTTTACAAGAACGCTGTTTCTGACAGCACATGATTCTGAGGCCCGGTGTGCCTGGAATATCTATCCGAAGTTTATCTTGGGTACGTTCAGTGAACGAACGAGTGGGTTTTTCTAACTTTTGAACCAGTGCTCGGAATCGAATTCCTGAGGACACCGATTGATTCGAAGCGCCGGTAATTGCTTAGGAACACCTTTTCCGGAGTTGCATTTTCACGGGAGGAGTTGTTAAAAATTTGTGGATGATAAAATAAAAATTGAGTGACAATTTTTATTTCCTTTAAGTGGTTTATCCATTGAGTGGAAGTTGGGTTAACCAACCAAGTTCCCATGGGATGTTATGAGAGTGGTGGGGCCCACACGAACCCCACCCCTTCATATTCCCTAACTCTTTCAACTCACCATTAATTTTGATAACATACGTTAATTAAATAGGTGAGTTAAATTTGAATGTTTAAAATTAAAATGCTTAAGTTAGGTTAATAAAATAAGTAAGGGACTTATTTTATTTTTGTTGGGGTCTTGTTGCTTTGAGAGTTTTTTGGAGAAAAGATAAGGAGCTTGAAGAACTTCTTCCTCTTCGACGGAGAACGCGAAGAACCCCGGATTCCTCGGAGATAGACGACGCGACGCCGTCCCCGCGACGAGACTCTCTTCTTCCGCGACGTCTTCTTCCGCGACCGTTATTTCCGGAACGAACCCTCGCTCAATGATTCGACAAGGTGGGGGGTTATTTATTTCATTTTTTCCTAATTACTTCATCGTTGGTTTATCGTCTATTTTGAACCGCCTGTTATCACAATAACGGGAGAAGGTCGGACCGCACAAACAAGGCCAACCCTCCTCCCCCTTTTTGGTTGATTTTTGTTGCGGCTCGTGTAAGGCGGCGCGGTGCCGAAGCACTACACGGGAACTGTTAAAGAAAGGGGAGAGAAACGTGGAGCCGTCGCGCCGCGCCGTTGGAACAAAACTATTCCACGGCACCGTCGTGTCGCGCCAAAGAACCTTGAAGGAACCTCGAAGCACCGCGGCCGGAGCGAGGCCGCGGTGGAGGGGCACAGCGCCGTCGTGCCACGCCGGACGGACCAAGCCTGTGGCCAGTTCTGGGCCGCGGCGGAGTAGGGGAACTGGTGGCCGGTTCCGGGCCGCCGGCGTCGGAGCAGGGGGACCGGCCTTGCCGGTCCCGTGTCGGCAGCAGCCGGCCGGCCGGTGTGGGCCGGCCGGTCAGTGGAAGAGCAGGGGGTTACAAACCCCTGGTAGCCATCTCGAGCATTCCCCCAGTATGGGGGCCGCAGTTACGAAAACAAGGGGCAGACCCCCCCCCCCCCCTCATCCGCTCGGCCGCTCGGCCGAGCCCTTGGCCAGCGCGCCGGGCCGCCAGGCCGTGCCGGGCCGCACCCAGGCCGGGCCAGGCTACGCCAGACGGGCCGAGCTGTGCCCAAGCGGGATAGACCCCGACCCATGTCAGGTTCGACCCGGATTGGGCCGACCCAGGGGGTATCGGGCCGGGTCGAACCGGGCCCGAACCACCCTAATACCGAACTATTTCTATCTGTTACCCATAACAAGGGTTGCGGACCTCAAATCTACACACCGTCAGCGGTGATGCGATCCTTTGAACGAGATGGTAGTTTCGGTATATTGCACTCAAGGTTTCAAATTACTTTGGGTTTGGCCGGACTTTGATGGATTCCTCTTAGTGAGACGGACCTATTGGCTTACTCTGCTCCAGGTTTGGATGCATTTAGAGTACGGTCGGGTTGGTTTTGACTTAAAAATCAACTGGGCCCCTAGAACGAAAAGGCCAATAACTCTCAGACCAGGCATCCAATTGACGCGCCGTCTATGACGTTGAGTTCCTGTTGACAATACGGAACTTTTGGATACACCAACTCCGGACTATGTGTCAGTTGATGTATCATCCCTTCGGCTCATGAAGAGGACCCTCTCGAACGAGCTTGCTGTGTGCGGGAACCTAGAGTTGGCTTCGACCGCGACGACGATGACGACTATGCAGAAATCCTCCGTGGATTCGACGATGACGACTACAACACTCAACGTTCCTACGTGGATCAGTGCTACCAGTCATGTGTGGGTCAGATCCTGTGTGGGTCAGCGCTCAGCGGTCCTATGTGGGCCAACGCCTACAGATCCTGTGTGGGTCTGATCCTATGTGGGTCATTGCAGGTATTAGTTACCTATCGACCCTATGTGGGTCAGATCCTTTTTGGGTAATTGTGGGGGTTAGTACCTATCGATCCTTTGTGGGTCCGATGGCTTAAATGAATCAGTGGCTATATCTGATCATCTTTATCATCATATGAAGAACTATACCCTTGTGAGCTTAATCTTGACTTTCAATCCTTGTCTTCGATAAGTTGACTTGATATCCTGTGTGGATTACATTTTGCTCTCCTATGTGGAATGTGTTGTGTTTTACAGTGTGGACTGGGATATACTCGGGCTCAGATGTTGGAGCCGAATGAGAATTGATGACTTAGGTATATGTATGGGCATATACCTAAGTGGTGATGGATGTTACTTTGTGATTTTATCTTCCTTTTTGGAGTATCCTTTGTGGATTCTTGGAGACCATCGGGGGTCTCGGGGTCCCTACTGAGTAGTGTATACTCACCCCTGCACGGGCTATGCCCGCACTATGTTGTGTTGGTTGTAGACGATGGACAGCGCTGATCGCGATTGAGGGTTGCGGAGCAGGTCAGTACCCGGAGGTGGACCACTAGGCAGGACATACTTGGAGCGGACGGTTGGACCCGAGGAGTTGTGGAGGCTATTTGTACTCACCCTTCAGGTGGGACCTCCAGTGGACGGCTCGAGGCTGCGGCATTACTTTCAGTTGCTATTTTCCCTTTCCAGTTGTACTTTACATTCAGTTTTGGTTTGTATTCTGACCCACTTACTTTTCAACACTTACTTTTGTATCTGCTTTTACTTAGTGTATACTTCTGCTGCTTGCTTGTTTTGTGGTGTTTGTTTACTTTACAAAGGCAATGCCTTCCCTTTTTATCAGGAATTACGCCTTGGTGCTAGTCGCCAGCCCCTTGTCTATGGAAGGCAGGCTTGGGGTAGTCACGGCATGGGCCCCGAGGACGGGTCGTGAAATATTGGTATCAGAGGAGTTTGGTTCTACCGCAGAACATTGGACTCTGATCTTTCTTCTATGTGAAGCAATAGTGTTAAACGTATTTGGTGTGGTTATCAGTCCAGGGAGTCCAGTGTTGGTGTGGAAACTGACGTATCCGTACACCAGGACCCAGACTTCTGATTTCCGACTTAATACATGAAAATATTGATTGCTTGTGTGATTCAATTTTTCTTTGTGATTACTTTATGTCAGCTCTCTATGTATATTGTTTGATTGTGGCGCACCTGTTTCTTTTCAGGATGTCCCCACGACGGCAGCCATCTAGGGTTCCAAGAGTTTTGCGTGACGACAGCCCACCGAGCGACAAGGCCTCGGTACAGGGCCCTTTGACAGAAGAGGCACCGGCGGTACCTCAACCCGCCGAGCCACCGATGCTACCAGCCCCAGCCGCTGACGATTCACGTCGCCTAAGTGCACTACACAAGTTTCAACATCAGTTTCCGCCCATGTTCCACGGGGAGACGGACCCTCATGTAGCCGAGGATTGGCTGGAGGTAGTTGTGCGGGTTTTTAGGTTAGTGAGGACATCATCGGACCTCATGGTGATCCTCGTAGCGAGCCTACTGCATGCGGAAGCAGGAAGATGGTGGAGCATGATGCTCTAGGTGCACGATGAGGCATCTCTCCTCTGGAAGGACTTTGAGAGCCTCATTCTCTTAGAGTTCATCCCATCCACCCTCCGTGTTTTGCGCATCCAGTAGCTTCTACAGCTGCGGCAGGGCAGCATGACGGTCGTCCAGTACTAGGCGAGATTTACCGATCTCTCGCTCTACTCGATAGACCTGGTACGGGGCCCATTCTTCCGGGACCGGACCTTCAAGCAGGATTTGAGGCAAGAGATCAGGGAATCATTGATCTCCCTAAGCATTCTGACACATGTAGGAGTACTGGAGAGAGCCCTTCTGATAGAGAGCTTCCTTGCTGAGCCTTCATCAGCAGCGAGACCTACCGTAGGGTGGCACGTAGGAGAGTCTTCTATAGTAGGCAGTCGATGGATGACTCCGGGGTCCAGGCAGACCAGACCCTTAGGCAGACGACCTCAAGACACTAGCTCAGCAGTGCGGTGCACACAGCGTGGGGCCAGTCTTTCGAGAGTCAGACAGTGCTACGCATGTGGCGGGCAGGGCCACATGGCTCATGACTACCCGACCCGCCATGATGAGGAGCAGCAGATGGTTGAGGGGCCACCCAAGCAGAGGCAGAGGGTCAACTGTGGCGGTCCGCAGGGAGCAGGCGGACGAGGCAGAGGAGCTGGCCGAGCAGAAGGTGGTGGGCGATGCTTTGAGGCTCTACCACCACCACCACAAAGAGGTCCACCCCGACCATAAGGAGCTAGCGGGCAGAGATAGGCAAAGCTCCAGGTAGCGGAGGCCTATGACCATGGTGCATCCAAGATGAATCGAGGTACTATCTGTGTCAATTCAACCCTTTCTGCAGTTCTTATAGACATAGGAGCGAGTCATTCTTCCATAGCTGCTGCCCTTGTTTGGAGCTCGGAGATATTGACAGAGTCGTTGGCTCAATCCATACGGCTAGAGACTCCTACGGGAGCAGACTCGAAGATTACACACTGGTGCCGGCAGTGTGAGCTTACTTTAGGCGGCGAGTGCTTTGGCTAGGATCTTCTTGTAGCGGCATCAAGGCCTTACGGCGTCATCTTGGGCATGGATTGGTTATCTACAGTCCATGCTCAGGTTGACTGTATTAGGCACAAGGTGCGATGTGTACGCACCAACGACAGTAGGTTCACCTTCACCGGCGAGAAGGGATCCTTCGCAGCCTAGGATGGACTCCCGCAGAGGAGAGGACAGCCCATCACTCATCAGTTGGGTAGCCTCATCCTAGGAGCAGTTGATGTGTGAAGTCCTAGTTTCCCTGCAGTGGTGGATCAGTATGCGGACGTTTTCCCCGATGACGATCCAGGAAAAACTCCTCACAAATAGGTAGACTTTTATATTGATCTATAAACCGGGATAGCCCTGATATCCATCCCAGCATATCGGATGGCTCCCGCCAAGCTTTGAGAGCTACGGGTACAATTGGAGGACTTGCAGGGAAAGGGATTAATCCGACCCAGTGTTTCACCCTGGGCTTCCCCGATATTGTTCGCCATGAAGGTAGACGGGAGCTTGCGACTTTGTGTCGACTATCGTCACCTAAACCATGTGACAGTGAGGAACATGTATCCACTGCCAAGGATTGATGAACTCTTCGATCATCTCAAGTGAGCATGGTGGTTCTCGAAGATATACCTCAGGTCAGACTATCATTAGCTTAGAGATCGGGACTAGGACGTCCAGAAGACGGCCTTCAGATGTCTGTATGGACACTATGAGTTCTTGGATATGCCATTCGGTATAACCAATTATCCAGCAGTGTTTATGGACCTCATTATCATGATCTTTCATCCATACCTCGATCAATTTTTTGTGGTCTTCATCAACGACATTTTGATATACTTGATGACTGAGGAGGAGCATGCCTACCCCTTGCGGGTTGTACTGGACACAATCCAAGAGCACCATCTTTATGGAAAGCTCTCGAAGTGTCAGTTTCCGGATACGTGAGGTCCACTTCTTAGGACACGTCATCTTTGAGGCAGGAGTTGCAGTGGATCCTGCGATGATCGAGGTAGTGCTAGCTTGGGAGCCACCCAGGAGCGTGACAGAGGTAAATAGTTTCTTGGGTCTAGATGGATACTATCGGAGATTTTTGAAAGACTTATCCAGAGTTGCGGCGCCACTCTCAGCTTTGATGAAGAAGGGGAAACCCTTTGTGTGGTCAAACAGTTGTCAGAAGAGCTTCTAGGAGCTGAGATAGAGATTGACCAGCGCGCCTATCTTGAGGTTGCCGGAGGAGGGAGTAGGGTACGTAGTTCACTGTGATGCATCAGGGACCGAACTCGGATGTGTCCTCATACAGGATCAGGCCGTGATCGCCTATGGATCACATTAGTTGAGGCAGAATGAGCATAAATTTGCTACCCATGACCTGGAGTTAGCAGCAGTGGTCTTCGCTCTGAAGATGTGGCGATACTATCTGATGGGCGAGCACATTACAGTCTATTCTAACCATCAGAGTCTCATGTACATCTTCTCGCAGAAGGACCTGAATCTGAGACAGCAGTGATGGCTCGAGTTCCTCCAGGACTATGACATTGAGATAGACTATACTCCTAGGAAGGGGAACGTAGTAGACGATGCTCTCAGCTGGGGGACGAGCATCAAGCTACTTGTGGAGGCGACAGAGCATCTATTTGCTTTGTAGATATCCTTCGTGGATAGAGATGGAGCATCCTTACTTTAGTCACTCACAGTCACTCCTCCACTGCTGCAGCGGGTCAGAGAGGCACAGTGTGGGTACGCCGACTGTGATACGCGGCGTGCGCAGATATCCTCAGGACAGGCACCTGATGGTTTCTCCTTTGGAGGAGAGCCCGATGTCCTTTTCAGAGGATGTACCTTGGTACCAGTTGCTTTACGAGAGGATGTGTTGAGAGAGTTTCACACTTCCCCTTTGGCAGTACATCGTGGAGTGCCAATGATGTACCAGGATCTCAGACGATAGCACTGGTGGTCGGGCATGAAGAAGGCTGTGATAGAGTTCGTTTCTCGATGCATCACCTGACAGAAGGTGAATCCAGAGCACCAGGTACCTGCAGGCTTGGTACATCCCTTGGAGGTCCCGGAAAGAAAATTGGGACTGCATATCTATGGACTTCGTGACTGGACTTCCATGCACTTCCAGAGGTCACGAATCCATTTGGGTGATTGTCGACCGACTTACCAAGGTGGCTCACTTCTTACCCATCAGAGAGTAGGGATCAATGGAGAGCATGGGACATACCTACATTCAGGAGATTGTACGACTTCATGGTGTGAAAACATCTATCGTCTCCAATCAAGATTCTCACTTTACTTCCCGACTTTGGAAGTGGTTTCAGGAGGCATTCGGGACGTAGCTTTATCTGAGTACCGCTTTTCACCCTCATACATATGGTCAGACCGAGAGGACAATTTAGACTCTCGAGGACATGCTCCGCGCATGTGTCCTCGACTTTGGTCACATCTGGGAGGACCACATACCCTTGGTGGAGTTCGTGTACAACAAAATCTACCACTCCACCATCGGTATGGCACCATACGAGGCGTTGTACGACCGACCTTGCAGGTCACCTTTGTGCTGGAAAGACCCTGGGGTGTCAGCACTTTTGGGACCATAGATGGTCCAGTCCACGATAGAGAAGGTTCGGGTCACCCAGGAGCAGATGAGGACAGCTCAGAGCCGACAAAAATCTTATGCTAACAGGAGGCGGAGGCCACTGGAGTTCGAGGATGGCGACCACGTCTTCTTGCGGGTCTCACCTTGACATGGTATACGAAAATTTGGATGAGGCGGAAAGTTGCCTCCACGCTTCATCGGACCATTCCAGGTCCTCAGTAGGATTGGCGAGGTGGTTTATCGCCTGGCTCTACCACCTCAGTTGCATCGAGTGCACGACGTCTTCCACGTATCTCAGCTGAGGAGATACGTGCATGACCCGACGCATATAATTGACCATTGGGTGATGGACATTGATGATGGGGAAACTTTTGCGAAGGTCCCAGTGGAGATCGAGGATCGACTGGGGCAGGTCTTACATGGACGGTCGATTCCTCTAGTGCGCATCAGATGGCAGCACGGGAACCTCCAGGATAGCACTTGTGGGCGGGAGGCTCAAATGTGTGCCCAGTACCAACATTTGTTCCCCTAGTTTTGGATGTATCTTTACGGGCAAGTAAAGCCATGAGGTGGGAGTAATGTAAAGAACTGTAAAATTCAAGGGAAATTTTTTCTTAATTTTCTTGGGAATTTTACAAGAACGCGGTTTTTGACGGCACTTGATTCCGAGGCCCGGTGTGCCCTGAATTTCTATCTGAAGATTAGCTCGGGTAAGTTCAGTGAACGAACGAGCGGGTTTTTCTAACTTTTGAACCGGTGCTCGGAATCGAATTCTGAGGGCACCGATGGATTTGCAGCGCTGGTAATTGCTTAGGAACAACTTTTCCGGAGTTGCGTTTTCACGGGAGGAGTTGTTAAAAATTTGTGGATGATAAAATAAAAATTGTGTAACAATTTTTATTTCCTTTAAGTAGTTTATCCATTGAGTGGAAGATAGGGTAACCACCCAACTTCCCATGGGAGGTTATGAGATTGGTGGGGCCCACACGATTCCCACCCCTTCATATTCCCTAACTCCTTCAAGTCACCATTAATTTTGATAACTTAAGTTAATTAAATAGGTGGGTTAAATTTGAATGTTTAAAATTCAAATCCTTAATTTATGTTAATAACATAAGTATGGGACTTATTTTTTTTGGATCTTGATGCTTTGAGAGTTTTCGGGAGAAAAGATAAGGATCTTGAAGAACTTCTTCCACTTCGACGAAGAATGCGAAAAATGCGAAGAACGCCGGATTCCGCGGAGATCGACGACACAACGTTGTCCTCGCGAAGCGGCTCTCTTCTTCCGCGACATCTTCTTCCGCGATGGTTATTTCCGCGACGAACCATCGCTCAACTATTTGACGAGGTAGAGGTTTATTTATTTCGTTTGTTCCTGATTACTTCATCGTTGGTTTATCTTCTATTTTGAACCACCTGTTATCGCAATAACGGGAAGAGGTTGGACCACACAAACACGACCGACCCCCCTCCCCCTTGTTGGTTGATTTTTGTTTTGGCTCGTGTATGGAGGCTCAGTGCTGAAGCACCGCGTAGGAAATGTTAATGAAAGCGGAGAGAAAAGCGGCGCCGTCATGCCGCGCCGTTGGAAACAAACTATTCTGTGGCGCCGTCGCACCGCGCCAAAGAACCTTGAAGGAACCTCGAAGCATCGCGGCTGGAGCGGGGCTGCGGCGGAGGGGCGCAGCACTGTCGCACCGCGCCGGACAGACCAAGGCCGCGGCCGGTATCGGGCCGCAGCGGAGTAGGGGAACCGGCGGCCGGTTCCGGGCTGCCGGCGTCGGAACAGGGGGACCGGCATTTCCGGTCCCGTGTCGGCAGTAGCCGGCCGGCCGGTGCGAGCCTGCCGATCTGTGGGAGAGCCGGGGGTTACAAACCCCCAAAGGCCAGCTCGAGAACCCCCCCCCCCCCATTATGGGGTCGCGGTTATGAAAACAAGGGGGCAGGAGCCCCTCACCCCCATCATCGTCTCGGCCGAACGGCCGAGCCCCTGGCCAGCGCGCCATCGTGCCCGCGCGCCGGGCCGGCTGCCCTGGCCGGTCCGCCAGACAGGGCTGCTAGGCCGGGCCGCGCCCAGGCCGGGCCGGGCCGCGCCAGCCGGGCCGAGCCGTGCCCAAGCGGGCTAGTCCCAGACCCGGGTCGGGTCGACCCGGTTCGGGCCAACCCAGGGGGTATCAGGCCGGGTCGAACCGGGCCTGAACCCCCCTAATACCGGACTATTTCGTTCTGTTACCCATAACATGGGATGCAGACCTACAATTGACGCATCGTCAGCGGCGATGCGATCCTTGGAACGAGACGGTCATTTCAGTATTTTACACTCAAGTGTTTGGAGTACTTTGGGTTCGGCCGGGTTGGTTCGTACACGAAACCAATCGGGCCCTCGGAGTAGAAACAGTTATAATTTGAGCTCCGGATGTCCGATTGATGTGTTGTCGACTTTGATGGATTCCTCTTAGTGAGACAGACCTTTTGGCTTACTCCGCTCGATTTTGGACACAGTTGGAGTATATTCATGTTGGTTTTGACTTTAAAACCAACCGGGCCCTTGGAACAAAAAAGCCAATATCTCTCAGGCCGGGCGTCCGATTGACGCGCCGTCTGTGACATTGAGTTCCTGTTGACGATACAAAACTTTTGGATACATAAACTACATAATATGTGTTAGTTTATGTATCAGCCCTTCGGCTCGTGTAGTGGACCCTCTGGACCGAGTTTTCTGTGTGCGGGAATTTAGAGATGGCTGCAACTGCGAAGATGATGACAACTCTGCAGAAATCCTCCGTGGATTCGACGGCGATGACTACAGCACTCAGTGATCCTACGTGGATCAGTGCTACTGATCCTGTGTGAGTCAGATCCTATGTGGGTCAGCACTCAGCGGTCCTATGTGGGCCAACGCCTATAGATCGTGTGTGGGTCCGACCCTTTGTGGGTCATTGCAGGGGTTAGTTACCTATCGACCCTGTGTGGGTCAGATCCTTTGTGGGTCATTGCGGGGGTTAGTACCTATCGACCCTTTGTGGGTCCGATGGCTTAGATGAATCAGTGGATAAATCTGATCATCCCTATCATCATACGAAGAAGTATACATGTGTGAGCTGAATCTTGACATTAAATCCTTGTCATCGATAAGTTGACTTGATATCCTGTGTGGATTATGTTTTACTTTCCTATGTGGAATGGGTTGTGTTTTCCTATGTGGAATGCGTTGTACTCGGGCGCGGATGTTGGAGCCGAACGAGAATCGATGACTTAGGTATATGTATGGGCATATACCTAAGTGGTGACAAATGTTACTTCGTGATTGTATCTTCCTTTGTGGATTATCCTTTTGTGGATTCTGGGAGACCTTCGGGGGTCTCGGGGTCCCTACTAAGTAGCTTATACTCACCCGTGCACGATCTATGCCCGCACTACGTTGTGTTGGTTGCAGACGACGGACAGCGCTGATCGCGGCTGAGGCTTACGGAGCAGGTCGGTACCCGGTGGTGGACCACTGGGCGGGACATACTCAGAGCGGACTGTTGGAACCGAGGAGCTATGGAGGCTATCTGTACTCACCCTTTAGGTGGGACCTCCAGTGGACGGTTCGAGGCTGTGGCTTTACTTTCAGTTGCTGTTTTCCCTTTCCAGTTGTACTTTAATTTCAGTTTGGGTTTCTATTCTGGCCCACTTACTTTTCTGCACTTACTTTTGTATCAGCTTTTACTTAGTGTATACATCTACTGCTTGCTTTCTCTGTGGTTTTTGTTTACTTTACAAAGGCAATGCCTTCCCTTTTTATCGGGAATTACGCCTTGGTGCTAGTCACCATCCCCTGGCCTATGGAAGGCGGGCTTGGGGTAGTCACAGCACGGGCCCCGAGGACGGGTCGTGACAAGATAGTGAAAGAATATTTTATTAGTTATAATTTTGGACGTTCAAATTTGAAACTTTATAATAAGGTAATAAAAATATTGTTGATCAGTGTAAGAATTCCATTAGATTCATGGGATGTTGACTCCTAAGCATCATTGCACTCGCTGAAATAATGGGGGTTAATGGTAAAATTTGTGTTTTTGAAGTTCAAAAATTATATTTTTTGGATGATGATGCTATATAATTCATAAGGAATTATGTTTTTAATGTCAATATAAATAATGTAATTTTCATATAAGATAATTAAGAAAGAGATATCCTTGGGATATTCAAGAATAAAATTTTCAAAGTAATACTGGATGAGGTGGGATATAGAACTAGATTTTCCCAAATTGATTGTGAGGTGCCTTGAAAATCCATGGTTGAGGGATAAAGTGTAAAATATAAAAGCTTCTCTCTGATCAAAATATCATATGGGTCATTAATATGTAGTGAAAAAACATTTGGAAGTCTAGAGTTGAGGAATTATCAACTCATACACCTTTGTGAAAAGAATATAAATGTTTTAATATAAAAATTCACGTTGAAGCCTGATCACAAATATTAGGTAAGTCATGAGATTTTTGTGATTTGGAATAAGATAAGAATTACCTTAAAATTAAATAAATGAAATTAAATATCTCAAAACATAGAATTGGTTCAATCAGATGTTTAGGGGCTTTTCCTAGCCCAATCTCAATGTGGGTCAATTTACTATGTGACTTCCATTAATGGTGAAATAAGTAAAGTGTGGAATTATTTTATTAATAATATGTTTTATTTATTAGTATCCTTCATTAAATATATGTCAATGGTGTTTAGGGATACTGATCCGAAAATAAAACGTCCAAGGTATGACAACATAGAGTATAGAATGAATACAACTTCTGAATCTTTTATTGGGAGAAGGGGACTATGCGCTAGAAAAGAGTTCCTAGAACACCAAATTATAAAAATATTAATGAGATAATGAACCATATATAAAACATTTATGAGGTATATGAGTTCACAAAGGGATTCCAATAGAAATTTGGATCAAAGTAGGAATCATTAAAATATTTTTGGTTAACAGATGATTGTCCTCATTAATGAGAGAGTAATATTTAGAACAAATATTATTTGGTAAAAATAGAATGGTTTATATATCATGGTTTTGAAGAGTCATTATTTTGTCTATATGGATGTTAATTGTTGAGATAAACTCCATGAAATATAAAATACATGTTTTCTCAATGGATATAGGGATGATAACATTAGATATCAGCTATGAGATTATGTAAAGAAACATGTCACAATGAGTCAAAATATTTTATTAATTAAAAAGGGGATTTATTAGTATTGGAATATAGTTGTTTTAGAAGTTGAGATCATATATTCAACTGATAAAGTAAATGTTTATTTTAAACATGACATAATATGGGAAACATTTTCATTTTTTTCTTATAGAATTTCCAAAATTACATATATATGTCTTAAGGAGGATGTTCCTAAATTATATAATATTGTTGAAGCATTTGGAAAATATCCAAAATTACGATCACCAATATATGGGGTTCTAAAAGATAGATCACCAAAAAATTTACTATCAAAAATAGATGATTCAATGGTTTATTTACAAAGGACATATAGAGTCCAGAGTCCACTCCAATGGATTGTTCAAACATGAATTGTATATTTCTATTTGATGAGGTTGAACCAAGATTCCATAGTAAGGATATAAGTCTCAGTGACACCAAAATTTTGAATCAAGTATTCAAAATGAAATTACATCATTCAATTCAAATGTACCACGAGAGATAACCTAAATAACTCAAGCAAAAATCACACATTAGACCAATTTGGTGTATTATTTCAAGGATAAATCTTAAGAAATAATTTTGTTCAAGGAATGACGGATTGTTATGGGTATTGAAAAAATAGGGGGAATTTATTTATTTAAAAATTTAATACATATTTATATGCACAATACCATCCATAAATCGTGTACATTGATTACATATGATAATAAATACCTTGACAATATGTATGTAAAGATTAATATCATTTGTGTTGAATAGAGTAAGATATTTCAATGATGAAACCAACATGTTTCAATGCTAATCAAAATAATGGCTTGGTGTATAAACTTAAGAAAGGTCTATATGGATTAATGGAGGTGCAGATGAAATAGAATCATAAGTTCAATGCTTTTATGGAAGAATATGATTTTACCCAGGGTTATATAAATAGGTATTATATAAAAAATGTATAGAATAATTGGAGATTCATCCTTCTACTCTGGTATATAGATTATATATTTCTAGATTTTTTGGACATTTAGAGGATTGAAAATATGAATTCTGACTTACATAGATGATTCGAGATGAATAATCGTGATCAGGTAAAAAATATTACAAGAATGATGATTGATAGATATAGGGAAGCTGAGAATATACTTCTATATTAAAGGAATTATATATTAAAGATAGTAAAAAAATTAGGATGAGGTTTCATACATGGTTAATGTTCTATTTTTATTAGTGATGGGAAATCTGATGTACTCCATGATATGTATTTGACTAAAAATTGCATTCATAGTGGGATATGTGAGATGATTCATGTTGACTATGGGAAAAGAATATATAGTGGTTGTTAATGGATCATTCAATATTTCAAGTGATCAAAATACAAAACCTTGTGATTTGGGGTGGATGATTCATTATGTGGTTACATTGATGATGATATCACTATTTGTTCAAATACCCATAGGAGCGCTACATGTTTTGTGATCACCTATATAGGAAAAAAAATAAATTTAATTTAATTGATATAATTGAATGTTACATAGTTTACAATGGAAGATATGCATATAAAAACAATATTAGAGGGGGAGAAACTAATATTATTGGTATTATTACTAGGAGATCTTATAATATTCTAGGGTTGGGTGTTATTCTATGATAATAAGAGTGTAATTAACTTGGATTGGAATTGTTTTCATACAATGACTAAACTCATGATCCTCGAATATCACTCCTTTGATAATTTACTAGAGAAATGGTTAATGTATTTGTGGAAGATAGTTGGGTAGAAAAATGTAGTGGATATTTTCTCCAAGAATTTTCTATGAAATTATATTTCTATATTGTGCCTCATTGAGTCATGGGTGAATAGAATAATCATGTAGAGCACATCATGTTATTGTTATGGAAGTGGAAGAGTTTATTTGGGCCTAATTGTTAGATATTTTCAAGAGGTCTCCTAAATCATTGTTGATGTGGGTGATTTTTGGACTACAAAGCCTGATTGTGTTCCATGTAATTCAACACAATAGATTTCAATGGATGATAGCTTTTCTATGGGATGTAAAAAACAACAACTGATTATCTCCACTAGTAGAAAACTAACCGGATGATGGTATCATCTAATGGTGTTGTGTGAACTGGTTAGTGGGCAAGATAATTTTCAATGGTAGTCAGACTTTTTATTTTTGTGATAATGGTCTAGGTGAATTTTAGTATTCAATAATTATATTGATTAGGTGAATGTAGCTAAAGGGAATCATTAGTCAGTATAGATCAACGGTGGGTCAGCCTTGACCTTTGGATGGTAATTGTTATTCAATGATTGTAAAAAACAAACTATATGTAATCGGGTCCATCAATACATTTGGTATGATATGATTTATGATTACTTGAAATAAGTTATATATATTTTTTACATGTATAATATGATTCTAATTCTTGTATACTGTGAATAAAAAGGTACACAATAGTGTTTCTCTAAGGGACAATAGATATGGTGACAACACCATGTATAACCAATGTGTTCATTACTACTGTGTTTAGTATTTTATAATAATAAATATTGAATTTGTTTGATATTTTTCATGAATTTTTATGACGGATACTATTTGTGGTGAGTACGGTGACAATAATTTAGGTATTTCAATCCACTGAGTTGTGGGAGTCATATTAATGATCTATTTATAATGTGTGTATCATCCAGTGGATATCATCAAATTATCATACTGTATTGTAGATTCTAAATAGTATGTTACTTTTCCAATATTTATATATTTTAATGGTTGTATGGGAATTTTTATAATCTTAGTCAATTTAATTTTCATAAAAATTGAATAAATAAAGATGGTACCCCAAAAAATCTAGTAGATACTTCTCAATGGAAGAGAATTGACAACAAATATCCTAAATCTGGGAATGAGTTTCAATTTTTTATCTTATATTATCTCTAGTTGACATTAATCCTTGTAGTTTATCGATAAACACTCACAATATTTGGATATTATAATTAGTAAAATATAATTTTCCATTTTTGATTTATATAAAGTGAAATTAATTTTTTCCATAGTTGTTTAATTTGATAACAAAATTTCTCAATAATGATACTAAAATTTATTCAGATCCACATATTAAATATTTGAAGTGTTGAGAGAATTATGTGTTATTTTTTATGGTGATTTCAAGAAGGAAAAAAGTTTCATTGAGATCTATATTATTTGGTATGATAAATGAATTCCTTTCTTAAATTATTTTTTAAGGAAAAACATTAATGTGGTGTTCAGGAGTATTATATGTGAAGAATTTAAACAATCACTTTGGTTGAGACATAGTACGAAGACTGTATACCTTGGAATTCTATTGTATTTACATTGAAGAAGTCGATAGCCATCATAGATGAAAATATTTTATGGGTAATAGAAGTATTTTTTTCAAGATGACTATTAATTGGAGAATATATGCTTATAAATGTGAAGGATTTTGTGAATATATTTGGTGAAATATTTTCAAAAAACATTCCAATGATGGGTAGGAAAAATCTATCAATTTTTTCAAACTACCTTGCTAAAATAGTTTGTATGTTTTACATTTTATAGAATTCAGAAAAATAGAGAAAATACATGTCACTATATAATCATAATGTCACTAAATAAAAGGGAATATAAATAAAATTACATTAATTATTGGTTATACCTGTCTTAAATGATAAAGAGAGAAGTTTTGGCAGTAGTCAATGAGGGGAAAATAACTTTTCTTCTTCCAGTGGCACAAACATTTTCTAGAAATGTGATATTTAAGTTATATTACTTTTTAAATAGTGTAAAAAACCTTGAGGTTTGTTCATTAAATTTCAAGAATGGTGTACCGTTAAGCGACCTGATGGTAAAAGTATTAATATCACAATTCATTCATGTTTTTATTCAAGATAATATATTTCTGTAAATAGAATGCATATTTATAAAAAATGTTTGTCACTTGATAACTAAGTTATTATTTTTATATCAATATCCAGTAAAGATATTGATCTAGTCATGTTTCCAACAATGATAAAAGATATTGATATCACTTTATATTAATTATAGATATTATTCCCACCATCATTTATTGATATCATGGATCACATAATAAGTTATTTTTATGGGAGATCTGATATGAATTTTTGGCTTCATTAATTTAAGATGGATATTCCCCCATTGAATGAAATTTGAAGATATGAAATGGGTATGTAAAAAATAATTGTTTACTAAAAGATTGTATTGAGGATAATTACGTTAAATAATAATCTTATGAACTCTATAATGAATATCTATCTGACATATATAACACATTTTATCCAAAAACTAGTTATGAAAGGTGAATCAAAGTGAGAAAACAATCAAGAATATTTTTAAAAATATCCATCAAACCTTGATAATATTTCCACGTATATTTTTTTAATAACAGTGTCGAGGTTGTTCTATGAATTCAATATCATAAGGGATTTCATAAGAATGTGAATCTAGTAGGGGATGAAGGTTGGATATCAAATAAAAATAACTAATATTTTATTAATTAGATTTATCCCCAAATTTAAAAATATTTATCTGAAATTTCTAAATATTTATATGGTAAATTTTCATGGTTAGCTAAAATAATATGTTTTCATGCATTATGCATATAGTTTCCCAAATCAGATGCCACTAAGTTGGGGCCCCAAGACACTGGGTCACATTGCTTCAAGTGCACCTACCCATATGATAGAGGATGCCAAATTGTAAGGAGTTTCTATCCTTGTATGGTGGGAGACTATAACTATAGAATAAGAGTAATGGAGCGGTACCGAAAATGAAAAAAAATGAAACATCATAATATTAATCAACTATAGAAGACAAATCATCCAAAAATTATAAATATTAATTGAAATTTCATATGAAGTATCATATAAAAATCATTAGTATGTCATGACGTGTTATAATAAGAAGGTATTACATTTTTAAAAAAATCCAATATATTACATGTATCAAAATTACAAAATGGAAAATTATAAACAAATATAAATAACATCACTAGCCATAGGTTGGCCCTATAATCCCATACTCATCTAAGTAATAAATAAAGCATCATATAGTGGGTTCATTCCCTATTTCCTACTTACATCCATGAATTTTGTATGGGTATCCAATGGTGGTCTAAATAGTGTGTGAGATATCACTCAGTAGGACACTACAAATTTTGTTTATAACAAATAAAGTGTATGCGTCTAAGATGAAGCATTATGCATGTAAAAAATGTATAAAATTTATAAATGGGTATGTAAAACCATCTATTCTACTAAAGATTACTTTAATCATGTATGAACAAGAATTTTATAATCTATATGAAATGCAATGCGTCCACAAGTGGTCTATTTTGAAAAATAATGTTTCATCCCAATAGGAATAGATCCAAGGAGTAGAAATTTATATGGAATCAAAATTACTATTAATCAATGGAGTAAAAATATCTATGGAATACAAATAAATATGGATCTATAGAGTATAAATGTTTATGGAACAGAAAAAAAGTTGGATCCATGAAGTGTAAATTTATTTGGAATATGAAGAAACCAGGATCCTGGTGAATTAAATGTACATGACATCAAAAGTAAAATAGGATCCATGGAGTAGAAATGTACATTAAATCCAAATTAGTTTCCCAATAATGTAGAATAAATTTCATAGGAATTCATTATCATGGAAATTTTTTGAGTCATTTCATAACCCATTTCATAATCATATAAAATCCATGAGTTCACCAAACACATTCAACATTTTTATTTAAACCATTTAACCATTAAAACATTTTATTCATATCTCAAAGAGGAATCAACCATATCCTAATAACTCATTTAATTCAATAATTCTCTCGTTACAATTATAAATCTTATAGACCAAGTGGTGTGGTCAAAACATTGATTAGATACAAGGACACTCCTCACAGGTGGTTTGGGATGAGGTTCAAAACCTCCAACAATCCCATAGATTTAAATGGGAAACCTATCTAAGTTCTGAGAATTTAAACATGGAATTTATTCAACTTAGGAGAAACACCCCAATGGTTCGACATGCATCACAATGGGAAAATGGAATAAAATAATAAAACATTAGGGAAGCGGTATATATAACCAACATTAAGAAATTGGTATAAAAATAATCCAATATCAGCTCATAAGAAATCTCAGATCAGAAGAAAATGTAAGAACATAAGAATTCAATGAAAATAGTGTATAAGATATCACACCAAAATAGCATTGTTGATATAAAGACAAATAATTAATGGTTTTTAAAGAATAGTGTTCTCACCAATATCTATCCAAAAAGAAAAATGGATGTATAATTTTAATGATGATTGAGAAACAATGTTAAATCCAAGCATAATCTTGAAGAAAAAATCTTTAGGAGGCAAAGAATATGTTAGTTAGATGAAAAAAGGAAGAGGATTTAAGCATGTTAATAACTCAAGTAAAAAAGGATGTTACACCTCTAAAAATAATTTTCCAATCTTTTATAGTACGAATGGTGAAACTATGAACCAATTGCGTGTGTTCTAATTTCCAAAGAGGGAACATGCATAGTTTATGCACATGGTTTGGGAAAAAATCTTGAAACCATTCTATAAAACTAGGGTAAAAACATCGAAACATCCATATGGGCATGTATACATGGATTCATAATTAGGTAAAATCATGTTACCTATCTTTTTCACAAAAACACCTCACATGGTTTACTCTAACCATGTATAATGGGTTATATGGTTTCTATTAACTGTGTGACCTAGCTGTTTTTTTAAATGAAATAGGGGAAATGTACTTTGAACCAGCTCAAAACACCCTCATTCCCTTCATATACCCACTGGTAATCCATAACGGCTCAAAAACAATGAAAAAATCGAAATAATACTATGTCTTACCACATATAAGTTCTAGGTTATTACGAACATCCCAACTTCAAGATCCTTTTCCCCGAATTTCCCTTCCAATGGTGGAAAAGCATCAATAATGAATGACTCCCACCATAGAGAATGAATATCATCCTCTCACTCACTTGTATTAGCTAATGTAATACCATGATACTATAACACCTTTACCATAGTATTTTACT
Organism: Viscum album; assembly: GCA_963277665.1. Taxonomy (NCBI): domain Eukaryota; kingdom Viridiplantae; phylum Streptophyta; class Magnoliopsida; order Santalales; family Viscaceae; genus Viscum; species Viscum album. Next base: position 1,705,756,342 of record OY728161.1, read on the forward strand.
GACCACGGAGAACATTTGTGCTCAGATATATCACCCAGGTAGAATTCCCCACAAAGGACACATCTATCTCTAACTCAAACTCGACAGGATGAATAATATATTACGGATCATAATGATAATATAAAATTTAAGATATATATAATATGAAATTTATTGACCGATACTTATATGGTAACTAATATAGATAGGGTACTAGCCCGAATATCTCTAGAAAATAAAATGTCTAAACAATACAAGGAGATATATTATTTTTTTGAAACTGCTTATTCCATAGTCTATGAGAACCACAATCAAAACCCAATCCCTATCAATAAACTCAATAGGTCTCTAATATAATTTTTCATATGACTTATTTCTTGAATAAGTGATCATCATACACTCCACATGTTGTTTTACCTACTTTATATAATCGTTAATGTGATATGGTCCAAGCAGTGATACCTTCCATTCCTCCAATGAGAGTAGAGGTGATCATCATGGACTACCAAACAAGGAATCCTATGAATCCATCTAGATGGTAACCTGAATGGTATTATTATATGTGAACTCAAAAAAGGGTATATCCCTCTTCCAAGATCCACTAAAATCATGTAAAGATACCTAGATCATTTCCACCAACACCTATATCGTACATTTTATCTGACAGTCAGTATGAGGGTGATAGTCAATGCTTAGATGCACCAATGTATCCAAGGAGTTCTACAAACCCTTATAGAACTACAATGTGATATGAGAATCAATTTCTTATTTGATATAAAACAAAATTATATGAATGAGTATGATATCCCAATGATATAACCTTTCTATCTCATCTGTTGAGAAAGTCTCCTAAATAGGAAAGAAATAGATGAGCTTTTTCACCATTTTAATGATAACCCATAAAATGTCACAACCCTGAGGTGTCTGAGGAATCCCCTTCAAAAAATACATTATGAAATCATCCCATATCCCTTCATAAATGAAAAATTGTTTCAATATTTTTTTTAGTTGTTGATGTAACACCTTACCAGGTGATAAGTGGAACATTGAGTAATAAAGATGGTTATCCCCTATTTCTTACCCAGCCAGCAATACTAGTGACATATTTCTTGGTACATATTTGTTATAAATACCCAATCGTGACAAACATAGACATTACATTACTTTTGTGGAATAACTAACACATAAAAAATCAAACACCGAAGGACCCTAATAGTTTATTGTCTTTGGAAACTCATAATATATTCTTCTAATCTTGGTCAAAGATCTTCAACATCTCCAATAAAGATCTTCCCTTTTTTCATACCTAAAACCTTTCTTTATATCCTGGGGAAAAGAAAACATATATAGGGTTAGATCAAATGCTCATAAAGGGTAATCATGGAGAAAATAAAACAAACCATATACATTTGAACTTCAAAACATGATCATAATGTTTAAACATCAAAATCTTGAGTCGTGAAATAAATCATTGTAGTTTGTAAGTCATAGGTCATAAAGAAACATTAATCATGATAAAATAGCATGTAAATAAAACATTTAATTGTGTAAACCATTAAGTACTTTTTATGATTTCCATGGTAGCCAATGCATAGCTGCCAAGACCATCTTAGTGGACAAAGTGCCTTTCTGAATCGAGTTTACTCTTCGTTCCAGTCTTGTATCACTGAACCAAATTAACTTACCATTCCAACCATGTCTATCTCGTGTGATATAAATCATTACCCAATGCATTGGAGGGAGATATAGGTCCCACCCATGTAATAATTATATCATTCTTACTTGTGTCCCAAAATAAACATAAATCATTCATGATAACCCAAAGAATAAAATGGGTTTCATAAACATCATCCCATCATAACATAATCCATATAAAACTAATGGATATCATTTCATCATAAGAAGAATCAAACCATGAAAATAATAGAGACATTATAATTGAAACATAATCATACTAAATAATGTCATCATAGATGGAAAATAGTTATTACAAAACACTTGAAATGAATTCTTGAGGAAAATATCCTTACTAATTCAAAATCATTTTCTTTTCACAAAACGAAATTTGATTTTAAAAGAAAAGGATTTTTTTTTAATATAATCATGAAATATTATAGAGGAAGCTTCATGAAAATTAGGCGTTATGAAACCATAAAAATCTGTTCATGCCCTATAAGTTAAATGAACATTCTCCTCGTACTTTTGTCGGAAAATTCAAAAAGTACCACGTATGGTAAACAAAAGAAAGATTCCTTCCATACCATGTAGTAAAAGTAAAAAATGCATAAAATGGAATTTAAACATACATGAAACTATTTTTAGAAAACATGGACATGGATGATAAATATAACCCCATTAAATACTTATGAATAAACAATCTTGGATAAAAATGAGATTGGAGAAGATATCCCTTACCTTAGGTCTGAAATGATTCGTACGTATCCGAACATCCTGTATAATGATTTAAATAATATCATTGAATTATTACATAATCGTATTCATTTTTATGATATCATATATGGTTCACTTATGACATTATATTACCTATTCTTTTGTAAATTCCATGTTAAAGCGGCGTTTTGGGTAAAATCGTTTCATTTATCTTACGTGTTTCGACATGTTATTCTTGATATTATTACTTATATCCTGATTTAATTAAATCTAGAATGTAAAAAATGATTTATATATAATATATATTCAGAATATAAATATATATGATAGATCGATAAATGGAATGAAATACACCATTCATGGAGACGGTAGGTCATACGTACGCATGAACGTTGTTTTTGTTTCCTTATAGAATAAAATGGAATTAAGTAAATGAAACATATATGTACATAAATCCAATATCACTATTATTTAATATATTTCATGATTATTTATTATATATACATTGTAATCATACTTGAATGGTATGTCATGGAAAATGAATCTCATCGCGTTCATGGAGACGGTAGTCCGTACGTACGCACGAGCGATGATATCATTTCCATGATCATGGAATTGTATTAAAGTGTATGTATAATATTTCAGAATCAATATAACTTTAAAATAATAATATATAGTTATTTATTTACACCATTATACCCATCCAAGTAAGGTGGTGGTGGAAAAAAGATTACACCACGGGGTGGAGACAGTATTCTGTACGTACGCACGCTCTATGATTTCATTTTTCGTAGGAAGGATAGAAGGTGAAATAGGGTTATTTAATTTTTATAATAACATATCAGTATATTAGTGATTCTGTTGTTATTACTTTACAATGAAACAACTATATAATATGAAGTAGAAGAAGGAAGAAACTTGAATGAATCGAAAGAAGAGATTACCTCTTCCTCGACGTTCCCACTTTAAACATCCTCTTAAGGGACTAGAGTTTGTCTTTTGAGATGACCAGAACCTCCAGAATATTTCTAGGGATTTTTAGAAGAGTAATGGGTTGGGTTTTTCCGATCTTGAAGGCTCAATGTTGTGTAAAGTGGAGAGGGAGGAGGTGCGCTTTTATAAGGGAGGAGAGGGGCACCTTTTGAAACCTCAAAAATATTAATTTATAATAAATAAAAACCCACTTAAAACAATCCAAAAATGACTCATATTGGAATATTAAATGTGATTGGTTTTAATATCATCAACCAATAAAATTTAGACATGTTGAAAATTTATTTTAAACCTTATCAACTTGATTAATCCTTATTTAATCTATTTAATTTTATTTGTGGTAATATGATTCTAAATTTTAAATTGTTATAAATAATTACTTATGTGTTGTAAATATTCCATAATTGGATAATTTATAACATTTTAGACCATATAAATATTAATTTTTTAATTTTTTAATTTTTTATTGATTTTTAATCAATTTTATATTATGTCATTTTTATAAAATAACAATAGTGTCAGATTTGACACTATTCATTTATTTGAATTTAAATAAGATCCAAACAGAAGATATGTTTGAAATAAAAGTTATAATATATTCATAACATGTCATATTTATTTATAAAATTCTTTGAGCACATTAAATAGTTCATATAATTTTTTTTTAATATTTTTAAAACCATTTATTTGATATTTAAATCAATAAAATAATTTCAACATCACTATTGTGTCACCTTTAATGATAATTATATAATCCTTAAAAATTATAAATAAATTCACATGATATAGATAATTTTATTATATTTCTGGAGACTATTAATGTTACATGTTTCATGAAGTTTATCACTATATTAAAATTATTGTACTTATAAGATTTAAGAGAGTGACATGTTGTCACTTTCTTTGGATTTAGTAAAAATTAAATATTTTTCAGGGTAAAAAGTCCATAAAATAAATCTATTCCGACCCTTATGTTATATGGTCAACTTTTAGTCATCCAATATAATTTATCAGGTGTTAGGGTAGTTTTATAATCTTATTTTTACCCTTAATTTCCTAATTTACCTTTACCTGTAGTAAATAAAAATTACCGTAGTTACTATTTATAATATCAAAAAAATAATAGTAACCTATTTACATAATTTGGATCTACTGAATAAAAATATGGAATCCATTTTTTAAAATTCAAAATAAATATGTTACAGTAATTAATTTAAAATTAATCCATTTGTTAAGAAAATGGGTTTTAAAAGTTAAAACATTGTCAAATATTGAAATGTTTTTACCAATGAATTCAATGTAAAATTAATGGTAAAGACATAAATTATATTAAATGGTAAAAATATATTCAGTTTATATTTTAAAACCATTCAATATTATAATTTATCCATATAAACTATTGTGATGAAAACAATTGTTTTTAATTAAAATATACCGTGTTTTTACTATTAAATTAAATATGAAAGTTATCAGAATAAAATGAAAAATTTATCCAAAGTAAATTTTTATATCCTGATTCCAAAGAAGAATTTTATTTTGTCAAATTGAGCTTATAAACCTATCAAAAACTAGATTTAATGTAGGTGCGTCATCAAAAGGCAGCAATTCTGCATTTTTTTTTAAAATAATTATTTTACCTGAAATATTTATTTTTTTCACATACCATGTCTTAGAAAATGTGTAAGATCAATAATAATGTTATAAAATTAAAAATTTATTTAATACTATTCATAAAATCTAGTTCATAATAATATTATAACCATATACCATTTTTAGTGAAACCTGGTATTGCGTACTACACACACTATCGAGGAAGGTCACAAGTGTGTGTAATGCAAGCCAAGTCAGGGATGCGTGTAGTGAAAGCTCCATTTGGTGTTGCATATAACATAATTCAAAACATATGTCATTTATAAATTAAATAAAATCTATACTTAATGTTGTGTAGAATAATTTCAGCAAAACGAACTTGAAATTTTGTATAACAGAAGCCAAGAATAGTGTTGCATATACTGCAAGCTAATACATTGATGCGTATAGCACAAGATAATTTTTTTGTAGTGTAAGACACAAGGAATAAATGAAATTAAAAAGAATAATTCTCATAAAATTTTGTTTTGTTACATTCTACCCCCCTTAAAATTAATTTCTCCCTCTAAATTTGGCAGGGTTATAAATGGTTTACTACTTGAAAGTTTCTTTCATAGAAACCCACATCGTAAAAAGGAATACCAAAAATCAGCATTAAAAAATAAATTATGAAATGTAATAGTTAACCAAATTAACTAATCACTAGGTTTAAAAATATGAGAACATAGGTGAAAATATGGATATGGAAGAGAAATCTAGCCTTCAAGTTCTGATAGAGAGTGTTAGAGAACATGGCTATGAAAAATCTAACAATCACAAAGACATAAATTGTTGATGGTCTATGGTACCATCTAATTCATCGGATATGAGGGCACTAGGACATCATTTTTGGGTTTCAAGATCATTTCCCTAAAGTTGAAGAATAATTAAATGAAATACATACTTTATTTTGGTACAATCTCATTGTTCTTTGTGCCATGAACATTTTTCACATTATCTCATAAATAAATGAAGTTGAATTTGTCTTTCATGAATTATTAGCAGTTCATGCGATAAAATGATGGGTCATTCCATCTGTCTCAAATAAAAGGTTTGCAAACGTTATCAAATATACATATGTCCATCAATGTTGAGGCTAATCGTATATGATTCAAAAATGGATTTATACTTCATCTACCATACCACTGAATATAATGAAACTAGTTCTACTAACCAGGGACATCCTGTAGGCACGTGGTAGGTGATAAAGGCTTGTCGCACTTCAACTGTGGGTTCGATTCCTGCAACCTTGTCCAACGTTACGGGTTGTCGCCCGTCCTGCAGGTTGTCCTTTTTCTAAAACTACACTATTATAACATTCCAGAAATAATATTGAAAAAAGGTTCTATCCTTAAACAATATTATCTTATGTCCAATATAATCCATTTCAAAAATTTAGACTTATCCAAAACACATCAGTCCAAGCTCATAGAATAGAGAAAATGATTAATTGAAAGGTCATATAACAAACATGTGAATAACACAATTTATCCCCCATATATCTTAAGATATATCTTGTTAGTAACATTACAAACATGTGAATACCTTAATAATGTATTCTCTTGAAACATAAATTATCATAGAACCATAGTGAAAACATGAATTCTGTCAAAAGTAAACTCTTTCCACATACCAAAATCCCAAAAATTCTATATTTTCAAACCATGAGATCACTTTTTCCTTATATCAGTCATGAGATCATTAATACTATCAAACATATCATTATCTCTTTATCCATTCATTATGCACATATCATATACCTTTAAAAAATATTTGAATAAATTTTCATGGTTACTGGTACCATTCATCATATACTTTCAAAAACTCAAGGAAAGACAACATTGTAACAATCCTTATATTTTTCTTTATTCCATAGTAGAATACATTATTCTTGATAAACATACAATAATTCCACTACCTTTCTAAACCACAGACTGATATTCATCATATCATTCATCTCATATATAATTTGTAGTCTCTTCATCTCATCCACATAAATACTACCCATTTGACTATTAGATTTTCCATTAGGGCATTGGTTTTCATAATTCTAGTACATTCCTCATTTAAAACATTTAACTGTTGTTGAAGTATTAGCAATAGTATTATCCTTGTCCATGGTGTTCATTGAACCTTTTCCTTTACAATTACTGGCTTTGTGTCCTTCTTTTCCACACCCAATGAATCTTCCAGTTCCATTCAAATATTCTCCCTGATGCCTCTTACCACAAGATTTACATGATGGAAATTGAACATTCTTTCCTCTATGATCATCATGAAACTCCGTGTTTCTATTACTAGCTGAGTCAGTAAACTTACCAACGTTGAGATTATTGATCATATTATGAGATTTTTGATAAGGAATAATAATGATATGTGGACTTCCAGGTCCAATTTAATTTGGTTTCTCATGACTAATATCATTCCATTGTCCATCATATCTTCTATTATCGTGAATATTCCTATTTCCAGTCATTTTCTAAAACCCAAAAAGAATATCATGAGAGGAAAAAATCAAAATCATGGAGTATTACCTTCAATATCTAACATATTCGGTTTAATATCATTACAGTAATTGTAGTACTATACCCTATATGTATACTTATCCTTATTGACATCCCTCTACATACCATTGAAATATCTCTTGGGATTTCACGAATGTTTTCGCATCCTAGTTTCCAAAGGATAACCAAAACTTTCCTTTGATACCATCTATAGAGACCCAATCATTACATACATGGAAATTACATTGCATTTACGGAATACATTACACATAACAAAAACAAACACTGAAGGACCGTAATAGTTTAGTGTCTTTGGAAACTAAGAATATAATCTTCTAATCATGGTGAAAGATCTTCAACATCTCCCATAAAGATCCTACCTTTTTTTATTCTTAATTAAAACCTTTCTTTATATCCTGGGGAAAAGAAAACATATAAAGGGAGAGATCAAATGCTCAGTAAGGGTAAGCGTGGATAAAATAAAACAAATCATATACATTTGAACTTCAAAACATGAACATAAAGTTTAAACATCAAAATCTTGAGTTGTGAAATAAATCTTGGCAGTATGTAAGGAATTGGTCATAAAGAAACATTAATCCTAATAAAATATCATGGAAATAAAACATGTAATTGTGGAAACCATTAAGCACATGTTATGATTTCCATAGTATCCAAGGCATTTCAGCAAAGACAATCATAGTGGACAAAGTCCCTTTCTGAATCGAGTTCACTCCTCGTTCCAGTCATGTATAACTAAATCGGATTAACATACCGTTCTAGCCATGTCTATCTAATGAGATATAAATAATTACCCAATTAATTGTAGGGAGATAAATTTCCCACACATCTCATAATAAAATCATTCTTACTTGTGCCACAAAATAAACATAAATCATTCTTCATAACCCAATGAATAAAATGGGTTTCATAAACATCATCCCATCAAATCATAATCTATATAAAACAAATGGATATCATTTCATCATAAGAATAATAAATCCATGGAAATAATATAGAAATTATACTTGAAACATAATCATACTAAATAATGTCATCTTAGATTGAAAATAGTTTTGGTAAAACTCTTGAAATAAATTCTTGAGGAAAATATCCATCCTTCTTCAAAATCATTTTCTTTTCAAAAAATTCCATTCAGTTTTCAAATAAAAGGATTTTGATGAAAATATTCATGAAATATTGTAGATTAATATTCATGTAAATTAGGCGTTATGAAACCATAAAAATCTATTCATGTCGTATACATTAAAAAACTTTATCCCCGTACATTTTTTAGAAAAGTCAAAAAGTACCAGGTATGGTAAACAAAAGAAAAATTCCTTCCATAACATGTAATAAAAGTACAAAAATTGGGTAAAATAGACTTTAAACATACATGAAACTATTTTTAGAAAACAGGGACATGGATGGTAAATATAACGCTAGTAAATACTTACGAATAAACAATCTTGGATAAAAATGAGATTGGAAAAGATATCTCGTACCTTAGGTTTGATATGCTTCATACGTATCCAAACCTCATGTATAATGATTTAAATAATGTCATTTAACTATTAAATAATCTTATTCATTTTTATTATATCATATGTGGTTCACTTGTAACTTTATATTACCCATTCTTTTGTAAATTCCTTGTTAAAGCAGCGTTTTGGGTAAAATCGTTTCATTTATCATACGTGTTTCGACATGTTGTTCATGATATTATTACGTATATCATGATTTACATAATTCTAGAATGTAAAAAATTATTTATATATAATATATATTCCATGTATAAATATATATGATAGATCGATAAATGGAATGAAATACACAGTTCATGGAGATGGTAGGCCGTACGTAAGCATAAACGCTGTTGTCGTTTCCTTATTGAATTAAATGGAATTAAGTAAATGAAACATATATGTAAATAAATCCAGTATCATTATTATATAATAACTATCATGATTATTTGTTATATATAAATTGTAATCATACTTTAATGGTTAATCATGGAAAATGAATCTCATCGTGTTCGTGTAGACGGTAGACCGTACGTACGAATGAGTGATGATATCATTCCCGTGATCGTGCAATTGTATTGAAGTGTATGTATAATATTTCATAATAAATATCAATTTACAGTAATCATATATAGTTTTTTATTTACACCATTATTCCCATCCAAGTATGGTGGTGGTGGAAAACAGATTACACCATGGGGTGGAGATGGTATTCCGTACGTACGGACGCACGGTGATTTCATATTCTGTGGGATGTATAGAGGGTGAAATAGGGTTCTTTAATATTTATAATAACATATCAGTATATGACTAATACTGATGTCATTACTTTATAATTAAAAAAATAAATAAGAGGAAGTAGAAAAAGGAAGAAACATGAATGAATTGTTAGAAGAGATTACCTCTCCCTCGACCGGCCTCTTTTAAACATCCTCTTAAGGGAATAGAGTTGGTCTTTTGAGAAGACCAGAACCTCCATAATATTACTAGGTATGTTTAGAATAGTAATGGGCATGGTTTTTCCAAGCATGAAGTCTCAAAGTTGTGTAAAAAGGAGAGGGAGGTGGTGCCCTTTTATAAGGGAGGAGAGGGGCACCTTTGGAAACCTCAAAAATATTAATTTATAATAAATCAAAAACCACATAAAAACCTCCAAAAATTACTCATATTAAAATATTAGATGCTATAGGGTTGTAATACCATCAAAAAATTAAATTTAGACATGTTGGAAATTTATTTTAAACCTTATCATCTTGGTTTATCCTTTTTTAATCTATTTAATTTTATTTTAGGTAATAAGATTTTAAATTTTAAATTGTTATAAATAATTACTTATGTGTTGATAATTGTCCATAATTGTATTATTAATAACATTTTAGACCATATAAATTTTATTTTATAATTTTTTAAATTATTTTATGATTTTTAAACTATTTTATATTATGTTATTTTTATAAAATAACAATAGTGTCAATTTTGACCCTATTCAATTATTTGAATTTAAATAAAATCCATTTAGAAGATATGTTAGAAATAAAAGCTTTAATAGATTCGTATCATGCCATATTTATAAATAATATTTGTGGAGCACATTAAATAGTTCATATAAGTTTTATTTAATATTTTTAAAACCATTTATTTGATATTTCAATCAACAAAATAATTTCAACATCCCTGGTGTGTCACCTTTAATGATAATTATTTAATCCCTAAAAATTTTAAATAAATTCACATGATGTAGATAATTTTATTATATTTCTGGATAATATTCATGTTTTATGTTTCATGAAGTTTATCAGTAATTTAAAATTATTATACATATAAGATTTAAGAGAGTGACATGTTGTCACTTTCTTTGGATTTAATAATTATTTAATTATTTTCATGGTCCAATGTATATAAAATTAATATATTCCGCCCCTTTGATGATATGGGTTGACCTTAGTCATCCAATGAGATGTTGGTAGGTGTTTGGGAAGTTTTATAATATTATTTTTACCCTTAATTACCAGATTTACCTTTAACAGCAATAAATAAAAATTACTATAGTTACTATTCATAATATCAAAAAAATAAAAGTAACCTATTAAAATAATTTAGATATGCTGAATTAAAATTTGAAATCCATTTTAAAAAAATTCAAAATACATAAGTTGATGTAATTAATTTAAATTTAATCCTATTGTTATGAAAATGGGGTTTAAAAGTTAAAACATTGTCAAAGATTGAAATGTTTTTACCTATAAATTTATTGTAAAATTAATGGTAACGGGATACATTATATTAAATGGTAAAAATATATTTTATATATATACTTTAAAACCATTAAATACTATAATTTAACCATATAAATTTTTACTATGAAAAAAGTTGTTTTTAATTTAAATATAGTGTGTTTTTACTATTCATTAAAATATGAATGTTATCAGAATAATATGAAAAATTTATCCAAAGTAAATTTTTATATACTGATTCCAAAGAAGAATTTTATTTTGTCAAATTGAGCTTATAAACCTATCAAAAACTCAATTTAATGTGGTTACGCCATTAAAAGGCGGCAAAACTGTATTTTTTGAAAAATAATTATTTTACCCGAAAAAATTATTTTGTTCTCATACCATGTTCTAGAAAATGTGTAAGACGAATAATAATGTTATAAAATTAAAAATTTAGTTAATACTATTCATAAAGACTAGGTCATAATAATTTTATATCAATATATCATTATTTATTGAAACCCGGTATTGCGTACTACACACGCTATCGAGGAAGGTCGCAATTGCGTGTAATGAATGCCAAGCCAGGGATGCATGTAGTGAAATCTCCCTTTGGTGTTGCTTATAACATAATTCAAAACATATTTCATTTATACATTAAAAAATATATATACATAATGTTGCGTATAATAATTTATAAAAAACGAACTTGAAATTGTGTGTAACACGAACCAAGAATAGTGTTGCATAAAATAAAGGCTAATACGGTGTTGCATATAGAAGAAGCTAATTTTGGTGTAGTGTACGACACAAGACATAAATGAAATTAAAATGAATAATTCTATTAAAATCTCATGTTGTTACATTGGTTATGTTGGGAGGTAATGGCCACATTGAGGCATTAAATTGCTATATCATCTCTTCCAGTATGTTTTCTGAAATGCATGCATGACCATTGAAATTTATAATTTCATCCTCACTAATGGTCCTACTAGTTGGTGGTTCCTTATATATCACACTTCCCCGTAGGACCAATCACTCTGAATATGATTTTTCTGACTTCCTCACCATATATAGAATAGTGTAAGTCTCAACTAAAGATGAGATGAAATTATGTCCATGGCTATCCTTCACCTCCATAGGCTTCTATGAAAATAAGTACATAAGCATCAACTTGATAATAGATTCCTTAACAAATAGTATTTGAGTCCCCCTATGCAGTGGAATGTAAAATGCATTTCCATTTCAGGTAATGTAGTCATTCTTGATGTATAAATATTTTAGGAATTAAAACCTCAATCATTTCATAAGATACTTGTCACACTGTATAATAATATACATGTTGATTGTGCAGTCCATAAACACCCCAAAACTCTCCCGCTATTTGTAATTTCTCCATCAATTAAATATATTACCAACAACGGATAACTCAAGATCATACATTTTGATGTTCCAACCTTGTACCATCAAATAACAACACTCATCCACCAAGACTCGCTCCACTTGCATCGGAAATGCCCATATCCTGATACTTGATGCATCAAAATATAAAAAATATCTTCTTCTTGGCTCTCGAAGAATAATTATTGGTACTTAATTTAACCACCCTTTAATCTCTTGAATGGAAATCTCATAGGCTTCTTACCAAATTATGTTAATAAACATCATTATCACGCCCATAATAGGTTATTCTAGGTGTTATATATTTTGTATGAAGATCTTTCAATAACCATTTATCCCCACGAAACATAGTATATCAAAGTAGTTCTTAAGATGATCCCAAGAAACTATATCTCTCAATTTCTCTAGTCCACTTGATACTCAAATATCTTAGAAAATATGGTACATTAAGTGAATCTTATCCATACAAAATTCGAACTTTGTGATCATATTATATAACCAAATCTCTATAAGTATATCCAATATGATCACATGTTGTTTTTCTTGGTCATGTCGAGTATGAGAATACACCAAGATATCATCCATGAATACAACCACAAATGAATCCAGTTATGGAAAGAAAACTTGATTCATTAGATCCATGAAATATACAGGAAATTTAATGAGATCGAGTTGAATGAACAAATAATCTTAAATTCTATATCTTCTATAGAATGTTGTGTTTGGTACATTTGAATCTATAAGATTATTTTAATGATTACCCAACCTGATATAAAATTTCGTGAAAAAAAGAACTCTCTGATAATAGTTGAAGTGGTTATAGATATAGGGAAAGGGATTCGAGTTATTCACTGTGAACTGATTCAATTTCATGTAATCCATAGAATATATAATGGTTTTAATCAATATTCTTGAAAATTTTGACCAATGAACACCACAGATAACTTCAAGGACATATAAACCCCTTTGTTTTAGATCCAATATATACCTCTTATGATCCTTCAGCTCAATTATATCTATCCTATATGAAAGAGTGGATACCAATGTAGCTCTAGGAACATGATTGATTGAAAACTTGACCTCTATATCATGAGGGATTAATAAAAATATGTATAGTAAAACACCATTAAAATAATCATCAATTGGATGGAAGTTCCCCTACAACATTACTTGATCATCCAAAAATAATATAACAACCTGAGTTGTCATCCTTCCTAGACCATGATTCTCACATATAGATTGACTCTCATGGACATCGAATTCACCCTTGAGAATAAAAAATCCCCATGTAGATACTTGAATGCCACCCTTTAGGGATTTCATAGAACTTATGCAGGGAAGGGAACCAAGCATTATAACCCGATAATGACATCAAACCCTACCATATTGAAAAAATAGGGTTCAAACAACGTAACACCCACAGATCCTAAGGGGGAACTCTCTTCACTAGAATACACTCTCTAATATAATATCCAATGTATTTTAGAGTATCATCATGCCACTAGAAAACTGAACATCGAGACTAAGGCTATCCACAACAGGCCCAAATATAAAGGAATGAGAAATAACTATATTGATAATAGAATATTATAAAGTATAGACTATTAAGATAGTACATGAAGCATGTCCAATTGTAGCCTATCTACCGTTCAATGGTCCAGTGCACTACTAATGGGTATAGTAAAACTCATGCAAATTCCTATGTGATGGTACAAATTTTTGAGTTGATTGTTTTTAATTTATTATCTTTTGATTGGGGGAGGGTTATTCAATGTTTAGATGAAATTATTTATTAGTGAAGATAAATTTTAGAATTTAATAATGATTGGTTTATTACATCATCAAGGAGTTAATACTTTCATATCCTTGAGCTTTTCAATATATTTACATAAATTAATATCAATATCATTATATGATTTTTGATCATAATTCCAAATTGTTATGGGTTTAATCCAATCGTCCACTGTGGTATTGATCTTAATCATTTTTTATTAATCGATGGTTGAATATTAAATTAAAACATGTGTAATTTTTGTTCCAATAATCAATGGAATCTATATGGAAACTAAACATGTCAATAACCAAATATATTTTATGTTCAACATACAAAATATTAATTTAAAGGATATAAATAGAGAGAAATATCTCAATCATCTAACATCAACAAATTATAACCCACCCATATGGGATATTTACTAATACATTTTGTCGTGTAACAATCCGGTTGTAATTTTTACAATAATGAGTTAAAAATATAAGAAAAAGAACAGGATAATAAAAGTGTCGTGGGCCGAATAGACACGTGAAATGTAAGGAGAGGTAAAAACATTCTTTCAAATGAATAAGATATTGAGAAAAGGGAAGGAATATGAAATATATTTAAAAAAAATTAGAAACTATATTATTATAGAATAGTGGTTGGATGATTATAACAGAGGATGGAGATTAAATGTGCATTAAAATTAAAATGAAAAAGAAAACAACTAACATGATTATAATTGAAAATAAAGGAAAAACTTGAAATTAAAAGTGGTGGATAGGTCTTTATTTTTTAAACAGGATTATGGAAATTCATCCAAATCCATTTTAAAGGCTTCTATAATAAAAAATTTATTTCTTAATCTATGAAATACAAACCCCTTGCAATGGAAAGAGGGGGATGTATTTATTTCCCAATGTGGTGGACTATTTTCATTCCAAATCTACCCCTCATATTGATTCGTTGATATTACCTTCCAGATAGTAGAATATCAAGTTGAACTGTTATTACAATTTTTCAAAATGTATGTGGATAGTCCTTCTTCAATCATTGGTGGAAATTGGAAAAAAAATTCAATAGTTATGGTTATTTTACTAAATAATCTTCTACTATCCATTTTTATTCATAATTTTTCAAAGTACATAATGTGAATGGGTTTTTTGAACATGAATATTCCTTCAAATCCGTTCCATTTCTTATAAAATATCATCCTTATAAATCATAAATTATACAATGAAGAATCTCAGCTCATGGAGGAACTTTTATTGGGATAAAAGTCATAAATAGTTGGTTGATTCTAATTAATTAAGAAAACGGTGGTCTTGACATCAAATAATCTGTTGGGCCACTTTTTGGATGAGTTTTCACTTAAACAAGTATTCCCTGATTATATTCTAAATTCATGAATATATTCACTAGTTTCATAAAATTTAGGCATTATTATTGAGCCATGAAATTCTCTCTTCATGGTTGATCCAGTTTCTTTTGAAAATTAAATGGGCCTTCATGTGTTGTCCATATAAACCTCCAAATTATTGAATTTTCCCATGTTCTGGTTTATTTCGATGAAGGACATTGAATTAAGAGACTTAAAAACCAATAATAACACAATTATGATATTTAGGGTTAGATTTTTAAATAAAATATAAAACTAGAATGAATATTAACAATAAAAATAATGCTAAAAATTTATACATAATATTTAAACACAAGTAGTTCACACCAATTATGATCTTTTCATTGAAAATTAGATAATGGAGTAAATAAAATTTTATGAATGAATTAATAACACCATCCCTCAACACATATTCTTGTGCATGTCCTCAAGTAAAATAAATATAAAAAAGTTACTATATAATTTTCAATTTCCAACAAATTTAAAAATTTTATTTTCCCCATTCAAGGGTTCTAGACTAGTTCACGAATTAAGAAAAAATTCCACCATAAAAGGATATAGAAATAATTTTGGTAAATAAATCAATTTCGATTATCAAAATTAGAAATATAAAATTTGGGCACTCATAACATACTCCTCTCTGGTTGATAAAAAAATTATTTATGGAGGTTATTTAATTCACATACCAAGAGAAAAAATGATGGATTTTTAAGAGGTTTAACCTTCCATTCCCAATTATATAGTTCCCATTAATAAAAAAGTATTTTTCGGGATTTCTAGTAGCTATGGTATGGTTTCAACATAATGTCAAAAAACTGAAAATAGGGGAAACCCCAACATGTAAAAATGAATTAAGTTATTTTTTTAAATGAAACATAGAATGAAATGAAAAAAAATATTTATAATGGAACGAATTATTGAAGGAATAAATAACATGGAGAAAATTTGAAGCAAAATAAATTGTTAAATATATAAATAAACACAAAACATCTCCAAAAGACACAAGAATAGATGATGAAAGTGTTTTCTAGGTTTTCATTTCAAAAGGTTAAACTTGAAACAATTCTTACACTCATCACTGAATATTTCGTTAATGTCCTCATCACACTAATTTAAATAATTATGAAAATATCAATTATTGAGTAAGAGTGGTTTTTGACCAACTGAAGACAGAACCCATTTTTTATATTTTTTCCAATTTTTTGAAAAATTTGAAATAATATTTTTATAAGATATCATAACAAAATATAAATTCCTAAAAAAAAGAACGTAAAGAAAACCTATCCCCCAAAATTTAATTGATTGTTTACCTAATGAATAAGAATACATGTCTAAATTCAAGAAATTTTTTCCTGAAATGAAAGGCATTCTACATATACTTAAATGTCAATTAATTATGAAATGAAAATCCATGTCTATGTTTTGTGGAACAATGTTTGGGGACTAAAATATGGCTATAAAAATGTTTTAATAGGCTCTAATGAGATTGACAACTGAGGATCATTGGAAGAGAAATGAGAGTCTATTTGATATTGTGTTTCTTATATGGATTAGAAATCGAACCTATCATATTAATGTATGTTAATTTCATAAATTCAGCTCAATAGTACATAATCTTTAGACTCATTATTGGCGGGTGAAAACACATAATATAAAAATACAACCATATGTGTCCTTAACATAAATAATGACGTTATTCCTCACAGGTTGGGTAAATCTCATTTTCTAAATAAAAAATTGGGCGTTGAAAAAATATTTTTCATGATAAAAAATAATTTATCAAAATTTAGGATAGAAATAATAAATATTTTAGAAGAATTAAATTCATTGGAATCCCCAAAATGGTCGTAAAAACATTAAAAATTTAATTGTGATTAATTAAGACACATTTTTATGTTTTTTGTATTTTTTTAGTTTTTAGTGTTTTTTAGTTTTTCATAATAAAAAATCAAACAAAATATATATATAAATGGGTTTGATGAAGAATTTGATAAAAAATTTAAGAGATAGGGTGATTAATAAACAGAGATAGTGAGAGTGAAGGAGGAAGAATAGAGAAAGAGGGATTAAAAAAAGAAAGTGATACCCCTGAGTTTAGATTTTGTGTGTTTTTTCCTCCATACAGTGGTGGATTATTGGAAGTAAATAATGTTTCTAGGGTGTGTGTCCTCTCATGGTGATTATTTACCTGATCTCCATTAACCACAAATGTAATTTTGGAATAGGGGTTTTAGAATATCACTCCACCAAATGGGTAAACATTATTAATATGAAAAGGACCATCCCAATGCAAATTAAGCATACCTTGGTGAAGTTGAAATCAATCGTTAAATAGAATTACCTATTCGCGTTCATGGAATTCCCTTAACTAGATTATTATATCATAGAGTTCAATTATCCCTTTCTTTGTAGAGATTGTAATTATTATAATAATTGAGGTGAAGCTCTTCCAGTTCAATCAACTACAATAATATACTTTTTTGGATTTCAACAAATAAAAATTAAAAGTTCATGTACCCAAAAAGCCTTATATTGGATTTCAATTAGTAAATTACATTATTAAAGAAAGCCTAAATGGAGACATCTCAATAGTTGTTGTATAGGCTGTTCAATAAGCCCAAAGTGCTTCATCAAGTCTTTCAAGCCAGTCATTTCCTGTGGTATTTAAAATTCACTCAATAACTCTTTTCACTTATATGTTAGAATGTTAATCCATTAAATTTATTTGGGGGAGATATTCTATTGAATTTTTATGTAAAACACCATTTTTTTCAAAGGATATTTAATGGTGTGATTATAGAAATGTGTTGTTAAGTTACCTATTAGAGAAAACAATGTACAAAATCGATGGAAGATGTGGGTTTTTAAGAACTCACTAATAGTATATGAATCTTCCTTTATTGCGGGTTTAACTTTGAACCACCTTGATACATAATCAAATACCACAATTATTTATGAGAATCAATTGTAATAGCTGAATGGTCCTTTAAAATCAATGTCACAAACAGTGAATATCTCACAGAAGATTATGTGATTTTGGGGCATTTAAATTTGATTGGAAATTTTTCAAATCTTTTGGTAAGTGGTAAATGAGTAATAGAATTCATGTGAATTTTTAAATAGTGTTGGGTAGAAGAATATTGTGTTAAGAACCTTTCGCGAGGTACATTATGGTATAATTCTTCCACCACTGTGCATTGAGTTACAAAATTCCATGATTAAGGAGTGTTTATATTTATCATCACATATTGTTTTTACATGTTCTCCACAATTTTCCAATGTTTAATATCAACCCCAAAATAGTATTTTGGATCTATTTTCAACTACATTTTTTATTCTTTTAAAATAAATTTTAGAAAAATACAAGTAACCATGTAATTTACAACTAGGCTATACCATTGTAAATTTGTATTGAGAGATGGATTTTAATCATTAGGAAAATCAATTTCAATTATTTCTGAACGGGAAGAATTAGAAATTATAATCAGGTGATCATCCATAGGGTTATCTTTTCATGGTATATATTTTTTATCAAGTACGTAATCTACAAGACTTATTATCCAACTTGTTATCCTCGATTTGGAATCATTTTTCTTGAGAATGAAAATTATAGAGGAATTGTCAATAAAGATGATGATTTTTGGAACCTAAAGGATAGGAGAAGAAAATATCGATAGAAAAAACAACTATTAATAGTTAATTTTTAGAAAATTTTGTGCTATTTATTTCTATAGTGTTTTTAGGGATAATAGGTCACATGAGGAATCTATTTTCTTCATTGAACATGAATAGTTTTAATGGCCCAATCCAAAGAATCACAAATAAATTTAAAGGGAATGGAAAAATCTAGGTGTGGTATTATTGGTGTATATGTATGAATGCCATTGAGTTCAATGAAATATCTTGAAAGACTAATTTAAATAGTATTTCAAAATATTTAGGACTATCCAATTTAGTGGGAGGGTAATCCTATAGAAGATATAAATGAATCGTTGATTGAAACCAACCTATGTGTCAAAGTTGTGTGGGTTTGAGAAGTTATTGGATAAAATAAATTTTGGTTGTATTGGCTTGAGTACCCTCATGTGACATTATATTCCCTAGAACAATCGCATTAGTAACTATAAAGTTAGATATTATAAAATTCCTTACAATGTTACATTTGACACATCATTGAAGGGATAGATAGAGTGAATTCTTTTAGGATTCAAATGAAACACTATAAATGGTAATGTAATCGGTGAATACCTCCATGAAATTCTTAATTAATTGAGAAAATATACTCATCATATACCATTGGAATGTTTTAGGAGAATTAAAAAGGCCAAAAGGCATTCTCATATATTCCTAATTTATAAAGGGGTATCTGAATGTAGTATTTTTTTTGTTCATAAAGTGATATTGGGATTTTTAAGTAGCTAGGGTATCCATCACTAACCAAATACTTTTACTTTATATCTAATCATTCAAGCATTTGATCATGTCATAGGAGAGGGCAGTGATATTTTTCATTTCATCGTTTACTTTTCAATAATCCATGCACACATCCCATGTAGAGACACAATCATAATGAACATAGAAATTTATATTATTTTTTTTGGAATACATAATATAAGACACCAAAGACACCAAAATACGGTATTAGTTTATTGTATTTGGAAACATGGAACGTAATCTTCTACTTTTGTGAAAAATCTTCAAAATCTGCCATACTGATTTTCCTCTTTTTATTTCCAATCCAAATATTTTCTTTATATCATTGGGAAAAGAATAAAAAAAGGTTGAGCAAAAAGGATCAGTAAGGGTAAATATGTAGAACATAAAATAATCCCTAAGCATTTAGACGTAAAATCATCAACATAATGTTTAAACATCAAAATACTGCGTCATGAAATAAATCTTGGTAGTATGTAAGGAGTGGGTCATAAAGTATCCTTAACCATGATATAATTGCATATGCATAAAACATGTGAATTGTGAAAAAATAATAATAACGTGATATGATTTTGGTAGTAGTCAAAGCATTGCTCATAAGACCATCATAGTGGACAAAACTAACTATTTAACCAAGTATACATGTCATTACAGCCATGTATTACTGAACCATATTTACTTTATGTTCAAGTCATGCCTACCTCATGAAATATAAATATTTACCAAATCATTGGATGGAAATAAACGTCACACCCATCTCATAATGAACCAATTTTTATGTGTGCATCAAAAACATATAAACATTCACCATAGCATAACACAAGAAATCAAATGGGTTTCATAAACATCATTCAATCAAAAATTACATATATCAAATGGATTCACTAAATAACATTAAATCATAAACACAATAAAGTCACAATAATAACAATGATATAAACATAAACTTATGTAATCATAGATGGAAAATAATTTCGATAAAACACCTGAGCTTCATTCCTGAGGAAAATATCCTTTCTTCTACAAAAACATTTTCTTTTCTCAAAATGTCTTGACATTTTTAATGAAACGAATTTAGTGGAAAATACAGTTCTAAACGCGTAATGGAATATTCATTTAAATAAGGTGTTAGAAGATTAAAGAAATATGTTCATTCCTTATAAGTTAAAAAAACATTCTCCTCTTACGTTTTCTGGAAATGTCAAAAAGTACCTTGTATGGTAAACAAAAGAAATATTACATCCAACCCATGTAGTAAAAGTAAAAACGGCTAAAAATGACTTAAAAATACATAGTAGAATGGAAAAAATTTTATTAGAATATTTTTAGAAAACATGGACATGGATGATAAATATATCCCCAGAAAATACTTACGAATAAACAATCTAGAAAAAAACAAGATTGGAAAAGTTCTCTGATACCATAGGTTAAATTTCTTCAATAAGTTCCTGAAACTCTTGTATAGTGGGTTTAAAAATATTATTAACATACAACCAAATCATAATAATATTTATGATATCATATATGTTTTACTTATAACTTTATATTACCTACTCATTTGTCAATTCTAGGTCAATTCAATGTTTTGGGTAATAATCGTTTTATTTATCGTACATGTTTTGAATTGTTATTTTTGATATTATTACTTCTATCATGACTTAATTACTTAATGAATGTAAAAAATGATTCATATATAAAATATATTCACTTTATATATATATATATATATATATAATAGATATATGGAATGGAATACACCATTCATGGAGATGGTAGGTCTTTCGTACACATGAACATTGTTTTCATTTCGTTGTTGAATTGAATAAAAGTAATTCGATGATATATATATATACATAAATAACTCAAATAGAATTTTTATATCATATATTTCATGATTATTTATTATATATAATAATCGTTATTTAATTTTTTAACATGGATAATGAATCTTATCACGTCATAGAGAAATTAAGTCGTACGTACGAAAGAGCGAAAATATCGTTCCAATAATCTTTTAGTGGTATTAAATTGGATTGTGTATACTATCACAAAATAATTATAATGTCATAATATTCATATATAGTTATTATTTCTACCATTATACCCATCTAGGTAAGGTGGTGGTGAAAACATATTATACCAAAGCATGGAGACAGTAAGTCGTACGTACGCACATGGGATGATTTCATTTTTCATAGGAAGGATAAAATGTGAAATTGGGATATTTAATATTTATAATAATATATACGTATTTGATTGATATATATTTTATTACATTATAATTAAACAGATAAAGAACTGTAAGTATAATAAGAATTAAATTTTAAAGAATCAGTAGAAGAAATTTCTTCTTCCTCGATAGGACTCCTTTAAATTTCCACTTAGGGCAATAGTGATGGTTTTTTGATAAGACCCCCACCTAAATAATGTTACTAGGGAAGTTAATAAGAGATATGGTATGGTTTGTTATGGGAATGATGCCAAAAAATGGAGTGATGATGAGAGGGAGGGGGATCCCTTTTATAAGAGGGGAAAGGGGCACTTTAGGAATGTCTTAAAATGTTAATTTATTATAAATTCAATTTCAATTTAATATGGTCAAAACATATTTAATTTTAATATAAGATGATTTTGGTTTGAAGACACATAATCCAACAACTTCTAGGACAGATTTGAATATTTTTTTATCCTTATCATTTTTGTTTAACCCTTATTTTACCTTTTTTTAATCTTGCCTTGATATCATATTATTTACACATTGTGAGATAATGTAATTACCATATCATGTAAAATGTACCAAAAAAGTAATTTTTTACATATTTGGAATTATATGAACCATTTGGATGAATATTATTGTTATAATAAGTTAGTATCATTTAATAAACTATTATATGGTTTAAGTTGTTAATTGTGTCGATTTTTGGCACTATTTATACAATATTTTTAAAAAAAATCATAACAAACTAATTACTTAGAATCAAAGGAATTAACTCATACTTAATATTTTAATTTCATCTAGAAAAATCCTGGATGAAATTAAAATGTTCAAAATAAATTTTTTTAGTATTTATAAATTCATATATTTGAATCTTTCATTAATGAGGAAATCGCAAGATTGTAATTCTGTCATAAATAAATATATTTTCCTAATGTCTAAAAATTATAAATAAAATTCCATGATGTGGGAAATAGTTATATATTTCCAATGAAAATTTACATACACAATGATCAGTTATATCTTTCCAATGAAAATTTATATACACATTGTAGGAAATAGTTATATATTTTTCTATTATAGTATTATTATTTACCATTATTTACCCGATTTATCCTTTAACCATGGTAAATTAAATAATTACTGATGTTACTATTCATAATGTCCAAAAATAAAATGTTCCTATTTATAAAATTTGACCCTTCTGATTTCAGACATGGAATCCATTTTTTAAAATTCAAAACACAAAAATATCAGTAATTGATATAAAATTAATTCCCATTGTTAAAACCAAAAAGTGGGTTTTTAAGAAGTAATAACTTTGTAAAGATTAACATGTGTTTTTGTCAATCTTAAAAGTGAAATTACTTAAAATTACCAAAATTGGATTAATTGATAAAAATATAATCCAATTACACATTAAAAAAAACTGAAATAACACTCTATAAATATAAATAAGTTAGTTGAAATGATAGTTTTGACATAAAATTCTATATTATTCACAATTTATTAAAAAATTAACTTTATTAGAAAATTACCGAAAATTCAACATAAGTAAATTTTTATTTCTCAATTCGATAGAAGAATTAAATCTTTTAAAATTCAACTTATAAAAGTCTCCAAAACTAGATAAGAAATTGGTGTTCCATCAAAAGGCAGAAAAACATCATTTTTTAAAAACTTTGGAAGAAGTATTTTTTTATCTAAAAAAAATTGATTTTGTTCTAATAGAATATTATATATAACATAAATTTTAATGTTATATAAAATTAAAATTTTGGTTAATACTATTCATAACAGCTTGTTTATATCTCATTAAATAATAATATTTTAACAATATATCATTGTTTAGAAAAACGTGGTATTGCGTACAACGAAAGCTATCAAAGAAGGTCCCTATTGCAGGTAATGCAAGCCAAGTTAGTGTTTTGTATGGTGATATCATACTTTGGTGTTGTATATAAAAAAATATAAACATAGTTCTTTTATAATTCGATAAAAATCTATAATCAATGTTGTGTGAAATTAATTCAATCAAAATAACATAAAATTATCTCCATCACAAGCCCAGAATAGTTTTGGGTATAATGAAAAATAATATGGTGTTTAATATAGAGCAATCTAATATTGGTTTATTGTATGACACAGTTCATCAAATACATTAAAAAATCTATATCATAAATATTTGTGGTGTTACATTCCACCCCCCTTAAAATGAATTTCGCCCTCGAAATTTGTCGGGGTTATAAATCGTTTTCTATTTGAATGTTTCTTTCATAGAAACCCTCATTAAGAAAAGGTATACTAATAAATCATTTTAATAAGGGCATATAGATATATAATGGTTTCTCAATGTAACTCAACATCATGTTTCCACATAGGATAACATATGTGGAAAGTGAAAACATTGAGATAGAAGAGAAATCTAACCATCATGTTCTGATGGATAGTGATAGAGAATAATGTTTGGAGAAAGTTAACTACTAGAAATCCAAATATTTATAATGATTTAATCGTCCATAAGATTAATCAGATTATATCGTACTATGATAACATTTTTAGTCTTCAAGATCATTTCCCTAAATTTGAATAATTTTTACTGAGTATTAATACTTTATTGATTCCTGTACAATCTCATTGTTGTTTGTTCCTTGAAAAATTTCCATTTTATCTCTTATTTAAAGAAACGAAGTCAAAATTTTCATTCATGAAGTGTTAGAAGATAATGCGATAGAATTAGAGGTCACTCCATCTGTCTTAACATAATGTTCAACATAAGGAATCAAATATTCATAAGTCCGCCTATAGTGAGATAATACATTAGTCTAGAAACATCAACAAGAATATAACATATACAATCCATAAATGCATAACATTACAATCCTTTCAAAAATATAAAACATAAAACTAGGTGAACTAAATAGACATAACTTTTATCTCCCATATCACATAACATAGTTCTTGGTTGTCACATTCCAAACATGTGAATACAATAATCATGTATTCTCATGAGTCAAAGTAACAACATGAATTATCTGATATTCATATTGAAAACATGCATGATTCTTTATTCCAAAACTTATTGGATATATTCCTTATGTCCCAAAAAGTGGTACACTTCATTGATGATATCGTAACCCTCTTGTTAACAACTCCATAATTAGTTCTTAAGAAACTAGAATGATCTAATATCATTATCCAAAATTAATTGTCTAAAAAATAAGGGGCGTATCAAGGGTTATTTTCCCCTTAATCACGGATTCTCAAAGTATATCACCTTACCCATACATCCCATTTTGGATCCTTATAACTATTCAACATATCCTTTACATTCCATAATGAAAAGCGTATACTTAAAAAACATATATATTTCTAAATTCATATAATAAAATCTTCAATATCCGAAACATAAACACCTCAATCATCAAACTTTATTCTTAATCCATTACTCAAGATCTATCATCATTTTCTTTCCAAAAATATAAATCATGTCATAAGGTTTCCAAAAAATGATTCTTAGGTTTAATGTAAACAATACTGGAAAAACATCACGTACGTTTCACATGTAATTAACAATATCTTTATCCGCTGTACTATGACCAATACTCGTACCATCGTCAGGATTCTCTTCATGATATTTCCATTTAGTAAATCAATATTCATAATTATCATATTTTTCACATCTAAAATAGTCAATGGTTAAAAATGTTCTATGTAGTTTGGGATGTTGACTAAGATTAGAAATCAATGTGTGAGAAATACGTATCAAATATTAGAAACACATAGGTAAGGTAAATTACATATAATATTTCAATCTATGATATCTTCAGTTAAACCATAGGTTAGTCATGATTGTCAAAAAAACTCTAGGATTGTGACCTATACAAGACTTTTACTTATGACATCCCTAGACATATCTTCAAAAATATCTATAGGGATCTCACTAATGTTTTTGCATACTAGTTTCTAAAGGTTGACTAAACCATCGCTCTGATACAAACTATAGAGACCCATACTTGATGTACATAGACATTAAGATACTTTTGAGAAATACTTTATACAAGTCACAAAATGATGGCCAATGGCTGTATTAGTTTACTGTCTTTCGAAACTTGTAACATAGTCTTCTAGCTTTATGAAAGATATTCAATATCTCCCTTAATGATTTTTCTATTTTGTTTTCCTACCTAAATCCTTTCTTTATATCCTGGTGGAAGGAAAACATGAAAAGGGTGAGCTCAAATGCATAGTAATGGTAAAAAATGATTACATAAAACAAACCATATACATTTTCACGTAAAAAAATGAATATAATCTTTAAACATAAAAATCTTGAGTCATGAAATATATCATGGTAGTATGTAAGGCATGGATCATAAAGGAACATTAACCATGATAGAATAGGATTTTCATAAAACATGTAAATTTTGGAAATCTAATAATCACATGAAATGATTTCCATAGTAGTCAAGGCTTTCACAACGGAAAAAATGGCCATTTGTGATGAGTTACTTGTGACAGGAAGAGATCATGTCGCAAATAGTCCATCTAAGAAGTTAATTGCTACGGGGAACATATCCCGTCGCAAATAACTTATTATTAGCGATGGGATAAGGGGTCCCATCACAAAAGGATTAGCGCGGTTTTCCCACCAAACCGCTGGAAGGGTATTTTCTATGGGGGGTGCCTCCCCGTTGCAAATACCCAGCGGCGATAAATACTATTTACGATGGGGATATTCACCCATCGCAAATAGTGGGTCGGTAGGTCACTATTTGTGATGGAACCCGTCACAAATATTCTTTTAACCATTGACATTAATTAATGTGATCGAAGGTATTTGTGACCGGTCCCGTTGAAAATAGTATTATTTGCGACGGGCATCCCATCACATATAGTACGGTTGTAAAAAACTACCTTATATATACTCTATCAGTTTTTTCATTCTTTCACTAAATTTTTTCCTTTTCTCTATCTAAACTCTAATTTTAGAGTTAAAATTTTTCTGATTTAAATATTTTTTACGAACAAGTTTTTGTGTCATTGATACTCATAAATGATCATGTTTAAAGGTATTTATACTTTATATTATTTAGTATTCATTTTATTTTTCATATTAATTTAAATTATTGTTAATTAGTTGTAATTAAATTAGATTTAGATTATTTTGTCATTAGTATTTTTTTATAATGATAAATTGAAATTATTAGTACAAATTATTTGAAATTAGTAGTAATTAACAATTATTAATGATAATTAGTATTGAATATAAATAATTAGTGATAATTAGTAATTAGTATATGTAATTTGCAGTAATTAATAGTAATTAACACTAATTAATAATAATTAAAAATAATTAGTAATAATTAGCAGTAAATAGTAATAATTAATATGAAATATTAATAAATACTAATAATTGGTAATAAATTTTTATAATTAGTAAAAATAATAATAATTTGTAATAATTAATAGTAATTAGTAATAAATATTTATAAATATTAATAAATAGTAACAAGTATTAAGAAATAGAATTAAATAGTAATTAATTTTAATAAATAGAAATAAATAGTAATAAAAATTAATTAATAGTAATAATTAGTAATAATTAATAATAATTAATAAGAATTAGTAATAATTAGTAACAATTAGTAAGAATTAGTAAGAATTAGTAATAGTTAGAAATTAGTAGTAATAATTAGTAACTCATAGTAACTATTAACTAGTAATTAGCAGTAATAAATAGTAATAATTATTAATAATTATTAATAATTAATAATAATTAATAATAATTAGTAATAATTAGTAATAATTAGTTATAATTAGTAATAATTAGTAATAATTTGTAATAAGTAGTAATATTTTCTAAAAATTAGTAATAAATAGAAATCAAAAGTAATAAATTATAACAAATAGTTATAAATTGTAATAAATAGTAATAAATAATAATTAGTAATAAGTAGTAATAATTAGTAATAATTATTAATAATTAGAAATAGATAGTAATAATTAGTAATGATTAGGTATAATTAGTAATAATTATAAATAAAAAGTAATAAATATGGATAATTAAGAATAATTAGGTATAATAAAGAATAATTAGGAATAATTAATAATAATTTGTATTCATTAGTAATAATTAGTAATAATTAGAAATAATTAGTAATAATTAGAAATAATTAGTAATAATTAATAATAAATTGTAATGAATAGTAATAAATAGTAATAAATATTAATAAGTATGAATATATTGGAATAAATATGAATAATTAGCAATAATTAAGAATAATTAGGAATAAGTAGGAATAATTAGAAATTATTAGGAATAATTAAGAATAATTAGAAATAATTTGGAATAATTTGGAATAATTATAAATAAATAGAAATAATTCGCATTAATTAGCATCAATTAGGAATAATTAGAAATAATTAGGAATAATTTGTCAAAATTAGCCAAAATTATGAAATATTAGCAATTATTAACAATAATTAGGATTAATTAAAAATAATTTGGAATAATTTGAAATAATTAACACTAACTGGAAATAATTAGGAATAATTATCAACAATTTGGAATCATTAGAAATAATTAGCAATAATTTTCAATAATTAGCAAAAAAATTTAATAATTAGCAATAATTACCCTTAATTTGAAATTTTAACTAATAATTAGTAATAATTTGGAATAATTATGATTACATTTGAATAATTAGGAATAATTAAGAATGATTAAGAATAATTAATAATAATTAGGAATAATTAAGAATAAATACGAATAAATAGGAATAATTGAGAATTATCACGAATAATTAGGGATAATTAGGAATAATTAGTGATAATTAGAAATAATTAAGAATAATTAGGAATCATTTGGTATAATTATGAATAATTATGAATAATTTTTATAAATTGTAATAAATTGGAAGAACATGGAACAATTTCCAGTGGCCTGCTGTCACTCCTTTTTCTCGATGACTCTTTTCCTATCTACTGTCACTAACTCAGAACAGTTTGAAAAATATGTTTCTATGTATGCATATCCAATGTTGTATATATGAGTTTGGATATGAATTTTTAGGACCACATTTTTTATAATGTTTTCAGGTGGTAAAAGTTGCAGGAAGATGATTCATCATCGAAAAGGGGGCCCGTTTTCTCGACGGCCCATTTACATGAACATTTCTCACACAGAAGTCACAATAAAGAATCTGCTCAATGGTTTGCTTATATATTATCGTATGCATGAGAATGGTTATGCATACCTCCAAGGATTATTCTTTATTGTTATTTCAATTTCAGAAAGTGGAAATTAAATGAACCGTCAGAAAAAAGAGTAGCTGCCAATCCAATAGCAATTGTGTCACACGTAATTAATTGTAATTTGTAAGAAGTAACTGTAATTATTAATATTTTTTTGATACTATTTTTCTGATTTCAAATTATTCCAAAACAATATTGATTTTATATTTTGTAGAAAAATATGAAACAATGATTTCAAAAAGAGTCATTATTAGATGATCACGCTTGGATAAATCATCCTAGAAATCCAAACGGTTCTGGTTTAAATCCTATTTATATTGAGGGTGTTGAATATTTCCTATCATTTTCATCATCCAAACCAAGAATTTGTTTCATAAGGCCCAATTAATTGTCCATGTCAAAACTGTTCTTTGAAAACTATTGACACATTTAAAAACGTTGGAGGACATCTCTTGTGTTTTGGTTTTCAACTAGATTATGTTTTTTGTTATCAAAATTATGAATGCAGTTCCAGAAAAGAATCTAATAATTTGATTTTAGATACATAACAGTTTCAAAATTTAGTAGATGATGTAGCAGGTCCATCTATTAAACAAACTGAAACTCAAGATTATATTGATAAGACTCCTGAGTTAGCACCATCTTATTTTTTTGAGATTTTAGGTCTGTTGTGGATGCATTATATCCTGGTTGCAGGATAAGAAAATTAGAAGTGTATGAAAAATTTATGGCTACTAAATCAGATAGTGTAATGTCAAATCACATTTTCGATCAGATATTTTCTTTGGTTAAAACACTGTTATCTACAGGGAATGTGTTTCTTACAAATTACTATGAGAGCAAGAGGTTGGATCATAATTTGGGATATAGTTTTCAGATAATTCCTTCAAGTATAAATGACATCATTTTATATTCTGGTGAAAATGAGTCATTCGATAGTTTTCCCACTTGTGTAAAATCAATATATAAAAAAGATCAACCGGGAATGTCTAGATCTATTACTGTATAACAGTTGAGATATTTCCAACTTACACCCAGGTTGTAGGGTTTATTTCTATCTCCAAATAGAGCGGCAATGATGTCATGGAATAAAACCATGATTTCAACAAGTAAAAGCTTGGATCATCCAACTGATGGTTATTCATGGAAACATTTGGACTGAGTGCACCCATAATTTACATTAAAAGCCCAGATCATGCGATTTGGTTTTTCTTATGATGGTTTCTTTCATTTTTGGTTCTTATGGTAGTCATTATTCATATTGGCATGTCTTTATAACTCCGTACAATTAACCTCTAAAGATGTTAATGAAGGAGCTCGATATCTTTTTGACCTTACTAATCTTAGGACATTTCAAAAATAATATTGATGTTTATTTGAAACCATTGATTAATGAGTTGAATTCAATCTGGAGTAATGTTGTTAGTATATATGATGTTTATGATAATGAAACTTTTCTACTAAAATCATCATTGATGCGACAATTAGTGACTTCCTGACATATGACATGTTATCTGGCTAGAGTACACATGGTCTGAAATCATGTCATTACTTTATGAAAGGCAAAAAAATAGTTATCCTCTTCAATGGAAAAAAAACATTCTATTTTGACAGTCATCGTATATTTCTTCCAACTGATAATCCATTTTGGAGGAACAAATCTCATTTAAAAAAGTCACAATTGAAAAGAATGGACCTCCAAAAAGTATCTTAGGTACATAGTTAAAATCAGTTGTATTTTTATTACCTCTGATCACATTTGGAGAAAAAATAACCCAACAGAAAATTCATGGCTATGGGAAAGAACACAATTTGATAAAACATAGAATTTTTTGGGATCAAACACATTGGTTTTATTTGTTCTTCCACTACATGTTAGGTGTAATTCATATTGTAGAGAACTATTTTTATAATTTATTTCATTCATTTTTTGATATACCATATAAGAAAAAAGTTAATTTAATGGAATGATTAGATCTTGCCCAAATTTTTAGGGGACATTAATTTTCTATTCCAAAATGTCAGATCATGGAGGATAATGAAACCAAAAGCATCTTATACACTATCTAAAAATAGTCACTTATTAATTTTTTAGTGGATTGACGATTTGAGACTTTCAGATGGATATGATTCTAATTTGGGAAGATGTGTTAAGAATGGTCATATTACCAGATTAAAAAGTCATGATTGTCATATTATAATGGAAAGGCATCTTCGGATTGGATTAATATATTTTTTGAATTTTATGATTTGAGATTTGATAACATACATATCATATTCTTTCGAAGACATTTTTGCGGCGTCAAAATACTACAATGCACTAACTGAACTGGAAGAAACTATTGTTGTAATTATATGTAAATTGGAAAAAATATTTCCCCCGACTTTCATTGACTCAATATAACATTTAATATTACATTTTACAAATGAATAAAAATTTGGAAGTCCGGTATAGTTTCGATCGTTGTATACATTCGAGATATGTATGTAGAAATTGAAGAAAAATGTATGTAAGAAATCATCAGTTGAAAGCTCATTTTCTAAAACTTATTTGCAAGAGGAAATTTCTTTTTTCTACTCTCACTATTTTTCATATGAATATCTATCAAAACTAAACCAAATAGGATGGAATGAGAGGAATGTTGATGATGATTTGGGAATTCAATTATCAGTTATTAATAATTTAGATCCTTGCTTCAGTGGAGTTCAGGAACGATGGATTTTTGATGATGAACATTATAATGCTCATACATATGTTCTACTCAACTAGGATGAAATGTCATAATTTGTCTTGTGAGTCCTTATACCACATATCCTATAATTTATGTTATAGTATATAAAATTATTTTATTTGTTGGTTATATGATAATAATATCAAGAAATATCATCCAAAAATTACAACAGCTTCTCCTGAAGAACGTCAATATTTTTTATCAACGGTTTCAAAAACTCGTAACAAAAATTATTTATATTTTAACATATTAATTCATTTTATTATTTATTATACGGAAATTTTTTTACAAATTTCCAGGTGTCTCAACATGCTAATAATATTTATATGAGATTGTGTATATTGAGTAACCCATCAAAAAAAATGGTCAAATATTATAATGCATATGCAGTTAATGGTTTTTTATTTCATACACTTGCATATGGGGAATCCAGAAAAACAAATGAATAGTGGATCTTTCTTTGATAGGATCACATCATAGAGAAACTGAGACGATTTTTATGTCATGCTGGATGAAATTATTGAACTATGTTATCCACGAAAAAAATAGCTAATGATGTCTAAAAGTTGGTGGTTGGATCCAGCGAGAAGCTTGAATGTTCATACAACTCAAGGAATCATTGATATTAAATATAAATGTATTATTATAGTAAATGAACCATTTTTACAGGCTCAATAGGAACATAAAATTTATTATGCTAATTAATATTCTACATTATGATAACTGAGTTATTTTTGCGTCATAATAAAAATGAAATCTCAGGAAAATCATCTTTTTCAAGCTGAATGTGGTTCCGTTGAAGTGCAAAGAATTTATATTTTCAAAAAAACTTCTCAAAATCCATCTTTTTTACAAAGATGCATTAATATCGATGATGAAACCCCACAATTAATGGTCGATGATGACGATTATGTTAATGAGGTTACAAACAAATTTCAAATGGCAAGATATGGTGAAACTGAAAATCATATAGTTGTTGATGATGCTGATAAGGAATATGAATTCATTGACATCATCTGATATGAATATGATGGTGATGGTGAACATTGAAATAATTATAAGTTTTTTATAATCATAACTAATATATATCTATATATAATTTATATTTTCAACTATTTTATAATAATAACAATTTTGTGTTTCAGATAGACAAGGATCTATTTTGTGAGTTGCAGGAGGCTGGGATACATTTGGATGTGAGGGATTTGGGATCATCTGACCATCAACCTAATGGAAGTTTAGGAGGTACACAGAGTGGTTTCGGTCTTGCGCAACTGATGATTTCTGACCCTATCCATGAGCGATTTCCATGTCTTGGATTTGATCCATACACGTGGAGGTATGATAATGTGTGTATTTTAGTTATCTGTCATTAATTTATTTTTATACCTATTTATGATTATTTTATTCTTTTTTAACAGTTTTCCACATATAGCTATTGTATAGGGGAGTGTAGTCTTGAGAAATAATTTTTATCATCCATGGATCACATGAGAACATGTTTCCTTTGATGGGTAGCTCGGCATGTTTAATCATTGGTTGGTATATAAATAAATAATATTTATTTTGAAATTTATTTAAATAGTAAATTGATATAATAAATTATTTTTTGGTTTTATGGTATCCCATCGATGATAAAATGTGTGATTCTATCCATGCAGAATGGGATGTGTCTATGCATGACCCTTTCCGTTAGTTTTTTCACAATTTTAGAAGGAAAACCATGAATAAATCATGATTTGTAGTATTTGGTTATTCCTGTCGAGCCCACTAACCAGATTACATCCATCTCACATTTGGGATAGATTATGTTCACACTAGTTTGGTGGTTGATTTCTGAGGAGGTCTTTATTGAGTTTACAAAACTGATGCAAACATGAGGTAACACCTCAAGCCGGTAGTCATACATTCAGTATGCATAAAGATCACCTTGTATGTACTTTTTTAAAATATTTTATATAAAATTAAATATAAATAGTTTATTTTATATTAATATATGCAGTCGAACAGCCTTATATTATGGTGTAGGATATTTATTGGAGGATGTATAGTGATCCAACCACTGGAGTGATTAGAGGTGATGAACAACATCATATTATGGTCATATTTATTTCTTTTTCAGTTTTAAAATTAACTATATATAATATTTTCAGTATTTTAATTTCAAATTGGTACTAAAGGAGTCATATGAGGCCACGAACTCTCAGACACAGGCAGAAAGTTAGGCTGAGATGGTTGATCAAACTAGTGCCCACAATTTTGAAGAGGCAATATATATACAGGTGAACCAGTATAACTTCAAGAAGGACTGATTTGTTGGTTTCGACTCTTTTTTGACTCACGGGAATTATTCTGGTACTGTTGAGATGTTGGAATCCATCTCTAGAGGAGCCCTTGGATAGACATCAGCTTCTAAATCATAGTATTAGGAGAATCTACAAGCTCAGAGTGAGCTTATAGAGAGTTTGCGTAAGCTGCATGAAGAGATGCACCAACAGGAGCAACAAAATTACGAGGAGCAAATTTGTCGATGGTAGTAACAGCATCACGATTAGGGGGTGTAAATGCTTTGTCTGTCTCATAGTTTAGGGATGGAATTTCCTACACCATCTCCTCCACCTCATCCACATCCTCTAGAAGACTACCCTCGAGTGAAATTTTTTAATGAAAAAAACATTTGAATTCAAATTTTGTTGTAATATTAAATATTTACAGTTTCTTCCATTCATATTTGTGTGAATATTCCATTATTTAATTTTATTATTATTTTATTATTATTTTTAATGTTTTGATATTTTCATATTTATTATTAGTATTATATTTTTTAATATTTTTTTATTTTACTAATAATAATATTAAATTCTTATTTTTGTATATTTGTTTGTGAATATCAAGAAATTTAATATTTAATACTTTTTTATTATTATAATAATATTATTATTATTTTTGCATAAATATTAATAATAATAATTACGTTATTATATTATTACTGTTATTTTATTATTAATTTTATAATAATATTATTTTGTTGTATTATTAATATTATTATTAATATTATATAATAATATATTATTTATATTAATATTATTAATAAAAATTTTATTTTGTAATATTAATTTATCATTTTTTTTGAATATATATATATATAGTATTTTATGAAGTATTTTTAAAGGTACACCATTTCAAATAGTTTATATATTTTTTAAATAATTATTTGTGATGGGAAAACAGGCCCATCACAAATACTTATTTGCAAAGGGCCCGTAGCAACAGTTTTTTGTATATATAATCTATATAAACAGATATCTATGTGTGAAACTATTTTCTGAAAGTCTAATTGAAACGGGATTCCATCAAAAATATCCTATCACAAATATCTCAAATTTCAGTAGTGATTGCTGCCAAGACCATCATAATGGAAAAAGTCCATTACTGAAGCGAGTTTACTTATTGTTCCAGCCATGTATTACTGAACCAGATTTACTTGTTGTTCCATTCATCTCTATATTAGTAGATATAAATCTTTATCCAATGAATTATTGGGAGATATAGGTCCCACCATTTTCATAATGAAACCATTATTTCGTGTGCCAAAAAAATCTAGAATCATTCACCATATCATAACCCATGAAAATCATATGTGGTTCTTAAACATCATTCCATCATAATTGACAAAAAACAAGTGTATTTTCAAATTATAATTCAATCATAAACATAATAAAAGCACAGTAATCACAGGGATATAAACATAATCCTATGTAATCTTTGCTGAAAAATAATTTTGATAAAACACTTAAAATTTATTCCAGAGAAAAATATCCTTTCATCTTCAAAAATGTTTTGTTTTCCCAAAATGTCATTCGATTTTATAAGAAATGAATATATTTGAGAATACACTTATAAATGTGTAGAGGAATATTCTTGAAAATAATTTCATATGAAGATTCAAAAACACATTTGTGCCATATAAGATAAAAACATTATCCTTATACTTTAGTATGAAAAGTCTAAATGTACCACGTATGTTAAACAAAAGAAAGATTCCTTCCAAAAAATGAAGTAAAATTTAAAATGGTTCAAAATTAATTTAAACATACATAGGAGAATTTTAAAAAATTTATGAGAATATTTTTTTAAAAAATGGACTGGATGATAAATATATCTTCGATTAAAACTTACGAATAAATAATCATAGATAAAAGATGATTGGAAAACTAATCCCTTACCTTAGGTCTGATTTCTTCTGTATGTGTCTGAAACTCATATATAGTGGGTTTAAACATATTATTATCTAGTAACATAACCATAATAATATTTATGATATCATATATGTTTTACATATGACATTATGTTACCCTTTTATTTTTCAATTCCTTGTTAATGAAACGTTTTGGGTAATATTTATTTTATTTATCGTACCTGTTTTGAATAGTTATTATTTATAGTATTACTTATATCATTATTTAAATACATCCAGAATGTATATCATGATTTATATATCATATATATTATGTATATAAATATATATATAATAGATAGTTAAATAAAATGGAATACACCATTCGTAGAGACGGTAGGTTGTACGAACAAATGATCGTTGTTTTTATTTCATTATTGAATTGTATAGAAGTATTTAAATGATATATATATATATACATAAATACAAAATAATTATTATGTCATATATTTCATGATTATTTATTATTTATACTAATCATTCTTGAATTGATAACATTGAGAATGAATCTCATTGCATCGTGGAGACGGTAAGCCGTACGTGTGCACGAGCGACGATATAATTACAATTATTGTTGAATGGTATTAAATTGGATATTGTATAGCATCTCAGAATTACTATCATGTTATAATAATCAATTATTATTAGTATTACTACCATTATAACCATCCACGTAAGGTGGTAGTGAAAAATATATTACACCACAACGTGGAGACGGTAAGCCATATGTACGCACGCATGGTGATTTCGTTTTTCATCGAATGGATAGAAGGTGAAATAGGGTTGTTCCATATTTATAATAACATATCAGCATATTATTGAAAATTATGTTATTACTTTATAATTAAACAACTAATGAAGAGGAATTATAAGAAGAAAGAAATTTGATTGAATTAATGGAAGAGATTATCACTTCCTCAACGTGCCTCCTTTAAATTTCCAATTACAGAACATGATTTGGACTTTACTGAAGAAATAATCCTCTATATTGTAATTAGGAAAGGTTTTAGGAGATATTTGAAGGGTTTGGCCGAGCCTGAATGCACAAAATGGGGTGAATAGAAGAGGTAGGGATTCCCTTTTATAAGAGAAGAGAGGGGCGCTTTAGGAATGTCTAAAAATAATAATTTATTATAAATTCTATTTTGATTTAATATATACCGAATCATATTTATTTATAATATAATATGATTTTTTTTTGAATACATATCATCCAATAATTTTTAGCAATGTTTTGAATATTTTTTTATCCTTATCTTTTTTGTTTAACCCTTATTTTATGTTTTTTAATCTTATCATGATATCATGTTATTTACACATTGTGGGATAATATAATTACCATATCATGTCAAAAGAACCAAAAAAATTTATTTACAAAATAATATTACTTATGTTAACCATTTTTATGAATATTATATATTTTTTATTTTAATACCATTTAATAAACTATTTTATGTTTTATGTTATGAATTATGTCAATTTTGGACACTATTCATTCTTGACATTTAATAAAATTCATAACTACAAGATTCATTCAAAAAAAATGCATTAACTCATCCATAATATGTCATTTTCATCTCTAAAATTAGTGTATTCATCAAAATTTTCATAGTATGTTTAGTTTAAAATTTATAAAATCATTTATTTTATCTTCCATTAATGAGAAAATCAAAACCTCATAATTGTGTCATAAATAAATATATATTATCTAATGTCTAAAATTATAAATAAAGTACCATGATGTAGGAAATATTTTTATCTTTGTAATTTAAATTTATAGAAATAGATCTAAGTTATATAACCCAATATTAAAATTGATTTAGTAAAAGATATATGTTTAATAAATAATTAATTTTACTTTAAATTATTTCATATAAAATGTCATTTTTAAATCCATGTAAATCCATGGGGTCTCATAATAGACCCATGGATTCCCATGTTCAGAAATATCTCATCAAATAAAATTAAGGAAGATTTTCTGGTAGTTTTATACAATTAAATTATTGTTATCATTACCTTTATTTCACAGATTTACCCTTTAACCATGGTAAATAAAATAATTACTGAAGTTAGAATTCATAATGCCCAAAATTTAAAGTAACCTATTTATAAAATTTGAACCATATTATTCCAAATATGGAATTTATTTTTCCAAATTCAAAACATAGATGTTGCAGTAGTTAATTTAAAATTACTTCCCATATTCTAAACCAAAAAGTGGATTTTTAAGAAAAATTACTATCAAAAGATTGTCAAGTGTTTATGTAGAATTTAAAAGTGAAATTTAATAAAATGACAAAAATTGGATAAAATTATATACATATAATCTAATTAATCTTTAAAACCAATTAAAATTACAATCAAACAATATAAATAAATTAGATGAAAGGGTAGTTTTGACTTAAAAAGTGGTATTTTGATTATTTATAAAAACAAACATTATCAGAAAATTACAAACAATTCATCATAAGTAAATTTTTATAACAATATGATAACTAAGAATTGTATTTTGTAAAATTTAACATATTAATGTTTTAAAAAATATTATTAAATTGGGTGCGCCATCAAAATGCAATAAAACTGCATGTTTTTGAAAAAATTGAAAAAGTGCCACTTTTATCCGAAAAAATGATTTTGTTCTTATATCATGTTCTTTAAAATATATAAGAATAATTTTTATGTTATATAAAATTTAAAATGTGGTTTATAATATTCATAACATCTGGTTAAATCCCATTAAAAAATAATATATTAACATTATATCATTGTTTAGTGAAACCCAGTATTGTGTACAATTCAAGCTATCGAGGAAGGTCTCTCTTGTGTATAACACAAGCCAATTTAGTGTTGCGTGAAGTGAAATCTAATTGTAGTGTTTCATATAACATAATCGAAATATTATTTTTTTTATATCAAACAAAATATAGACTCAATGTTGCGTGAAATGAATTCTATCAAAATAACTTGAAATTGTGTGTAACCCAAGCCAAGAATAGTGTTCTGTATACTACATTATACTAAGGTGTTGTGTATAGAGAAATAAAATCATGGGGTAGTGTACACCACAATTAATCATGTAATTTAAAATAATATATCTAATAACATCTCAGGGTGTTACACAACAGTTGGTTTTCAGTGAAGTTGTGATCATCTCTCCATGTTCATTTTTGAAAATAGTTACCCAAGACTTTTTATGTAGCACATGAATCAGACAAATCCACTCATTGTCAAAAATTAGGTATATGTTACCATATTGTAGAAACTTGTTGATATCTTCCCCAACTACCTCATGTATTAGTGTATTGAGTCTTCATTGCGATTGTTTGGTTGGTTTAGATGATTCTTCAAGACAAACATGATGCATGAAAAGGGTAGGGTTGATTCTTGGGATATAATTTGGGTTCCATCATACGAAATATTTTTTTACTATAATAGATGAATTTTTATGGAATCATGTGTTTTAGTATGTTAAGTATAGATAATTATGGGATAATAGTGATCATAGAAACAGAATAATTATTTCAGGTGTACATGAAGAGGTTTTTGATCAATCTCATCTTTCATTTATGGGATAGAAAAATAAAGAATGGGGTAAGTAATTTCAGTTGGTTTTTATTCATTTTCATGAATAATATCTATGTTGG
The DNA here is from genome assembly GCA_963277665.1 of Viscum album. Taxonomy (NCBI): domain Eukaryota; kingdom Viridiplantae; phylum Streptophyta; class Magnoliopsida; order Santalales; family Viscaceae; genus Viscum; species Viscum album. The sequence goes on from OY728161.1 coordinate 1,705,796,652, forward strand.
AATAGTAGATATTGGAGTTGATATGAGATTCATGATATTTTTCATGATCGTTTAGATATTTGGAGTCAATGAATGAAATGTCACCATCAACTTCCACAATTTTGACATGATTAATCATTGTGAAAATTTCACAAGATACTATCTAACTATAACAATATGAACATGATGATATTATGGTTAATAATATCTCATATGTTTCCTTGGAATCATGGATCAAGAATGTTGAGTGATCCTCATATATGTATTGTATGGTATAAAATATAATGATCTTGATCTATTGATCACCAATTTCCATGGATTGGATTATTGGAATGAAATAAATCATAGTTCAAGATATTATAAGGAATTATATTCCTATAATTTTGGGATATTGAGAATAATTCAACTCACCTAGGATTTTATGGAAAGAGAAATTAGCTAGAATGATAATATTATTGACCCAATTAAGGACATCCTTGATTATTCAATTCGAAAGGATAGCTATATAACAACACATGTTTGGTGAAAGGGACCTAGAATAGGGTTGGATAATAAGTATTTGGGAATTATATTTATTGACACTCAAGTTATATGAGGGAAAATAAAAGATGAAACTATTTATTAGGCATGGAACTCTGAAGGTCCCTTAATCATTATCGTTCGTGGGAAATGACTATTGATCCAAAACATTCCCAATGTTCCTATGTTATCTTTTATGGGTGAAATTTTTATTATGAAACATTTCATAATAAGATATTTTCTATGGTATATAATAGGCTAATAATGACTTAAACACATCTAAACATCTTAATCATATTAGGATTCGATTTAATGGACTTCAATGGCTTAGAGATGACTTGAGGAAATGAAATTGGGTTCTTTAGAACAATAAAAGGAGGTGAGTGAATGGGTTCTTATTAATTTCTTGTATTTATTTTTTCCCAATTTTATGATCAAAATTCAAAGATTAATTTAAGTATCCATCATGGGGAATGAATTCTATTCCCAATCCAAGTGAAAATGAACTTACATTACCCTTGGGTTTGGGTAATGGTTGGGATGAGAGATGGGAAGTATTTGAATTTTCATATCAGCATAGGATTGATTCATGTTGACCAATTTGAGTTAAAATATTTTTAATTCTAGATTAGGTGAAGGAGGGTAGAGATTATATTATACATTCCCAAGGTTTCTTAGAAGAATATGCAAGACCTAGATTGGAACTTCCCCGATATAGGTTCTTGGGAAACTGATTGTACTATTTTGGTAATTGAGAAAGCTCATTGGGAAAGTATAATCTAGGAAGTGATGGGGGAGGATTTGTCCATTGTGTTTGAAGAACAAAAAGATATGGTATTTTGAATTTACCACCACCTCAACCATATTTTAATTGGTTTGTATTTTTAAGAGGTAAATGAGTGGGATGATAAAAGGGATTAACATACCAGATAAATGGGTTATAGGTTGAAGAAAAGGGCTCATAGTGGGTTTTTTTGATGTTTTCAATGAGTTGGACAGATTTTTTAGGGTTATTGTTCTTTTGATCATTGGTTGAATTGAGAAACATTGGAATATACAATTAAAATGTATCATCTTGATGTTATGGACATGTTTCTGTTGGATGATCTAGTGAGGTGAAAATGACATAAGTTTTTTTACATTTTCATGGAATAGTGATTGTGTAGAAGATGGGGTTGGGGATTTTGAAACAACATCTATTTTACGCACAAGCCCTGAATGTTCACTCATCCACTCGGTCACCTAGTTTGGCTCTAGGGATTGATTTTATTTGACTTTTTTGATTTTATCATGTTCTTGATTATGGAATTGTTGCATATTCGAAGCCATAATTCTTATAAGATCTTATATAGCTGCAAGAGTTGTGTCAACAAGAGAACTACCACTTGAGGTATCAATAATTTTTATCCACATTACTAATAACCCCTCGTATAATAATTGGATAAATAGGTGGTAAAGGATTCGATGGTGTTGGTAGGTTTTCAAAATCCTTTTGAACCACTAATATTACTCATGGATTGATTCATTAGAGTATTTTTTAATACCTATTATTTCTTTTTGGATATAAGCAGTTTAAAAATGTGGGTGAAATGTTTCTAAGATTCAATTCATTTCGTTCCATGTCATTATAGAACTAGGAGTGAGTTAATAGAGACATGACTTGGCGGCCACATATAAGGAGAAATGGAAAACTCAAAGATTGATTTATTCTTATAAAAACCCTTAAGGATTCATGGAATAACACACCACTTGGAACTATTTAATGTGAACATGATAATCCTCACTAGATAAAACATGAAAATAAAGTAGAAGATGAGTCAAACTAGATTTTAGTTCAACATAAGACTTTATATTTGGATATTCTATACCAAGGTGTTTCTAATTCATATTAGGGAAATAAGAAATTTTATGGAATGCTCCTAAGGATTTTCCATATCTAGAATAATTGGATTAGAAATTAATGTGTCTAGTGTGATTTGATTGTCCCTAAAGTATCTCATACATCAAAAAGTATTGAATTTATCTCTATATAAAACAAATCTAATGTGATTTAGGGTGGCTATAGGGAATTGAGAGGAAAATAGGAAGGATGAGGAAGTATGGTTTTTTATTGTTCTTTTTTATCATTTATGATTTTTTGGGAAGGTGGGGTTTTCGTTGTGTATTTTTTCAGATTTTTTATTCTTAAGTATTGATTTTTTTGTTAAAATAAACCAGAACCACATACATCTTGTTTCCTTAACCCTAAAAACATATCCAATTGAAGCATGTATGATTATCACCTATCAAATTTTCAAATTTCTAGTACTCTAATAATGTTTATAGAGACACTCGGTTTGTGTCCTCAATGATGGTACGAATTTTAGAGTCTATCTTTTTTAATTTATTTCCTTTTGATTATGGTATTTTTTGTAGAGTTTATGTGAAATGATTGATTATAAAAGTTAATAATTATTGAGGTAAGTTTATAATTGTGTAGTTAAGCATGTGATATCCTTGAGAATTTCTATATATTTCTTTATATTAACATCCACTATTCAATATTATTTTTGATTTAAATCCCATTTTTTGGACTTAATCCAAGACTCAACAAGGTTGTTGTTCTCAATCAATTATTATTGATGGAAGGTTCAAAATTTCATGAACCCATGTGTATTTATGGTTTTAATAATCCATGGAATACACATTTCAATCAAAACTTGTCATTAGTCATTGACATTTTAAGAACAACATTCAATTATTAATTTAAATAATATTGATAGAGAAAAATATCTTTATTGATTAACATACCAAAACTATGTCACACCCTAATCATATAATTACTCATCCATTTTGGTGTTTAATAATCAAGTTGAAATTTTGATTGAAATGAGTTGAAAAGATATTAAAAAATAGATAACAAATGGGAGGTTAACCAAAGAAAAAAATGAAATATGAGGAGAGGTAGAAAAACACTATTGATTGAATTTGAATGTGATAAAATGGATGGGTTTTAAAATATATTTAATCATTTTAAAGAACAGTAATAGTACATAATAGAGGTTGGATGATTATAAGAGACTATTATGACATACCATGCATTAAAAATATAATGAAATTGAGAAGAACATAGGTGATTACAATTGAAAATAAGGGGAAACAAACACGAACTGAAAAGAGGGGGATATTTAACTCTTGTTGAAAAAATATTAATGTAATTACTCCTATAAACTTGTAAAGGTCATATTCATGAAATATATCTTCCTTATGTGATGAAATTACAAACCCTTGAAAAGAGAATAGGTGGATGTATTTATAACCCAATATGTTAGACTATTTTAATTCTAAATACACCCCTCTTGTTAGATCACTAATATGTTCATCTATAAAATACTATACAAAGTATGATTCCTCTTAAAAGATGTAAAAACTTATTTTCTTTAAAATCCACATTATGTGTCCATTGGACTTTTTTAGATGATTTTATTGTTATTTTACATAAATAATTTTATGATGTTCATTTTTATATAGTTATATTCGAAGGCTACAATGTGAATGGGTTTTTGACCAGGAATATTCTCCCAAATCAAATCCATTTCTTATATGATATCGGACACCTATATCTTATATTTCAAATAAAGAATATCAACTGAATTAAATGATGGATTGGGAGCAATTTAATGAATTGTGGGATGTTTTTAATTACAAAACATAATGGTTGTGTATACTTAAAATCATCAATTGGGATCCTTTTAGAGGATTTGGGACATATGTTTTTTATCCATGACATTCATGGACATTCTAGAATATATTTCACTATTTAATAAAATTTGGGATTATGTAGTGAGCCCAAAAATTCTATCATCAGAGATGGTCTAGTTTTTTTTTTGACATATTCATTACGCCTCATTTTGTGGTTTATATTACCATTTCAAATGGATAAATTGGCCCAATGACAAGTTGAATGCCTTTTATATAATTGAATTATTAACCCTAAAAAATAATATCAAATTTTGGATATGTAGGATGACAATTATAATTATAATAGTAAACTGGCTCGAATCACTGTTTATAAAAATTATGCACAATAATAATATTTAATTTAAAAAAATGAATATTTCAAACTAATTATGAAATTTTAATATAAAATACATAAAATGAGTAAATAAAATGTTATGAATAAATTAATAACATCAGTACTTCTTACTATACATATCCCAATACTATTATCATCAGGCACAGGGTGTAATGAACATATATGGCATGAACTGCGACCATGTGAAAAAAACTAACTACCCTGAGCAGGCCCACTCTATTATTGAGGTGAAATTGGTTTTTTTCTCTCCAGAACATGACCACCTCATTTACACGAACAACATGTAGTATATGAATTCCTTTCCTGGTGTAGAGGAGTAAATCATGCTCTTGAACCTCATTTCAATACTGACCCCTACACTTATACCATTGGAAGGAAGGTCCTACAATACTATTGTAGATGGGTCATCCTATAGGATGCTCGAAAATCGACTAGGTATCAATCAAACTAGGTACTGATATTTCCCCAACTCCCACTTTGGTGACAAAAGAAAGAACTACAAACCCTTATAATATCTCTCGTATTTCCCACACGAGATATATCAGAATTTCTCTTCCTACCAGTGGAATCTAAATTAAGGGTTGAAAAGTTGATCAAATCTACTATACACCCCCAAGATCCCTTATGATTCATTCATTAATCAGCACCTGATTTACTATTTTATTTATGATGATCAACTAAAACACATTCACCTATAATTTATCAAAATTATTGAGACCTTCTTCAAAGAGTCTCACCCATGATAGATCATCAACAAGCTAAACATGTGAAAATAAAGATTCATAGTTTAGTAAGATCAATACTCTATAATAGTTACAACACCCTTATCCATATGCATAATGTAACTGGACCATTTATATCTCAATTATTTAATAAATTAGTGTCATAAAATATGGATTGGGAAAACATCCATATAATATCTCAAAACCTATCATCCATGTTTCAATCATCAAAATAATGCTTTCTGGATCCTCAAATCATACACATCAAATGATTGAATATATTCTCTAGAGGTGTATCAATGTTCTTTAATATTTTTGAAATTTTCTATGAAACAAATCAATAGGTTCTAGAGCACCGTCCCCTAAAAGAGTGGGTGGATGCTGCTTCCATAATAGACATGTCATCTCTACAATAAACTAGACAGGTTATGAGGCCCCCTGAATGGTATGCATAATGCATATGAAATCCTCACAGAACTGGGTATCAACACCCATATGAGGTAGAGCTGGTAGTTTCTCAAGTGGCACTACTGATGGTTCTAATGGAATCTCAAATCCCACATCCCTCTGAGCATGATCTTCACCACCCACCTAGTAGATGACAGGAGGTCATCATGGTAACATATCATAAAAAATTCTACGAAAACTACAAAAAAACATTTGTTAATGAAATGATCACAAAAACCATCATATAATAGGTACATGAATTCATATAAATAAATCACACCTCTTCACACTCCAAAATACATGACTAGGTAAAAACAACTATTGTAATGAACACAAGAGACATTTCACAATTCCCACTATTTTTTCTAGCCTACGTGATGATATATGTTTCATAGCATAAGTCCAAATAGAGGAATTTTCAATTGAATTTTGTAGATGAAAAAATACATTAAAAGGTATTTGGAATCCCCATTTAATGAAAAATTTTCCATTTATGAATTTATTGACATTCAAATTTTTGTTCACTATGAAATTATCATTAATTGGGTGAATTTTATAGATTACTATTTCCAATTTATAAAGTCCCATACACTTTATAATTTTATTTATGAAATCCATTTGATCACAACCATAATCTATTCTATCCCATGTTACCAATTGTCCATGGATAAATATTCTATAATTGAATACTTACGGTGTTTGTATCAAACTGGTCTTGAAGCTATATTTGGTTGATGTAGGGACATTATGTGATCAATTTATTTACTTAATTACCTATAATAATGGATATTTAACTAAAAAATACTACACACTAGGAAAGTATATAAAGGTCATACAATCAAATAATGAAACCTACATGGAATGACATAATGGATGGAACATAAATCATAATAGGATCCTAAAATAGTTAATGATCAATTATTCCTTTCCATATTGATCCAAGGAGAAATTAAATCCATAAATCATATCAAAAACATCATTACATATCATGTGCTTCACCAAATAGTGGAATCAAATTAACTATTAACATCATAATTTAAAAATTGAAATTCTCATCCCTGGTAATTTGTATTTTCTCTGTACATGGGTTAGCTACTCCTAGGGACAACTCATTACTGAAATCCTACACATTTATAATATCATATATAATATTCTAAAATTATAAAATGAGAAATTAAAACCCCACTAATACCACATTGTAATGTATTGACTGGGATTCCACTAAACTGGGCCCCCAACCTAGTGGGTTACCAGGCCTAAAGTGAACCTCCTCATATGCCAATGGCTTCCCACTAATAGTGTGGGTCAAGAATGGTATAATGGAGAGAATATAACATCATGATCAGAGTAATACGATTTTATAATAAATGAAAAATGGTGAAAACATAATATCAATCAACAATAGAAGATAAATTTTCCAAAAAATAGTAATAATAATAGGCAAGTCAAAGGAAATATCATATATAGAATGACGAGTACTTCATGAATATATCAAAAGGTGAGATAATATAAGGAAACTGACATCCAGTATAATACATGTATCAAACGTGTAAAAAGAAAAAATTAACTATATCCATATTAAATAATGATCCATAGCTTGGTCCTATGTTCGACTACTCTTATACACATTCAATCAAGCATCATTAAAAGTATACTCTCCACGGTCCAAACCTACATGCATTAATTATATATTAGTACCCAATGATGGCTCAACTGGTGTGTTAGATAACACCCAATAGGCCATTACCAATGGAATCTATAACAAATACAGTTGATTCATATATGATAAAGCAATGTATGCTTATAATAGGGATAAAACTGATAAATACAGAAGTAATATAGTCACACTTACCATATAAAACTATAATAAAACATCAACAAGAAAGGGATAATTATTAATCAAGTTAAATCATCCATAAATTTATCATACCATATAATAATGTGTTTGTCCTACATGACTAGATCTAAGGATTATAAATGTCCATGTAATCCCAAGAAGTCTATATCCATGGACTAGTAATGTCCATTGAATTAAAAGAAATATATATCAATAGAGTAGAAATGTCCTTGTAATCCAATGTTATCAGTATATATAGAGTTGAAATTTCCATGGAATCAAAATATATTAGGATCTATAGAGGATAAATTAATATGGCATCCATAGTAAACAATTATACATAGAGTAGAAATATCAATAGTATTGAGATGATTTCAATATATAAGGACTATAAATTTCCAATGTATCCATTATAATAACAAATTCATTAATAATTTCATAACGATTTTAATTGTCATATAAAATATATGTGATGATCTAAGTCATTCAACATCTTCAATTTACATCATTTAAAATTTTAATAATATTTAATCACTTGTAAAGGAGGAAGAAACCCCATCCTAAAAACTCATTTAGTTAAATATGACTCAATAAAATTTGAGAGCTCACACAGCCAGTTGGATGGTCAAAACCAGTGAATGAAACAAGTAGACAACACACAAGTAGCCTAGGATGTGGTTGAAAACCACCATCCATCACGTGGTTCTAATTGGTAAACCTATATAGGTTCCTACAATTCAATAAATGAATTTAATTAATTTAGGAGAAATGTCTATACGGTCCACTATGTGACCCAACAACAATAAGGTGTAAAACAAAAATAATTTAGTGGAAACAGTACACACCACCTACCTTAACCCATAATAGAACAATCATCCAGTGTTGTATTCTAACTCAGCCCTAATCAGAAGAAAAAAATGACCACATACACTAAAATTATCTAAAAAGTTCACACACAAAAATAACATCTTTGAAAGGTAGAAAAATTAAAAAAATGAGCCTATGGAATAGATTACTCGCCAATTCGTACCCAATATGATTAAATAAATTTGAATCATATTCCATATAGAGAAACCAAATCATATAAAAGCATAGTATTGATGAATAAATTTTCAGGGGGAGGATAAGCTATCTGCTAGATGAAAAAAAGAACGTGGTTTAGTCATTTATCTAAATAAGGGAAAAAATATAATTCGACCATTAAAAACTGGGTTGCATGATTGTCAAAACTGTGCACCAATAGTGTGTGGCCAACTATCCCATGATATAACTCACATGGTTCAGGCACACAATTTCGGAATCCATGAAAGAGATATTTTCTAGGAATCTATTTAAAATTGAAGATATTTCTCATCGGTTTGTGTCTTGGGTCAGATGGTTTTTTCATTTGGAATTCCAACTCTTGTACATTGAAATTACCCACATGGTTTATAAAAACCTTCATAACCAAATGTTTATCTCTAAAAAATGAATTAAAACTTCAAAAAATCCCCATAAACCCATTTTTATTCCATATCCTTTCTAGGAATCAATAATTTTTCAAAGATAAAGGAAAAAGTAAATAAGACAATTATATACCTTTTAAAAAAGTGGGGTTGTTAAAGTCCTATAACATCTACACCATTAATGATTCTTTATTCTACAAAAAATAACATAATGATCATAATATAGTTCCAAATTATGGAGTCAATTTTTTTGGATGAAGAGATGCACATATTGGGTGTTAAATATAAAAATATAATTTATGTCAATCTGAATTACGTTATATTCCATAAAAAATATAATATCAGGACTATACGACATTTCATGTGTAATTTTATGAAATATATGGGTTGATTTCATGATGGAAATAAATGCTGATGAATTGGTATTTTTAAAAGTGAATTTCAATAAGGGAGGATATACAAATTATCTCTTTATTCTAACATCATATATAGATTATAAATTTAAAAAACATTATCCAATAAATAAAAATCACTTCATTGTACCTTTGTAAATGAATGAAAATAAAAATAAAGTGTCAATTCAATAGAGGACAGTCCTTTCCCAGTAACATCAAATGTAGTTCATTCTTTAACTAGTGTTGATAAGGGCTATTATGCTATATGTGATCATAAAGAGATAATTTGGATTATTGATAATGTGGAAATAACACAAAAACCAGTAACGAAAAAATAAAATTGGGAAATATTGGAATATTGTTACTTGAATCTCTTATATAAAATAAAACTATTAAAATTATTTTTATTCAATAAGAAGATTATTTTTTTTTTGAAACTTTTTATCCATCTTGTGATGCTAAAAATCCATTCAATGCTAGATCACACAATATTTATTTTGGGGTCGTGAAATCAATTGATCAGTGACCTCATCTAGGGCGTTTCTCATCCCGAAGAATAGATAACCCACTTCTATTGGGTAGTACAATCCCATATGCCTTTTCAATGTGTGTTATAAAATTTGGGAAAGCCTTCTTGTGAGGAACATGAGTAATATTATTCTGAGGATTTACTCTAGTGAGAAACATGGGTTTATCCGGGGTAGAAGCATACATGGGGTGGTCATCATCGCTAGTGAACTTGTGAGAGACATTAATAAAAGGGTTCTCGACTCCAATTCCATCATCCAAATGGACATGGATAAAGCATATGACAAGGTGGAATAATGCTTTATTATTCAGATGATGTACACGTTTGTCTTTTGAGAATGGGTTTGTGATATCTGTTTTAGGTGTTACTAATCTCCTTGGATTTAAATCTCTATAAAATGTAAATGTTTCGGGTTCTTGAAAATGCTGAAGTGCATTCGTCAAGGGGATCCTTTATCCCTCACTCTCTTCATTTTGGAACAAGACACTCTCACCCACAATCTTCATAGAGGAATGGAAAATATAATACTATAATTATTCTTCATTCATAGAGGATGGGATACTATCTCTTACTTGATTTCTGCAGACAACATTATGATCTTCACGAATGGTAGGAGAAGATCCTTGGTTAGCCTCATGAATATTCTCTCAAGGTATGGGATTTTAAGTGGTCAAAATATCAACCTAGGGAAGAGTAATGTCTTTATTTCCAACAAGTTCTTGGGACACTGCTATAGGGTTATTCCATGAGTTCTGGGTTTCTAAAGGAGGAAGCTTCCATTGATGTGTCTTGGAGTTCCACTTTCTACATGATGCGTTAAATTAAGACACATTGAAGACATAAGGAGATAGATTCTAGGGAGGATCTTGAGCTGGAAGAGAAAATTCTTATCCTTTGGGGGAACGTCATGCTTATCAATAATTTTCTCTCCTCTATCCTGATGAACATTCTTCCTATTATCAAGACACCTAAGTGGACCATTGTGGTAATGGAGAAGGTCATGAAAACTTTTATGTGGGATACCAACCAATCTGGCCACTAACACTAAGTGGCATGGGAGTTTATAGAACGACCAGTGGAGGAGGTTGGTGTGGGGTTGGGAAACATCATTGAATAAATGCAAGGCAAGCAAGCGAGGCTTTCTTGGGACATAATTATAGGATTCTCATTGTGGGATTCCTTCTTCAAAGAGAGGTATAAAAACTATCAGGATATTGGAGGAGGAGTAAGATCAGGTTTTGCAGGCATGGCATGACGCATGTTTGAGCAACATGACGATCTTAATTATTCTTCTCAGTGGATTGTAGGAAGAGGGTAATTTAGATTATTAAAGGATAACTGGGTGGGGAGAATCTATTTTTACTAGGTTTCCCTTCACCTGAAATAATATTTAAGGAAGCAAGAAGGTACCCTATGCTATTTTAGGTTTTACTTAATGAAGAGAAGAATGCAGTGTTTGATAATGTTAGCTTGATTGATGAGGAAGAAAAATGACACTACACGAGTTCATCCTTGGGAGACTTCTATGTCCGGGAGTTCAGATGGAGCAGGTATGAGGAGAACTTCTTTGATAAGTGGGCTAGAAAATCTTGTTTTGAGGAATGTCCCAAAAAAATGACATTCCTCGTCTTGCGTATTTGAAATAAGGATTTACCCACAGATTAAAATATTTAGAGGAGGGGCATCCACTTAGCCTCTCTGTGCTTTTGTTGTGTGAACCAGAGGAGGGAATCAGTCGATCATATCTTCACTCAGAGTGATTGGGTGGTCAATATTTGGTCGATATGCTCCACGCAACCTCAGATTGGCATGCAGATAACCTTATTTCAAGGGCTCATGTCTTCATGGCTTCATGGTGTTGAGAACAAGATCATGGAATGCAAGGTCCAATCCATCATTATATATTCCATAAACTAGACCATATGGGAGTCAAGAAACCAATCTTGGCTTGGATCTCGGTTGTCTATTTCACATATTTACATTAGGGTGAGGTCCTTTATTTGTGAGCTGATATTGTTACTCAAAGGGAGCAAAAAAAGGCCCCAGCTAGTAACATTCCTAATAGATTAGTATTGCATGATGTTTTGAGGGGAAGATGGATTGGATAGAGTCCTCCTTCCATCACACATAATATTAATGTGGAGGTTTAACTCACGAATGGAGTCATGAGAGGTAGAGGTGTCTTTAAAGACTAGTGAAGATTGGTCTTTGTGGCTTTCTGCATGTTCTATAGTCCGGGCACTTCCTTGGGAGCGGTGGCTCGGTCACTTGTAATGGTACATCAACTGTACATGGACCGTGACTTCTAAGTGTTGGAAGTGGATTCAGATTCTAAATTTCAGATGAACATCATCCAAGGGAGGTATTAGACCCCCTGGGATATGACCTACATTATCCTAAGGTGTGATATGGAGCCTCCTTTGGGTCTATGATTACATCACAGTTGGAGGGAGTCCGTTTTTTTTTCTGATGCGCTTTTTTTGCTTTAGATGTTCAAAAGAGGGGATAACCATTTTTTAAGTTATGGGGTCTCTTCCCCAAGAGTTTAAGATATTTGCACAAAGAGATTATCTTGGTTTACATTATTTTCGACCTCCTTAAGGCCTTGTTGTTAGAAGGGACTAGGCAACTTTTCCAAGATAATAAAAAATATGTTTTAGTTAGTATAGGATCTAGAATATTGAATGTAAAACTTAATTAATTGATCTTTATTTCCTGAGAATGAGTATATTTAATCATGTTAGTATCATATTTTCATTAACTAGTTGGTATTTTTTTCAAATCCAACTATCACATCAAGGAATATATTTTTTAAAATTAAAATTTAATATTTTTTATAAATAAATTAACGGTTGTGGATTTGATTGGGGGATGAATTTGATATGAACCACTAGATTGTTATAGAATATATGATAATAATATAATTGGTTAGGATATTCGATTGTAAATTTATATAAGAGGAAAATTTAAAAAGAAAAGTGTTTTTAATTAATAATATACTATTACAAATATAATTTTAATGATTTTATTTTTTATTATGGACATGTATATGAAAACTATGTTGTTGCTAAAAAATTTCAAAATCCATTTAGGATTTGTATTTCCACATCTTCAATCTTATAAATGTACTTATCTATATCTGATTTAATTATTTTAGTTTTATGAATTGAAAACACATGTTTTCAATATAAAATTGTTATTTTGGTTCACAATGTATGAAATATAATAAAAAGAAAAAAATGATATATTTTCATGAAACACTAGGAAAATGATCATCAATTTTTTTGTGATATGTAGTTAAAAATGGTACATTATTGCATTTTGTGGTGTATGTCGAATGACAAAAAGTATATTTTCCACATTAAGTGTTATATACATTAAAAACATGCATCACATACTGGAAAAATAGAAATATAACCCTTATTTATTTGTGATATTTAGTATATTTTCCACATTAATTACATGTCAATTGGACATGTTGTGTGAATAGTATTAATTATTGTGCACATTTTCAATATAAAATTGATATTTTTTTTCAAAATATGCATCTCATAATGAAAACTATTAAAAAAATATAATATTTCCATGAAACTATAGGATAATGTTTTTTTATTAATTTTCTACATATATGAATGAATTTTTTATCATTCTGATGTTATTCATTATCATAATAAACTAATGATTATTTTCTATTTCAAGTAATAAATATTTTCAAAGTGTACATCACATGCTGAAAATTGATTGGAAACTGGCATATTGTTTTCAAACTCTACCAAAATTAACTTTGATTTAATTTGTTTGAATGATAGGTAACTATTTATATTTTTCATCCATGAGGTGGAAATAGTGATTGAATGTTCATGTTTTAATATAAAAATTATATTTGTGTTCAAAAGGTGCATGGCATAATAAAAACCAAGAAAGTCTATACAATTTAATATCAAAATATAGGGAAATTATTTTCTTTTTTTTTATCCATTGAAATGAACCACAAAATAGTCCATTGTATAGTTGAGGTAGAATAGCTTAATGTGAATTCTTATATTTTAGGTGTTAAATATTTCAAAATATGTGTAACATATGAAAAATGATCTAACATACAAGATTTTTCATCAAACTCTACAAAAAAATTTATTGAATGATATTAGTAATATAATATTTCACCACACATCACATTAATTCGTGATGTGGATGGTTTGACTAAAAGTCCATTTTTAGTATAGAAGTGATATTTTAATACATAGTGTGCATCACATGCTCAAAAACTGAAACCCCAATTATATTTCCATTAACATGTATGATAGTGACCATTGATTCATTTTTAAACTCTAGGGGATAAACTCACATTATTATGATGCATCATGTAAGACCCAATATGTTTTCCCCATTTTATGTTCTAAATTAGATTAAAACACAAATAACACAATACGAATAGATCAGACACACTCTAATGTTCATCAAACATTATGAAAATGAGAATTTATTCAATTTTAAAATTTATGAATTAACTACATATCATTTCAATGTGTGGGGTGACTATTTTGACCTAATATATATGTTTTCAATATAAAAATGATAATATGGTTAAAAGCATGCCTCAAATACACAAAAACATGATATCTTATTAGATTGTTATCAAAATCTATCAAAAACATTTTTAATTATTTTTTGACCTATTGGAACAAGATGATTTTCATTCTGACATTCGGTGTAGTCCAATGACCAGAAGTATTTGGTTCTCATTTCAAGTGTTATGTGTGTTCAAAGCATACCGAACATACAAACAACTATTCAAACATGCCATAATTATCACAAAATTCTATGAAAATGAATTTTGATTCAATTTTTGATATATATTAATTAACTATAGATCATTCCTATGTATGGGATGGATTTTGTGAATGAAGGTGTGTGTCTTCAATTTTAAAATGACATTTTAGTGCAAAACAAGTGTCATATACTCAATCCTGAGAAAACCCAATCAAAGTTTCATAAAATATTCTGAAAATGATCAATGATACATTTTTCACAAGAATTAATTAATTTTACACCCTTATAAAGTGTCATATTAAATAAATAACATAAATTTTATTATAAATTTTAAGAGTTAAATTTGATTGAAACACACCTGACATACTCAAAACTAATAAAATTGTCACAAATTGTTATGAAACTCAATGTAAAGGATCAATGATTATTTTTTGACATTTAATAATTAACCACACATCATTATGACATATGGTGTATAAGGAATGACTGAAAGTGTATGTTTTCAATATAAAAAAGTTGTTTTAGTTCAAAATGTGTAACCCATACTTGAAAAAAATTCACATATTTTGTTGAAAATCCAGAAAAATGATGTTATATACATATGTGTTCTATATGACTAAACCAAAATCCATTTTGACTATGATGTTATTGGAATCACGTAAATAATATTTTTTCATATTATGTTTCAAATAACATCAAAATAAAATTCACATACTTAAAACTGATCAAAAATGTTGTTATGATTGTTGATCACTGTGAAAATGATCATGGATTCATTTGTGACATGTAGTAATTAGCCACATATCATTACGATTGATTGGGTGGTTAGTATGAAAAAATGTATATTTTTTAATTTCAAAACATATTTAAATTTATTAAATCATATTATGAAATCATATTTTGTTTATTATTACTTATATATATATATATATTTCATGTTTCGATTACTATTATATTTCTAAGATTATTTAAATTTATATTGATTGTTGATTCATGAATTCACCATACATAAAAAATTTTTGTATTTCTACTAATTATAAAAATTAACTCATGTATGAAGATGTGGTGAAATAAATATATTTATTTATTATATGAATTAAGTAAATCGTGGTTTGTTTTCTATTTCTAATAATGGTGATTCTGTCAATTTTAGTATGTTTTTAATTGTGACTATAACAGTACTCAAAGTGTATGTAGTAGTGTGTTGGGGATTTTACGAGAAACTTCTTCCCACACCCTACATTTCAGTGTCTGTTTCAAGTGCCTTGTTCTCCTCATTCTTGTTCCAAACACCATTTTCAATGGAAATGGAAGAATATATAAGTTACACGTGGTAATCTATATAAGAACCACCATTCCAAAATTTCAACTCTCAAGTGATAGAGGAGATATCCCCTTTGATTTTCTTGTTAAAATATTAGGGTAAATGATGATATTAAAGGGTATTTGTTTTTATTATATATAATATAAATATAAATATTCAAATGTATGTTTTAGTGTATGCATATATATTTTTTGAACAATACATACATATATATGTGTTATATTTGTAGTATTTGTGTATTTGTGTTCATAATGTTTATGTAAATATATTGTTTCATCAATTATATTAATATATGCTATATATTTTTTTATATTTTTTTATATTTTTTTCTCACACACACACATATATATATATATACATAGTATGATTATGATTATATATATGTTTATGTCTATGAATATATTTTTAATATAGTACAATATTTAGGGAGTGAAAATAAAAATATATATATGGTACCATAAATATATTTATCCTATCCTTTATAGAAAATATTTCTTGATTTTAAATATAATTAACAATCATATTGTAAGATAAGGATTGTAATGCCTAGTGTCTTGGAAGAATATAAACCTAAAATAGAAATCATGTGACTAAATAAATATTTTATTTATTTACAATCCATTATGAGCTCTTAAATTCCTTTGAGCCCTTAAATCATCATAGGATAACATATGGATAACATGAAAAATGGGTGATCTAAAAGACCAGTAAGGTAATAAACAAAAAAATAAATTGTATTAAATTAGTTAGAAGGCAATAATGATGCTTTAAAAAGGAATAGAACAAAATTATCATACCATATGATTATATAATCATGGATTAATAATATTGTGTATGAAATATAAATCCTAACTGTAGCATGAGTCAAGGATCATTTTCAATAGAGGAGAACAATTCAAATCCAACAACCAAGATCAGTGCACATGGAGCACGAGTCAAGGACAACAACCATGATTGTTGAACATAACATCTAACAAGACTAAACATTACCCAGTACATTGGGGTGATATTTGGTAGAACCCATAATAATATATTTATGAATATGTATTTTACATTAATTATCATAAATAAACAATCAAACAAGAATATAACGGTTTCCCATGGAATGAATTGGGTGTTATAATTACGTCAAAAAAGCATATCAGTAGGTAAGATCATATTGGTGTCCATGAAAGTATCGATTTAAATCACACATGGACATTTATAACTAAATATTATAATTTATCATGATAATTTATGTCAAAATATTTTTAGATTTTTGTTTTAACAAACATTACAAATAAAACATTTTAGTACGTTATAATGGAAACCTTAAAAGATTCATTAAAATGGAAAAGGTATAATTTTTTGTATACAACATGAATTGAACCAATGTATTTTTTTAATTATAAAATGATTGATTTTAGAAAAATAATTTTTTATTTAAAAATATTATGGAGTAATATTGAAAATTTATATGAAATGAAGAAGTTCCACTAAATCGGGAATTCTTATCGAGAAGAATTGATTAATGAATCTTTTAAAAACATGTATATCCACAAAAATATGGATGAATGTACCTAGATAAATGATTTTTAAAAATATAAATATTATTTATAATATCTATAAAAAAATAAAAGAAAATTTAATTTGGGTAAAAATAGATAAAGAATAACTCAAATGAATAATAGAGGTTCTGATTGAATCCATTACGTTATGTTTGAAGGTGTTCTTCACATAATCATAATATTCAGTATAATCATATCAGATTAATTAATTAAAAATTTATTAAATCATTCTTCTTTATATTATTTCATATATCTTTATTATGTTCATTTATGGCCTTTTTGATGGGTTAAGATATTAAATTTCATTGTTTAAGAGCATTGGTTTCCTTGGTTTTCTTGATTAGTTTACATGTATACATGTTTGAAAGGACATATAATGTGGGGGTGATTATAATGAATTTAACTTATACATTATTAATGATCATAAATTGGTTATATAATTTATTTTTAGGGAATTATGATGAGTCATTAGATAAATAGTTAGTGATAACCGTTTAGACTTATTTTGGCGGTTTTCGATAAAAAAAAACTCTTTTTGTTTTATAAATTAATATCATGTATAAAAATTATAACAAGTAATTAAAAAATATATAATACATATATTATAATATACATTAACAAAAAATGTTTTTATGACGATACTAAAATACGATAATTTAAATTGAAAAATTCTTCTTCGTTGAATGTTAATAATTAACACATCAGGTATAATGTTTTCATTATTAGTATAATGGTATAGGGAAAGTGATATGATGATTAATTATTCAATTAGAATAAATTCCAGTATATCTAAGGTTCTTGTGTTATCATTTTATTTGGGTAAGGGTATATTAGGATATAAAAATTAAATAACAGAATAGGAAAAGAAACTAAAAGAAAATGAAGAGGGTTTTACCTCATGATTTGTTCTTCCTGAGAACCTCTAAATGGGATTGGTTTTTGTATTTTATTTAGAAAAAAAAATATCTTGATCATGGTGAATAGTTTTTATAGTACTATTGGCCAATTCTTGGACATTTCTCAAGGCTTTAGAGGTTTGAGGAGAAGTGGTGGTGAGGGCTGGTATTTATTGTTGAGAAGAGGGGTGTTTTCTCATTATTTTAATAATTAGTTTATTATTTTGGATCAATACTGTTAATAGTTTAATAATTACAATAAAATATAATAAAATAAATAAGTATTATTAGAGGTTTTTTACTTATATCACCCATAAATCATATATGACTCCATAATCCATGTATTTATTTTTTATCATCAATTACAGTAATTTTTTATTCACAAAAAATTCATGTATTTTAGAAAAATATCAATAATTTATTCTAACTATATTACAATGTGATTAATTTAAAATTTTACTCCATTAAATTGAAATAATTTTCTAAATATGGGAAATTTTAATTTTTAATAAAATCATCATTTACATGGAAAATACAGATTTTCAAATAATAACTTCCTTTATAAAACTCTTAAAAAATAATTGGGGTCTCATAAAATTATCTTATAAACTAAATAAAATAAAATATTAATTTAAGAATACATTTTATGAAAACACATTCCATGTTAAATTATAAAATTAATTAGAAAATTCAAATTAAATAATTATGAGTTATAAAAATAAAAACATGTTATTAATGTTTTTTAAAATATTTAATTACATATACTATGATAAAATAAATAATATTTTCACCTATAATATGGATAAATTTTGTTAATACTATAATTAGTGAGGTTAATATTCAATTTTCTAATTGACTATTCATATGGGTCACATTACTAATCCAAAGTTCATGTTACTTTTTCATCAGTATAGGATCTTTAACTTCTCAAAATACTTCTTATTTAATTCATTCATCACTTAAAAATATTTTTATTGTGTTCTCAAAGTTATATTATAGTTTTTATAGTATGTAACATATATTAGAAGTTAATACTCAATTGATAAATGTTTGGGTCATTTCATTCTTCCCACCATTTGAAATTTCTCCCTCAAAATTTCTTTTTGACATTCTATGTTGAAAACAGGTGTGTTTACATTTCCTTCATCACTTCCTCTAGTTCCAATTTTTCCTCTTCATAATTATGGTTCCCCCATATAACATTTACAAAGTGATTAGTCCATTTTTGGTGATATTTCTCTACATGAACTAATAACTTCAATGGATTCTCCTCGTAAGAGAGATACTTCTCTAACTGTACCACCTCTAAATTTAGAACATGTGGTGGATCTGATATGTACTTATATAAGAGTGTTACGTTGGATACATCGTAAAATTTAAACCACGTTGGTGGAAGAGCAATCCAATAGGCCAATGCTCACACATAATCAAGTATCTCGACATGGATAATGTAATTGAGACTTAGCTTTTCATTCTTTACAAATATCATGATCCGATTTGAGGGATATATTTTGGGGGATAACATTTTTTCATCCATAAAATCATATCCTCGTCTATGAATTTCTACAAATTTCTTTTGTCAACATTGGGCTTCCATGATGTGATGAAAAATAATTTTCAACTTATTCACCATTTCAGGTCCAACCATATTATGTTCAACAACTTCATCCAAACATGCTGGTGTTTTGCACCTTTTCCCTTAAATGGAATCATGTGGAGCCATTTTGATAATTCAGTGGAAACATTTTTTTTAAGATAACTCAACTAGAAGAATATGTTGGTCCAATCCTACAATAAAATCCCTAGAACATACTATCAACATGTATTATAGTGTCTGAAAAGATAAATTATATTGTCATTCAGTTTGAGGATGATAAGTCGTATTAATTTTTAGCTCAGTATTTAGAGCATGTTGGAGACTTTTCTAGATCATCTAGGTGAATATCATATATTTATTCGGTACAATTGATTGTTGTACTCCATTAATACTTACCCCTTCATTGATGTATATCCTTGGAATTTGATCCATTTATAAGTCCTATATAATTGAGATAACTTGAGAAGTCCTTATAAGATGATACATAATAACCAATATAGCATTATTACCTTTGGATGTCTTTGGATGTATAGTGACAATTTCGAGGGTGATGTTTTCCAATTTCCATGTTGGTATGGTTAATGGTTTCGTAATCCCTTTACCATTTTTACATTAAGTCTTCACTTGCAGACATACAAGGATCATTGAGGTATATTCTGTGATCTTATTTTTCATATTTTCCCCCCAAAAGTTCTGTTGGAGATCTCAATACACCTTTGGGATCCTTGGGTGAATATTTAAGGATGAGTTGTGTGAATTATTTAGAATATTTTTCTTTATCTCATGATTGTATAGTATACATATACATGACCCAAATCATACAACTCCATCCACATAGATATTGATCTCGGAGGATTTCCTATTCATGATTTCTTACAACTTTTTTTTGAATTTTCCAATCATTTCTTTGAGAAACTATTATTTTCTCCATAATGGATGGTTGAAAAGTAATTTGATAAATGATTGATTATTTTCATCCCTCAATTAATCCCATGTTAATCCTATGAAAGTCTATGAGGATCAATACCTTATCAATATTCATCATTGATAAAGATTTTGGATCCTTTCTACTAAGAGCATTTACCACCATATTTGCATTACCAAGATGGTAGTGGATTGAGTCGTCACTATTTTTGATGAGTCCCAATGATATTTTCTGGTGCATACTAAGATCCATTAATGATAATATATATTTGTGACTCTTATGATCATTATATATCTCACACTTTTCCCCATAGAGATAATTCTGATAGATTTTCAACAAAATGATCATAGCTACCAACGCTAGATCATGCGTGGAATTGTTTTTCTCAAAGATTTTCAACTACCTTGAGACATGGGATATCACTTTATCATTTTTCATCCATAACTAACCTAATAACATTTTTGAGGAATCAATATACTCTACAAAATGTTCTCCACTTTTTGGAAGTGTGAGTACTGGCATAGTGATATTCCTCATTTTGATCTCCTTAAGGATTTCCTCACATTCTTGAGTCAAAAAAAACATCACTCCCTTATATGTAATATTTAATATTTTGTTAGAATGTCATGATAATTTCTTCAAAAATCATCGTTAATACCCCGCTAGATCAAGAAATCCACGGATATCTGTTTCAGTTGTTGACTAGGGCCACTCTTTGATTGCCTTTATATTGGAAGGGTCATATATATTTCTTTCCAATTGATAACAAGACCCAATAATGATACTTTTCCAATATATACATCACATTTACTATAAGTTTCATTAGTTTATCCTTTCTAAAGGTATTCCACACAGTATTCAAATTATTCTCATGTTCATCCTTGCTCTTAATGTATAAAAAAATTTCATCAGTAAATACTATAACTTATTTTTTGAGTTAATCAATAATGACTCTATTCATTATTTCCAAGAATATTTATGGAGAATTAGTGAGTCCAAAGGGCATCACAATGAACTCATAGTTTGAATAACTTTATCTAACGGAAGTATGGGGAACATCTTCCTTCTTCAACTTTAATGGATGATATCTATAATGATGGTCGACCTTAGAAAAAATACTAGCCCAACATAACTGATCGAAAAATTCATCAATAAGTGGTAAGGGATTATTGTCCAATATTTTTATTTTATTAATCTCACAATAATCAATGAATATGCGCATTGATCGATCAACATTATTGAAAAACCAGACTATTTCACCCCACGATGAAGAACATGGGAATATAAAACCCATGTCTATATTCTCCTGTAATTTATTATTTATTTCTTAAAGATCAACGGTGGATATTCTATATGATTACTTTGATATAAGAAGTGATCTAAGAATAATTTCCATTTATACCTAAACCTCTCAATCTAGAGTAATAATAGTAAATTCATCTAAGAATACATTACTGTAATCCCTCATAATGGGAATTTAATTGAGAATGATCATCTCTATTTTCTCTTTCATTTGGGTGAGATATTATTGATCATATGCTAGTAATATCAACAATTGGGATATTGATTCTAATGTATATTCATCTACCTCATTACACTAGTAATGAATTGTAGGATGATTTTGGATGGGAATAGTGGCATCCCTTTCATGACAGTTGATGTTGTATTTGAATAAATAGAGCCAATCCATACCAAATATTGCATCAAACTCAACCAGAGGGTCTATATTAAGAATTTCATGGAGGTTTAGTCTACAAACATTTACCGTTGATGAGTAATAATTTTTTGATACAGTAATTGGACTATATTCAATTCTCAAAAGATATATCAACATTTATATTTTGAGGTGGTGTTTGAATAGTTCTACTAACTTTGCAAGTTTTGAAATAATGTTTAGAACCATAATCAAATTGTATATTTAATATTACTTAATGAATAAAAAATTTGCATGCAACCACATCAATGTCATGTTCCATCTCGATAATAGTGGCAAAATATTCCTTTCCTTACAACCTTAGTGGTTTTTTTATTACATCTATTAACCCTAGCTTTGGGATTTGGTTCTTAAAATTTTCATGTTCATTGTAGTTAAAATACTGCACTACTAGCTCTGTATTTATAAGAACCTTCATTTCTAATTCCATGTAAGTTGGGTTATTTATATCCTTCCGAAAATTTATTGATAGATTCCACATTATTTTACATTTTATTAATTTCATGGTTCATTATAGATAGTTCCCAGAATGCTTATTACCCAAATTTTGACAAGTGGGATATTCAGTCTTCTTTTCGTCATTGGATTTGTTTGCTGATCCAGCAATATTAAAATGCATTTTTCTCTTTTTTCACAAGTTCCAAAATTCCACTGAGAGTCACTGATCTCCATTTAAACCTTGATGTAACATTGTAACCCCCCCCCATAATTTTGATATTCATTAATCACCGATTCTTTTCTTAGAATCTACTTTAGTATGAAAAATAATCCATCCATCTTCTATTCTAGGTTCATGATAATGTTGAGGGTGTATCTTAAAATCCTTGAAAAGCATACTTCATGGACTCTGATAGACTTATATTCCTTCTTCTTATGTCTTAGTAAGACTAATTCAATATTGATACAATGGTATTGGGGAAAATATATATTGGAAAACTTTTTCGTTAATTCCTTCCTATCCATAGAATCAATGTCCTCCTTAGAATTTATATTTTCAATCAATTTCCACCAATGATCAGCTTCCCCATCAAAACGATATTCATCCAGAACAACATTCTCTTATTATAAGCACCAGATGACATAGAATATATTTTCAATAGAGTTAATCCACTGTTCTGTGAGGAGGGGATTAGAAGATCCAAGAAACATGTGAGGCGTTTTTCAGATGAAGTATTTAATGAAAATCTTCTATTTCCTTTGATAAAGAGGGTGGTCTACAAAATTCATGTTGTAATTTATAACATGAGACAACTGAGCAAGTACGGTCATAATTTTTTGACCTCTAATTTTCATAATATTTGGCATATCATTAGGTCAATTATAAAATTTCATGTCACATTTATTATTGGGAAATTTTTTTCTATTTCCCACCATTAATTACGAAAAAAACTAAATTACTGGGCGTGAATAATTATCTAATATGCATAAAAAGGAAACATTAATGATAAAAGGATAAAAACCTAATGGAAAATTATGTCCTCACATTTGATATTATAGGTTTCGATCTAGGTTATCAATGATCAATTTCCTAATATATGTTCTTTTGTTATCTTTCTCATAATAATGGTTCACATTGAGATTATGAATCTACCAATGAATATCCACTGGGTGTTTCAAAAAAAAAGAGAATAATAGGGCCCTTTTTCATGTATCATTTAGCAAAAGTGTGGTTTAAAATGCTATTTCATAGTTGTTAATCCTAGGTACATATCATCTAAAACCACATCCACTTGTATAATATGGACATGGATATATTTTCTTGACAAACCATGTACTTTATACTTACCAAAATTTAGGGATGTTTTCTTAGACATAGTATTATCAATAAGGTTCATACTAAAGTGTTTTATTCCTAGTCACCAGAAGTAACTATCCCCTACATTGGATACAAACTATAGAGACAATATCCTCTTCAATGAATTTTAATTAATTTTTAGCATATTGAACTATTAAATTACAATCTAAGGATTGTAAAGTCTGGTGTCTCTGAAGACTATATACAAATAACTAAAAATAGGAGACTAAATAAAAAATTCATTATTTCTCATCCATTATGATCTCCTAACAACCTTTGATATCATACATCTGTATATGATAACATGGGGTTACCATGAACAAAGGTATTAGATAAAAGCCTTGTCAAGGAATAAATAAATAATTCATTATAGAACATGGGTTAGAAGACATACCATGATGATATAAAAAGGAATGGTACATGATTATCATAACATGATATCATATAATCATGGATTAGTTACAATGTGGAAGCAATAAAAAACCTAACCTAATCATGATTCAAGGCTCATTTCACATAAAGGAGTGTGATTAATGGATAACCCCCATGTATGAATGAGTTCTTCACATGAACCTAATGTAAAGGATAATCGAATTATGTTTATTAATTAATAATTAAATAACCCTTTATAATATTATTTTATATATTATAACTTTATTAAGTTCATGTATAGCCTTTTTATGGGTTAATGAATTCATTTTCATCATTCAGGGGTGTTAGTTTCATTGATTTCCAAGATCATTTTACTTGTTTACATGTAATAAGGTTATATAAAGTGGGTGTAACTATCCAGAAATGAAATTATATGTTATTTATGATCTTATAAATTTTATATCATTTATAATTATTAAATAAGGATGAATCATTAGATAAATAGTTAATGATACTCATTTGGGTTTATTTTAGTGGTTTTTGATCACAATGAACTCATTTTTTATATATTAATACCATGTGTAAAAAATTATTCTAGAACATTGCATAAGATATAATACATATATTATAATCTAGTTCAACCATATTAATATTATCTTTACAATCAATGAATATGGTAATTGATATTGAAAACTCTATCGTCCTTCAAAGCGATAATTTTACTCATCACATATGATGTTTTCATTCATAGTATAAAAGGATGGGGAAATATAGATGATGATTAATTATTAAATTAGAATAAAAAAATTATAGTATATGTAAAGTAATAGAGTTATCAAACCATTTGGATAATGAGAGGTGAGGATAGAAAAAGAAAAGAAGGGAACATGAAAGGAAATTAAAGGAATAGGAACAGGGTTTTACCAATTGATTCATTCATTTTGAGAACCATCATAGGGGATCAGTATTGGTATTTTATTAAAAAACAATACTCCTAAACATGAGGGAGATGATTGGAAAGACTATTGTGAGTAATTTGGATAAGGATCAATTCCTAAGAGGTGTGAGGAGAAGAGGTGGTGAGGGTGGTATTTATAGATGATGTGAGTGATGTTTTCCCATTATTTAAATCATTAAATTATTTTTTTGGATCAATAATCAGAATTTATTGATAATTATCATAAAATATATTAAATTAATTACATATGGTTTGATATTTTTGGATTACATCATCCATACATCACTTATGAATCTGTAATTCATGTATTTAACATTTATCGTAAATTACCATATTTTAATATTCTACACAAATTCAAGTATTCTAGAAAAATACCAAAAATCAACCCCAATAAATATTGATGGTTATAATTTAGAAAATGAACTCCATTATATGAAAATATGTTTCTAAATATGAGAAATTTTAAATTTAATTAAAATCATCATTAACTTGTAATATACAGATTTTAAAATTATAAATGCGTTTATAAAATTATGAAAAAGTAATTATTGTCTAAGAAAAATATCTCAAAATCATAAGACAAATAATATTAATTTATGACATCATTTTATAAAATTTAATTTTATTTAAAATTATTAAATTAATCACAATATTGTAAATCAATATTTTTGACTTACCAAAATACCAACATGCAATTTATTATTGTCTAAAATATTAAATTACATATAATATGCCATAATAATATCAAATTTTCACTTATAATATAAATAAATTTTATTTATACTATCATTGGTGAAGTTACTATGAAATTGTACACTTTAATATTTATACGGATCATATTACTAGTCTTAAGGTCATGTTATTATTTTTTATCAGTACATGTTCCTTTACATCTATAAATACTACTTATTTATATCATTAATCATTTAAAATTATTTTATTTTTTTAATGTAATTTTTTGTGGTTCATAGTATGTGACATGTATTAGAACAGAATTTTTTATTGATATAAATTGGTTCATTACAATCAACCATTAAATTTAATTCCTTTTCAAGTTATATCATCTTTCCTATCATAAATTTATTCAGATCTAAATGTTTTTATATATTCAAAATTATTTTTCATCATTCATAATGAGATATATTGGTATTAACATAATGATATTCCCCTTCACATTGTTGGAATTGTCAATTATTTCATTTGACCAAATTCCTAACTCCCACTATTTATTTCCTTTAATATTTCAATTCATCTGGGATATTTTCATATACTAATAATTTTTATATTATCAAAATCAATACAATATCCTTGGAAATGAAATTACATTATTAAAAATTTTAGTACATTAGTTACTACCTAAAAACAACATTGTTTAACCTTTACTAATAATTGTGGGTTCCCCATATCACCATCATATTAAATGTAAAATATAGTGGCTCTATTTCCCTTAATAATTAATATGAAACATATAAGTGACTAAAATATACACAATTGAACAATATTAAAATTTTATTAAATAAAATTTCTTTAGTATTACCATGTATTTAAGAAACAAAAATTTTCCACCTTTTGAGTATTCATTAATAACATTGTGTATCAACAAATTTTGTTTATTTATTAGGATATAAATTTATGTACATTTATAAATGTTGTATGTTGGTTATATTAAATAGTTATATTTTTAAAAAAAAAATGATGGAAATGAGTCAATCAATGATGGATGTTAATAATGTGACTATAGAGTATGAAAAAAGAGATAAATAGTTCCTCAAATTTACAACATACAAGGTAAATGAAACTTCTTCAGTAATTTGTTTGTGTCAAAATAATTATTATTCAATGGTAATTGATTTATATGAATTGGAAAAAAAATTTGATATATTAGATAATTTACGCAAGTTATATATGTTGGACCAAATATAAAAAAACGAAAATGAATTTAGATAATGGAAGAAATATGTTTTAAAATTCATCATATATCGATATAAGTGTAAAAAACTATATAATATACATTGATTAATAGAAAATAAATGATGAAATGGAATTTAAATATTTATGGAATTTTTTAGAAATTCCCTTCTTATATATGTCGCATTCTATAAACCACAAGCTATGTTTGAGTTATCTAAAAATGTCATTAATCATAATTGTGTAAAAGTAAAAGCTCACAATACAAGGATGGTTATGTTGGTAAATTATTATTTACCTCCTTGGATTTCCAAGAATCCCAAGTAAATTATGTTATCCTTCCTTATTTTTGGACTAAAACATCCTAGTAATGATATTTTAATTTATCTGGAAGTACATATTAATGATTCGAATATTCCATGGGATATAAGTGTAACATTTTATGGTTTCCAAAATAAAGAAAGATGTTTGGTGATAAAATTATTATTTTATATGATAAATGACTACCTTTATAATGGTCCATGCATTCCAATCCCATTACATTTTTAGATTTGACACTATGAGTTGTTTGATGTGGGCTCAAGGAAGATCAGTGGAGGTTAGAGTAACATAATAATTGAAGAAGGCGTTTTACATCCGAAAACAATATTTTATAGATAAGATGATGGTTTATGAATTGTGTGGAAAGATATTTTATTTATTTTATATTATGTTGTGATGGGTATGAAATTAGTTAACATCCTTAGTAGTCGATTATGATATAATATTAATGAATATTGAGGTTCCATGTTTAATAGTAGAAAAGTGATTTATGATGAATTTTTTGTTTTTACGTTGTGCGTTTTGTGGACCCATGTATTTTATGAAATATATATAAATTTTAAATATTTAATAGGGAAAGTCTCACAATGTATAAAATTTTAGGGCCCAACCAACCCCTACTATTCCACCATTGTTCCCTCTTTGTTTTGTGGATATCCCTAGTGTCTTTGGGGTATCATTCAACCCATCTCCAATTTCACTAGTCCATGGATTCTGATGGATTTTCATTCGTGATTTGTGATGAGTTCTTTCCTATTTTTTCCCGTGCTTCCTTCCATTCTTATTCTAGGAGATTTTTTGTGGGGTTGTTATATTTGGTTCAGGTTATATGTGGGATCTATTTTTTTGTTCCCATAATGCGATATTGTTGATCTGGGGTTATGATGTATATCTATTATCTATGGTATTTTTGTCCTTACAATGTACAACATATTAGAAAAGATTATTAAGTCATGGGGTCATCATTATCTCCCTATTTACTTGCTATGTGAGAAAATTTCATAGTTTTTTCTTCTGTTGGGTGGATATTATGGTTGTATGTGAGAAAATAATAATTGGAAAAATTTTAAATGTTGTGTATGGGGGTGTAATAACATGTTTATGATTATTTCATGTTATTTCTAATATTTTTATTTCATATTGACTCCTTTCTAATATTAATGTCTTTGGGATGTCGTGTTTTCAATATGTGTGAAATTATTTTTTGAGGCTTATTATGTTTTTTGTGATCACGCCTAGAATAAAAGGCTAAAGAAGGTATATGTGGATAATAAATTCGTTTCCCATATAAATATTGTCTTTTTAAAAACACCCATGCTAAATAAAGAGCTAATGTGATTAAATATTGTAAATAAATTGTGGAATCCAAAATGTGTTGCTCTTGTGTTCATTTTTTCTTGTAGGGTTACATTTTGTTGTTTGGGATCTTATTTAATGATGGATGTGACAAAATTGACTATTTGATGTGTGTAGCTATAATGTGGTGGTTTGTTGGAATGGAAGAGATGTAGGGATTTTTGTGATGTGGTTTGCAGTAGTTATGTTCTGGGGTTGTGGTCCACAATAGAGATGATGAGTGGTGGTGATGTGTAGTTTTTTTGGAAACATTTCTATTGTGAAATGTTGTTGGGTCTTGTGATATGTGTTTTTTTGGAGGTGTCATGGATGATTTGGAATGATGAATATAGGGGATTCATGGTGTTTTTTATGGTTGTATGAGATTTTATAGTTGTGGTAATACATTATTATGTTAGTTTCTTGGTTATTAATTGAATAAATAATGTTGTCATTAAAAATAAATACATAAATTGGATGATAACAAAGAAGAATGGATTGGATTCATTGCATGATATATGCACTAAACTAATTGAATAGATGGATGTTATTTTAAATGTTAAACTAAAATCATAGTAAATAAAATAGGATGGATCTTGTTATATATTGAATTTGGTGAAACCTATAAGTAAAATTATAATTCAATGGAATGTGTAGTGGTGTGGTCTGTTGAATATAGTGGTTGTATTGGTTGTAATGATAGACTAATAATTATGGTGATGTGGTGTGGAATATTTTAGATTATGTGATCCCTTAGTTTTTTTAATTTGTATGACCTATATATCATGTATTATATGTTATTTATATATGTGTTTCAACAAGTAGGATAATATAACCAAAACACAGAGTTTATGGGTTTCATGGGTTTTCTAAAACATCCTATATTGTTTTGATATAGATGGCTGGATACCCCCTTCCCACTCCTCCTTCAGTGGGGATGGACAAGGTGTATTCTGGTGAGATGTTAAGGGAATAATCAGATGTATCCATGAAAGGTTTGATGTGTTGGACCAAATTTCGTCACGAGAGGTGTGATGTGCTCTATCGGGTTTTTTCAATAGAGGTGTGATGTGTTGCAACATTTTTCTTTGAGCGATAAATGATGTGATGATACCTTATTCTAGAATGAGGTTACAAACCATTCAAGGGTTTGGTATGTATGGATGCATCCCATCCCACACAATATATGGTTTGTATGAGATGTTATGAGATTTTACGTAATTTGATGCCATGGGGTTTGGACAGAAGGGATGGGAGCACATGTTGTTCTACATTTGGGTGTGAGAGTGGAAAATCATTTGAGAAGTCGTAGTGAGACAACTGTATTTGTTAGGATATCAATGTTACATATTTATATTGTATGAATGGTTTAGTCAGTGATCCACGTCGAAAATGTGGTGGTAAGTTGACATGTTTAGGTGCTTTTGGTTATTCTATTTATTCATTCCCATATTTGTATGCTATTTTCACATGTGCACTTGAGATTTGGAGTATGATCCAACATAGTATACTTTTATGATCACCCAACATATATAAAATATTTTTTATTATTCCATGATGACATCAGGTCCTAATATGTACATTAAAATCATGGTTTGGACCGTCAATTGAGTCATTGATAAAGGATATGTCATTTAGTACTTCAATTTTTAAGAAATAATTTGTATTGTAAAATTGTTCTAAATGAATTGTTGGATAGTTTATTTTTTACCTTTATATTATATTTTGGATATTTTTTGTGGGATTTTATCTTATCTTGTAATCTTTTATTATTATAGAGTGTAATTCCTCAAATAGATGTGAAATTTTTCTACCCTCAGTTATAGTTTCTAACCTGGGACCTACTAGAGGATGTAATTAGAGGATATTATCTATCTTCCATCATTGTGGTATCTTGGTTGGGATGAGGTCATAATAGAGCGGTATTAATGAATTTTGTTCAGAGAGAGGTTGGAGTTTGGAGTTAGTCACTAAAAGTATTTCATGGGATTGTTGCGAAGAAGTTCCAGTTGATCTTATTTTGCGACATAGGCTATAGATACCAGATAAGACACACGATTTTTTCTCCCACCCTATGATCAGGAGAACAAACTCTAATACTATTGAAGGACCATGTGAGGTGGAACTATTGGCTGTGTAATGTACTAAGAGATGTACAATCATAATTATTGATTGTTTTTTGTTTGAATTATATTATTTTGGGGAAAAATGAAATAAATAAATATGTTTGAGTAAAATTCATTCTATTAGGATTATGATGTTTTATTTTATTTTTATAAAGGTAGTGTGGTCATTATCCATGCGTTTTTTAGGTATTAGAGGTTCAAAAAACTATTCTTATTCTTTATTGGAGGATCGATCCAGTAGAGGATAATGAGGAATTATAGTGGGATATTCATTCATTTTAGATGAAGAGTTTGGGGAAGTATGAGTGGATTGAATTATATATAGGGATGGAATTTGGGTTAAAAGGAATGAGATTCATCTTAGTTTGATCCGAGAATGGGGTGAGTTCTCAGTGACATTGGTGGTTAGTCAATTTTTGGTATTTTTGTGTCATTGTTGGATGTTTTTCTTAGTGGCTGTAAAGAGCTAGATATGATCTGGTTATACTCTTATAAGGAATAATGTTTGGAATTACTATCAGTTATGATTAGGGTATAAAAGATTCTAGAGAAGATCTCCCTTCATTAGTGGATATTGAGTGTGTGTATGATTAGTATCAGGTTTATGGACCTCTTGAACTTTTCCCAAGATTTTTTTAGATGAGGAGTCCAGAGCACGATGTGTGAAAGAGGATTTGTGCCCAGTGATCATGTATGCAGCCTCTCCAGTTACGCTACATATATAAATGGTAGTTACAAAAAGGAAGTTCTTATCAAGATAATTTTTTATGGTATTTAATCCCCATGAGAAGAAATATTAGGAATCCTTGAGGAGAAACATTTCATTCAATGTTCCATAGGTTTAATGACGTTAGGGTTCCACTCAGTGGGGAATCAATTATTGAAGATACATTTCCATTATTCAGGGGAACGTGGATCTAGAGTTGTTTTAGAAGGAATTTTATACTCAATATATGTATATGAGTGACCAATAAATCACATGGATCAATTACTAACATCCCAATTAGGGATCTATTAGGTCACTGTTGATGCCACTTTTTAGTAGTAGTATCATTTTGCTCTGAGTAATTTTCAGCACCGGGGACTACTGATTCATTTTTATAAAATGAGAATATGTGGAGTTGTTAGAGGGAATCCACATGATGGTCCCTATACATATGGACTTAGGATATATAATTCCCATGAGTTTCATAATTATAGAGTTAGAGGAATTGTTAATGGTTAGATAAACATGTTAGAGGTTGTAGTGATAATAGAGCAAGGTGTTGTCTGAGATACGATTATCTTATCATTTAAACTTATCTATTATTTTTTTATTTAGGAGCCTCACAATAAATTTTCTATTACATTGGTGCATAAATTATAAATATAAGGGAATAAACATCTACTGTACCTGGTTTTATCTATTCCATTTTGAATTATAGCTTCATTTTTCGATCTGTGTTGAGGATGAAGACTTGTGACAAGGTAACACCATTCCATGGAATATTTCCACTAAATATATATTTGATAAAATGTTGTTACGCATGGAATTTATTGTATGTATTCTAATTATAAAATCATTCAATACTTCTATAGAATATATTATTCACTAATTGTGGATGGCCAATGAGTAATTTTTTTTGGTGAGGGAGGTTATCAAATGGGTGGTAGAAAAGTAGAGCCTCTTTTGTGTTGGTTGGATTAATTTTCAGAAGAAGACTAGGAGAGGTATGTTCTATGATTTATGGATGGGTTCCAATATATTTTCCTAGTTGAGGATATAACATTACCCCCTCAAAAAATTTCCATGTTCAGTATAGATTTTTAGTCAATAATTGATACATTTTTTATGGATCCCTATTTAATGGTGCCCATAGAGTAATGAGATTTATGTGTATATGTGGATTACCTGATGAAAAGTGGGTTCATTCAATATATTGTGTCTATTTGTGGTTCTCTAGTGTTTTTCACTAATAAAGAAGATTGTATTACGAGGATATGTATAGATTATCAGAGTTTGAATCAGGCAATAGTCATGAATCGTTACCATCTTCTGATGATCAATGATATTCTCAACCAGTTTAGAAAGTGATATTTTGTTTTCAATGATAAATTTGTAGTTTAAATATTACCAATTGATGGTGAATGATAATTATATCCTAAATTAAAACATTATATGTAGTTATGTGAACTACAAGTCTACAGCCATGTCATTCAATTTCACAAACACAATAGTTGTGTTAATGGGGATGATGAACTCCATATTCCATGAGTTTTGTGGATTCTTCATCATTGTTTCCATCCATGATATATTTAATTACTCAAATTCAGAGGATGATAATGTAGAGAA
Source organism: Viscum album (assembly GCA_963277665.1). Taxonomy (NCBI): domain Eukaryota; kingdom Viridiplantae; phylum Streptophyta; class Magnoliopsida; order Santalales; family Viscaceae; genus Viscum; species Viscum album. Next base: position 1,705,830,520 of record OY728161.1, read on the forward strand.
TCATAGAGTTGTTTTTTAAGTACACTGATACCATCACCTCTATGGAAATTTTTCCATGTGACGGTTCTAGATGCTCGTGGTGGACTTCCATTGAAATGTGGTTTCTTGGAAGTGTGTTTCCAAGGTCCCATCAAAGGTAAAGGTGTTAGTTTCTTGTGAATCAACCAACAATATTGTAGTGGTTCATTTGTTTCTCAGCTTTGATGATTATTATTGGATGTTCATACTTGATATCTTTTATATTACAACCCCACTAATATCACTGACCAAGAAGCACTAAATTTTTATGCTGACTAATTAGTTCCATGAAGCATTCGATTACATGAATGATTATTTGGACAAGTCTTCAGTGATTCATTCCCATAAGGAGGGTGTGCTATTTTATGTATTCAATGAATCTTCAAATCTATTATTTGGATGAATTATGATACAGTATAATGTGGTGATCTCTTATGGGTCTTTGTATTTTTATCCCATATAGACTAACTATTACACCCTTGATCTCGAGTTGGTGGATGTTCTGTTTGAGATAATGATGTGGTGGCATTACCGCATTGGTGATAACATTAAGATATTCAGGAACCAAAAGGGACTCAAATATTTTTTTCCCTATCAACAATATTGAATAAACACTAGTGTTTGTTGATGGAGTTTCTCCTAGATTATGATGTTGAGATCTCTCAAAACCAAATAAAGATGAATTTTGTTGGTGATGCATTGATTTAGAAGTCTTGCGGGGTTGTGGCTTTAGAGTTTATGGTTTGTTTAACATTCAAAAAGGATAATGTTGTCATGAATATTTAAATTATAGAGATAAGTGATCTAGGTTGAATTTAGTTGATGAATATGGATTCATATTTCCTATAGAAGGGTGATCATTCTCAGTTAAATGAGTTAGAGGTGGTTGTGATGTGTAAAACTTTTGTCCATGGTAATTCATTTGAGGAATATTTAGAGAATTTTTAGTACCAGATATGGATATAGGATATGTTGTTCATTCTATAGGTGATGTTTCAAGGAGTTTTTCAATATTTTCATATATCACCTTTTGATATATATCCCAATATGTTCAATATGTATTGATGTTTGTGGAGGCAACTTTGGTGTATAGAGATAAGATAGTATGTGGAGGAGTTTATGGCGGTGGTGTCTAGTTTTTCTATAGGTGATTGTGGAGAACTATGTTTATGGATGTTTGTTGCATTACTAGGATGCTACAAAGTGGAAATGGTAAGGAATATAAATGGAACACTCCATAAGGATACACAATGACTAGGTAGGTCGTGATGAATTTTTGGTGATAGTGGACCAACTGGAAAAGTCACCTCATTTATCAGTGTTCTATAAATTGATTACAACTAATACATTGGAAAGGAAGTATGTAGTTGATGTGGTTTGGATTCATGAGGTACCAAGGAACATCATCTATTATTGGTATCCTTCTTTTTTCTCACATGAATGTTGAGTAACAAAACATGCTTTTTGAACCCCGTTCCACCTTAGTACATTTTTTTTACCCGTAAAATGATTTGAACATGCCGTGGACCATGATGACACATGAGGGAATGTTGCAAACCTGAATCATGAAATTTGGTGAACATGTGTATCAACATTCTTATGGTTGAGTTTGTATAAAAAAATCATATCAGTCATCCATTGTAATATCTCCTTTGGAGGAATTGTAAGAGGAGTCATGTCATTCTCCATGGTGATGGATGAAAGATCTAGAGTAAACTGCTCTTGGTCTTGTTGTGGTGTAATTAACTATTTAGAGGATCCAATTATTTTGATAGGGGAAGTGGGTGTCACATAATGAGAACAATACATATGCTGATCATGAGTGGAGGCCCATGTATTTTTAGGTTGGAGACTATGTGTTCATGATAGTGTTCCCTAGATATGAGAAGTAGAGGTTAGGATGGAGGAGTAAGATTTCCCCTTAGATCATTTTACATTTTGAGGTATAGGAGAATGTTAGTTTGGTGGTGTAATAGTTGGTGCTTATACAACGTATGGAGTTGATCCATGACATCATCTATGAATCTAGGATTATTTTTTATCATTATGATGATTCCAACATCATAAACTAGGGTTATTTTGATATAATGGATGATGTGAAATTCTCTAAGAGAATAATAGTGATCAAATATCATCAAGATGTAGAGATTTGTAGACAACCCAATTCCATGGGTCACATGTTTTGGAGGCATAGTGGTTTGGGGGAGAGTAATTGAGAGTGATATTTTCGAAATAATTCTTATTAACTGAACATGTTTTGTGTTTTTTATTTACATTGTTTTATTTTAATGATGTGATGTTGGCTATTTCTATTTTATGAGATGTTCTTTTTTTTATGTGTGATGTATGTTGTGTGATAAATATTCTGACATATTAAAACGGTAAATCATATTCCTTATTAAGACTTATCATAATTTAACATGAATAAAAGAATGTCGGTGAGTCCCTGCTAACCAAAGAAGATAATTTATTGACATATAAGATGGAATTATTTGATTTATTTGATTAAGAATTTGTTTTGTAAGCTATGGTGATGATTTATTTTGACTGCACTAATGTTGTGATGGTTGTGTGGATAATAATGTGATGTGTTGATGTTGTTATGTAGAATTGTGTTGTATTTATGATAATATCAAATGATGTGTTGTTGTCCTGGGTGAGAGTAAGATATGTGGTTGTGTGAGTTTTGTTGTGGGAATTTTAGTTTGGTGAGTTTGGATGGTGGTATTGTTGAGGTGTAATAAGATCCCTAAGAGGTATCTCGTGAGTTAGTTGTTTAGAACCCTTTATTTTTTATGATTTTTGTTTTTATTATAGAGAGTGTGAATAATTTCAGAGGTATCTAATGTATGTTTTTATTCCTTCTCAACCCATTACATTAACATTTTTTGTAGTTATATTTATTCAGAGTAGACTCTAAGAGATTCAATGAACGTTTGAGTTACATCAGAATTACAATAGTCTCTTTACGAAAAAATAGGATTTTACAGTGTTTGAAGGTTGTTTATAGATTTTTTGTCCATCTGGTTTATGACTGATACATAATTTGGTGTTGGGTGTGAAATGAGTTTATGATATAATAATTTGATTTATGACATAAGTTTTATGAAGTATGAGGTGTCATTTTTTCAGCATAACAGGTTTTTATAACACAATGATTAGTTTTTTAATGTATGTTTTGTATAAAAATAGATATTAAAATACAAATAGATATTTTATGTCCTGAATTGACAATGTTGTACACATTATAAAACATCAGGGATCAGCCATATCCTTCCATTTTGCATTCATCCACTATTATTTTTCTGTAGAACCCTACAAGATCAGATAGATCTTAAACCCCATCTTGCATTTCATAATTATGTTGGTTTCAATTATTTCTTATTAGAGATCCATGGTGAGTTCCTACCTTAGTTATATCATGTTTCCATCCATTATGCTTCTGGGTGATTTTATGCATTTTTGTTTACTTTGGTTCAAGGTATGTGTGGAAGTGCATTTTTAATGCCCTGATGAAATATTGGGCGATCCATGTTTTCTAAGTGAAGTTGTGGATTTTGGGGTGTTTCATCATCACCCTACATAAAAAAGTGGACTATAAAACCTTATTCTAGGTAGGGGATCCATGTTGTCTCCATATTTCCATGATATGTGTGGGAATTTCATGTTTTTTCTTTCTATTTGGAGTATATTAATGGTCATCAAAATAAGATAATAATTGGAATAACTAAAATAGATGGGTATGGGGGATTAATAATACACTTAATCCTATTTGATTTTATGTTCGATATGTGTATGACATGATGTTACCTTTCTAAACATTACTATTATTGTAAGCCTTGTTTTTTATTTGTATGAAACGATATGACGACCCTTACTATGTTGTTGTGTGATCAAATCCTATATAAAAGGATAAAAAGTAGATATATATAATTAATTGGTTTTCAATGAAGATATGTATCATGTGATAGTATTCATGCCCAATAATGTGTTAATTTGATTAAAACCCCATATTAAATTGTGGAATCTAGAATGTGTTTATTTTTTTTGTTTTTTCCTGTTGGGTTACCCTGCATGGTTTGAGATATTGTATAGTGATGTAGGTAACCAGTTGGGATAAGTGATTTGTGTAGAAATAGTGTGATGGTTACATGGAATGTATTTGATGTGGGAAATTTTTTGATGTCATATGTTCAGTGATGTAGTCAAAAGTTGTTGTGTTGTGATGTTATAGTGCGTAATGGTTATAACATGTAGTCTTTCTGTGTAGTTTTTGTTCATGATGGTTGTGTTGGGAGATGTGGTTGGGTTATGAAATGGTTGGTTATTATAGATATGTGTCTTCTACTATTTGGAATGGTAATGATGGAAGAAGTGTGGTGTTGTGGTGATGGTGGTATGAGTAGCGACGGTTGTGGTGAGACGTGGTTGTGTTAGTTTCACAATTTACAATGGGATACATTATGATGCTCTAAGAAATGAATAATTGAATAGGTCGATAAATTAAAAACAATGGGATATATATGTTGTGTTGTAAATGGATTAAATGAATTTAATAATCTATTTGGATATGAGATGGGAAATTAATGTCTTAGTAAATTAATGATAGTGGAACTTGTTATATTTGGAATGTGGTGAAACTTTTAATTAAAAGTGGAATTTTGTATTATGTGTGGTGGTGTGGGGTGTTACATATAGTGGTTGAAGTGGATATTATAGTTGACTTATGGTGTAGTGGGGGTGATGTGGTGTTCTATAGTTAAATTGATATAAACTATTTGGTTGGGTAATGTGTTCTATCTATATATCATGTATTCTATCTTATTTTTCTATTCACCCCACCGAAGTTAAAAAAATCATTCCAAGAGTCAGAGGTTTTGGGTTCTACGTGTTTCCCAAACATCTATAATGGTGGAAGTATGGATGGATGGAAACACAAAATTCCTAAATAATCTTTATGTAGTGATGGGATACATTTCTTCGGTCATGTTGTGCAGTGATAGACCAGGTGTCATCAGTGATGTGTGATTTGTTGGCCTAGGTTTCTTTGGGAATGGCGTGATGTGCTGGGTGAGGAGTCTCTATGGTTCATTATATATCTTCTTTCATTGTGATATGTTTGGTGGGTTTGGGTCACAGTACCCTTAATTATGGTAATTTTTTGGGTATAATTTTAATAGGAGTTTAGGTTATCCAATATGTGTAGAAGTTATACACTCACTTGGGATAAAATATTGAATGAAGACTATGTACCTTAGACAATGAATATTTTTATCTCCCTGATATCGATACAGATAAAGGATGGAATCATTTCATTGTAAATATGAAGATTTTTTTTCACCTTCTCCGTTCATTGGTGAAGATATAAATATGAAAGTAAAAATTGTATTTAATTTGATTGGTAAAAAATTATCTAAAAACATTTTGATGATGGGTTAGAAAAAGAGATAAATACTTTTTTCAAATAGAAAAATAGTAAGAGTTTGTATGTGACTTGTTTTATAGATTTCATTCATATAGAGATAATGGTATGTGTCAGTGTAATGGACATGTTACTAAATACACAAAGGAAATCCATAAATGCATTCAATTTTAGGATAAACCTGATTGAAATAAGAATTAGGGAAGAGTTTTCATTGATAAATGAGGGGAGACAAACATATCTTCCTATATCAGATCACACTCTATCGAGATTTTAGTTATGTAAGTTTTTAATTGATGTAATAGTAAAATAATTGTATTCAAAAAATAGAAAGAATTTTTTCATAATAAATGAACTAATTTTAGAAGGTATACAATCAAATTACTATCATATTTTGATTTATTATTTTGTATCCTTTTTAATATGATGCAAGTTACCAAAAAAATGTCCAATACATGACAATTAATCACTGTTATTTAAAAATAAAAATAAAATATATTAATTTATTTAAAAATATTACAACAATGAAAAAATATATTTTTGTCACTTTTTTTGAATTATATATAGTATTCTCACCATAATTTTTCGATTCAATGGTTCAATTGATGGTTTATTTGGATAGGGAGAGCTAACTATGTGGCCAGATACATTTTAGATATATGTAACAAATTGAATAATATATGAATATATTTAAAGTATATGTCATAAATTTAATTCATCTTGATTTTTTTATCATGGTGTCATTATAGGACTAAAATTATTTTCTCAGTGTATTTTTTTGGTGAATGTCAAAACTACCACTAAATATATCATGATTTTTTTCATAATGGATTTTAAAAAATAGATATGAGTTTATGGAAAAAATAATATTAAATATTAAATAATCAGTTATTATTAAAAAAAATTAATATTCATTTATTTTTTATTAATTACAATTTATTTATTTATTTTATATTAATTATTAATTATTATAATTAATTTTTAGTAATTATTTGAAAATGAAATTAATTCTATGATTAGTTCCAAATTAGTCTTAAATATTATATAACCAGATTGTTTGATCTTGGTGTCGATTTTAGCTTCAGAAATAGTCAAATTGATGATTATAAAACGAACTACAATTAAATTATATAATTTTTTTTAATAATTAATAGAATAAAATTTATTACTATTTTATGAGAAGTTGAAAATCATACATCAACATAAAACAACCATAAATTTTGATCATGTTTTTTATTGGGTCAATATTAGATGTTAAAGTGAAGCTTGATATTAATCTATTCAATGTTGAATTAGGTGGACCCCGATCATTATTTTTTAGTTAAAAAGCATATAAGAACAATAAAAATGGGTTTTTCTATTTTGCTACAATTCTTTTTGAACATTTTTTATTAATTTAAACATCAATTAAGAGTTTATTCATATGCTTATTGGACTGGCCATGTTTTTATTCCATGGATTAATATTCATATTATTATGATGGTTTTGTAAATGTTTCGGTTTTCCCTCTTTTGGTAATTTTTAATTAATTAAAAATACATTTTCATTTTTATGCATTTTGTATAATTTTTTTTCAATTTATATGTACTTACCAAAGTATATTTAAAATTATATAAAATTAAATATATGTATATATATATATTTGGGCATATTTTATATATATATACACACATTTATAAATAGTTTTACAATTCTATGTTTAGATATTTTTATATATTATGTGGGTATATATTTAGATATTTATGTTTAATTCTTTATATAAAAATATATATTTATATTAATATACAATTATATATACATTTCTGTTTCTTGGTATATATACATTTATGCAAAATAAAAGTGTTTTAACATATAATTTTTTATTTTCATTATATGAATATATATTTATGGATATTTATATACATTTATGTATATTAATATATATTAATCTATATTTCTATATATGTTGTTCGTATATATATATAAATGTAATCTGTTGGTTGGTGTGTGTGTTTCTATATGATTGTATTTATATACATTTATGTTAACTTATTTATATTTAAATATTATTATAAAATGTATATATATATATATATATAACTATATTTAAATAAATGTATATGTAATTACATATATATATATACTATTTACTATTTACTATATATTATTTTATCATTTATTGTTAAGACTTATTTTTGTAATTAATTTATTTATTTTTTATTGTATATGGATGCATTATTCATTATTTATTTATTATTTAATAATTATTTATTTCTAATTAAATATTGATTTGATATTTATTTTATATTTATTAAATAATTAACTAATTTAAATTAACTAGTTATTCATTAAAGATTAGCTTTTATAATATTAATAATTCATTATTTATTAAATTATTTAATATTTTATATTTAATTATTATTTATTTAATATTTATTTACTTAATATTATTTATTAATTAATTATTTAATATTTATGAATTATTTTGTTGATATAATTTATTTATTATATAGTAATATTTTATCTATCTACTTATTATTTATTCATTATTTTATTATTCTTTAGTTTTTATTTATTTGTTATTTATTTATTAGTTATTATTTATTATATATTTATTACTTATTATTTATCATTTATTTACTATTAATTTTATAATATTTAAGTATTATTTGTTTGTTTAAATTTTTATTATTCATTAGTGTTATTATTAATGTATACATATTTATATGTATATATAATTATAATCAACTCTATTTAATATCTATATAAAATGCCTGCTAGAGTGGTATGGTCTTTGAATAATGACCAAGATACAAGTGGTTAAAATATAAATACACATATATGGTGAATTTCAATACAGAATGCATGAAATATTCCCTGCATTCATTACCTGATAAATAAAAAATAAATAATAAATAATAAATGATGTAAAATACCAGTGTGTCAAACCGTTGCAAAATTATTCCCTAGGTTTTAATAAAATAATCAATAAAAATTTTTTTAGTGGTTTTTATGACATTTTCTAAAAGAATAACAACACACGATTTAGCAGTTGTTTGTGGAAACATATGAAAATGCGATTTAACAATGGTTTAAACTATGTTTAACTATTTTTTTGTTAAACTCTTATTTTTCATAGACAATGTTATATTGTCGAGTAAACAATTGTGTTTTGTACTAGATAACATTCCAACATGGATTACATTGGTCTTCCATAATCTCCCCATGATTAGAGAATCGATAGAAAATTACTTTCATTAGTAGGAGTTGTGGTAATATCCATTACAGATTTTGAATAATATCACCTTTATTCTTTATATAATTTTTTGGAGGTTGTGAACTATGGTCAAATTCATAAGGACATTCTTATGAGTTTTAATCCCATAGTGGTTGAAGATTAAATATCAAATACACGTAAGTAGAAATTTATTACTTGGTTTTATGACCAAAATTATAAAGTGTTAACAAAAATCCAGAATCCATTCATGGTAAATGTTGATGGTCATCCAAATGTCCAAGTGTTCATGTATTATAATAAAATAACTATACAATTGATAATCATTCATTAAACATAAAGGAACATGATGAATGTTATAAAATTAAATAAAATATATTATCTATTATGGATATTGTGAGGCACATATTATGGATCAAAGATAGAAATTCAATTACTTAGAATATGCCTGAATTTGGAATCATCAGCAAAATATGGTAGTTTAATTATACGATATTTTACAAACCAAATTTCAAATGCAGATTTGATGATAATAGGATGAAAAAAATGGTTAATGAATTGAAATACATAAAATTTAATTTCATTAAGGAATTATATAGAGTTGATCAATTTATAATGGCATCATAATTAATATCCATTTTCGTACATGTGGTTTAATAAATTAAAATTATTCTATTTTGCTTTTGGTAATGAAACAAAATGAATAATCATGTGTAGATTCTCTGAAGAATGATCCTTTACATTGAACATCACATGCAATTAATGCATGAACTAGTGTAAATGATGTTCTATGTGTTAGAGGTGACTTCAAGATGGTATTTGGATAATTAATTAATATAGAGAAACACTTTAACCATTATAGAAAATAGAAAATTATTAAATTTGGTATTCTATTTCATGATTTTTTATATAATATGTGTTTTTTCAATTATTTGTATTCAATAATAATATTATGTATTGTAACATTCTTTTTAAATTTGTGATGAAGACATTCCTTTCTTCTCATGATGATTCTACAAGCCCTAAAAATAAAAAATATGGAAAATTAACTTATCTATATTTATTTATATCTCTATAATTTATATCATTTACCCTCATTATTACTGAATATTATTTCCATTATATGAGATTAAATATTTATAATAATTACAAAAATATTGAATTAATTATATAAATTAATGGAAATTATTTCATATAAAATGTTATATGTAGTCACTTTGGCAAGATATTATGAATAAGTAGATTTTTTTTCAAACTCATCCACCATAACCTAAATATTTAGTTTTATTTTTGAATAATGAATAGTGATTAGATCATAAAAAGTCGAACACAAGTTGATTGGTGTGCTGGTAAAATTTCATAAAAATAAACAACTATTTATTAAAAATATTATACTTGCATGATTGGTTTGAAAATTCAGTTATTAATGGTTTGTTTTTTAATAATGATATTTATATGAAATTTATGCAGTGGCTTGAAAAATTGACAATACTTTTAATATTTTTATATTCATATAAACATTCATGAAAATGTAATTATATATATTTTATTATATTTATTCTAGTTTCATGTTTTGGATGTGGAAGTTTTCAATATAAAAAAATATTTTGGTCGAAAACACAAGACATAAGATTAAACCAAATCCAATTATCTCATATTTACATGTAACTCTATAAAAATTATCTTCAATTCATTTTTTATTGGTTAGAACATACCAAATTTACTTCTAATGAATAGTGTATAAAATATGATCAAATTATTATTTTTATATTTTAAGTGTTAGGTAAATAGAAAATACAAGTCACCCACTCAACAATGAGTAAAAATTATTGGTTTTTCAACAAACTCTTTATAATGATCATTGATTCTTTTTTTTACATTTAATATTTAATGTCATTTCATTTAAAAATGTGGTGTCTACCGTATGACTGAAAGTTTTTTTTAAAATAAAATATTATATTTTCATTAAAAAATGTGTTACATACTTTAAACGAACCAAATTTTCTTGGATTATCATTAAAATATTGGATAATAAACACTATTTTATTTTTGATATATTAGAATTAACTAAATATTTTTATTATGTGTGGTGTTATCATTATATCTTGAAGTACACTTTTCCATTATAAGTGTTAAATTAGTTCACAATTCATGTAACATACTCCAAACTCTTCAAATTTGGTCACATGTGCATCAAATTAGACACAAAAACCATTTATTAATTTTTGAAATATGGAGACTAACCTCATACAATTCTGAAATATAATGTGTAAATTGAGAATAAAAATTCATGTGTTCAGTATAAAAACGATATCATGATTCAAAACTCTTTTCACATACTCAAAAATGAATAATGCTTCTCTGAATTTCCTCAAACCCATGAAAAATTTCAATATATTCATTTTTAACCTATAGGAAGGAACATAAATTTATTTTTACGCACGGTGTAGATATAAAAACATCATGTTATGTTTCTATTTTATGTTTTAGATAAATATAAAACATAGATAACATATTAAAAATAGATAAAAACATTTTTTGTCCTTAAAATCAATATAAAATATATTTGATTAATTTGTGACATGTAGAAAATAACCACGTATCATTCTGATATGTTGTGTGGATGTTGTGACTCAATGTGCATGTTTTCAATATTAAATAGATATTTGACTTCAAAAGGCATGTCACATTCTCAAAACTATGAAAACCGATTTTAAGGTTTTCAAAATATATGACAACTATCATTTCTAAATTTTTGACATGTATGAATTTACCACACATCATTTTGATTCATAATTTAGTCAAACAAATGTACAAATTATTTTTCTATTTTAAGTGTTAAATAACTTCCAAACATGAATTAAATACTCAAAACTAATATAACAAGCTTGGATTGTCTTAAAACATTATTAAATTTAATATTAATTCATTTATGTGATAAATTATTTAATCATATGTCATTATGATATGTGGGGTGTACAAAATTATTTAAAGTTATATTTTTTAATATGAAATAAATATTTTGGTATAAAATGTGATACATATATTTAGGTCTAAGACAATCCACTTTAATTGATGTAAAAATATATTAAAAACATTATCATTTCATTTATGACCTTTAGTAATAAACCACATATCATTATGTTTAATGGTGTAGTCATAATGACGTAATGAATATTGTTACAATTAATGTGCTAAAAATGTTCAAAATAAAACTCATATAATCCAATATCAAAAAATAAACACATATTATTGTGGAGCTACATGAATTTAATATTTTATCCATTTGAGATGTGTAGGAGTTAACCGAACGTCATTTTTACATGTGGTATGTATAATATTATTGAAAGATCATTTTTCAGTATAAAAATGCTATTTTAGATAAATACATGTGTCACATACTCAATACTAATAAAAATAATATATTCCCATGAAAATTATTGAATATAATCTTCTATTAATTTTTTACCCACAACAATGAACTTCACGTCATTTTAACAAGTAGTGCATTCATAAGAACCTAAATTTTATTTTTCTATACAATCTGTTAAAATAAGATTAAAACATGTGTTACAAACTCAAAACTGAGGCAACACACTCAAAATATCCTCAAACTATCTGGAAATGATCAATGATTCCTATTTGATCTATTAGAATTAATCAAACATCATTATGATATGTGGTGTATATAGAAGGATGGATATTCATTTTTTAATTTTGAAATTTATTTTAATTTATTAATTGAAATTAATAAAGAAATACAACTTATTATAATGTATATATATGACTCTCATTTCAATTATAAATACATTTCCAAGGATGTTTATAATTTCGATGATTGTTGATTCATCAAGACACTCTATTAAACATGTTTTTATTTATAATTTTTGTATCAATTACTTCATGTATAAATATTTGGGAAAATAATTATGTATTTTTTATTTATGTATTTATTCAATTATGGTATGGTTTATATTACTTATGATTGAGATTTTGTTAATTTTTATATGTTTTATATGAATTATAGTATGTATTTTGGAGCTTTTGTGCCACTAAAAGTGTATGTAGCAGTGTTTCCGGTCATTTTTCAGTGCAAAAATAATTTTGAGAAAGGTCCCACTCTTAACACCGTATTTTTGAGCACTGTAAAGGGGGTAATTTCTTTCCATATATTTTTAAAAATTTTAATATGTTTTATTATTATTAAATTATTTTAATTATATAAATTAATTTAATTCAATTATAAGTCTCATAATTGTTTTTTTCATATTACAATTTTTCATATAATTTATAATAAATAATTTTTTTCAAAAAATATAAGAGGTGTCATTTTATAAAGATATAAAGAATATATAATAAAACAAAATGATTCTAATATTTTTAAATTATACTGGCTACCAACACATTATTCTGGTTTTAATTTATGGGGAATTAGATTTTTTATATAACATAGTGTCTAAAAATTAAATTATTTTTTAAATTATTTAATGTTGTTTTCAATTTTTTTTTGAAAATTGATTGATAGTAGTTCTGATTTTTTTGAAACAAAGGTTATATTGATGAATACTATTTTCATGTAAGGTTTTTTAATTTAAACTGAAACTTGAAAACATGAAATGAAATCAATTATATAAAAACCTTAATATTTAAGCATCACATATAGTAACCCCATTCAAACTATTTAATGAACATGGTTGAATCTATCATTAATTTTAGTAGAATATTTTTTATCATGATATTGGATTATTCAAGTTTTTATAAGGTATTGATGTTAGAAAAATCTATAACAACAAATGATCAAACATGGATATTTATGTGATTCAATAATAATAACATCTATTCCAATGAAGTGGATCTATGAAATTTAATTATTGGAGTCTTACAATCACATAAATCTCCCTCCCTCCCTCCCCCTCACTTTCCCTCTCTGTCTATCCCTCTATCACAACATACCTAAAATATTTTACCACAAATTTAATTGTTACACTTGAATGAATTTCTTACACGAATGATTTCATAACATAGGGGAGTTATTTGATTAATTCCCTAGCATGATCACCATCCATACAACCAAAAATAGAGACCCAATTTTCGTTGGTTCATATTTTATTTATTCTAGAGGCTATCAAATACCGTTTATGGTTTGATGATAACAAAAAATGAGATTATACCATCTATATCATGGTGTAAAATAAAATATAAATAAAAAAATCTATAATCAGATACAAACACAATATAGAATCAATTTATAATGATAACTATGTAAATAAAATGTACCCATGTAGTAGTAAAATGAATTCTAGTTATTCCCTAATAGACATACATCATATAAAATCACATAATAGGCCCATCACATGTATAGTTCATATACATGAAATAAATGAAATTAATATAATATATAATACTACCTTTCCACACATTCATCTAAAATTTTATCTACATTTACATTGAGATACTCCATCTCACTCGCCTATCATAGGGATTTTTTGTTGATCTATATTCAAACCATAAGTTTTGTGTGTCCACTGAGGTGAATACATGGGTTAATGGCATGAAACTCAGTAGAATCACATACATAACACTCATCATACCATTGAGTAATTTATTATTCATACACTGGAAAACTCATACATGCATTAACCAGTACTGTTATGTAGGGATAAATTTTACAGTGTCTATTCACATAAGAATTTTGGCCCACCATGTAATAGTCAAATCTCAATTAGACAATCTTCCCAATATTTGATAATATAACTGGGGAACTATGAAATAACATGACCCATTGTCCACATGACGTATAATAAACATAAATTTATTTTCCCATAGTGAATAATGAATATAGATAAGTCCACCATGCAATGGGTGGCCGCATAGTAAGCTAGAGTTTCTCAAATGCACGGACAATGAACATAACAACTTGATAACATGATAATCATCTATGAACCAAAATTTCATACACCCATGGTGGGTTCTCGATCATCATAGATTGGTAAAAGTGACATTGCTATAAAATGTGAATAATGAAAATGATTTACCATTTATAAATAATGAGGAATAATTGAGACCAGACAAGATATACAAAGAAATAAAAAATATAAGAATAAATGTATAATGAAATGTGAGAATAAAAAAATTAAAAGGTGGGATAATCAAACGAATATATATAGTTTGAAAATGAATAAAAAAATTATTATCACAATATGTTACAAGAATTAATTCATGTATTAACACCTCAACTTTTCTAAAAAAAGATCCAATAATCCACTTGTAAGGTGTGGAAAAAATGGTAAATTAAAAATAATAATAATAATAATCTTATTTTTCATAATAGTTCAAGAATAAAATTTAAAAGAATTCATTTAATCATTCAAAAATAGGTAAAATGTACCCTTAAATAGTTGGTCAAATCATAAATGGTAATAAATACCATAAAAGTATAAGATCAACAATTTTTATACAACATTAAAATCATTAATAAATAATAGATAGGGTTTAAAATTCAAAAATACACCCAAGAAAACATGATGTAAACCAATAACTAGTATTCTCATATGATCTATTATTTCACATGATCAAACTAGAAATAATGGATATATCCTACTAATAATGATATATACTTGAAATCCATCTTGATCAATTGATCATGCTCCGTAACCTCGACTATTATAAGTGAAATCACAACTAGGGGTATCTACTAGACAAAGTGAAATTCCAAACTATGAGTTCGTATTAGTAATATAGAAATCCTAACTAACCAAATCCTTTGGTCAAAAATTAACTATAACCCATGTTAAAAGTAAAAAATAAATAATATATAGGATTATTAATCATATGTTTTGAATGATTTAACCACCCATACCATCACTAAAACATCATGAAAAAATCCCCATAAACCATATATAAAATAAAAATGTATCTCATTCCACCTCAAATAACCCTTTTAGATAAAATTACACATTCCTCATCAATATTATAATATTCCATAATAAGAAATTCCAAAATATAACTCAAACATCAGGGGGAATATCTAAAGACAATAGTAACCTCAAATAACATATTAATTTGAAATCTAAAAAACCACTTTATAATTTAATATAGAAAGTAATACTACAGAATTATCTTTATGAAATAAATTGTAAATTAAAACATCATTACAAACCCCATTTACAATGTACTAAAAATAATTTTTATATTTTATTGAACCTTTAGTGAATTTTTTTTCACATATTGTATAAATTATACATTTATACTTAAACCACCTATTTATCTCATATTTTTTATGGAATTTATGAAATCCAATATTGATTATTTTTATAAAAATTATAGAGGGAAATATTTGACAAGATAACATTTTAAAAATCAAACACTCAAGATTATATGAAATTAATGGGAATAGTATATAATCAGACAGAACATTAAATTCAACAACATCCACTATGTGTCAATGGTGTAATAGACTTCCTATAATAACATAATAAAATTAGAAAAATAATATAAGAATTGAAACTCACTTTTGAAAAAAAATCATTCAAAAAAATCTTATGTTGTTGTGAGTGACCTAAATATTTGAAATAAAAATACATGAGGTGTAGATAAAACATGTGGAAGACTCCTCTAGTGTCATTCAAAAAAATCCGTATGGTTTGTAGGAACTCTCATTTCCCTGGTGAAACACCCATAACCCATTAATTTATATATACCAATTCATACAAAATGATGAACATAAAGGGTGTGGTGTAAGGATAAAAAGAGGAGTATGAGAAGGAAATGAGATAGAAAATATTCCCAAAACATTTCATAGAGTCCCTCATGCTAATGGATATGGGGAGAGTTGAAGGGGACTCCCTTACTCCCGTACATGCACTGACATCCAAATAGATGGAAGAAAAGGCCAACTCTATTTTTAGGGAAAAATAATCTAATTATTATTTTTCATATTATATAAGATAACAATAATGAGGATGATAACTAGATCCATTTATAAAAAAATACTTTAATAATACCAATAATTAAATTCATTTCTATATAATAATAATAATAACACCACCACATATACATGTCAATTATAGATCTCATATAATTATATGTACATAATAAGAATTACCCCATATTCACATAACACGTCATTTAAACAAATATTTTTTATAAAAAAATTAAAAAAAAATTAAAAAAATAATCCATAAATTAGGTAAATATTTCAAATGCTAAGAAAATCATTACAGAAATAATTTTTTTGTTCATTATGAATAATTTATTTAGAAATGACATTAATAAGTATCTATTTCAAATATTCATATACTCAATGTTATATAAAATAAAAGGAAAGGGATTAAAAGAACTAACCTCCTAGGTGTATAACAATATGAAATGAGTACTAACACTATAATATAATTAATAAAATCCTATAAAAATTTTGAAAAAAATATAGGAATTAAAAATCAGTTTTTTAGACAATAAGTTAGTGCCTAGACAAGAGGAATTATTTTTGGTAACCCGATTAGTGAAAACAACTATCCAAATGTAATGTAAAAAAACCCAACGATGTATCCACTAGTGAAAATTAATATAAGCCTTATAGTTTTTGGGAACTTTTACATGACAAGAAAAAACCACAATCTCCATTGATCCCCTATGTGATGATTGATATAGATGGAAGAATGTATAAAACGAGTGGGAATGGAAATAAGAAGAGGAGGAGAATGAAATGAGAGAAGAAATACCCTCATAACCTTCCATGGAATATCTTAAGGAATATATAAGAGTATGATAATAGAAATGGGACCCCCTACTATAAGGCAAGAGATTATACTCTAAATATTCAATTATAACATGCATCCATTAATTCATCATAGTAGTAAAACACAACAAAAAAATGTCATTAATAAGAACAAGTAATATTAATAATTTAAAATATTACTTAAAAATTATAAATATAATCACTAAAATGGATAAAAGAACGATAGGTAATTAAATAGTAGAAAAAATTGAACTATAATTTAAAATTTAGGATCATCACAACCACCTTGAATTATCACAGATGTGAACAAGACTGTAAAAGAAAAAAAACATCTGACATTTAATTAATATTTCATAAGTGAAGAATATATATCATCTATAGGAATTATATTGAATAATTAATATAATAAATAATATTTATTGATAATAAATATAAATTGTTTATTATCCCTCGAAATGTGACCGTTGGAATAGTAACCCGACCATTAGAGTAATAAAAAATCATTGAAATACTAATTACCCTTGGAGAATATTAAATTATTAGAAAAAAAATGTTTAAAATGAATAAAATAATAAAATATAAAAATTATAGTATCAAAAAAATATTTCTCAAATTATAGAACTCAATGTATAGGTAAGTATAATTTTTTAATAAAATATATTTTACATATTAAGAGAAAAATATTAATATTATGTTCGAATTTAAATAATATATTATAATATTTTATAAAATGTTTTTTATAATATGGAAATCATTTTTTGTAAAAATATAAATATTATTGTGAGGTGAAATTTTGGTATTTTTCTAAAGAAATTGAATTTTTTTTATGAATAGTAAAACACATTTTTTGGCATATAATGCCAGTTTTCTGGCGTCGTAATGATGGAAAACCAAATCGTTAATTTATGAAATACTTTCCATGAATTAAAATATATTTAATGAGTGAAATAATTCTTTTAAAATTAATAAATAGAATTAAAAAATTTATAAAAGTAGTTTCCAATGTCTAAATTATATTTTATTCCAATAAAAACAATTTTTTTATACAATTTCAATTATAATACAAATGATTCAATTAACATTGAAATTAATTTAAATATCATGATTATAATTATTTTATAAAAAAAAATTTTATAAGAAATATGATTATAAACCATACATATTCTCGAGAAAAAAAATCATGATTATTTTTATTAAAAAACACGTCACTCCATTAAATATAAATACACTCATTCTCATTATATTCCATATCAGCTATAACCATATTACCTAGATTAATTTATTCAAAAATATTATTCCATAACCTCTTTAACACATTCCAAATTCATGGTCTAACCAAAAGGTATCCCTTTTAATTATTATTGTTAATAATAAATGGGTTTCCTCGAAGAGCAAGGCATGCCTTCTAAATTAAAATGATTTGTTTTTTATATAT
Source organism: Viscum album (assembly GCA_963277665.1). Classification (NCBI taxonomy): domain Eukaryota; kingdom Viridiplantae; phylum Streptophyta; class Magnoliopsida; order Santalales; family Viscaceae; genus Viscum; species Viscum album. The sequence continues at coordinate 1,705,849,346 of OY728161.1, forward strand.
TATCTTATCAATTATTTATAACCATGTATCATAATAAAAATAATAAAAAATTATTACAATTATACTCTTAATTATTAATTATAATAACGTATTAATTAGTGTTCCTTTATTTATAAAAAAACTCTTAAAAACAACTCACACCATGGTAGTTTTATACCACCTATGAGAGTGATGATGTTTTTCATTACCAATATAACTTTTTTTATGAGTGGGTTTCAAGTAAAATTATAAAATTAATAGTAAAATAAATGTATTAATATGATTATAACATGATAAAATTGGAATAATATTTTTTATATTAAAAATAATCCTTAATAGTTTATTTATTTACTTAAAATCAAACTTACCAAGATATTTTACATTAACCAAATTTCATTCAGTATTTTTATAAAAATTAAAAATTATATATTATTGGAATAAAATTAACATAAATATAGGTTTTTTCGATATATTATGAATAAATTTTTCAAAGTACACTAACCACTACAATTATATCGATGTGATATATGAATTCCAGACCAAAAAAATCCAAACGACTTATTTAGAAAAAATAATTTCAAAAATAATTTTAATTTGATAAATAATGGTTTATAATATATACAATATGAATTCATATGGTTCTAAGTTGTTAAATAAACATATTTAAATCAAATATTCATCTTGAGGTATGGGATTTTATTCCGAATTCTTATCCATTCTATATCTTATTTCTCATTTATATATCTTCTCATATATGTATTATAAAAAATGAATTGAAACTATTATGTTCATTTTACCTTAAATTTATCAGGTACTCTTATCATTTTATATTTCTTTCTAATTTATAAGGTTTTTTCAGGACCCCATTGCTCCCAATGAGTACATCTGTTGTGCTAGAAATGAGGCATGAAAGATAGTTACTGGCCAAGTCCCACCTCCAGTATGCCCCATGTTGGTGAGTATAACCAAGGGTCTTATAAACATACATATGGAGGCGTTACCATCTTAGAGAGATTGGGGAATATAGATATAAGAAGGATGGACCAATCCACACCTTCTCAAAAATATATATAAATAAATATCATATGGAAACATTCAATGTCATACAGTACCATACCACTAAATGGAATGCTTCATGTTTCAATAGTTAAAGACGAAATATACCATGAATCCCAAATATCTGTTGAAAATAATGGTAGCCTGTAATATCTATCCAGATATGAATCATTAACCAACTGACCAGATCAACATTTTATATATGCACATGTTTAGCATAATGGTATACTTAGTAGGATCCTTCCCAAATTATCTCATGAAAATGATAAATAATGAATTCTAAAGCATAATGAACAATATTGAATCTAACATGTTACCTAAAAAGGTATACTAATTTTCCAGCATCACTATGGCTAAGTCTCACCAAACATAAATAAAAATATAGAATATAAAATAATACTGAAGCATCAAGGGTAACCAACTCCCACATACCCATTGGTTTGTGGCACTTCCACAACATATCACATCATGAGATATCTATGTCTAAAATAAGACATCCCAAAAACACTTTGGAAAGGATTTATAACATGCACCTGAAGCAATAAATAATGAAATCATTGATTCCATTTATCACTATAGATTAACCAAGAAGTCTAAAAAATCCACCACATCACGTATGATGTGTATCATACATGGGGTATTATACCTAAATCCATTATAGCTTATACACTAAGTATGTACCTCAAGATATCACAACATATACAAGCCATGCCCATAATAATCCTTTAGATACTATATCTGATGATAAATATGTTTGAAATTTCCCAAATACATTACATTCCTCAGCCCACATATATAGAGAAACTAACCACAATACGTACATGGAAAAGTAACTATCAAAAAAAGGGAGTGGGATTAGAGGGTGTAGTCATCCACCCATCCTTCTATTGAGATATTTCGGGAAACAACCACCCAGTGTCCAAAGGGTGTCATTTTCCAAAACCGACATGGGTGGGGTAGATTATAAAATCACATAATACATGTTATATAATATATCTAACGACCACACTATGGGAATAACCCAGTCCTATGGTCAATTTGATCTAATGTATTTCAGATACTTGGCTGCCACTTAAAGGGACATGATATAATACACACACACAATAATTTTAAGAGAGACATTAATTAATTATTTTTGTTATTTTTCATTTCAATTTTTAAACAATTTTTTAACCATTAAATGAAGATATAAAATTACTTAAAGTCACATTCATTAACCACCAGGGTGATGTCCATTCCTTCCATGCATAATCAAATCCAAGTCAATGGTTTATAAAGATTAACATATTTTTATCATTTTCATTCCAAAACACCAAACTCATTGGTTTGGAATAATTATTCTTTAGATTTATTATTCCATAATAAAGGTACTTTGGGAAAATCATCATAATCTACTGCCAAGTAGAAATCTGAATCCAAGTACATCCAGTTATCTTAGGTAGTGAGAAAAATAATATAGAAAAAATAAGAAACCTATCCATTAACAATTAAATAAATTCATTTAAATATATAATATAATAGTATAACATCAATGGTTAAGCCAATATTCAACCAATTCCATCATATTAGGTTCCATCCATGACACCCAAATGCATATCCCCAATCATCTTACTATCACAAGGTGTCAACCGATTCAACATCAGTAGGGCATCCAGACACACATCACATCATCTATCCAAGGACCATCCATCCCATTCTCATATCACATCAAAAATAAAAGATAAAAGAGAGAGAAGATTAAAAATTTATATGGAAACAAAAATGAATAAGAAAAAGTAAAATATAGGCCCTGAAATAAGGCATGTAGCCTCCACACGAAATGATTTCTCATAGATCCAAACTCATCTCCCTTGGCTTTCTATATAAGAAGAGAAACATAGGAACTAAAAATTATCATTATCAAAACACTAATTTTATTCCATATTAAATAATGAAATTCATCATTCATAAGTTCCATCTATAGGAAACATAGGTTACCAAGATACAAAAAGATATCCAAAATATAAAACATACACTTTTTATTAAAACAAGTTTGAACAAACATAGAGAAGTACCATAGCCATTTATATTCCTTTTGGTTGAAAAGCTGTCATGAAGAATTATTTTTCTTCACATTATTTTTTAATTACATTATCATTGAAGAACACATTTGTGTAAGAATTAAAAAAATTTCAATTAATTAATATAACATCATAAGAAAAAATAGATTCACTAAAAAGATATATTCTTTAATTATTGAACCCATTTAATAAATTAATTTCTGATTTATGTCCTCTATCAATTTTCTTAAATAACAAAAAGCTAATATAAAGAATAATAGGACATGCAAAGATGTATAATTAAAATATAACACTATCTAAGAAATATATAAGCACACCATTATCTACATTTATAGAAAAAATATGAGATTGAAAAAAAAATCATTATTAATATGATTTCATAATTTTTAGGAAAATTACATTTCCATCTAATGCGATAAACTAGGATAACAATACAATTATAGGAAAATAAATATAAGAAGAAATAAATCCCCTACGTCAAAGGACTAAACATTATTCACATGATAATATACCAACATCATATATCTCAATCACCCGTCCTATAATAAAAATATCCCCACAAGGGAACTATAACGTAACCACACCAATAAAAAACTATGGCAACTCAATTAGGAAGTTGAATAGAACCCTCCATCAAATATAAATAAAAAACTAGTGGATCTAGATAGAAAAACTAAAATAGAATATGTATAACATTACTTATATATCAAATAATCAAGGATGAGATTCCTAGAATCAATACCCATTAATGTTATTACAAAATGCATGACGAGACAGACATTGGCCTCTTGGGTTTGGGAGAAAATCCATATGGTTTCAGAAAAGATGAGGTGTTACAGAGTTTAAAGGTGCACTGTATAGCTAATTTTCACTTCATATAATCCTTTAACATTATGAAATCATCAAATGTTAGGTCTAATTGAAAAAATCATCTCATCAAACAATTTCACCTGAAATTAATTCATGTTATGAGGAACCCTGTGAACTATCCTCACACAATATATGAATGGATTATAGGACATGAATTAGGCTCCCACACATTATTTGATCCATACATTCATAATGTGAAACATATACATGTTTTGAATTAAACATGATCACATATTTTAGCAACCAAATATCTCTATACTTGCTATAGGTCCCCTCCATCAAAAATTTTCTTCAGAAACAAAAATAATACAAAGACATGATATATCAAATACCTTACATTAGATACCTATAAAAACATTCTTATCATTGAGAATCCAATAAAATCTAAGAGAAAATGAAAATGATTCTTCCAAACAACCTCCCAGTGAGATACCTCTCATGTATATCACCATCATTGGAGCATAAAAACCTCACCAGATGAATTACATGTAGCGACAAAAATAGTAAAAAACCACTCTTGAACACTCTCATGGTAGATATGCCTTTCAAATAAGAGAATTATTACCAATAATAAACAAAAAAACCATCTCATAAATATTAAGTTCAACATCCAAAAAAGTAACAATGTTACAAGACAAGATCTATACATCAATAATATCTAAGTACTAAGTGATCATATACAAATCATGTTCCTAGCTACTAACTTAAACACTAGTATGCCGCCAAAAGACACAAACCAGGGGAATATCATTCCCATGAAACACTTTCTCCTAGCGCTCCTGGAAATACACTGGCCAAGGATGCATCATTTTTGACATCAATCTCACTGAAATAAATGAAATCAGAGACATCATGAAGATAATGATATATCCATGGAATTTGAAAAAAAATCATTTGTTTTATTAATTAATGGGGGATGTGCTATCCGGTATTACATGACTCCAACTTGATCCAACCCATCAAAATCTCCCACAAATCTGGGAGGAAGCATAATCCATTGATCGAATCATTATTTCCCACGATGAGGGGAAACCTTTAAGAACACATGATCTCCAACATCAACCTCTAGAGGTATCTTCCTTTGATAAACATTGGATTTATAATGATCTTGAACTTCTTTCATAGGATCACAAATTACCTAAACCATATATGTCATATTCTATTATTTTTTCCAGTTAACAATTTTCCAACTCATTAACACCATTCCAATATTATGGAGAATGGAAAGGTTAGATGTACAAGGATTAAAATAGTCTCATACCAACAGTAGAGTGAAAATGATAATTGTAATAAAACTCGACCAAGAGAATTCGCCTTATCAAGAATCCTTTATAATTATAGACACCATAGTCCATCATGTATTCATGAAATTGGATAGACTAATTTTTCTGAACATATATTTTTAGATTAAATGATGTCATAAGACATATGTGAGAGCCAATGGAATACCAAAAAACTCTCCACACCTGTATGTAAAATTATGATCTTGATCAGAGATGATCTTTCATGAAATTCCATGGAGTTTAGTCACCTACTATAAATACAATCCAAATAGAACATCCAATGATATTGATTCCCTGATCATTATAAAGTTGGTTTTAATCCATCAAACAATCCACTATATATGATACGGAATCATAGCCACCTTGTGATCTATGTAAAATTGGGAATTAGTCTATCAAGATGTCCTACCACATCCATTGGGTAAAATTTAATGGTTGATAAAAACCCTTGGGACATAATTCTTAACCTTCACTTTCTTTTCGAAAAAACATCACGGAACAACCTCTTCATATGCACACTTCATTCCATGCCAAAAAAGAGACAGAAATAATCCATGTACATCTTCCTAAAGATGGGATGTAATGACAATGGGGATATATTAAAGTCATAAAGAAACATATCACAAACTAATTATGGAATTAAAATAAATCATTATTACAAAACCTGGTGTTGTACATACTTATGCCAACCATCTACAACATCACCAGAGACGACTCTATAATTCTAGACATCCACCTCAAAATCCACCAACAAGGTGTCCTCCACCTACTAAACTATGGTAGAAAACAATGATTCAAGAAAAGGAAACTTCTAACTTCAACATCTTCCATATCTTTATGCAACGCTGTGAGTACATACATTTCTCTATAAGAAACTCCATATTCACGTATGAAATCACTACATGACTTCTTACTCAAAACATCATCTACAATGTTATCCTTTTATAGAATATAAGAAATATAAAATTTATATTTTATTGAGAATTAAAACTACCAATATTGTCATAATTTCAAGTCAGAATAACACCGAAATATTTATTTTTATTTCTCTTCATAGATAAATTCAGTTTCTTCAATAGCTTACACTGCTCGTAACACCCATCTTAAACAAAATGTTAAAAATTGTTATAACCTAGAAGTTAAAATGTTGGGAATGAATAGTATTAACCAAATTACTAAAATAATATTTATTATATATATTTTTTTTTGACATTTATCAAATATATTTGATAGGAATATAATATAAATAAATCCTATTTTATGCATAAAAACTATATATTTCTATAGGCAGTTTTACAGCATTTTAAGGGTGAACTTCTTTTAAAATTATATTTTTTGAATATTATAAATTATATTTAAAAAAATAATATTATTATTTTAAACAAGAATATCATCATTTACTTTTTTCCTAATATTTATGTTTATTTTATATGATTTATGTTTTGATAAATTGTAAAAAAACATTATATTTTAATTGAAAATAGTTTGTTTGTTTAAAAAAACTGTACTGTTAAATGATAATTTTGATCAAAATTAAAGTATAATTAGATAAATTTTATATAATTATGCTCAATTTAGGTCCTTATAATCAATTTAAAATTGGATATATATATATATAAACATTTTAATGTTTTGAATGTTTTCACTATAAAAACATGTTTTCTCATTTTTTAAATAAGAATAATTTTAAATTATTATTATCCGATCATGTGTTTTGAATTTTGAAAAATGAACTCCATATTTGTATTAATAATGTAATATATTAGTAATTTGGTACCAATTATTTGTGAACAACATGAATAATAAGTTTGTTATTTTTTATTAGCATTGTTTAGGGTAATTCGAGTAATTAAGGGAAAAAATAATATTATAAATATTATATAATGACCCTAACACTTGACCCAATTCAAATGGATTATTATTTAACATCCCTATGAATTAAATGAGTGATTATGGGGATATTTTTGTCCACATGGATGAAAATATAACATTTATAATATTTTAGTAATTGAAAGTCAATAATGCCATACTTTTGTTATTAACAAATTAAAACATTTTAAAATGGGGTTATATAAGAGATAATTTCAACTATAAATATATTTTGGAATGATAAAATATTTGTCTATATTATTTTAAATTATTTTTATTTTTTAGAAAATTAATAATTAACATATAATCATGCACAATGATGATGCACAAATTATATAATTAATTGAAATATCTAATAAACGATATTAAAAATATTCAAATTAATATTTATGTGAGATTATTTGTGTCATACATGAATTTTACAATTGAATTTGTCATATTTTTGATATAGAAAAATAATTTTCTATAAGACACATTGTTGTTATGATATATTTAAAATCTCAAGTAATGAATATTTTTTAAATTGACGTTAATGTTATTTTAAAATATATAATAATTCATTTAAATATATAATATTTCATAAAATATAAAATTTGATAAAATTATTGATATATAGTTTAAATATTCATTAATGATCCATTTATGGTAATTTTGGTATTTTATTATTACTATGTAAACCATTAATGAGTAAATACACATGTTGTCACAGTAAGAGTTGATGAGATTAAATAAGTGTTGTTGTCAATGTTAAGTGTCTGAATGAGACCAAAACCTATATAACTATTTTCATAGTATTTATATACAGAATCATCTTATATTCAATATATCTCATCATGTATAACTATGGAATTAAAAATTAGTTATTATTAATTTAATATTTAGAGATATTCCAAAAATACACCTCATCTCAATTATAAAAGCTACCACCTCCATCACTTATTCACAGCAACTTGAGCCTTATATATGGACCAAAACCATATATTTTATAGTCCGAATATCTTAATCCATTTTTGGATATCATGGTATTACATGGATTCCAACCCCATATATATTAAGAATACATCTAAATAGAGTTCTCAGATGAAGAGGTAATTGTTTTTACCAACTCAACCAGGTTCATTTATTCCTATAAACACTATTCATAATTTTTTACATGATAAAGTAATAAATCATGATTAATACAATTATTTAGATGTAAATATTATTTCTGATAGTCCATATTCCATGATTTATCCATCGTATCTAAAATAAAATCACCACACGTACAGAAGTACGACTTACCGTCTCCACGATGGGGTTTATTTTTGTCATAAAAACTTTACTAATATTAGTATGACGATAGAAATAATATTTATATATATATATATATTAATTGAGATATTATATTTATTTTGGGAAAATAAATATTCTATCCACAATCTTACCCTTTAATCATTAAGGTTATGATTCCATCGCCCGTGCGTACATACAACCTACTGTCTCCACAATGCAAAGTGATTTATATTACATGATAACCATTTAAGAATCATAATTAATTATTTTTAAGGAATAAATATTACATATATAACATCAATATAATTATAAATATGTTTGGTCTATATCATTTTTAATTTACCATGATATTCATGACAAAACATTCATAGGAAAATGATGTAGTAAACATCTAAAACAACGAAAATAATTAAATATTATGAATATATAGGTGATAAAACAATATAATAAGATCATAAATGATATCATAAATATGAATAATACTATAATATAATATAATAATATGATTAAAATCATTATACATGACTTTGAAACACGTTCGACTAAAGGAAGTGTAAGATAAGGGATTACATCTTATTATTATTTTATTTAGGAATTGTTTGATATATACACAAACATTCTTTTCAGAGGTGTATATAAATACCCTTTTACTTATCATGTAATTAACTTATTGATTAAAATTTTATTTAAATTTTTTTAAATTCTATTCTTTCATGAAGCTTATTATTTTAATGTTCAATGTTGTATGGGACACTGTGGATGTTTAAAAATTTAATTATCAAATATTTTTCTCTACAACATAATTCTTGATAGTATTTTATAGATTTATTTATATGGATATAAAATTAGTATAAATAAATTTTATGTTTATTTTAGAGTTCAATTAATTATTTTCAAACGGAAAATTTCTAATTGTTTTATATCGAATGTTTTGAAAAATAACAAAAAGAATGTTCTATTTTTAATATACACTTTGAAAATGACTATCCCATTTCCATGATAGAAATTAACATTATAAACTCATTTAAGAGCTTACATATTTTCATAAATTAAAAAAAAATATTTCACCTATTTTTGTAATTTTTTTTAAAATAGGAATTTTAATCAAGGTATTCTATATGAAACTATTTTCCATATTGGTTTAAAAAGAGTGTTTCTAAATGTTTTTTATAAATTTATTATAGTATTTTCATCTTGGTCAACATTTTTTTAAAAGAATGTTTTCGAAGCCTAAATTTGATTATTAATGAAAAGACCTCATTTATTATGGGGAATAGGGGGACCCATTACATAGCCCAAAGGTGTGTGGGCACGAAATCCTTTTTAGAAGGCCCAAAAGAATTTTTTTTTTATTGAATGGGCCCTCCAGTGGATAATACTACTATAGTACCTAGAATTATATATTACCTACCACTGTACCACCACTGATACAGTTCTAGATAAATTACCACTGTTACTATAGTGTCATCACTGCTACAGTCTACCACAGCTACAATACTTTTATAGTGTCCAGCTAAAGTACTGTTATAGAAACCTAGAAATATATCCTTTCTTGAATTTGATCCTGTGTATTTTGGATGCCAAGTAGGAGCCTTGAACACTTGGGTAAAAGCTCGTTGGATTTCATATATGTGATTATAAGAATCCATATGATATAACTTATTTATTTTTACATTTATGATATCATCTAACACATTTTATTGTATTTTTTATGATCATTTTTACTATGGAGTTTCAATTTTGAAACCATTCATGATTTTTGGTCAGAGTATTCACATTTTGTATGCTAGTGTTTTAATAAGAATTTTTATGTTGTTTATGTTTCAAAAATTCATATGAAAAATTCATTTTTATTAGTATGTGAATATAGAGACCTGCTATATCCCATCAATGCATCAGTATGTCTCATGAGATAGAACAGATAAGGAATTGTTTGAGGCATTACCTATTAATTTTTATATGAATTAGATAAGACATCAACGGTTTGTTTTAGATGTCAAAAATTATAAATTCTATCATTTTGAGAATATTTATTGATTTACAAGTGATTATTAGACTTGTAGAATATTCATTGTTATTTTTACGAGATCATGTGATTATTTTAATGGAATGTTTTTTAGTTATGTTCATTACCATATTGTTTTTTCCATATTTACTCATATTATTTTTCTATATAGTTACCCTTATTTGGAATTTTTTCTCATCCTTTTTTATGATTTACTTTTCAGAAGGATTCCAATAAGTATATTATAATAATATGTAGGTTTATGTTACAGAAATAATGGTGTTCTCAAAGACTTTTTTTGAATCTTGTGTTTAAATTATAATTTGAATTTAAAATGTGTATCTAGATTACCATGACTACTTAAAAAAAATTCCTTTGGGATGTGATTCCATGAATCACATTCCAATTTAATAAATTAATCCCCAAAATTTTGAGTTTGGGGTTTAGGTCATTAAAATTGGTATCAAAAAATCTTTACTAGAAACATTGGGAACTTCATTTTGGAAATCATATACTAAGAAATATAACACCATAACTAATATTGAAGATAAGTCTAAGTATAGGATAAAATCATATAAAATTGACAAATAACATAGAGGAAAGAGGATTCAATTTCTTATATGTTGAAAATGTGAGAATAAACACCCATGTTAATAACATAGGGGAAGAAGAAGATGTTTTGGGTGCATAAAAGAAGGATATACAAAATGTAAATATTGATGAAAAATTTAATGTTTGGAAAATGATCTTCTTAATGTATTATCAATTGTTTAATTTTTTTTAACTATAGAAATATGGTCATTATATGAACCTATGTTCTTGGGGGAAAATCATGAAGAGAATCAGTAATTTTATGAATGTAATGTTTATATTTATTATGATGAAGATATAATAAATAAAAAATTAATTGAAGAAGGTGTTAATGAATTAGATGATGATGCATAGTTATTGTTTTAAGTATTAATTACAAGGATTAAATTCCTTATACATTTTGATTCAATAATTATTTCATTATTGATTCTTCCATCGTACAAATCATGAGATATATGATGTGTTTAATATAATACATCTTTTTTCTGTATTTGGATGCATGGATGATTTCATTAAGGTATTAAAGGTGATAAAATATTTTTTATATTAAAATAAGTGCTGAATTATGTTGTTTGAGGAATATTATGGTATTTTTTTAACATTTATATTCCCAACATATATTCTTTTGGATTTTGAATTTGGAAAAAATTATTTTTATTGAGTCTTAATGTTACTACTTATTGAATGGATTACATTGAAAATTAGATATTATTTTTTGAGGCTAATGTTTGAATTATCATATTGAAATAAATGTGTCAAATTTTTTTATTTTGATAAATATTATGAGGAGGAAGAAATGACCTGGGGAAATTATGATTAATTAAATTTTCTTCAGGTATGAATAATTCATCAAGAACATTCATTTCCTTGTGTATGGGATGAAATGACAATAAATCAAAGAACATCCAAAGGATGATATTAAGATTATGACATATAAAATAATCAATCATGTTTTTTATGATGTAATTGTATTTATATAAAAATATTCACTCAAAATTAGGAAAATATTTTTTGATCAAAAATGTTATCCATTTACTTTTCCAACTAATAAATCAATGGTTTATTAACAGATCATAGGATTTTTGGTTTTGTGATGGATAACATTCGTATGACTATATTTTCTATCTATCACAATAATAAATTGATGAATAGATTTATATCCTATGTCAATGTTATCTGTTCCCACTAATTTTATCCAATTTGAAAAGAAAAATTTTTGGTTTACTTTTCATTTTCCTTTATATCTTATTAATATTATTTTTTACTAAACTTATTTACGATGTGGGATTCACACAAAAGAATTTTTAAGTATTAAAATTTTACTTATGACGAAAAATATGTAATGGAGATGAAAAAATTAATTATTGGAGTGGGAGTGTAACATAATTTGATTTTATAGTATATACATTATTAAATAAATTCTGTTTTGTTGATAGAGTATGTTTCTCGCAACACCCAACATAAATGTATTGTGAAATATTATGTTCAACTAGATGATAAATTTATTAGAATGAATAATATTAACCACTATGTAAAATTTATTTATATTATATATTCAATAAATTAATTTAACATTAATCCAATAAATATAACAAGAATAAAATAAAAATAAATCTGATTTTACCCAAAAAAATATATTTCTAAAGGCTGTTTTACCATCATTTAATAGTTAAAATACTATAAAATTAAATTTTTTAAAATTAACAAATTATATTTGAAATAATAATCACATTTTTCTAAATAGTAATTTTAAAATACAATTTTGTTTAATTTTTGGTATGTTTTCTGATAAGTTTCATGTTTTGATGAAAAGATAAAAATACAAGATTTTAATTGGAAAAAAAAACATTTTCATCTAATTAATTTATAGTGATAAATTATAATTTGGATAGGTTTTAAAGTATAATTGTATAAATTTAATATAAATTAATCCAATTTATTCATTGTGAATCAATTTTATTTATAATTTGTATATAAAAACATTTCAATATTTTGATCATTTTCATTTGGACACCAATTTCTTCATTTCGTCAACGACAATAATTTGAAATAAATTTTTACCAACAATGTGTTTTGAGTTTTTTAAAATGGATTCCATATTTAAAATTTTAAGGTCTCAATTTAGTAAAAAAATCCCTTTTATATTATTTAACATATGAATAGAATCATGGTAATTTTTTATACCATGGTTAAGGCTAAGAAGTTTAATTATGGGATAAAATTTTCTTATAAATATTAATGAATAATCCTAACACTTGACCCAATTTTATTGGATGATTATTTTTCATGCTTATAATTAAAGTGCCTTTTATGTGGCCATTTATGATCATTTGTATGAGAATATAAAATTTATAACATTTTGTTCCATGAATAGTCAAAGGGATCATACTTCTATTTTTTAAAAAATTAAAATTTATGATAAATTGATACCTAGGGTAAATATAATAATATAAATACTATTTAAAAATATTAAATATTTATATTAATCATATAATTTTTTAAAAAATATTTAGGAAATAAATAATTAACTGAAAATCATCCACGTCGATGATGATTTAATTGTTAGATTTATGGAAATATCAAGTAATTGATTTTAAAATTATTACAATAAATATTATTTTTGAAACTTTGTATCATACAAGAATTTTCTAAACTAATTTCACATATTGGTGACATTTTAAAATTTTTGGCTTGCAGATATATTTTTGTTATGATATATTTAAAATTTCAGTTAATGAATGGTGTCAAAATATACATTAATGATATTTTAAAATAAATAAATTTTTTAAAAATGATAAAAATTTCATAAAAATAAAAAATAAAAAACATTATTATAATATGTTTTAAAATGATATAAATTATCTATTTATAGTTTATATGTTAATTTTTAATTACTATATTAACTATTAGGGTTTCAAAATAAATGTTGTCACAGTAAGAGGTAAAGAGATAAAATACGAGTTAAAGATAAAATATAAGGGTAATAATGTTACATAAAATAGTACAAAAATTATTTTTTGAGAGGATTTATACCCATAATAATATTATCATATAAAAATTCACTTTTAGCCATTTATAATTGAAAATTAATTTATATTTATATAATATTTTGAGAGTTTCCAAAAGTTCACCTCATCTCAATTATAAATTGGAATCACCTCTCTCACTTATTCACACCACATTTCACCTTCTAGATCGACCACACCCTACCCATGTATCCTCCCAAAATCCATATCCAAAAAATATAGACCATGGTCATCCATAAATACCAATACTATATCCATTTATAAGATATATAACAGTGTTTTCTGAAGAACAGGTAATAATCATTACCTACTCATCCAAGTTCATTAATTATTCTACATCATCTTTGTGAATTTTTTCAATGATAAAGTAATAATTATAGTAACATATATATTATGAGAAAATATTATTCTTATTGGAAAATGATACTCCATGATTTATCCATCACATGAAAAATAAAAGCACCGCGTGTGCATATATACGACTTAACATCTCCACATCGTGGCATAATTTGTTTTTATTCATCACTTTACTAGGATGTGTATAATATTGTAAATAATGGATATGTATAGTAATTATGAAATTATATTTATGATGTAAAAATTAATATACCATCTTCTTCCTTATACATTCACCATTAATGGAATGATGCCATTGCTCGTCCATACGTATGACCTTCCATCTCAAAATTGAGAAGTGATTAATTTTCCATGTAAATATTTAAAAAATGATTATAAAAATTTATTTAAATATTCAATATGATAATTAAAACAATAATATCATTATTTTTATTTTTTATCTATATCCTATGAAAAATAACCATTAAAATCCTAATAAAACATCCATAGGAAAATGAAACAGTAAACATTGAAAACAATAGTAATAAACAAAATATTTAAATAAATGATAAAATAATATTAAAAGATAATTTGTGATATCAAAAATTTTAATATGGATATGATATAAGATAATAACCTACTTAAACCCATTTTACAAGAGTTTAATGTCTTTTTGAGTAATGTATGTGTATGGTAAGGGACTTTTTCTCAATCCCTTTTTATTAAGGCACAATTTGAGGTTATACAATAACCTTATTTTTTGTCAAGTATATACAGACACCTACAATTATAATGTCATTATTTTATTTATTATAATGTTATTTAATTTTTTGATAAATTTTATTATTTCAATGGGACTTATTATTTAAATTTTCAAAGTGTCACGGGACACCTTGAATGATTAGATATTTAATTTTCAAATATTTTTCTCAATGTGAGTATTCTTGATATTATTTTACATATTTTTTGATATCTATATAAAAGTATTATAATGTATGTTTTATCAATATTTTTAATTTTAATCATTCTTTTTCAAAAGAAATACCTATATTTGGTTTTTACAGAACATTTTGAAAAATAATAATGTTTTATTTTTAATATACACAGAGACAAATAATTTCCCACCGCCATGAATATTATTTAATTTCTATATTAAATTTAAAGATTACATATTTCTTATAATTAAAATCCTTATTCCCTTATTTTTGGGATGTTTTTTATTGGGAATGGTTATTTTTTGAAGAAAATGGAATTTTTATATGAAACCATTTTTCATACGGTTTTTACAAGAGTTTTCGACTATAATTTCTCTATGAATATATTTATATATTTTTACCAACCTCAAAATAATTTAATATATCTTATAACATATTTATTTTAACATATTATGATATCATATACATGATTTTATTATATTTTTTATGATTAGTTTGACCATGGATGTGCTATTTTGATACCACGCATGATTCAAGGGTAAAGTATTCATAGTTTGTATGCAAGTGTTTCAATAAAAATGAATATGTTGTTTATGTTTCAACCCATTCATATGAGAAATTCATAGGACATTATAAGTGATGGGAGGGGCACACTATAGACCATTGATCAATCTGTAGGTTTCTTGAGATAATACATATACATATTTGGAAGATGCATTACCCATTTATTTTTATATGCCTTGGTTGAGGCCTCGACATTATGTTTTAGAAGTACAACATTATTCATTCAATTATAGTGAGATTTGATATTGATTTCCATGTGATTATTTGATTATTAGAATATCCATGGTTATGTTTCCAAGATCATCTAATTATTTAAATGATGTGTGTTTCAGTTATTTCATTTATATATTGTTTATTCGATATTTACTCCTAGCTTCCACTATATGGTTACCCCTATGTAAAATTTGATATCACACCTTTATTATGTTTTATTTTTCCCTAGGATTCCATGAAGTATATTATGAATTATATAATGGGTTAAAATAATCATAATAATGATTTTATCAGTGAAAATACATTTTATATTTTATTTTTAATATGTAATATGAATTTAAAATATACATTTATTTTTCCAAGACTACTAATCTAATCGGTCCTTTGGGATGTGATTCCCTTTATCCAATATGAATTTAATAATTTTATCACTAAAAATATCCTTCTAGGGTGGGGTTCATTGTTTTTATTCTAATATAATAAAATCTATAAGCTCTTATTGTTGAAAACAACAACGAAACACTCACCTATGAGGTAATATCAACATACAAATATTGAAAATACCACTACTACAAAATAATGATATTGACTGGAATGGTTACGATCCTGAGGTTATAACTAAGTAAACTGATAATAGAAAAATGAAATATGATTCATAAAAATAGTACATATTCCATGATGTGAAGAATAATGTAAAACCACATATTTATCTCATTCAATTAATGAATTTGATGGGAGCACTGAACAACATTTCAATCAATTAATTAAAAGCCTCCTAAAACTGGTAAGTCAAAAAGAACTAATGATCCTTTTTAGTCTACTATATCATATGAGTTAGAACCTAGGGGAAATCAGCTTTGTGAAAATTATAAAATCAATCATGGCCATGGAAACTATGAACCTATGAAACTATCTTATAGACTAACCAAGAAAAATAAGAAAATATTTTTAATGGATACACATCTTATACTAGATGGAACAAAAAATAACCCTTGTAATGGACTTAAATAAACCATAATTTCAACTTTGTAAACATACCAAATAATTAATCATGTTTAATAACTCCCGAAATGGCACGTAGCTGCTTTGGACAATCCTCTTCATATATAGAGTACATAAGAATGAAATTGTTGAAAAACAATGAAAATGTATTAATGAAATAGCGAAATAGTGTTTTCATCAACCAAATGCACATGGATAGTGCATTCTTCACACCAAATGATGTCAAAATGAAATTAAAATTCCCATGATGAAATTTAAATTTAGTCTTCTGAATATCCTTTACCCTTCATCCTTGTCTGATGACATCATGACCACCAATCGATCTTTGATAATTATATTGGGTATATTAGAAGATCCAATAAAAAATATATGGAATTGGATATAGTTATTCAATGTCGCAATTTTTATGCATCGATAATCAAAAAAACTATAAAAACCACTAGTAGCCTTATTCACGAATGAAATTGGTGCATCCAAGCTAACCCACATGGATGAAAAAACCTCCCTAAAATAAATAATCTAGCTATAATTGTAGCTCATGAAACTGAAAATTCATTATCCTACTAGGATAAATTTAGATAGAAGAAACACCTTTTTGTATATTGATCCCAAATTCAATCTCTTGTCGATGGTTAATGCTACAAATCCCTATCGGAAGACATCATGTAACTCTTCTAAGACCCTAGGAAACACTAACTGTTGAACTTCTAGTGAACTCAACATCAGTTAAATGAAAATATATAACAAAATTAGTACATGAATTTAACCCATCCAATGGTGACACTCACTAATTAAAACATGTGTCTCTACATCAATATCATATAACACAACCTTTCTCTTCAAGAAATCCATGAAAAACTACACAAAATACAATAAATCCATATCGATGATGATGTTATGTGGATATATCCATAAACATTGGAAACCTCCCCTAGATAAATGATTCCCCATTAGAAACATATAGTCTCTATATACTTCATAAAATTTAGTTTGACCTCTAACTAGTGTAGTAATACTATGTAAACTAGATGCCTCTGTAACTACCCATGAATTTACAATATCTTCCTTTTAAAATAATTTTGATCCCAACATATATTATGCAAAACCCCCATTTAATATTACGTTACACGCAACATAATTATTATATTTCTCTACAATGAACATTGATGTTAGCTTTTTCTTCATGCAATAATTACTTTCTTCTATTGGCTAAATAACACACATGTCAGAGTTTTATTGAAAAATAATATAGTAGAAAAATATTCTTATTTAATATAATAAGATATATCCAAGATGTGAAATTGGCAGTTATGAATATGATTAAATAACTTATGAGAATTCATATTTGAATTCACTGGTTACCAATTAATTATATATAAATATATAACCCAATTGAATATATATATAAAACTAATATAAAGAAGATGATTTTATTAAAAAAACAATTATTATACTTCAAATGGGATTTATATTAATATATTAAATGAATTACTATTACTAAGTGTAATTAATGAAATTTATATATTATATATTCAATAAAGAATTTTTGAAATTAAGATAATATATTTTATATACATAATAAAAGAAAAAACCCAATATTACACATGAAAAGAAATATTTATATAAATATATTAATACCTCCTTTTATTGGTGAAACTATTCTAAATATAAATTTTCAAACATTTAAAAATTTCATACATAAAAATAAACTTAATTTTTGAAATATTAACATAAAAAAATTTAGGGTTGTTTTTTGGTATTTATTGATATGTTTTATTTATTGATTAATAGTAAAAAATACTAGATTTTAATTGAGAGATGCATTTGCATCTAGTTTATTGATATTGTTAGATTATGTTTTTTTAGTTATAATGTATAATTATATCAATTTTTATTACAAAAACCAATTTAGGTAATAGTAATCAAATTCACATTAAAAATATATTTTAAATCTTTGAAAACATTGAAACATATTAACATTAAAAACTCGCATTATCGTCATGTTTGTGAGATTAATTCTAAATTAATTTCTAACAATTATGTTATTTTAATTTGTAAAAATTGATTCCATATTTAGAATAATAATAATTTATTACTTAGAGACTGTTCACCACATGTTTTACCAAAAATATTAGTGAATCTGATTAAAATTATTTATAGAGATTAGGGAAAAAATACGCATAATAGGGGATTAAACGTTAATCATTAGGGACAAATAACCTATAAAAATATCCAAAATCGGTTTTATGGACATATATATACCATATAATCTAATTTATTAAACATAGACAACTATAGTAGGTAGATGATGTAATGGATACATCTAAATAATGTTTACTATTTTATATTTATAAGAACACCAATCCTCCTCCACAATAAAAAGGTACACACCCCTCCAGTTTATTCACCCCACTCATGAACTTTGGCTCATAAATACCATTAAAAATATAATATACCAAATTCAATAATATCATAATATAAGCATCCATTTGGTAATAAGTCAAAACAAAGAACTATTTTGGAGTAAACCAACAGAAGTTACGAGAATAAAAGTTAACGCTCTTCAACCATCACTTTTGTTTCATTTAATTATCAACCCCATCAATGATATTTATATAATGATTATATAATAAATGTATTATCATAAATATACCGAGATAGTTTTAATCTTTTATTTTTACCTACACTTTCAAACACAATAATAATATGGGATAATAAATCATTGTTCATGTGCCGGAAATACTACCACCTTGTGAACTGATGTAATTCTTTCTTCCTTTAACACATTTCAATGTTATAAGAATGATAAATTTATATTTAATATGTCATATATATGATATTTATGAAATATTTATTCATATTATTATTACAGAACATATTAATTTATTCTTTCCATCTTGGGGTAGAATGAAAACATCGTTTATGGATATGTGGATTACAACCTTCTCAAAGTGATAAGATTCATTCACACTATTCATGGAATGTATTATTAATTATTTTAACAAAAATATGTTATGTATAGAACAAAAATTTTATAATATTATTATAATATAAATATATATAATTAATATTTTATTATTATACGATAATGAAATAGAAGTAGTGTTCAAGCATACGTATGACTACTGTCTCTATAAATGGTGCATTTCTATTCGTATCACTAAATTTTATGGAACATTATAAAAATATATATAATGAATATATATTATATTTAAAATATTTTCGTGTTCTTTATTTGATTAAATAATTTATTAATTAATTAAAAAAATAAGTATGAAGTCAACACATACTTGAAAAACTAGCCAATTAACACTCGAAATAGTGAAAATATTGAATGATTGTTAAAAATAGGTAATAAAATATTAGAAGAAGTTAATATGTAAAATTATAAAGATGATTACGGTTTTTTAGGTGTTATTAACATGTTTATAACCCTTAAATAGGAGGACAAATGATGTTTACCCAAAACAAAATGCAAGCTAAGAAATTTCATCTAAATTTACATTCTATTGAGACTAATTTGTTATTATAAACCAATTAAATTTAATGTGTTCTACATAATACCCCTTTGCTATTTAATATAATTATTAAATCATAAATCATTATATTTAATGTTTCAATTTTTACTATATCACTCAAGCAGTTTTGACTATAAAATTACTAAGTTTTAAATGTTTTATTTAAGACATCACTTCCTTTTGTGATTGTAAACATTATCTTGAAACAATCACAATGATATGATAAATTTTATTTTGTAATCAAATTTATATGAAATATACATATTCTAATTCGAAGGATATTATTATTTTTTTAACTGTATACCATTTGTACATACATTGTTCACATTGATAGTTATTTGATAAATTAGGGAAATATTGATAAATATGTTTTCTTTATTAAATATAAATATTTGAAAATTCATATTTTTTATTAATTAAATAAATTACTCAATACGAGGAACTATTTTTATTGTATGTTATGGATGGAGCTCAAATATTATATATCCCCTCGATGCATCAACATGTTCTCGTGTTATAAATCAATTCGCTAATATAAAATGTGTTTCCACACATAGTTTTAAAACATCTTGGGAATTGTCTTGATAGTATATGTTTTCATGTGCCTTATAAATTATATGTATTAATCATGAATTTCCTTTATTTAGATTCATTTAATATTTAACGATGATATTTATGATATGATATTATCTATGGATGAATTTAAATCTCATTTTATTGATTAATTGGCATGTGTTTCATTTATTTACAATGCCATATTGATTATTAATTTTCTAGTTTATTAAATGGAAGGTGTGATTATTTATATACCATTATATATTGACTATGTTTTATTGATTCATGGTTACTTTTTCTATACACTTACCCTTATAATGCACATGTGCTCAATATTATTTTGTTTCATTTACCTAAGATATGGGGATGAATTATACAAATGTATTTCAGAGATTCAGTTTATTTTTCATTATTATCTACTATGATTTATTTTATTTTCCCAATATAAATTGGATATCACTTATGTAATATTTTTATGAAAACATTGCATACTTTCAGTCCTTTGAGATTTTTGACTCCATATTATCATGCCAATTTAATAAAGTAAGGAACTACCATCAGTCTTTAAGGATTGGGGTGATATAGTTGGAATAAGATGATGTTTAATAGACAAATGGGAAACAAGATTTAGAACAACATAGATTAGGTAACATAACCCTAGGATAGAATTTTAGGATAGGTATATAATAAGATACTATATTTTTTGGAATGGTAGAGATATTGTGTGTCATCATAGAAATACATCATTTTTTAGATACAATAAGTGTGAATAGTTTTGTCAAAAATTTACCTAGTGGTAAAAACAACCAAAAGGTGTTTCAGGACTAACTCGAGCATAACATGGTACATGAAAACATGTCTTACTATGCACCTAGTTTGACAGTTCTTTGTGGTGTGGGTCAGATAATTTACATTTCATTATAAAACATAATAAAGGATTTGAATGTAAAGATATATCCAATGAATCCATGTTTTTTATTATCAGATTAGATACACATAAAATTTGAATTTACGTTATATATTCACTAGTTTTTGGATTATACATTATATTAAAAAAATTCATGATCTAAAAAAATATATTCCATTTTTAAGAAATGTTACCTAGGGGGAATAATGGATTCAATACTCATGGACATCATAGTGGTTTCCCAACTGAGGAAGATGATATTTCTAGTATTAGAATAAGGAATGTTTTAGATATATTGGGACAAATTAATTAGATTATGACAGCTCAAATTTCTTGGATGGAGATTCTTGCTCCATAAAAGGATTCAATGACGTAGGATCTTATTACTTGAAAGTAACCCTAATCATTTAGTGGGAATACATTGCCAATGGCATATGATAATGGGTTATGTCTTTGGATAATATATTCATAGCATTAGTATGTGGTGAAAAGAAAAAGGGTAATATTTCTACTTATAATATAAATAATGATATTGATTAATTATGGTCATTGATCAAGAATTATATAGAGGAAGATAAAATAGAACATATATATTAAAAATGATATATGCACTAAAATTTGACGAATATTTCCCCTATGAGAAAAAACTATGATAAACCGATAGTTCATTAGTTTATTGAAAAAGGGTAGAGCCTTTTGCAAAGCATGAAACTATAAATAAAAGGTTATGAAGGTATTATATGGATATAGAATGCATCATAGAGTGCATGGATGAGCACATATTTGACGTGACTAAACAATGGATCTTGTTGTAGCCAAAAATATTGAAGAACAAGAACAAACAGAAAGCATTAGAGGATACCTTGTAAAGCCCATTCGCGGAGCCCCCACGGCCCCGTGGCCGGCACAAAGATTTCGCTTAACAAAGCCACAACAGTGTAAGGATGCAGGATGCTCCACGAACTTCTATGAAGTTTGCAAACGGATTGTACGTTCGCTAACCCACCGTGGAGTAAGGAGGTGGGATGCTACGTAAACCGATTTGATGTTCAAGTACCCTCCATGGAGCAATGAGGTGGGATGCTCCACAGACCGATTTGACATTTGCGAAACCACCATTGACAAGGTGTAGGGATTCTCCACAAACCTATTTGACGTTCATGAACCTGCAATCGAGCAAGCTATGTCTTCACATCGAGGGGGGCCTACTTCGCGGCACCCCTTTCCTATAAATATCAGGCTCCCCTCAATCCCAAAGGACGTATCGTCTTTAATTCTTTTTCTTAGCTCCCAAATCGCTAACTAATCTCTGATCTGTGAACCATGTGATTTTTGAGGTACTTTTGCATCACGAGGTGCCTGCCTATTTTCATGAATTGAGTCCCTCTTCAAAGAGGGACGCCCTTCACAGAGCCCACGAGCCTCCACAAAGGAAGTGGATCTATAATGGGACGTAGTGTTTCATAGAGCACTTATACTTCACGAAGTCCCCTACATGCAAATTTGAACCACATCTTATATCAGGTTCGTTATGCTTCGCGAAGCACATTTCTTCGCAATGAACCACTTTGCAAGGCACCATTTCATCGCAATGCATTGCTCTATGAATTCCATTCCACTTCTCAAAAAACCTCCCATATGCACTTATGCCCTATGACTAGTATTGGCCACTACACATCGCGAAGTACACCCCTTTGCGAAGCTCTTTAACTACATGGAGCACCAGTGATTCACGAGGATCCTACCTATGAACCCCTTTGCTGCGCAACAGTTTTTCATATAAAACCCTCCAATATTGCATGAATTGATATCAATTTCCCTTGGGTGGTACTTCCTGTTTCATTTATTTTCCTCATGATTCTTTTCATAAGCACACTAACGGCTATTTCTTCTTTGAATAGACACACTAACATAGACCCCTTAGTGGATCACTTCATAATACCCCTTCTCCATGAAATTGTTGTTGTCTTCCCTTTCCTAAGGGGTGGGAGGTATCCTTTATGTTTGTCCTTAGGGGTGTGGAGTGAACCCACCTTTTCCGTGCAGTGGGACGCCAAACTACGAAGCACTGTTGTCCTCAGTACATGATGTTAAACTCTGACCTTGCCCCATGCACCATAGGTAGGTTTCCCCACCTTGGACATTCTGCACACCCCCTGGTCTCCACATGAGTGAAATCATTCCTCACATGGAATGAGATCCTATTTATTGGAGTGACATCTGTCTGTGGTTAAAGGGAAACAACTTTGGTGTAATCCCTTAGATTTTCTTGTATGAGGTAGCATCACCACTCTTCCTCTCTTCCTCGGTTCCACGTCCCTCTCCCTTTGGGCTTTGTCACCAATTGGCCTCCACCCTATAGTAAGTCCCACTCTCCATCTCCCTGGGCTTTGGATAATGTGTAAGCCCTTGTTTCCATTTTTGGACGTTAACCATGTGTAAGACCCCCATACCACTTCCCATGGATTCACCTTCTGTGACATGATCGTCAGGCCTTTGATGCCTCTTGTTTCTCACACCAAGCATGAATCATGTGGGATTAGAGTATGAATTGGCCATGGAATCCTCTATGGGTAGCATAGAGTGTATTCCCCACACCCCATTCGGAACAACATGTACTTTGATACTTACCAAGGAAAGGTAGTTATAAAGAATCCCTGAGGTTCAAGCCAAAAAAACATAGGACCCAACCACCTTCATGTGGTTCCTACTCCATTCTGAACTATGTGGTCTTTGATCATTGAAAAGGCAAGGTACGTAGAAAGCCACCCAGAGGTTCAATCCCAACAACCATTGGTCCTGACCACCATCACATCTGTTCCCACTCCTTCTGAACTACATGGATTTTGATCCTTTCCGAGGAAAGGTACATAGGAAGCCACCCCGAGGTACAATCCCAACAACTATTGGTCCTGACCACCATCACATCGGTTCCCACTCCTTGTGAACATTATGGACATTGATCCTTTCCAAGTAAAGGAATGTAGGAATCCTATTTAATGTTCAATCCAAACAACCATTGGTCTCAACCACCGTCATATTGGTTCCCACTACATTCTGAACTACGTGTAACATGATCCATGCCAAGGCAAGGTATGTATAAATCCACCATCAGGTTCAAGAACAACAACAATTTGTCCAGACCAACTTCACAACCTTTCCCACTCCATCTGAACTAAGTTTAATTTGATCCTTTCTAAGGCACATTATGTAGTAAGCCTCCCTAAGGTTCAATCCCAACAACCATTAGTCCCGAAAACCTTCACATCAGTTTCCACTCCTTATCAACTATATGGACATTGATCTTTTCCAAGGAATGGTATGTGAGATGCCTCCCTAATGTTCAATACCAACAACCATTAGTTCAAACCACCTAAATTTCGGTTCCCACTCTATTCTGAACTATGTGTACTATGATCTTTTCCAAGGCAAGGTACATAGGAACCCTCCCTGAGGTTTAAGCCCAAAAACCATTGGTACCAACCACCTTCACGTCTGTTCCCACTCCATCTGATTTACATGGAATTTTATCCTTACCAAGGAAAGATACGTATGAAGCCTCTCTGAGGTTCAATCCTTATAACCATTGGTCCTTACCACCTTCACATTGGTTCCCACTCCTTGGGAACAACGTAGACTTTGATCCTTGACAAGGCACGGTACGTAAGAAGCCTCCATAAGGTTCAAGACCAAAAACTATTGGTTCTGACCCCCTACACAATGGACCACCTTCATCCCACGTGATGATAAACTTGATTCCCCCTCTTCGTCATGTATGATGGTAAACTACATCCACCATCTCAACCTACATGGGCCTTGATCCTTATCACCTAGAGAAGGTATGTAGGGAACCTCTATGAGGTTCAACCCTATCTAGAAGTAAGACATTGTGACCCTATCCAGCGGTAATCCATTGTGACCCCATCCATCCATAAGCCATTGTGACCCCATCTAGTGGTAATCCATTCTTCTCTATCTATCGGTAAGCCGTTGTGAACCCCATTCAGTGGTATGTCATTGTCAACCTAAACACAGCGATAAGTCGTTGTTGTCCAAGATATTGGGACATATATAATTGGTCTATCAAAGTGGTGAAATATGATCCTTGGGATTCTAACCATGCGAAATCCCCACTATATTAGCGGGTCACTATCCTCTACAAACAACTTGATTATATACTCCCCATCCTGAACTACATGGACTTTGATTCCTTCCCACCGGGTAGCGTAGGACGTATCTCCGAGAATCAAGACCAACATCACCATATCCAATGAGTTGAATCCATCTCATTATCCATCCACTACACTTAACCATCCATTCTTCATCATGATTCATACTCAGGCCTCCACTTCCATGTGAGATCATGCAAATTTACCTCTTCACTACCCCTAGCAGTAACCGGATAACTTACCACACATTAGTCGTGACATCATTGTTCTCTCCAGAGGTTTCAACCATCTGATCCCCTCTTGTCACTGTTCCAATCAGTCATATCCAACTTCGTTATATGTCAAACTCGTGGCACACCCATTTTTAAACAATCAGAGCTAAGGAAAACCTCTGATATATGCCTATGGAATATAACTCACCAAATTCGACGTGGGATGCCTCTGGCTTCCATGAACTTGAGAAGCCCTATAACAAGGGTAATAAATATATATTCTCTAGTGTTCTATAATCTAGACATGCCAGTGATGTCCAACGTGACTACTCCCCTGACCAAAGGGTACATCTGAGACCGGACCCCATGGAATGTCCGAACAGAAGATGTGCAATTAACTGGCATCAATGAAGTAATGGCACCAGGAAGAGTTTCAAGAACAATATCTTAATCTATAAAGGAGACCCAAACTAGGTGACGATTTATGAGGAGGAATCCACAGAAGGAACAACTGACATCCCATCATCCCATTTAGATCAATGAGGAAACCTCCCAGAATAAATGACGGATGTCTCTCGCCTTTGGAATGTGGGAATGCGGGGAAATTGCTACGCTCCCTCTGTAGATGGATGTGTGCACCCAGAAGAAAGCATTAGAAATAGAAAAGGTGAACCAGACATGAAGTTATTCTCCTCAATGTAGAGATTAGAAGCATTCGAGACATTAGTGGATTAGTGTGTGAACAGATCCAATTATCTAGTGTTGGGTCCCGCCAAGCAAATAACAGTTTTGGCATGAAACTCACCCGATGTTGGGGTAGTCAAAACGTTGTACATCCCGATCTGTGACATTGTTAGCATGGATCCTTCTTACCAACCATGGGAGATAAAATGGAGCTGAGAACTGGATGTCAATTTATTTGTTTCAACACAAAATTCTTAATCTCTTAGCATTTCAGGAACCAAACTGCTGCACTAGAAGCCTGATCTCTACCTGCCCAACGATGTAGGGGAAGGAGAAAGGCCAACGTGGCAATCCCATGTGGCTCAACTGCTTTGGAAATTACTTCCACAACCACAGATTTTGGTTACCCATGCCACATCTCCCCTTTTGAACTCATAAAATGAAGGGTGATAAAAGAGCTCATATGCCAATACAAGGAGGAGGGGATTATCCCGAATCGAGATATGGCCCGCTAGGATTTAGAGGTGTTTGCGCCTCGTCACCACCACCTCCCCCAAGGGCTTTGCAGAGATCCACTTCTACCCACCCCAACATCCAATAATTTCACAGCCTCTCCCTGAAATGTCTTGACGACTCCCTCTCCTATGCCGATGGTGTAGGGGATGTCTGGGCCAGCCCGGACGAGATCCCATTCTTGGGGCCCACATAAGTGACCCCCACTAGGTCGTGCCAGCACCACCATCTAGTCTCATGGTCTAAAGAAAATGTAATCTATGTACCTACACCACCGACCACTATACGGCAGACCTAATGCCAGCGTCAGGCGCAGGCCAAGGAGGATTCCCTCCAAGGGGGGTTGATGTCCGCAAGTAATGTGGCCCATGCCACCACCGACATGTATCATCGGCCATCTGTGCACAATGAGTAGGGGAACTTATATACCCATCCCGGATCGAGTCCCCATCTACCCCATGGGTAGGCTAGGTCGACTATCTCAGCCACCAGCACAGGGAGCACCTACCACCGTCCTCCCCACAACAGTGACACTCATTACCGAAGCCTCTCATGTTCTCATTACAATGGGTTTGGTGTCATTCCTCCTACCATGGACAGCTGATATATATATTTTATACATACAATCAATCACCAGTATTGGGGGCTTCCCCATGTCCTTGCAAAAGCTCGGGAAGGTCCTCCTCACCTTAGAAAGTAGAGGAGTGATGGTCAGCTTCACTTTACCAGCACCCATCACGGAGGTCCTACCTGTGTTTGACATGACCATTATGAGGACCCACCTCGCACTGACTCTACAAGGAAATGAAAGCATGGAGTTTCTACCCATTCTCTTATCAGCTCCACTAGAGGTCCTACCCACTCCAACATTTCCTGCTGAGGTCCCCTCCACACATCAGTTTGTGGACATTGTGGTCCTTCCCATGTTCCCTTTGATATCTTTCCAGGTGTTCCTAATACCCCAGCTCACTGATGAAATAGTCCACCCCACCCCATCACCAGTACGGTCGAAGGTCCTCCTTGTGCCAAAAATCTACCCTATCTTGAAGAACCATCATGCGCAAAGAGGGCATGTCATCGGCTCTATAAAAAGGACATTGACAAGATTTAGACTGAGATCAAACTAGTTTGATTCTCATATTTTGAGGTGGAATATGATTCAATTATGGAACCCTCAACTATTTCCAATATGTCCAGGTCCATGGTAGGAACAATGTGAATCAGTCTCATACTTTCAGAATGTGAGTTCCATCGGATCCCTTCCTACCAACACAGGTACATCCAGAAGGATGAACAGTTGGGAACCCCACATGTTCCAACCATCCAATCACAACCATCATTACTAGATGCACTCTTTACCTCAACTAGAGGTCATAAAGAGATATTATGGTGATCAATGGTTGATGATCATATGTGTAACCCTTCGCCAGTAGCCATAGTCCCTATGCCAGAAACTACAGTTGCCAGCCCGTCTAATAGCGATGTGGTGGCCAAGCCACTACACACTTCACATGATAGTCCAAGATGCAGTGGATTTTCGGCTCGCGTGCTATATTCTACATCGGCTGGCTTGCCATCTTAGTGATATTGATCAGTGCCACAACCAGTTCCTCGTCCTGCTCCAGTATATGAGTGGGTAAATCGAGGGCCATACCCTGAGTCTGACCTTGGAGCTTGTGGGATATTCTCATAGTGGACCATTTCTCAGAGATGTTCTGGCCAGTTCAAGCACCATATTTTCGGGCACCAGATGCCCTCACTAACAGGGAGGATGTTTGCTTCCTCTATAATCTCTGGGTGACTCATTTCCCCCTTCGACATTGATGAGTGACCTACCCCAAGAGTCAGTCACACTTTAAAGATATTGGCCATCAACGTCGTTAGGTCGATTTGGCCGCACTGACACTGGCCCAACACTCTAATTCACCAGGCCGACATAAGACCCTCCAATAATGATGATTACAGAGCTTTAAAGTGTTCCATTGGATAATCAAGGAGTTTTTTCCCCATGTTCTAATTCATGGTTGGGGGCAGTACTATTCGCTCGATTTCAGTTCCATCTGGTGCCAGCCCTATTTTCCATTGACATAGAGGATATGCATCCAAGAATTGTAGAAGTTAACATAGATGAAAAATCATTGAAAGAGAATGAGCTAGAGCTTCTTGATTCGGACATACTCCTAATGGAGTTCTAAAACTGTTGGATCGATTGAGAAGGATCACTCACTAGTAGATAAATATACTAGGTCTTCATGTTCCCACCAAGTCACTAGTCCTGAGCCGGAATCCCAATAAGGGTAAGGAAATCCTCAAGTACATCAAACACTCTGACCCATTTAGCTTATTGCAGAAGGAAGAATATGACCTTAAAAAATCAACGTCGCATCAGCAACTTGCCGAGAAGAAGATGGTGATTGACGAACTCCTTACTGAATATTCTTTGGAGCGATAACTAGACTACGGTGATCCTCGGCCAGGGCAGTAGAGCCAGGTACATCATCACCTTTGCGAATTTCCCCTAGGTGACCCTGACCATCCCGCACATGTAGATAGTGTTGAGGATGGAAATTATGGGAATAGGTCATGGTATGTGTCTCCAAATCCTCCTAAACAACATGAAAATCCTCGGGACCTAACCCGGATTCCCCCTGCTTCTCCACAGGACGTACCACCAGCTGTTACATGAGTTTTTGGTCATGTTTATCATTTTGAATAACCCAGAAACACACTGGTGGTCAGGGATCTCCGTCAAGATGAGAATCCCCTCTTAGATGATCCAATGGTAGAAATCATCGCCCGCCTCAATGCCTTAGATACATGACAGGAGGTAATATAGCATGATGGAAAGCCATACCTAGTTTGGGTGGATGATATGCCAGCACCCCAGGGTTTTTGGAATCCCACCTTTTCCCCCTTTAATGGGACATGGGACCCTCCACAACATCTATCCCACTTTATCTCAAGGTGTGGCCCCATGTTGCAAAATCCAGCACAGTAGGAAGCTGCCAAATGCCAGTGTTTCTTACAGACATTGGAAGGTTCAGTGTTCATCTTGTATACCATGCTTCCCATTGAGTCAATGGGCAGCTGGGAGAACCTCCATAAGCAATTCATCTACCAGTTCACTTCCACAACGGGTAAGATGGGTATCATAGACCTCTTCATGTGCAGGCAGGGGCATGATGAGCATGTTTCCCACTTTTTTACCAAGTGTAAAGGACTCAAATATTCTCTTGACATGTCACTGACTCAAGAGAAATTGCTGACACTGTGCACTTGGAATATCAAGATGGAACTGGTCCTCTCTCGGATCACATAGAACTACCCCGAGGGATTCTGAGACTTTTACAATAAGGCCCAGTGACTAGAGGAAGCCTTACAATAGGCTATGTAGGTGCATTCACTACCTCCGGAAATCACCGTGAGAAGGGCCTCCAGGGTCGAACCCACCGAAGTTGCTCAAAAATAGGCCCCCATGAAACTAGAGTTGTTATTAGTGGATCCACCGCCATCACCTCACATAGTCCCTCCACCATTGGCACAGCCTCCGGCCTAGCAGCGCCCATATCAGAATCGATAGGTGACCCCACGCAATGCACCACCACCTCCTAGGAGAGATAATCATGCTCCACTTCCTTTGTAGGCCCCACTAGCCCCGTGTCGTGGTCTGGATCCAAGACCCGTATTCCTAGATAGGAATAACCAGACCTAGTCATTCAATGATCCACAAGTCCTTGGTAATTTTTGATGTACCCTAGAGTAGGGTATTGTATGTTTGCCTAAGTACAAGAGTCTAAAAGAGGCAAACCTCACTGATTTCCCAAATTACTGCCCCTCCCAATGGATCCCAGTTCACACTCTTATACAATGCTATTAGTTTAAATATTGGATTCAATAACATTTGGATAAAAAACCAAACAATAAGGCCCAGCTCTAACATAGTTGGAATTTTTCTTCATGATGCCAGATAACAGCATCGACAATGAAGGCGAGTGGCATCAGTTTTTTAGATGTGGGTCCCAAAATTATGATGACTAGATGGATCATAAAATTGTTTCTCGTACCCATGGTGTTGTCCCTGCATGCCTGAGTCATCCAGAGCCTTCAGAATCCACAGAAACTATGTCTGCATCGTCGTCTCAGTCGTCCTCTTCCCAGAAGAGAAATGACCCGGGGCATAAGGGAAAGAAATTTCCCATGCCGATTCCATCATCATCCCACACCCTCAATGACTTCATGCCCCCATAGATAATGTTCCCTCCAAGAATCCATCTGTTATTGGATGAATATTTGAGTTCCGGTCAAGTTTGTGCCTCAGTTAATACCATAAAGCTGGTATATCCCTACACGATTCCTAATGATGAGGAGTGCTAAGAGGATCCTCTCAACATCCCCAAACATCGTCAGCGTCAAAAGAGTTGCGAAAATATGGGCAGTCAGTGTTCCTCAGTTAGTAATTCTAGACAGGATCTGTACGTGACCAAAACTAGGCAGTTGGCCCAGTGCAGAGCTCATCATACATGTCCTTATCATCTGGTGACATCAGGATCACCTTTTCTACCATTCTTCCTGTTGGATCAGGCAGTGTCACCATGACCACGCTGTGACTCGGCACAATTTTCCACAAGCTGGTCTCAATCGTCTGGACCTCATCTAGTAGTCAGTTCACAAGATTAGACTTGTGAGCAATGAGATATTCCTAGCACCAATCAGTCATCGGCCAAGCGGCAAGGCCCACCATACATCATGTCATAGAGCGACATCCTGTAAGAAGAAGTTCACACCTCACACAGAATTATGATTTTCTAAAACATATTGACACCATTCTAGAAATTCTCTCGATCCTAGAGGCACTTCTCCTATCATCATATATTCTTGAGGCCCTCTATGAGGCTTTAAGAATCCCCATCCAGTTTGAGATAGAGGTAGCAACCGCAGAAGCCATTCATGACGAGGAAGTCAAGAATGCTGAATGTCAGGTCATGATCCCTTTCTCTGGAGAGGATGAAGTCTCTCCCATATAGGGACCATTCTCCCACTATAAATCCTCATTCAATTCAATGGAATGGTTTTTCATAGATGTCTTGTCAACACATGATCTGGAATCAACCTAATCCTGAATCGGACACTGTGAAAACTAATATTCCCCAAGGATGATCTGAGCCCCTCTAACCTAAGAATCATTTCTATGATAAGACAAAGCAGACACCAGTCACCAAGATCCATTTGAAGAACTAGTTCAGTGGTCTAATTTCCAGCACTGAGTTTATGGTTACATCCCATGACACAACCAACAATGTGTTGATGGGTAGGTTGTGGCTCCACCTGCATGTGGTGTTTACTTCATCATATCACCAATGCATTAAGTACTCCTTTAATGGTCGAGTGGGGGTGATTCAAGGTGGTCCATCTCCCTTTTATTCTGGTGAAGCTTGCTATTTGGATGTCGTCAACTACAAGAGCAAGGACATGCATATTCAAACTAATGAAGTCGAGCATACTAAGTCTGCGACTGACCCGTGGGCAGATTTGGATGATGCTTACATTTTTCCAGTCCATCAATTGGAGGCTAAAAATCTAAACATGGGTCAATGATACATCATTTTTTTGTATGAGGGGGGGAGTATATTCACCAGACTAAACGATTCTAGAAGATCTCCACATACTTCTAAACAAACCAAGATCAAGTGATCACGAATCCTCCTACTCCCACAAGGTATCTAGATGTCTGCCCCATGGAAACGAAAATACATCATACATTCTTATTTAACTGGGCAGGATTTAACTGGATCAAGATGACAAGACACTATTGCTTCAATATCATCATGCATGGCCCCTTAGGCTGAAGTCCTAATGGGATTGGATCAGCATCTTTCATCGCTATGGTTGCAACCACATAGGAGTTCCCCAATGTAGTGTTTACTGCTACTCAGACTATTACCAGGTTCCAATAAAGAGCTTACAACTCCGAGGAAGATTCTCCCATCGAGGATCCCCCCTCTATAATTGAATAAGAGTATTTAGAGGATTCTCCCCCTTCCATTTAAGATGGAATCTCCACCATGGTAGATGATTTGGTATAAGTGAACCTCGGTAGCTAGGCAGACCCGAAACCCACATTGATCTGTGCCCCCATTCCCCTCGAGGAAAAATATACGTACATAGACATTATTAAACAACACTGTGATTTATTTTCTAGGAGTTATGAAGAGATTGTAGGACTAGATCCTTAGGTAGCCGTCCACCGCCTCGGTCTCCTGACAAGTCATCGCGGGTTCAAGCATCTTACTAGAAGATGCACGCTTATCACAGTGCCATGGTTGAGTAAAAAGTTGATAAGATCATTAGATACAACTTTTTTAAGGTAGTCCAATACCCCAAGTGGATGACCAACATTGTTACAGTAAGAAATTGGAATAAACAAATTAGAGTTTTCATTGAATATTCGTATCTCAACCATCACTGTCCGAAGGACGATTTTCCCCTTCCTATGAAAGAAATGTTGATCGCTGATGCGGCTATGTTGCAATCCCCCTCCTTCATGGATGGGTAATCCATATATAACTATATCTGAATAGCCCCCGATAATGAGGAGACCACAACCTTCATGTCACCACAAGGTACTTTCTGTTACCAAGTCATACCATTCAGTTTAAAAAATGCGGATTCCACCTATCAGTGGGCTATGCATCGCATACTTAAGCCGATCCTCGGAACATTGGTGGAATGATACGTAGAGGACATGGTGGTCAAATCCCTTCAACGTCAGGACCATATCAAAGTAATTGAGAATGTTTTTGGCATCATTTGTTCCTATAAACTGAAGATGAACCCATTGAAGTGTGCCTTCAGGGTCACCTTTGGAAGGTTTCTTGGCTTCGTTGTCAGATACAGTGGCATTGAGATCAACCCAGAGAAGATCAAGGCCATTATCTAGATGTCTTCTCCGAGAAACATTTTGGAAGATCTAGGCTTACAAGTCCACCCTGCCTACATAAACAAATTCATCACGAATTTGGATGGAAAGTGTAATCCCTTCACAATTCATGAAAAAGGCATTGTCTATGTGTGGGATGAAGAGTGTCAGACTGCTTTTGAGGAAATCAAGCTGCATCTACTCCCGCCTGAGGTCATAATGACACCTGTCTCAAGAAATCCATTGGTCTTTAATGTGACCACCCTGGAGTGATATCTCTATTCCCTTATCTCTTAGAAGAACAATAAGGTAATGGATAATATCCTCTACTACCTCATATGTATGCTCCGCGATACGGAGGCCAGATACTAACCAATCGAGAAGAGTTTCCTTGCACTTGTATTCACAGTATAAAAATTGTGAAATTACTTACATCACCAGGAAGTACAGCTGGTGTCCCGAGTAGATCTGATGATGTACATCCTGAACTACACCATGTTGATAGGACCTCTAGCTCTGTGGTCAGTGATTCTCTAGCAATTCGATATTAGGTTTTCCCTCAGAAGTCTACTAAGGGGCATGCGTTGGTAGACATCCTTGTTGTCTATCCCGCTCTAGCGAGTCTGTCCCTAGAACTTGATTTTCATGATGAGGTATCCATCTTGGTATACCAAGCTATCCCGTGTTGAAAAAATTCACTTCGATGGTTCTTCCCTGATCCCCACCGACGAAAGGCTCAATGACCCTATGCTAAACAAAGTAGGCTAGGGTATCGTCTTCTTTACCCCAACACAAGTTGTTCTACCATACTCATTAATGTTGTCAGAAGGATTCACCAACAATGAGGTAGATTATCAAGCTCTCATTACTAGCCTCATGCTTTCCCTAGAGATTTAAATTTTCCATTTTCATGTGAACAGAGAATCCAAACTAGTCATCAAGCATATTAACGGTGACTATGTCGGTAGAAATCTAGAGCATGTGCCATTGTTGTAATGCACTCTAAATATAATGGCCAAATTACCTTCTCGTACAGAAGTTACTCATGTCCCTCAATCTCAGAAAATTCAAGTTGATGTTATGGCCGGCCTAGCTGCATCACTTGTAGAGCTTGAGCTGGATGATCTGATTATCCATGTGGCACACCGAAGAGTCATTTCTCCTATTAATCTAGGAGATGATGACTGCCTATAGGTAATCCACCTTACTATCGATACCTCCATGTCTGGAACCCCTAGGTCCCCTGGATGCAGTGATTTATGTGACCCCTGAATGGAGAACCTCCTTTGTCGAGTACCTCTGAAATGGTAATTTCCTGTCAGATCAGGCCGAGTGCAAGTGAATCCAATGTCGTGAGTTACATTTCACCCTCCAGGACGGACCTGGTCATGAGTAGATCCTCTACAAGCACAGGTTTGATTTGGTCCTCCTCTGTTGTAATAATAGAGATGATATTTCCAAGGTCATGCAGGAGGTTCATGCTTGTTCCTATGGGGCCCATCAGATTGGTCCAAAGCTATCTAACCAAATCCATATACTAGGGTATTTTTGTCACTCCATGATCCATGATTTCATAATGTTCACCAAAAGGTGCCATGCTGGCCAAATTTGTGCTAACTTCATGCCTCGGTCACTGGATCCTCTCTACTCCACCTAGTACTCATAGGAATTTGTGTAATGGGGACTGGATTTCATGGAACCATATCCACAAGTGACATTTCACCACTTTAGATTCATCCTGAATGCTATAGATTCCGTCTTCATGTGGGAAAAGTCAGATCCACTAAATGAGATCATGGACCATTCCATCGTTGACTTTGGGAGCTCCAACATCATCTACCGATTTGGAGTCCCCCACGCCGTATTCACTATTAACGGCATGAGATTTCATGAAGATGAGCTGAAGAATTGTACACTATGTACAACATCTGTTTTAAATATACCTCCTAATATCATGCACTAGAAAATAGACAGATTGAGGCATTCAACAAAACTCTCTCTAACATTCTGTAGAAAATGGTTGGCTAGAATAAGAAGAGTTTCCGGAAAAGATCCCCAATGTCCTCTTCGATTATTAGACGACAACTCATAATTCCACCAAGGTGACCCCATATTCCATTGTGTATGGAACGAAGGTTGTCTTACCGATCAGGATTCAATTTCCCATGTTTTGCACAACTATATATGATCTCCAAGACCCATATAAAGTATCTGAAATATATCTGGCTGAGTTGGAAGCACTCAACGAGAATAGGCTTCGTGCCCTGCACAATCATGAAAGGAATTAGAACAATATAGCTGGAGCTTCCAACAAAAATTTTCACCTTCACTCTATCATTCAAGGTAGATTGGTATTCACCTAGAGGGCACCAATGATACATGGAATAAAACCACCATAGTTAGAGCCCTAATGGGAAGGATCATACATCATTCACAAGGTTTACTCTAATGGAGCATTCTCACTGGTTACCATGGATAGTGAGAATATAAATCCTCCAACAAATTCCTAGTTCCTTAAACAATAAACTGTTTTAGTTCCCTCTTACGGTCCTACATGACCTTAAACTGTATGGTCCAACATGACCACAAACTACGTAATCGTATTGCAAGACATTAAACTGAATCTTAAAACAACGTATTGCTGGATTCCCAACCTCATGGGATACATAAGAATGCTCAGATGCCTTGCCCTATGTCTATCCCCATGCTCTTCTCATTTGGGTACCCCTCCTTGGTGTAGAACCCTTGGGGGATCTCATGTGATGCAGCCCGAGATTCAATGACCCCACTTGTTGCAAGATTACTAAGGTCGTGCAATGTGCCCCTCCATGTTCTTCTAATCTACCAACATCCTTACCACATGACGTCAAACAAAATGACTCTTTTATAACTACATATGGCTTGATTCCCATCATCATGGGATACATAGAACCACCCAAACATTTCGTTCATTGGCCCAACCCCAATATTCATGACATCCCATTGGGATGAAACACATGGTGTGGTACATGATTTTTCCCTCATTCACATCAAGTTCATCACTACTGTACCATGTTACATGTTGTGGATGATATGATTAAAACATGGTCAATAGTTATCCATTACTGTGGTCACCACAACCATATGTGCTAAACATGGAGTATAGTTGTTCATAATGCCCCACCGTCTCTCCAATCCTCGGTCTACCTCGAGAAGAAATGTAATTCTACCAGTCAGACCCTTATGTGATTGGGAGAGCCTAGTCCTACTCCTTCTATCCCACACTAATCATTGCTCATATGGGCTTTGGAGCTATGATGCGGCAATTCCCACATGAGAGGTGATATGGATACAGTTGTTTGGGGAACCCAGCCTCAGGTCCTTCAACCTCTTTAGCCCCTATCCCGAGTTCTCATTTGGGATTGTGCGGTGTGGTATGGATTCACATCCTTATTCACATCAGGCTATTTCTCCACACAACCCATATCCCCTTGAGACATCCCTCCATTCATTTATCATCCGTCTCGCAAGAATGACTATTATATCCTTTGTGAGCCCTATCATTTGGGCTTCCATCACCTTCTATATCAAAAAGGGCCCCCTTATTGCATTGAAGCTTGATCCAAGGGCTCCCCTACCATTATGGGATAACATCCTCGAGGATTTTGAGTGACAAATTGATACAACTATCGTGTTGTGAATATGGTCAATGGTCGACGCACAATTGTTTTCCCTGAATTCTGGTAACAATGGGTGGATATTTTGTTGCAAACCTGGTAAACAGTTTTCTTCTATCATCATTGATTCTTTGTGGTCTTCCATAGGCACGATGATTCTCCCTCTCTTTTTAATGCATATGATATTAAACTAGGAATATGTGGTCCGAGCTCTATGACCATAAACAAAGATCATTATCGTTCTCACAGTAAGATGTTAAACTGCATGCTGGCAATGAAATTCTGTCAGAGGCCCAACTTCCGGTCCCTTGGCCTTTTTGGGCCCTTGTCCCAAGTTCTCACTTAGGGTTGTACGATGTGGTATGAGGTTACATCAGGTTACTCGACGTGCCATACACATCCCTTCTTGGGGTATCTTGCACTTATTTTCATCCTTGATACCTAACGATATACTGCACATCATCTTTATTCCATAACTATGTATGGACTGATTCTCATACTCATAGGATACATAGGACCACCCGAACATCTTATATTTGGGTCCATCCCCATCTCTTATAAACCTCCCTATCATTTGAGCCACATGGCCTAAATTCTTCTAGGAGAAGGTTATAAGGTGTGGTATGGACTCGCGTCCTTATTCACATTGGGTTTATAAAAACCATGCCACATATATTTCTCTCTCTCTTGAGTGGCCTTCGCTCCATTTCCTTAATCTCGTCTCTTAGAGTCAGGTACTCTTATGTTGGGTCCCTCGACCCTCATTAATTATTCTCTGATGTACCTAGGAGTATTCTGGTTTAGAGCCTGGAGTTTCATATTCTGCATAGACATGCTTTCACTCATTTTTAGGCATCATATTCCCCTTCATTTGGGATCCCATTATCTATAACATCTGAAGGTACCCCGAAATGGAATGGATTCAAGGCCTAAGTGCTCTCCTAACATTACAAGACAATGTCCATGAGGGATTCAGAAAACAAATAAATAAATGTCTCGTGTTGTGAATATGGTCAGTGGTTGACGCTCATTTGTTTCTCCCATTTAAGGACATAGGATATGGATATAGTTCATCAAAAAATGTCAAAATCTATCATCCATTGTCACACAAACCCCTTAAATCCATAAATGTCAGTTACATGATTCACAACATTTTCCACCCCATTATTTCCATGTAAAATTTCAACACTCCCGGTACTATCCCTCAGCGTGTATTTTCACATTAGGAGGACGAAGATATGGTAAGGAATCATTCTGGGATCCACACTAACGTCCCTTTGGCGTGTATTCTAGGTATTTCAAAAACAACTTCTCCTCTTGTTTCCCACACCTAGTTTGACTCACATTGTATTAGAGACTGGATCGAGGTCTACGCTCACATGGAAGAGTTTCTCTTTCCCAAAATGGTCTACACTCTAAGACCATAAAATAATATCCCCTTATACCTCATATTCATGAACTATGTATAGATTGTTTCCCATTCTAATGGGATATGTAGGAACTCCTAGATATCTCATATTTGGGTCCAGCTAGAGTTCCACTAATTTATCTCTTCTGTTATGACTTTAAGGCCCCATATCTTATAGGAAAGCATGATGTGGCATGTATGGGCTTTTCCTTCATTCACATTGGGTTTACAATTTCCACAACATGTACTCTCCTTCATGGAGCTAGTACCGTCTACCTTCTATCCCTTTTCATATATGAAATTAAACTACACCTTTAAAACTACATAAGGATTGATTCACATCATCATGGGATACATAGAATTTCCTAGACATCTTGTCTTTGGGTCCAGCTCAAATGAGAGGTTTTCTCTCCTTCCCAATATTCTCTAACCTCCCCCCCCCCCTCAGCCCGATGATTTTTATCTCGGAATCGCTCTCATTAATTTCAGGTATGCTTTATCACTCTATGAAGATTCCCTTTTTAACATCCTCTTTCAAGTAAATGTTTGAGCCGTATGACTTTAAACTACACTTCCTAGTCCCACATGACATCAAACTACTACGTCTATACTGCATTATGTTAATGTTCATGTTTGGTCCTATAACATGTCCCTAAACTGTGACATTATAGTCCTTGCCTCACGATGAAAAACCGGACTGCACCGTGATGTCCTCACTTGAGGGGACATAATTATTGGTATCAGTCACCCACCATACCATTTGTCAATGCCATCAAACAACTTGATTCTTCTGGATATTCTTGGAAATTCTATCCTAGGTCCATCACTTCAAAAAAGAAACACATTCTCTCATCCTAAAGTACAATCATGATATATCAAATGCTGCTTCTTTTGGTGCAAGGGCGAGACATGCACGACCTTATAATCTCAGGTACTGGTACAATAGCATTACACTTTTTAGAACTATGTATGGAATGATTCCCATCCTCATGGGTATGTAGGAATGCCTGATCACTTTTCATTAGGCCCAACCTAACATACATTTTCGGTCCCTTGACCTAAAACCTCCCCAAGGAACACATGGTGATCTGGAATCCTGGTCCTCATTTACTTCGGTTTTTATAATTACCTCACCATGTGTCTCTGACATTCCCTACCATATATTGTCAGAGTTCTTTGACCATAAACTATGAACACTCTATGTCTTTACCAAAATAGGTTCAACTGCACGACATCTTCTAGAACTATGTATGGCTTGATTCCCATCCTCATATGATATTTAGGAACGCCCAATCATATTGTCTCCATGCCCAGGCCTGGAATCTAAAATAATGGCCTCTATCTTTCTGCCAATAGTCTCGAAACCTTTTGGGATCATGTGGTGTGGCTAGTACCTCATGGGTCCTCATTCACATCGGTGTTTTCAACAGCTGCTCCATGTGCCACCCTTGTCATTTTCCAATGTGGTCCGAGTTCTCTGATACTAATCTATGATCTCTATATGGGAATTGTGGGTCACATTTAGCCACTTCACTACCCTGCGCATAGTCCATTAAATCAAGCCCCCATTAATGGCCCATCCTACAACTATTATGTTCTAACAGTGCAACCCCATGATCCTTGTCCTTAGTGGGGGACTTGACTCCCCATATCTGATACGTCTTGTAGTCATATTTAGATGTGTTGTTGCAGTGCCCGTAGTGCAGAATTTTCAAAGGTACATTCCCTTGTTCTATGTCCAAGATTCGTGTGCCTGTAATTTGGATTCTCGTCCTCTTCCATGTTTGAAGGGACCCACATTTTGGCCTCGTCTCAGGACACACTGGATTACCTACCATCATAGGCCAACGTCTCTAAGGACCTTAAATGACATTTGCGACATCTCCCATGTTTTGAACATGGTCAATGGTCGACTCTAATTTTTTTTCCCCATTCCAGGCTAACAAAAAACATATACTATGTTTCAAACATGGTCAATAGTTATCCCATGTTGTCACGCCACAATCATTGTGGTGAAAATCTCTAGCATCATTATTCACACATTTCCACATCTTTATCTACAAGTGGAATTCCAACATACTCGAATTTATCTCTCCACACATCTTGGTGCATCAAGTAGTCAGGTCAACATTATTGTGACACCATTCACATATTATCCCATCACCCCTAACATGTGCCTTTCTTGGATAATAAAGTCCCACCACTACTCCTTGTTTCCCACATCGAGAAAAGATCACATGGGTGTAATAGTTCTGGTAGGATGTGTACTGGAAAAATCATGCCACACATGCCTTTCATTGTCCCATGTGATGTTAAACGGTGCTCTCAGAACTATGTGTTGATTGATTCCGATCCTTATGGGATATCTAGGAATGCCCATACAACCTGTCTTGGTCCCAA
This sequence comes from Viscum album, assembly GCA_963277665.1. Taxonomy (NCBI): domain Eukaryota; kingdom Viridiplantae; phylum Streptophyta; class Magnoliopsida; order Santalales; family Viscaceae; genus Viscum; species Viscum album. The sequence goes on from OY728161.1 coordinate 1,705,891,345, forward strand.
CCTAGTTTTCACATTCAGTCCCTCAACCTACGGATTCTCCTGAGAGCGTGTGTGTGGTGTGGGTTCTTTATGTCCTTATTCACATTTGGATATGCACCACACCTCACATTTCTATTCTGGGTAACCACATCCTCAACACATGAATTTAAACTTTGGACCCTACCCTAAACAAGATTAGGATGCCTCATGATAATTATGGGATGCATTAGCTTCTTCTTTAGAGAGGATTCCCCCTACAAGTGTTTGTCTCTGACTACGTCGTGCCATGGACAATGTGTAGCTTTATCCTCATCATCATGAGGTACATAGGAATATTAACCTGTTTTGTTTTAGGCCCAACCTAACTTTAACTTTTGGTCTGTTGACCTAAATAACTTCTTCTTGGGGTACATGGTGTGGTGAAGAGTCATTATGTCCTCGTTCATGTTTTTTTTATAGGTAACGCACCACATACTCCCTTGCTGGGATCTTCCCTTTCACTCCATGTCCTATCATATAACATTATACTGAACGAGTCCATATTTCCCCAAAACATGACACTAAACTGTAGTTATACCCTAAAAAAGTTTAGGATTCTCCTTTTTAATCATGGGATTTACCAGATCCATTTCCAAAGAGGTTCTACTCGGAAGTATGTTTGATCCCTGATCAGACAGATACACACACCTATTGGGCTTCCACCACAGTGGGGTGATTTCAAGAGTGTTGGACTCCATTAAAATATCCCATCACTCCACACTCCATGCTTGGCATGCCATTTATTCTTAACTTTATCCTCATTTACGTCTAAAAAACCCCCCATAACAATATTGATGCTAGGCCAATGGCTCACCTAATGTCCCGGGCCATCGTTCTGGGAGACTAATGGGTAGTATTTGAGTCAGGGCACGTGTTTCAAACATGTCCAATGGTCAACCCTCGTTTGTTGCCTCTATTTTAATCTAACACCATAAGGATACTTTGTTTCGATCATGGTCAATAGTTATTCTTCATTGTCACACCATCCCTACAGTGTTTTGAATTTTTGGTATCGTTTTTCACTCCTTCCACTACCTCATGTTCAGAATAATTCGAAAACCCCTGATGTTACTCTGCTAGTGCACAAGAGCACACTAGGAAAGTATTGATCTGACTGTTCTGAGGTCTTGGTCCTCCAGCTGGGACTCTCCTTTTCTTACTAGAAATCTAGATTGGTTTCTCAAACACCGTATGCCCGGAACATGGTTTTCACTCTTATATTCAGGAAGAATTATAAAGTTGTTATCCATTTTTTCTCACATAGGGCCCAACCCACATGAGCTTAGGGACAGATCACTAGATGTCCCATGAATATAAAAAATATTTAATAAACCAAAAAATGAATAATAGAACTCATGAATGAGTCTACCATAAATATTCAAAGCATGAATGTTTGTTCAAAAGTTTAATTCATCACAGTACCTGAGGATCAACCCCTCCAATGGATGGGTTTACCCCGTTAAAATAACGTTGTAGCTCCACCGCCATCTGTCTAACGTTGTCCAAGATCCATTTCCACCTATTCAGTTCCTGCTCCTTCTCGAAATCAAGGGGTCCCAGTTCCTCAGCTGCGATCTGGGCCTGCGCCACATTGAATCGCATAACGATCATCTACTCGAAGGCTTGCCTCATGCACTCTTCAACCTCTTCCAGATGGGCCTTCAGCTGCGATATAATCTTCAACAGTGCGTTGAGGGAAGCATAATGTTCATTTTCCTAGATGTTATACAGTTGAATCTTTTTTTCATCCTCCTAGAGCCTCTTAATGTCTACAATCATTCTATGTTACCAACCCATTCCAAGGCCACGGTCATACTTGTAACGACCCGAAATTATGAATAATTATTTCTTAACTTTGTGTGTTATTTTATTTTATACTCAACGAAACTATTTCATTTAATAAATTGAGTATAATTAAAATAATACCATTGGGTTTCTCCTGTTATATGACTGCTGGCCAATATGACCATTGGAAACTAAATGTTACGATTATTGTCTATAAATACAAGTGATCTTGATTAATTAATATAGAAAGAAGATTCGATGGCCCCATCCAGTAGTATCGGCCCGATCAAATCCTATCTAATGGATCTTGGGAAGGATTTAGCACCTTTGGGATTTGCTTTGGACCAATCCCAAGCCTAACTTCATCATGTGAAGTTGGAACATAATCACCTTCGTGAGATGTTCAAGCTGATAGAAATCATTACATGACCAATGTTGGTCGAGCCTTCCCATTATTATATCTCCCTAGCACATCTTACTCATTGTTATTTTTTTGGTGTTATAAGGGGTTATGTAATGAGATCGTAACTGCCTTGTGTAATACATTGATTTAAATAAACAAACTGTGATGTCTTCTTATGGAAAAGTTTGTAAATTTTCAAATGTGCGGATAAATATAGTATGCATTTTATTGATGAATTTCAGAAAAATGATATTTTAAAAATATTTTATGTAATCCTTAAATAATTAATAATGTGTAATGATTTTCAAAAAATGGTCTTCTACAGTTCTGTTCAGTAAGGAATTTAGAGTCTAATAAGATCAACTTAATTTTTTGATGAATAGTAAATTATAAATATTAATTTTCCATTTACGATTAGTAATGTGATCAAATGGATTAAGTAACCTCACATAAGAATGTATTAATATAATCTAGTCACCTTGATTAAGTAATGTGATTCAATAAAATAGGTAAATAACTGTTCTAGAAAGTAATGGTTAAGTATTAGTTTTTTTCTAGTGAATAGTGTTTTTTAATTTAAAAATTAAATTAAAAATGTTTAGAAAATTGTTTTGATAAAATGGAATTAAATTTTGAATTAAGAGCATCGATATTTGGTTAAGGTGATTTTTGGGATTTTTCTAAGAAAGTTGAATTTACAGCGAATAGTGAAGATACAATTTTTGAGTTTTGGGTGTTTAATGGCATCATTAAGGATGTAATAATTACGCAATAATTCTGGTAGACTTAGGAATAGTAAGATAAGGGATGAGGTTTCTCAGGTGGCCAATACCATGGGAAAAAACTATGGGAAAGCCCATGGTTTTTCCAATACCACCGATGCGGTGTCCCTTGGAAATTAATGCTTTATCCCCTCACTTCTCCGATAAATACCAAGAATTTCCTTCATTTATTTAATTTAAAAATCTTCCTCAATGACTTTATGGTCTCTTTACCTCCCATGGAGTCTTCCCACGGTTTTCTCAAGCCTCCCAAGGTCTCTAACTTCATTCTTTCGAAGTTACTCTTCAAGGTAAGGGGTCATACCTCTCACTTTCTCTTCAAGTACTCGTGTTTATGTCATTTCTTTTAAGCCCCATTTTCTTTTGTTGAGGGTGTTATTTTATATTAATTTTACTGTAATTTTCATTTTCATATAATGAGAGTCCCCCTTCTGCCCTCATCGTTTCATTTTATGAATGTTTAAGTGACACCGTTAGGCTGCCAAATTTTTGTACGGGATTCATTGAATCTTCCCATTTTCAAAGTTCTACTTTCAAGTCATGTCCTTGATGTTTTTTCCCTGTTTCGGTATGATATCTATATTAATAATACTATAATTTTATGTTCATAAGATGAGAGAACTTATTTAATCTCATCAATTCATTTTTTTAGGTTTTAAGTGACGTCGTTAGGCTGCCAAATTTTTCATAAAAGAAATCTTATTTTTGTGTTCCTTTCATGTTTTCCATTTCAAATGGTATATCCATCAAATTTCATTACCATGTTCTTATATCCTTTATATTCGGTCCCTATACTATTTTATGGATCATTTATGAATGAGTGACCATGACCCCACTCTTTTCAATGTTTTCTAAAACCCTACAACATAGCTGTTATGCTGCCGAATTTTCGTCTCAAATTGATTGTCACTTTTTCCCAAATACTTTTATATTATTAAGTGGATACTCAATTTTCATTATTTTATAGGTTTATTCACATATATATCAAAATGTTATATTTTAGATTCTTTTTTATACAAACATGAAACCCTCTTTCCTATTCCATGGGATTAAAGTGACACAAAGATCGCGTCTCAAAAGAAGTTTTTAAAATGTTATGATTATGAAATGAAACCCATATCATTTATTCTATATGGGTTATTTATGAATTTTTTTATGATTATATATGTGGATCACATGATAATAAATAAAAATTAAGGTTTCTCCCAAATAGCGCTCCAATTCATTGGGTAAATACTTAATCTCTCGAGATGACCATTTTAACGATACCTTGGTAAATAACCTTGGTAAATTTTTAATGAATACATGGGGATGGACCTTGGTGATACATAAATTATTTTTTAAGTTAAATGTTGTAGCCACATATTCAAGTTATGAATCACGTTATTTTTATTATGATATTTCTCATGATCTCTTTCTCATTCCTTAAAGTTATTTATCATGACTTTACTGATGTATCTCAAGTTCACATGTAAAATGTTTCTCTTGTTCCCCTTACTAGGCCTTATGCTCACACTTTCCTTTGATGTATGATCCCAGGTTATAATATGTTGTAATGAACTTAGGATGAATAATGAAGAAGCCTACCAAGTGGTTTAGAATAATGTTTTTGTTGTTTTTATGTATTATGATTCTGATTTCCAATACACTAGACTTTAAAGATCATCTGTATGTAAAATGTAATGAAAGGTTATGTAATAAAAGGCCGAGATACTATAGTTGGTATCAAAGTATATTTTAATTATTCCTATAAATTAGGATATGAAAACATTTGGAAGAACCCTATATAAAATTTTTAATATTGGAAATCTTCTTGGTATTTTGGTGAGTATTGAGTAAGTGCTTTATCAAGAAAATACATCCCTGTCTAGATACGAGTATGTAGTGGTTGCTATGGCATAGATGTACATAAGGGTAAAACTTGAAAACACCGCTTTGATCTAGACTTCAACGAGAACTGGTACACAACAGTGGGCCTTTCTGCACTCTTGGTTACGAAAATCCTGGGGGATATGTCTGGTTAATCGCATGATTTTTATGAATCATTATAAAGGAATTATAGAGAAATTTAATTGTATAAGAATGATGTTTTAAGACATAAAATCCTTTTTAGCTAAAATATAAAAAAATTAAATATGTTTCTCACAAAGTATTTATACTTTTAGAAGATGTCCCCATCATCTAGGAATACTTTGACGTATTTCCGGAGGAGTTACCCGGACCTCCCCCAAAAAGAGAGGTAGAGTTCCCCCTTGAACTCGTACCTAGATCTCATCTGATGGAAAAGACCCCCTATATGATGGAAAATGTAGAGATAGAAGAATTAAAGAAAAAACTCTGATATCTTTTGGAGAATCGGTTTATCTGATGAAGTGTGTCTCATTGGGGAGCACCAGTTCTCTTTGTGATGAAGAAGGATGGATCGATGAAGCTATGCATTGGTTATAGAGAATAGAGTGTGATCAAAGTGAGGAACACATAATCTCTTCCAATAATTGATGACTTATTTAACCAACTTTGTGGGACTCAATTCTTCTCTATGATTGATATTAATTCTGGTTATCATCAATCGAGGGTGAAGAATGATGATATTCCAAAAATAGCTTTCCAATAAAGATATGGGCATTATCAGTTTGTTGTTATTATTTTCAAACTGACTAATACACCATCTATTTTTTTGGATCATGAATAAGTTGATTTTGGAATCTTATGTTTTATAAAATGGATATCATTTGTATAGGAAAATGATTTGGTGATTAAATGATAAAGGTAATTTTTGACGATGTTTTCTCATTTGGAGTACTATATGCCTAAGGAAAATAAAATAATACAAGATTTAAATTGATGAGGAATGGTTGATTTTTATTGTAAGAATTTATGTATTTATTGTGGACATATGGTGATTTGGGTTATTTGTGGAAAATTATGAACCTAGCATAGAGAATATGTAAATAGGTTAATTACACTTTAATATGAGTCCTTAATAGTAGTCGATGTTATTTGGAGATTAATGTTAAGATTTATTGGGGAAGACTATGTGATTAAATCCTTCTGAGTTTTGGGTTCCAATCATATTTTGGATTATTCTGATTAATTTTAAGGATGATTGCGTATTTAATGGTATTTCTGGAACATTGGGTACATTTTTTGAATTTTGGAGATTAATAGTCAAATTTCTTTTTATAAAGGATTATCCTTTTTGGGTATTATATGATCTCGTACTAACCTTTTTAGTTTTATTTGATGACATAATATATTGGAAAAATATAGTTATTCTTTTGTGGATTATGTGATTCTCTAGAAGATGATTCTTTTGCTTTTGATGAGACCATGTCTTCTTTGAATGCTCATTGTTTGGAGAAAAGATTAGTCTTGGTGGAAACATATTAATGGATCAAACTCTACTTGAAGGATAGTATATTTCTTTAACTTCTTATTCTATATAGTAAATGAATTCCTCAAAATTATGAAAAGGAACATAAAAAAATGTTGTTGGTTTACATTTTTCTACTTTTTGATCAAAGACTATTTAACACATCTTAAGTTTGTGATCTTCTTGTGGTTAATTTTCTCCTAAACATGTTTTCTATCACTATCCATGAAAACTTGAACCCTTGTTTTCTCTTCCATATCCGTGTTTTCCTACATGGAATCCTAGTATGGGTTAACTCAGGTGACCTTTGTACTTCCCTTTCTTTCTTTTAAAGTAATAGTTTTACTGACTCTTTTTCCAATGTGGGACTTTCAACGAAATTTCCAAGAACAATTTTAAAATTGAGAGGGCGCAATTTCTTAAGGGGGAAGACTGTAACGACCCAGAAATTTGAATAATTTTTTTCCTAACTTTGATTGTAATTTTATTTTATACTCAACGAAAGGATTTCATTTAATAAAATGAGTATAATTAAAATAAGATCGTTGGGTTTCGACTGTTATATGACTGTTGGCCAATATGACCGTTAGAAACCAAATGTTGCGATTATTTTCTATAAAAACAAGTGATCTTGATTAATTAATATAGAAAGAAGATTTGATGGCCCCATCTAGTAGTCTCGGGCCGATCTATGCCCATCTGAAGGAACTTGGGAAGGAGGTAGCACATTTGGGCTTTTCTCTGGACCAAACCCAAGCTGAACTTCATCATTTGAAGTTGGAACAGAATCGCCTTCATGAGATGTTCAAGCTTATAGAAATCACTACTCGAGAAATGTTGGTCGAGCCTACCCATGATTCTATCACCCTAGGACACCTTACTCTTAGGTCATATGCTATTGTTATAAGGGGTTTTGTAACGAGACTATAACAGCCTTGTGTATTCCTTTGATTTAAATAAAAAAACTGTGATGTCTTCATATGGTGAAGTTTGTGAATTTTCAAATGTCTGGAAAAATATTGTGTTCATATTATTGATTAATTTTAGAAAATGGATATTTAAAAAATGTTGTATGTAAACCATAAATAATTAATAATGTGTAATGATTTTCAAAAAATGGTCTTCAATAGTTATGTTCAGTATGACATTTAGAGTCTAACAAGATCAACATAAGTTGTTGATGAATAGTAAATTATGAATAGTGATTTTACACTTATGATTAGTAATGTGATCAATTTTATTATGCAACCACACTTAAGAACGTATTAATATAATCTTGGCACCTTGATTAAGTAATGTGATTTAATAAAATAGGTAAATAGTCGTTCAAGAAAGTACTGGTTAAGTATTAGTTTTTTTCGAATAAATGGTGTTTTATAATTTAAAAATTAAATTAATAATATTTAGAAGATTATTTTCATAAAATGTAGTTAATTTTTGAATTCAGATCATCAATATTTGGTAAAGGTAAATTTTTTGTATTTTTCTGAGAAAGTTGAATTTTCAGTGAATAGTAAAGATACAGTTTTTGAGTTATGGGTGTTTAATGGCATCATTAAGGATGTAATAATTATTCCATAATTATGGTATAATTATGAATAGTAATATAATTTATTAGGTGTCCCATTTGGCCAATACCATGGGAAAATACCATGGGCAAGCCCATGGTTTTTCCAATACCACTGATGAGGTGTCCCTTGGCAATTAATGATTTTCCCCCTCACTTATCCTATAAATACCAACCATTTCATTCATTAATTTCATTTTTAAATCCTCCCCAACGAATTTATGGTCTCTTTACCTCCCATGGAGTCCTCCCAAGGTGTCCTCAATCATCCCAAGGTCTCAACCTTAAAGCTTTCGAAGATACTCTTCATGGTAAGGGATCCGACCTCTCACTTTCTCTTCAAGTACTCTCGTTTATGTCATTTCTTTTATGCCACATGTTCTTATGATGGGGGTGTTATTATATATTCATATTAATTTAATTTTAATTTTAAATATAATTAGAGACCCCCTCTTTCTCTCATCATTTCATTTTATGAATGTTCAAGTGGCACCGTTAGGCTGCCAAATTTTTGCACGAGATTCTGTCACTCTTCCAATTTTCAAAGTTCTACTTTCAAGTCAAGTCTTTCAAGTTATTGTTTTCCATGTTGGGGTATGATATCTATATTAATAAAACTATCCTTTTATTTTCACAATATTATAGACCCTATTTAATCTCATCAATTCATTTTTTTGAGGTTTTAAGTGACGTCGTTAGGCTGCCGAATTTTTCATAAGAGAAATCTTAATATTGTATTCCTTTCATGTTTTCCACATCATATGGTATGTCCTTAAAATGTCATTACCATGATCTTATATCCTTTATATTCTACCCCTATACTATTTTATGGATCATTTATGAATGGGTGACCATGAGCCCTCTCTTTTCAATGTTTTCTAAAACCTTGCACCATAGCCTATATGCTGCAGGATTTTCATCTCAAAATGTCTCTCTCTTTTTCTCAAATTATTATAAATTATGAAATGGATAATAAAATATATTTATTCTACAGGGTTATTCACATATATATCAAAATGTTCTACTTTAAATTCTGGTATTTACATATATGAAACCTGCTTTCCTTTTCCATGAGTTAAAGGTGACATAAAGATCATGTCTTAGAAGCCGTTTTTAAAATGTTCTGATTATGAAATGAAACCCATTTCATTCATGATATATGGGTTATTTATGAAATGTTTGATGATTTTATATATGGATCACATGATAATAATTTAAAATTAAGAGTGTGCCCTAATTGCACTCCAATGCATTGGGTAAAGACTTAATCTCAAGAGATGACCATTTTAACAATACCTTGGTGAATATCCTTGGTAATTTTTTAATGACACCTTGGGCATGGAAATTGGTGATACAGAAATGATTGTCTATGTAAAATGATGTAGACACATCTTCAAGTTATAAAACATGTTATTTTTATTATGATAGGCCTAATTATCTCTTTCTCATGCCTTAAAGTTATTTATCATGACTTTGTTGATGTATCTCAAGTTCACATGTAAAATGTTTTTTTTTGTTTCCCTTACTTGGCCTTCTGTTCACCCTTTCCTTTGATGTATACTCCCAAGTTATGAAATGTTGTAATGAACATAGGATGAACAATGAGTAATCCTTTCAAGTGGTTTAGAAGAATGTTTAGGTTGTTTTCATGTATTATGATTCTGATTTCCATGACACTAGACATTAAAGATCCTCTGTATGTAAAATGTGATGAATGGTTATGTAATAAAAAGGAGGGATGCTATAATACTTCTGAATATTCTCCAACATGAGATGTCAGATGAGCCTGTGGGGACATTGGGCGTTCACCCCCCACCCCAACACACAATTCACTCAGTCATGAATGATGTCTCTCCATCAAGTCTATCCATTGTCCTTGAGGGGTGTCATAGATGACCCGCCTGATCAGATTTCATGACTGGAGACAGACTATCTTGCTATCACGTTCATCATAGGATGTTTCATCCTAGTCTATGGTGTTGGTAAGTTCGTACATTTGGAACACCCCAATAAGTCATCAGAAGGGTCCACATATTGTGTCTGATTAGGTATGGTAGGACCCGGGTTATCTGATCGATCTTCATCATCATATCCTACAACAATAATCTCAGGTTCTGACCTCCTAACAGTCTTTCTATTGATCGAGAGCAGTCTAGCTGGGTCATTCTGAGTATCTACCTCCATGACTAATGAAATTCCCATGGGAAAAGCGGCACCAGAAGTACCAACCAACCGCACCAAGGAAGCCCATGCCATTTGCAGAACTGTGTATACCAAGATGTACATGGATGTCAGTTAACCTGATTGATGGGTTGCAGTCATGAATTTTGTAGGGGAGAATTATGTAGATCGAACACTTGGTCTCATTCCTTGGTTGTTTCTATTGGGACCCTGAGGCGTGGACCTCTGTATATCGCCAAAAGGTCTGAAAACTCCAGAGGAGACACCTCAGGTGTCCTGGCCTCGATAGACACACTAATTTCCATAGTAGTAGGCAAGGATCTCGAAGGCCCTCCTTCTATGTCTTCTTGATGTCAAGAGTGGGTTCTGTGTATGAGGTCCTCCTACACAGTTCAAATATTCGTATGGAATTCGAAATGACCTGGAAACAGTCCTCAATGAAGGGGCTTGGGATGTTACGTCAAGGACCTCAAAAAATTATTCAAGATTCGAGCCTTGGTCACCGACTTCTCCCTCATCCAAAGAGCTCCCTCTACTATCCTCCTCCTTCCTAGGAGGAATCTTTTGATTCTGCGGAAAAGGGAAGTGCTCCCTCATTTCTGCAGCTGAAAACTATGGAGGGGTCGTTCGATCCACCAACACCTTCACCCAGTATTCCATTGGACAAGGGTCACCCCAGAAGTGCACAGTGTCCTCCATCCTGGCCAGGTATTGCTCTGACTCCACCTGGGATACTGTAAATCTAACAATGATGGGGCATATTCCGGGTAAATCCATTCTGGGGAGGTTTTACTGTTTCCACATCTTGGATGGGCCAAGGAATTTCCTATTGGCATATCTGATTTCCCATGCCTCTAGGAAGGTATCATTCTCGGCCATGTCTATATGGCATAGTCGCTTCCCTGAAGCATGAGTGGATATCATGTGGAATCCTCTTGGAGACCTCCCATATAGACCACTCTTCTCTTTTGGGACCACCGTGTCCACTGCCATAAATGGATCTACATCCGCTTCCACCGCCCCCTCAATCATTATACGCCTCACTGTTACGACATCCCCACCACCACAGGTTGTCTTTTTCGCATTCTAACCCTAAACTCGAGGTTGGGGCACACCATCACCTACCCAAATGCTTGGCTACATCAGAATATTCCCTAGGTAGGCTGCCTCTTTGATTTTAGCATACTCATTCACTAACCCGGTGACTACTATGGGAAGAGGCAGCTCATTCCGCATCTTCCTATCTTCCTGGGTCCCGATGAGCCACATTTGTCTCATCAGGCTCGAGTGATCCTCGTGGTGTACCCCCCAAATATACATTCAAGGTCAATCACTTTATGCACAAAAATTTCTTTTCAAATCAGTGTGGGGTGTACGACTGACAAAGGGGATCATGATCCACCCGTGCAACCATAACTCCAACTTAAAAGGCCAGGAGGTAGGACTGGTGCTCTTCTGTTCCCCAACCATCATCATTTAATACACCTGTAGGAAATGGTAATGGGTGAAAGTTGAAATCCTCCACATTCCATACTCGGTTCAGTACCTATTGCATGGTTATCTTGGTTGGAAATATTCATGCAGCATTCAGAATGAACATGTGGATGTTTGACCCTGGATGGGAAATGGGGTTTGAATATTCATTTACCCCCCCTGACGTGTGCTTCTATCCACCCATATAAGAGGTGGAATGGCTCACATATTCTCTGTGGATTCATACACTTGCGGATATGCGATAGAATCTTGTACAACATGGTGAGCATCAAGATCCCGATGTTGATACACCCTCCTTTCACAAACATGGATGCCATGATAAAGATGCTCGGTCGCACTCCCATGTTTGTGTCCCTCGCTAGCTTGATCCAGCTGCAAATGAGTGCTACAATAAGAGAATCCAACCTGACTACTGGTTGATTCTTGATACTGACACTAAATTCCCATGTCTTCCACTGGCAATCCTCTATGTATAGCTAGTATGAGTGCTTTATGCCTCTTTGATCCCCCTTTCGGAACGTTTGAGGCCTCACCGGAAATTTCCAATCCTCCGGGATGTTCCATAACTTCTTGAACCATTGCCTAAAATGGACATCCACCACTAAATCCGTGTCTTCTCTCAGCACCAAATTCATTAATTCCATCGCTAGGGGTAGAATCTTCTCTGGGTCTTTCCACACACTCATAATGAAGAGTAACTCATCATACATTACCCCTTATATTGGGACCCCCCAAGATCTGATACAAATTTCATAAACTGATGTCGACCTCTCCATGGTGCAAGTGAAAGGTATTTTTCCTTGAAGGCCATCTACTCAGAAACTCCAGCATCAGCTGCTTCAGTGGATTAATATGAAATTTGGAGTCCTAAGAAGCCTCATATAGGCACACTTTTGTTAGATGTGCCACAAATTCTTTACAAGAAGAACCTACATGTAGGCCATGGCCCAGTCATCGGTGGAGTTTCCACCCTGGTGCAGATCCCATTCATTGGACCACCCCTTCACTGGGATCCTTAGGGATTCTTTCAAGATAGTCTGGTATAGCGGGGGAGATGTATCTGGCTGCATGACCTTTCCATCAATATCGTTCATATGGTTGTTCAGATAATCAGCATTGATGGGTGTTAATACCTTTCAGGAATGGTCGTTAGCCGCCCTGAACCACTAGAACTGACACAACATGCTCTAGAACCAGCAAGCTAGTTCATCCCTTCTCGCTTCTGGTATTAGGACGTCATACCTAAATCCAAAGCTATATAAAGGCAGCCTCTTGGAAAATAGATAGTTATTTTGGATCATCAATAGCAGAACCACTAGTGAATTATGGTCATATTGGCTCCGTACAAACTCCCCAATACCCGAGCTATCTACTATCTCCTCCCTCCATGCAGCATCTGTAAGGACCCCCACAACAGCCTCTTGGTGATCCATTTATTTTTTGATGTTTGGAAGTTTTTTTTTCAGATCGTAATGCTCTTTCGCGGTGTCCATTCATGGAGCTCAGTGAAAAAGATAGTTCGCAGAGTCCTGCCCTGACCTTCAAATTAAATTAGCAGAACGCACCGACACAAAGTCAAAGACTCGTTGTACACTGCGAAGAAAAAGTCATGATTCTCACAGAGCAATCACGGAGTACGTGGTGCTTCACGAATCAAGAGCACTAAATGAAAAAAACGCAGATAATAGAAAGTATAAAAGAGAGGTCATCTCCACTATTTATCAGTGAGGATGCATGGGGCTTCGTAGTGTGTCCAACCACGACAAGCATCATGGTGTGCTCAGCCCGCACGTCGTCCCTCAACTTCGTGAACCTCCTATATGAGTCATCTACGTGATTGATCGAGGTATTTTGGTGATAGACCATTAGAATTTTATTCTCACTTTTTCTTGGGATCCCAATATGAGGGGCGGATTTGTTGGTGTCAAAATTTGGGAATAATAAGAACAAACATATTTCATTAGGGGATGCCTGACAAAGCCCATTCGTGGAGCCCCTATGGCCATGTTTCTAGTGCCCATATTCCCTATTGCGATGTCACCACTGAGCAAGGAGGAAAGATTCTCCACAAATTGATTTGACATTCATGAACCAATTTTATGTTTGTGAAACCTCCATGGAGCAAGGAGGCGGGATGCTACGTGCACCGAATTGATGTTTGTGAACTCACCGCAAAGCAAGGAGGTGGGATGCTCTGCAAACCTATTTTTCATTCGCGAACCCTCTTCCTATCAAAGAGGCAGGATGCTCCATGAACCTATTTGACGTTCATGAACCCTCTGTAGAGAAAGATCTCCCTTCACTCCGAGGGGGCTCTACATCATGGCACCCCTTGCCTATAAATATTGTGTTCCCCTTGAGCTCAATGAATGGATCCTCCATCTTTTCTTTTTTAACTCCCAAACTGTGAAACAATCTCTTCTCTGAAATCCATGATCTTTCTAAGGCACATTTGCATCCCGAAGTGCCTCCCACTTTTCATGAATTCATCCCCTCTTCAAAGAGGGATACCCTTCGCAGATCCCACATGCCTCCACGAAGGAATGGGATCCCCAAGGGTACTTGGGTCTTTGAGGTGAAGTTATGCTTCGTGAAGTATCCTCCATGAACATGTGACACACATGCTAAGGCAGGGTTGTTGTGCTTTGTGAAGCACATTGCGTCGCACTGCTCTTCTTCTCAAGGCACCCCTGCATCACGATGCACTACTATGTGAATTCCTTTACACTTCACGAACCACATTCCATATCCACTTATTCCCTATTCCTAGGAAAGGCCACATCACTTCGTGAAGCACACCCCTTTATGAAGCTCCTCCACTACATGGATCACCAGAGTTTCACGAGGCTTCTACCTATGAACCCCTTTTCTCTGCAACACCTTTTACAGTGAAAACCACTAGGTTTTTAGGAAATGATTTCAATGTCCCTTGGGTGATACTTCCCATTGCATTGCATTACCTCATGATTCTTTTCATTGGCATGATAATAGCTATTTCTTCTTCGAATAGCCACGCTAACGTGGACCCCTCAATGGATCACTACATAACACCCCTTCTCCATGACATTGCTGATGCCTTCAATTCCCCAAGGGGTAGGAGGTATCAGTTATGTAAGTCATAACGTTTGTGGAGTGAACCCACCTCGTCTGAGCTTGCAAGACCTTAAACTACCAAGCATCTTCATCCTCCGCACATGACATTAAACTACAACCTCTCCTCGTGCGCCTTATTTGGGGTTCCCCACCTTGGAAATTCTACACAGCCACTGGTCTTCACGGGAGTGAAATTATTCCTCACATGAAATGAGGTCCCCTTTGTTTGAGAGGTTTATGACAGTGGGTAATGCTCCACCACCATGGTCTAAGTCCCTATATTTTCTTGCAGGATGTAGCATCCCTGCTCGTAATCTCATCCTCAGAGCCAAATCTCTCTCTTTTTGGGCTTTGTCACCACCAGTCCTCCACCGTAGAGTAAGTCCCAGCCTCCATCTCCATGGGATATGGATCACGCTTAAGCTAGTGATTCCATTTCGGGCCGCTAACCACGTGTGAACCCGCCATTCCACTTATCACAGATACAACTTCCACGACATGATCATCAGTCCTTTGTTGCCTCTTATTTCTCAAACCACGCATGACTCATGTGAGCTTAGAGTAGGGATTGTCTATGGAATACTCTCTGGGAAGCCTAGAGTGTATGCCCCACAAAACATTCTGAACAACATGTACTTTGATCCTTGACAATGCAAGGTATGTAGGAAGCCTCTCCCAGGTTCATTCCCAACAGAAATTGGTCTCGACCACCTTCATGTCAGTTCCAACTCCATTATGAACAATGCATACTTTTATCCTAGCCAAGGAAATGTACGTAGGAAGCCTCCCCGAGGTTCAATACCAATAACCATTAGTCCCAAAAACCGTCACATCAGTTCCCACTCGTTTTAAACTATATAGATTTTAATCCTTTCCAGGGAAATCTACGTAGGAAGCCTTCCTGAGGTTCAATCCCAACAACCATTGGTCAATACTAGCTTCACGCCAGTTCCCACTCCTTCTGAACTATGTGTACATTGATCCTTGCCAAGGCATGTTACGTAGGAAGCCTCCTGGAGGTTCAATCCCAACGACCATTGGTCCCGACCACCTTCACGCCAATTACCACTCCATTCTGAACTACATGGACATTGATCCTTTCCAAGGCAAGGTATGTAGGATGCCTCTCGAAGGATCATGACCAACAAAAATTTCTCCCGACCACCTTCACATCAGTTCCCACTCCTTCTAAACTACATGGAATTTGATCCTTGCCACGTGTAGATACATAGGAAGCCTCTCTAAGGATCAATCCCAACAACCATTGGTCCTGACCACCTTCACATTGGTTCCCACTACATCTGTACTACGTGGAATTTGATCCTTGATAAGGAAAGGAATGTAGGAGGACTCCAAGAGGTTCATTCCCAACAACCATTGGTCCCGACCAACATCATATTGGTTCCTACTCCATTCTAAACTACATGGACTTTGATCCTTGACAAGGAAAGGTACATTGGAAGCATCCCTAATGTTCATGACCAACAAACATTTGTACCCACCACCTTCAAATCAGTTCCCAGTCCTTCTAAACTAAAAGAAATTTGATCCTTGCCATGGTAAGGTACGTAGGAAGCCTCCCTAAGGTTCAAGCCCAACAATCATTGGTCCCAACCCCCATCACCTAGGTTCCTACTCATTCTGAACTACATGGACATTGATCCTTGCCAATGATAAGTATGTAGAAATCCTTCTAGAGGTTGAAACCCAACCCTCATTGGTTCTGACCCCCTTCACATCAGACCACCTTTGTCCCACATGATGTTAAACTGCATGCCCCCTTTTCATCACGTACGACATTAAACAACTTCCACTATCCTGAACTACGTGGGCATTCATCATTTCCATCTATAGAATATATGTAGGAATCCTCCATGAGGTTCAAACCTATATATAGGTAAGCCGTTGTAACCCTATCCAGTAGTAAGTTGTTGTGACCCCATCCAACGGTATGTTGTTGTGACCCCATACAACGACAAGGCATTATACCTCCATCCAACGGTATGCCATTTTGAACCCCATTCAGCAGTAAACCATTATCAACCCAAACCCAGCTGTAATTCACTGTCATCCCTATTGTTGCAACCCTTATCAATTGTTTGTCCCAGTGGCGTAAGACAATCCTCAGGCTGCTAACCATGCGTAAGCCCTAGTATATCATCGGGTCGATGGCATCTGGGCACACCCCAATTCTATACTCCCCATCCTGGATTATGTGGACTTTGATTCCATTGAATAGGGATGCGTAGGAGGTCACTTCAAGACTAAATCCCAACAACACCATTTCCCATGAATCAACTCCATCTCATTCTCCATCCACTTCACCGAACCATCCATTATACATCATGATTCTCACCCGGGCCGCCACATCCCAGTGAGATCATGAAAATTCACATCTTCACAACCGCTAGTGGTAACCGTGTATCTAACCACATGTTAGCCCCAAAATAAGTGTTCCCTCTAGGGGTTTCACCCATGTGATCCACTCTAGTCAGTGTTTCAATTAGTCTGATCCATCGCCGCTAGATGTTAAACTCATGACATACCCTATGTTAAACATTGGAAGTTCAGGAAAACCTAAAATATATGAATAATTCATATAATTTTCCACATTCAACGTGGGATGCATTAGGCTTTCATGACTTCGAGAATACCTATAATAATGGGAAGAAATCCAGACACACTAGTGTACCAGTGTCCAGACACACCATTGATCTCCAACGTGACTACTCCCCCATCCGATGTTTTCTGCCCTGGCCGAACCCCTTGGAATGTCCCGACATAAGTAGTGCAATTAACCGGCATCCATGATGAAATGGCACTGGGAAGAGTTTCATGAACAAAATCTCAATATATAAGGGACACCCGGACTAGGTTACGAGTTCGTAGGAGGAATCCATGGTAGCAATAACCGATATCCCATCATCTTATTTCGATCAAGGAGAAAACATCCCGAAATAAGCAACGGATTCCCCCGGCCTTTGGAAAGAGATAATGAAGCGAAACTGCAGCACTTCCTCTATAGACAGATTCACATGCCATGATGAAAGCATCAGAAATATATCTAAAGGGAGTTTATGTATCAAACTATATCTTCATATGATGAAATTGTTTTATGTGATTCATGAGAGAGAAAGTATTGTCCCTGTTATATGGATTCAAGGATATAAAATAAAATATGGTAATGTAGTAGAAAATAATAGATAGAGTGAATAAGGGAAAGAAAGATCTTCAAACCGATGATAACTATGGAAAGAATCAATCACTTACATTCTTGAAAGGATGGGGTGTTTTTTATAAGTGTGGAGAAAAGGGCCACTCGACAAAATAATTCAAAGAGAAGATGGAGAATGGTATTATAAACTGTTAAAAATACAATAATATGGGGAAATATGAACATTAATTTCATAAGATACTAGGGAATATAGATCATATGAATCTAATAGATTAATTTCAAGAATATTTTATTGACATAAATGAGGTGGAATGATTAATTTTATTATGTATTAGGGTCTTTGATATAAGTTTTAAAATTATTTTAATGATGGGATTCTCATCATATAATTTATCCAATATACTAGGATTTTATAGTAGTACTTTTCCATTTCAGATTTAATATCATTTGTTGAATGGTACAAAGAAAATAGATTCAATATCATGTTTTACCTTTATGGAAAACAAATGGTTTAGGTGAAGATAAATCATAACAGGTTTCTGATGTTAAGGATGTGATTTTTTGATAATGATATGATTGATATAGATAATGTAATTTGGATACTACTATATTCTATCACGACCCGTCCTCGGGGCCCGTGCCGTGACTACCCCAAGCCCGCCTTCCATAGGCCAGAGGCTGGCGACTAGCACCAAGGCGTAAATCCCGGTAAAAAGGGAAGGCATTGGCTTTGTAAAGTAAACAAGCATCACAGAGTAAGGAAGCGGAAAAGTAAACACTAAGTAAAAACAGAGTACAACTGAAGTGCAGAAAAGTAAATGGGCCAGTATACAAACCCAACTGAAAGTAAAGTACAACTCGAAAGGGAAAACAACAACTGTAAAGTAAAAGCCGCTACACCGAGCTGTCCACTGGAAATCCCACCTGAAGGGTGGGTACAGATAGCTCCAATGCTCATCGGGTCCTGCCGTCCGCTCCGAGCACGTCCTGCCCAGTGGTCCACCTCCAGGTACCGTCCTGATCTGCAAGCCTCATCCACGATCAACGCTGTCCGTCGTCTGCAACCAACACAACGTAGTGCGGGCCTAACCCATGCAGGGGTGAGTATAACGATACTCAGTAGGGACCCCGAGACCCTCAAGGTCTCACTAAAACCAACAAGGATAACCACAATAAGATCTCAACAGATAACCTCTACTTAGATATATGCCCATACATATACCTAAGTTATCAAGTAACCCATCTCAATCATGAGGCAAACACAAGGTCAAAAGTCTCAGCTCAAACCAGGATTTTCATCATCGAAACCGTAACTGCTGAAGAGCTCCGTCTCTGGAGTGTACAGTGGTCCTGTCACAACTCCGAGGTACTGCTCACTAACTTAAGAATGCTGTAGTACTCCACCTATCGAGTATTGCGGGACAGCCGCTACCACCAAGTGCTCCCATGTGCCGCTACAACCAAGCGCACCTCTGTCGTGGGTCTGCCGCTACAACCAAGCGCTCCCATGTGCCGCTACAACCAAGCGCACCTCTGTAACACACCGAGTCGTTCGATCAGCAGTCATCGGGTCTCAGTCAGCTACACGGTCTCCGTGCTCCGCCCGCTCGTCTCCGGGAGGGTCCGCTCCATTAGCTACAGGTCGATACTCAAAATATCACAAATTCCCACAAGGAATTATCTCAAAGTACCACCTCGTCATAGGGGTCTCAACGCAACAGACGGCGCGTCAATCGGACGCCCGGTCTGTGAGTTATTAGCCTTTTCATCCCAGGGGCCCGGTTGGTTTCGTGTGCGAACCAACCCGGCCGTACCCAAACTGTACCTCGAACTCTCATGGGGTATACTCAGAAGGACTGTTTCTCAACGAGATCACAAACGCCGCTGACGGTTCGTCAAACGGACGTTCTGTCTGAAAGGTATCAGCTTTTCTGTTCCAGGGGCCCGGTTGGATTTTGGTGCGATCCAACCCGGCCACTATCCAACTGCATCCAAAACTCGATCGGAGGATGCCAAAAGTTCCGTCTCATCAAGAGGAAAGCAACGAAACAGACGGCGCGTCAATCGGACGCCCGGTCTGTGAGTTATTGGCTTTTTCGTTCCAGGAGCCCGGTTGGATTCGTGAGCGAACCAACCCGACCGCACTCCGATGGCATCCCAACCTCGAGCGGAGTAAGCCAAAAGATCCTTCGCACCTAGAGGAATTCAACAAAGCTGACGGCACACCAATCGGACGTCTGTAGCTCAAGATATGAGCGTTTCCGCTCCGAGGGCCCGGTTGGTTTCGTGTACGAACCAACCCGGCCGAACCCAAAGTATTCCGAAACCTTGAGTGCGATAAACCGAAACGACCGTCTCGCTCCAAGGATTGCGTTGCCACTGACGGCGAGTCATTTGGAGGCCCGTAGCTCAAGTTACGGGCGTGTGAATGAAAGTCGTCCGAAGACGGGGGGGTCCGGGCCCGGGGCGACCCGGCCCGACCCCCCTGGTTGGCCCGAACTGGGTCGGGTCCGACCCGGTTGGCCCGGCCCGGCCCGGCCAGGGCCGGTCCGGCTCTGCTCGGCCGAGCGGCCGACGCGAGGGAAAGTCGCCGCCCCGCGTGACACCCCCGCGGCACCCGCGGGGTGTCGGCCAGACAGCCGGACGCGCCGCGTGACAACCTCGCGGCACCCGCGGGGTGTCGCCCAGGACACCCGCGGGGTGTCGCCCTGGACACCCGCGGGGTGTCGCCCTGGACACCCGCGGGGCGCCGCGTGACAACCCCGCGGCACCCGCAGGGTGTCGCCCTGGACACCCGCGGGGGGCCGCGTGACAACCCCGCGGCACCCGCGGGGTGTCTCCCTGGACACCCGCGGGGCGCCGCGTGACAACCCCGCGGCACCCGCGGGGTGTCGCCCTGGACACCCGCGGGGTGCCGCGTGACAACCCCGCGGCACCCCCGGGGTGTCGCCCGGGACACCCGCGGGGTGTCGCCCTGGACACCTAGTCGCGCCGGACCCGCGCGGCCGCGGGTCCACGGCGCCGACGCCGCCGCGCCGGCGACCCGCGCCGCCGCCGGAGTCACTCCGGTGGCCTGTTTTCCTTCCCGTATGCGCCGTTGCTCCTCCCGGGACTCGTCCTTCACTGCGGAAACATCAAACACCTGTTTTGGTACGTTCCGTCGTCGCCCGTCAAATCCTCACAAAACGAAGAACGGCAGAGGGTCGTCGGGCCGTGTTCGTTTGGCCCGCACCCTCCGCGTTAGAGATAATCAACGGGAGAAAATAAAATGTTCAACAAATGAACCAACAATTTTAACAAAATAAAATTGTTTTTTTGATTCTGGTTCTATAATTTTTAAAGAATGTTCACGGGAATATAAGGAGGGGTATTTCCAAAATATAAAATCCCTACCTCGCTGGACGTCGCGTGAGAGCGTTCTTCGCGGAATTGCTTGTCGCGGAAGAGGGGGATCGTCGCATCGTCGCGGGAAGGCGTCGCGTCGTCGCGGAACACGACGTTGAGTCGGCGAACTCAACGCACCATGAAACAGCAGATTTAATTTTAAATAATTAAATCCGTGTTTTGGTTAAGAACCACGAAGGAGATAAAAAGGAAGGTCTGAGACTCTTACCTCAAGCAGCCGATCGAAGACCCGTCGCGGAGGAAGAGACGTCGCAGAAGAACGTTGTCAGCGTCGCGGATCACGGCGTCGCGTCGTCGATTTCCGGTTTCAGCGTTCTTCGCGTTCTTCGCGTTCTTCGCGTTCTTCGCGTTCTTAGCGAAGGAGGCTGAAGGTTCAAGGATCCTTTCTCAACGAGTAATCCTCCAAAAGAAAAAGGTTGGTCTTATTTTATTATTATGCCAACACACGAAAAAGGGTAAGTAACGACCCATCAATTCGTTGAATTAATTTAACGAAAGAAACAGCTCATTTAATTTACGAAATAAACCACCCAATTAAATGGTCTGTTAAGAATTTAGAAAACGCGTCAGTTGACTTTCATAATGATGGGTTTTCGCGGGTGCGTTACTTATCGAAAAGAAACGGCGGGGCTCGTGCAGGCCCCACCTCACAAATATCCTACAAAGGGGGTAGGATATTTCTGGATAGCATCCTATCCGGTTCAACTCAGTTCAAGCCGCCTTTAAGTGACTTCAAGTGGCTTCCAAGTGCCTTAAGTGAAATAAATTAAAGTTGTCGAAAAATTATTTTATTTCTTAACTTTAAGCCCGAAAACTAAAAACCACACCCGAGCAAACGCAACTCCGGAAGAGGCGTTTCTAAGAGAATACCGGCGCTACGATTTCATCGGTGCCCTCAGAATTCGATTTCGGGCACCGGTTCAAAAGTTAGAAAAAAAACTCGCTCGTCCGTTCACTGAACGTACCTGAGCCAAACTTCGGAAAATGATTTCGGGCACACCAGGCCTCGGAATCAGGTGCCGTCAGAAACTGCGCTCTTGTAAAATTCCAAAGAAAAATAAGAAAAAAAATTTCCTTGAAATTTACGGGTCTTTACATTACTCCCACCACAGGGATTTACGTCCCCGTAAAGCTTTAACACAAACTAGGGATACAAAGGCGGTACTGAGCACGCATCTGAGCCTTCCGCTCCCATGTGCTCACCTGGACCTTCTCTATCGTGGCCCAGACCACCTCTGGTCCCACTAGAGCTGCTATGATTTCTTCCTTGCCGATAAGAGAAATCTGGTCTCATCCCCTGGATGAACCACGTTCTTTGCCTAATACTGTCAAACCCGACATGGATGATACTAACCCATACCAAGGATGACGTCGTAAGGCCTCGACGCTACTACAAAGAGATCCAACCATTACTCTCACCTCCAAGGGTTGAGTCATACTTTCGGCATCAGTGTGTGGTAACTAGGTCCCCTCCAGTAGATACTTCTCAAGTTAGGGTCAAGTCAACGGTCTAAACCAGAACCTCTTAGTAACAACACAAGAGAGGACAGGGAAGTAAACATCACAAGATAAGTGTCTTTATTTTATTGTAGCTCATGGTACAAAGACACAAAAACAACATCAACATGGAACTAGAAGTACAAGAGACGTATCCACTAGTTCCGCTCCTGTCCACCTGCTCCAGGAGCTCTACTGCCTTGCCCACTGCTCTACTATTGCTCAAGCATTCGTCGCTACCTCTGCCTCGGTGGCTCCTCAAAAGCCTATGGATCAACTGTACGAGGAGTCGGACAGTCACGTGACAGGTGCCCCTTTCCACCGCACGAGTAACACAGTATGCTTCTGGCACGCCTGGCTCTGACCCCACCCCGGGTTCCCCGCACCACCGGTCCTAAAACCCGAGATCGCCCAACTGCTGGTATGGTCCTCCTAGACCTCTGCATCATCTGTCTACTGCCCACAGATGACTCGGCTCCTGATCGAAAAACACGCGGCAAAGGCAGCAGCTCCTGAACACGCTCGGGGTGTAGAGCTACTGGCACAAACTCCACCCTGAAGAAGGTCTCGAAGTCTTCCCATGTGAAAGCCATCCCGTCGCAAAACTGGAACAAGTGGCTCCACCACCTGCCTGTTGCTGCCTGAAAAAGGCTGGCAGCAAAGGTCACCATGAAGTCTGATGGCGTCCCCACTAGCCTGAAGACTCCCACCACAGCCTCCAGCCAATCCTCAGCCGCCTGCGGGTCCGTCTCTCCCCCGAACCTGGGTGGCCTCTGGCGCTGGAACTCATGCAGTGCGCTCAAGTAGCGGGCATCGCCTACTGCTGGGGCTGGTGGCATCGGTGGCCCAACGTATGGTAGTAACGCTGGCCCCTCCGCTGGTGCCTCAACTGTAAGAGGGCCCTGTACCGAAGCCTCATCACTCGACATGCTGTCAGCACGCACATCCCTATGGGCTCTAGCTGGTCGTCCGAGAAAAGGCATCCTGAAAGAAACAACATAACACAGTCAAACGATTATATTTGGTGAGATGACCTAGTTTGAGCTGTTTTAAGGGGAAACCTTTGAAAACACACCCGCAAATAGTGTTTTCGTGCACAAAGTCGAAAATCAGTTGCCAGGGTCCTGGTGTATGGATACGTCGGCCGCCCGCACCAACACTGGACTCCCTGAACTGAAAACCACACTCGGTACCCTTAACACTATTGCTTCACAAAAATAAAGATCAGAGTCTGCAGTAGAACCGACAAGCTCTGATACCAATTTGTCACGACCCGTCCTCAGGGCCCGTGTCGTGACTACCCCAAGCCCGCCTTCCATAGGCCAGGGGTTGGCGACTAGCACCAAGGCGTAAATCCCGATAAAAAGGGAAGGCATTGCCTTTGTAAAGTAAACAAGCACCACAGAGTAAGCAAGTGGAAAAGTAAACACTAAGTAAAAACAGAGTACAACTGAAGAGCGGAAAAGTAAATGGGCCAGTATACAAATCCAACTGAAATTCAAGTACAAGTCGAAAGGGAAAACAACAACTGTAAAGTAAAAACCGCTACACCGAGCTGTCCACTGGAAATCCCACCTGAAGGGTGGGTACAGATAGCTCCAATGCTCCTCGGGTCCCGCCGTCCGCTCCGAGCACGTCCTGCCCAGTGGTCCACCTCCAGGTACCGTCCTGCTCTGCAAGCCTCAACCACGATCAACGATGTCCGTCGTCTGCAACCAACACAACGTAGTGAGGGCATAGCCCGTGCAAGGGTGAGTATAACGATACTCAGTAGGGACTCCGAGACCCTCAAAGTCTCACTAAAACCAACAAGGATAACCACAAAAAGATCTCAACAGATAACCTCTACTTAGATATATGCCCATACATATACCTAATTTATCAAGTAACCCATCTCAATCATGAGGCAAACACAAGGACAAAAGTCTCAGCTCCAACCAGGATTTTCATCATCGAAACCGTAACTGCTGAAGAGCTCCGTCTCTGGAGTGTACAGTGGTCCTGTCACAACTCCGAGGTACTGCTCACTAACTTAAAACTATTGTAGTACTCCACCTATTGAGTATTGCGAGCCAGCCGCTACCACCAAGCGCTCCCATGTGCCGCTACAACCAAGCGCACCTCTGTCGTGGGTCTGCCGCTACAACCAAGCGCTCCCATGTGCCGCTACAACCAAGCGCACCTCTATCGTGGGTCTTCCGCTAAAACCAAGTGCTCCCATGTGCCGCTACAACCAAGCGCACCTCTGTCGTGGGTCTGCCGCTACAACCAAGCACACCTCTGTAACACAACGATTCGTTCGATCAGCAGTCATCGGGTCTGAGTCAGCTACACGGTCTCCGTGCTCCGCCCGCTCGTCTCAAGGAGGGTCCGCTCCACGAGCTACAGATTGATACTCCAAATATCACAAAGTCCCTCAAGGAAGTATCTCAAAGGACCACCTCGTCATAGGGGTCTCAATGCAACAGACGGCGCGTCAATCGGACGCCCGGTCTGTGAGTTTTTAGCCTTTTCGTCCCAGGGGCCCGGTTGGTTTCGTGTGCGAACCAACCCGGCTGTACCCAAACTGTACCCCGAACTCTCATGGGGTATACTCAGAAGGACCGTTTCTCAACGAGATCACCAACGCCGCTGACGGTTCGTCAAACGGACGTTCTGTCTGAAAGGTATCGGCTTTTCCGTTCCAGGGGCCCGGTTGGATTTCGGTGCGATCCAACCTGGACACTATCCAATTGCATCCAAAACTTGGGCGGAGGATGCCAAAAGTTCTGTCTCATCATGAGGAAAGCAACGAGACAGACGGCGCGTCAATCGGACGCCCGGTCTGTGAGTTATTGGCTTTTTCGTTCCAGGAGCCCGGTTGGATTCGTGAGCGAACCAACCCGACAGCACTCCGACGGCATCCCAACCTCGAGCGGAGTAATCCAAAAGATCCATCTCACCTAGAAAAATTCAACAAAGCTTACGGCACGCCAATCGGACGTCCGTAGCTCAAGATATGAGCGTTTCCGCTCCGAGGGCCCGGTTGGTTTCGTGTACGAACCAACCTGGCCGAACCCAAAGTATTCCTAAACCTTGAGTGCGATAAACTGAAACGACCATCTCGCTCCAAGGATTGTGTTGCCGCTGACGGCGAGTCGTTTGGAGGCTCGTAGCTCAAGTTATGGGCGTTTGAACGAAAGTCGTCCGAAGACGGGGGGTCCGGGCCCGGGGCGACCCGGCCCGACCCCCCCTGGTTGGCCCGAACTGGGTCGGGTCCGACCCGGTTGGCCCGGCCCGGCCCGGCCAGGGCCGGTCCGAATCGGCTCGGCCGAGCGGCCGACGCGGGGGAAAGCCGCCGCCACGCGTGACACCCCCGCGGCACCCGCGGGGTGTCGGCCAGACAGCCGGACACGCCGCGTGACAACCCCGCGGCACCCGCGGGGTGTCGCCCTGGACACCCGCGGGGCGCCGCGTGACAACCCCGCGGCACCCGCGGGGTGTCGCCCTGGACACCCGCGGGGTGTCGCCCTGGACACTCGCGGGGCGCCGCGTGACAACCCCGCGGCACCCGCTGGGTGTCGCCCTGGACACCTGCGGGGCGCCGCGTGTCAACCCCGCGGCACCCGCGGGGTGTCGCCCTGGACACCCGCGGGGCGCCGCGTGACAACCCCGCGGCACCCTCGGGGTTTTACCCTCGACACCCGCGGGGCGCCGCGTGACAACCCCGCGGCGCCCGCGGGGTGTCGCCCTGGACACCCGCGGGGCGCCGCGTGACAACCCCACGCCACCCGCGGGGTGTCACCCTGGACACCCGCGGGGCGCCGCGTGACAACCCCGCGGCACCCGCGGGGTGTCGCCCTGGACACCCAGGCGCGCCGGACCCGCGCGGCCGCGGGTCCACGGGCGCCGCCGCCTCCGGCCGCCGGAGTCGCTCTGGTGGCCCGTTTTCCTTCCCGTCTGCGTCGTTGCTCCTCCCGTGACTCGTCCTTCACTGCGGAAACATCAAACATATGTTGCGGCACGTTCCGTCATTGCCCGTCAAATCCGCACAAAACGAAGAACGACGGAGGGTCGTCGGGCCGTGTTCGTTTGGCCCGCACCCTCCGCGTTAGAGATAATCAACGGGAGAAAATAAAATGTTCAACACATGAACCAACAATTTTAACAAAATAAAATTGTTTCTTTGATTCCGGTTCTTTAATTTTTAAAGAATGTTCACGGGAATATAAGGATGGGTATTTCCAAAATATAAAATCCCTACCTCGCTGGACGTTGCGCGTGAGCGTTCTTCGCGGAATTGCTTGTCGTGGAAGAGGGGGGATCGTCGCGTCGTAGCGGGAAGGCGTCGCGTCGTCGCGGAACACGGCGTTGAGTCGGCGAACTCAACGCACCATGAAACAGAAGATTTAATTTTAATTAATTAAATCCATGTTTTGGTTAAGAACCACGAAGGAGATTAAAAGGAAGGTCCGAGACTCTTACCTCAAGCAGTCGATCGAAGACCCGTCGCGGAGGAAGAGACGTCGCAGAAGAACGTTGTCGGTGTCGCGGATCACGGCGTCACGTCGTCGATTTTCGGGTTCATCATTCTTCATGTTCTTCGCGTTCTTCGCGAAGGAGGCTGAAGGTTCAAGGATCCTTTATCAACGAGTAATCCTTCAAAAGAAAAAGGTTGGTCTTATTTTATTATTATGCCAACACACGAAAAAGGGTAAGTAACGACCCATCAATTCGTTGAATTAATTCAACGAAAGAAACAGCTCATTTAATTTACGAAATAAACCGCCCAATTAAATGGTCTGTTAATAATTTAGAAAACGCGTCAGTTGACTTTCATAATGACGGGTTTTCGAGGGTGCGTTACTTAGCGGAAAGAAACGGTGGGGCTCGTGCGGGCCCCACCTCACAAATATCCTACAAAGGGGGTAGGATATTTCTGGATAGCATCCTATCCGGTTCAACTCAGTTCAAGCCGCCTTTAAGTGGCTTCAAGTGGCTTCCAAGTGGCTTAAGTGAAAAAAAATAAAGTTGTCGAAAAATTATTTTATTTCTTAACTTTAAGCCCGAAAACTAAAAACCACACCCGAGAAAACGCAACTCCGGAAGAGGAGTTTCTAAGCGAATATCGGCGTTGCGATTTCATCGGTGCCCTCAGAATTCGATTCCGGGCACCGGTTCAAAAGTTAGAAAAAAAACTCGCTCGTCCGTTCACTGAACGTACCCGAGCCAAACTTCGGAAAATGATTCCGGGCACACCAGGCCTCGGAATCAGGTGCCGTCAGAATCTGCGCTCTTGTAAAATTTCAAAGAAAAATAAGAAAAAAAAATTTCCTTGAAATTTACGGGTCTTTACATATTCAATGTTAATTATTCAAAAGTGTGGGTTCATAATCTTTTGAAATGCATAACCATTTATAAAATGATTCATGTTGAACATTTTATTTGGTTCTAGAGATGTACATATTAACTAAACGTGTGATGAATCTTATTCTATGAGATGAAATAGAAATTGTTCAATGAACAACAAGAGGATAAGATTGTGCTTATGAAATATAAATGTATCATGTAATTTTCTTCCCTTACATTATTATAAAGGGAAATAATATCCAAAACTATGAAAATGGTCATTAAATAAGAATGATGTCATATTATCACCATTTCTAATGATATAAATCACTTTTCAACACACAAATAGTTTATTGTTTTGAGGTAAAAAACTATCCCATGATCATGTTATTTATCACTCTCCATCAGAACATGATGGTTATATTTCCCTTCTATATCAATGTTTTCACTAATATTCTCCAATTCGATATCGTAGTTTTGTGGAGAAATTCATATTTCTTTTATCCTTTTATTAATAATATGTGTTTTTAACCATATTTATAATGTGTGTTTGTAAAAAATACTTTATTTTCTAATATCAATCCATTTATTATTGTGATCAAGTATGAATTGTGAGGACACAATTTTTCAATTGTGTGGAGAACGTAAAAACCCGTGATATTACAATACATTCCTTTTTGAATAATTTTGCTCTAGAATTAAATTATATGAAAAACAATGTTAATATAATTCGATAAAAAACATAATGTTGATATTTTTCTACAATGAAAATTGAGGTTATCTTGTTTAACAAACAACAATTTCTTTCTTCGGTGGCATGTGTAACATGCAAGACTGAGTTTTAATGTACAATAATATAATATAAAAAATATTATTATTAAATAGAATAATATATATCATATATTTTAAAATGGTAATTATGCATAATGTTTCCAAACCTATAAATATTTATTGTTTAATTAATTGGGTTTAAATTAATTATAGATTAATATAGAAACTAAATTAATATAAGTGAAATAATTTTATAAAAACATTTTTTCTGCTCCAAAGTCATTTTATCATAATAAATTAAAAAAAATTGTATTAGTGAATGATATTATTAAAATTTATTTATTCTATATTCAGTCAAATATTTTAGACAGTAATACATCATATTTCATAAACATAATATTAGAACAAACCCTATATTTCATATAAAATGCTATATTTTTATAATGGTAGTTTCTCCTCCTTTTAATGGAACACCTATTTTATATCAAAATTATCACAAATTTTTAATTTGTTTTACATTGAATTTTTTTTTCTATATTATTTTCATAATTATGATAAGGATAATTTTTGGTATTTTTTCTGAGAAGTTTCATTTTTTGATGAATAGAGAAAATACAAGATTTTAATTTAAAACTTCAAATTCATAAATTAAATTTATATATTGAAATTATTATGTTTTTGGTTATAAATTATTATAAGATAAATTTTATATATTTTAAACCAATTTTTACATTACAATCAATTAGAGATGGAAATTGTTAAAAAAAACTTGGATTACGTTTGATCATGTTCACCTTAAAACACCGCATTTCCATCCTGTATGTGGGATTAATTTTAAATTAATTTCTTCCACAAATGAGATTTGAATTTGAAAAAATGAAATCCATATTTGGAATAAGAATAATTTATTATTTCTAATAAGTTAAACATAGTTTTTTATGAAAATAAGAGTGAATGTGATTAAAATAAATTACAATGATTAAGAAAAACATTTGCATGACATGGGAAATAATATAAAACATAAGGGCCAAAATGACCTATAAAATTGTAAAAAAGACACTA
This sequence comes from Viscum album, assembly GCA_963277665.1. NCBI lineage: Eukaryota > Viridiplantae > Streptophyta > Magnoliopsida > Santalales > Viscaceae > Viscum > Viscum album. The sequence goes on from OY728161.1 coordinate 1,705,921,279, forward strand.
AATAGAAATATTTTTACCATATAATACATTTTATATAAAATGAAAAATAATTGGATGGGCATATTGTAAGGGATACCTCTGAATAGAGTTTACTATTTTTTATTTATAAGAATGCCACTCCTCCTCCACTATAAAAAAACTCACCCCTCCCATTTATTCACACCTTTCAAGACAATTAAATCAATATAAAATGGAAAAATAATATCCAAAATTACATACCTTAATCATATAAGTCTGTCTTTTGGAATAAATAATATCGATAAAGCCTTTTGGTATAAACCAAAAGTAGTTACTCGAATAAATGGTAACACTCTTCAACAATCACTTTAATTAATTTTCTTCTCCAATGCTTAATTTATTTTTATATATTGATTACATAATAACATAGGGATATTAAATATAATAATAATTTGCTATGAATTTTTTTTTACTATCAATTTCACACACATTTGTCAAATGGGGTATGGAATCATCGTTTGTGTCTATGGTAGACTACCACCTTGCGAACCAATGTCATTCGTTATACAATGTCCACCATTAAAGGTTGGAATAATGATGAATTTATAGTTTATATATGATATATATTATATTTTTTTGTAATTATTCTTATTTTATTGTAAAATAAAACATAACATTATTAATTCCATTTTTTGTGAATATGATAATATTGTTTCTGTACATGCGGTCTACCACCTCCTCAATGCGATGTGATTCGTTCACAGTATACATGGAATGTATTAAATAGTATTTTAATGAACAGAAGTGTAATATATGAAATAATTATTATATTTTAATTATTATATACAAATATATCATTTTCTATTCATTTTTTTAATATGATAATGAAATGTAAGTAGTTTACATGCGTACGTATGACCTACTGTCTCCTCGAACGGTACATTTCTTTTTGGATCTCCACATTTTATGGATTATTATAAATAAAAATATATTGAATATTTATTATATTTAATTCAGGGATTACATTATTTATACGATTAAATCGTGATCTAATTGATAGGAATAATAAGTAACAAGTCAAAACATTCTTCTAAAAACTAGTCAATTGGAACCAAAAATATTGGAAATAATGAATGGTTGTTAATAAATAAATAAAAAGATAATATAAAGAGTCATATTATGATATTATAAATTATATTATGGTTCTGTTATTAGTAAATAACATGTTTAAAACCCTTAAAAATGATTGCAAATGGCTTTTACCCAATAGTAAACACAAAGTGTGAGATTTCGTCTCAATTTTCATTCCATTGGGACTTATTTGTTAATATAAACCAATTCATATTAATGTAGTGTATATACTAACCCATTATCCGTTAATATCATAATTAAGGCACAATTTAACGTATTATATTTTTCTATTTGAAATATCTCATTCGAGGGGTTTTGACTTGAAAATTACTAATTTGCAATAATTATCTTTGAAATATCACTTTATTTTATACTTTTTCAATTTACATTGACAAAATCACTTCCTTATGATCATTTTTATTGTAACATAAATTTATTAAACATATCCACATTCAAATTAAATGGATATTAAATATGCCTAAAATCTATACTATTTATACAAATGATGTTCACTTAGAGAGTAATTTGATTAACTTGGTAATTGTTGATAATAATATATTATTTGTTCTATATAGATATTTGATATTGAATATTTATTATTAATTAAATAAATTACCCTATATGAGAAATTATTTGGTCTAGTAGTGATGGGTTAGTCCTATACATTATATATCACCTTAATTAATCATTACATTTTCATGAGATAAATTATTTTTCCAAATTTACTGTGATTCTACCCATAGTTTTGAAATTTATTATAATATTTTTGGATGGTATATGTTTTCATGTGTTGAAGAAATTATGTCCAATTATCAATAATATAATTCAATCATTTTCAATTATTAATTTTTCATGAAATTTTCTATTTGTATTTAGCTATAGATTCATTTCATTCTATGTTTATTTATTAAATGGCATGTGATTTGGTTTTTATCATTTCCATATTAATTATACATTATACAATTGTTTAATTGTTAAGTATATTAAGTTACATACATATCTATATTGAAGGGGGGATCGATGGGCCCGTAAGGGGCGCTGCGGCTCTCGGAAGCTCTCCTCGTCACCGCCTCCTTACCTCGGTCCTCGTTGTCTCCTCCCCTTAGATCCGGTGGCTCTGTGGTTTTCTATGACTCTCCCACTCTCGTCACTAGCTCGCTTTCCCATGTCCACTCGTGGGATAGGGTTTTCGCTGGAGGCGCGACACTGGTCAGAGTTTGAAGCTCAAAGCTCCGGTGGGGGCGGTTGGGGTTTTGCGGCGACTCTCAAGGTTGATAAGGGCGGCGACGACGGGATCTGGGTTGCGGGTTTCCGCTGCTTGCAACGGTTTCTTGTTTCCCTGTGATTAGGGTTTTTTGGTTTGTGTTTTGTTTTGTTGTATGTGTGATTTGGTTTTCTGGATCTGTACCTGGTGTTTTCTGGATGGGTATGGTTATACTTCCCAATGGCTGATGGCTTACGGCTGCGGTGAGATTGACGGCGCTTTGGGTTGGATCTACGGGTGTAAGACTGATCTGTCTATGGAATACTCTACGGAGCACTCTGGACCCTTCCTGGTACGCGTCGGTGTCTTCCGCGGTGGTCTATTCTTGACCACGTGTGATGGGGATGCGGACATTGGTGCAGCTCACCTTCGTTCCGGATATTTCGGTTCCCCTACTGTTCTCTGGTGGGCGTGATGAATAGTGTGGCATTGGCGGTGGTAGTCTTTCACCGGTGATTCTCACCGGCGAGGAGTTGTTTGTCCTCCGGTGTTAATGTCTGTGGTGGCGCGTCGGGGTTGTTCACCGGCGGTGCTGTCTGATCACGCTGATGGGGTGTGGCTCGAGGTGGTGACTTGTTCGAGACGGCCCAATAATCGAGACTCATGATGGTTTTCTTGTTTGAATTTGAAATTTGAATTTGCGGATGGTGGTTTTTGGTTGTAAGCCTGTTTACCGATTTTCCTTAAACCAGCTTTGGAGAAAATATAAAAAATGATTTGCAGGCAGGACTTACATATCCATATTAATTATTAATATTGATTCATAATTACTTCAACTTTAATCTTAATATTACAAGTCATTTTATCCCAACCTTATTTTTATACTTTTCTTGATGATACGAAGATGAATTATTTGAATGAGTTACAATTATATCGTTTTCTTGTATTTGTTATGGATTATGATATATTTTATTTTATCAATGTAAAATGGTTATCATGTATGTATTTTTTTTCTAAAACAACTAAATTTTCTATTCTTTAGTAATTTGATTCCTTGTAATCATGCCTATGTAATAAGGTAATTCAACAGGTCCTAGATTTTGGGGATGGTGTGTTTTAACCTCTCTACTGAAAGTACTAAAGCATGGATAAGTGTAGGTTATATAAAGAATTGTGTCTTTCCTAAATCAATGTAATAATTAACCCATATAGGAAACCATAAAAGGGTACCTCCATGTATTCCAAACTCATCAATAACTAGAATTGATAATGCATGAAGATCATCACAACCTTTTCAACAACCTCTCCAACCCTGCTGATGAGAACCTCAGAATATGCACTCTCTCTATAAGGAAGAGAAGAATCTCTGGGTTTCACTATGTCTGTCCATATCCACATTACTATTCCTAAAATAGAATTCCTTGATGATTCTACATCAAATGAAACCACCATATTAGAGGAACCTGAAGAACACATGACGTCCACTGACTACTCGTAAAGTTCATGCACTCTCACTGCAGAAGATCACATCTACCACAATTTATGCACGATTTTGATCACATGGAATAGTTCCGGGAGACACCACCCTAAAGAAATGATATTTTGAGGGTTAAGACCTACTAATGGGTGGAATAATGATCTTATTCCCAAGAAAATGGGAATCTTTGACAACATATCAGTTTGTAAAGTAATCCTAATAACTCTTCTCTCATGAAAATTTGGTTTTAGACAATATCCTCTCAAAAGATGATTCTATTTCCAACACCTAATTATACATATTCTAATATATGGGGATACCAAGATACATATATCTCTATATTCAAATCCTCATTGAAAGATCTCTCCCTTGTACCGTTATCTAGAAATAGTTCTGAAGCATATTACAGAAGGGTCCTAAAATTGATTCCATACACTCTAATGCTATAACTCCCTAATCAAATTGTATGAAAATCATGGTGACAATAATCCTTCATGGTTAAAGAAAAGAACTATGATCATAAATATTATTAGAAATTATATCATGAGAATATAGACTCCTCATGATCAATGTAGAATAAGAAGCACAACTTCCTCACTTCTCCACAAATAATTATCAACGTAAACAAAACACACTTCGCATTCCAAGAACGTATTGAGATGAAATACATCCTAAATTACACTAATTAGTATTAAATAACTAAATTTGAATGTTATCTTTTATAATTCTATTTAATCTAGATCATAAACTCTAAAACTATCCTCATCCATATTTTTCCATTATGTGTCTTCAATCTACGATGATCTTCTTGAACATCCTACTAAAAATCATCAACACGAACCTAATGAGGACATCGACCTAGTTCCATTCCATAAAAAATAAAAAAGTATTAAATATAATAAACCTATAATATATAATATATATAAATAATTAATTAATTAATTTTAATCTTATTAGAATTTTAACCTATCTCAAGGTATACCAATTTCAAACACAAGACTAATTAAGAATGATTCATGATCCTTTTCTTGATATCTACGTAGAAAACAATATCTATTCATTTAGTGGTATCAATATACATAGAGGCTCATGAATCAAATCATAGGTGTCCCAAAATAACATTGTCTCATCTGGTATACCATGTTATCATTTATCAGAAAACATAGATGAAGATATTTCCCTACTAACCCTTACGATATCACTTGTTCCTAATTACAATTTTCACCATATCTCTCAAATTTGATCCTATGGTACAAATTTATTAAACGTACATTCCCAAATAGTACCCCACCTAGGCCAACAACGAGGGAAGGGAGATAGTGATTACATAAGTACCACATCCAATAAGCCTTGGGTTGTTGACTTGCAACTAGGGTGTTGTAAATATACATATGGAAGGAATTACCCATTCTAGGAGCGTACAGAAGAGAGAGATTAGATGTGTACACAAATCAGAACCTGCTTAAAAATAAATATAATGAAATACAATGTTGAAAAAAATAAAATTTCATACAAAAATATATGAAAGGAAAACTATAAGTACTAGTATAATATAGGGCATCGACCATGAAGACCAAACATCTCTTAAAAAACCGAGATCTTTTAATATCCAGACCAATCTCTTACCTTCCCTGACTAAATTGAATCATTGATTATATATACAAAAGATGAGAATAATATTATACTCATTATGATCATCAATGGGTCATCTCGTGAAATATATAATGAAATCATTCAAAATCATAGTGAACATAAATAAACCTAACTCATCACATAATATATTATTCTATGTTCCCACCATCACCATGGAAAAATCTGACCATGTATCGCATAGAAGAGTTAATATGATATAAAATTGAATCTTTAATGGTACCAATATCTTGTTCCCTACTTCTTTTCTAATATACATAATTTTTTAACTTCTTAAGCCATCTCTCTCCAAAATAATCATTCCCAAAGAAACTGTGAATGCCATCCATATAATTTTTTCATGCATCACATCATCGCATGATCCCATCCATATATATATATATATATATATATATAAGAATAGGTTTCTAGAAACCTCCATGTCTCATATGACATACATGATAGATAAGGTATTATAACAGAATCAATTAAAGCCCATAAGTTGAGTAAATACCTCAATCGATCATAGAATATGTAACGTACTGACCTAGATATGACTAACTGGTAACCTGAGATAGTGGGTTACATGGCCTCAATCCCATCTACTCAAATTTCATAGGCTGTTATCTAGAAGTGGGGGCCTAGGTTTTTTCCATGGGGATACTATTCCCTCATGTTACAGTGTTACGTGGTGGTATCCTTAAAAAAATTTATAGGAAAAGAAAATATAAGAATTCAAGAATAGAGAGAAATTGAGCATCAATATGAACACAATATATAACAATGACATTACTATTACTATGTACATTTGTGATCAGGTATTTTAATTAAAAATCATCCATTATATTAATTCAAGAATCTATACATTACATGTATCAGAATACCAAAAGACCATGAATAACTATCATAGGTATAACCACTGTAACACCCGAGACTTTTATAAGAAATATTTTGATTTTATTTTATATAAATCATCAAAGTAATCTTTCACTACACACAACACTAGCTTGGCTTTCTTTACACGCAATCGCAACCTTCCTTGATAGTTTGTGTCGTACACAATACCGAGTTTCACTAAACAATGATATGCTATTAAAATATTATTAAAACTAGTCGTTATGAATAGTAATAACAACTTTTTGAAATTTTGTAAATTTTATTTTTCAAAATGGACTTCATTTTTGGATTTGGAATACCTAAATTATCCTAGGGTGAAATTTTGGTATTTTTCTGAAAACTTTCAATTTTTGATGAATAGTGAAAACACTGGGTTACTATTTAAAAACGGACTTTTTATTTAAATAATTATTTATTTTATCTAAATTTATTTTAGTTCAAAATTGATACATAATACCTATATAAGTTCAATGAAATTCATTGGAGTCATTTTATAATAATTTTAGATATATAAAAATTTTATTGAACTTTTCACTGTCTTTTACCCACCTCCAAGGAGAATTTGCAAATTTACATAAAAATTAATTTTACCGCTTCTGTGAGTGGAATTTCAAGAATCCGAGAGACACGGTTGATGTCAGTAAGTAAAATTTGGTTCAATGAGATGAAAATAATTTTTGGTGAATAGTAACTCATTACTTTTCTTTACCACGGTTAAAAGTAAATAGGGTAATTAAGGGTAAAAATGATATTATTATTACCCTAAAACATGTCCTAATTCTATTGGATAAGTGTAATTCGACCAAAAACAACCTTAGGAAAAAACTATGACCATTTTGGCCCACTTGGATTAGATTAGGACATTTATTATTAGTTTATTTAAAGAAGGGTTAAAATAGTTAAAATCAAAGATTAATAAGTAAATAATTTTTAATATAGGTTTATACATAAGATAAATACAACTATAAATATTCATTAGAAATATAAAAAGATTTAATACATAACGATATTTTATTTGTAAGTTTTAGACATTAAATAATTTAATTTATTTATGACACAAAGATGATGTAGTAATTATCTTATTAATGAAAAATTGACATAATTGATGTTATAAATACCCAAATAAATGTAATTTGAGACTTTTTATGAATTACACTAATTTTCAAGGTTAATATGACATGTTAGTATTGATTTTATTTACTTTTTTAGAACTAATCATTCTGTTGTGATTTTCACAAATATCAATTACTAAATAGTGTCAAAATTGACATAAAATAGTTTTTAAAACAAATATTATATTATTAATCATTATTTTATTCCTAAAAATATAATGTTCTTCCAAATGACTTATATAAGGTTATATATATTAATAATAAACAAATTGGGGTTATTTTGGCTTGTTATAGTAAGTTTATTAACCTTATAGTGTAAGAACACAAAAAGACACGGTAAAAGTAAAATTATCTAATTTAAAGTTAAATCTAAATGATAAGGTTAAAATAGTAAACTACACCTGTCAAAATAATATTGGATGAGAGTCTTTCGACCCATCCCCACCTTAGCTTCTAAATAAATCAATTTGGAGCTATTCAAAATCGAATATGGCTTTATAATAAAATAATATTTTTAGTTTTTCAAAAGGCGCCCCTCTCCTCCCTTGTAAAAGGGCACCTCCTCCCTCTCTTCCTCTCACCACTTTGAGCCTTCACACTTGGCCAAACCCTGGAAATTCCTCCTCTCCACTTCCCTAGAAACATCCTAGAGGTCTTGTTCTTCTTCAATGACCAATTTTATTTCCCTTAAAGAAGGTTTCAAAGAAGCGATTCAAAGAAGAGGTAATGTCCGTTTCTGATTCTTTCAACATTATTTTTTCTTCCACATCTTATTCGTTAGTTGTTTCATTATGAATTAATAACATCAGTATCACTCATATACTGATATGTTATTATAGGTATGAAACAACCCTATTTTATAATCTATCCATCCTACGGAAAAGGAAATCATCGTGCGTGCGTACGTACAGAATACCGTCTCCACATCGTGGTGTAATCTATTTTCCACCACCACCTTACTTGGATGGGTATAATGGTGTAAAGATTGAATATATATGATTATTTTAAAGTGATATTGATTATCAAATATTATACATACACTCTAATACAATTCCACGATCATGGGAACGATATCATCGCTCGTGCATACTTACAGAATATCGTCTCCACGATGTGATGCGACTCGTTCTACATGATTTTCATTGCATAATGATTACATAAATGAATCGAGTGAATAAATATGATACATATTACAATAATATTGTTCTGTAAATGAGGTATCTATAACTTATAAATAAGAATAAAAATTTATTCGACAAAACATGCATAAGAACAAAAAGTAATAAACACCCGAATAACAAGTAGCAATGTAATATTACTAATAATAAGCTACGAATATGACCATATATGATATCATAACAATTAGTATGATTCTGGAAAAATACAATGACATTATTTAAATCATTATACAGGAGGTTCGGACACTTACGAAGAAAATCGAACCTAAGGTAAGGGAAAATATCACAATCTCATTTTTATCCGAGATTGTTTATACTTTGGTATTTACTAGGGTGTATTTTATCATCCACATCCATGTTTCTTCAATATGTAATATTATTTCCATCGACCTACAATTTATTAAATCCAATTTTACCATTCGGTGAGTTTTTAGTAAAAGATATTAAAGGAATATTTTGTCGTTTTTCTTATGAGGTACTTTTTGACTTTTCCGACAAAAGTATGAGAAGATTGTTTTTAACTTATACGGCATGAATGGATTTTTAAAACATTATTTCCAAGAATCATCCTTTATATGTTTTCAAGTTTATTTTTAATCATCTTCTTATAGTTTAGAATTGTATGACATGTTAATAAAGGAAAAGTGTTTTTGAAGTAGAAAGGATATTTTCCTCAAGAATGGAGTTCAAGTGTTTTATCAAAATTATTTTCCATCTAAGATAATAAAGGGTTCTGTTTCTATCCCTATTATTACATTGATTTGATTATGTTGTGATTGAATTATTTTTATGAATTCATTTATCTTATATTAATTGTTTTATGATGTCACGATGTTTAATAATCCCATTTTTATTACATGGGTTATGTTATGATGTATGGTTTATGATTTTGTAGCACACATAAGAATGGTATCATTATAAGATGGGTGTGACCTATATCTCCCTCCAATGCATTGGGTAAAGATTATATTTCTCATGAGATAGACATGGCTCGAACGGCAGGTTGAACTGGTTCAGTGAAACAGGACTGAAACGAGGAATGAACTCGGTTCAGAAATGGACTTTGTCCAATAATATAGTATTGGAAATGAGTCTTGACTAATAAGAAATGATTCTCTATGATTATTTGTGTATTCCACAAAGCTTCATGTTTTATGTTATCATTATTGTGATTACATTTCACTACCATGATTTATCCCATGTTATGAAATTTTGATCTCTTTTTCAGGGTAAGATTTCCAAAATGTTATGTTCTTATTAATATGATGTGATTGATATTTCTTTTGTATACCATTACTGAGCATTTGAGCTCACCTTTTTGTATGTTTTCATTCCCCAGGTCAGGAAGAAGGTTATTAAGGGACTATATAAGTGATGAAATAAATGGGAGACAGTGTAGACGCTTTATGAACCAGTTGTTTATGATTCCTAGTTTCTAAAGACACTATACCTATACGGTCCTTTCATGGTTTTGTTATATGTTTTAATAAGTGTAATTCAATTTTGAAGTACTAACAATTTATGTAAAGTATGGGTCATTATAGTTGGTATCAGAGGAAAGGTATAGTCAACCTTTGGAATCTTGTATGTGAAAGCCTTAGTAAGAATCCTAAGGATATGTCTAAGCATAGAACACAATATTAGTGTTCTAGAAATGGCCATGAATAACCTAGGATAAGACCTTAAGTGTGAAATTTTATTCTTGATTATGTGGTTTTCCAATTATAATTAGTGTTTCTCACACTATTTTCTTGGTTTTAGTCAATCTATGGAACCTGAAGGAACCGTGTTAATGCGGAATGTGACAGGAAATGAAATGATCGTCCCCCTGAGAAACCAAACGTTATGGGAGATGGAATGAAAAATCTTGTAGCCATACTCACAGAACTTCCTGAAGCTATGAATCTTGCAAGACTTCCAAACTAGCAATGGAAGGAGAAACATTCTGTTGAATCCTTCATGAGACAGCGTCCAACTTCATTCAGCGGGTCTACTGATCCATTAGTTGCTAAACAATGGATCAGTACTACTGAAAATATATTTTCAGTTTATCATTGTTCTGATCATGATAAAGTCATCTTAGCAATGTATCGTTTGGAAGGTGATGCTGATCAATGGTGGAATCTTATTAAGAATATGAGGAAAAGTGATGAAATTGAGTCCATGCAATGGGACGACTTCAAGAACTTATTTTTCAATAAGTACTTCCCTCGTATTCTCTTAACAAATAATGGAGAAGGAGTTTTTGAACTAAAGAAAAGGGATGATGAATCTGTTGGTACCTATGAAGAAAATTTTACAAGACATGCAAGGTACGCATCTGGTATTATTATCCAACCTGAGAGTAAGATCGATCAATTCTTTAGTGTCTTAAAACCAAGTCTTCGAAGGGCGTTAGCCATAAGGGACATCAATAGCTACGAGGAAATCGTTCGATGTGCTCTCAAAGTTGAGATGGAGATTGGAGTAACCCATCAGTCATATGGGTTTGATAAGAAGAGGAAAATGGAAGTCATATGAAAATTTGAAGAGCACACTAAAAAGAATATGATTTTTCCATTATGCTCAAAGTGTGGAAAGAAACATGGAGGGAGTTGTCTTAAAGGGACACGTAAATGTTTCAAATGTGGAATGGAAGGTCATCGGGAAATTGATTGCCGCAATGATGGGAAGATGATGACTAGTGATTCGAAAAATGAAAAGGCTACACAGAGTGCACCTCCTACACTTCAATGTAACAAGTTCAAGGAAATGGGTCATTATGCCAATCAATGCCCTAATCCAAGGGTTGTTGATGATGATCTACGCCAACAAACTCTTAAGGATAAGGACAAAGGAAAGTCACATGCAATTTCTCTTAGCAATGTGGATTACGATAACGAAGTGTTGAAAGGTACACTTACCATCCAATCTAATGTAGTAAATGTTTTATTTGATTCTGGATCCACCCAGTCCTTTATTTCTGAATAATTTTCTAAGGGTATCATCGTATTACCTCAATAATTAGATGTTGAGTTAGCTGTGACAACCCCTAATGGAAAAGTAGTCGCATCAAAAGTATACAATTCTTCTCCGATTGATTTTTGTGGGAAAGTGCTTCCTGCAAATCTTGTGATCCTCCCTATAGTGGAATTTGATGTGATTCTTTGCATGGATTGGATTTCTCTATATGGAGATCATATCAATTTCCAAATAAGGGAAGTCACATTTCATATTCCAGATCAACCTTTGATCGTCTACCGATGCAAGGATGAACATAACCTTCCAGTGGAAATTTATTCCATCTTATGGGTCTTGATTCCACTAAATGAAGGTTATTTATCTCAAATGGTTGGCGAGAAACTCATGATTAATAATATTCCCATTGTACGGGAGTTTGATGATGTCTTTCCGGAGGAATTGACGGGTCTTCCACCAAATCGTGATGTTGTGTTTTCAATAGAACTCGTACCGGGTCCTTTACCTATTTCAAAGACACCTTCTAGAATGGACCCAATTGAGTTGCAGGAATTGAAGAAGCAACTCCAAGAGAATATTGGTAAGGGGTTCATACTCCCTAGTGCATCACCTTGTGGAGCACCTGTTCTGTTTGTTAAGAAGAAATATGGATCAATTAGACTCTGCATTGATTATCGAGAACTTAACAAGATCACTACCAAGAACAAATATCCTCTCCCGCGCATTGATGACTTATTTGACCAACTATGCGGAGCTCAATACTTTTCCCAGATTGATCTTCGTTTATGGTATCGAAAATTAAGGGTCAAAAGGGAGGATTTACCAAAGACGGCTTTCCGTACAAGTTATGGACACTATGAATTTATAGTGATGCCATTTGGTCTTACTAATGCCCCTGTTATCTTCATGGATCTGATGAATAGAGTCTTTAGATACTATCTTGATTAGTTTTTGGTAGTCTTTATAGACTATATTCTTGTATATTCAAATATCAACGAATAACATGAAGATCACTTGAGAATTATATTGAAGAACCTGAGAAAAGAGAATATTTATGCCAAATTTACCCAATGTGAATTTTGGATTCAAAATGTTTCATTTTTTGGTCACATAATCTCAAAAGAAGGGATATCTGTGGATCCAGCAAAAATAGAGGTTATCGAAAGATGGTCGAGACCAACAACAGTAACTGAGATCCGAAGTTTTCTTGGTTTGGCTGGATATTATCGACGTTTTGTGAAGGATTTTTCACAATTATCTAATCCACTCACAAGGTTGACTCGGAAAGGAGTTATGTTTGTTTGGACAGAGGAATGTGAAGATAATTTCAAAGAGTTGAAAAGAATGTTATCCAGTGCACCTGTACTCACACTGGCTTATAGTGGAAAATGGTTTGTGATCTACAGTGATGAATCCAAGAAGGGATTGGGGTGTGTTCTTATGCAAAATGATATGGTGATAGCTTATGCCTCACGACAGTTGAAAATCCATGATCAAAATTACCCAACTCATGATTTGGAGTTAGCTTCGGTAATCTTTTCATTAAAGATTTGTAGGAATTATCTTTATGGAGAAAGGTGTGAGATTTATACTGGTCATAAAAGTTTAAAGTATATTTTCACACAAATGGAGCTGAATATGCACCAAAGATGATGGTTGGAGCTGATTAAGGACTACGACTGCTGAATTCATTACCACCCTGGGAAAGCAAACAAGGTGGAAGATGCATTAAGTCGATAAGGCCATGCCAGTTTATCCATGATGAGGATCACAAAAGATCCAATATTTATGGATTTACAAAGGATGGATCTTGGAATTATAATGAAAGGGTAAAAATAGTATCTTTCTCAAATGAATGTTCAACCATCTATACATGTTAACATTAAATAGGCACATAAAGAAGATGTAGAGTTACAAAAGAATGTGAGAAATGTTGCTGAATTCAGCCTTGATTGTGATGGGATAATAAAGTTCAGGAAACGGGTTTGTGTTCCTCCCATACCCAAATTAAAGAAGGAGTTTCTGGATGAGGCTCATAGTTCTTCATTATCTATTCATCCTGGAAGCACGAAGATGTATAGGGACCTGAAAGAGTACTTCTGGTGGGATGGCATGAATAGAGATGTTGCTTAATATGTCTCTTGATGATTAGTTTGTCAGCAAGTTAAATCTGAGAGACAGAAGTCTAAGGGGATGTTACAACCATTACCTATACCCGAATAAAAATGGGAAAACATCACTATACACTTTGTCACAGGACTTCCTAAAACATCCAAAGGAAAAAATGATATCTAGGTCATAGTTGATCATCTTACAATGTCTTCACACATCATTTCTATTAGAGAGGATTTCTCTCCAGATCATCTTGCCAAGATATATGTAAAGGAAATGGTAAAATTGCATGGAGTACCACTTTCTATTATATTTGATCGGGATATGAGGTTTACCTAAATGTTCTGGTGAAGTCTTCAGCATACTCTGGATACAGAGTTGAGTTTCAGCACTTCTTACCATCCTCAGACAGACGGTTAGTCTGAGAGGACAATTCAAACTCTAGATGATATGTTGAGAGCTTGCTCTATGGATTTCAAAGGTGGTTGGGATCAACACCTATCATTGGTGGAAATTTCTTATAATAATATATTTCACTCCAGTATTAATATGGCTCGTTATAAAACTCTCTATGGAAAGAAATGCATGACTCCAACTTGTTGGGATGAAGTTGTGGAAAGAAAGCTATTAGGACCTGATCTTGTTAATGAGACGGCAGAAAGGGTCTGATATATTCAACAATACATAAGAGCAGCTCAGAGTTGACAAAAAAGTTATGCCGACAACCGAAGAAAAGACATAGAGTTTGAAGTGGGTGATAAAGTGTTCTTACTAATATCTCCTTGGAAGAGAGTAATTAGATTTTGAAAGAAGGGAAAGTTGAGCCCTAGGTATATCGGTCCTTTCGAAATACTGGATCGTGTTGGGAAGGTAGCTTACCGATTGGCGCTTCCACCGAATCTCTCTCAAGTTCATGATGTGTTCCATGTATCTCTCCTGAGAAAGTATATACCTGATCCTTCACATGTACTCATCTCAGAAGTTGTACCGCTGGAACAAGATCTTTCTTATGAAGAACAACCGATAGAGATTCTCGATCGTAGGGAAAAAGTCCTACAGAACAAGACCACTCGCTTGGTGAAAGTTTTATGAAGGAACCACCAATTATAAGAAGATACATGGGAGATTGAGGATATGATGAGGGAGAGGTATCCTCATCTGTTTGTACAAGTGACGAATTTCGAAGGCGAAATTCATTTTAAGGGGGGTAGAATGTAACACCCGAGACCTTTATAAGAAATATTTTGTATCTATTTTATATAAATCATCAAAGGAATATTTCACTACACACAAAACTAGCTTGGCTTGATTTACACGCAATCATGTCCTACCTCGATAGCTTACGTCGTACGCAATACCGAGTTTCACTAAACAACGACATGCTATTAAAATTTTATTAAAACTAGCCATTATGAATAGTAATAACCACTTTTTGAAATATTGTAAATTTTATTTTTCAAAATGGACTTTATTTTTGGATTCGGAATATCTAAATTATCCTAGGGTGAAATTTTCGTATTTTTCTGAAAACTTTCAATTTTTTGATGAATAGTGAAAACACTAGGTCACTATTTAAAAACTGAATTTTTATTTAAATAATTATTTATTTTATTTAAATTTATTTTTGGTCAAAATTGATAAATAATACCTATATAAGTTAAATGAAATTTATTGGAGTCATTTTATAATAATTTTAGATATATAAAAATTTTATTGAACTTTTTAGTGTCTTTTACCCACCTCCTAGGAGAATTTGGAAATTTACATAAAACTTATTTTTACCGCTTCTGTGAGTAGAATTTCAAAAATCTGAGAGACACGGTTGATGACATTAAGTAAAATGTGGTTCAATGAGATGAAAATAATTATTGGTGAATACTAACTTTTTACTTTTATTTATCACGGTTAAAAGTAAATAGGGTAATTAAGGGTAAAAATGATATTATTATTACCCTAACACATGTCCTAATTTTATTGGATAAGTTTAATTCGACCAAAAACAACCTTAGGAATAAAATATGACCATTTAGGCCCACTTAGATTAGATTAGAACATTTATTATTAATTTATTTAAAGAAGGGTTAAAATAGTTAAAATCAAAGTTTAATAAGTAAATAATTTTTAATATAGGGTTATAAATAAGATAAATTCGACTATAAATATTAATTAGAAAGATAAAAATATTTCCTAAATAATGGTATTTCATTTGTAATTTTTATACATTAAATAATTTAATTTATTTATGACACATAAATGATGCAGTAATTATCTTATTAATGAAATATTGACATAATTGATGTTATAAATACCCAAATAAATGTAATTTGAGACTTTTTATGAATTATAATAATTTTCTAGGTTAATATGACATGTTAGTATTGATTTAATAAACTGTTTTATAACTAATCATTCTGTTATGATTTTCACAAAAATCAATTACTAAACAATGTCAAAATTGACATAAAATAGTTTTTAAAATAAATATTATATTATTAATCGTTATTTTATTCCTAAAAATATAGGGTTCGGCCAAATGAATTAGATATGGTTATATATATTAATAGTAAACAACTTGGGGTTCGTTTGGCTTGTTATAGTAATTTTATTAACCTTATAGTGTAAGAACACAAAAAGACCCTGTAAAAGTAAAATTATCTAACTTAACGTTAAATCTAAATGATAAGGTTAAAATAGTAAACTAAACTTGTCAAAATTCTTTTGTATGAGAGGATTTCGACCCATACCCACCTTAGCTTCGAAATAAATCAATTTGGAGCTATTTAAAACCGAATATGGCTTTATAATAAAAAAATATTTTTCGTTATTCCAAAGGTGCCCCTCTCCTCCCTTATAAAAGGGCACCTCCTCCCTCTCTTCCTCACACAACTTTTAGCCTTAAAAATCAGAAAACCCCTACCAATTTATCCTCTCCACTTCCCTAGAAACATCCTAGAGGTCCTGATCTTCTTCAAAGACCAATTTTAGTGCCCCAAAAGGAGGTCTCAAAGAAGCGCTTCAAAGAAGAGGTAATGTCCGTTACCGATTATTTCAACTTTATTTCTTCTTCCACTTCTTCTTCTTTAGTTGTTTAATTATGAATTAATAACATAATTATCACTCATATACTGATATGTTATTATAAGTATGAAAAAACCATGTTTCATCATCTATCTGTCCCACGGAAAATGAAGTCACCGCACGTGCGTATGTACAGAATATCGTCTCCACGCTGTGGTGTAATCTATTTTACACCAACACCTTACTTTGATGGGTATAATGGTGTAAAGAATGAATATATATGATTATTGTAAAGTTATATTGATTTTTAAATAGTATACATACACTCCAATACAATTCCACGATCATGGGAATGATATCATCGCTCGTGCGTACGTACGGAATACTGTCTCCATGATGTGATGTGACTCGTTCTACATGATTTTCATTGCATAATTATTACATAAATGAATTGAGTGAATAAATATGATACATATTACACTAATACCATTCTGGAAATGAGGTATCTATAACCGAAAAATAAGAATAAGAATTTATTCGACAAAACACACATAAGAAAAAAAGGTAATAAACACCCGAATAACAAGTAGCAATGGAATATTACTAATAATAAGCTAAGAATATGACCATATATGATATCATAACAATGAGTATGATTCTGGAATAAGTCAATGACAATATTTAAATCATTATACAGGAGTTTTGGACACTTACGAAGAAAATCGGACCTAAGGTAAGGGAAAATATCACAATCTCATTTTTATCCGAGATTGTTTATACTTTCATATTTACTGGGGTGTATTTTATCATCCAAATCCATGTTTCCTCAATATTTAATATTATTTCCATCCACCTAATATTGTTTAAATCCAATTTTACCATTCTGTGTGTTTTTAGTAAAAGATATGAAAGGAATCTTTTGTCGTTTTTTGTACGAGTTAATTTTTGACTTTTCTGACAAAAGTACGAGAAGATTGCTTTTTTAACTTATACGGCATGATTTGATTTTTAAAACATTATTTCCAAGAAGCTTACTTTACAAGTATTCAAGTTTATTTTTAATCAACTTCTTTTAGTTTAGAATTTTATGACATGTTAAGAAAGGAAATTTTTTTTTGAAGTAGAAAGGATATTTTCCTCAAGAATGGAGTTTAAGTGTTTTATCAAAATTATTTTCCATCTAAGATAATAAAGGGTTCAGTTTCTATCCCTATTATTACATTGATTTGATTATGTTGTGATGGATTTATTTTTATGAATTCCTTTATCATATATGAATTGTTTTATGATTTCATGATGTTTAAGAATCCCATTTTTATTACATGGGATATGCTATGATGTATGGTTTATGATTTTGTGGCACACATAAGAATGGTATAATTATGAGATGGGTGGGACCTATATATCCATCCAATGCATTGGGTAAAGATTTTATATCTCATGAGATATACATGGATAGAACAGCTGGTTAAACCAGTTCAGTGAAACCGAACTGAAACGAGGAATGAACTCGGTTCAAAAATGGACTTTGTCCACTAAGATAGTCTTGGCAATGAGTCTTGACTAATAAGAAATGATTCTCTATGATTATGTGTGTATTCCAGAAAGCTTCATGCTTTCAGTTATGATTATTGTGATTACATTTCACTACCATGATTTGTCCCATGTTATTAAATTTTGATCTCTTTAGCAGGGTAAGATTTCCAAAATGTTATGTTCTTATGAATATGATGTGATTGATATTTATTTTGTTTACCCTTACTGAGCATTTGAGCTCCCCCTTTTGTATGTTTTGTTTCCCCAGGCTAGGAAGAAGGTTATTAAGGGACTATAGATATAATGAAATAAATGGGAGACAGTGAAGACGCTTTATGAACCAGTTGTTTATTTTTCTCAGTTTCTAAAGACACTATACCTATACGGTCCTTTCATGGTTTTGTTATATGTTGTAATAAGTGTACTTCAATTTTGAAGTACTAACAATGTATGTAATGTATAGGGCGTTATAACCATGATCCTTAGCTAAATCCTGTTATCCCTTTCTCATAAAAATAGAAATATCCAAGCCCTATATTATGTCAGATTACCCCAGTCCCTACCAGCTTCTATACAGTCCATTTGGTTACCCAACAATAGCTCAAATATTGTGTGAGATATCATTCTATAATCCTACAAAAATAGAGTATATTACAAATCCAAACTATGTATATATTCTAATAGTTGTGAGAAATATATACAAAAGGTAAAGAGGTAGTACATGTGGAATTTTATTAGAAAAAATAAAAAACATTGTTGTTGTACATTTTATCAAAAAAACTCATTGAAAACAATAGTCAGCCTCCCATAAGAAAAGTGCAGTTTGAAAATAAAAATAAACAAGTGATAATTCCAATATACCCACTAGAGTCAGATCCTCATACTAGAAAAATCTGCAAACTTATAAAGATATATATGTCGTTGACATTCCATATAACCAAGTGAAAACCACCAAGAATACCATTCCATATAATTTAATACATAACATTAATCACAAACATTATAGATATTTAGGTCCCCCACAATGTCTGTATCATTTAATCAAATTTACTAGAACATGAAGGGTCATATCCAATGTATAAAGAACGAAATCACATCATCATGTCCCAGTAGAATCTCAATGATATCTTGGTAAATACTTGGGTTTAGTCCAAGGATCATGTCAATATCACGATTATAAATTTTTTCTTTGAAATACATATTTATGGGGTAGCATGGACCAAGGCATCCTATGGAATCAATACACAAGGAGGAAACAAGTCAAATGTTTCTACTACGATACTCCATATCCATGGGAGAAATTTTCTCTGGATCTAATGGAATTAAGATCCCAAGGTATTATATCCAAGGAATCCACTATAATTTAATTACATAATTTCATTGTATTCATGAATTACAATTGAATGAGCTCACCAAATCATATAAAAGTTATATATAAACAATCAATAAAATGAAATAACATACATAGAAGGATACATCCATATACAATTAAATTAAATTCCATTTAAAACATTTGTAAAGAATACTCTATATAGGAAAATTCAAATTCGCCCTATGGGTTGTATGACAATAGGAAAAAAATCGATACCTAATGGGTGGTCTAGGTTGGGGAAAAACTGAAAAAACCACAAAATGAACATGTGGGAATCCCAAACATGTTTGAATACATCAAATTAATCCACCTATTAAATTAATGGGATACAAGTAGAATTCATTCCCTGAAGAACAATAGAAACAATGCTCATAAAATCAAAAACCCCATGTGAATGGTATAAACCACATTCTGTAGGTCCATAGTAGAGAACTCATTGACTATGAGCATCTGATTTGATCCATGTTAGAAGAAAAATGAATTATGGATGTCTATCCAAGGAACATGGAAAAGTAATTTACCCCGAAATAACTAGTCTGATTAGAAGATAATGGTTTAATGACATAATAATAATATGAAACTCATTAGTGTGAATCCAACAAGACCAACAAGTGAAGAAACTACTTCCAAATTATGGAATAGAAGAATATATTGGATTATGGATTCCTTGGGTTCTCCTAAATTAGAGAGGGAATGCTGGTTTTGGTTTTCTCCAAAAAGAGGGATGCTACCTCTTATTATAGAAATTGGTCTCAAGAAACTACCAGTCATGTATATCATTTACATCTCAGGTACTTCTCACAGTATTCTTCTATTGTAAAAAATCTATAAAAATGTGAGAGGTTTATACAAGACCATTACACATCATGTCATTGATAAAAATCAGGTATCACAATTACATGGTGTGTAATTTCCTTCTATATAACAAATTTCCATCTAACCTCTTTCATTTAAAAAACAACCCAACTGGCCTATGACCCAACTTAAATAATTAAAGTAAGAATTAACTAGAAATAAAATATTCGTACCTCAAGAAAAACCAGGGATATTATATTATTCACCCCTTAATGAATTTCACCCTTGAATTTACCTTCCAAGGGTGTTTAGGAATCTCCTGATAATAACTTTATACTTTAACCATTTACATCAGCCTTCCAATAAAATTATTCTTAGTATAAATAGTGGTTCTTAAATTTTATATACACTAGAGGAACCGGAAAACCTCGTAGAACCATTGTGCTCCTATCAACAACGCATATATGATTCTACTCAATGAACACATCAACCAAAAATCCTTCACATCCAGCTTCATAGTGTGAAATAAGAATTAGTGATAAAATAATATTTATGATACATTTCTAGAATTATTCATGGTCCAATACCTATGATGTGACTTCTATTTATAGGAAACTATTCTGACTCTCTCCAGAATCATAAATCTCATGAAATATCACATCAAATGATTACACCATATCTTAATCCATCTAGATCCCATCCTATGTGAGAAATTAGAAAATACTATATCCATGTCCTTGAAATCCTTATATCATCAATTATTACTTATTTAAGTTTTCTATCAATATTGTGTACTTTACATCAACATTCTGATGAATTTGGCCTCCTTAGATGTCTCCTAAATGAGAATCGGTCCCAAGAAATATAACATCTCATGCATTTATAGAATAATATATTTTCATATTTATTAATATTTTTGAATTTAATATTAATCTTAGTATAAATGGAACACTATCTATGATAGTGTACCCAACACACAACAATGATTTTCTATGAATTCTTACATTGCACACAATATTGTGTTATATTGAGAAATAATACAAAAATAATAATACTATTTTAAATGTTTGTTAACAACTAGTTTTTTTATTGGGTGGAATGAATAGAATTATCTATATTATAATTTTAAATATTTGGTAAATTTTTATATATTTATCCAATGAATTTTAGAGGATTAAAATTAGAATGAATCTAATTGTAAGCATAAAATACTCTAATATTAATTAAAGGTTGTTTTAACACCTTTAGAGGGAGAACACTTTAAAAATATTTTTTTCACTATTATATATTCTATATAAAAAATTAACTTTTTATTTAGATTTAGGACATAAAAATTTACTTTTGTTATTTGTCTTATAAAAATTATTTTTTTAATGAATAGTGCAAAATAGTGGATTTTAATTCAAAACCTCATTTTCATAAAATTTATTTATATAGTTCAATTATCCTTTTAATTAGTATTAATGTTTAATTAGATTTTATTTTTTTTCATTTAATGAAATTATGGTAATTGGATGTAATTTCACATTTTAATTGGACAGAAACTGGTGTCAACTTTTTGATAGTTTGTACTTCTTAAAAACCCACTTTCTTGTTTTAAAAACAAGAATTAATTTTAAATTAATTACAAAAATCTATGTTATTTTAATTTATAGAAATGGATTACATATTTGGAATCTGTGAGTCCATATCGTGAAAATTTATACCTTTTATTTTTGGGCATTATGAATAGTAACATCAGTAATTATTTTATTTACCATGGTTAATGGGTAAATAAGTTTAACAAAGGTAACAAATAATAATTTTATAATAAAATAAAACTAACATAAAATGTATCCTAATCTTATTTGATGAGATATGTCCAAAAATGATCATCAATAGGAATTTTTTTTGGAATTTGGGATCCACTTGGATCAGAAAATGGAATTTTCTATTATTTAATTTAAAGAAATGGAAAATATAACTTAAACATGCATATTTTAATAATAAAATGTCAATATTTGGTTATGTAACAAATATATTAGAATATAAGTATTAATTTGAATGATAAAATTATTTTCTACATCATGGTATTTTATTTATAATTTTCATTACTTAGATAAATAATTTTATTTATGACACAATGATGCAGTAATTACCTTGTTAATGAAATAATCAAATTAATGATATTATAAATATTTAAATAAATGTAATATTAATATTATGATTCTATAGAAGATTTTTTTGTATGACATTTACATGTTAGGGATTAGTTAATTCCATTGGTTGTAATGAATCATGTTTTTATGAGTTTAACAAAATTCAATTACTAAATAGTGAGAAAATTGACACAAATTAATTTAAAAAATACTAATTTATTATATGATATAATAGTCCTAAATATCTATAATTCTCCCCACCAATTTATATAAATTTAAAAATTTAATTAAAGATCCACTTTAGGTTCTGTTGGAATTTTATTGTAACTATAGTAACCATATATTATCAAAATACAAGAAGATACAGTAAAAGTTAAGGTATTTTACTTAGGGTCAAAGATAAATTTTAAGATTAGTTTTGTGACATAAACTTGTCTAAATCCTATTTTTTAGATTATTTAGACCTGTAATCATATTATACTATAAATAGATTACTTTGAAACTACTTTAATTTGAAAATCATTTTATAAAAAAATATCATATCAATACATTCCTAAAGTTCCTATCCTCCCTCTTATAAAAGGCTACCACCACTAGCCACTTACTCACACCTCTAATTCACCATGGGTTGCCCAAATTATACAATCATTAGCTCCCATAATCACTACATTTTTTATAAAGGCCACACATTCGGTATAAATCCATCTCATATAGTACTTTTTTGAAAATCACAAGCAGATACTTCAAAAAGAGCTATTTGTTTTATCACATATTTCATCATTATTGTCTTGTTATAGTTCATCTTGTTATGTGATTCCATAATAAAGTAATAAATACAGTATATTCTACATAATGAGATATTATTATAATTATCTAACAACCTTATACCTCTTTTTATCCAACATACGAATACTGATATCACCATTCGTGTGTATCTACAGCTCAATGTCCCCACACCATGGTGTAATTTGTTATTCAACAAGAATTAATTTAGATGGGTGTAAATATGAGTATAATATATGTATATAATGAATATAAAATTTTAATTATTCTTTATTATTAATATAAAATCCAATTCATTATTGTTTAACCATCAAGGGAATGATATTGTCGCTTGTGTGTACGTACGGTCTACCATCTCCACGATGTATTGCGATTCATTCTACGTGATCTTCATTAAATAAGGATTATATAATTTAATGGAATTAATTAATATTATAAAATTTATATTTATACTGACTCTATGAATCATTAATTATTATTTACAATATACCTTTATACTTTCTGTATTGTGTTTATACGATTATTTCATTTCAAGAATTCTGTACTACCGCCCTACAAAGTGTTATGGGTTGTTCCGAGAATACATGGAACATAAAAAGGATGGTCTTAAAGAACATATATAACATATATAACATTTATATTTTAATTTAATTATAATACACTTATGTATCATTGGGTTTTCATTTCATGAATATGGAAATTAAATTAAAGTACTGTTCATGCATATGTATAACCTACCGTCTCCTTGAATGGTGCATTTCATTTGTTATCTCCATATGCTATGGACTTTTATAAATAAATATTCTCTAGATATATATGATATTTAAATCATGAATAATATTCAAGTGATTATGGAATTTTGACCACATGGACACTTTACATCGAACAAGTTCATTTTCGATTCAAGTACTGAATATCGACAAAACGACCAATATAAATTTAAAAAATTATTTAATTACTATAACAAGATAACTAGTTATATAAAAGTAATAATAAACATGAAAAAGTTTCCCATGAAATTATTAATTAACCTTAAATTATTATTCAAGAATATAAATAACGAATAAGACAAGTCTAATTTGAGGTAAGGGAAATCATATCTCAAACTCAAGTCATTGATTAAAATATCCATGTCAATGGTTCTATTTTGTCAAGAATATGTTTGAATTTACTCAAATTATTTTACAATAAATATCCCTTTATATTAGGATTATTTTTATTTTTCACACATATTTATGTCATTTATTTATCCTCAATCTAATTATATGATTTTTGTAATGGACATCGTCTCAATATCATTTCATTGAGGCATATAATGATATATATAAATGATTATTTTATATGGTGTATAATTATAACTTTTTTATTTTAATATAATTCCATGATTTTGAAAAGGATTATTTTTCTTCAATGTTTTTTACTAAACAACTAAAGGATTGAGTCTTTTTAATTTGCGTGGTGGCAATGACCATTCCACCACTGAGAGAATTATTTGATATATGAAATCCTCTACAAGATGTAATGTTTTTAAAAATAAAATTAGATACCATATTGATTTTTTTGGCATTTTTATTGAAAATTGTTTTTATAATGGATTTATTATATCAATATGTTGAAATGATATCTTATTATAGCAATGTGGAAATGTTAGTTTACATTTATGCCTATTTATGTGTTATGGTTTTGTAATGGTTATCGTGAATTGGTAATGAATATAGGCGGATCTGTGATAAAACAAGGGTGGGTGAGTCTCTGATAGCTCTCCATTGCATTGGGTTACACAACATATGTAACAGTTATGGTTTCTCCTATGAAATTTATTGAATATACTATGATGGGTATTACAAATGTAAAATTTAAGGTTACTCCCAATGTAGCTCTGAAACCTACAATGTAAGTTTGTAATGGATGAAAAAATTGACATTTATTATTTATTATTTCTATTTGTTATTCATAAATCATATGATTTCATGATTTATTCTAAAGAGCTTATGATTTATGGGTAAATGGTATGATTTTATTAATTAGTATGTATTCCTGGACTAATATTTTATTTCATTATTTTGTATCACTTACTAAGATATTTGTTCTCAAACCATGATTTTAATAAAAATTACATAGGTTATAAAGGTAATAGAAAGGAAGAATTCAAGAAGATTTTTATCTTTAAAATTATTCTTGTTTTTTTGAGAGATTTATTATTGTGAAAAAAAATTGATAGAGTAGAAGTGTCCAATTGGAAATATTTGAGATGTAATGTAATTATTATGGACAAATTATCTAAAATTGTAAACCTAAAAGGATACACAATGTGAAATAATGTAAATTATTGATCGAAACTCAAGATTATGTAATATTTATGGTTGTGGCCTTATAGTTTGTATTAGAGATCAGTTTATATAACTTTATAGGATAGGGTGTTATTTAATCATAAGTGACAGGTGTAATATAACCACAATGGGTAACAAATAACCAATAGTCATAGTTATTTTATATAAATTTATTGAGATTAAGATAACATGTATATGTATATATTAGTTTTTACCCTCCTCATATGATAGTATACAATGATTTAAGTAATATACTCACACATACCATTTTGGATTTAGTAAATGGATGGATATTGTAGGATAAAATGTAAAAATGGAAGTGAAGGAAACTATAGAGGTTTTCTGAAAAAGAAACCAAATAAAATGGGAACTGCAATGTGAAATATTGTGGTTATTCTTAACCAACTATCTGGAGTCATTATTGACCACTTAAACCTTGTTAATTTTATAAGGAATCATATATGCATGAAATGAATCCATATAGAAGTTCAGGTAACAATCATAAAGGTAATTAAATTCAACAACCTATGTGTCAAGGATGTGAAATGAAAAACAAAGTAATATGATTCAATGGGATGAGAAAGTGTTATAGATGTTGTAATGATAGTAATAAATAAATAACCTTCCATGTAAAAAAGACAGTGTTCAGTTGGCTCTAGGAAAGGGAATGAAGTTATTTCTGAGTTATCAATATAATGTATTAAATATATAGAGTATGGTTATTATGATAATTAATGTCTAAAAATAAAGGTTCAGTAATGTGTTTTTTAGGAACCTAAAAATATATGTTTATAAATACCTAATGTTATTCCAATTGATTTTTAGGAAACTTAAGGCAACATGTGGAAGGTATGGATTAATTTTTATCCCAGGATTTGACATTATTGAATCTTAGGTCATTATGTATGATTTTGTTTTTTAGAAAGAAGTATTAAATAATAAGATGTATAAGGATCAAGATGAATGTTCAATGATTAAGATGTCTTCATTTTAGTCATTTGAGAGTTATGTTAGATCTATGGGTGAATAAACTTTTCAATGTATTAATGATCATTTGTTGATGAGATTACATTGAAAGACTATTCTCTAATAGGTGTAACCCTAAAGATTGTTATGTAAAAAATTTATTTGATAAAGAATTACTATTTCTTTTTTAGATATAATTATGAAGAATCATAAGGGTTTATATGATCCTTGATTTTGTGGTAATTATGGTTTAATAAATTTTGAGATAAAAAATGAAAGTCATGAGATAAACTTGAGGTTGAATTATGTAATGGTTATTTTTGAATATTTTATCTCATTTGAGAATGTTTTGAGATATATATTGTTTTAGAAAAATTACAACCTGCGTAAAGGGTGAAAACCTATCATGTCAGACAAGGCCTTGGGAATCAAACCCAAAACTAAAGTTTGGTAAGGCTTTATCACCTACCATTAGATTAAATGAATTACCCAGTTAGTATGACTTATTGTTTTATGTTATATGATTTAATGGATAAAGAATAAGATTATTTTGAACTTTTGTTTTATCAAATGGATATCATTATTATAGTAAATTGATTTTTTGATTATGTGATAAATATAAATAAGAATATGTTCCCTCTTTTGGGATCACTATATGACTAAGAAAAAAAATACGATAGGCATTCATTTTAAGAGTATTGTTGAATTTTATTTTGGATGAATTTATGTTTTTATTTTTGACATATGGCTATTTGGGTTATTTACATAAATGATTAACATATCATGGATGACATGTTATTAGGTTTATTACCTTTGTGTATGAGACTTTAAGAGTAATTGATTTTACTTAAAGATAAATAATATGATTTATTGTGGAAGACTATGTGATCAAATCCTTCTGAATATTGGGATTCAATATTAGGTGGGAATATTTTGATGAATTTTAAGGATAATTGTTTATTGAATTATCTTTATTGATCTTTGGGTATTGTTTGTATAATTTTGGATATTAAGAGTAGTATTTTTCTTTATAAAAAATATTTTTTTTGAGGATTATCTGAAATTATACTAACCATTTTGGTTTTGGTTAATTTCTAAAGATTGAATAAATATATAGGTCATATTTTGTGGATTATGTGATTCTATTGATGTGGATTCTAGTTCTTTAGGTGTGACCAAGTCTTATTTAATACCCCTCATTTGGAGAAAATATGAGTGTTTGGTACATATTTATTAAAGGATGAAACTCTACAAGTCACATAAGAATATTTCCTTATCATATTTTTCAATGTATTATTAGAATTATTTAATATTATGAAAATAATATTAAAAAAATATTTTCCGTTTACTTTTCCTACTATGATGTCAATGACCATTTAACCCATCACATTGTTATAGTTTTTTGATTGTTAACATTGTCCTGATCATGTTTTCTATCACTCTCCATTAGAAAAAGATGGTTAGTTTCTCTTCCATATCCATTTTTCCTACTTGGAATCCTAGTATGTGTTTTCTAAGATGTCCTCTGTAATTTTCATTATTTCTTTTAAAGTGATAGTTTTATTGACTATTTTTCTGGTGTGATATTTTTATTGTTGTTTCCGAGATCAATTTTAAAATTACGAGGCTGTAATTTCAAAAATGAGAAATGATGTAACATACAAGGTATTTATAGAATATTACATTATTCATATCTATTAATATTTGTGAATTTAATATTAATTTTAGTTTGAATATGAAAATATTTAAAATAGCATACCTAACACGCAAAAATTGGTTTCTGTGAAATCTTACATTGCACACAACACTAAGTTATACCAAAAAATAATTCAATAATAATATTATTATTTTAAATTCTAGTTAATTCCTAGTTTCTATATTTAAGGGAATGAATAGAATTAACTATATTATGATTTTAAATATTTATTAAGTGATTATACATTTATCCAATGAATTTTAGAGTCTTAAAATCATAATGAATCAAATTATAAGCATAAAATACTATAATATTTTTAAAAGCTCATTTTACCGCCATTGATGGAGAACCCTTTTTAAAAATATATATTATCACGATTATATGTTCTAAATTATAAAATGAACTTCTTCTTTAGAAGTGTAACATAATAATTTTCTTTTCTTATCTTTCTGATAAAATTCATTTTTAGTGAATAGTGAAAAATGACATATTTTTATTCAAAATTGATTTTCCCTCTAATTATTTTATATAGTTAGATTTTCCATTTAATTAGTTTTAAAGTGTTATTATATTATTATTTTAGAATTTAATCCGATTATGGTCAATGTATGTAATTTCAAATTTTAATTAGAGAGAACCATATTTCAATCTTTTGATAGTTTTTATTTCCTAAAAACTCGCTTTCTGGTTGGGACATTGAGAATTATTTTTAAACTAATTATTACAATTTATGTTTTTTTTAATTTAGAAAAATTGATTCTATATTTTTAATAATAAGGTAAAAATTGTGTATGTTGGTACCTTTAATGTTTAGACACTATGAATAGTAACAACAATAATTAATTTTATTTACCATGATTAAAATGTAAATCAAGAAAATAAAGATAAAAAATAATATTATAATAATATAAAACTACCCTAAAACGTGTCTTATGCCTATTAAATTATATATTTATGAGCATGAGAATTATTAGGATGAACCGTCGGTATTTGGGATCATCTTTGGTGTGAAAGTGAATTTTATAATATTGAATTTCATGAAAAGGGAAATATATCATAAACAACTTTCTTTTAATAAAAATATTTTAATATAATTTTATATAACAGATATATTTGACTATAAATATTAATTGAAAATATAAAAATATTTCCCACATCATGGAATTTTATTTATAATTTCTATAAATTAAATAAATATTTCTATTTATGACACAATGATAATGCAATGAATTTTTTATTAATGAAATATTCAAATAAGTCATATTATAAAAATTAAAATAAATGTAATTTGAACATTTTATTTCCATAAAAAAAATTTAGATTACATTGACCTGTGTGGGACTAGTTAATTTCATTTTTTCTAATAAATCACATTGTTATGAATTTAACAAAAATCAATTACTAAATAGCGTCAAAATAGAAATAAATGTTCATAAATATAATACTATATTATTAAATGATATAATGGTCCAAAAAATCTAATATTTTACAAAAATTATTATATAATGATTCAAATGTCATTAATAATCCATATTGGGTTCTATTTTTATTTTATAGTGACTATAGTGACCATATATTGAGAGAAAACAAGAAGACATGAGAAGAGTTAATGTTTTTAACTAAGGTTTAACAGTAAATGATATGGTTAATTTTTTGACCTAAATTGGTATAAAACATATTTGTTGAGATAATTTCGACCCATACTCATCTTATCATCGAAATATATCTCTTTAAAAGAAGTATAATTCTAAATTCATTTTATAATAAAAAAATATTTCAAGAATTTCCTAAAGTGCCCCTCCTCCCTCTTATAAAAGGGCACAACCTCTACCCACATACTCCCACCTATCAAGGACCATGGATCGTCAAAAATCTAATAAAATAATATTCCAACATCCCTCCATTCCTCATAAATTCCATAATTTGGGCATAAATCCCTCTTAATGACCGCTTTTTTGAAAATAAAAAATTGATACTCCGGAAAGAGGTATTTGTTTTATAACTGCATTCAATTGTATTTTATTATTATACATCCTATTATTATGTAATTTATTTAATTATGTAAAAAATACAGTATCTTATACATTTTTATATTTTATTTTTATAATGGGACAACCATATACTTTATTTTATCCATCCTATGAATAATAATATCACCATGTGTGCGTACGTATGGCTTACTGACTCCACACCATAGTATAGTTTTCTATTCAACAAAACATAATTTGGATGGGTATAATTATGAGTATAATGGATTTAAATAATTGATATATCATGATAATTATTCTTTATAATTAATATACCATCAAATTATATAACATTTAACCATCATTTGAATGATATCGTCGCTCGTACGTACGTACTGCCTACCGTTTCCTTGATGTGATGCGATTAATTATACATGATATTAATTAAACACAATTATATACATGAATGGAATGAATAAATATGATATATATTATATATAAATTTACACTATTATTTTTTAATTATTATTTACAACATACCTTTATACACACAATAATGTGTAAATAAAATAATTTCATTTGAAGAAGTGGGGACTATAGCCTCCTCAAAGTGATATGAGTCATTCATGACAAGCATTGAATGTATAAATGTTGGTGTTAATGAAATTAAGTTACATATATAACATCAAAATTATACTTTAATTATAACATACATATGTATCATTTAGTTCGCATTCCTTTAGTATTATAAAGAAATGAATGTTGTGTTAATTAATACGTATGGACTTCCATCACATGAACGGTGCATTTAATTTATTCCCTCCTAATGTTAGGGATAATTTTAAATACATATATATATTATATATATTATATTTAAATCTAGAATAATATTATGGATATGAAAGAATTTTTACCACATGATAAATTTATATCAATCAAATTCATTTTCGACTCAAGTACCAAATATCTTCAGAACAACCATTATAGACTTAAATAATAATGTAATTTTTATATAATGGTAATAAGTGATATAAAAGTAATTATTAAATTGAAAAAGGTTCTAAGGAAAGTAATAATTAACCTATGTTTAATATTCAAAATTATAATGAATGAACGAGACATGTCTGATTCGAGGTAAGGAAATTCATAGCTCAATTTCTTTTTATTGTGTTAAATATCCATGTCATTTTTTTCCAAGAATATGTGTGAATGACCACTAATTGTTTTCAATGAATATACACTTATATTGGCTGTATGTATATTTTTCACACATATTTATTTTATTTTTTATCCTTAACCTAATGACATTATCTTTATAGGGGACTTCATCTCAATCTCCATTCACTAAGGCGTGTTTTAATTTATATACAAGATTCTTTTATATAGAGTATAATTATATTTTTTTCTTTTTAAATTATTTCAATTCCAATAAAAAGGAATATTTTTATCTGAAGTGTTTTACTAAATGACAAAAGGAATATTTCTTTTTTAACATATATTGTGACAAAGGCCTTTCTGTCACAACGAGCATTATTTTTCATATGGATTATTCTTCAAATCGAAATGTTTTTAAAAATATAATTAAACTAAATTTAATTTTTTTAGGAAATTTGGTATTGAAACTGGTTTAGAGAATGGATTTATTATATCAATATTTTAAAATTATGACTTCAAATTTCTATGTGGAAATATTATTTTTCCTCTATGGATGTTAATGTGTTATAATTTTGTTATGGTTCATAGGAACATCTTATGAATACGGGTCATTATGTGATAAACCTTTAGTAGGGGAGCCCATGATATTTCTCCAATGCATTAGATAATGCATCATAGGTAAATGTTGAAATTTTTCTTAAGAGATTTAGGGAACATACTATGATGGTTATTCCAAATGTAACCATAAAGGTTACTACCTATATAGCTGTGAAATCTATATTATAAGTATGTTATGGATGCCACAAGACAGCTTTATAATTTATGATTTCAATGAGGTATTCATAGTTTTTATGATTTAATGAGCTTTGATAAAGGGATTAAGTTTTATGACTAAAAGGTATTATTTCATTGGTTTATATGTATTCATGGACTATTGTTTTCATTCCATATTTTATATTTCTAACCGCGCTTTTTATGCTCATCTCGTGTCTTTGATTTATTTTTCACATTATATTAGGAAGGGTAAGTGAAATTAAAATTCATGACAATTTTTATTAAAGATATTTTTTTGTTTTTTAAGGATTTTTTTTGTGGTTAAAAAATTTGGATAGAGTATAATTGTCTACATTGTAATATTTGATATGTAATGTAATTGTTATGGAATAATTATCTAAAACTATAAACCTGAAAATATCCTCAATGTGATAGGAATTAAATTCTTGATCAAAACTCAAGATTATGAAAATTTTAAGGATAGTGCCTTATATTATAGATTCATCACCTACCTCAAACATGCAT